>CM042694.1:55758558-57041664 GCA_023614405.1 Avena insularis | reverse complement strand
ATGTAATGACATTGGGTGTGGTTCATGAAAAGAACAGACATGCAGTGACACTGGTGGATCCTTATGTGTGGTTCATGAAAAGAACAGACATGCAATGACACTGGTGGATCCTAATGTGGTTTGTTCAGAAGAACACACATGCAGTGACACTGGGTGTGGTTCATGAAAAGAACACACATCCATTGACACCGGTGGATCCTTATGTGGTTTGTTTAGAGGAACACACATGCAATGACATTGGGTGGATCCACGTGTGGTTCATGAGAAGAACACACATCCAATGACACTAGAAGATCCTTATGTGATTCATGAAAAGAACAGACATGTAGTGACACCGGGTGTGGTTCATGAAAAGAACAGACATGCAATGACACTGGTGGATCCTTATGTGTGGTTCATGAAAAGAACAGACATGCAATAACACTGGTGGATCCTTATGTGGTTTGTTTAGAAGAACACACATGCAATGACACTAGGTGTGGTTCATAAAAAGAACACACATCCAATGACACTAGTGGATCCTTATGTGGTTTGTTTAGAGGAACACACATGTAATGACATTGGGTGTGGTTCATGAAAAGAATGACATATGCAATGACACCGGTGGATCCTTATGTGTGGTTCATGAAAAGAATGTACATGCAATGACACTGTGGATCCTAATGTGGTTTGTTAAGAAGAACACATGCAGGTGACACTAGGTGTGGTTCATGAAAAGAACACATCCAATGACACCGGTGGATCCTTATGTGGTTTGTTTAGAGGAACACATCCAATGACATTGGGTGGATCCACGTGTGGTTAATGAGAAGAAAACACATCCAATGACACTGGTAGATCCTTATGTGATTCATGAAAAGAACAGACATGCAGTGACACCGGGTGTGGTTCATGAAAAGAACAGACATGCAATGACACTGGGTGTGGTTCATGAAACGAATAGACATCCAATGACTCTAGCTGTGGTTCATGAAAATAACACACATGCAACGACACTGGGTATGGTTCATGAAAACAACAGACATGCAATGACACTAGTGGATCCATGTGTGGTTCGTTAGGAGAACACACATGCAATGACATTGGGTGTGGTTCATGAAAAGAACAGACATGCAATGCCACTGGTGTATCCTTATGTGTGGTTCATGAAAAGAACATACATGCAATGACACTGGTGGATCCACATGTGGTTTGTTTAGAGGAACAAACATGCAATGACACCGGTGGATCCATGTGTGGTTCATGAGAAGAACAGACATCCAATGACACTGGTGGATTCTTATGTGGTTTGTTTAGAGGAACAGACATGCCATCACATTAAGTGGATCCATATGTGGTTTATGGAAGTAACAGACTTGCAATGACTCTAGCTCTGATTCATGAAAAGAACATACATGCAATGACACTGGTGGATCCATGTGTGGTTCATGAAAAGAACAGACATGCAATGACACTGGTGGATCCTTATGTGGTTTGTTTAGAAGAACACACATGCAATGACACTGGGTGTGGTTCATGAAAAGAACACATATCCAATGACATTGGTGGATCCTTATGTGGTTTGTTTAGAGGAACACACATGCAATGACACCGGTGGATCCACCTGTAGTTCATGATAAGAACACACATCCAATGACACTGGTAGATCCTTATGTGGTTCATGAAAAGAACAGACATGCAGTGACACTGGTGGATCCATGTGTGGTTCATGAAAAGAACACACATGCAATGACACTGGTGGATCCTTATGTGTGGTTCATGAAAAGAACAAACATGCAATGACACTGGTGGATCCATATGTGGTTTGTTCAGGAGAACACACATGCAATGACATTGGGTGTGGTTCATGAAAAGAACAGACATGCAATGACACTAGTAGATCCTTATGTGGTTCATGAAAAGAACACACATGCAATGACACTGGGTGTGGTTCATGAAAAGAACAGACATGCAATGACACTGGTGGATCCTTATGTGTGGTTCATGAAAAGAACAGACATGCAATAACACTGGTGGATCCTTATGTGGTTTGTTTAGAAGAACACACATGCAATGACACTAGGTGTGGTTCATAAAAAGAACACACATCCAATGACACTAGTGGATCCTTATGTGGTTTGTTTAGAGGAACACACATGTAATGACATTGGGTGTGGTTCATGAAAAGAACAGACATTTAATGACACTGGTGGATCCTTATGTGTGGTTCATGAAAAGAACAGACATGCAATGACACTGGTGGATCCTAATGTGGTTTGTTTAGAAGAACACACATGCAGTGACACTAGGTGTGGTTCATGAAAAGAACACACATCCAATGACACCGGTGGATCCTTATGTGGTTTGTTTAGAGGAACACACATCCAATGACATTGGGTGGATCCACGTGTGGTTAATGAGAAGAACACACATCCAATGACACTGGTAGATCCTTATGTGATTCATGAAAAGAACAGACATGCAGTGACACCGGGTGTGGTTCATGAAAAGAACAGACATGCAATGACACTGGGTGTGGTTCATGAAACGAATAGACATCCAATGACTCTAGCTGTGGTTCATGAAAATAACACACATGCAACGACACTGGGTATGGTTCATGAAAAGAACAGACATGCAATGACACTAGTGGATCCATGTGTGGTTCGTTAGGAGAACACACATGCAATGACATTGGGTGTGGTTCATGAAAAGAACAGACATGCAATGACACTGGTGTATCCTTATGTGTGGTTCATGAAAAGAACATACATGCAATGACACTGGTGGATCCATATGTGGTTTGTTTAGAGGAACAAACATGCAATGACACCGGTGGATCCATGTGTGGTTCATGAGAAGAACACACATCCAATGACACTGGTGGATTCTTATGTGGTTTGTTTAGAGGAACAGACATGCAATCACACTAAGTGGATCCATATGTGGTTTATCGAAGTAACAGACTTGCAAAGACTCTAGCTGTGATTCATGAAAAGAACATACATGCAATGACACTGGTGGATCCATGTGTGGTTCATGAAAAGAACAGACATGCAATGACACTGGTGGATCCTTATGTGGTTTGTTTAGAAGAACACATATGCAATGACACTGGGTGTGGTTCATGAAAAGAACACATATCCAATGACATTGGTGGATCCTTATGTGGTTTGTTTAGAGGAACACACATGCAATGACACCGGTGGATCCACGTGTAGTTCATGAGAAGAACACACATCCAATGACACTGGTAGATCCTTATGTGGTTCATGAAAAGAACAGACATGCAGTGACACTGGTGGATCCATGTGTGGTTCATGAAAAGAACACACATGCAATGACACTGGGTGTGGTTCATGAAAAGAACAGACATGCAATGACACTGGTGGATCCATATGTGGTTTGTTCAGGAGAACACACATGCAATGACATTGGGTGTGGTTCATGAAAAGAACAGACATGCAATGACACTAGTAGATCCTTATGTGGTTCATGAAAAGAACACACATGCAATGACACTGGGTGTGGTTCATGAAAAGAACAGACATGCAATGACACTGGTGGATCCTTATGTGTGGTTCATGAAAAGAACAGACATGCAATGACACTGGTAGATCCGTATGTGGTTCATGAAAAGAACACACATGCAATGACACTGGGTGTGGTTCATGAAAAGAACAGGCATGCAATGACACTGGTAGATCCTTATGTGGTTCATGAAAAGAATAGACATGCAATGACATTGGGTGTGGTTCATGAAAAGAACAGACATGCAATGACACTGGTGGATCCTTATGTGTGGTTCAAGAAAAGAATAGACATGCAATGACACTGGTGGATCCATATGTGATTTGTCAGGAGAACACACATGCACTAACATTGGGTGTGGTTGATGAAAAGAACAGACATGCAATGACACTGGTAGATCCTTATGTGGTTCATGAAAAGAATGTACATGCAATGACATTGGGTGGTTCATGAAAAGAACAGACATGCAATGACACTGGTGGATCCTTATGTGTGGTTCATGAAAAGAACAGACATGCAATAACACTGGTGGATCCTTATGTGGTTTGTTTAGAAGAACACACATGCAATGACACTGGGTGTGGTTCATAAAAAGAACACACATCCAATGACACTAGTGGATCCTTATGTGGTTTGTTTAGAGGAACACACATGTAATGACATTGGGTGTGGTTCATGAAAAGAACAGACATGCAATGACACTGGTGGATCCTTATGTGTGGTTCATGAAAAGAACAGACATGCAATGATACTGGTGGATCCTAATGTGGTTTGTTTAGAAGAACACACATGCAGTGACACTGGGTGTGGTTCATGAAAAGAACACACATCCAATGACACCGGTGGATCCTTATGTGGTTTGTTTAGAGGAACACACATGCAATGACATTGGGTGGATCCACGTGTGGTTCATGAGAAGAACACACATCCAATGACACTGGTAGATCCTTATGTGATTCATGAAAAGAACAGACATGCAGTGACACCGGGTGTGGTTCATGAAAAGAACAGACATACAATGACACTTGGTGTGGTTCATGAAAAGAATAGACATCCAATGACTCTAGCTGTGGTTCATGAAAAGAACTCACATTCAATGACACTAGGTGTGGTTCATGAAAAGAATAGACATGGAATGACACGGGTGGATCCTTATGTGTGGTTCATGAAAAAACATACATGCAATGACACTGGTGGATCCATATGTGGTTTGTCAGGAGAACACACATGCAATGACATTGGGTGTGGTTCATGAAAAGAACAGACATGTAATGACACTGTTAGATCCTTGTGTGGTTCATGAAAAGAACAGACATGCAATGACATTGGGTGTGGTTCATGAAAAGAATAGGCATGCAATGACACCGGTGGATCCTTATGTGTGGTTCAAGAAAAGAACAGACATGCAATGACACTGGTGGATCCATATGTGGTTTGTCAGGAGAACACACATGCACTGACATTGGGTGTGGTTGATGAAAAGAACAGACATGCAATGACACTGGTAGATCCTTATGTGGTTCATGAAAAGAACAGACATGCAATGACATTGGGTGTGGTTCATGAAAAGAACAGACATGCAATGACACTGGTGGATCCTTATGTGTGGTTCATGAAAAGAACAGACATGCAATAACACTGGTGGATCCTTATGTGGTTTGTTTAGAAGAACACACATGCAATGACACTGGGTGTGGTTCATAAAAAGAACACACATTCAATGACACTAGTGGATCCTTATGTGGTTTGTTTAGAGGAACACACATGTAATGACATTGGGTGTGGTTCATGAAAAGAACAGACATGCAATGACACTGGTGGATCCTTATGTGTGGTTCATGAAAAGAACAGACATGCAATGACACTGGTGGATCCTAATGTGGTTTGTTTAGAAGAACACACATGCAGTGACACTAGGTGTGGTTCATGAAAAGAACACACATCCAATGACACCGGTGGATCCTTATGTGGTTTGTTTAGAGGAACACACATCCAATGAGATTGGGTGGATCCACGTGTGGTTCATGAGAAGAACACACATCCAATGACACTGGTAGATCCTTATGTGATTCATGAAAAGAACAGACATGCAGTGACACCGGGTGTGGTTCATGAAAAGAACAGACATGCAATGACACTGGGTGTGGTTCATGAAACGAATAGACATCCAATGACTCTAGCTGTGGTTCATGAAAATAACACACATGCAATGACACTGGGTATGGTTCATGAAAATAATAGACATGCAATGACACTGGTGGATCCTTATGTGTGGTTCATGAAAAGAACATACATGCAATGACACTGGTGGATCCTTATGTGGTTTGTTTAGAGGAACAAACATGCAATGACACCGGTGGATCCATGTGTGGTTCATGAGAAGAACACACATCCAATGACACTGGTGGATTCTTATGTGGTTTGTTTAGAGGAACAGACATGCAATCACACTAAGTGGATCCATATGTGGTTTATGGAAGTAACAGACTTGCAATGACTCTAGCTGTGATTCATGAAAAGAACATACATGCAATGACACTGGTGGATCCATGTGTGGTTCATGAAAAGAACAGACATGCAATGACACTGGTGGATCCTTATGTGTGGTTCATGAAAATAACAGACATGCAATGACACTGGTAGATCCTTATGTGGTTCATGAAAAGAACAGACATGCAATGACATTGGGTGTGGTTCATGAAAAGAACAGACATGCAATGACACTGGTGGATCCTTATGTGTGGTTCATGAAAAGAACATACATGCAATAACACTGGTGGATCCTTATGTGGTTTGTTTAGAAGAACACACATGCAATGACACTGGGTGTGGTTCATAAAAAGAACACACATCCAATGACACTAGTGGATCCTTATGTGGTTTGTTTAGAGGAACACACATGTAATGACATTGGGTGTGGTTCATGAAAAAAACAGACATGCAGTGACACTGGTGGATCCTTATGTGTGGTTCATGAAAAGAACAGACATGCAATGACACTGGTGGATCCTAATGTGGTTTGTTTAGAAGAACACACATGCAGTGACACTGGGTGTGGTTCATGAAAAGAACACACATCCAATGACACCGGTGGATCCTTATGTGGTTTGTTTAGAGGAACACACATGCAATGACATTGGGTCGATCCACGTGTGGTTGATGAGAAGAACACACATCCAATGACACTGGAAGATCCTTATGTGATTCATGAAAAGAACAGACATGCAGTGACACCGGGTGTGGTTCATGAAAAGAACAAACATGCAATGACACTGGGTCTGGTTCATGAAAAGAATAGACATCCAATGACTCTAGCTGTGGTTCATGAAAAGAACTCACATTCAATGACACTAGGTGTGGTTCATGAAAAGAATAGACATGGAATGACACTGGTGGATCCTTATGTGTGGTTCATGAAAAGAACATACATGCAATGACACTAGTGGATCCATATGTGGTTTGTCAGGAGAACACACATGCAATGACATTGGGTGTGGTTCATGAAAAGAACAGACATGTAATGACACTGTTAGATCCTTGTGTGGTTCATGAAAGAACACACATGCAATAACACTGGTGGATCCTTATGTTGTTTGTTTAGAAGAACACACATGCAATGACACTGGGTGTGGTTCATAAAAAGAACACACATCCAATGACACTAGTGGATCCTTATGTGGTTTGTTTAGAGGAACACACATGTAATGACATTGGGTGTGGTTCATGAAAAGAACAGACATGCAGTGACACTGGTGGATCCTTGTGTGGTTCATGAAAAGAACACACATGCTATGACATTGGGTGTGGTTCATGAAAAGAACAGACATGCAATGACACTGGTAGATCCTTATGTGGTTTATGAAAAGAACAGACATGCAATGACATTGGGTGTGGTTCATGAAAAGAATAGGCCTGCAATGACACTGGTGGATCCTTATGTGTGGTTCAAGAAAAGAACAGACATGCAATGACACTGGTGGATCCATATGTGGTTTGTTAGGAAAACACACATGCACTGACATTGGGTGTGGTTGATGAAAAGAACAGACATGCAATGACACTGGTAGATCCTTGTGTGGTTCATGAAAAGAACAGACATGCAATGACATTGGGTGTGGTTCATGAAAAGAACAGACATGCAATGACACTGGTGGATCCTTATGTGTGGTTCATGAAAAGAACAGACATGCAATAACACTGGTGGATCCTTATGTGGTTTGTTTAGAAGAACACACATGCAATGACACTAGGTGTGGTTCATAAAAAGAACACACATCCAATGACACTAGTGGATCCTTATGTGGTTTGTTTAGAGGAACACACATGTAATGACATTGGGTGTGGTTCATGAAAAGAACAGACATGCAATGACACTGGTGGATCCTTATGTGTGGTTCATGAAAAGAACAGACATGCAATGACACTGGTGGATCCTAATGTGGTTTGTTTAGAAGAACACACATGCAGTGACACTAGGTGTGGTTCATGAAAAGAACACACATCCAATGACACCGGTGGATCCTTATGTGGTTTGTTTAGAGGAACACACATCCAATGACATTGGGTGGATCCACGTGTGGTTAATGAGAAGAACACACATCCAATGACACTGGTAGATCCTTATGTGATTCATGAAAAGAACAGACATGCAGTGACACCGGGTGTGGTTCATGAAAAGAATGCAATGACATGACACCGGGTGTGGTTCATGAACGAATAGACATCCAATGACTCTAGCTGTGGTTCATGAAAATAACACATGCAACGACACTGGGTGGTTCATGAAAACAATGTACATGCAATGACACTAGTGGATCCATGTGGTTTGTTTAGAAGAACACACATGCAATGACATTGGGTGTGGTTCATGAAAAGAACAGACATGCAATGACACTGGTGTATCCTTATGTGTGGTTCATGAAAAGAACATACATGCAATGACACTGGTGGATCCATATGTGGTTTGTTTAGAGGAACAAACATGCAATGACACCGGTGGATCCATGTGTGGTTCATGAGAAGAACAGACATCCAATGACACTGGTGGATTCTTATGTGGTTTGTTTAGAGGAACAGACATGCCATCACATTAAGTGGATCCATATGTGGTTTATGGAAGTAACAGACTTGCAATGACTCTAGCTCTGATTCATGAAAAGAACATACATGCAATGACACTGGTGGATCCATGTGTGGTTCATGAAAAGAACAGACATGCAATGACACTGGTGGATCCTTACCTGTGGTTCATGAAAATAACAGACATGCAATGACACTGGTAGATCCTTATGTGGTTCATCAAAAGAACAGACATGCAATGACATTGGGTGTGGTTCATGAAAAGAACAGACATGCAATGACACTTGTGGATCCTTATGTGTGGTTCATGAAAAGAACAGACATGCAATAACACTGGTGGATCCTTATGTTGTTTGTTTAGAAGAACACACATGCAATGACACTGGGTGTGGTTCATAAAAAGAACACACATCCAATGACACTAGTGGATCCTTATGTGGTTTGTTTAGAGGAACACACATGTAATGACATTGGGTGTGGTTCATGAAAAGAACAGACATGCAGTGACACTGGTGGATCCTTATGTGTGGTTCATGAAAAGAACAGACATGCAATGACACTGGTGGATCCTAATGTGGTTTGTTTAGAAGAACACACATGCAGTGACACTGGGTGTGGTTCATGAAAAGAACACACATCCATTGACACCGGTGGATCCTTATGTGGTTTGTTTAGAGGAACACACATGCAATGACATTGGGTGGATCCACGTGTGGTTCATGAGAAGAACACACATCCAATGACACTAGAAGATCCTTATGTGATTCATGAAAAGAACAGACATGCAGTGACACCGGGTGTGGTTCATGAAAAGAACAGACATGCAATGACACTGGGTGTGGTTCATGAAAAGAATAGACATCCAATGACTCTAGCTGTGGTTCATGAAAAGAACTCACATTCAATGACACTAGGTGTGGTTCATGAAAAGAATAGACATGGAATGACACTGGTGGATCCTTATGTGTGGTTCATGAAAAAACATACATGCAATGACACTAGTGGATCCATATGTGGTTTGTCAGGAGAACACACATGCAATGACATTGGGTGTGGTTCATGAAAAGAACAGACATGTAATGACACTGTTAGATCCTTGTGTGGTTCATGAAAAGAACACACATGCAATGACATTGGGTGTGGTTCATGAAAAGAACAGACATGCAATGACACTGGTAGATCCTTATGTGGTTCATGAAAAGAACAGACATGCAATGACATTGGGTGTGGTTCATGAAAAGAATAGGCATGCAATGACACTGGTGGATCCTTATGTGTGGTTCAAGAAAAGAACAGACATGCAATGACACTAGTGGATCCATATGTGGTTTGTCAGGAGAACACACATGCACTGACATTGGGTGTGGTTGATGAAAAGAACAGACATGCAATGACACTGGTAGATCCTTATGTGGTTCATGAAAAGAACAGACATGCAATGACATTGGGTGTGGTTCATGAAAAGAACAGACATGCAATGACACTGGTGGATCCTTATGTGTGGTTCATGAAAATAACAGACATGCAATAACACTGGTGGATCCTTATGTGGTTTGTTTAGAAGAACACACATGCAATGACACTGGGTGTGGTTCATAAAAAGAACACACATCCAATGACACTAGTGGATCCTTATGTGGTTTGTTTAGAGGAACACACATGTAATGACATTGGGTGTGGTTCATGAAAAGAACAGACATGCAATGACACTGGTGGATCCTTATGTGTGGTTCATGAAAACAACAGACATGCAATGACACTGGTGGATCCTAATGTGGTTTGTTTAGAAGAACACACATGCAGTGACACGAGGTGTGATTCATGAAAAGAACACACAACCAATGACACCGGTGGATCCTTATATGGTTTGTTTAGAGGAACACACATCTAATGACATTGGGTGGATCCACGTGTGGTTCATGAGAAGAACACGCATCCAATGACACTGGTAGATCCTTATGTGATTCATGAAAAGAACAGACATGCAGTGACACCGGGTGTGGTTCATGAAAAGAACAGACATGCAGTGACACTGGGTGTGGTTCATGAAATGAATAGACATCCAATGACTCTAGCTGTGGTTCATGAAAATAACACACATGCAATGACACTGGGTATGGTTTATGAAAAGAATAGACATGCAATGACACTGGTGGATCCTTATGTGTGGTTCATGAAAAGAACAGACATGCAATGACACTAGTGGATCCATATGTGGTTCGTCAGGAGAACACACATGCAATGACATTGGGTGTGGTTCATGAAAAGAACAGACATGCAATGACACTGGTGTATCCTTATGTGTGGTTCATGAAAAGAACATACATGCAATGACACTGGTGGATCCTTATGTGGTTTGTTTAGAGGAACAAACATGCAATGACACCGGTGGATCCATGTGTGGTTCATGAGAAGAACACACATCCAATGACACTGGTGGATTCTTATGTGGTTTGTTTAGAGGAACAGACATGCAATCACACTAAGTGGATCCATATGTGGTTTATGGAAGTAACAGACTTGCAATGACTCTAGCTGTGATTCATGAAAAGAACATACATGCAATGACACTGGTGGATCCATGTGTGGTTCATGAAAAGAACAGACATGCAATGACACTGGTGGATCCTTATGTGTGGTTCATGAAAATAACAGACATGCAATGACACTGGTGGATCCATATGTGGTTTGTCAGGAGAACACACATGCAATGACATTGGGTGTGGTTCATGAAAAGAATAGACATGCAATGACACTGGTAGTTCCGTATGTGGTTCATGAAAAGAACACACATGCAATGACACTGGGTGTGGTTCATGAAAAGAACAGACATGCAATGACACTGGTGGATCCTTATGTGTGGTTCATGAAAAGAATGTACATGCAATGACACTGGTGGATCCATATGTGGTTTGTCAGGAGAACACACATGCAATGACATTGGGTGTGGTTCATGAAAAGAACAGACATGCAATGACACTGGTAGATCCGTATGTGGTTCATGAAAAGAACACACATGCAATGACACTGGGTGTGGTTCATGAAAAGAACAGACATGCAATGACACTGGTGGATCCTTATGTGTGGTTCATGAAAAGAACAGACATGCAATGACACTGGTGGATCCATATGTGGTTTGTAAGGAGAACACACATGCAATGACATTGGGTGTGGTTCATGAAAAGAACAGACATGCAATGACATTGGGTGTGGTTCATGAAAAGAACAGACATGCAATGACACTAGTAGATCCTTATGTGGTTCATGAAAAGAACAGACATGCAATGACATTGGGTGTGGTTCATGAAAAGAACAAACATGCAATGACACTAGTGGATCCTTATGTGTGGTTCATGAAAATAACAGACATGCAATGGCACTGGTGGATCCTTATGTGGTTTGTTTAGAAGAACACACATGCAATGACACTGGTGTGGTTCATGAACAGAAAACACATCCAATGACACTAGTGGATCCTTATGTGGTTTGTTTAGAGGAACACACCTGCAATGACATTGGGTGTGGTTCATGAAAGGAACATACATGCAATGACACTGGTGGATCCATGTGTGGTTCATGAAAAGAACAGACATGCAATGACACTGGTGGATCCTTATGTGTGGTTCATGAAAAGAACTGACATGCAATGACACTGGTGGATCCATATGTGGTTTGTCAGGAGAACACACATGAAATGACATTGGGTGTGGTTCATGAAAAGAACAGACATGCAATGACACTGGTAGATCCTTATGTGGTTTGTCAGGAGAACACACATGCAATGACATTGGGTGTGGTTCATGAAAAGAACAGACATGCAATGACACTGGTGTATCCTTATGTGTGGTTCATGAAAAGAACATACATGCAATGACACTGGTGGATCCTTATGTGGTTTGTTTAGAGGAACAAACATGCAGTGACACCGGTGGATCCATGTGTGGTTCATGATAAGAACACACATCCAATGACACTGGTGGATTCTTATGTGGTTTGTTTAGAGGAACAGACATGCAATCACACTAAGTGGATCCATATGTGGTTTATGGAAGTAACAGACTTGCAATGACTCTAGCTGTGATTCATGAAAAGAACATACATGCAATGACACTGGTGGATCCATGTGTGGTTCATGAAAAGAACAGACATGCAATGACACTGGTGGATCCTTATGTGTGGTTCATGAAAATAACAGACATGCAATGACACTGGTGGATCCATATGTGGTTTGTCAGGAGAACACACATGCAATGACATTGGGTGTGGTTCATGAAAAGAACAGACATGCAATGACACTGGTAGATCTGTATGTGGTTCATGAAAAGAACACACATGCAATGACACTGGGTGTGGTTCACGAAAAGAATAGACATGCAGTAACACTGGTGGATCCTTATGTGTGGTTCATGTAAAGAACAGACATGCAATGACCCTGGTGGATCCATATGTGGTTTGTCAGGAGAACACACATGCAATGACATTGGGTGTGGTTCATGAAAAGAACAGACATGCAATTACATTGGGTGTGGTTCATGAAAAGAACAGACATGCAATGACACTAGTAGATCCTTATGTGGTTCATGAAAAGAACAGACATGCAATGACATTGGGTGTGGTTCATGAAAAGAACAAACATGCAATGACACTGGTGGATCCTTATGTGTGGTTCATGAAAAGAACAGACATGCAATGACACTGGTGGATCCTTATGTGGTTTGTTTAGAAGAACACACATGCAATAACACTGGGTGTGGTTCATGAACAGAAAACACATCCAATGACACTAGTGGATCCTTATGTGGTTTGTTTAGAGGAACACACATGCAATGACATTGGGTGTGGTTCATGAAAAGAACATACATGCAATGACACTGGTGGATCCATGTGTGGTTCATGAACAGAACAAACATGCAATGACACTGGTGGATCCTTATGTGTGGTTCATGAAAAGAATAGACATGCAATGACACTGGTGGATCCATATGTGGTTTGTCAGGAGAACACGCATGCAATGACATTGGGTGTGGTTCATGAAAAGAACAGACATGCAATGACACTGGTAGATCCTTATATGGTTTGTCAGGAGAACACACATGCAATAACATTGGGTGTGGTTCATGAAAAGAACAGACATGCAATGACACTGGTAGATCCTTATGTGGTTCATGAAAAGAACAGACATGCAATGACATTGGGTGTGGTTCATGAAAAGAACAGACATGCAATGACACTGGTGGATCCTTATGTGTGGTTCATGAAAAGAACAGACATGCAATGACACTGGTGGATCCTTATGTGGTTTGTTTAGAAGAACACACATGCAATGACACTGGGTGTGGTTCATGAAAAGAACAGACATACAATGACACTTGTGGATCCTTATGTGTGGTTGATGAAAAGAATAGACATGCAATGACACTGGTGGATCCTTATGTGGTTTGTTTAGAAGAACACACACGCAATGACACTGGGTGTCGTTCATGAAAAGAACAGACATGCAATGACACTGGTGGATCCTTATGTGGTTTGTTTAGAGGAACACACATGCAATGACATTGGGTGTGGTTCATGAAAATAACAGACATGCAATGACACTCGTAGATCCTTATGTGTGGTTCATGAAAAGAACACACATGCAATGACACTGTTAGATCCTTATGTGGTTTGTTCAGAAGAACACACATCCAATGACACTTGGTGTGGTTCATGAAAAGAACACACATCCAATGACACTGGTGGATCCTTAGGTGGTTTGTTTAGAGGAATAGACATGCAATGACACCGGTGGATCTACGTGTGGTTCATGAGAAGAACACACATCCAATGACACTGGTATCTCCTTATGTGGTTCATGAAAAGAATAGACATCCAGTGACACCGGGTGTGGTTCATGAAAAGAACAGACATGCAATGACACTGGGTGTTGTTCATGAAAAGAATAGACATCCAATGACTCTAGCTGTGGTTCATGAAAAGAACAGACATGCAATGACACTGGTTGTGGTTCATGAAAAGAATAGACATGCAATGACACTGGTGGATCCTTATGTGTGGTTCATGAAAAGAACATACATGCAATGACACTAGTGGATCCATATGTGGTTAGTTAGGAGAACACACATGCAATGACATTGGGTGTGGTTCATGAAAAGAACAGACATGTAATGACACTGTTAGATCCTTGTGTGGTTCATGAAAAGAACACACATGCAATGACATTGGGTGTGGTTCATGAAAAGAACAGACATGCAATGACACTGGAGGATCCTTATGTGTGGTTCATGAAAAGAACAGACATGCAATGACACTAGTGGATCCTTATGTGGTTTGTTTAGAAGAACACACATGCAATGACACTGGGTGTGGTTCATGAAAAGAACAGACATGCAATGACACTAGTGGATCCTTATGTGGTTTGTTTAGACGAACAAACATGCAATCACACTAGGTGGATCCATATGTGGTTTATGGAAGTAACAGACATGCAATGACTCTAGTTGTGATTCATGAAAAGAACATACATGCAATGACACTGGTGGATCCATGTGTGGTTCATGAAAAGAACAGACATGCAATGACACTGGTGGATCCTTATGTGTGGTTCATGAAAAGAACAGACATGCAATGACACTGGTGGATCCATATGTGGTTTGTCAGGAGAACACACATGCAATGACATTGAGTGTGGTTCATGAAAAGAAAAGACATGCAATGACACTGGTGGATCCATATGTGGTTTGTCAGGAGAACACACATGCAATGACATTCGGTGTGGTTCATGAAAAGAATAGACATGCAATGACATTGGGTGTGGCTCATGAAAAGAACAGAGATGCAATGACACTGGTGGATCCTTATGTGTGGTTCATGAAAAGAACAGACATGCAATGACCCTGGTAGATCCTTATGTGGTTTGTTTAGAAGAACACACATGCAATGACACTTGGTGTGGTTCACGAAAAGAACAGACATGCAATGACACTGGTGGATCCTTATGTGTGGTTCATGAAAAGAACAGACATGCAATGACACTGGTGGATCCTTATGTGGTTTGTTTAGAAGAACACACATGCAATGACACTGGGTGTGGTTCATGAAAAGAACACACATCCAATGACACTGGTGGATCCTTATGTGGTTTGTTTAGAGGAACACAGATGCAATGACACCGGTGGATCCACGTGTGGTTCATGAGAAGAACACACATCCAATGACACTAGTAGATCCTTATGTGGTTCATGAAAAGAATAGACATGCAGTGACACCGGGTGTGGTTCATGAAAATAACAGACATGCAATGACATTGGCTGTTGTTCATGAAAAGAATAGACATCCAATGACTCTAGCTGTGGTTCATGAAAAGAATACACATGCAATTACACTGGGTGTGGTCCGTGAAAAGAACAGACATGGAATGACACTGGTGGATCCTTATGTGTGGTTCATGAAAAGAACATACATGCAATGACACTGGTGGATCCTTATGTGGTTTGTTTAGAGGAACAAACATGCAATGACACTGGTGGATCCATGTGTGGTTCATGAGAAGAACACACATCCAATGACACTGGTGGATCCTTATGTGGTTTGTTTAGAGGAACAGACATGCAATCACACTAGGTGGATCCATATGTGGTTCATGAAAAGAACAGACATGCAATGACACTCGTAGATCCTTATGTGGTTCATGAAAAGAACAGACATGCAATGACATTGAGTGTGGTTCATGAAAAGAACAGACATGCAATGACACTGCTGGATCCTTATGTGTGGTTCATTTAAAGAACAGACATGCAATGACACTGGTGGATCCTTATGTGGTTTGTTTAGAAGAACACACATGCAATGACACTGGGTGTGGTTCTTGAAAAGAACACACATTCAATAACACTGGTGGATCCTTATGTGGTTTGTTTAGAGGAACAGACATGCAATCATACTAGGTGGATCCATATGTGGTTTATGGAAGTAACAGACATGAAATGACTCTAGCTGTGATTCATGAAAAGAACAGACATGCAATGGCACTGGTGGATCCATGTGTAGTTCATGGGAAGAACACACATCCAATGACACTGGTGGACTCTAGCTATGGTTTGTTTACAATAACACACATGCAATGACACTGGTGGATCCATGTGTGGTTTATGAGAAGAACACACATCCAATGAACTCTAGTGGATCTATCTTGGTATAATTTGATGTATTCCACAATGTATTTCATTGTACAAGACACTTTCCATTTTTATACTACTCAGTTTTGCCCTTGGTTTTATGTGTACTACTTAGTTTTGCCACCCCCTCTCTATCTTTCGTAGAAGCCCAAACCCGTGCTCACCCTCGCTACTCCACGATTGGTTGTCACAGTTGTCATGCGGATCGTTAACAACCTGTTGATTACATGCGATCAACGATGATTGCACACATCGTGCCCTTCACAAGACAAATGAGGAGATAAAGCGGACGCTCTCTCAAGAGACTTCTAAAGGAAGGAACACGATGTCGTCCATGGAAAAAGTCGTCGAGTGGTCATGTCAAGTTTAGTCAAGTCCGAGAATCCTACTACTGCTACTACAACTCATGCACAGGCCAACGGGGTCATCGAGTGCACGGTTGTCGACGGGACGCTGCAATTTATTGCCACTTGATTTTAATCGACATATCCCATTTTACATGGCTCTCAATCTCACTTCCAACTGGGCCCTACCGCTAGTAACTTCCATGAGTCAAGGCCCCCCCTCGAGTAGATCTAATGTTGCTAGAAATTAGTTCCGCGCCACTTGCATGCAGTGGAATCGAGGTCTTCCATGAGCATGTTTTCAATGCAGCTCTAAAGTGGAGACCATGGCTGTTTCAAAAAAAAAGGAACCGAAAAGAAGGGTGGAGATCGTGGTAGCGCCCCTCCCCCCCGCCCACCACACGTGTCCACTCGAGGACTACGAGCGGTCTGGTGTTTATGCCCCCCTCGACCTTCTTCTTCCATGAGCTCGTGTCATTTCCCCCCAGTCTGTCTAGTCCCAAGACCCCAATCTACACCGCAGCAGCCGAAGCTCCCTCGTTTGCACTACCTCCTTCCCTTAGTGTGCCATGAAGCGTACGCGTGGAGACGATCCGGAGGTGAAGCCAGTTGAAGGCGCAGCAGCAGATGGCTCGGTCGTCGCCAAGCAGGCGGAGGCGTCTTCTCCGGGCACGAACGCCGCTCGTCGCCGCGCCGTCGAGGGTGCGAACTCATCCGTCTAGCCAGTAGCCGTCGCCGCCGAGCAGCAGGTGGTAGCCGTTGCCGCCGAGCAGTAGTTGGTAGCCGTCGCTGCCGAGCAGCAGGTGGTAGCCATCGCCGCCGAGCAGCAGGTAGTAGCCATCGCCGCCAAGCAGCAGGTGGCCGACAACGTCGTGGTGCCAGCGGCAGATCTGGATGGGGGCAGGCGGCAGGCGGAGGCAATCCGTTGATCTACATCGACGACCCCATCGCCATTCAAGAAATCTTTGACGCAATCACGGAGAATGATGAGTTCGAGGAGGAGGTCCCTGATGAGGAGTCCGAGGTACTACATTGCTAGCTTCTCTAGTCGCAGTCGCAGTTTTCACTGTTCATACATAGGATTTGCTCAATCGTGTATAGATTATTTTCCTCTTGAAGTAGGGTAGTATATATATGATTCGATCGGTTGATTGATGCATCTGCCATCTAGTCACAAAACCCCAATCCGTCTAGTCACAAAACGCCAATCTGCTCATCTGCCATCTAGTTGAGTTTGCTAGTTGAGTGTTGATTAGTGGCCCTGAGGCAGCAATGCACATAAACAATATTGGTTGTGCTGTTGGTATTTTGGTTCTCCAACTCCATCGCTGAAAAAAATGAGGCCCTAATTTTTTCTCTCATATGTAACCTAAATATATAATATTTGTATTGTTGCTGATCTATGAATGCGTTGTATAATGCATTTGTATATCCCTTAATATTGTTTTGTACGATTACATTTCAATTTATTATTGTGGCTAATGATTCAAATTTGCCCCAAAGAGAGGCGGACACATTGGTGTCAAATTTTTACAGGGATGCGTGAGCAAACCTGGGGCCATGTACAAGATCAATATAAGCTGTGCAATTGTTACTTGGTTCACTTACGCCATCTCTGTAGAAACTTATGAGGCTGCAATCTTTATTCTACATTCATAGAACTATGATATTTGAATTATCTATTCCATGCATTCATAGTGTATAAGAATTACATTTTAGTTTGTCACCGAGGCCGATGATTGAAATTTGCCACAAAAGAGTTCAAGGGGAGACACGTATGATGCTGTCGTGTTTTAGGGATGGGTTGGTGAACCTGAGGCAGCAATGCACACAAACAATATAGATTGTGTTGTTGGTACTTTGGTTCCCCAACTCCATCTCTGAAACAAATTATGAGGCCCTTGATTTATTCTCATATGGAACTACATATATGATCCTTGAATTGTTTCTAATCTTTTAATGATTGGTATGATGCATATGTATATGAATGGTTTTGATCATAAGTATTTTTAACATGTACCTGAAGATTAATTGTTTGGTTCTTTATTTATAATTACAATATTTGGGCTTGCTTTGTACCTGACTATGTATATCCCAGAATAATGTTTTGTACGATTATATTTCAATTTCTTATTGTGGCCAATGATTCAAATTTGCCCCAAAAGAGGCGCATACATTGGTGTCAGATTTTTTCAGGGACGAGTTAGTGAACCTGGGGCGATATACAAGAACAATATAGGTTGTGCAATTGTTACTTGGTTCACTTACGTCATCCCTGTAGAAACTTATGAGGCCTTAATCTTTAATCTACATTCATAGAACTATGATATTCGAATTACCTATTCCATGCATTCAGTGTATAAGCATTACATTTTAGTTTGTCACCGAGGCCGATGACTGAAATTAGCCCGAAAAGAGTTCAAGGGGAGACACGTATGATGGTGTCGTGTTTTAGGGATGGGTTGGTGAACCTGAAAAGCAATGCACACAAACAATATAGGTTGTGCTGTTGGTACTTTGGTTCGCCAACTCCATCTCTGAAACAAATTATGAGGCCCTAGATTTATTCTCATATGGAACTACATATATGATCCTTGAATTGTTTCTGATCTTTTAATGATTGGTATGATGCATATGTATATGAATGGTTTTGATCATAAGCATTTTTAACATGCACCTAAAGATTAATTGTTTGGTTTTTTATTTGTAATTACATTATTGAGGCTTGTTTTTGTAACTGACTATGTATATCCCTGAATAATGTTTTGTACGATTACATTTGAATTTCTTATTGTGGCCAATGATTCAAATTTGTCGCAAAAGAGAGGCAGACACATTGGTGTCAGATTTTTTCAGGGATGAGTTAGTGAACCTGGGGCTATGTATAACAACATTACAGGTTGTGCAATTGTTACTTGGTTCGCTGACTCCATCCCTGAAGAAACTTATGAGGCATAATCTTTACCTACATTCACTCTGATGCAATTATTTGTCATTGTGTTGAGATGAAATGATATATGAACTGATCAAACTATTGCCGAGATGCTTTATCTTTGATATCCACTGGATATATTGTCATATACATGTTGTCAATTCTTGAGTTGTAATACAATTCAATCATATGTATGAGTTCTGTTATGTTCTTAAAATCAACAGGAGGATGATGATGAAGTGGACGATAGCAAGGTATCCAGGGACAACAAGAGTCGTGGTTACGGTGTGGGCTAATCCGTTTCCACCGTAGGGGGAGACTGTTTTGCCCATTCTGTGGCAGAGCAATCAACGTGGACCTCAACAGCATGATCCAACACACGAAGGGCGTTGGCAGAGGCGGAGGCAGAAGGCATAGGCCGATTACCTTGGCATGGCACGCAGCCTACGGCAAATTCCTCCGGGAGTATGTCAGGACTGGCCTATATCCCATAGACTAGGTTGTCGCTGCCTCCTGCTGATAAACCCCTGCCCTGCTAGGCGTCTGTGTCCGCCTCTGCTTATTTGCTTTATTTTGTTCTAGTTAATTAACTATGTGGCATGTAAGAGAATATTCGGTGGTGTCTCTAGTGAACCTTCTATATTAATCTACTTTTATGGAAAGTTTCTAGTGTTCAATTATATCTTGATCATGCTCATGCACTACAAAATATTTCTAGTGCTCGATTATATTATAATTGTCAAGAAATGCATCAACAAGTTAAATTGAAATTTTGTATTGAAGTAACTAAATGTATCACACACATAATAAACTAGAAATCTAGTTCAAACACATAATGTATCACCACCTCTGACTTGCTGATGTCCAACTAAAGACGCTGCTCTCTCTGCTGCAGTCGGTGTAGCCAGACGCCTTTCCACACCGGGAGTAGAAGCCATGAGCCAGTGCACTTTATGCAATGCAGCCAGACGCCTACATGGCGTATTTAGTTGTTGTACAAAGAAGCTCATACCATGAAAGATGGGATGGTTAAGGCGGGGTTTTTCATGAGAGAGCTATGCCCTGTTGCAAGCTAGCCTGTGAGAAGAAGCGAGAGGACAGAAAGCCGTTTCAGGATGACCAGGGATCTTGGGACGGTGGCGACATCAAGAGGCTGAAGTGGAAGCAAGTCAAGGACGACAATAAGTGGTGGTGATACATTATGTGTTTGAACTAGATTTTAGTTTCTAGTTTATTATGTGTGTGATACATTTAGTTACTTCAATACAAAATTTCGACCAATTTAACTTGTTGATGTATTTCTTGACAATTATAATATAATCGAGCACTAGAAATATTTTATAGTGTGCATGAGCATGATCAGTAAATATAATTGAACACTAGAAACTTTAAGGCACTCCATATAAAGGAGTAGATTAATATAGAAGGTTCACCAGAGACACCACGGATATATTGTCTTACATGCTACACACAGGTAATAATTAACTAGAACAAAATAAAAGCAGGGGCTGCAGCAGGAGGCCGGGACACGGAGACGCCTAGCAGGGCAGGGGTTTATCTGCAAGAGGCAGCGACAGCCTAGTTGCTGGGATATAGGCCAGTCCTGACATACTCTCGGAGGAATTTGCCGTAGGCTGCGTGCCGCGCCAAGGTAATCGGCCTATGCCTTCTGCCTCCGCCTCTGCCAACGCCCTCCGTGTGCTGGATCATGCTGTTGAGGTCCACGTTGATTGCGCTGCCACATAATGGGCAAAATAGTCTCCCCCTACGGTGGAAACGGATTATCCCACACCGTAACCGCCTCAGCACGTAGCGGCTCTTGTTGTCCCTGGATACCTTGCTATCGTCCACTTCATCATCATCCTCATGTTGATATTTAAGAACATAACTTAGAACTCATACATATGATTGAATTGTATTACAACTCAAGAATTGACAACGTGTATATGTAAGACAATATATCTGTGGATATCAAAGATAAAGCATCTCAGCAATAGTTTGATCGGTTCATATATCATTTCATCTCAACACAATGACAAATAATTGCATCAGAGTGAATGTAGGATAAATCTAGGGGCCTCATAAGTTTCTTCAGGGATGGAGTCAGCGAACCAAGTAACAATTGCACAACCTGTAATGTTGTTGTACATCGCCTGTAGTTCACTAACTCATCCCTAAAAAATCTGAACAATGTGTCCTCTTTTGGGACAAATTTGAATCATTGGCCACAATAAGAAATTGAAATGTAATCATACAAAACACTATTCAGGGATATACATAGTCAGGTACAAAAACAAGCCTAAATATTGTAATTATAAATAAAAAACCAAACAAATAATCTTCAGGTGCATGTTAAAAATACTTATGATCAAAACCATTCATATACATATGCATCATACCAATCATTAAAAGATCAGAAACAATTCAAGGATCATATATGTAGTTCCATATGAGAATAAATCTGGGGCCTCATAATTTGTTTCAGAGATGGAGTTGGCGAACCAAAGTACCAACAGCACAACCTATATTGTTTGTGTGCATTGCTGCCTTAGGTTCACCAACCCATCCCTAAAACACGACACCGTCATATGTGTCTCCCCTTGAACTCTTTTGGGGCAAATTTCAATCATCGGCCTCGATGACAAACGAAAATGTAATTCTTATACACTGAATGCATGGAATAGGTAATTTGAATATCATAGTTCTATGAATGTAGAATAAAGATTAAGGCCTCATAAGTTTCTACAGGGACGGCGTAAGTGAACCGAGTAACAATTGCACATCCTATATTATTCTTGTACATCGCCCCAGGTTCACTAACTCGTCCCTGAAAAAATCTAGCACCAATGTGTTCCGCTTTCTTTGGGGCAAATTTGAATCATTCGCCACATTAAGAAATTGAAATGTAATCGTACAATACATTATTCAGGGATATACATAGTCAGGTACAAAAACAAGCCTAAATATTGTAATTATAAATAAAAAAACAATTAATCTTCAGGTACATGTTAAAAATACTTATGATCAAAACCATTCATATACATATGCATCATAGGAATCATTAAAAGATTAGAAACAATTCAAGGATCATATATGTAGTTCCATTTGAGAATAAATCAAGGGCCTCATAATTTGTTTCAGAGATGGAGTTGGAGAACCAAAGTACCAATAGCACAACCTATATTGTTTGTGTGCATTACTGCATCAGGTTCACCAACCCATCCCTAAAACACGACATGATCATACGTGTCTCCCCTTGAACTCTTTTGGGGCAAATTTCAATCATCGGTCTCGGTGACAAACTAAAATGTAATTCTTATACACTATGAATGCATGGAATAGATAATTCGAATATCATAGTTCTATGACTGTAGAATAAAGATTGCAGCCTCATAAGTTTATTCATGGATGGCGTGAGCGAACCAAGTAACAATTGCATAGCTTATATTGTTCTTGTACATGGTCGCATCGCTCACTCATCCCTGAAAAAATCTGACACCAATGTGTCTGCCTCTCTTTGGGGGAAATTTGAATCATTGGCCATAATAAGAAATTGAAATGTAATTGTACAAAACAATACTCAGGGATATACATAGTTAGGTACAAAAACAAGACTAAATATTGTAAATATAAATAAAAAACCAAACAATTAATCTTCAGGTACATGTTAAAAAATACTTATGATCAAAACCATTCATATACATATGCATCATACCAATCATTAAAAGATCAGAAACAATTCAAGGATTATATATGTAGTTCCATATGACAATAAATCAAGGGCCTCATAATTTGTTTCAGAGATGGAGTTGGAGAACCAAAGTACCAACAGCACAACCTATATTGTTTGTGTGCATTGCTGCCTCAGGTTCACCAACCCATCCTTAAAACACGACGCCATCATACATGTCTCCCCTTGAACACTTTTGGGGCAAATTTCAATCATCAGCCTCGGTGACAAAGTACAATGTAATTCTTATACACTATGAATGCATGGAATAGATAATTCAAATATCATAGTTATATGAATGTAGAGTAAGATTGCAGCCTCATAAGTTTCTACAGAGATGGCGTAAGCGAACCAAGTAACAATTGCACAGCTTATATTGATCTTGTACATGGCTCCACGTTCGCTCACTCATCCCTGAAAAAATTGACACCAATGTGTCTGCCTCTCGTTGGGGAAAATTTGAATCATTGGCCACAATAAGAAATTGAAATGTAATCGTACAAAACAATATTCAGGGATATACAGATGCATCATACAACGCATTCATAGATCAGAAACAATACAAAGATTATATATTTAGGTTCCATATGAGAGAAATATTAGGGCCTCATTTTTTTCAACGATGGAGTCGGAGAACCAAAATACCAACAGCACAACCTATATTGTTTATGTGCATTGCTGCCTCAGGTTCACTAACCATCCCTAAGAAAACTACACCATCATATGTCCTTGCACCATTTTGGGGCAAAATTGAATCATTGGGCTCAGTACGGAATAGAAATGTAATGTTATAGGCCTGTTGTGTATTGAAATCAACACTCAACTACCAAACTCTACTAGATGGCAGATGAGCAGATTGGGGTTTTGTGACTAGACGGATTGGGGTTTTGTGACTAGATGGCAGATGCATCAATCAACCGATCGAATCATATATATATATACTACCCTACTTCAAGAGCAAAAGAATCTGTTCACGATTGAGCAAATCCTATGTATGAACAATGAAAATTGTGGATGCGACTAGAGAAGCTAGCAATGTATTACCTCGAACTCCTCATCAGGGACCTCCTCCTCGAACTCATCATTCTCCGCGATTGCGTCGAAGATTTCTTGAGGGCGATGGGGTCGTCGATGTAGATCACTAGATTGCCTTCCCGCCGCCCCCCATCCAGATCGCTACCGGCACCACGACGTTGTCGGCCACCTGCTACTTGGCGGCGACGGCTACTACCTGCTGCTCGGCGGCAATAGCTACCACCTGCTGCTCGGCGGTGACGGCTACCACCTGTTGCTTGGCAGCGATGGATACCACCTGTTGCTCGGCGGCGACGGCTACTGGCTGGACGGATGAGCTTGCACCCTCGACGGCACGATGACGAGCGGCGCGCTCGCGTTCGAGAAGACGCCTACCGCTTTGCCGCGCATCGAGCCATCTGCTGTTGGCGCTTCAATCGCTTCACCTCCGGATCGTCTCCACGCTGCACTTCTTCATGGCGCACCAAGGGAAGGAGGTAGTGCAAATGAGGGAGCTTCGGCACACGCGGCAGGTGTAGATTGGGGTCTTGGGACTAGACAGACTGGGGGGAAATGACACGAGCTCATGGAAGAAGAAGGTCGAGGGGGGTTATAAACACCGGACCGTTCGTAGTCCTCGAGTGGACACGTGTGGTGGGCGGGGGGCGGGGGCTACCATGATCTCCACCCTTTTTTCAGTTCCCTTTTTTTTGAAACAGCCACGATCTCCACTTTAGAGCTGCATTGAAAACACGCTCATGGCAGACCTCGATTCCACTTCATGCAAGTGGCGTGGAACTAATTTCTAGCAACGTTAGATCTACTCGAGGGGGGGCCCTTGACTCATGGAATTTACTAGCGGTAGGGCCCAGTTGGAAGTGAGATTGAGAGCGCTGCGTAAAAATGGGATATGTCTGATTAAAATCAAGTGGCAATAAATTGCAGCATCCCGTCGACAACCGTGCACTCGATGACCCCGTTACCCTATGTATGAGTTATAGTAGCAGTAGTAGGCTTTTCAAACTTGATTAAACTTGACATGACCACTTGACGACTTTTTCCATGGACGGCATCGTGTTCCTTCCTGTAGAAGTCTCGCGGAGGGAGACGTCCGTGTTGTCTCACGCTGTACTGTGAAGGGCACGACGTGTGCAACGATCATTGTTGGATCGCACAGAATCAACGATTGGTGCTCACGATCCGTGTGACAATTGTGACAACCAATCAGGGAGTAGCAGAAAGGGTGAGCACAGGTTTGCGCTTCTACGAAAGATAGAGAGGGGGGCCAAAACTAAGTAGTACCACATAAAACCAAGGGCAAAACTGAGTAGTATAAAAATGGAAAGTGTCTTGTACAATGAAATACATCGTGGAATACATCAAATTATGCCAAGATAGATCCACTAGAGTTCATTGGATGTGTGTTCTTCTCATAAACCACACATGGATCACCTGTGTGATTGCATGTGTATTCCTCTAGACAAACGACATAAGGATCCACCAGTGTCATTGGTTGTGTGTTCTTCTAAACAAACCACATAAGTCATTGCATGTCTGTTCTTTTCATGAACCACACTCGGTGTCATTGCATGTGTGATCCTCTAGACAGACCACGTAAGGATCCACCGGTGTCATTGCATGTCTGTTCCTCTAAACAAACCACATAAGGATCCACCAGTGTCGTTGGATGTGTGTTCTTCTCATGAACCACACATGGATCCACCGGTGTCATTGCATGTATGTTCCTCTAAACAAACCACATAAGGATCCACCAGTGTCATTGCATGTCTGTTCTTTTCATGAACCACACCCAGTGTCATTGCATGCGTGTTCTTTTCATTAACCACAGCTAGAGTCATTGCATGTCTGTTACTTCCATAAACCACACATGGATCCAGCGATTTCATTGCATGTATGTTCTTTTCATGAACCACACCCAGTGTCACTGCATGTCAGTTCTTTTCATGAACCACATAAGGATCCACCCAGTGTCATTGGATGTGTGTTCTTCTCATGAACCACACGTGGATCCACCAGTGTCATTGCATGTCTGTTCCTCTAAACAAACCACATAAGGATCCACCAGTGTCACTGCATGTCAGTTCTTTTCATGAACCACATAAGGATCCACCCAGTGTCATTGGATGTGTGTTCTTCTCATGAACCACACGTGGATCCACCAGTGTCATTGCATGTTTGTTCCTCTAAACAAACCACATAAGGATCCACCAGTGTCATTGCATGTCTGTTCTTTTCATGAACCACACCTAGTGTCATTGCATGTGTGTTCTTCTAAACAAACCACATAAGAATCCACCAGTGTCATTGCATGTCTGTTCTTTTCATGAACCTCACATAAGGATCCACCAGGGTTATTGCATGTCTATTCTTTTCATGAACCACACCCAATGTCATTGCATGTGTGTTCTCCTGACAAACCACATATGGATCCACTAGTGTCATTGCATGTCTGTTCTTTTCATGAACCACAGCTAGAGTCCACCAGTGTCATTGGATGTGTGTTCTTCCCATGAACCACACATGGATCCACCAGTGTCATTGCATGTCTGTTCTTTTCATGAATCACAGCTAGAGTCATTGCATGTCTGTTACTTCCATAAACCACATATGGATCCACCTAGTGTGATTGCATGTCTGTTCCTCTAAACAAACCACATAAGGATCCACCAGTGTCATTGGATGTGTGTTCTTCTCATGAACCACACATGGATCCACCAGTGTCATTGCATGTTTGTTCCTCTAAAAAAACCACATAAGGATCCACCAGTGTCATTGCATGTCTGTTCTTTTCATGAACCACACATAAGGATCCACCAGTGTCATTGCATGTGTGTTCTTTTCATGAACCACAGCTAGAGTCATTGCATGTCTGTTCTTTTCATGAACCACACCCAGTGTCATTGCATGTTTGTTCTTCTAACAAACCACATATGGATCCACCAGTGTCATTGCATGTCTGTTCTTTTCATGAACCACAGCTAGAGTCCACCAGTGTCATTGGATGTGTGTTCTTCCCATGAACCACACATGGATCCACCAGTGTCATTGCATGTCTATTCTTTTCATGAATCACAGCTAGGGTCATTGCATGTCTGTTACTTCCATAAACCACATACGGATCCACCTAGTGTGATTGCATGTCTGTTCTTTTCACAAACCACACATGGATACACCAGTGTCATTGCATGGGTAGCCGTTAGACCGAGTCTTCTAGAAGGAACGCCCTAACACAGCTTGTTCGCTGACGATTGTTACATACCATTCGATTGGGGTGCTTGGACGATTGGGATGGTCTTCGTGAGAGCGATCCGCGAGTAGGCTGTTCTGTGGCATGATTGGCCACGCTTGCTCTAGACAAATTGGCAACACCGGGCGCTCCCCTGTTGCGAGTGTCACGTCTCACGAGTTCAGTGGGCCACATCCCAGTGTCACATCTCTTCCTCCCCGTACTTCTCTTCCTTACCCTCGAAGCCACTTTCCCTACTTCACTCCCATCCTGCCGTAGCCGCAAGCCGACGGCGCCTCCATCCCAATCCCCTCTCCGACAGCCACCCCCCCCCCTCTCGCCATGGGTTCAAGGGGAGATGAGAAACGCGTCGTGATATTGTGGACGGTGATTTCGATGTGAGTCGTCTCATCTCTATTTCTATCATTTGTGGCCAGTTATCTATTTTTTGAGCTAGATCCAATTTGTTTACTCATGCGCGTATGATGTGTTAGGACAACCAGACGATGTATGACTCCGACTATCATGGTTTAGAGGATGAAGACAGTCCTCTAGTATGTAAACATGGATATGTGCCCGCTAAATTTGTAGCCTTCGAAGGACGAAACGCAGGCAGGAGGTTTCTACGGTGTCAAGGACATCGTACAATGATGCAAGGCGGAAGTTGCGATGTTGTCAAATGGGTAGATCCAGAGTGGCCCAAATAAATGCAGAAAACGCTGGACAAACTATGGGAAATGACTGTCGAGTTGAAAGAATCCATATTCAGCTCACTTCTTGACAGTGTTGAGACGAAGCTATGGGAACCAGTTGACACGACCAAGCATAAGCGAGATCTCAGGTGGGTGCAAGACAAGGTTATCAAAGTCGAGAAGGAGAGGGACGCGGTGTTGGTCCTGAAGGCTAAAGCAGAGCAAGAACTGACTCAAGCAAGGAATGATCTCCATGAGGCCAAAGTCCTGCAGTACACAACTACGAGTATTGACAAGTGCATGAGGAAAATTGCAGAGAAACAATTGAAGCTGTGCAAGGAAGATGCTAAAAGGAAGGAGCAGACAATTCGATCCTTGCTCTCGCAGGAAGATGCGCATCGGGCCAAGATTAGGAAGATCAAGGAGATGTGTGATAACTAGTTCTATTTAGCTTAAGCTCCATGCCTTTTTAAGTTGTAATATTTGTACTTGTTGACCTAGCAGTCTGAACTATTGGTCCCGGATTCCAGGGAGGAAAAAAACTGCTCTGACCCTGCATTACTTCTTTTGTCTGACCCTACATTACTTTTTTTGTCTGACCATCGCTTCATCGTCCTCCTGTACAAATAGGATGCGCCACAGCGTGTTGCTTCGTCGTCCATCCCCTCGTCCTCTCCAATCTCCACCGCGCCGCCATGGAGATGCCCGATCTGAACTTGTACGAGGTGGTGATGTTCGCGAACTTCGATATCCTCGCGCCGCCAGCCGCGAAGGTGCCCCACGGATGGCGCATCAGCTCTGCGGGGGCGCATCAGCTCTGGATGGGGGGCAGGCGGCAGGCGGAGGCAATCTGGTGATCTACATCGACGACCCCATCGCTGTTCAAGAAATCTTTGACGCAATCACGGAGAATGATGAGTTCGAGGAGGAGGTCCCTGATGAGGAGTCCGAGGTACTACATTGCTAGCTTCTCTAGTCGCAGTCGCAGTTTTCACTATTCATACATAGGATTTGCTCAATCGTGTATAGATTATTTTCCTCTTGAAGTAGGGTAGTATATATATGATTCGATCGGTTGATTGATACATCTGCCATCTAGTCACAAAACCCCAATCCGTCTAGTCACAAAACGCCAATCTGCTCATCTGCCATCTAGTTGAGTTTGCTAGTTGATTGTTGATTAGTGGCCCTGAGGCAGCAATGCACATAAACAATATAGGTTGTGTTGTTGGTATTTTGGTTCTCCAACTCCATCGCTGAAAAAATGAGGCCCTAATTTTTTCTCTCATATGGAACCTAAATATATAATATTTGTATTGTTTCTGATCTATGAATGCGTTGTATAATGCATTTGTATATCCCTTAATATTGTTTTGTACGATTACATTTCAATTTCTTATTGTGGCCAATGATTCAAATTTTCCCCAAAGAGAGGCGGACACATTGGTGTCAAATTTTTACAGGGATGCGTGAGCAAACCTGGGGCCATGTACAAGATCAATATAAGCTGTGCAATTGTCGTGTTTTAGGGATGGGTTGGTGAACCTGAGGCAGCAATGCACACAAACAATATAGATTGTGCTGTTGGTAATTTGGTTCCCCAACTCCATCTCTGAAACAAATTATGAGGCCCTTGATTTATTCTCATATGGAACTACATATATGATCCTTGAATTGTTTCTAATCTTTTAATGATTGGTATGATGCATATGTATATGAATGGTTTTGATCATAAGTATTTCTAACATGTACCTGAAGATTAATTGTTTGGTTTTTTATTTATAATTACAATATTTGGGCTTGTTTTTGTACCTGACTATGTATATCCCTGAATAATGTTTTGTACGATTACATTTCAATTTCTTATTGTGGCCAATGATTCAAATTTGCCCCAAAAGAGAGGCAAACACATTGGTGTCAGATTTTTTCAGGGACGAGTTAGTGAACCTGGGGCAATGTACAAGAACAATATAGGTTGTGCAATTGTTACTTGGTTCACTTACGTCGTCCCTATAGAAACTTATGAGGCCTTAATCTTTATTCTACATTCATAGAACTATGATATTCGAATTACCTATTCCATGCATTCAGTGTATAAGCATTACATTTTAGTTTGTCACTGAGGCCGATGATTGAAATTAGCCCCAAAAGAGTTCAAGGGAAGACACGTATGATGGTGTCGTGTTTTAGGGATGGGTTGGTGAGCCTGAGGCAGCAATGCACACAAACAATATAGATTGTGTTGTTGGTACTTTGGTTCGCCAACTCCATCTCTGAAACAAATTATGAGGCCCTAGATTTATTCTCATATGGAACTACATATATGATCCTTGAATTGTTTCTGATCTTTTAATGATTGGTATGATGCATATGTATATGAATGGTTTTGATCATAAGTATTTTTAACATGCACCTAAAGATTAATTGTTTGGTTTTTTATTTGTAATTACATTATTGAGGCTTGTTTTTGTACCTGACTATGTATATCCCTGAATAATGTTTTGTACGATTACATTTCAGTTTCTTATTGTGGCCAATGATTCAAATTTGTCGCAAAAGAGAGGTAGACACATTGGTGTCAGATTTTTTCAGGGATGAGTTAGTGAACCTGGGGCGATGTACAACAACATTACAGGTTGTGCAATTGTTACTTGGTTCGCTGACTCCATCCCTGAAGAAACTTATGAGGCCGCAATCTTTATCCTACATTCACTCTGATGCAATTATTTGTCATTGTGTTGAGATGAAATGATATATGAACCGATCAAACTATTGCTGAGATGCTTTATCTTTGATATCCACGGATATATTGTCTTACATATACATGTTGTCAATTCTTGAGTTGTAATACAATTCAATCATATGTATGAGTTCTAAGTTATGTTCTTAAAAATCAACAGGAGGATGATGATGAAGTGGACGATAGCAAGGTATCCAGGGACAACAAGAGCCGCTACGTGCTGAGGTGGTTACGGTGTGGGCTAATCCGTTTCCACTGTAGGGCGAGACTGTTTTGCCCATTCTGTGGCAGAGCAATCAATGTGGACCTCAACAGCATGATCCAGCACGCGGAGGGCGTTGGCAGAGGCGGAGGCAGAAGGCATAGGCCGATTACCTTGGCATGGCACGCAGCCTACGGCAAATTCCTCCGGGAGTATGTCAGGACTGGCCTGTATCCCATAGACTAGGTTGTCGCTGCCTCCTGCTGATAAACCCCTGCCCTGCTAGGCGTCTCCGTGTCCCGGCCTCCTGCTGCAGCCCTTGCTTTTATTTTGTTCTAGTTAATTATTACCTGTGTGTGGCATGTAAGACAATATATTCGTGGTGTCTCTGGTGAACCTTCTATATTAATCTACTCCTTTATATGGAGTGCCTTAAAGTTTCTAGTGTTCAATTATATTTACTGATCATGCTCATGCACACTACAAAATATTTCTAGTGCTCGATTATATTATAATTGTCAAGAAATACATCAACAAGTTAAATTGGTCGAAATTTTGTATTGAAGTAACTAAATGTATCACACACATAATAAACTAGAAACTAAAATCTAGTTCAAACACATAATGTATCACCACCACTTGTTGTCGTCCTTGACTTGCTTCCCCTTCAGCCGCTTGATGTCGCCACCGTACCAAGATCCCTGCTCGTCCTGAAACCGCTTTCTGTCCTCCTCGCGCTTCTTCTCCTGGGCTAGCTTGCAACCAGGGCATAGCTCTCTCGCGAAAACCCCCGCCTTAACCATCCCATCTTTCATGGTAACGAAGCTATCAGACAACTCGTACGCCATGTAGGCGTCTCTGGCTGCATACTCGAGGTGCACCTGGCTCATCGGCTTCCACTCCCAGTAGTCGTGATCGAGTCGCTTCAATTTCTTTAGTTTTTCATAGGATTTATCGATGATTTCCACTGCCAGATCACCCATGCCATCCTTCGCTGGGTATGATTTGATCTTGTACAGATTTTGGATGTCGATGTGGTGCCCCTCTGGGATTTTTATCAATGCACGAGAAAGCATAATTGTGTCATTTGTGATATCCACGCTAGTGAAAGTTATCCCTTTCCTCCACAAGAACTCGACCAGAGCCGGACAACGCATCTCAGTTGGTTTACACCTGCACTTAGATGGTTCTAGGGATGTAAGGGAACAAGGGATACAGAAGTGGTCATCTCAAATTTAAATTTCGCATACCTGCAGAAGTGGTAAACGAGGACCTCCTCATGTATGGCAATTTGCATGACAGCGATCTCTTGTGGAGGATTTTTTCGCTTACTTGCACGGGTGTACTCCAAGTCTAGCCCCACAAACTTGTGCTTCTCTTTCTCAAGCAATTGCTCAAACCTGGCGAGAGTTGTCTCCACAGTCGCTTCATCATTTGTGTACACCACTGTCAAAGTCGTGGTGCCATGGGCAGGGACCAAGTGGGTCTCTGTTGTGCGTTTCCCATCGTCCATGCCTGCAAGGAAATGGGTGAAAGGAAATGCCTGCAAGGAACTGCCTGCGAGAGGAAGAAGAAGATGAACCGACGGTTCCGGAATAGAGGAAGAAGAAGCGCCCAGGAAAAACTGCAGAGGAATGACTGCAGAAGAAACGTGGTAACTGCAACTTTCGGTTCGAGAACTCACTTTGGTTACGTGGAGATCGTGGCAGTGCTGCCGGTTCAACAAGTGGGGCCAGTTCCTGCGAGAATATGAAATTAGTTGCACATTTTTCGATGCGAGAAATTGAGAGAAGTCATTTATATTTTGTCTTTCATAATTAAACACAATGAAGTTGGTACATCCCAAGAGATTTGCTAGTTTAACATACAACAACACTTACAGGCCCAACATGGTAGAACTTGGAGAGCCCCAAAACTTGAGCTACCACATAGACCTCGACAGAGGTGGCAGAATTGGTGCGGGGGCAACCACGGCGACGGCGAGCTCGGATTCTCGAGGAGGAAAACAGAACCGAGCATGGTCGACAAGGTGATAGATCTCACCGGGAACCAATTCTCGTCCTCGACCGTGCCATGGGTGCATCCACGGTGAGGGCGAACTCCGACTCGGGATGGGGAGGAGAGCGGGGCCGAGCAGCTTCGTCACTTCCCAGCTCTGCGCCATGGCCGCGACCACAGATTGCCGCTCTGGGGAAGAAGACGCGTAATGGATGCAGGCACCAACGCTGCAAGCCTACAGGGAGGAGAGCTGGGCCAAGAAGGTTCGTCCACGTCCCAGCTCCGCGCCATGGCTGCGACGCCCCACATATTGCCGCTCCGAGTATTTGTCACACCAACTGTAGTCATCGCGGATGATTTCAGGAAACTCGGGTACCGTGTTGCCTGGACACTGGTGGATCCTTATGTGTGGTTCTTGAAAAGAATAGACATGCAATGACACTGGTGGATCCTTATGTGGTTTGTCTAGAAGAACACACATGCAATGACACTGGGTGTGGTTCATGAAAAGAACAGACATGCAATGACACTGGTGGATCCTTATGTGGTTTGTTTAGAGGAACACACATGCAATGACATTGGGTGTGGTTCATGAAAAGAACAGACATGCAATAGAACTGGTGGATCCTTATGTGTGGTTCATGAAAAGAATAGACATGCAATAGAACTGGTGGATCCTTATGTCTGGTTCATGAAAAGAACAGACATGCAATGACACTGGTGGATCCTTATGTGGTTTGTTTAGAAGAACACGCATGCAATGACACTGGGTGTGGTTCATGAAAACAACACATATCCAATGACATTGGTGGATCCTTATGTGGTTTGTTTAGAGGAACACACATGCAATGACACCGGTGGATCCACGTGTAGTTCATGAGAAGAACACACATCCAATGACACTAGTAGATCCTTATGTGGTTCATGAAAAGAATACATGCAAAGGACACTGGTGGATCCATGTGTGGTTCATGAAAAGAACACACATGCAATGACACTGGTGGATCCTTATGTGTGGTTCATGAAAAGAACAGACATGCAATGACACTGGTGGATCCATATGTGGTTTGTTCAGGAGAACACACATGCAATGACATTGGGTGTGGTTCATGAAAAGAACAGACATGCAATGACACTGGTAGATCCTTATGTGGTTCATGAAAAGAACACACATGCAATGACACTGGGTGTGGTTCATGAAAAGAACAGACATGCAATGACACTGGTGGATCCTTATGTGTGGTTCATGAAAAGAACAGACATGCAATGACACTGGTAGATCCGTATGTGGTTCATGAAAAGAACACACATGCAATGACACTGGGTGTGGTTCATGAAAAGAACAGGCATGCAATGACACTGGTAGATCCTTATGTGGTTCATGAAAAGAACAGACATGCAATGACATTGGGTGTGGTTCATGAAAAGAACAGACATGCAATGACACTGGTGGATCCTTATGTGTGGTTCAAGAAAAGAATAGACATGCAATGACACTGGTGGATCCATATGTGATTTGTCAGGAGAACACACATGCACTAACATTGGGTGTGGTTGATGAAAAGAACAGACATGCAATGACACTGGTAGATCCTTATGTGGTTCATGAAAAGAACAGGCATGCAATGACATTGGGTGTGGTTCATGAAAAGAACAGACATGCAATGACACTGGTGGATCCTTATGTGTGGTTCATGAAAAGAACAGACATGCAATAACACTGGTGGATCCTTATGTGGTTTGTTTAGAAGAACACACATGCAATGACACTGGGTGTGGTTCATAAAAAGAACACACATCCAATGACACTAGTGGATCCTTATGTGGTTTGTTTAGAGGAACACACATGTAATGACATTGGGTGTGGTTCATGAAAAGAACAGACATGCAGTGACACTGGTGGATCCTTATGTGTGGTTCATGAAAAGAACAGACATGCAATGACACTGGTGGATCCTAATGTGGTTTGTTTAGAAGAACACACATGCAGTGACACTGGGTGTGGTTCATGAAAAGAACACACATCCAATGACACCGGTGGATCCTTATGTGGTTTGTTTAGAGGAACACACATGCAATGACATTGGGTGGATCCACATGTGGTTCATGAGAAGAACACACATCCAATGACACTGGTAGATCCTTATGTGATTCATGAAAAGAATGACATGCAAAGGACACCGGTGTGGTTCATGAAAAGAACAGACATACAATGACACTTGGTGTGGTTCATGAAAAGAATAGACATCCAATGACACTAGCTGTGGTTCATGAAAAGAACTCACATTCAATGACACTAGGTGTGGTTCATGAAAAGAATAGACATGGAATGACACGGGTGGATCCTTATGTGTGGTTCATGAAAAAACATACATGCAATGACAATGGTGGATCCATATGTGGTTTGTCAGGACTACACACATGCACTGACATTGGGTGTGGTTCATGAAAAGAATGTATATGTAATGACACTGTTAGATCCTTGTGTGGTTCATGAAAAAACAGACATGCAATGACATTGGGTGTGGTTCATGAAAAGAATAGGCATGCAATGACACTGGTGGATCCTTATGTGTGGTTCAAGAAAAGAACAGACATGCAATGACACTGGTGGATCCATATGTTGTTTTTCAATAGAAAACACATGCACTGACATTGGGTGTGGTTGATGAAAAGAACAGACATGCAATGACACTGGTAGATCCTTATGTGGTTCATGAAAAGAACAGACATGCAATGACATTGGGTGTGGTTCATGAAAAGAACAGACATGCAATGACACTGGTGGATCCTTATGTGTGGTTCATGAAAAGAACAGACATGCAATAACACTGGTGGATCCTTATGTGGTTTGTTTAGAAGAACACACATGCAATGACACTGGGTGTGGTTCATAAAAAGAACACACATTCAATGACACTAGTGGATCCTTATGTGGTTTGTTTAGAGGAACACACATGTAATGACATTGGGTGTGGTTCATGAAAAGAACAGACATGCAATGACATTGGGTGTGGTTCATGAAAAGAATAGGCATGCAATGACACTGGTGGATCCTTATGTGTGGTTCAAGAAAAGAACAGACATGCAATGACACTGGTGGATCCATATGTGGTTTGTCAGGAGAACACACATGCACTGACATTGGGTGTGGTTGATGAAAAGAACAGACATGCAATGACACTGGTAGATCCTTATGTTCATGAAAAGAACAGACATGCAATGACATTGGGTGTGGTTCATGAAAAGAACAGACATGCAATGACACTGGTGGATCCTTATGTGTGGTTCATGAAAAGAACAGACATGCAATAACACTGGTGGATCCTTATGTGGTTTGTTTAGAAGATAACACATGCAATGACACTGGGTGTGGTTCATAAAAAGAACACACATTCAATGACACTAGTGGATCCTTATGTGGTTTGTTTAGAGGAACACACATGTAATGACATTGGGTGTGGTTCATGAAAAGAACAGACATGCAATGACACTGGTGGATCCTTATGTGTGGTTCATGAAAAGAACAGACATGCAATGACACTGGTGGATCCTAATGTGGTTTGTTTAGAAGAACACACATGCAGTGACACTAGGTGTGGTTCATGAAAAGAACACACATCCAATGACACCGGTGGATCCTTATATGGTTTGTTTAGAGGAACAGACATCCAATGAGATTGGGTGGATCCACGTGTGGTTCATGAGAAGAACACGCATCCAATGACACTGGTAGATCCTTGTGTGATTCATGAAAAGAACAGACATGTAGTGACACCGGGTGTGGTTCATGAAAAGAATGCATATGCAATGACACCGGTGTGGTTCATGAAACGAATAGACATCCAATGACTCTAGCTCTGGTTCATGAAAATAACACACATGCAATGACACTGGGTATGGTTCATGAAAAGAATAGACATGCAATGACACTGGTGGATCCTTATGTGTGGTTCATGAAAAGAACAGACATGCAATGACACTAGTGGATCCATATGTGGTTCGTCAGGAGAACACACATGCAATGACATTGGGTGTGGTTCATGAAAAGAAAATACATGCAATGACACTGGTGGATCCTTATGTGGTTTGTTTAGAGGAACAAACATGCAATGACACCGGTGGATCCATGTGTGGTTCATGAGAAGAACACACATCCAATGACACTGGTGGATTCTTATGTGGTTTGTTTAGAGGAACAGACATGCAATCACACTAAGTGGATCCATATGTGGTTTATGGAAGAATGACTTGCAATGACTCTAGCTGTGATTCATGAAAAGAACATACATGCAATGACACTGGTGGATCCATGTGTGGTTCATGAAAAGAACAGACATGCAATGACACTGGTGGATCCTTATGTGTGGTTCATGAAAATAAGAGACATGCAATGACACTGGTAGATCCTTATGTGGTTCATGAAAAGAACAGACATGCAATGACATTGGGTGTGGTTCATGAAAAGAACAGACATGCAATGACACTGGTGGATCCTTATGTGTGGTTCATGAAAAGAACAGACATGCAATAACACTGGTGGATCCTTATGTGGTTTGTTTAGAAGAACACACATGCAATGACACTGGGTGTGGTTCATAAAAAGAACACACATCCAATGACACTAGTGGATCCTTATGTGGTTTGTTTAGAGGAACACACATGTAATGACATTGGGTGTGGTTCATGAAAAAAACAGACATACAATGACACTGGTGGATCCTTATGTGTGGTTCATGAAAAGAACAGACATGCAATGACACTGGTGGATCCTAATGTGGTTTGTTTAGAAGAACACACATGCAGTGACACTGGGTGTGGTTCATGAAAAGAACACACATCCAATGACACCGGTGGATCCTTATGTGGTTTGTTTAGAGGAACACACATGCAATGACATTGGGTGGATCCACGTGTGGTTCATGAGAAGAACACACATCCAATGACACTAGAAGATCCTTATGTGATTCAGAAAAGAACAGACATGCAGTGACACTGGGTGTGGTTCATGAAAAGAACAAACATGCAATGACACTGGGTGTGGTTCATGAAAAGAATAGACATCCAATGACTCTAGCTGTGGTTCGTGAAAAGAACTCACATTCAATGACACTAGGTTTGGTTCATGAAAAGAATAGACATGGAATGACACTGGTGGATCCTTATGTGTAGTTCATGAAAAAACATACATGCAATGACACTAGTGGATCCATATGTGGTTTGTCAGGAGAACACACATGCAATGACATTGGGTGTGGTTCATGAAAAGAACAGACATGCAATGACACTGTTAGATCCTTATGTGTTTAATGAAAACAAACACACATGCAATGACTCTGGGTGTGGTTCATGAAAAGAATGACATGCAATGACACTGTAGATCCTTATGTGGTTCATGAACAGACATGCAATGACATTGGGTGTGGTTCATGAAAAGAATAGGCATGCAATGACACTGGTGGATCCTTATGTGTGGTTCAAGAAAATAACATACATGCAATGACACTAGTGGATCCATATGTGGTTTTTCAGGAGAACACACATGCAATGACATTGGGTGTGGTTCATGAAAAGAACAGACATGTAATGACACTGTTAGATCCTTGTGTGGTTCATGAAAAGAACACACATGCAATGACATTGGGTGTGGTTCATGAAAAGAACAGACATGCAATGACACAGGTAGATCCTTATGTGGTTCATGAAAAGAACAGACATGCAATGACATTGGGTGTGGTTCATGAAAAGAATAGGCATGCAATGACACTGGTGGATCCTTATGTGTGGTTCAAGAAAAGAACAGACATGCAATGACACTGGTGGATCCATATGTGGTTTGTCAGGAGAACACACATGCACTGACATTGGGTGTGGTTGATGAAAAGAACAGACATGCAATGACACTGGTAGATCCTTGTGTGGTTCATGAAAAGAACAGACATGCAATGACATTGGGTGTGGTTCATGAAAAGAACAGACATGCAATGACACTGGTGGATCCTTATGTGTGGTTCATGAAAAGAATAGACATGCAATAACACTGGTGGATCCTTATGTGGTTTGTTTAGAAGAACACACATGCAATGACACTAGGTGTGGTTCATAAAAAGAACACACATCCAATGACACTAGTGGATCCTTATGTGGTTTGTTTAGAGGAACACACATGTAATGACATTGGGTGTGGTTCATGAAAAGAACAGACATGCAATGACACTGGTGGATCCTTATGTGTGGTTCATGAAAAGAACAGACATGCAATGACACTGGTGGATCCTAATGTGGTTTGTTTAGAAGAACGCACATGCAGTGACACTGGGTGTGGTTCATGAAAAGAACACACATCCAATGACACCGGTGGATCCTTATGTGGTTTGTTTAGAGGAACACACATGCAATGACATTGGGTGGATCCACGTGTGGTTCATGAGAAGAACACACATCCAATGACACTGGTAGATCCTTATGTGATTCATGAAAAGAACATACATGCAGTGACACCGGGTGTGGTTCATGAAAAGAACAGACATGCAATGACACTGGGTGTGGTTCATCAAACGAATAGACATCCAATGACTCTAGCTGTGGTTCATGAAAATAACACACATGCAATGACACTGGGTATGGTTTATAAAAATAATAGACATGCAATGACACTGGTGGATCCTTATGTGTGGTTCATGAAAAGAACAGACATGCAATGACACTAGTGGATCCATATGTGGTTTGTCAGGAGAACACACATGCAATGACATTGGGTGTGGTTCATGAAAAGAACAGACATGTAATGACACTGTTAGACCCATGTGTGGTTCATGAAAAGAACACACATGCAATGACATTGGGTGTGGTTCATGAAAAGAACAGACATGCAATGACACTGGTAGATCCTTATGTGGTTCATGAAAAGAACAGACATGCAATGACATTGGGTGTGGTTCATGAAAAGAATAGACATGCAATGACACTGGTGGATCCTTATGTGTGGTTCAAGAAAAGAACAGACATGCAATGACACTGGTGGATCCATATGTGGTTTGTCAGGAGAACACACATGCACTGACATTGGGTGTGGTTGATGAAAAGAACAGACATGCAATGACACTGGTAGATCCTTGTGTGGTTCATGAAAAGAACAGACATGCAATGACATTGGGTGTGGTTCATGAAAAGAACAGACATGCAATGACACTGGTGGATCCTTATGTGTGGTTCATGAAAAGAACAGACATGCAATGACACTGGTGGATCCTTATGTGGTTTGTTTAGAAGAACACACATGCAATGACACTAGGTGTGGTTCATAAAAAGAACACACATCCAATGACACTAGTGGATCCTTATGTGGTTTGTTTAGAGGAACACACATGTAATGACATTGGGTGTGGTTCATGAAAAGAATGACATGCAATGACACCGTGGATCCGTATGTGGTTCATGAAAAGAACAGACATGCAATGACACTGGTGGATCCTTATGTGGTTTGTTTAGAAGAACAGACATGCAATCACACTGGGTGTGGTTCAAAAAAAGAACACACATCCAATGACACCGGTGGATCCTTATGTGGTTTGTTTAGAGGAACACACATGCAATGACACTGGGTGGATCACATGTGGTTAATGAGAAGAACACACATCCAATGACACTGGTAGATCCTTCTGTGATTCATGAAAAGAACAGACATGCAATGACATTGGGTGTGGTTCATGAAAAGAACAGACATGCAATGACACTGGGTGTGGTTCATGAAACTAGACATCCAATGACTCTTAGCTGTGGTTCATGAAAAGAACACACATGCAATGACACTGCGTGTGGTTTATGAAAAGAATAGACATGCAATGACACTGGTGGATCCTTATGTGGTTCGTGAAAAGAATGACATGCAATGACACTTGTGGATCCATATGTGGTTTGTTATGAGAACACACATGCAATGACATTGGGTGTGGTTCATGAAAAGAAACACATGCAATGACACTAGTGGATCCTCATGTGTGGTTCATGAAAATAACATAAATGCAATGACACTGTGGATCCATATGTGGTTTGTTTAGAGGAACAAACATGCAATGACACCGGTGGATCCATGTGGTTCATGAGAAAAGAACACACATCCAATGACACTGTGGATTCTTATGTGGTTTGTTTAAAAGAATGACATGCAATGACACTAAGTGGATCCATATGTGGTTTATCGATGTAACACACATGCAATGACATTGGGTGTGATTCATGAAAAGAACATACATGCAATGACACCGTGGATCCATGTGGTTCATGAAAAGAACAGACATGCAATGACATTGGGTGTGGTTCATGAAAAGAACAGACATGCAATGACACTGGTAGATCCTTATGTGGTTCATGAAAAGAACAGACATGCAATGACATTGGGTGTGGTTCATGAAAAGAACAGACATGCAATGACACTGGTAGATCCTTATGTGGTTCATGAAAAGAAGAGACATGCAATGACACTGGTGGATCCTTATGTGGTTTGTTTAGAAGAACACACATGCAATGACACTGGGTGTGGTTCATAAAAAGAACACACATCCAATGACACTAGTGGATCCTTATGTGGTTTGTTTAGAGGAACACACATGTAATGACATTGGGTGTGGTTCATGAAAAGAACAGACATGCAGTGACACTGGTGGATCCTTATGTGTGGTTCATGAAAAGAACAGACATGCAATGACACTGGTGGATCCTAATGTGGTTTGTTTAGAAGAACACACATGCAGTGACACTGGGTGTGGTTCATGAAAAGAACACACATCCAATGACACCGGTGGATCCTTATGTGGTTTGTTTAGAGGAACACACATGCAATGACATTGGGTGGATCCATGTGTGGTTCATAAGAAGAACACACATCCAATGACAATAATAGATCCTTATGTGATTCACGAAAAGAATAGACATGCAGTGACACCGGGTGTGGTTCATGAAAAGAACAGACATGCAATGACACTTGGTGTGGTTCATGAAAAGAATAGACATCCAATGACTCTAGCTGTGGTTCATGGAAAGAACTCACATTCAATGACACTAGGTGTGGTTCATGAAAAGAATAGACATGGAATGACACTGGTGGATCCTTATGTGCGGTTCATGAAAAGAACAGACATGTAATGACACTGTTAGACCCATGTGTGGTTCATGAAAAGAACACACATGCAATGACATTGGGTGTGGTTCATGAAAAGAACAGACATGTAATGACACTGTTAGACCCATGTGTGGTTCATGAAAAGAACACACATGCAATGACATTGGGTGTGGTTCATGAAAAGAACAGACATGCAATGACACTGGTAGATCCTTATGTGGTTCATGAAAAGAACAGACATGCAATGACATTGGGTGTGGTTCATGAAAAGAATAGGCATGCAATGACACTGGTGGATCATTATGTGTGGTTCAAGAAAAGAACAGACATGCAATGACACTAGTGGATCCATATGTGGTTTGTCAGGAGAACACACATGCACTGACATTGGGTGTGGTTGATGAAAAGAACAGACATGCAATGACACTGGTAGATCCTTATGTGGTTCATGAAAAGAACAGACATGCAATGACATTGGGTGTGGTTCATGAAAAGAACATACATGCAATGACACTGGTGGATCCTTATGTGTGGTTCATGAAAAGAACAGACATGCAATAACACTGGTGGATCCTTATGTGGTTTGTTTAGAAGAACACACATGCAATGACACTGGGTGTGGTTCATAAAAAGAACACATCCAATGACACTAGTGGATCCTTATGTGGTTTGTTTAGAGGAACACACATGTAATGACATTGGGTGTGGTTCATGAAAAGAACAGACATGCAATGACACTGGTGGATCCTTATGTGTGGTTCATGAAAAGAACAGACATGCAATGACACTGGTGGATCCTAATGTGGTTTGTTTAGAAGAACACACATGCAATGACACTGGGTGTGGTTCATGAAAAGAACACACATCCAATGACACCGGTGGATCCTTATGTGGTTTGTTTAGAGGAACACACATCCAATGACATTGGGTGGATCCACGTGTGGTTCATGAGAAGAACACACATCCAATGACACTGGTAGATCCTTATGTGATTCATGAAAAGAACAGACATGCAGTGACACCGGGTGTGGTTCATGAAAAGAACAGACATGCAATGACACTGGGTGTGGTTCATGAAAAGAATAGACATCCAATGACTCTAGCTGTGGTTCATGAAAATAACACACATGCAATGACACTGGGTATGGTTTATGAAAAGAATAGACATGCAATGACACTGGTGGATCCTTATGTGTGGTTCATGAAAAGAACAGACATGCAATGACACTAGTGGATCCATATGTGGTTCGTCAGGAGAACACACATGCAATGACATTGGGTGTGGTTCATGAAAAGAACACATGCAATGACACTGTGTATCCTTGTGTGGTTCATGAAAAGAACATACATGCAATGACATGGTGGATCCTATGTGGTTTGTTTAGAGGAACAAACATGCAATGACATCGGTGGATCCATGTGTGGTTCATGAAAGAACACACATCCAATGACACTGTGGATTCTTATGTGGTTTTAGAGGAACAGACATGCAATCACACTAAGTGGATCCATATGTGGTTTATGGAAGTAACAGACTTGCAATGACTCTAGCTGTGATTCATGAAAAGAACATACATGCAATGACACTGGTGGATCCATGTGTGGTTCATGAAAAGAACAGACATGCAATGACACTGGTGGATCCTTATGTGTGGTTCATGAAAATAACAGACATGCAATGACACTGGTGGATCCATATGTGGTTTGTCAGGAGAACACACATGCAATGACATTGGGTGTGGTTCATGAAAAGAACAGACATGCAATGACACTGGTGGATCCGTATGTGGTTCATGAAAAGAACAGACATGCAATGACACCGGGTGTGGTTCATGAAAAGAACAGACATTCAATGACACTGGTGGATCCTTATGTGTGGTTCATGAAAAGAGACATGCAATGACACTGTGGATCCATATGTGGTTTGTCAGGAGAACACACATGCAATGACATTGGGTGTGGTTCATGAAAAGAACAGACATGCAATGACACTGGTAGATCCTTATGTGGTTCATGAAAAGAACACACATGCAATGACACTGGGTGTGGTTCATGAAAAGAACAGACATGCAATGACACTGGTGGATCCTTATGTGTGGTTCATGAAAAGAACAGACATGCAATGACACTGGTGGATCCATATGTGGTTTGTCAGGAGAACACACATGCAATGACATTGGGTGTGGTTCATGAAAAGAATAGACATGCAATGACACTAGTAGATCCTTATGTGGTTCATGAAAAGAACAGACATGCAATGACATTGGGTGTGGTTCATGAAAAGAACAAACATGCAATGACACTGGTGGATCCTTATGTGTGGTTCATGAAAATAACAGACATGCAATGGCACTGGTGGATCCTTATGTGGTTTGTTTAGAAGAACACACATGCAATGACACTGGGTGTGGTTCATGAACAGAAAACACATCCAATGACACTAGTGGATCCTTATGTGGTTTGTTTAGAGGAACACACCTGCAATGACATTGGGTGTGGTTCATGAAAAGAACATACATGCAATGACACTGGTGGATCCACGTGTGGTTCATGAAAAGAACAGACATGCAATGGCACTGGTGGATCCTTATGTGTGGTTCATGAATAGAACAGACATGCAATGACACTGGTGGATCCATATGTGGTTTGTCAGGAGAACACACATGAATGACATTGGGTGTGGTTCATGAAAAGAACAGACATGCAATGACACTGGTAGATCCTTATGCGGTTCATGAGAAGAACAGACATGCAATGACATTGGGTGTGGTTCATGAAAAGAACAGACATGCAATGACACTAGTAGATCCTTATGTGGTTCATGAGAAGAACAGACATGCAATGACATTGGGTGTGGTTCATGAAAAGAACAGACATGCAATGACACTAGTGGATCCTTATGTGGTTCGTTTAGAGGAATGGACATGCAATGACACTAGTGGATCCATATGTGGTTTATGGAAGAACAGACATGCAATGACTTTGGGTGTGTTTCATGAAAAGAACATACATGCAATGACACTGGTGGATCCATTTGTGGCTCATGAAAATAACACACATGCAATGACACTGGTGTGGTTCATGAAAAGAAAACACATGCAATGACACTGGTGGACCCATATGTGGTTTGTCAGAGAACACACATGCAATGACATTGGTGTGGTTCATGAAAAGAATAGACATCCAATGACACCGGTAGATCCGTATGTGGTTCATGAAAAGAACATACATGCAATGACACTGGGTGTGGTTCATGAAAAGAATAGACATGCAATTACACTGGTGGATCCTTATGTGGTTCATGAAAAGAACACACATGCAATGACAGTGGATCCATATGTGGTTTGTAAGAAGAACACACATGCAATGACATTGGGTGTGGTTCATGAAAAGAATGTATGCAATGACATTGGGTGGTTCATGAAAAGAAAAGACATGCAATGACACTAGTAGATCCTTATGTGGTTCATGAAAAGAATGGACATGCAATGACATTGGGTGTGGTTCATGAAAAGAACAGACATTCAATGACACTGATGGATCCTTATGTGGTTCATGAAAATAACATACATACAATGACACTGGTGGATCCTTATGTGGTTTGTTTAGAATAACACAAATGCAATGACAATTGGTGTGGTTCATGAAAAAACACATCCAATGACACTAGTGGATCCATGTGGTTCATGAGGAACAGACATGCAATGACACCGTGGATCCTTATGTGTGGTTCATGAAAAGAATGTACATGCAATGACACTAGGTGGATCCATATGATTCATGAAAAGAACATACATGCAATGACACTGGTGGAGCCATGTGTGGTTCATGAAAAGAACAGACAATGCAATGACACTGGTGGATCCTTATGTGTGGTTCATGAAAAGAACAGACATGCAATGACACTTGTGGATCCATATGTGGTTTGTCAGGAGAACACGCATGCAATGACATTGGGTGTGGTTCATGAAAAGAACAGACATGCAATGACACTGGTAGATCCTTATATGGTTTGTCAGGAGAACACACATGCAATAACATTGGGCGTGGTTCATGAAAAGAACAGACATGCAATGACACTGGTAGATCCTTATGTGGTTCATGAAAAGAACAGACATGCAATGACATTGGGTGTGGTTCATGAAAAGAACAGACATGCAATGACACTGGTGGATCCTTATGTGTGGTTCATGAAAAGAACAGACATGCCATGACACTGGTGGATCCTTATGTGGTTTGTTTAGAAGAACACACATGCAATGACACTGGGTGTGGTTCATGAAAAGAACAGACATACAATGACACTGGTGGATCCTTATGTGTAGTTCATGAAAAGAATAGACATGCAATGACACTGGTGGATCCTTATGTGGTTTGTTTAGAAGAACACACATGCAATGACACTGGGTGTGGTTCATGAAAAGAACAGACATGCAATGACACTAGTGGATCCTTATGTGGTTCGTTTAGAGGAACACACATGCAATGACATTGGGTGTGGTTCATGAAAATAACAGACATGCAATGACACTCGTGGATCCTTATGTGTGGTTCATGAAAAGAACACACATGCAATGACACTGGTGGATCCTTATGTGGTTTGTTTAGAGGAACACACATGCAATGACACTAGGTGTGGTTCATGAAAAGAACACACATGCAATGACACTTGTGGATCCTTATGTGTGGTTTATGAAAAGAACAGACATGCAATGACACTGGTGGATCCTTATGTGTGGTTCATGAAAAGAACACACATGCAATGACACCGGTGGATCCTTATGTGGTTCATGAAAAGAACAGACATGCAATGACATTGGGTGTGGTTCATGAAAAGAACAGACATCCAATGACACTGGTGGATCCTTATGTGGTTTGTTTAGAGGAACACACATGCAATGACATTGGGTGTGGTTCATGAAAATAACAGACATGCAATGACACTCGTGGATCCTTATGTGTGGTTCATGAAAAGAACACACATGCAATGACACTGGTGGATCCTTATGTGGTTTGTTCAGAAGAACACACATCCAATGACACTGGGTGTGGTTCATGAAAACAACACACATCCAATGACACTGGTGGATCCTTAGGTGGTTTGTTTAGAGGAATAGACATGCAATGACACCGGTGGATCCACGTGTGGTTCATGAGAAGAACACACATCCAATGACACTGGTAGATCCTTATGTGGTTCATGAAAAGAATAGACATGCAGTGACACCGGGTGTGGTTCATGAAAAGAACAGACATGCAATGACACTGGGTGTTGTTCATGAAAAGAATAGACATCCAATGACTCTAGCTGTGGTTCATGAAAAGAACTCACATTCAATGACACTAGGTGTGGTTCATGAAAAGAATAGACATGGAATGACACTGGTGGATCCTTATGTGTGGTTCATGAAAAGAACATACATGCAATGACACTAGTGGATCCATATGTGGTTTGTCAGGAGAACACACATGCAATGACATTGGGTGTGGTTCATGAAAAGAACAGACATGTAATGACACTGTTAGATCCTTGTGTGGTTCATGAAAAGAACACACATGCAATGACATTGGGTGTGGTTCATGAAAAAAACAGACATGCAATGACACTGGAGGATCCTTATGTGTGGTTCATGAAAAGAACAGACATGCAATGACACTAGTGGATCCTTATGTGGTTTGTTTAGAAGAACACACATGCAATGACACTGGGTGTGGTTCATGAAAAGAACAGACATGCAATGACACTAGTGGATCCTTATGTGGTTTGTTTAGACGAACAAACATGCAATCACACTAGGTGGATCCATATGTGGTTTGTGATCCATGATGAAAAGAACAGACATGCATTGACACTGATGGATCCATGTGTGGTTCATGAGAAGAACACACATTCAATGACACAGGTGGATCCTTATGTTGTTCATGAAAAGAACAGACCTCCAATGACTCTAGGTGGATCCATGTGTGGTTTGTTTAGAGAAACAAACATGCAATGACACTGGGTGTGGTTCATGAAAAGAACAAACATGCAATGACACTGGTGGATCCTTATGTGGTTTTTTTAGAAGAACAGACATGCAATGACACTAGGTGTGGTTCATGAAAAGAACAGACATGCAATGACACTGGTAGATCCCTATGTGGTTCATGAAAAGAACAGACATGCAATGACATTGGGTGTGGCTCATGAAAAGAACAGACATGCAATGACACTGGTGGATCCTTATGTGTGGTTCATGAAACAATGACCTGGTTCATGAAAAGAACACATCCAATGACTCTAGCTGTGGTTCATGAAAAGAATACACATGCAATGACACTGGGTGTGGTCCATGAAAAGAACAGACATGGAATGACACTGGTGGATACTTATGTGTGGTTCATGAAAAGAACATACATGCAATGACACTGGTGGATCCTTATGTGGTTTGTTTAGAGGAACAAACATGCAATGACACTGGTGGATCCATGTGTGGTTCATGAGAAGAACACACATCCAATGACACTGGTGGATCCTTATGTGGTTTGTTTAGAGGAACAGACATGCAATCACACTAGGTGGATCCATATGTGGTTCATGAAAAGAACAGACATGCAATGACACTCGTAGATCCTTATGTGGTTCATGAAAAGAATAGACATGCAATGACATTGAGTGTGGTTCATGAAAAGAACAGACATGCAATGACACTGCTGGATCCTTATGTGTGGTTTATTTAAAGAACAGACATGCAATGACACTGGCGGATCCTTATGTGGTTTGTTTAGAGGAACACACATTTAATGACACTGGGTGTGGTTCTTGAAAAGAACACACATTCAATGACACTGGTGGATCCTTATGTGGTTTGTTTAGAGGAACAAACATGCAATCATACTAGGTGGATCCATATGTGGTTTATGGAAGTAACAGACATGAAGTGACTCTAGCTGTGATTCATGAAAAGAACAGACATGCAATGACACTGATGGATCCATGTGTAGTTCATGGGAAGAACACACATCCAATGACACTGGTGGACTCTAGCTATGGTTTGTTTACAATAACACACATGCAATGACACTGGTGGATCCATGTGTGGTTTATGAGAAGAACACACATCCAATGAACTCTAGTGGATCTATCTTGGTATAATTTGATGTATTCCACGATGTATTTCATTGTACAAGACACTTTCCATTTTTATACTACTCAGTTTTGCCCTTGGTTTTATGTGTACTACTTAGTTTTGCCACCCCCTCTCTATCTTTCGTAGAAGCCCAAACCCGTGCTCACCCTGTCTGCTACTCCCTGATTGGTTGTCACAGTTGTCATGCGGATCGTGCGCACCAACCGTTGATTCTGTGCGATCCAACAATGATCGTTGCACACGTCGTGCCCTTCACAAGACAAAGACGCAGACGTCTCCCTCAGCGAGACTTCTAAAGGAAGGAACACGATGTCGTCCATGGAAAAAGTCGTCGCGTGGCCATGCCAAGTTTAATCAAGTCCGAGAATCCTACTACTGCTACTACAACTCATGCACAGGCCAACGGGGACATCGAGTGCACGGTTGTCGACGGGACGCTGCAATTTATTGCCACTTGATTTTAATCAGACATATCCCATTTTTACGCAGCGCTCTCAATCTCACTTCCAACTGGGCCCTACCGCTAGTAACTTCCATGAGTCAAGGCCCCCCCTCGAGTAGATCTAATGTTGCTAGAAATTAGTTCCGCGCCACTTGCATGGAGTGGAATCGAGGTCTTTCATGAGCGTGTTTTCAATGCAGCTCTAAAGTGGAGACCATGGCTGTTTCAAAAAAAAGGGAACCGAAAAGAAGGGTGGAGATCGTGGTAGCGCCCCGCCCCCCCCGCCCACCACACGTGTCCACTCGAGGACTATGAGCGGTCCGGTGTTTATGCCCCCCTCGACCTTCTTCTTCCATGAGCTCGTGTCATTTCCCCCCAGTCTGTCTAGTCCCAAGACCCCAATCTACACCTGCCGCGCGCGCCGAAGCTCCCTCGTTTGCACTACCTCCTTCCCTTAGTGTGCCATGAAGCGTACGCGTGGAGACGATCCGGAGGTGAAGCCAGTTGAAGGCGCAGCAGCAGATGGCTCGGTCGTCGCCAAGCAGGCGGAGGCGTCTTCTCCGGGCACGAACGCCGCTCGTCGCCACGCCGTCGAGGGTGCGAACTCATCCGTCCAGCCAGTAGCCGTCGCCGAAGCAGCAGGTGGTAGCCGTTGCCGAAAGCGAAGTTGGTAGCCGCCGCCGAAAGCAGGTGGTAGCCATCGCCGCCGAGCAGCAGGTAGTAGCCATCGCCGCCAAGAAGCAGGTGGCCGACAACGTCGTGGTGCCAGCGGCAGATCTGGATGGGGGGCAAGCGGCAGGCGGAGGCAATCCGTTGATCTACATCGATGACCCCATCGCCATTCAAGAAATCTTTGACGCAATCACGGAGAATGATGAGTTCGAGGAGGAGGTCCCTGATGAGGAGTCCGAGGTACTACATTGCTAGCTTCTCTAGTCGCAGTCGCAGTTTTCACTGTTCATACATAGGATTTGCTCAATCGTGTATAGATTATTTTCCTCTTGAAGTAGGGTAGTATATATATGATTCGATCGGTTGATTGATGCATCTGCCATCTAGTCACAAAACCCCAATCCGTCTAGTCACAAAACGCCAATCTGCTCATCTGCCATCTAGTTGAGTTTGCTAGTTGAGTGTTGATTAGTGGCCCTGAGGCAGCAATGCACATAAACAATATTGGTTGTGCTGTTGGTATTTTGGTTCTCCAACTCCATCGCTGATAAAAATGAGGCCCTAATTTTTTATCTCATATGGAACCTAAATATATAATATTTGTATTGTTGCTGATCTATGAATGCGTTGTATAATGCATTTGTATATCCTTTAATATTGTTTTGTACGATTACATTTCAATTTCTTATTGTGGCTAATGATTCAAATTTGCCCCAAAGAGAGGCGGACACATTGGTGTCAAATTTTTACAGGGATGCGTGAGCAAACCTGGGGCCATGTACAAGATCAATATAAGCTGTGCAATTGTTACTTGGTTCACTTACGCCATCTCTGTAGAAACTTATGAGGCTGCAATCTTTATTCTACATTCATAGAACTATGATATTTGAATTATCTATTCCATGCATTCATAGTGTATAAGAATTACATTTTAGTTTGTCACCGAGGCCGATGATTGAAATTTGCCCCAAAAGAGTTCAAGGGGAGACACGTATGATGGTGTCGTGTTTTAGGGATGGGTTGGTGAACCTGAGGCAGCAATGCACACAAACAATATAGATTGTGTTGTTGGTACTTTGGTTCCCCAACTCCATCTCTGAAACAAATTATGAGGCCCTTGATTTATTCTCATATGGAACTACATATATGATCCTTGAATTGTTTCTAATCTTTTAATGATTGGTATGATGCATATGTATATGAATGGTTTTGATCATAAGTATTTTTAACATGTACCTGAAGATTAATTGTTTGGTTCTTTATTTATAATTACAATATTTGGGCTTGCTTTGTACCTGACTATGTATATCCCAGAATAATGTTTTGTACGATTATATTTCAATTTCTTATTGTGGCCAATGATTCAAATTTGCCCCAAAAGAGAGGCAGACACATTGGTGTCAGATTTTTTCAGGGACGAGTTAGTGAACCTGGGGCGATGTACAAGAACAATATAGGTTGTGCAATTGTTACTTGGTTCACTTACGTCATCCCTGTAGAAACTTATGAGGCCTTAATCTTTAATCTACATTCATAGAACTATGATATTCGAATTACCTATTCCATGCATTCAGTGTATAAGCATTACATTTTAGTTTGTCACCGAGGCCGATGACTGAAATTAGCCCCAAAAGAGTTCAAGGGGAGACACGTATGATGGTGTCGTGTTTTAGGGATGGGTTGGTGAACCTGAGGCAGCAATGCACACAAACAATATAGGTTGTGCTGTTGGTACTTTGGTTCGCCAACTCCATCTCTGAAACAAATTATGAGGCCCTAGATTTATTCTCATATGGAACTACATATATGATCCTTGAATTGTTTCTGATCTTTTAATGATTGGTATGATGCATATGTATATGAATGGTTTTGATCATAAGTATTTTTAACATGCACCTAAAGATTAATTGTTTGGTTTTTTATTTGTAATTACATTATTGAGGCTTGTTTTTGTACCTGACTATGTATATCCCTGAATAATGTTTTGTACGATTACATTTGAATTTCTTATTGTGGCCAATGATTCAAATTTGTCGCAAAAGAGAGGCAGACACATTGGTGTCAGATTTTTTCAGGGATGAGTTAGTGAACCTGGGGCGATGTATAACAACATTACAGGTTGTGCAATTGTTACTTGGTTCGCTGACTCCATCCCTGAAGAAACTTATGAGGCCGCAATCTTTACCCTACATTCACTCTGATGCAATTATTTGTCATTGTGTTGAGATGAAATGATATATGAACCGATCAAACTATTGCTGAGATGCTTTATCTTTGATATCCACGGATATATTGTCTTACATATACATGTTGTCAATTCTTGAGTTGTAATACAATTCAATCATATGTATGAGTTCTAAGTTATGTTCTTAAAAATCAACAGGAGGATGATGATGAAGTGGACGATAGCAAGGTATCCAGGGACAACAAGAGCCGCTACGTGCTGAGGTGGTTACGGTGTGGGCTAATCCGTTTCCACCGTAGGGGGAGACTGTTTTGCCCATTCTGTGGCAGAGCAATCAACGTGGACCTCAACAGCATGATCCAACACACGGAGGGCGTTGGCAGAGGCGGAGGCAGAAGGCATAGGCCGATTACCTTGGCATGGCATGCAGCCTACGGCAAATTCCTCCGGGAGTATGTCAGGACTGGCCTATATCCCATAGACTAGGTTGTCGCTGCCTCCTGCTGATAAACCCCTGCCCTGCTAGGCGTCTCCGTGTCCCGGCCTCCTGCTGCAGCCCCTGCTTTTATTTTGTTCTAGTTAATTATTAACTGTGTGTGGCATGTAAGACAATATATTCGTGGTGTCTCTGGTGAACCTTCTATATTAATCTACTCCTTTATATGGAGTGCCTTAAAGTTTCTAGTGTTCAATTATATTTACTGATCATGCTCATGCACACTACAAAATATTTCTAGTGCTCGATTATATTATAATTGTCAAGAAATGCATCAACAAGTTAAATTGGTCGAAATTTTGTATTGAAGTAACTAAATGTATCACACACATAATAAACTAGAAACTAAAATCTAGTTCAAACACATAATGTATCACCACCACTTGTTGTCGTCCTTGACTTGCTTCCCCTTCAGCCGCTTGATGTCGCCGCCGTCCCAAGATCCCTGCTCATCCTGAAACCGCTTTCTGTCCTCCTCGCGCTTCTTCTCCTAGGCTAGCTTGCAACCAGGGCATAGCTCTCTCGCGAAAAAACCCGCCTTAACCATCCCATCTTTCATGGTAATGAGCTTACTGTACAACTCGTACGCCATGTAGGCGTCTCTGGCTGCATACTCGAGGCTTTGGCTCATCGGCTTCCACTCCCGTGAGTCGTGATCGAGTCGCTTCAATTTCTTCAGTTTTCATAGGATTTATCGATGATTTCCGCTGCCGATCACCCATGCCATCCTTCATTTGATCTTGTACAGATTTTGGATGTCGATGTGGTGCCCCTCTGGGATTTTTATCAACGCACGAGAAAGCATAGTTGTGTCATTTGTGATATCCACGCTAGTGAAAGTTATCCCTTTCCTCCACAAGAACTTGACCAGAGCCGGACAACGCATCTCAGTTGGTTTACTCCTGCACTTAGATGGTTCTAGGGATGTAAGGGAACAAGGGATGCAGAAGTGGTGATCTCAAATTTAAATTTCACATACCTACAGAAGTGGTAAACGAGGACCTCCTCATGTATGGCGATTTGCATGACAGCGATCTCTTGTGGAGGATTTTTTCGCTTACTTGCACGGGTGTACTCCAAGTCTAGCCCCACAAACTTGTGCTTCTCTTTATCAAGCAATTGCTCAAACCTGGCGAGAGTTGTCTCTACAGTCGCTTCATCATTTGTGTACACCACTGTCAAAGTCGTGGTGCCATGGGCAGGGACCAAGTGGGTCTCTGTTGTGCGTTTCCCATCATCCATGCCTGCAAGGAAATGGGTGAAAGGAAATGCCTGCAAGAAACTGCCTGCGAGAGGAACAAGAAGATGAACCGACGGTTCCAGAATAGAGGAAGAAGAAGCGCCCAGGAAAAACTGCGGAGGAATGACTGCAGAAGAAACGTGGTAACTGTAACTTTCGGTTCGAGAACTCACTGTGGTTACGTGGAGATCGTGGCAGTGCTGCCGGTTCAACAAGTGGGGCCAGTTCCTGCGAGAATATGAAATTAGCTGCGCATTTTTCTATGCGAGAAATTGAGAGAAGTCATTTATATTTTGTCTTTCATAATTAAACACAATGAAGTTGGTACATCCCAAGAGATTTGCTAGTTTAACATACAACAACACTTACAGGCCCAACATGGCAGAACTTGGAGAGCCCTAGAACTTGAGCTACCACATAGACCTCGGCAGAGGTGGCAGAATTGGTGCGGGTGCAACCACGGCGACGGCGAGCTCGGATTCTCGAGGAGGAAAACAGAACCGAGCATGGTCGACAAGGTGATAGATCTCACCGGGAACCAATTCTCGTCCCCGACCGTGCCATGGGTGCGTCCACGGTGAGGGCGAGCTCCGACTCGGGATGGGGAGGAGAGCGGGGCCGAGCAGCTTCGTCACTTCCCAGCTCTGCGCCATGGCCGCGACCACAGATTGCCGCTCCGGGGAAGAAGACGCGTAATGGATGCAGGCACCAACGCTGCAAGCCTACAGGGAGGAGAGCTGGGCCGAGCAGGTTCGTCCATGTCCCAGCTTCGCGCCATGGCTGCGACGCCCCACAGATTGCCGCTCCGAGGAAGAAGAAGACGCGTAATGGATGCAGGCGCCAACGCTGCAAGCCTAATTGACACCTAAGCGACGGGAGCGACAGGAGCGACATAACGGCGAGAACTGACAGGGGGGGGCCAACTTGACGGCCATTAGCCTGATTTTTTGTATTGAAACGTAAAGTTGAATTCATGCCGAAAAAGACCCTCTGAGTATTTGGCACACCAACTGTAGTCATCGCGGATGATTTCAGGAAACTCGGGTACCGCGTTGCCTGGACACCCCAACTTTCGGGCCGCAAAATGATATTCTCCAAAGTAGGTGCATAAAGATAGAAGGTGGAGACTCAACATAAAAGTAAAAGAGAGGCCTTCATAGAAGGAAGCAGGGATTCAAGTTTCATAAAGAGCTTCCAAAAATTATGGTACTTATTAGCTTTCAGCTCTCATTGCCCCTATCATAAGAATCTTGAAGTGATTAAGGTTAAAGTGAACAAACTATGGTGTACATGCTTGACGAAGTATAAGTTAGAAATCTCATGTCCCTTGAATACGAGGGCTGCTCCTCATGCTACTCAAGTTTAGTCACCGGTAAGTTCTTGTCATCGTAAGTACATGTGTATCATAGAGAACCGCCAACGGGGTACCCCTTGCCCGATGATACGGAAGAATCCCCATATCAAAATGACAAGGCAAGCACACAACGAGCATCTCAGCAATCTTCTTATTTACCATGGGAATATGGTGCTTTTTTCTCTCTTTCCTCTTTTCATATATCTCTTTTTTTCTTTTCTTTTTCTCTTTTTCTCAATATTTGACTCTTTTTTTATAAGAAGAATGCTTCATAGACAGCTCATTATGGTTACGCTACAGGTTTCCACCATGTCAGCATGGATTAGACCAGCGGCCCAGGTGTTTCTCTAACACATATACATAACTCCATGGACTTACAAGCTCCCCTTTCATTTCACACTGATGACATCCATGGACAAAAGAGCATGATATCAACTAGGTACAAATTACCCGTGCAATGTTGAAAGCGTTCCCCATGACAGCATGGTTCTGCTAATCCCCAACAAATAAGTGCAAGCATATACATCATAGACGACACAATGGTTCAAGTTTATTAAGGGCAAGAAAAGTAAAGTGTGCCATCAAGTTCGTGAGAGCTTTAATCACTAGTTTTCTTATAACAAGTTTAATTTGGAAGGTAAACAAAAACATGAATATACTTGGAATAGCATATGCTAGTAGGTAGGTATGGTGGACCCTTTGGAATAACTTGGTTTTAGGAGTTGGATGCATGAGTGGAACTCATACTTGGTTATGGAGGCTAGCAAAAGACTGGGAGCGACCAACTAAGAGAGCAATAATGGCCATAATCATGCAGAGCGACAAAACATCATTGATCAAAGCATAAAGTGATACTACAAGTTGAAAACTAAAGGATCATAAAGGCTATGGTGACTTGAGATAGTCATAACATGGTGTGAGCATGCGCCAAGTCAACCCAAATAAAGCATCAAAGGAGAATACCACTATACTATGCTTTAATATGCTAAAACAACGCATGATTCATCCAAGGCACATTAAGCAATCTCAATTGTTTATAACAAGTCATGCTATAGAAAAGAATACTAAGCATAAAGCCAAAACAATATCAAGCATGGCATGACAAAGCATAGGCCACAGTAAAAACAAGCTCTCTTTACCACATAAGCATGAACTTTCCTACTCTTTTCTAAACCAAACCAAACTATTTGAAAACCAATGTATGAAAGAGGGGGTCCAACCAATTTATTCAGCAAACTAAACAAACCAAGCAAACGAAAAACCAAAACGAAAACAAAAAAGAAGACGCTTCCAGAACAACACAACTGTGCATGAAACAATAAAAATGAAGCGTTTGGAAGAAACCTGGGATTTTTATTGATGAAGAGGGGGATGCCTTGGGCATCCCCAAGCTTTGACGCTTGTACTTCTTGGATATTTCTTGGGGTGACACGCGTGGCATCCCCAAGCTTGAGCTTTAGTCCATCCTTCATCTCATTACTCATTCCTTCCATACACCTGAAAATTTTCCTTCATACAAAACTTCACATAATCTTTATTAGCAACATTAGTGCACTCAAGATAATAGGTCTTAAGGTTCAGTTCTAACACCAATAAACTTCCATTAGAACACTAGCTACTGAAGCACTTCCCTCAAAAATCTCAATTCCCCAAAAGAACTCAAAAAGGAACCAACAAGAAGCAAATGCAGAAAATGGCAGAAATCTGTCAAAATAGACCAGCAGGTAAAGACGAATTTTTTCGAAGACCTTCTGTTGCTCAAATCAAAAAGTGTTGAACTAACAAAAGTTAGATAACAACCTGGGGCAGAAGCAGCAAAATTCACACCTGAAAAATACGTTCAGAGATATTACACGAATTTTTATGGTGAAGCACAGAAATCTATTTCGGGACAGCAACTTTCCCAATCATTACTTCTCTCTCATTAGATGTTACTCTTGGCACAAAAAGCAAATAAAAAGGATAAGGAGCGGTTATTACTGAGGTGATAACTTCCAAGACTCATCTAAAACTTCTGGGTTATCTCCCAATAAGTACTTTTCTTTAACGTCTTTAAGTTAGGCATGATAGTTTGAGAAGATGCTCACATAAGAAATATGAATTGAAGTAAAAGAGAGCATCAAGAAGCAAATTCAAAGCACATTTAAGTCTAAACCACTTCCTATGTATAGGAATCTTGTAAAGAAACAAGTCATGAAAGCACAAAGCAACAAGCATAGGAAAGCAAAACAAGTGCAACTTCAAGACGTTCAACATAGAGAGGGGAAACTTAATATTATTGAGATACATAAAACCATGTTTCCCTCTCTCATAATAACTTTCAGTAGAATCATGAATAAAATTAACAATATAAATATCACATAAAACATTCTTATCATGAGCCACATGCATATAATAATTATTACTCTCCACATAAGCATAGTCATTCTTATTAATTATAGTGGGAGCAAATTCAACAAAATAGCTATCATTATTATTCTCATCACCATAATCATCAAATATAGGAGGCATATTGTAATCATAATTAATTTTCTCCTCAATAGTAGGTGGACTGAAAATAACATATTCATCATTGTAATCATCATATATTGGAGGTTTGGTATCATCATAAGCAATAGAATAGCTATCTTCCAAAGCTGGGGAACTAAAAAGATCATTTTCATAAAAACTAGCTTCCCCAAGCTTGGACTTCTCCATAGCATTAGCAATAATGGTGTCCAAAGAATTCATACTAACAACATTGCTATTAGCATGCAAATAAAGTTCCATAGGTTTTTTAATTTTCTCTTCAAACACTTCATGTCCTAACTCAAGATAAATACTATAAAGCTCTCTAATTTTTTTGTTGTTTTCCATTAATCCTAACTAGTGAAAACAAGAAATAAAAAGACAAAATTGCAGAATCTAAAGGAAATAACTTCGAGCACTCACACCGGAGGATGTGAGTACTTTTACCTATCTCCCGCAAAATAGCTTGATGACTTCTATTCGTTTTCCTTAAGTGGATCACCCAAGGTTTATCGAACTCAGGGAGGAAGTGGTCAAAGGTATCCCCTCTCAAGCAACCCTGCAATCAAGATACAAGAAGTCTCTTGTGTCCCCAACACACCCAATACACTTGTCAGGTGTATAGGTGCACTAGTTCGGTGAAGAGATAGTGAAATACAAGTGGTGTAGATAATTATAAGTGGTAACGGTGCTAGAAAATAGCTTGATGGCGTGGAAAAGACTAAAGGCAAACTGAAATTAAGATGGAAGCAAGCAAACATGTAACAGATCTAATTGCAAACGGTGTTTCAATGCTTAGAAACAAGGCCTAGGGATCATACTTTCACTAGTGAACACTCTCATATAAATATATTCTTCTTTATGATACTATGTTGAACTACTCTCCGGTTGGACACTCTAATCGATGGTAGGGCTATAACAGCACACCTCAAAGTTTGCTTTCCACATCTAGGTAACCCCACACTGTCACCTTGAGCACTAGATGGTTCCAACAAACACCACAATTTCATAAAGACATCCAACTCCAAATATAACTCATAACAAGTATTTGTAATCTCTAGCCTAAGTGCCACCATGGTGTGCACACTGTCAACTTCACACACATGGGGAGAGCAGAGATCTATTAAAGCACTTGAGTAGCAAGGTAGATCTATAGATTACAAGCTCATGATCTCAATAAGATCATGCATCAAGAGAGAGAGATGAACACATAGCTACGGGTAGAACCCTTAGCCTCGAGAGAGAACTACTCCCTCCTCATCATGGGAATCAGCAATGGTGATGGAGATGGTGGTGGAGATCGATGGAGATGGCTTCGGGGGCACTTCCCCATCCCGGCAGGGTGCCGAAACATAGACTTTCTGTCCCCCGAATCTCCCCTTTGGTGGCGGCGGCGCTACGGAACTTTTCATGGCTGGAGGCTTGACTATCTAGGGTTTATGCATCGGGAGGCTTCTTATAGGCGAGAGGGGAGACCGAGGGGGTGCCGGAGGGGCCCACACCACCCCCTGGACCGGCCTGGCCTGGGTCGTGCCACTAGGTGGTGTGGCCAGCCCCTGGCCCCTCTCCGTCTCGTCTTCTGGCTCCGTGAGTCTCCCGGTAAAATATCGACTTTGGCTTTTGTCCGGTCCAATTCCAAGAATATTGATTTTTTGACTTTCCTGGAACCAAAAACAGCAGAAATCAGGCAACTGGCACTATGGCGTCTTGTTAATAGGTTAGTCCAAGAAATCATATGAAAAGTACTCCAAAGTGTGGACAAAACACAGTAAAGTAGATAAAACCAAGCATGGAACATCAAAAATTATAGATACATTTGCAATGTATCAGTGACCGAGGCGGCCACACCACCCCAGCGGCGCTGCCTGGCTCAAGACGGCCAGGTGGTGTGGGCCCTCGTGGCCCTCCATCTCGCCTTTCGCTCGTGAGTCTTCTGGTGAAATAGGATTTTTGGCATATTTTCCGGGATTTTTCCTGATAGTTGATTTTCTACACAAAAACTAGACACCAAGGTAGTTCTGTTGAAAACAGCGCCAGTCCATGTTAGTTGTATCCAAATCAGACAAGTTTAGAGGAGAAACAATAGCAAAAGTGTTCGAGAAAGTAGATACGTTTTGAACGTATCAACTCCCCCCAAGCTTAGCTTATTGCTTGTCCTCAAGCAATTCAGTTGAAAACTGAGTGTGATAAAAGAAACTTTCACGAACACATTTGCTTCATAAGATGTATATATTCTCAGCATATGATCAATTACTTGGTCAATTCATAATAAGGAGTATGCAACTAAGTTTACTTAATAGTCATTGCAGGCTATGAAGAGATTCCAACTCAAAAATAATAAATAGCATGAAACATAAACATAAGCAACATTGCAATGCTCATAAAAAGGTATGATAGAGCAGTATCTCGCTTCCGTTTGATTGTAGAGCAAACATAAATGCCAAGGCACCTCTGAGGTTCAAGTGAAGACTAGAAGTAAAGATATCAAAGATACAAGCATCAAAGTCATGACACAATTAATCAAGTTTTGAGACAAGCATATTACACTAAGAATGACAACTATGCTCTCAAGAAAGTGCTCATAGAATATGTGGTGACTCAACAAGGGAATGAAAAGGTTTTGAAAAGTTTGAAAGGCTTCCAAATGCTGAAAGTATGGTACTCATTAGCTTTGAGCTCTCATTTCCCCTATCATAAGCATCTTTAAATGGTTAAGGTGAAAGTGAGGTCCAAGCTGAGTTATATGCATGACAGACTATAAACTAGAAATCTCATGTCCCTTGAGTACGAGGCCACTCCTCATGCTACTCAACTTTAGTTACCGGGAAGTTCTTGTCATAGTAAATACATGTGTATCATAGAGAACTGCCAACGGGGTACCCCTTACCCAATGATACGGAAGAATCCCCATATCAAAATGACAAGGCAAGCAGATAACAAGCATCTCAGCAATCTTCTTATTTACCATGGGAAAATGGTGCTTTTTTCTCTCTTTCCTCTTTTCTCATCATCTCTCTTTTTTTCTCAACAACTATCTCTCTTTTTTATAAGAAGAATGCTTCATAGATTGCTCATTATGGTTACGATGCAGGTTTCCACCATGATTAGGCATGGATTAGACCGGTGGCCCAGGCGTTTCTCTAACACACATACATAACTCCATGGACTTACAAGCTCCCCTTTTATTTCACACCGACGACATCCGTAAACAAAAGAGCATGATATCAACTGGGTATATATTTACAGGTGTTGAAAGTGTTCCCCGTGATAGCACGGTTCTGCTAATCCCCGACCTATAATTTTCAAGCATATAACTTTCATGGACAGTCACAGTGGTTCAGGTTTATTAAGTGCAAGAAATAAAGTGTGCCATCAAGTTCGTGAGAGCTTTACTAACTAACTTTTTCATAACAAGCAAACATTTTATTCGGAAGAAAACAAGGCATACTGAATATGCACGGAAAAGCAAATGATGCTAATAGGTAGGTATGGTGTACACTTTTGGCAATATTGGTTTTGGGGGATTAGAAACACGAGTAGAGCTCATATTCAGTGCAAGTGAAGGCTAGCAATAGTAAGGGAGCGACAAACGAGAGGGAAATAACTGTCATAATCATGCTTGCAACAAAACAGGACTAATCATGGCATGAAAGTGATTCAAGACCCCTGAGGCAAAATAATTCATCGAGGCTTAACTGATTATTGTTTCAGTCATATGCATGTGTGAGCATGTGCCAAATCAATTCAAGTGAAACATTCAGAGGAGGATACCACAGTGTCATACCAAGTTATGAATAGAGAAATGCAAGCAAACATTCATATGACATGCTACAAACTATTAGCAAGCTGGAGCTAATCATAAGAAAGCAAGATCTACTAAGCATCCATAAATAACATACACCCTACATGAACAGACTAAGCATGCCCACAATGATGAGTATATGTACAAAAATGAAAACAAATAGAGTTTGTTACCAGCCTCTTACCAATTGCCCTTCACTTGTGTGGCTTGAATAATAACGTGAAACCAAATTCCACCGAGGACTGCTGAACCCTGCAACGAACTTCACAAAACCAAAGAAGAATAACAAATATTTTTGGTGTTTTTGATTTTTAAAGGCAAGAGCAAAAAGGAGGAACACGCAAAGCAAAATCTTTTTGGTTTTTTCGAATAATTAAGACAAAGCCAAAAGGAAGAAGCTAACCAAGGCAAAAAGAAAAAGAAGCAAACAAAGAGAAATGAAGAAAATATTTTTGGTCTTTTTGTGTTTTAGAAAGCAAAAGTAAAGAAAGAATGAAAATTAAAAAGAGAACGAAGCATGGATATACAGAGTACCGACTAAACATGATATGTAGATGAGTGTGATGTCAGTATACCTCCCCCCAAGCTTAGGCTTTTGGCCTAAGTGGGGAGAATATCATTTTGCGGCCCGAAAGTTGGGGTGTCCAGGCAACGCGGTACCCAAGTTCCCTGAAATCATCCGGGATGACTACAGTTGGTGTGCCAAATACTCAGAGGGTCTTTTCGGCACGAATTCAAAAAATTAGGCTAACGGCCGTCAAGTTGGGCCCCTCCTGTCAGTTCTCGCCGTTATGTCGCTCCTGTCGCTCCCGTCGCTTAGGTGTCAATTAGGCTTGCAGCGTTGGCGCCTGCATCCATTACGCGTCTTCTTCTTACCCGGAGCGGCAATCTGTGGGGCGTCGCAGTCATGGCGCGGAGCTGGGACGTGGACGAACCTGCTCGGCCCAGCTCTCCTCCCTGTAGGCTTGCAGCATTGGCGCCTACATCCATTACGCGTCTTCTTCCCCGGAGCGGCAATCTGTGGTCGCGGCCATGGCGCAGAGCTAGGAAGTGACGAAGCTGCTCGGCCCCGCTCTCCTTCCCATCCCGAGTCGGAGCTCGCCCTCACCCTGGACGCACCCATGGCACAGTCGGGGACGAGAATTGGTTCCCGGTGAGATCTATCACCTTGTCGACCATGCTCAGTTCTGTTTTCCTCCTCTAGAATCCGAGCTCGTCGTCGCCGTGGTTGCACCCGCACCAATTCCGCCACCTCTGCCGAGGTCTCTATGGTAGCTCAAGTTCTGGGGCTCTCCAAGTTCTGCCATGTTGGGCCTGTAAGTGTTGTTGTATGTTAAACTAGCAAATCTCTTTTGTTCAAATCTCTTGGGCTGTACCAACTTCATTTTGTTTAATTATGAAAGACAAAATATAAATGACTTCTCTCAATTTCTCGCATAGAAAAATGCACAGCTAATTTCATATTCTCGCGGGAACTGGCCCCACTTGTTGAACCGGCAGCACTGCCACGATCTCCACGTAACCACGGTGAGTTGTCGAACCAAAAGTTGCAGTTACCACGTTTCTTCTGCAGTCATTCCTCTTCCTCAGTCATTCCTCTGCAGTTTTTCCTGGGCGCTTCTTCTTCCTCTGTTCTGGAACCGTCGGTTCATCTTCTTCCTCTCGCAGGCAGTTCCTTTCACCCATTTCCTTGTAGGCATGGACGATGGGAAACGCACAACAGAGACCCACTTGGTCCCTGCCCATGGCACCACGACTTTGACAGTGGTGTACATAAATGATGAAGCGATTGTGGAGACAACTCTCGCCAGGTTTGAGCAATTGCTTGAGAAAGAGAAGCACAAGTTTGTGGGGCTAGACTTGGAGTACACCCGTGCAAATAAGCAAAAAAATCCTCCACAAGAGATCGGTGTCATGCAAATCGCCATACATGAGGAGGTCCTCGTTTACCACTTCTGCAAGTATGTGAAATTTAACTTTGAGATCACCACTTCTGCATCCCTTGTTCCCTTACATCCCTAGAACCATCTAAGTGCAGGAGTAAACCAACTGAGATGCGTTGTCCGGCTCTGGTCGAGTTCTTGTGTAGGAAAGGGATAACTTTCACTAGCGTGGATATCACAAATGACACAATTATGCTTTCTCGTGCGTTGATAAAAATCCCAGAGGGGCACCACATCGACATCCAAAATCTGTACAAGATCAAATCATACCAAGTGAAGGATGGCATGGGTGATCTGGCAGCGGAAATCATCGATAAATCCTATGAAAAACTGAAGAAATTGAAGCGACTCGATCACGACTACTGGGAGTGGAAGCCGATGAGCCAGGTGCACCTCGAGTATGCAGCCAGAGACGCCTACATGGCGTACGAGTTGTACAGTAAGCTCGTTACCATGAAAGATGGGATGGTTAAGGCGGGGGTTTTCGCGAGAGAGCTATGCCCTGGTTGCAAGCTAGCCCAGGAGAAGAAGCGCGAGGAGGACAGAAAGCCGTTTCAGGATGACCAGGGATCTTGGGACGGTGGCGACATCAAGAGGCTGAAGGGGAAGCAAGTCAAGGACGACAATAAGTGGTGGTGATACATTATGTGTTTGAACTAGATTTTAGTTTCTAGTTTATTATGTGTGTGATACATTTAGTTACTTCAATACAAAATTTCGACCAATTTAACTTGTTGATGTATTTCTTGACAATTATAATATAATCGAGCACTAGAAATATTTTATAGTGTGCATGAGCATGATCAGTAAATATAATTGAACACTAGAAACTTTAAGGCACTCCATATAAAGGAGTAGATTAATATAGAAGGTTCACCAGAGACACCACGGATATATTGTCTTACATGCCACACACAGGTAATAATTAACTAGAACAAAATAAAAGCAGGGGATGCAGCAGGAGGCCGGGACACGGAGATGCCTAGCAGGGCAGGGGTTTATCTACAAGAGGCAGCGACAGCCTAGTTGATGGGATATAGGCCAGTCCTGACATACTCTCGGAGGAATTTGCCATAGGCTGCGTGCCGCGCCAAGGTAATCGGCCTGTGCATTCTGCCTCCGCCTTTGCCAATGCCCTCCGCGTGCTGGATCATGCTGTTGAGGTCCACGTTGATTGCGCTGCCACATAATGGGCAAAATAGTCTCCCCCTACGGTGGAAACGGATTAGCCCACACCGTAACCGCCTCAGCACGTAGCGGCTCTTGTTGTCCCTGGATACCTTGCTATCGTCCACTTCATCATCATCCTCATGTTGATATTTAAGAACATAACTTAGAACTCATACATATGATTGAATTGTATTACAACTCAAGAATTGACAACATGTATATGTAAGACAATATATCTGTGGATATCAAAGATAAAGCATCTCAGCAATAGTTTGATCGGTTCATATATCATTTCATCTCAACACAATGACAAATAATTGCATCAGAGTGAATGTAGGATAAATCTAGGGGCCTCATAAGTTTCTTCAGGGATGGAGTCAGCGAACCAAGTAACAATTGCACAACCTGTAATGTTGTTGTACATCGCCCCAGGTTCACTAACTCATCCCTAAAAAAATCTGACAACAATGTGTCTGCCTCTCTTTTGGGACAAATTTGAATCATTGGCCACAATAAGAAATTGAAATGTAATCATACAAAACACTATTCAGGGATATACATAGTCAGGTACAAAAACAAGCCTAAATATTGTAATTATAAATAAAAAACCAAACAATTAATCTTCAGGTGCATGTTAAAAATACTTATGATCAAAACCATTCATATACATATGCATCATACCAATCATTAAAAGATCAGAAACAATTCAAGGATCATATATGTAGTTCCATATGAGAATAAATCTAGGGCCTCATAATTTGTTTCAGAGATGGAGTTGGCGAACCAAAGTACCAACAGCACAACCTATATTGTTTGTGTGCATTGCTGCCTCAGGTTCACCAACCCATCCCTAAAACATGACACCGTCATATGTGTCTCCCCTTGAACTCTTTTGGGGCAAATTTCAATCATCGGCCTCGATGACAAACTAAAATGTAATTCTTATACACTGAATGCATGGAATAGGTAATTTGAATATCATAGTTCTATGAATGTAGAATAAAGATTAAGGCCTCATAAGTTTCTATAGGGACGGCGTAAGTGAACCGAGTAACAATTGCACAGCCTATATTGTTCTTATACATCGCCCCTGGTTCACTAACTCGTCCCTGAAAAAATCTGACACCAATGTGTCTGCCTCTCTTTTGGGGCAAATTTGAATCACTAGCCACAATAAAAAATTGAAATGTAATTGTACAAAACATTATTCAGGGATATACATAGTCAGGTACAAAAACAAGCCTAAATATTGTAATTATAAATAAAAAATAAACAATTAATCTTCAGGTACATGTTAAAAATACTTATGGTCAAAACCATTCATATACATATGCATCATACGAATCATTAAAAGATCAGAAACAATTCAAGGATCATATATGTAGTTCTATTTGAGAATAAATCAAGGGCCTCATAATTTGTTTCACAGATGGAGTTGGAGAACCAAAGTACCAATAGCACAACCTATATTGTTTGTGTGCATTGCTGCCTCAGGTTCACCAACCCATCCCTAAAACATGACACCGTCATATGTGTCTCCCCTTGAACTCTTTTGGGGCAAATTTCAATCATCGGCCTCGGTGACAAACTAAAATGTAATTCTTATACACTAAATGCATGGAATAGGTAATTTGAATATCATAGTTCTATGAATGTAGAATAAAGATTAAGGCCTCATAAGTTTCTACAGGGACGGCGTAAGTGAACCGAGTAACAATTGCATATCCTATATTATTCTTGTACATCGCCTCATGTTCACTAACTCGTCCCTGAAAAAATCTAGCACCAATGTGTCTGCCTCTCTTTTGGGGCAAATTTGAATCATTCGCCACATTAAGAAATTGAAATGTAATCGTACAATACATTATTCAGGGATATACATAGTCAGGTACAAAAACAAGCCTAAATATTGTAATTATAAATAAAAAAACAATTAATCTTCAGGTACATGTTAAAAATACTTATGATCAAAACCATTCATATACATATGCATCATACGAATCATTAAAAGATTAGAAACAATTCAAGGATCATATATGTAGTTCCATTTGAGAATAAATCAAGGGCCTCATAATTTGTTTCAGAGATGGAGTTGGAGAACCAAAGTACCAATAGCACAACCTATATTGTTTGTGTGCATTACTGCATCAGGTTCACCAACCCATCCCTAAAACACGACATGATCATACGTGTCTCCCCTTGAACTCTTTTGGGGCAAATTTCAATCATCGGTCTCGGTGACAAACTAAAATGTAATTCTTATACACTATGAATGCATGGAATAGATAATTCGAATATCATAGTTCTATGAATGTAGAATAAAGATTGCAGCCTCATAAGTTTATTCATGGATGGCGGAGCTTAACCAAGTAACAATTGCATAGCTTATATTGTTCTTGTACATGGTCGTTCACTCACTCATCCCTGAAAAACACCAATGCAAATTTGAATCATTGGCCATAATAAGAAATTGAAATGTAATTGTACAAAACAATACTCAGGATATACATAATTAGGTACAAAACAAGACTAAATATTGTAAATATAAATAAAATTAAAAATACTTATGATCAAAACCATTCATATACATATGCATCATACCAATCATTAAAAGATTAAACAATTCAAGGATTATATATAGTTCCATATGAGAATAAATCAAGGGCCTCATAATTTGTTGATGGGTTGAGAACAAAAGTACAACAGCACAACCTATATTGTTACCATCCCATCCTTAAAACACGACGCCATCATACATGTCTCCCTTGAACACTTTTGGGGCAAATTTCAATCATTGACAAAGTACAATGTAATTCTTATACACTATGAATGCATGGAATAGATAATTCAAATATCATAGTTATATGAATGTAGAGTAAGATTGCAGCCTCATAAGTTTCTACAGAGATGGCGTAAGCGAACCAAGTAACAATTGCACAGCTTATATTGATCTTGTACATGGCTCCACGTTCGCTCACTCATCCCTGAAAAAATTGACACCAATGTGTCTGCCTCTCGTTGGGGAAAATTTGAATCATTGGCCACAATAAGAAATTGAAATGTAATCGTACAAAACAATATTCAGGGATATACAGATGCATCATACAACGCATTCATAGATCAGAAACAATACAAAGATTATATATTTAGGTTCCATATGAGAGAAATATTAGGGCCTCATTTTTTTCAACGATGGAGTCGGAGAACCAAAATACCAACAGCACAACCTATATTGTTTATGTGCATTGCTGCCTCAGGTTCACTAACCATCCCTAAGAAAACTACACCATCATATGTCCTTGCACCATTTTGGGGCAAAATTGAATCATTGGGCTCAGTACGGAATAGAAATGTAATGTTATAGGCCTGTTGTGTATTGAAATCAACACTCAACTACCAAACTCAACTAGATGGCAGATGAGCAGATTGGGGTTTTGTGACTAGACGGATTGGGGTTTTGTGACTAGATGGCAGATGCATCAATCAACCGATCGAATCATATATATATACTACCCTACTTCAAGAGCAAAAGAATCTGTTCACGATTGAGCAAATCCTATGTATGAACAATGAAAATTGTGGATGCAACTAGAGAAGCTAGCAATGTATTACCTCGAACTCCTCATCAGGGACCTCCTCCTCGAACTCATCATTCTCCGCGATTGCGTCGAAGATTTCTTGAGCGGCGATGGGGTCGTCGATGTAGATCACTAGATTGCCTCCGCCTGCCGCCTGCCCCCCCATCCAGATCTGCCGCTGGCACCACGACGTTGTCGGCCACCTGCTACTTGGCGGCGACGGCTACTACCTGCTGCTCGGCGGCGATAGCTACCACCTGCTGCTCGGCGGTGACGGCTACCACCTGTTGCTTGGCAGCGATGGCTACCACCTGTTGCTCGGCGGCGACGGCTACTGGCTGGACGGATGAGCTCGCACCCTCGACGGCACGACGACGAGCAGCGTTCGTGCCCGGAGAAGACGCATCCGCCTGCTTGGTGACGACCGAGCCATCTACTACTGCGCCTTCAACTGGCTTCACCTCCGGATCGTCTCCACGCGTACCCTTCATGGCGCACCAAGGGAAGGAGGTAGTGCAAATGAGGGAGCTTCGGCACACGCGGCAGGTGTAGATTGGGGTCTTGGGACTAGACAGACTGGGGGGAAATGACACGAGCTCATGGAAGAAGAAGGTCGAGGGGGGTTATAAACACCGGACCGTTCGTAGTCCTCGAGTGGACACGTGTGGTGGGCGGGGGGCGGGGGCTACCATGATCTCCACCCTTTTTTCGGTTCCCTTTTTTTTGAAACAGCCACGATCTCCACTTTAGAGCTGCATTGAAAACACGCTCATGGCAGACCTCGATTCCACTTCATGCAAGTGGCGTGGAACTAATTTCTAGCAACGTTAGATCTACTCAAGGAGGGCCCTTGACTCATGGAATTTACTAGCGGTAGGGCCCAGTTGGAAGTGAGATTGAGAGCGCTGCGTAAAAATGGGATATGTCTGATTAAAATCAAGTGGCAATAAATTGCAGCGTCCCGTCGACAACCGTGCACTCGATGACCCCGTTACCCTATGTATGAGTTATAGTAGCAGTAGTAGGCTTTTCAAACTTGATTAAACTTGACATGACCGCTTGACGACTTTTTCCATGGATGGCATTGTGTTCCTTCCAGTAGAAGTCTCGCGGAGGGAGACGTCCGTGTTGTCTCACGCTGTACTGTGAAGGGCACGACGTGTGCAACGATCATTGTTGGATCGCACAGAATCAACGATTGGTGCTCACGATCCGCGTGACAACTGTGACAACCAATCAGGGAGTAGCAGAAAGGGTGAGCACAGGTTTGTGCTTCTACGAAAGATAGAGAGGGGGGCCAAAACTAAGTAGTACCACATAAAACCAAGGGTAAAACTGAGTAGTATAAAAATGGAAAGTGTCTTGTACAATGAAATACATCGTGGAATACATCAAATTATGCCAAGATAGATCCACTATAGTTCATTGGATGTGTGTTCTTCTCATAAACCACACATGGATCACCTGTGTGATTGCATGTCTATTCCTCTAGACAAACGACATAAGGATCCACCAGTGTCATTGGATGTGTGTTCTTCTAAACAAACCACATAAGCCATTGCATGTCTGTTCTTTTCATGAACCACACTCGGTGTCATTGCATGTGTGATCCTCTAGGCAGACCACGTAAGGATCCACCGGTGTCATTGCATGTCTGTTCCTCTAAACAAACCACATAAGGATCCACCAGTGTCATTGGATGTGTGTTCTTCTCATGAACCACACATGGATCCACCGGTGTCATTACATGTATGTTCCTGTAAACAAACCACATAAGGATCCACCAGTGTCATTGCATGTCTGTTCTTTTCATGAACCACACCCAGTGTCATTGCATACGTGTTCTTTTCATTAACCACACTTAGAGTCATTGCATGTCTGTTACTTCCATAAACCACACATGGATCCAGCGATTTCATTGCATGTATGTTCTTTTCATGAACCACACCCAGTGTCACTGCATGTCAGTTCTTTTCATGAACCACATAAGGATCCACCCAGTGTCATTGGATGTGTGTTCTTCTCATGAACCACACGTGGATCCACCAGTGTCATTGCATGTCTGTTCCTCTAAACAAACCACATAAGGATCCACCAGTGTCACTGCATGTCAGTTCTTTTCATGAACCACATAAGGATCCACCCAGTGTCATTGGATGTGTGTTCTTCTCATGAACCACACGTGGATCCACCAGTGTCATTGCATGTTTGTTCCTCTAAACAAACCACATAAGGATCCACCAGTGTCATTGCATGTCTGTTCTTTTCATGAACCACACCTATTGTCATTGCATGTGTGTTCTTCTAAACAAACCACATAAGAATCCACAGTGTCATTGCATGTATGTTCTTTTCATGAACCACACATAAGGATCCACCAGGGTCATTGCATGTCTATTCTTTTCATGAACCACACCCAATGTCATTGCATGTGTGTTCTCCTGACAAACCACATATGGATCCACTAGTGTCATTGCATGTCTGTTCTTTTCATGAACCACAGCTAGAGTCCACCAGTGTCATTGGATGTGTGTTCTTCCATGAACCACACATGGATCCACAGGTGTCATTGCATGTACATTCTTTTCATGAATCACAGCTAGAGTCATTGCATGTTCATTACTTCCATAAACCACATATGGATCCACCTAGTGTGATTGCATGTCTGTTCCTCTAAACAAACCACATAAGGATCCACAGTGTCATTGGATGTGTTCTTCTTCTGAACCACACATGGATCCACGATGTCATTGCATGTTTGTTCTCTAAACAAACCACATAAGGATCCACCAGTGTCATTGCATGTCTGTTCTTTTCATGAACCACACATAAGGATCCACCTGTGTCATTGCATGTGTGTTCTTTTCATGAACCACAGCTAGAGTCATTGCATGTCTGTTCTTTTCATGAACCACACCCAGTGTCATTGCATGTTTGTTCTTCTGACAAACCACATATGGATCCAACGGTGTCATTGAAAGAATCTGTATTCAGCTCACTTCTTGACAGTGTTGAGATGAAGCTATGGGAACCAGTTGACACGACCAAGCATAAGCGAGATCTCAGGTGGGTGCAAGACAAGGTTATCAAAGTCGAGAAGGAGAGGGACGCGGCGTTGGCCCTGAAGGCTAAAGCAGAGCAAGAACTGACTCAAGCAAGGAATGATCTCCACCAGGCCAAAGTCCTGCAGTACACAACTACGAGTATTGACAAGTGCATGAGGAAAAATGCAGAGAAACAATTGAAGCTGTGCAAGGAAGATGCTAAAAGGAAGGAGCAGACAATTCGATCCTTGCTCTCGCAGGAAGATGCGCATCGGGCCAAGATTAGGAAGATCAAGGAGATGTGTGATAACTAGTTCTATTTAGCTTAAGCTCCATGCCTTTTAAGTTGTAATATTTGTACTTGTTGACCTAGCGCGAACTATTGGTCCTGGATTCCAGGAGGAAAAACTGCTCGACCTGCATTACTTCTTTTGTCCGACCCTACATTACTTCTTTTTTGTCCGACTGCCGCTTCATCGTCCCTCCCACAAATAGGATGCGCCACAGCGTGTTGCTTCGTCGTCCATCCCCTCGTCCTCTCCAATCTCCACCGCGCCGCCATGGAGATGCCCGATTTGAACTTGTACGAGGTGGTGATGTTCGCGAACTTCGATATCCTCGCGCCGCCAGCCGCGAAGGTGCCCCACGGATGGCGCATCAGCTCTGCGGGGGTGCTGGTGGCTCCGCTACCTGGCCGAGCCGAGATGGAGAGCGAAATCGCGGCGTGCCGCCGCCAGTTGCCCGCGTGGAAGAGGGCGCTGCCCTGGAAGCGGTTCGACACCGTCTTGGCATTTTTGTTCAAGAAGGAGCGGAAGGCCAAGATTGGCAACCGCATCGTTGACGGGCATGTGGTGCACTGGGATCTCCGCAACCGAGAAGGGCGGGAGAGGTTCTGGTCCGTCCCTGGATGGACCAAGTACACCGTTATCGCCGCCGCTCGACACGAAGAGGTGCTACGTCTCGCGAACAATGCGGGAATCGTGGAGGTTCCGTCCGATAGCGACGAGGAAGCCGGCGGCTCGGAGGACAGTGGCAGCGGAAGTGAAATTGTTGACTAGTGGTTGAATTAATGTAGGATGTGAAATTCCACCTTTGTTTAGAAGAATTTGTGGTTGAAGTAATGAAATGCCTCGATTTAGATCTCTGTCTCGATTAATTTGTAGAAGAATTTGTAATTTTGATCAATTTCTGCCTCGATTTAGATCTCTGTCCCAGATTGGGAACGTGACCGTGGACCAAAGACACCTTTTCTACTAGTGTATTCTGACATTGGTGGTTTGTTTAAATGTAATCTACGTGGATTGTGCCGCATGCAAATGGCACAACCACAATTTATAAAGTGGAAGCACGTACACCCGGTTACTGGAGATCCGGGAGCTTCGCATCTGAAATAAGTTGCGGTGAGATAGACGGGCTCAAGATTAGGACAGAAAGTGGTACCCATTTCCTCCTCATTTGTGCATTATCGGTGAGAACATTGCTGTTTATGTTGCCATGTCGTTGTGCAGCATCTGAAATAAGTTGCTGCTTCGTGGAGTGTGGCAGCTTAAATAATTTATTTATGTGCCACTTACATTCCGTCGTATTTGGAGACCTCCTACCCCTCGGGAATCGTGGAACCGGTGGATCCTTGTTTTCAGATAGCAGTGGCACAATCACAATTTCGGATTCAACGACTGACTCGGGCGTTTCCAAACCCTAAGTCGCGGTACATTTTACTCAGAGAACGTGGATAGATTGTTTCGCCTAGCAACGTGCCACACACAGAGCGATCAAAATTTAACAGAATTACATATATAGGTTCAAGTTCAACACATTACTATGCATCTTCATTGCCGGCAACCTTCTTCCGCAGCATGGGTGCCAAGCCTTCATGTCCAATGGCTTCTTCATTTCCTGCCTTCTTCCTCTTCCTCAGTGCCAATTTTCTTAGATTCACATACTCTGCATCGCCGGGACAATGGGCACCAGAATCGTGTCCAGGATCATCTTTCCACTCGTTTTAAATTTCTTCGGGCAGCAAAATGACATCTTTCCAGTCGTTTTTAATTTCTTCGGGCAGCAAAATGACGGACCCGGCAGTCATGTTTCTAACCTTGCGGCACTTCCTGTCAAAGAAAAAAGACGGTTGCATAACTGCCCAATATCTACATAGTAAATAAAACAAGAATTAAAATTCAGCACAAACATGTGAACCCCAAGAGACCTTTGCTTACCAGGAGCTAATTGGGTTCGATCAACCACCCTGTCCAAGAATAGAAGGGCGACTCCCAGTTGCAGCAGCTTCCACATCCAGTACATCACATTTCAGCTCAAACATGGAAGCCGAAGCATACCTTTTCATCAACCCAATTAGTTGACTGTCACACGTTATAGGAACCATGATGCCACGTTCATCCATGAAGCTAAACTTTGCGATACGCTCGCCATAATTCAACATGATTACGCAGAGCAGCAACCATACCAGATATAGTGCAGATCTGCGCAGGCGCTTCTTCCATCGTGAAACAATGGTGTCCATACCTCTTGCCCTTAGAGTCGTACCTATAGAGGACTACCGTAACCAGGTAAGGGGGTCCACACAGATCCCACTTGACAGAAAACTGTGGACAAAATATGTTTGTCAGCGTTGGGCTAACAAACAATTTGAGGTTCAAGAGCTACCAGCAGTTGTAACTAGTGCGAATAGCAAAGAGAAGGGTAGATCACCCGCTTGTAGACAGAACTTCTTCTTTCTTGATAGTAGGATCTGCCATCCTCCGAGATGCTCGGCTCGTCGGCGGCGGAGGCGGGCTAGAGCCTTGCAATGGTGGCTATGGCATGCGCCATTGGAGCTCGGGATCAGCGACTAGGCGCAGCAACTTGGCGCCAGAAGTCAAATGTTTGAAGGGATCGTCCTGCCTAGAGGGTAGATTCCGACGCTGCCGGTGCTAGGGGAAAGCTGGGAATGGATTTTTGAAATTGGTCAATGCATCCAATCCACTTAGCTGCTCGATTTGCCTAAGAGGTTGCCGCATTGGCGCCCGCGTCATGGGCAGATGACCGACATGAGGGTCCCGACCGTCTACTTCACGGGGCAGTTTAACAGAATGTTTGAATTTGGCAGGGGTGAGACGAGTTTGCATCGAAATGTCCCCTCTCAGTAGTTGGCGACCCAACTTTTCGAAACGCGGTAATTTCAGGCAACTTAGGTACCGCCATGCGCTGGCCTACGAACTTTGGTATTAATCCCAAGCTGGGCAAGATGGAGTGCCTCCGTAATACGGCGAGGAGGTACCCTCGTCCTGATACGAGCTTGAGGATGCCCCACCGTAGTGCGCAGAGTAGTCGTAAGAAGGCACATCCTCCTGGTGCTGCCTGTGGAAATCAAGCAAGCGGAGCTGCTCGTCCACCTCCTCCTTGGAACGCGACCATGGTCTCGCGTAAATACTGAACAAAGTAGATTGTGGCAAAGAAATTTCCCTCTCGTCTCCGTCAGTAAACAACATCATGTATACTAAACCCTCCATACTAGAGTCAGCAGTGACAAAGTGATGCATTTTCATAGCAGCAAGGTCAAGCCTTTGTGGTGCCAACACAGTTTCATTAGGATCCATAGAGAGTTCTAAAGAAGCAACCATGCGTGACGCAATAATGCCCCCATAAATAGGTCCCCTAGCAGCTAGGCGGCGAGAAATGAGAGAGCCAAGGTTGTACTTGATATTATTATTAAGTGCAGCAGCGAGGAAGGCAAATGATAATTAGAAATATTACTAGTGTTCTCCCTACCAAGAATGCTAGTGGCAAGATAATAAGCAAAATATCTAAGAGTTGGGAGTTGAATGTTCCTTATCTTCCCGCGCTGAGCTACGTGGTCATCGTCATTTGTCACACTTCGATAGAGCTCCAGCAAATCAGCGGGTCGACCTTGGATCTTCTTCACTGTCCTAGTCATGCCTATACCTATAATGCTACAAAATCTTTCCAATGACATGGTAATAGGCTGATTATAAATTCTGAAAGAAACAGTTGACTGATAAGGGGTGTTAGTGAAAATGAAACTCTCAACGAAAGTTTTGGTGAGCACGGCATATTGCCCACTCTCATCTTCCATGTACGTGGTCAGGCCAACCCTCTGAACCAGTAGTAAGAAATCATTGAGGATCCCTGCAGCTTGCAAAAAGGTAAAACAAGGGAAGGTAGATGGGTGAGCATCTCCCTCATCTCCTTCATTGCCAAAGCGTGGTGCAATAAGATCGTCATTGTATGATGGCCTAACTGAGAGGCTGATCTTGAAGGCCTTGCCCTCCTGGGTGTGTCCCTCTCAAATATTTCTCCAAAGGTGTGGTTGTTCATCTTTGATATTCTGAAATTTAAACATCCATTATACAAGTGATTGCAAAGTGATTACATAATGAAGGGAACTACTCATAGGGACTTGCAAGAGGCCTAAACATGCATCAAAACAATATCTCTAAGCATTGAACAAGCTTACAAGCTCTCATAACCTGTCACCTATAGCAGCAAAATAATCAAGATATAAACCACTAAACACAAATCTACTTGGACAAGCGGAGGAGTCACATACCGGAGAACAAATGCTCCAAATTTCAGCAGCAAAGATGGTCTGAGCAAGGAGATCAAAAATCGTGGACAAGAACAGCAAGAACGCAATTTCGAGCAATGGACTGGTGTTTTCTCGGGAGAGAGAGAAGGCAGTGGGAAGTGAGAGAGTGAGTGGAGGGCAGGGTGGCCACACCATGGCTAGGCGCCACTGGGTGGCCACGTCACTGGTGGTATGCACCTGGTGGGCCCCCTGGTCCTCCTGCACTTCACGCCCTTTTATCATGTAAAAACTTAATATGTATTTTTTGGAATTTTTCAAGACACTTTATTTTTTAGCAATTTTCAGGTATTGATGAATGACTTTCGTGAAAGATGACTTTGGAATGATGCAATGACAAAACTAAACTAAAACTTGAAGTTCTACGACACTCTAATATGCAAGCAACTAGCAAAAGAAAAGTGAACGAAGCGAAAGCAAAAACTAAAATGGATAAAATAAAAGAAAGCAAAGATAATCATGGTGAAAACATTGTTTTGTTCATTAAAATCCCTTTGTTAACAAGGTTGATCAGGTCTTGTTACCAAAATAATTTTATATGAAACAAAACTTTGTATTCCACTAATGATTATGCTACCTCAACCTTGATAGCAATGGTCCCAATCATAATAGTTTCATATTTTTCTCATGGTATGGGACAATATATTTCTCCAACTTGAATGCCCTCAACATGTTCAATCGAGTTTAAACCATAAGTATTATCAATCTTCTTTGGGAAATAGACAGTATGCTCCTTGTCATTAACATTAAAAGTCACCTTTCCTTGATTACAATTAATAACAGCTCTTGTAGTATTAAGAAAAGGTCTCCAAAGAATAATAGACATATTGTCATCCTCAGGAATTTAAAGCACAACAAAATCAGTTAATATCAAGCAATTATGAGCCACTTGAACATGTACATCCTCACATATACCAACAGGAATAGTAGTGGATTTATCAGCCATTTGCAAAGATATATCAGTTGGTATTAGTTTTTCCAGTTGAAGTCTCTTATAGAGAGAAAAAGGCATAACACTAACTCCTGCTCCCAAATCACAGAAAGCAGTTCTAACATAACTATTTTTAATAGAGCAAGGAATAGTTGGAATCCCTGGGTCTCCAAGTTTCTTTGGAACCTTACCATTAAAGGAATAATTAGCAAGCAAAGTAGAAATTTCTTCATTAGGGATCTTCCTTTTATTCGAGACAATATCCTTCATATACTTTGAATAAGGAGGAAATTTAATAGCATCAGTCAAAGGAATTTGCAAGAATAAAGGTTTCATCCACTCACAAAACTTGTTATAGTGTTCATCTTCCTTTGACTTGTGTTTCTTATCAGGGAAAGGCATAGGTTTTTGGACCCAAGGCTCTCTTTCACTACCATGTTTCTTAGCAACAAAATCTTCTTTAGTGTATTTAGTATTCTTAGTGTGCCTTTCAGGTTCTTCTTCAACTTTTTCTTTATTAGGGGCATCATATATTTCTTCATTACCACTTTCAGTTTCAGCATCAGAGACAGATATACTTTTAGGATCTTTAGCAGGTTCAGAAGGTTCTACAATAGTTTTATGTTTCTTTTTTCTTTTCTTAGGAGTAGTACCACTATTTTGAGCTTGTTGAGAATCCTGCTCAATTCTTTTAGGATGCCCCTCAGGATATAGAGGATCCTGGGTGGCAGCACCACTTCTAGTTCTAATTTCATAAGCATGTTTTTCTTTAGCAGCATTAACTAGCAAGTCTTTTTGTACTCTAATAAGCTGATCAATTTGAGTTTGAACCATTTGAAATTTTTTAACAAGCATTTTAACATCATTAGAGGTTCTTTCCACAACATCCTTCAACTCAACAATAGCTCTAGAGTTTTCCATTAAATGATTTTGCACCCTTTTATTAAAATTATCTTGCTTAACAATAAAACATCAAATTCTTCTAAGCATTGATCAGGAGGTTTAGAGTAAGGAATATCACCTTCATCAAAATTTTGGAGAGAGTGTACCTCAATACTGGATGAGTGGGAGATTGGCTTACATAATTCTTCTATAGGAGGTAAATTCTTCACATCTTCAGCTTTAATACCCTTCTCCTTAAGAAATTTCTTGGATTCCTTCATCACTTCATCATTTAGTTCAATAACTCCCCCTCTTCTTTGGTGTTGGTATAGGCGCAGGCATAGTTAACTCAGGTGTAGTCGGTTCAGATGAAGTCCAGTCTTCATAATTCTTGCTTATTTTAGCCATTAATTCCTCAGCTTCTTTGGGAGTTCTATTCCTGAAAACACAACCATCACAACTATCCAGGTATGTCCTAGATTATTCAGTTAGTCCATTATAATATATATCAAGAAGCTCATTTTTAGGTAATGGACATCCAGCCTATGCATGAATCAAAGCACAAAACCTTACCCATGATTCAGGCAATATCTCTTTTTCTCCCTGTTTAAAATCAAAAAGTTCCTGCAAAATAGCATGTGTAGCACTAGGAGGGAAAAAATTTCCGAATGAAAGTACTAATCAAGCAATCAGGGCTATCAATAGATCCAGGAGGTAAATTATTAAACCAAGTTTTAGCTTCTCCTTTCAGTGAAAAAGGGGAAAATTTAGCAACAAAGTAGGTGCGCATCTTAATATCATCAAAAATAGGCCACTCGTGGTAGAAAGCTCAGTCATATGTGCTATAGCACTTTCATTCTTAGTCCCACAAAAAGGTTCTTTCTCAATAATAGTTATGTAAGATAAATCGAGAAAGAAATCATAATCCTTATCTTTAATGTTTATGGGAGATGCAGCAAACTTAGCATTACGAGAAAATTTGGATTTTATAGTACGCCTCTCAAGGAGACTATTAATAGCACTCCTATTGTGGGTGTTTTGACATTCTTTAATAAATTCATCGGTCATCTCTATATAACCGTCTTCAATATCATAGCTCTCTCTAGACTCAGGTGAACTGACAGGTGTAGTAGTGTCTTCATTAGGAGTTTCAGTATTTCCAGCTATAGTTCTAGCAATCGTAGCATCTAGGAAAGGACCTAATGAACCACTTTTATCAAGCATGAGAAGCAGATCATAAGTATCAAGTTTCAGATTCAGTAGTAGCAATGTGTGTAGCATGTGTATGTGGTGGTGTAAGGAACTTACTCATAACAGATGGTGAATCAAGAGCAATAGAGGTGTTCAGAACCGTACCTCTCCTTGTAGTGGATGGTAATATAGGAAGTTCCCCTTTCCATCACGAGATTTACCCATGATGAATGGAGGGCAACAAACAATAGTGATTCCAAGTGAACTTGATAAATAGAGCTATGCTCCCTGGCAACGGCGCCAGAAAATATTCTTGATGACCCACAAGTATAGGGGGTGTATCGCAGTATTTTCGAGGGAAGTGAAACCCAATTTATTGATTCGACACAAGGGGAGCCAAACAATATTTATAAGCCTTAACGAATGAGTTGTCAATTCAGCTGCACCTGGAAACAATCTTGCTCACAACAGTTTATCAGTAGCAACAGTTTTGTAATAGCAATAGCAAAGTAATAGCAGTAGTAAAAGTAAAGACAGCAGAATAATTGCAGAAATAGTAGGATTAAAATGCGGTAGGCATAGGGATGGATGGATGGGCATTGCATGGACAAGACAATTCATGTAGCAATCAAGATATAGGGCATTTGCATATAAATAAGGTAAATCATCCAAGTACTACATAATCATAGGCATGTGTTCCATATATAGTCATGTGTGCTCGCAATGAGAACTTGCACAACATCTTTTGTCCTGCCAGCCCGTTTGCAGCGGGGCCTCAAGGGAACTACTGGCAATTAAGGTGCTCCTTTTAATAGAGCACCGGAGCAAAGCATTAACACTCTGTGAACACATGTGATCCTCATATCAAAGCCATTCCCTCTGGTTATCCCGACATCGCCACTGGGCCTTTGGTTCCGGACAACAATATGTATATACAACTTGCAGGTAAGACCATAAACAATACTATCATAATGAATCAATAACATGTTCAGATCTTAAATCATGGCACTCGGGCCCTAGTGACAAGCATTAAGCATAACAAGTTGCAACAAAGTCAAAAAGCACTAATAATAGATACTAGGAACCTTGCCCTAACAATCTGATGCCATTACATGAACGATCTCATCCAATCCCTACCATCCCCATAGCCTACAGCAGGGGATTACTCACTCATGGATGGAGGGAACACGGATGGTCGATGGAGAAGCGATGGTGATGATGATGGCGATGATCTCCTCCAATTCCCCGTCCCGGCAGGGTGCTAGAACGGAGTTTCTGGTTCCGATTCGCAGAATCTGGTGGTGGCGGCGCAGCGGAACTCTTTCTAGAAAAACGTCGAACCCCCCTTGGTTTTTAGGTCAAGAGGCAACTTATAGGCGAAGAGGGAGGCCGAGGGGAGTGACCGAGGCAGCCACACCACCCCCAGGCGCGGCCTAGCCTGTCCCACGTGGCCAGGTGGTCTGGGCCCCCCGTGGCCCTCCTCTGTCTCGTCTTCTGGCTCCGTGAGTCTTCTGATGAAATAGGATTTTTGGCATATTTTCCGGGATTTTTCCTGATAGTTGATTTTCTGCACAAAAACTAGACACCAAGGTAATTATGCTGAAAACAGCATCAGTCTGTGTTAGTTGTATCCAAATCACACAAGTTTAGACGAGAAATAATAGCAAAAGTGTTCAAGAAAGTAGATACGTTTTGGACGTATCATTGATCTCCATCTATATGAATTTAGGATGAGCAAGTTAGTGGGGTGATCAAGTGTGTCAAATTTTATGTAGGATTGCAAGATTTTTTTTGAAAGAATCTCAAGGATAAGAGTGGGAATAGGTTTTCATAAATACTCACTTGTTTTTGTTTTGAAACTAAGTTTTTGTTCAGACTTTCATTCTAACTAGGGTCTCCTATGGTCAGGATGGCTCTGATACCAACTTGTCAACACCCGGATTTTTAATCCTAGATGCCTGTTATGCCATACATCGCAATCCCAGGATTACCATTTTTGCTAGACATAACAGAATTGGTACCACAGTACATCATCCATTACAAACCATAATAAAGGACTTACAAATAAAGGATCTCATGATCCAGTCTTAATATAATCAAAGCAGCAGAATGTAAACATAGTAGGGGCTCCATCTTCAGAGTCACAGGCAATGCTGATGATGGGAGGTGATCCTAGTTGTCATAGACCTCCTGTTGTCCATCTTCCTGGTAGTCCTCCTCATAGTCTGGCCACGGGAATAGCCAGGGACAAAGCCATGAGTACTCTTTAAGTACTCGCAAACTATCACTACCAAGTAATGTAGTTCTAGTAGGAATCTTAAGCTCTAGGTTTATTTGCAAAAAGGCAGGTTTATTTCATACTGAGTTTAGAAGTAAAGAAAACTAAATTAAGTTTCTTTATCACTTAAGTGGGAACCTAGTTTTCATATCCACAACCCTGTTGTGGTCAAGTCAAAGTCATAGTTGAATTCACAAGTCATTTTGAAAACATCTGACAATGGAACAGTATGGCCACTCCAACTGTCCATAACCGCGGACGCGGCTATTCGAATAGTTTGACACTCTGCAGAGGTGGTACACTTTCACCACAAAATTCGATACATCCATCAGGGATAACCCTGAATCATCATACTTAGTATGCGGATAATCAATCATAACCTTTCAATTACACACTCTAGTATAGGCACCTCCCCTATGAGCTTGGCCTCCCAGCCATGGCCATCTGCCATCCTGGGCACTGCATAGGTGGACATTCACACTCACGAGGTAGCCTCAGCTCAACCTCTTTCCATGAGGGAACCTGTACTAAGGCATATAAACTTCCAGTTAAGCCCTACCCAATTTAGGTATTGTGGTTGTACGGTAAAATTGGAATGGTATCGCATCCGAACCCAACCATAGGAGGAGAGCCCAGCTCGCCAAAGTCTTGACTCATCCGCCGCCTTTCTGTGCGCCTCGAGCTGCACGATCACCTGCTGCTGGCGCTTGAATTCCTCCTTCAGCAGCCAATGATAGCCCGTCGGCATGTCCGGCGGTGTGTTAGGGGGTATAGGATTGCCCCACAGAGCTTCTCGATAGTGAGCCCACTCGTTGTCATTGAGTTTGATCAGCATGCGCTCGCTGGTGTTTTCATTCGTCATGAGGTGCAGTTCTCCTCCCGTCCCATTGTTGACGGGCGCGCCATTGCCACCGTTGGTGGGGTCACCGTTGGGTGCATTGCCATTGGGTATACTGCTGTTGGGTGGTCTAGTACCAGATCTGGTGCCGATGTTTTCACGATTGACGCCGGTGTCACCCGCATTGATGACGGCGCACATGAAGTGATTGGGGAAGCTGTTGCTCCCGCAACTTTCAGATCCGGAGCCGTGGGCTCCATCTTCTATGGTTAGGTCACCCAGATCGGATCCGCGACTGCTGTTGCTGTCCGTACTCCCAGTTGTTGCTGAGGTGTTGAGCTTGCTGAGGGTGTCGATTGGTGGCGGGAACCACGACGCTGGAGCAATCGCGGGTGTCATTGGCTGGTCAGGCATGCGAAGCGTGCCTAGTTGACCAACCTAGAAGCGGAAGCTTCCAATCGCCCGGCTGATCCCATCGTCCACAGACTCGAAAGCTGGGCAAGTGGTCGGCATGTGGACAGTGAAGTTGAACGCGCCGAAGAGCTAGCGAATCTCCGTTGTTGGAGAGTTGTAGATCGCGGATGACGGGGTCGAAGAAGCCACGACATCAGCACTCCCAATTCCCACAGACGGCGCCAATTGATGAGGGTTCAACTCGTCAAGGCCCATTGTTATGGACTTCGGTTTTGGAGAAGGAGGAAGCGCTGGAAGCATCAATCGGCTAGCAAACAAGCACATAGGGACGCAAGGTTTACCCCCAGGTTCAGGCCTCGTAGAGGTCCCTACTCCTGCTTGTCTGCTCTTGGAATTATCGAAGGAATCGAAGATTACAGAGGTGCGCAAATGCAATCTGGCGAGAGTTGTGGAAACTAGGGTTGTGATTATCCTCCTTGCCGCCCTGATACATTGTAAATGTATCTATAATTTTTGATGTTCCATGCTTGGTTTTATACACTTTATTGTGTTTTGTTCCAACTTTGGAGTACTTTTCATATGGTTTCTTGGACTAACCTATTAACAAGAGCCACAGTGCCAGCTGCCTGTTTTCTGCTGTTTTTGGTTCCAGGAAAGTCAGAAAATGAATATTCTCGGAATTGGACGGGACAAAAGACAAAGTGCCTACTTTTCCGGAAGGGATCAAGTGCCAGAATACGAGACGGAGAGGGTCCAGGGGCCAGCCACACCACCCAGCACCCCCTCGGCCTCTCCTTCCGCCTATAAGTTACCCTCAGGACGAAAACCCTAGGTACCCAATCAAAAATCCACGACAGAGTCTGTAGCCACCGTCATCTCCATCCCTAGATCGGGAGGGATCTGAAGCTCTTCCCGGCACCCTGCCAGAGAGGGGAATTCACCCTAGAGGCCTTCTTCATCACCATGCAAGCCTCCGGTGTGATGCATGAGTAGTTCATCCTTGGACTACGGATCCATGTAGTAGCTAGATGGCTGGTTTCTCCTCCTTTGTGCTTTCATGTTTAGATCTTGTGAGCTCTGTTCATGATCAAGATCATCTATTTGTAATTCATACATGTTGTGTTTGCAGGGATCCGATGGATATTGAGATGCTATTTCAGATTGATTCTTGATTCTATCATGTCTTTGTTATTTGAGATCTTGCATGCTTTCCGTTGTTAGTAGCTATCTTGGCCAAGTAGATGCTAGCAACTCCAAGAGTTAGTATTTATGCTCGATAGTGGGTTCATGCCTCTAGTAATCTGGGGAAGTGACAGAAATCTCTAAGGTACTAGATGTGTTGTTGCTACTAGGGAGAAAACAACAATCCTTTGTTCATAGAACAATCGTATTGTTTACCTTACACGCAGTTCGTAAAGCAATAATCTGTTGCTTACAACTTAATACTGGAGGGGGCTCGGATGATAACCTGAAGGTGGATTATTAGTCATAGATGCAGTTGGATGGCGGTCTATGTATTATGTTGTATTGCCCAATCAAGTCTCAAAGGAGTCAAGATGATTAGTATATGCATGTATTGCTTTCTCGGTGTTTGTCAATTGCCCCGCTGTAATTTGTTCATCCAGCATGTTATCTATCTAAGGAGAGCCACCTCGAGTGAACTATGGATCCCGGTCCTTGTCTTTTACATACAATCTATAAACTGTTTCTGCTTTGTGTTTACTTTCTGCAAACTTTTACTTCTTTCCATTCGATACGTTTAATCCTTTGTTTTCCGCAAAACACGGTGAGATTAACAACCTCATCGCAAGTTGGGGAAAAAGTTCTGTGGTTGTGTTGTGCAGGTCTCCACGTTGCTACTAGCACCGGTAGTGCGCCCTGCCAAAGCTCAGCTAGTAACACCTTTGGGGTGTTTCCTTGCTCCTCTTTCGATTAAACCTTGGTTTCATAACTGAGGGAAAACTTGCTGCTGTGCTCATCATACCTTCCTCTTGGGGTTCCCAACGAGCTCTACGTCGATCGTCGAGCGCATCAAGACGTTTTCTGGCACCGTTGCCGGGGAGTCAAGGACATCTTCACAAGGGGAGTCCCTCATAACCAATCTCTTTACTTTGTTGTTTTTGTTTTGCTTAGTTTCTTTTTGCTTTGTTTGCTTGTTTTGTTCTTCAAAAAACACAAAAATTAGTTTTACTTGTTTGCTTTCTTATTTGAAAACCCAAAAAATGACTACTCTTGAAAACACTAAGTTGTGTGACTTCACTAGCACCAACAACAATGATTTTATGAGCACTCCTATTGCTCCACCTATGGCTGAAAATACTTTCTTTGAGATAAAACCTGCCTTGCTCAATCTTGTTATGAGAGAACAATTTTCTGGTATTGGTAATGAAGATGCTGCTTCCCATCAAAATAACTTTGTTGAACTTTGTGAGATGCAAAAGCATAGGGATATAGATGGTGATATTATTAAACTGAAATTGTTTCCTTTCTCTTTGAGAGGAAAAGCTAAAGGATGGTTGAATTCCTTAACTAGGAATAGTATTGATTCTTGGACTAAGTGCAAAGATGCTTTTATTGGAAAATACTATCCTCCTGCTAAGATTATATCCATGAGAAGTGAAATAATGAAGTTTAAACAACTTGATAATGAGCATGTTGCTCAAGCTTGGGAAAGAATGAAATCTTTGGTAAAGAATTGTCCCACTCATGGATCGATCGCTTGGATGATCATCCAAACTTTTTATGCAGGATTGAACTATTCTTCAAGAAATCTATTGGATTCAGCTGCTGGAGGTACCTTTATGACCATCACCTTGGGATTGCTCTTTGCTATAGATATGCTTTAGATGCTATTGTGGGAGGAGATTTCCTCCAATGTAATGAGGATGATGCCTTTAATGCTATAAAGAAATTGATCCTCACTTACACTATGCCTAGCCAAACTGATATTTCTTTCGCAAAAATATTTGCTAGGTTGAACACTCTTGAGGCTAGCACTACTAGCTTAGAAAGTTGCTATAATACTCTTAGGGAGCATCACAATTATGTTCCAATAAATTCTGAACCATCAAAGTGGCTCCCTACAGTAAAGATTGAGATATACACTGAAACTTTTCAAGCCCGCTGCGATATCATGTCTGAATTTTGTCTGATGCCCAAAGATATTTATGAATCTTTGAATCTTTGGGGGCTTACTAAAGGAGGGAGAAATATCTCTTGCTAATAATGCTACCATATTACCTATTGGAATAGCTGAAGGAGTGTTTACAAACATCCTTGGGAAAATGATTTCTACTGATTATCTTGTTATTGAATGTGCAGGAAAAGGACAAATTACACTTGGAAGGTCCCTATTAGAACTCCTTGGAGCAATAATAGATGTGGGAAAGGGGACAATGCACCTTTATTATCCACCAAACAATCACATTTTCCCAAAGGTTAAGAATAAAAATAAAAGAGGTAAGGCAAGAAATTTGGTCTTAATGCTTCTTCATTTGAGAACACTTGATTCTTTCTTTGCTTCTTATGCCTAACTTAAAGGCGTTAAAGAAAAGTACTTGTTGGGAGATAACCCAAGAGTTTTAGATGAGTCTTGGAAGTTATTACCTCAGTCATAACCGCCCCTTATCCTTTTTATTTTCTTTTTGTGCCAAGAGTAACCTCTAATGAGAGTGAAGTAATGATTGGGAAAGTTGCTGTCCTGAAACAGATTTCTGTGTTTCACCGTAAAAATTCCTAAGAGAGTTCTGTACGTGTAATTGAGCTGTAATTTTTTATACTTCTGCCCCAGATAGTTATATAACTTTCGTTAGTTCAACACTTTTTGATTTGAGCAACAGAAGGTCTTCGAAAAAATTCGTCTTTACCTGCTGGTCTGTTTTGACAGATTTCTGCCATTTTCTGCATTTGCTTCTTGTTAGTTCCTTCTTGAGTTCCTTTGGGGAATTGAGATTTTTGAGGGAAGTGCTACAGTAGATAGTCTTATAATGGAAGTTTATTTGGTGTTAGAACTGAACCTTGAGACTTATTTATCCTAAGTGCACTAATGTTGCTAATGAGATTGTGTGAAGTTTTGTATGAAGGAAAATTTTCAGGTATATGGAAGGAATGAGTAATGAGATGAAGGATGGACTAAAGCTCAAGATTAGTGATGCCATGCGTGTCACCCCAAGAAATATCCAAGAAGTGCAAGCGTCAAAGCTTGGGGATGCCCAAGGCATCCCCTTCTTCATCAATAAAAATTCCAGGTTTCTTCCAAACGCTTCATTTTTATTGTTTCATACACAGTTGTGTTTTTCTTGGAGCGTCTTCTTTTTTGTTTTTGTTTTGGTTTTTAGTTTGCTTGGTTTTCTTAGTTTTCTGAATAAGTTGGTTGGACCCCCTCTTTCATACATTGGTTTGCAATTAGTTTGGTTTGGTTTGGAAAAGAGTAGGAAAGGTCATGCTTATGTGGTAAAAAGAGCTCGTTTTTGACTGTGGCCTATGCTTTGTCATGCCATGCTTGATATTGTTTTGGATTTATGCTTAGTATTCTTTGCTGTAGCATGACTTGTTATAAACAATTGAGATTGCTTAATGTGCCTTGGATGAATCATGCGTTGTTTTAGCATATTAAAGCATAGTATAGTGGTATTCTCCTTTGATGCTTTATTTGGGTTGACTTGGCACATTCTTACACCATGTTATGACTATCCAAAGTCACCATAGCCTTTATGATCCTTTAGTTTTCAACTTGTAGTATCACTTTATGCTTTGATCAATGATGTTTTGTCGCTCTGCATGATTATGGCCATTATTGCTCTCTTAGTTTGTCGTTCCCGCCTTTTTGCTAGCCTCCACAACAAAGTATGAGTTCCACTCATGCATCCAACTCCCTAAACCAAGTTATTCCAAAGAGTCCACCATACCTACCTACTAGCTTATGCTATTCCAAGTATATTCATGCTTTTGTTTACCTTCCACTTGTTATGAGAAAACTAGTGATTAAAGCTCTCACGAACTTGATGGAACACTTTACTTTTTTCCTCTAATAAACTTGAACCATTGGGTCCTTATTTGTTGTGTATATGCTTGCGCTTTATAAGCTGAAATTAGCAGAACCATGTTTCATGGGGAACGCTTTCAACATTGCACTTGTACTTTGTACCCCGTTGATATCATGTTCTTTTGCTTACGGATCCTGGCGGTGTGAAATAAAAGTGGAACTTGTAAGATCATGGAGTTTGTATGTGTGTTAGAGAAACGCCTGGGCCGCTAGCCTAAGCCATGCCTAATCATGGTGGAAACTTATAGCATCACCATAATGAGCACTCTATGAAGCATCCTCAATAAAAACCTATGCAAATAGCAAATAAAAAGATCGCTGAGATGCTCATTGTCTGCTTGCCTTGTCATTTTGATTATGGGAAAGCTCCCGTGTCATGTGCAAGGGGTACCCCGTTGGCGGTTCTTAATGATACACATATACTTACAATGACAAGAGCTTACTCGTGACTGAAGTTGAGTAGCATGAGGATCGGTCTTCGTAAGTAAGGGGCATGAGATTTCGGTTTATAACTTGTCAAGCATATCCTCTTAGTTGTGTCACTTTAACCTTAATCACTTAAAGATGCTTATGATAGGGGAAATGAGAGCTGAAAGCTATAAGTACCATAATTTTTGGAAGCTCTTTATGAGACTTGAATCCCTACTTCCTTTTACAAAGGCCTTTCTTCCACCATTATATTGAGTCTCACCCTTCTATCTTTATGCACCTACTTTGAGAGCATAGTGGCCATTCTTAGTTCTATGTGCATTGTCCCAAGACTAGTTGATTGATGCATAACTTGTTATTTCTTATTTGAAACTATTGTATCTAGTCACTCTTATGAACTTTGAAGGTGTCCTATGCATTTATATTTGCTACTCTATTGAGGGACAAGCTGAATACTTTTATGCTATGTTTTCTTTATGTGAAACAAACAAACGTCTTGCAAAGCATTATTATTCATGAATCTTTTGTTTGTGCCTTTTCATGTTGCATCATAATTTCTTTGCTTATTGCTAGATCTTTGTCTTTCAAGTTATGATTGAAGTACTATGATCCCAGCTTTGAATGTTTTACAAATACTTTGATCAAGTCTTTGATGGTGCATGTCACCTCAAAAATTATTTCTTTTTATCACTTACCTACTCGAGGACGAGCAGGAGTTAAGCTTGGGGATGTTGATACATTGTAAATGTATCTATAATTTTTGATGTTCCATGCTTGGCTTTAACCACTTTCTTGTGTTTTGTTCCAACTTTGGAGTACTTTTCATATGATTTCTTGGACTAACCTATTAACAAGAGCCACAGTGCCAGCTGCCTGTTTTCTGCTGTTTTTGGTTCCAGGAAAGTCAAAAAATGAATATTCTCAGAATTGACGGACAAAAGCCAAAGTGCCTATTTTCTGGAAGGATCAAGTGCCGAATCACGAGACGGAGAGGGGCGGGGCCGGCCACACCACCTGGTCGGGCTGGCCAGCTTGGCCTCGCCAGGGGTGGTCTGGCCGACCCCAAGACCCCTCGGCCTCCTTCCGCCTATAAGTTGCCCTCGGACGAAAGCCCTAGGTACTGATCAAAAATCCACGAAAAGAGTCTGAGCGCCATCCTCTCCATCCCTAGATCGGGAGATCTGCTCTTCCGGCACCTCACTGGAGAGGGGAATTCACCTTGGAGGCCTTCTTCATCACCATGCAAGCCTCCGGTGTGATGCGTGAGTAGTTCATCCTTGGACTACGGATCCATGTAGTAGCTAGATGGTTGGTTTCTCCTCCTTTGTGCTTTCATGTTTAAATCTTGTGAGTCTGCTCATGATCAAGATCATCTATATGTAATTCATACATGTTGTGTTTGTGGGGATCCGATGGGTATTGATATGCTATTTCAGATTGATTATTGATTCTATCATGTCTTTGTTATTTGAGATCTTGCATGCTTTCCATTGTTAGTAGCTATCTTGGCCAAGTAGATGCTAGCAACTCCAAGAGTTAGTATTTATGCTCGATAGTGGGTTCATGCCTCTGGTAATCTGGGGAAGTGATAGAAATCTCTAAGGTACTAGATGTGTTGTTGCTACTAGGGAGAAAACAACAATCCTTTGTTCATAGAACAATCGTATTGTTTACCTTACATGCAGTCAGAAGCAATAATGCTGCTTGCAACTTAATACTGGAGGGGGTTCGGATGATAACCTGAAGGTGGATTATTAGTCATAGATGCAGTTGGATGGCGGTCTATGTATTATGTTTTAATGCCCAATCAAGTCTCAAAGGAGTCAAGATGATTAGTATATGCATGTATTGCTTTCTCGGTGTTTGTCAATTGCCTCGCTGTAATTTGTTCACCCAAAGATGTTATCTATCTAATGAGAGCCACCTCTAGTGAACTATGGATCCGTCCTTGTCTTTATATACAATCTACAATCTTTTACTGCTTTGTGTTTACTTTCTGCAAACTATTACTTCCTTCCATTCGATACGTTTAATCCTTTGTTTTCTGCAAAACACGGTGAGATTGACAACCTCATCGCAAGTTGGGGACAAAGTTATGTGGTTGTGTTGTGCAGGTCTCCACGTTGCTACTAGCACCGGTAGTGCGCCCTGCCAAAGCTCAGCTAGTAACACCTTTGGGGTGTTTCCTTGCTCCTAATGTTCGATTAAACCTTGGTTTCATAACTGAGGGAAAACTCACTGCTATGCTCATCATACCTTCCTCTTGGGGTTCCCAACGAGCTCTACGTTGAATGTCGAGTGCATCACGCCCCCTCCTAGCCTTTGTATACATAGGCTAGGTCTCGGGTAGCAAGTCGAGTCGGTTATAGATTAGGTTTCGTCCTTTGAACTTTCTATCTTAAGCTTCTTCTTGTCTCGCAAGCAACCGAATAGTCCGTGGGTCACCCGAATTCTGCATTGGGCCTTGGCAACACCGTGGGCTTCTGCCGTATCTGGACCGTATATGCCAAACTCGAGTACCTGTAGGGTATACCCATGTCACCGTCGAATTTTGGGTTCTCCGACGGGAGTTTGAACCCTTTTGGCATTTGCTTCTGTCGTATGGCTCTGCTGAAGCAGCTGGCACCGCAGAGCTCTATTCCATCGTCTTCCGAGTCATTTGAGCGAGCACGCCTCGCACGCATCTTGTCGACCTTGCGTCGTGATACATTGCAAATGTATCTATAATTTTTTATGTTCCATGCTTGGTTTTATCCACTTTCTTGTGTTTTGTTCCAACTTTGGAGTACTTTTCATATGATTTCTTGGACTAACCTATTAACAAGAGCCACAGTGCGAGCTGCCTATTTTCTGCTGTTTTTGGTTCCAGGAAAGTCAGAAAATGAATATTCTCGGAATTGGACGCGACAAAAGCCAAAGTGCCTATTTTTCCGGAAGGGATCAAGTGCCAGAATACGAGACGGAGAAGGGCCAGGGAGCCACCACACCACTGGTCAGGCTCGGCCTGCGTGCTGTGGGGTGGTGTGGCCACTCCGGGCACCCCTTCGGCCTCTCCTTCTACCTATAAGTTGCCCTCGGGACGAAAACCCTAAGGACCCGATCAAAAATCCACGAAGAGTCTCAGAGTCGTCATCTCCATCCCTAGATCGGGAGGATCTTAAGCTCTTCCGGCACCCTGCGGAGAGGGAAATTCACCGAGGCCTTCTTCATCACCATGCAAGCCTCGTGTGATGCGTGAGTAGTTCATCCTTGACTACGGATCCATGTAGTAGCTAGATGGCTGGTTCTCCTCCTTTGTGCTTTCATGTTTAGATCTTGTGAGTCTGCTCATGATCAAGATCATCTATTTGTAATTCTGCATGTTGTGTTTATGGGATCCGATGGATATTGAGATGCTATTTCAGATTGATTATTGATTCTATCATGTCTTTGTTATTTGAGATCTTGCATGCTTTCCGTTGTTAGTAGCTATCTTGGCCAAGTAGATGCTAGCAACTCCAAGAGTTAGTATTTATGCTCGATAGTGGGTTCATACCTCTGGTAATCTGGGGAAGTGACAGAAATCTCTAAGGTACTAGATGTGTTGTTGCTACTAGGGAGAAAACAACAATCCTTTGTTCATAGAATAATCATATTTTTTACCTTACACGCAGTTCGTAAAGCAATAATCTGTTGCTTGCAACTTAATACCGGAGGGGTTGGATGATAACTCAAGGTGGATTATTAGTCATAGATGCACTTGGATGGCGGTCTATGTATTATGTTGTATTGCCCAATCAAGTCTCAAAGGAGTCAAGATGATTAGTATATGCATGTATTGCTTTCTCGGTGTTTGTCAATTGCCCCGCTGTAATTTGTTCATCCAGCATGTTATCTATCTAAGGAGAGCCACCTCTAGTGAACTATGGATCCCGGTCCTTGTCTTTTACATACAATCTATAAACTGTTTCTGCTTTGTGTTTACTTTCTGCAAACTTTTACTTCTTTCCATTCGACACGCTTAATCCTTTGTTTTCCAAAACACGGAGATTAACAACCTCATCGCAAGTTGGGGAAAAAGTTCGTGAGTTGTGTTGTGCAGGTCTCCACGTTGCTACTAGCACCGTAGTGCGCCTCGCCAAAGCTCAGCTAGTAACACCTTTGGGGTGTTTCCTTGCTCTACTTGGTTCGATTAAACCTTGGTTTCATGAGGGAAAACTTGCTGCTGTGCTCATCATACCTTCCTCTTGGGGTTCCTAACGAGCTCTACGCCGATCGTCGAGCGCATCAAGACGCTCGCACCGCTTGCGGAGTCAAGGACATCTTCACAAGGGGAGTCCCTCATAACCAATCTCTTTACTTTGTTGTTTTTGTTTTGCTTAGTTTCTTTTTGCTTTGTTTGCTTGTTTTGTTCTTCAAAAAACACAAAAAAAATTAGTTTTACTTGTTTGCTTTCTTATTTGAAAACCCAAAAAATGACTACTCTTGAAAACACTAAGTTGTGTGACTTCACTAGCACCAACAACAATGATTTTATGAGCACTCCTATTGCTCCACCTATGGCTGAAAATACTTTCTTTGAGATAAAACCTGCCTTGCTCAATCTTGTTATGAGAGAACAATTTTCTGGTATTGGTAATGAAGATGCTGCTTCCCATCAAAATAACTTTGTTGAACTTTGTGAGATGCAAAAGCATAGGGATATAGATGGTGATATTATTAAACTGAAATTGTTTCCTTTCTCTTTGAGAGGAAAAGCTAAAGGATGGTTGAATTCCTTAACTAGGAATAGTATTGATTCTTGGACTAAGTGCAAAGATGCTTTTATTGGAAAATACTATCCTCCTGCTAAGATTATATCCATGAGAAGTGAAATAATGAAGTTTAAACAACTTGATAATGAGCATGTTGCTCAAGCTTGGGAAAGAATGAAATCTTTGGTAAAGAATTGTCCCACTCATGGACTGACTGCTTGGATGATCATCCAAACTTTTTATGCAGGATTGAACTATTCTTCAAGAAATCTATTGGATTCAGCTGCTGGAGGTACCTTTATGACCATCACCTTGGGATTGCTCTTTGCTATAGATATGCTTTAGATGCTATTGTGGGAGGAGATTTCCTCCAATGTAATGAGGATGATGCCTTTAATGCTATAAAGAAATTGATCCTCACTTACACTATGCCTAGCCAAACTGATATTTCTTTCGCAAAAATATTTGCTAGGTTGAACACTCTTGAGGCTAGCACTACTAGCTTAGAAAGTTGCTATAATACTCTTAGGGAGCATCACAATTATGTTCCAATAAATTCTGAACCATCAAAGTGGCTCCCTACAGTAAAGATTGAGATATACACTGAAACTTTTCAAGCCCGCTGCGATATCATGTCTGAATTTTGTCTGATGCCCAAAGATATTTATGAATCTTTGAATCTTTGGGGGCTTACTAAAGGAGGGAGAGAAATATCTCTTGCTAATAATGCTACCATATTACCTATTGGAATAGCTGAAGGAGTGTTTACAAACATCCTTGGGAAAATGATTTCTACTGATTATCTTGTTATTGAATGTGCAGGAAAAGGACAAATTACACTTGGAAGGTCCCTATTAGAACTCCTTGGAGCAATAATAGATGTGGGAAAGGGGACAATGCACCTTTATTATCCACCAAACAATCACATTTTCCCAAAGGTTAAGAATAAAAATAAAAGAGGTAAGGCAAGAAATTTGGTCTTAATGCTTCTTCATTTGAGAACACTTGATTCTTTCTTTGCTTCTTATGCCTAACTTAAAGGCGTTAAAGAAAAGTACTTGTTGGGAGATAACCCAAGAGTTTTAGATGAGTCTTGGAAGTTATTACCTCAGTCATAACCGCCCCTTATCCTTTTTATTTTCTTTTTGTGCCAAGAGTAACCTCTAATGAGAGTGAAGTAATGATTGGGAAAGTTGCTGTCCTGAAACAGATTTCTGTGTTTCACCGTAAAAATTCCTAAGAGAGTTCTGTACGTGTAATTGAGCTGTAATTTTTTATACTTCTGCCCCAGATAGTTATATAACTTTCGTTAGTTCAACACTTTTTGATTTGAGCAACAGAAGGTCTTCGAAAAAATTCGTCTTTACCTGCTGGTCTGTTTTGACAGATTTCTGCCATTTTCTGCATTTGCTTCTTGTTAGTTCCTTCTTGAGTTCCTTTGGGGAATTGAGATTTTTGAGGGAAGTGCTACAGTAGATAGTCTTATAATGGAAGTTTATTTGGTGTTAGAACTGAACCTTGAGACTTATTTATCCTAAGTGCACTAATGTTGCTAATGAGATTGTGTGAAGTTTTGTATGAAGGAAAATTTTCAGGTATATGGAAGGAATGAGTAATGAGATGAAGGATGGACTAAAGCTCAAGATTAGTGATGCCATGTGTCACCCCAAGAAATATCCAAGAAGTGCGTTGAAAGCTTGGGGATGCCCAAGGCATCCTTTTCTTCATCAATAAAATTCCAGGTTTCTTCCAAACGCTTCATTTTTATTGTTTCATACGCTTGTGTTTTTCTTGGAGCGTCTTCTTTTTCGTTTTTGTTTTGGTTTTTAGTTTGCTTGGTTTTCTTAGTTTTCTGAATAAGTTGGTTGGACCCCCTCTTTCATACATTGGTTTGCAATTAGTTTGGTTTGGTTTGGAAAAGAGTAGGAAAGGTCATGCTTATGTGGTAAAAAGAGCTCGTTTTTGACTGTGGCCTATGCTTTGTCATGCCATGCTTGATATTGTTTTGGATTTATGCTTAGTATTCTTTGCTGTAGCATGACTTGTTATAAACAATTGAGATTGCTTAATGTGCCTTGGATGAATCATGCGTTGTTTTAGCATATTAAAGCATAGTATAGTGGTATTCTCCTTTGATGCTTTATTTGGGTTGACTTGGCACATTCTTACACCATGTTATGACTATCCAAAGTCACCATAGCCTTTATGATCCTTTAGTTTTCAACTTGTAGTATCACTTTATGCTTTGATCAATGATGTTTTGTCGCTCTGCATGATTATGGCCATTATTGCTCTCTTAGTTTGTCGCTCCTGCCTTTTTGCTAGCCTCCACAACAAAGTATGAGTTCCACTCATGCATCCAACTCCCTAAACCAAGTTATTCCAAAGAGTCCACCATACCTACCTACTAGCTTATGCTATTCCAAGTATATTCATGCTTTTGTTTACCTTCCACTTGTTATGAGAAAACTAGTGATTAAAGCTCTCACGAACTTGATGGAACACTTTACTTTTTTCCTCTAATAAACTTGAACCATTGGGTCCTTATTTGTTGTGTATATGCTTGCGCTTTATAAGCTGAAATTAGCAGAACCATGTTTCATGGGGAACGCTTTCAACATTGCACTTGTACTTTGTACCCCGTTGATATCATGTTCTTTTGCTTACGGATCTCGGTGTGAAATAAAAGTGGAACTTGTAAGATCATGGAGTTTGTATGTGTGTTAGAGAAACGCCTGGGCCGCTAGCCTAAGCCATGCCTAATCATGGTGGAAACTTATAGCATCACCATAATGAGCACTCTATGAAGCATCCTCAATAAAAACCTATGCAAATAGCAAATAAAAAGATCGCTGAGATGCTCATTGTCTGCTTGCCTTGTCATTTTGATTATGGGAAAGCTCCTGTCATGTGCAAGGGTACCTTACATGGTTCTTAATGATACACATATACTTACAATGACAAGAGCTTACTCGTGGACTGAAGTTGAGTAGCATGAGGATCGGTCTTCGTAAGTAAGGGGCATGAGATTTCGGTTTATAACTTGTCAAGCATATCCTCTTAGTTGTGTCACTTTAACCTTAATCACTTAAAGATGCTTATGATAGGGGAAATGAGAGCTGAAAGCTATAAGTACCATAATTTTTGGAAGCTCTTTATGAGACTTGAATCCCTACTTCCTTTTACAAAGGCCTTTCTTCCACCATTATATTGAGTCTCACCCTTCTATCTTTATGCACCTACTTTGAGAGCATAGTGGCCATTCTTAGTTCTATGTGCATTGTCCCAAGACTAGTTGATTGATGCATAACTTGTTATTTCTTATTTGAAACTATTGTATCTAGTCACTCTTATGAACTTTGAAGGTGTCCTATGCATTTATATTTGCTACTCTATTGAGGGACAAGCTGAATACTTTTATGCTATGTTTTCTTTATGTGAAACAAACAAACGTCTTGCAAAGCATTATTATTCATGAATCTTTTGTTTGTGCCTTTTCATGTTGCATCATAATTTCTTTGCTTATTGCTAGATCTTTGTCTTTCAAGTTATGATTGAAGTACTATGATCCCAGCTTTGAATGTTTTACAAATACTTTGATCAAGTCTTTGATGGTGCATGTCACCTCAAAAATTATTTCTTTTTATCACTTACCTACTCGAGGACGAGCAGGAGTTAAGCTTGGGGATGTTGATACATTGTAAATGTATCTATAATTTTTGATGTTCCATGCTTGGCTTTAACCACTTTCTTGTGTTTTGTTCCAACTTTGGAGTACTTTTCATATGATTTCTTGGACTAACCTATTAACAATAGCCACAATTGCTGCCTGTTTTCTTGTTTTGGTTCCAGGAAAGTCAAAAATGAATATTCTCAGAATTGACGGACAAAAGCCAAAGTGCCTATTTTTCCGGAAGGATCATGCTGCATCACGAGACGGAGAGGGGCCAGGGGCCGGCCACACCACCTGGTCGCGCGGCCAGGCTTGGCCCTCGCCAGGGGGTGGTCTGGCCGACCCCAGCACCCCCTCGGCCTCTCCTTCCGCCTATAAGTTGCCCTCGGGACGAAAGCCCTAGGTACTCGATCAAAAATCCACGAAAGAGTCTGTAGCCGCCATCCTCTCCATCCCTAGATCGGGAGAGATCTGAAGCTCTTCCTGGCACCCTGCTGGAGAGGGGAATTCACCTTGGAGGCCTTCTTCATCACCATGCAAGCCTCCGGTGTGATGCGTGAGTAGTTCATCCTTGGACTACGGATCCATGTAGTAGCTAGATGGTTGGTTTCTCCTCCTTTGTGCTTTCATGTTTAAATCTTGTGAGCTCCGTTCATGATCAAGATCATCTATATGTAATTCATACATGTTGTGTTTGTGGGGATCCGATGGGTATTGATATGCTATTTCAGATTGATTATTGATTCTATCATGTCTTTGTTATTTGAGATCTTGCATGCTTTCCATTGTTAGTAGCTATCTTGGCCAAGTAGATGCTAGCAACTCCAAGAGTTAGTATTTATGCTCGATAGTGGGTTCATGCCTCCGTAACTGGGAAGTGATAGAAATCTCTAAGGTACTAGATGTGTTGTTGCTACTAGGAGAAAACAACAATCCTTTGTTCATAGAACAATCGTATTGTTTACCTTACATGCAGTTCAGAAGCAATAATCATTGCTTGCAACTTAATCATCGGAGGGGGTTGGATGATAACACGAAGGTGGATTATTAGTCATAGATGCAGTTGGATGGCGGTCTATGTATTATGTTTTAATGCCCAATCAAGTCTCAAAGGAGTCAAGATGATTAGTATATGCATGTATTGCTTTCTCGGTGTTTGTCAATTGCCTCGCTGTAATTTGTTCACCCAGCATGTTATCTATCTAATGAGAGCCACCTCTAGTGAACTATGGATCCCGGTCCTTGTCTTTTATATACAATCTACAATCTTTTACTGCTTTGTGTTTACTTTCTGCAAACTATTACTTCCTTCCATTCGATACGTTTAATCCTTTGTTTTCTGCAAAACACGGTGAGATTGACAACCTCATCGCAAGTTGGGGACAAAGTTATGTGGTTGTGTTGTGCAGGTCTCCACGTTGCTACTAGCACCGGTAGTGCGCCCTGCCAAAGCTCAGCTAGTAACACCTTTGGGGTGTTTCCTTGCTCCTAATGTTCGATTAAACCTTGGTTTCATAACTGAGGGAAAACTCACTGCTATGCTCATCATACCTTCCTCTTGGGGTTCCCAACGAGCTCTACGTTGAATGTCGAGTGCATCACGCCCCCTCCTAGCCTTTGTATACATAGGCTAGGTCTCGGGTAGCAAGTCGAGTCGGTTATAGATTAGGTTTCGTCCTTTGAACTTTCTATCTTAAGCTTCTTCTTGTCTCGCAAGCAACCGAATAGTCCGTGGGTCACCCGAATTCTGCATTGGGCCTTGGCAACACCGTGGGCTTCTGCCGTATCTGGACCGTATATGCCAAACTCGAGTACCTGTAGGGTATACCCATGTCACCGTCGAATTTTGGGTTCTCCGACGGGAGTTTGAACCCTTTTGGCATTTGCTTCTGTCGTATGGCTCTGCTGAAGCAGCTGGCACCGCAGAGCTCTATTCCATCGTCTTCCGAGTCATTTGAGCGAGCACGCCTCGCACGCATCTTGTCGACCTTGCGTCGTGATACATTGCAAATGTATCTATAATTTTTTATGTTCCATGCTTGGTTTTATCCACTTTCTTGTGTTTTGTTCCAACTTTGGAGTACTTTTCATATGATTTCTTGGACTAACCTATTAACAAGAGCCACAGTGCGAGCTGCCTATTTTCTGCTGTTTTTGGTTCCAGGAAAGTCAGAAAATGAATATTCTCGGAATTGGACGCGACAAAAGCCAAAGTGCCTATTTTTCCGGAAGGGATCAAGTGCCAGAATACGAGACGGAGAAGGGCCAGGGAGCCACCACACCACCTGGCTGCGTGCCTGGCCTGTGCCAGGGGGTGGTGTGGCCACTCCGGGCACCCCTTCGGCCTCTCCTTCTACCTATAAGTTGCCCTCGGGACGAAAACCCTAAGGACCCGATCAAAAATCCACGAAAGAGTCTGTAGCTGCCGTCATCTCCATCCCTAGATCGGGAGGGATCTTAAGCTCTTCCCGGCACCCTGCCGGAGAGGGAAATTCACCCTGGAGGCCTTCTTCATCACCATGCAAGCCTCTGGTGTGATGCGTGAGTAGTTCATCCTTGGACTACGGATCCATGTAGTAGCTAGATGGCTGGTTCTCCTCCTTTGTGCTTTCATGTTTAGATCTTGTGAGCTCCGTTCATGATCAAGATCATCTATTTGTAATTCTGCATGTTGTGTTTGCGGGGATCCGATGGATATTGAGATGCTATTTCAGATTGATTATTGATTCTATCATGTCTTTGTTATTTGAGATCTTGCATGCTTTCCGTTGTTAGTAGCTATCTTGGCCAAGTAGATGCTAGCAACTCCAAGAGTTAGTATTTATGCTCGATAGTGGGTTCATACCTCTGGTAATCTGGGGAAGTGACAGAAATCTCTAAGGTACTAGATGTGTTGTTGCTACTAGGGAGAAAACAACAATCCTTTGTTCATAGAATAATCATATTTTTTACCTTACACGCAGTTCGTAAAGCAATAATCTGTTGCTTGCAACTTAATACTGGAGGGGGTTCGGATGATAACCTGAAGGTGGATTATTAGTCATAGATGCAGTTGGATGGCGGTCTATGTATTATGTTGTATTGCCCAATCAAGTCTCAAAGGAGTCAAGATGATTAGTATATGCATGTATTGCTTTCTCGGTGTTTGTCAATTGCCCCGCTGTAATTTGTTCATCCAGCATGTTATCTATCTAAGGAGAGCCACCTCTAGTGAACTATGGATCCCGGTCCTTGTCTTTTACATACAATCTATAAACTGTTTCTGCTTTGTGTTTACTTTCTGCAAACTTTTACTTCTTTCCATTCGATACGTTTAATCCTTTGTTTTCCGCAAAACACGGTGAGATTAACAACCTCATCGCAAGTTGGGGAAAAAGTTCTGTGGTTGTGTTGTGCAGGTCTCCACGTTGCTACTAGCACCGGTAGTGCGCCCTGCCAAAGCTCAGCTAGTAACACCTTTGGGGTGTTTCCTTGCTCCTACTGGTTCGATTAAACCTTGGTTTCATAACTGAGGGAAAACTTGCTGCTGTGCTCATCATACCTTCCTCTTGGGGTTCCCAACGAGCTCTACGTCGATCGTCGAGCGCATCAAGACGTTTTCTGGCACCGTTGCCGGGGAGTCAAGGACATCTTCACAAGGGGAGTCCCTCATAACCAATCTCTTTACTTTGTTGTTTTTGTTTTGCTTAGTTTCTTTTTGCTTTGTTTGCTTGTTTTGTTCTTCAAAAAACACAAAAAAAATTAGTTTTACTTGTTTGCTTTCTTATTTGAAAACCCAAAAAATGACTACTCTTGAAAACACTAAGTTGTGTGACTTCACTAGCACCAACAACAATGATTTTATGAGCACACCTATTGCTCCACCTGTGGCTGAAAATACTTTCTTTGAGATAAAACCTGCTTTGCTCAATCTTGTTATGAGAGAACAATTTTCTGGTATTGGTAATGAAGATGCTACTTCCCATCTAAATAACTTTGTTGAACTTTGTGAGATGCAAAAGCATAGGGATATAGATGGTGATATTAATAAGCTGAAATTGTTTCCTTTCTCTTTGAGAGGAAAAGCTAAAGAGTGGTTGAATTCTTTAACTAGGAATAGTATTGATTCTTGGACTAAGTGCAAAGATGCTTTTATTGGAAAATACTATCCTCATGCTAAGATTATATCCATGAGAAGTGAAATAATGAAGTTTAAACAACTTGATAATGAGCATGTTGCTCAAGCTTGGGAAAGAATGAAATCTTTGGTAAAGAATTGTCCCACTCATGGACTGACTGCTTGGATGATCATCCAAACTTTTTATGCAGGATTGAACTATTCTTCAAGGAATCTATTGGATTCAGTTGCTGGAGGTGCCTTTATGACCATCACTTTGGGTGCTGCAACAAAACTTCTGGACAATATGATGGTTAATTATTCTGAATGGCATACTGAGAGAGCTCCACAAGGTAAGAAGGTAAATTCTATTGAGGAAACCTCCTCCTTGAGTGATAAGATTGATATTATTATGTCTATGCTTGTTAATGGGAAAGCCCATATTGATCCAAATAATGTTCCTTTAGCCTCTTTGGTTGCTCAAGAAGAGCAAGTTGATGTGAACTTCATAAGAAATAACAACTTTGGCAACAATGCTTATGGTAATAATGCTTATAGGAACAATTTTGGTAACAACAATTATAAGCCTTATCCTCCTAATACTACATATGGCTATAATGGTAAATCTGAATTACCTAGTGAAGGAAGAATTTTAGAAGTTGAAAGAGCCACTAAAATCTTCATGCAAATGCAATATGAGCAGAATAAGCTATTTACTAAAACTATGGAGGAACAATCTATCATTTTGAAGAACATTAGCCATCAACTTGAGAGTCTAAATAGGGAAATTCCTGGTTTACAATTGAAACTCTCTAATGCTGAAAGAAATATATCATCACTATCTGAAGCTCAATCTTCATTGATTAATAAAATGGCTGCTAAACCTGAAACTAATGAGAATCCCTTTGCAGCCACTAATGCTATACAAGTAAGAATTGATGAAAATGTTAGACTATTAGCTGAATTACATGCTAAGTGGGAGAGAGAAGATGAAATTGCTAGAAACATTAGTATTTCTACTATTACCACCACTTGTGTTGAGGCTACTAATAGTTCTACTACTTTAGATGATAAATTTGATTTTGATCTTGATGGTTGCAACATCTCTGAAGTTATTAAGTTCCTACAAAAGCTTGCTAAAAGTCCTAATGCTAGTGCTATGAACATGGATTTTACAAAACACATTACTGATGCTCTCATAAAAATTAAAGAAGAAAAGATGAAACATAAAGCTTCTATTCCTATTAAGCAAGAAGATGGTTGGGAACCCATAATTAATATGAAAGTGAATGACTTTGATTTCAAAGCTTTGTGTGATCTTGATAGTAGTGTTTCTGTTATGCCTAGAAGGATTTATGATATGCTTGATTTGCCTCCTCTTGAAGATTGTTATTTGAATGTCCCACTTGATGATAATGCTAAAAAGAAACTCATGGGGAGTCTTAATGATGTTCTTATTATGGTTAATGATTCCTATGTCCCTGTTGATTTCTATGTTTTGGATGTTGAATACAATGCTTCTTGTCCTATTACTTTGGGGAGACCTTTTCTTAAAACTGTTGGTGTCATCATTGATATGAAAGAAGGCACCATTAAATATCAACTCCCACTCAATAAAGGTATAGAACACTTCCCTAAAAAGAGAGAAAATATTTCTTTTGCTTCTCCTATGAAAACAAAATTTGGTCTTAATGCTTCTTCATTTGAGAACACTTGATTCTTTCTTTGGTTCTTATGCCTAACTTAAAGGCGTTAAAGAAAAGTACTTGTTGGGAGATAACCCAAGAGTTTTAGATGAGTCTTGGAAGTTATTACCTCAGTAATAACCGCTCCTTATCCTTTTTATTTGCTTTTTGTGCCAAGAGTAACCTCTAATGAGAGTGAAGTAATGATTGGGAAAGTTGCTGTCCCGAAACAGATTTCTGTGCTTCACCGTAAAAATTCCCGAGAGAGCTCTGTATGTCGAATTGAGCTGTAATTTTTTGTGATTCTTCCCCAGGTTGTTATCTAACTTTCGTTAGTTCAACACTTTTTGATTTGAGCAACATAAGGTCTTCTAAAAAATTGTCTTTACCTGTTGGTCTGTTTTGACAGATTTCTGCCATTTTCTGCATTTGCTTTTTGTGGGTTCCTTTTTGAGTTCTTTTGGGGAATTGAGCTTTCTGAGGGAAGTGCTACAGTAGCTAGTGCTCTAATGAAAGTTTATTTGGTGTTAGAACTAAACCTTAAGACTTATTTATCTTGAGTGCACTAATGTTGCTAATAAAGATTGTGCGAAGTTTTGTATGAAGGAAAATTTTCAGGTGTATGGAAGGATTGAGTAATGAGATGAAGGATGGACTAAAGCTCTGTTGGGTCCGCAGCATAGAAAACAAAAAATTTCCTACGGTGTGAACTACACGCCAAGATCTATCTACTAGGTATAAAGCAACGGGTGGACATACATCCAACGAGAACTTACCCTCGTAGACAACGAGCTTTGTTAACGAGTAGGAACTCATGGTTGATGTAGTCGTACACTTGCCGATCTCAAGATCGTGAGGAAGTCCGAGCACTGCAACTCAGCAGCGCATCCGCACTCGCACACACGTTCAAGCCACCGGACAACCTCCACCTCCTCGCTCCAACGATCCAGCGGAAGCAGCAACTCCTTCCAGACGAAATGCCACCAGGAACATGTATCTCGCTAATCCGAGACCATGGGGGAATAATTCTAGAGGGGGAGAGAGATCCTTCACAAGGAGGTGTGTGGATGAAGGAGGGAATGGGTGGCCTTTTATAGTAGCAGGGGGTGCCCCCTCTCTCCATGGCCGGAGCATGGGGGGTGACCCCTCACCTCCCCCATTCATGTGGTGGTAACCTCTCCACATTAAAATGCCTCTTCACATTCCCTTTTAAAGTCTCCACTTTAAATGCATTAAATTTCTCCAAATTTAATGCTCTCTCATTTAATAAAACTCTTTTTATTAAATTTATTCAGAATTTTGTTAATTACTTTAATTAACAAACATTCACATATAGCCCCTTGCAATATTTCAATATCACATGCAGAACCACCTTCTGCAATTTCACCCGAAACAATTTCCGGTTTCTATTGAAACAATTCCTGTGCTTTGCAATTCTTTCGTCTGAAACATATGTGCTCCAAAATGGTGTCCGGTAACTCTTAAGTGTGCCACCCTACGGTTCGCGAATAATGCAGACATGATCGAGACCCTTCTCCGATCAATAATCAGCAGCGGGACCTGGAGATCCGTACTGACTCCTACACATTCAACGATGACTCCTGTGATCGTGAGAACCTTTAACGCTTGTAACTAAATCCCTTTGTCTCTTGATATATTACATGTTCGAGATTCGATCATCGGTATCTCCATACCTAGTTTGATCTTGTTACCGACATGCACTCTTTTCTCGTTCCCGTGATATAACATTCTAGTGATCACATCACTTGCTTGCAAGCTATCCTAATGTGATATCACCGAGAGGGCCCAGAGTATATCTATCCGTCATCTGGATTGACAAATTCCACTCTTGATCCATGAGCCTCAACATAACACCTTCGTAGTACTGAACCCATCTTTATAGTCACCCTGTTACGGTGTGACGTTTGATGTTATCAAGATACTCTTCCGGTGTTAGCAATTAACATGATCTCATGGTCTAAGGATAAAGATTACTTCGTATGATGTTATAGCAATATAAACATAATGACTTGATCGTAATTCTATACTTTGTATGAATGTTCATCACATCATTCCACCAATGGTGTGACCTTGTTATTAACAACATCCAATGTCCATGATCAGGAAACCTTGATCATCCTGTTAATCAACAAGCTAGTCTATAAGAGAGGCATGACTAGGAACCCTTTTTGTTTATTAAACACACATGTATTGATGTTTCTGAGTCAATACATTTCTAGCATGTAAAATAAACATCTATCATGTATAAGGAATATATAATAACAACTTTATTATTGCCTCTCAGGGCATATTTCCTTCAGTCTCCCACTTGCACTAGAGACAATAATCTAGTTCACATAGTGATAAATCTAACACCCATGGAGTTCCTGGTGTTGATCATGTTTTGCCCTAGGGAGAACTTTAGTCAACAAATCTGCTACATTTAGGTCCGTGTGTACTTTACAAATCTTTATATCTCCATCCTTGACATGCTCGCGGATGGAGTGAAATCGGCGCTTAATATGTTTGGAATTCTTGTGAGACCTTGGTTCCTTTGCGTTGGCTATGGCTCCATTGTTGTCACAATAGATCATCATCGGGTCCAACACACTGGGAACCACACCCAGTTCTGTAATGAACTCTTTCATCCAAACTGCCTCTTGCGCCGCTTCTGAAGCAGAAACATATTCCGCCTCCGTTGTTGATCCAGCCACCACAGTTTGTTTGGAACTCCTCCAACTAACTGCTGCTCCGTTCAAGAGAAATACGTATCCGGATTGAGACTTAGAGTCATCCGGATCGGTGTCAAAGCTAGCATCGACATAACACTTAGCGACTAGCTCTTCTTCACCTCCGTATATGAGAAACATATCCTTAGTTCTTCTCAGGTACTTGAGGATGTTCTTTACCGCTATCAAGTGTTCCGAACCTGGATCAGATTGGTACCTACTAGTCAAACTAATAGCATGTGCCACATCCGGTCTTGTACATAGCATGGCATACATAATAGAGCCTATGGCCGAGGCATAGGGGATCTTATCCATCATCTCTCTTTCTTCCGTCGTAGCTGGACTTTGAGTCTTACTCAATGTCTTGCCTTGCAACATAGGTAAGAACCCCTTCTTACTTTCTTCCATATTAAACTTCTTTAATATATTATCAAGGTATGTACTATGCGATAGCCCAATTAGGCGCCTTGATCTATCTCTATAGATTTTAATGCCTAATATATATGATGCTTCACCAAGGTCTTTCATCGAAAATTTGCTGTTTAGATAACTTTTAACACTGTTTAAAAGATCTATATCATTTCCAATCAATAATATGTCATCCCCATATAATATCAGAAATGCCACATTACTCCCACTCACTTTCTTGTAAATACAAGCCTCTCCATAAGTTTGGACAAATCCAAACTCTTTGATCACCTCATCAAAGCGGAGATTCCAACTTCGTGATGCTTGCTTCAGTCCATAGATGGATCGCTGAAGTTTGCACACCTTATTAGCATCCTTAGGATCGACAAAACCCTTAGGTTGTATCATATACAACTCTTCTTCAATCTTAGCATTGAGGAACGCAGTTTTGGCATCCATCTGCCATATTTCATAATCGAAATATGCAGCAATTGCTAACATAATCCTAACCGATTTAAGCATCGCTACGGGAGAGAATGTCTCATTGTAGTCAACTCCTTGAATTTGTCAAAACCCCTTTATGACAAGTCGAGCCTTATAGATGGTCACGTTACCATCAGCATCAGTTTTCCTTTTGAAAATCCATTTATTCTCAACGGCCTTTCGGTCGTGAGGTAAGTCCCCCAAGTTCCAAACTTGGTTCTCGTACATGGATTCCATCTCGGATTTCATGGCTTCTAGCCATTTGTTGGAATCCGGGCTCATCATCGCTTCTTCATATGTCGCAGGGTCATCTATTTCATCAACCATGAAATTCACAACAGGATTGTCGTACAGTTCAGGAGCTGCACGTGTCCTGCTTGACCTGCGAGGTTCGGTAGTGTCCTCTTTCAGAGTTTCATGATCATTATCATTAGCTCTCTCTTCATCAGGTGAAGTCAACTCTGAAACAACTTCTAGTGCTGCGCCACTCGCCATTCCATGAAGAGAAGGTTCAATAACCTCTTCGAGTTCTACCTTCCGACTACTCACACCTTTCGCGAGAAACTCCTTCTCAAGAAAGGATCCATTCTTGGCAACAAAAACCTTGCCCTCAGATCTGTGATAGAAGGTATACCCAATTGTTTCCTTAGGGTATCCTATGAAGACGCATTTTTCCACTTTGGGTTCGAGTTTATCCAGTTGAAGTTTCTTCACATAAATATCGCATCCCCAAACCTTAAGAAATGACAGCTTAGGTTTGTTTCCAAACCATAATTCATACGGTGTCGTTTCAACGGATTTAGATGGTGCTCGATTTAAAGTGAATGCAGCCATTTCCAGTGCATAACCCCAAAATGACAGAGGTAAGTCAGTCAGAGACATCATAGATCGAACCATATCCAATAAGGTACGATTACGACGTTCCGACACACCATTATGTTGTGGTGTTCCGGCAGGCGTGAGTTGTGAAACTATTCCACACTCTTTCATGTGTGTGCTAAACTCGTAACTTAGATACTCTCCTCCACGGTCAGACCGTAAAAACTTGATCTTTCTATTACGATGATTTTCCACTTCATACTGAAATTCCTTGAACTTTTCAAAAGTTTCAGACTTGTGTTTCATCAAATAGATATACCCATATCTACTCAAATCATCCGTGAAAGTAACAAAATAACGATATCCACCTCGCGCCGACACACTCATTGGTCCACACACATCAGTATGTATGATCTCCAACAGATTTGTCGCCCGTTCCATTGAACCGGAAAACAGCGTTCTAGTCATCTTGCCCATAAGGCATGGCTCACATGTATCAAATGATTCAAAATCAAGTGATTCCAAAAGTCCATCAGAATGGAGTTTCTTCATGCGTTTAACACCAATATGACCTAGACGGCAGTGCCACATATATGTAGACATATCATTATCAAGTTTAATCTTTTTAGCATTAACATTATGAATGTGCGTAATATTACTATCGAGATCCAATAGAAATAAACCATTCAACATAGGTGCATGACCATAAAAGATATCATTCTTATAAATCGAACAACCATTGTTTTCAGATTTAAAGGAATGACCACTTTGCATCAAACACGATCCAGATACAATGTTCATGCTCAAAGGTGCACCAAATAACAATTATTTAGGTTTATAACTAATCCCGATGGCAAATGGAGAGGTAGCGTCCCGACGGTGATCACATCAACTCTTGATCCATTGCCGACCCGCATCCTGACCTCATCCCTTGCTAGTTGTCGCTTGTTCTGTAGCCCCTGAACCGAGTTACATATATTAGCAACCGATCCGGTATCAAATACCTGTGCTCTATGAGTACTAGTCAAGTACACATCAATAACATGTATATCACATATACCTTTGTTTGCCTTGCTGGACTTCTTGTCCGCCAAATACTTGGGCGATTGCTTCAATGGCCCCCTTGCAATAGTAGCACTCGATGTCGGACTTAGGGCCGACAGGGTTCCTTTTCAAAGTGGCGGACTTGCCACCCTTCTTTCCCTTGTGCTTGCCTTTCTTGTCCTTCTTGAAACCGGTGGTCCTATTGATCATCAACACTTGATGTTCTTTCCTAATCTCCACTTCTGTAGTCTTAAGCATTGACAGAAGCTCGAGAAGAGACTTCTTCATGCCCTGCATATTATAGTTCATCACGAAGCTCTTGTAACTAGGTGGCAGAGATTGGAGAACATGATGTATGCCTAAGTCAATGGGAATCGTTATTCCCAAGGACACAAGCTTATCGGCGTACCCAGACATTTTGAGTACGTGCTCACTAACGGAGCATTGCCATTTTCGAAACGCTTTCGAACTTCTGGCTCTAGCCCATACAGTATGCCGCAATGAACTAAGTTGTGGTCCTCCTGACGAGTCACATAGACATTCTTTTCCTCGTCAGGGGCATCAGGAGCTGGTGGGGGGCCTAGCGGCGCATCTAGCACATATTGCTTTTGTGCAGCAGTGAGGAGAATCCTCAAATTCATAGCCCACTTGGTGAAGTTGCTACCATTCGCAGCAAGTTTCTCTTTCTCCATGAACACATTGAAATTAAAAGCAGGTGGTGCCATCTACAACAGAATTTGTAAAGTTTATTTAGACTAAGTTTATGATAGATTGAGTAATCCAAATTACTAATGAACTCCCACTCAAAAACGACATCCCTCGTGTCCTTTTGGTGATTACATGAACCAAATCCACTATACCAAGTCCGATCATCACGTGAGTTGATATAGCTTCAAAGGCGAGCATCTATATGGGCATCATATCAACTATATGACTCATGCTTAACCTTTCGGTCCGTGCTCTGAGGCCATGTCTGTACATGCTAGGCTCGCCAAGTAAGAACCTTAGTACTCGCATGTGTAAAACTGCCTTACACCCGTTGTATGAAAGCGTAGAGTCGAGTACACCCGATAATCACGTGATGTCTCGAAACACGATCCATAGAACGGTGCATACTTAAGGAAGAACACAGTTTATCTTGATATCTAAGTGAGGGATCATCTTACAATGCTACCAAAAGCGCCAAACTAGCAGTATAAGATGCTAACATCTAATGTGTAAAGTGAGATGATATGGTCCATGCATTTGATCTCTATCACTTGCATCATGGTATGATCTCTATCATTCCTTTGTGTGTAAGGCCAAGGTCTATGGAACTTACACGTTGAGTGTGTTGTAAGAGTATCCACCATACATCTACTTACAACAATACCATATCAATACACTAGCCCAGCAACGATCTAAACTAGACGCCTCTAATTTATCAATTGCAAGTTTTACGTGGCTTAGGGCTTTCGGAGATAGAACCGTTCTTACCTACGAACATGAACCACAACGAGGATAACTAAGTTATTAGCAACTCGTTGTAAATCAGATATTAACTATAGTAGGAGAGACAGACACCCGCCAGCCACTTATGCAAACCAAGTTGCATGTCAGTCGTGGAACCGGTCTCATGTACGATGACATGTAAGGTTGGTCCGGGCCGCTTCATCCCACTATGCCAGCAATATCCAAAATACATAGAAGATGCAATAACATGATCATCATCGCCCACATATCAACCATATGTGTACTACCCGTGCTAAGCACCTACGCATAGATCAGGCTCTGATACCACTGTTGGGTCCGCAGCATAGAAAACAAAAAAATTCCTACGGTGTGAACTACACGCCAAGATCTATCTACTAGGTACAAAGCAACGGGTGGACATACATCCAACGAGAACTTACCCTCGTAGAAAACGAGCTTTGTTAACGAGTAGGAACTCGTGGTTGATGTAGTCGTACACTTTCCGATCTCAAGATCGTGAGGAAGTCCGAGCGCCGCAACTCAACAGCGCATCCGCACTCGCACACACGTTCAAGCCACCGGACAACCTCCACCTCCTCGCTCCAGCGATCCAAATCCAGCAGCGAACTCCTTCCAGACAAAATGCCACCAGGAACATGTATCTCGCTAATCCGAGACCATGGGGGAATAATTCTAGAGGGGGAGAGAGATACTTCATAAGGAGGTGTGTGGATGAAGGAGGGAATGGGTGGCCTTTTATAGGAGGAGGGGGTGCCCCCTCTCTCCATGGCTGGCGCATGGGGGGTGACCCCTCACCTCCCCCATTCATGTGGTGGTAACCCCTCCACATTAAAATGCCTCTTCACATTCCCTTTTAAAGTCTCCACTTTAAATGCATTAAATTTCTCCAAATTTAATGATCTCTCATTTAATAAAACTCTTTTTATTAAATTTATTCAGAATTTTGTTAATTACTTTAATTAACAAACATTCACATATAGCCCCTTGCAATATTTCAATATCACATGCAGAACCACCTTCTGCAATTTCACCCGAAACAATTTCCGGTTTCTATTGAAACAATTCATGCGCTTTGCAATTCTTTCGTCTGAAACATATGTGCTCCAAAATGGTGTCCGGTAACTCTTAAGTGTGCCACCCTATGGTTCGCGAATAATGCAGACATGATCAAGACCCTTCTCCGATCAATAATCAACAGCGGGACCTGGAGATCCGTACTGACTCCTACACATTCAACGATGACTCCTCTGATCGTGAGAACCTTTAACGCTTGTAACTAAATCCCTTTGTCTCTCGATATATTACATGTCCGAGATTCTATCATCGGTATCTCCATACCTAGTTTGATCTCGTTACCGACATGCACTCCTTTCTCGTTCCCGTGTGATCACATCACTTGCTTGCAAGCTATCCTAATGTGATATCACCGAGAGGGCCCAGAGTATATCTATCCGTCATCTGGATTGACAAATTCCACTCTTGATCCATGAGCTTCAACATAACACCTTCGTAGTACTGAACCCATCTTTATAGTCACCCTGTTACGGTGTGACATTTGATGTTATCAAGATACTCTTCCGGTGTTAGCAATTAACATGATCTCATGGTCTAAGGATAAAGATTACTTCATATGATGTTATAGCAATATAAACATAATGACTTGATCGTAATGCTATACTTCAGATGAATGTTCATCACATCATTCCACCAATGGTGTGACCTTGTTATTAACAACATCCAATGTCCATGATCAGGAAACCTTGATCATCCTGTTAATCAACAAGCTAGTCTATAAGAGAGGCATGACTAGGAACCCTTTTTGTTTATTAAACACACATCTATTGATATTTCCGAGTCAATACATTTCTAGCATGTAAAATAAACATCTATCATGTATAAGGAATATATAATAACAACTTTATTATTGCCTCTCAGGGCATATTTCCTTCAAGCTCAAGCTTGGGGATGCCACGCGTGTCACCCCAAGAAATATCCAAGAAGTACAGCGTGAAGCTTGGGGATGCCCAAGGCATCCCCTTCTTCATCAATAAAAATTCTAGGTTTCTTCCAAACGCTTCATTTTTATTGTTTCATGCACAGTTGTGTTGTTCTTGGAGCGTCTTCCTTTTCGTTTTCATTTTGGTTTTTAGTTTGCTTGGTTTGCTTAGTTTTCTGAATAAGTTTATTGGAACCCCTCTTTCGTACATTGGTTTGCAAATAGTTTGGTTTGGTTTGGAAAAGAGTAGGAAAGTTCATGCTTTTATGGTAAAAAGAGCTCGTTCTTGACTGTGGCTATGCTTTGTCATGTCGTGCTTGATATTGTTTTGGCTTTATGATTAGTATTATTTGATGTAGCATGACTTGTTATAAACAATTGAGATTGCTTAATGTTCCTTGGATGAATCATGCGTTGTTTTAGCATTTTAAAGCATATTATAGTGGTATTCTCCTTTGAGGCTTTATTTGGGTTGACTTGGCACATGCTCACACCATGTTATGACTGTCACAAGTCACCATAGCCTTTATGATCCTTCAGTTTTCAACTTGTAGTATCACTTTATGCTTTGATCAATGATGTTTTGTCGCTCTGCATGATTATGGCCATTATTGCTCTCTTAGTTTGTCGCTCCCAGTCTTTTGCTAGCCTCCACCACCAAGTATGAGTTCCACTCATGCATCCAACTCCCTAAACCAAGTTATTCCAAAGAGTCCACCATACCTACCTACTAGCTTATGCTATTCCAAGTATATTCATGCTTTTGTCTACCTTTCACTTGTTATGAGAAAACTAGTGATTAAAGCTCTCACGAACTTGATGGCACACTTTACTTTATTGCCTCTAATAAACTTGAACCATTGGGTCCTTCTTTGTTATGATATGCTTGCGCTTTATAAGTTGAAATTAGCAGAACCATGTTTCATGGGGAACGCTTTCAACATTGCACTTGTACTTTGTACCCCGTTGATATCATGTTCTTTTGCTTACGGATCCCGACGGTGTGAAATAAAAGTGAAACTTGTAAGATCATCGAGTTTGTATGTGTGTTAGAGAAACGCCTGGGTCGCTAGCCTAAGCCATTCCTAATCATGGTGGAAACTTGTAGCATCACCATAATGAGCACTCTATGAAGCATCCTCAGTAAAAACCTATGCAAATAGCAAATAAAAAGATCGCTGAGATGCTCATTGTCTGCTTGCCTTGTCATTTTGATTATGGGAAAGCTCCTGTGTCATGTGCAAGGGGTACCCCGTTGGCGGTTCTTAATGATACACATATACTTACAATGACAAGAGCTTACTCGTGACTGAAGTTGAGTAGCATGAGGATCGGTTTTCGTAAGTAAGGGGCATGAGATTTTGGTTTATAACTTGTCAAGCATATCCTCTTAGTTGTGTCACTTTAACCTTAATCACCTTCAAGATGCTTATGATAGGGGCAATGAGAGCTGAAAGCTATAAGTACCATAATTTTTGGAAGCTCTTTATGAGACTTGAATCCCTACTTCCTTTTCCAAAAGGCCTTTCTTCCACCTTTATATTGAGTCTCCACCTTCTATCTTTATGCACTACTTTGAGAGCATAGTGGCCATTCTTAGTTCTATGTGCATTGTCCCAAGACTAGTTGATTGATGCATAACTTGTTATTGCTTGTTTGAAACTATTGTATCTAGTCACTCTTATGAACTTTGAAGGTGTCCTTTGCATTTATATTTGCTACTGTATTGAAGGACAAGCTGAATACTACTATGCTATGTTTTCTTTATGTGAAACAAACAAACGTCTTGCAAAGCATGTTATTCATGAATCTTTTGTTTGTGCCTTTTCATGTTGCATCATAGTCTCTTTGCCTATTGCTAGAACTTTGTCTTTCATGCTATGATTGAAGTATGATCCTAGCTTTGAATGTTTTGCAAATACTTTGATCAAGTCTTTGATGGTGCATGTCACCTCAAAAATTATTTCTTTTTATCACTTACCTACTCGAGGACGAGCAGGAGTTAAGCTTGGGGATGTTGATACATTGCAAATGTATCTATAATTTTTTATGTTCCATGCTTGGTTTTATCCACTTTCTTGTGTTTTGTTCCAAGTTTGGAGTACTTTTCATATGATTTCTTGGACTAACCTATTAACAAGAGCCACAGTGCCAGCTGCCTGTTTTCTGCTGTTTTTTGTTCCAGGAAAGTCAGAAAATGAATATTCTCGGAATTGGACGCGACAAAAGCCAAAGTGCCTATTTTTCCGGAAGGGATCAAGTGCCAGAATACGAGACGGAGAGGGTCCAGGGGCCGGCCACACCACCTGGCCACGCAGCCAGGCCTGGCCCACGCCAGGGGGTGGGTGCTCCTGCACCCCTCGGCCTCTCCTTCCTATAAGTTGCCCTCGGGATGAAAAACCCTAAGGACCCAATCAAAATCCACGAAGAGTTCAGAGTCGTCATCTCCATCCCTAGATCAGGAGGGATCTGAAGCTCTTCTCGGCACCCTGCCGGAGAAGGGAAATCACCCAGGAGGCCTTCTTCATCACCATGCAAGCCTCCAGTGTGATGCGTGAGTAGTTCATCCTTGGACTACGGATCCATGTAGTAGCTAGATGGCTGGTTCTCCTCCTTTGTGCTTTCATGTTTAGATCCTGTGAGCTCCGTTCATGATCAAGATCATCTATTTGTAATTCTGCATGTTGTGTTTGCGGGGATCCGATGGATATTGAGATGCTATTTCAGATTGATTATTGATTCTATCATGTCTTTGTTATTTGAGATCTTGCATGCTTTCTGTTGTTAGTAGCTATCTTGTCCAAGTAGATGCTAGCAACTCCAAGAGTTAGTATTTATGCTCGATAGTGGGTTCATGCCTCTAGTAATCTGGGAAGTGAAATCTCTAAGGTACTAGATGTGTTGTTGCTACTAGGGAGAAAACAACAATCCTTTGTTCATAGAACAATCGTATTGTTTACCTTACACGCAGTTCGTAAAGCAATAATCTGTTGCTTGCAACTTAATACTGGAGGGGGTTCGGATGATAGCCTGAAGGCCGACGGAGGCTCGACTTGTCCGCTACCAAGTAACAATTGCACAACCTGTAATGTTGTTGTACATCGCCCCAGGTTCACTAACTCATCCCTGAAAAAATCTGACAACAATGTGTCTGCCTCTCTTTTGGGACAAATTTGAATCATTGGCCACAATAATAAATTGAAATGTAATCATACAAAACACTATTCAGGGATATACATAGTCAGGTACAAAAACAAGCCTAAATATTGTAATTATAAATAAAAAACCAAACAATTAATCTTCAGGTGCATGTTAAAAATACTTATGATCAAAACCATTCATATACATATGCATCATACCAATCATTAAAAGATCATAAACAATTCAAGGATCATATATGTAGTTCCATATGAGAATAAATCTAGGGCCTCATAATTTGTTTCAGAGATGGAGTTGGCGAACCAAAGTACCAACAGCACAATCTATATTGTTTGTGTGCATTGCTGCCTCAGGTTCACCAACCCATCCCTAAAACACGACACCGTCATATGTGTCTCCCCTTGAACTCTTTTGGGGCAAATTTCAATCATCAGCCTCGGTGACAAACTAAAATGTAATTCTTATACACTGAATGCATGGAATAGGTAATTTGAATATCATAGTTCTATGAATGTAGAATAAAGATTAAGGCCTCATAAGTTTCTACAGGGACGGCGTAAGTGAACCGAGTAACAATTGCACAGCCTATATTGTTCTTATACATCGCCCCTGGTTCACTAACTCGTCCCTGAAAAAATCTGACACCATTGTGTCTGCCTCTCTTTTGGGGCAAATTTGAATCACTGGCCACAATAAGAAATTGAAATGTAATTGTACAAAACATTATTCAGGGATATACATAGTCAGGTACAAAAACAAGCCTAAATATTGTAATTATAAATAAAAAATAAACAATTAATCTTCAGGTACATGTTAAAAATACTTATGATCAAAACCATTCATATACATATGCATCATACGAATCATTAAAAGATCAGAAACAATTCAAGGATCATATATGTAGTTCTATTTGAGAATAAATCAAGGGCCTCATAATTTGTTTCACAGATGGAGTTGGAGAACCAAAGTACCAACAGCATAACCTATATTGTTTGTGTGCATTGCTGCCTCAGGTTCACCAACCCATCCCTAAAACATGACACCGTCATATGTGTCTCCCCTTGAACTCTTTTGGGGCAAATTTCAATCATCGGCCTCGGTGACAAACTAAAATGTAATTCTTATACACTAAATGCATGGAATAGGTAATTTGAATATCATAGTTCTATGAATTTAGAATAAAGATTAAGGCCTCATAAGTTTCTACAGGGACGGCGTAAGTGAACCGAGTAACAATTGCATATCCTATATTATTCTTGTACATCGCCCCAGGTTCACTAAATCGTCCCTGAAAAAATCTAGCACCAATGTGTCTGCCTCTCTTTTGGGGCAAATTTGAATCATTCGCCACATTAAGAAATTGAAATGTAATCGTACAAAACATTATTCAGGGATATACATAGTCAGGTACAAAAACAAGCCTAAATATTGTAATTATAAATAAAAAACAATTAATCTTCAGGTACATGTTAAAAATACTTATGATCAAAACCATTCATATACATATGCATCATACGAATCATTAAAAGATTAGAAACAATTCAAGGATCATATATGTAGTTCCATTTGAGAATAAATCAAGGGCCTCATAATTTGTTTCAGAGATGGAGTTGGAGAACCAAAGTACCAATAGCACAACCTATATTGTTTGTGTGCATTACTGCATCAGGTTCACCAACCCATCCCTAAAACACGACATGATCATACGTGTCTCCCCTTGAACTCTTTTGGGGCAAATTTCAATCATCGGTCTCGGTGACAAACTAAAATGTAATTCTTATACACTATGAATGCATGGAATAGATAATTCGAATATCATAGTTCTATGAATGTAGAATAAAGATTGCAGCCTCATAAGTTTATTCATGGATGGCGTGAGCGAACCAAGTAACAATTGCATAGCTTATATTGTTCTTGTACATGGTCGCATCGCTCACTCATCCCTGAAAAAATCTGACACCAATGTGTCTGCCTCTCTTTGGGGCAAATTTGAATCATTGGCCATAATAAGAAATTGAAATGTAATTGTACAAAACAATACTCAGGGATATACATAGTTAGGTACAAAAACAAGACTAAATATTGTAAATATAAATAAAAAACCAAACAATTAATCTTCAGGTACATGTTAAAAATACTTATGATCAAAACCATTCATATACATATGCATCATACCAATCAATAAAAGATTAGAAACAATTCAAGGATTATATATGTAGTTCCATATGAGAATAAATCAAGGGCCTCATAATTTGTTTCAGAGATGAAGTTGGAGAACCAAAGTACCAACAGCACAACCTATATTGTTTGTGTGCATTGCTGCCTCAGGTTCACCATCCCATCCTTAAAACACGACGCCATCATACATGTCTCCCCTTGAACACTTTTGGGGCAAATTTCAATCATCAGCCTCGGTGACAAAGTACAATGTAATTCTTATACACTATGAATGCATGGAATAGATAATTCAAATATCATAGTTATATGAATGTAGAGTAAGATTGCAGCCTCATAAGTTTCTACAGAGATGGCGTAAGCGAACCAAGTAACAATTGCACAGCTTATATTGACCTTGTAATGGCTCTACGTTCGCTCACTCATCCCTGAAAAAGTTGACACCAATGTGTCTGCCTCTCGTTGGGGCAAATTTGAATCATTGGCCACAATAAGAAATTGAAATGTAATCGTACAAAACAATATTCAGGGATATACAGATGCATCATACAACGCATTCATAGATCAGAAACAATACAAAGATTATATATTTAGGTTCCATATGAGAGAAATATTAGGGCCTCATTTTTTTCAATGATGGAGTGGGAGAACCAAAATACCAACAGCACAACCTATATTGTTTATGTGCATTGCTGCCTCAGGTTCACTAACCATCCCTAAGAAAACTACACCATCATATGTCCTTGCACCATTTTGGGGCAAAATTGAATCATTGGGCTCAGTACGGAATAGAAATGTAATGTTATAGGCCTGTTGTGTATTGAAATCAACACTCAACTACCAAACTCAACAAGATGGCAGATGAGCAGATTGGGGTTTTGTGACTAGACGGATTGGGGTTTTATGACTAGATGGCAGATGCATCAATCAACCGATCGAATCATATATATATATACTACCCTACTTCAAGAGCAAAAGAATCTGTTCACGATTGAGCAAATCCTATGTATGAACAATGAAAATTGTGGATGCGACTAGAGAAGCTAGCAATGTATTACCTCGAACTCCTCATCAGGGACCTCCTCCTCGAACTCATCATTCTCCGCGATTGCGTCGAAGATTTCTTGAGCGGCGATGGGGTCGTCGATGTAGATCACTAGATTGCCTCCGCCTGCCGCCTGCCCCCCCCATCCAGATCTGCCGCTGGCACCACGACGTTGTCGGCCACCTGCTACTTGGCAGCGACGGCTACTACCTGCTGCTCGGCGGCGATGGCTACCACCTGCTGCTCGGCGGTGACGGCTACCACCTGTTGCTCGGCAGCGATGGCTACCACCTGTTGCTCGGCGGCGACGGCTACTGGCTGGACGGATGAGCTCGCACCCTCGACGGCACGACGACGAGCGGCGTTCGTGCCCGGAGAAGACGCCTCCGCCTGCTTGGCGACGACCGAGCCATCTGCTGTTGCGCCTTCAACTGGCTTCACCTCCGGATCGTCTCCACGCGTACCCTTCATGGCGCACCAAGGGAAGGAGGTAGTGCAAATGAGGGAGCTTGACGCTGTGGCAGTGTAGATTGGGGTCTTGGGACTAGACAGACTGGGGGAAATGACACGAGCTCATGGAAGAAGAAGGTCGAGGGGGGTTATAAACACCGGACCGTTCGTAGTCCTCGAGTGGACACGTGTGGTGGGCAGGGGGCGGGGGCTACCATGATCTCCACCCTTTTTTTGGTTCCCTTTTTTTTGAACAGCCACGATCTCCACTTTAGAGCTGCATTGAAAACATGCTCATGGCAGACCTCGATTCCACTTCATGCAAGTGGCGTGGAACTAATTTCTAGCAACGTTAGATCTACTCGAGGGGGGCCCTTGACTCATGGAATTTACTAGCGGTAGGGCCCAGTTGGAAGTGAGATTGAGAGCTGTAAAATGGGATATGTCTGATTAAAATCAAGTGGCAATAAATTGCAGCGTCCCGTCGACAACCGTGCACTCGATGACCCCGTTACCCTATGTATGAGTTATAGTAGCAGTAGTAGGCTTTTCAAACTTGATTAAACTTGACATGACCGCTTGACGACTTTTTCCATGGACGGCATCGTGTTCCTTCCAGTAGAAGTCTCGCGGAGGGAGACGTCCGTGTTGTCTCATGTTGTACTGTGAAGGGCACGACGTGTGCAACGATCATTGTTGGATCGCACATAATCAACGATTGGTGCTCACGATCCGCGTGACAACTGTGACAACCAATCAGGGAGTAGCAGAAAGGGTGAGCACAGGTTTGCGCTTCTACGAAAGATAGAGAGGGGGGCCAAAACTAAGTAGTACCACATAAAACCAAGGGCAAAACTGAGTAGTATAAAAATGGAAAGTGTCTTGTACAATGAAATACATCGTGGAATACATCAAATTATGCCAAGATAGATCCACTAGAGTTTATTGGATGTGTGTTCTTCTCATAAACCACACATGGATCACCTGTGTGATTGCATGTCTATTCCTCTAGACAAACGACATAAGGATCCACCAGTGTCATTGGATGTGTGTTCTTCTAAACAAACCACATAAGTCATTGCATGTCTGTTCTTTTCATGAACCGCACTTTTCGGTGTCATTGCATGTGATCCTCTAGGCAGACCACGTAAGGATCCACCGTGTCATTGCATGTCTGTTCCTCTAAACAAACCACATAAGGATCCACCAGTGTCATTGGATGTGTGTTCTTCTCATGAACCACACATGGATCCACCGGTGTCATTGCATGTATGTTCCTCTAAACAAACCACATAAGGATCCACTAGTGTCATTGCATGTCTGTTCTTTTCATGAACCACACCCAGTGTCATTGCATACGTGTTATTTTCATTAACCACAGCTAGAGTCATTGCATGTCTGTTACTTCCATAAACCACACATGGATCCAGCGATTTCATTGCATGTATGTTCTTTTCATGAACCACACCCAGTGTCACTGCATGTAAGTTCTTTTCATGAACCACATAAGGATCCACCCAGTGTCATTGGATGTGTGTTCTTCTCATGAACCACACGTGGATCCACCAGTGTCATTGCATGTCTGTTCCTCTAAACAAACCACATAAGGATCCACCAGTGTCACTGCATGTCAGTTCTTTTCATGAACCACATAAGGATCCACCCAGTGTCATTGGATGTGTGTTCTTCTCATGAACCACACGTGGATCCACCAGTGTCATTGCATGTTTGTTCCTCTAAACAAACCACATAAGGATCCACCAGTGTCATTGCATGTCTGTTCTTTTCATGAACCACACCTATTGTCATTGCATGTGTGTTCTTCTAAACAAACCACATAAGAATCCACAGTGTCATTGCATGTCTGTTCTTTTCATGAACCACACATAAGGATCCACCAGGGTCATTGCATGTCTATTCTTTTCATGAACCACACCCAATGTCATTGCATGTGTGTTCTCCTGACAAACCACATATGGATCCACTAGTGTCATTGCATGTCTGTTCTTTTCATGAACCACAGCTAGAGTCCACCAGTGTCATTGGATGTGTGTTCTTCCCATGAACCACACATGGATCCACCAGTGTCATTGCATGTACATTCTTTTCATGAATCACAGCTAGAGTCATGCATGTACATTACTTCCATAAACCACATATGGATCCACCTAGTGTGATTGCATGTCTTCCTCTAAACAAACCACATAAGGATCCACCAGTGTCATTGGATGTGTGTTCTTCTCATGAACCACATGGATCCACCATGGCATTGCATGTTTGTTCCTCTAAAAACCACATAAGGATCCATGGTGTCATTGCATGTCATTCTTTTCATGAACCACATAAGGATCCACCAGTGTCATTGCATGTGTGTTCTTTTCATGAACCACGGCTAGAGTCATTGCATGTACATTCTTTTCATGAACCACACCCAGTGTCATTGCATGTTTGTTCTTCCGACAAACCACATATGGATCCACCGGTGTCATTGCATGTACATTCTTTTCATGAACCACAGCTAGAGTCCACAGTGTCATTGGATGTGTGTTCTTCCCATGAACCACATGGATCCACCAGTGTCATTGCATGTCTATTCTTTTCATGAATCACAGCTAGGGTCATTGCATATACATTTCCATAAACCACATACGGATCCACCTAGTGTGATTGCATGTCCATTCTTTTCACAAACCACACATGGATACCCCAGTCATTGCATGGGTAGCCGTTAGACCAGTCTTCTAGAAGGAACGCCCTAACTGCTTGTTACGCTTGACGATTGTTACATACCATTCGATTGGGGTGCTTGGACGATTGGGATGGTCTTCGTGAGAGCGATCCGCGAGTAGGCTGTTCTGTGGCATGATTGGCCACGCTTGCTCTAGACAAACTGGCAACACCGGGCGCTCCCCTGTTGCGAGTGTCACGTCTCACGAGTTCGGGCACATCCGGTCACGTCCCCATTACTTCTCTTCCTCCCCGTACTTCTCTTCCATACCCTCGAAGCCACTTTCCCTACTTCACTCCCATCCTGCCGTAGCCACAAGCCGACGGCGCCTCCATCCCAATCCCCTCTCTGATAGCCACCCCCCCCTCCCCTCTTGCCATGGGTTCAAGGGGAGATGGCGAGAAAACGCGTCGTGACGACAGGGACGGTGATTTCGATGTGAGTCGTCTCATCTCTATTTCTATCATTTGTGGCCAGTTATCTATTTTTTGAGCTAGATCTAATTTGTTTACTCATGCGCGTATGATGTGTTAGGCCAACCAGACGATGTATGACTCCGACTATCATGGTTTAGAGGATGAAGACAGTCCTCTAGTATGTAAACATGGATATGTGCCCGCTAAATTTGTAGCCTTCGAAGGACGAAACGTAGGCAGGAGGTTTCTACGGTGTCAAGGACATCGTACAATGATGCAAGGCGGAAGTTGCGATGTTGTCAAATGGGTAGATCCAGAGTGGCCCAAATCAATGCAGAAAACGCTGGACAAACTATGGGAAATGACTGTCGAGTTGAAAGAATCCATATTCAGCTCACTTCTTGACAGTGTTGAGACAAAGCTATGGGAACCAGTTGACACGACCAAGCATAAGCGAGATCTCAGGTGGGTGCAAGACAAGGTTATCAAAGTCGAGAAGGAGAGGGACGCGGCGTTGGTCCTGAAGGCTAAAGCAGAGCAAGAACTGACTCAAGCAAGGAATGATCTCCACGAGGCCAAAGTCCTGCAGTACACAACTACGAGTATTGACAAGTGCATGAGGAAAATTGCAGAGAAACAATTGAAGCTGTGCAAGGAAGATGCTAAAAGGAAGGAGCAGACAATTCGATCCTTGCTCTCGCAGGAAGATGCGCATCGGGCCAAGATTAGGAAGATCAAGGAGATGTGTGATAACTAGTTCTATTTAGCTTAAGCTCCATGCCTTTTTAAGTTGTAATATTTGTACTTGTTGACCTAGCAGTCTGAACTATTGGTCCCGGATTCCAGGGAGGAAAAAAACTGCTCTGACCCTGCATTACTTCTTTTGTCTGACCCTACATTACTTCTTTTGTCTGACCGTCGCTTCATCGTCCTCCTGTACAAATAGGATGCGCCACAGCGTGTTGCTTCGTCGTCCATCCCCTCGTCCTCTCCAATCTCCACCGCGCCGCCATGGAGATGCCCGATCTGAACTTGTACGAGGTGGTGATGTTCGCGAACTTCGATATCCTCGCGCCGCCAGCCGCGAAGGTGCCCCACGGATGGCGCATCAGCTCTGCGGGGGTGCTGGTGGCTCCGCTACCTGGCCGAGCCGAGATGGAGAGCGAAATCGCGGCGTGCCGCCGCCAGTTGCCCGCGTGGAAGAGGGCGCTGCCAGATCGCGGCCAGCATCGCCGGGCGCTGTTCAAGAAGGAGCGGAAGGCCAAGATTGGCAACCGCATCGTTGACGGGCGTGTGGTGCACCGGGATCTCCGCAACCGAGAAGGGCGGGAGAGGTTCTGGTCCGTCCCTGGACGGACCAAGTACACCGTTATCGCCGCTGCTCGACACGAAGAGGTGCTACGTCTCGCGAACAATGCGGGCATCGTGGAGGTTCCGTCCGACAGCGACGAGGAAGCCGGCGGCTCGGAGGACAGTGGCAGCGGAAGTGAAATTGTTGACTAGTGGTTGAATTAATGTAGGATGTGAAATCGCACCTTTGTTTAGAAGAATTTGTGGTTGAAGTAATGAAATGCCTCGATTTAGATCTCTGTCTCGATTAATTTGTAGAAGAATTTGTAATTTTGATCAATTTCTGCCTCGATTTAGATCTCTGTCCCGGATTGGGAACGTGACCGTGGACCAAAGACACCTTTTCTACTAGTGTATTCTGACATTGGTGGTTTGTTTAAACGTAATCTACGTGGATTGTGCCGCATGCAAATGGCACAACCACAATTTATAAAGTGGAAGCACGCATAACCGACATCGGAGATCCGGGAGCTTCGCGGATGTAGGAGAGAGGCGTGAGATAGACGAGCTCAAGATTAGGCGAAAGTGGTAAACATTTCCTCCTCATCTGTGCATTATCGGTGAGAACATTGTTGTTTATGTTGCCATGTCGCTAGCAAAGATCTCAAATAAGTTGCTGCTTCGTGGAGTGTGGCAGCTTAAATAATTTATTTATGTGCCACTTACATTCCGTCGTATTTGGAGACCTCCTACCCCTCGGGAATCGTGGAACCGGTGGATCCTTGTTTTCAGATAGCAGTGGCACAATCACAATTTCGGATTCAACTACTGACTCGGGCGTTTCCAAACCCTAAGTCGCGGTACATTTTACTCAGAGAACGTGGGTAGATTGTTTCGCCTAGCAACGTGCCACACACAAAGCGATCAGAATTTAATAGAATTACATATATAGGTTCAAGTTAAACACATTACTATGCATCTTCATTGCCGGCAACCTTCTTCCGCAGCCTGGGTGCCAAGCCTTCACGTCCAATGGCTTCTTCATTTCCTGCCTTCTTCCTCTTCCTCAGTGCCAATTTTCTTAGATTCACATACTCTGCATCGCCGGGACAATGGGCACCAGAATCGTGTCCTGGATCATCTTTCCACTCGTTTTAAATTTCTTCGGGCAGCAAAATGACATCTTTCCACTCGTTTTTAATTTCTTCGGGCAGCAAAATGACGGACCCAGCAGTCATGTTTCTAACCTTGCGGCACTTCCTGTCAAAGAAAAAAGACGGTTGCATAACTGCCCAATATCTACATAGTAAATAAAACAAAAATTAAAATTCAGCACAAACATGCAAACCCCAAGAGACGTTTGCTTACCAGGAGCTAATTGGGTTCGAGCAACCACCCTGTCCAAGAATAGAAGGGCGACTCCCAGTTGCAGCAGCTTCCACATCCAGTACATCACATTTCAGCTCAAACATGGAAGCCGAAGCATACCTTTTCATCAACCCAATTAGTTGACTGTCACACGTTATAGGAACCATGATGCCACGTTCATCCATGAAGCTAAACTTTGCAGTCTGCTTCGGCCATAATTCAACATGATTACGCAGAGCAGCAACCATACCAGATATAGTGCAGATCTGCGCAGGCGCTTCTTCTATCGTGAAACAATGGTGTCCATACCTCTTGCCCTTAGAGTCGTACCTATAGAGGACTACCGTACAGTGTAAGGGGGTCCACAGATCCCACTTGACAGAAAATCAGGACAAAATATGTTTGTCGTTGGGCTAACAAACAATTTGAGGTTCAAGAGCTACCAGCGATTGTAACTAGTGCGAATAGCAAAGAGAAGGGTAGATCACCCGCTTGTAGACAGAACTTCTTCTTTCTTGATAGTAGGATCTGCCATCCTCCGAGCTGCTCGGCTCGTCGGCGGCGGAGGCGGGCTAGAGCCTTGCAATGGTGGCTATGGCATGCGCCATTGGAGCTCGGGATCAGCGACTAGGTGCGGCAACTTGGCGCCAGAAGTCAAATGTCTGAAGGGACCGTCCTGCCTAGAGGGTAGATTCCGACGCCGCCGGTGCTAGGGGAAAGCTGGGAATGGATTTTTGAAATTGGTCAATGCATCCAATCCACTTAGCTGCTCGATTTGCCTAAGAGGTTGCCGCGTTGGCGCCCGCGTCACGGGCAGATGACCGACATGAGGGTCCCGACCGTCTACTTCATGGGGCAGTTTAACAGAATGTTTGAATTTGGCAGGGGTGAGACGAGTTTGCATCGAAATGTCCCCTCTCAGTAGTTGGCGGCCCAACTTTTCGAAACGCGGTAATTTCAGGCAACTTAGGTACCGCCATGCGCTGGCCTACGAACTTTGGTATTAATCCCAAGCTGGGCAAGATGGAGCGCCTCCGTAATACGGCGAGGAGGTACCCTCGTCCTGATACGAGCTTGAGGACGCCCCACCGTAGTGCGCAGAGTAGTCGTAAGAAGGCACATCCTCCTGGTGCTGCCTGTGGAAATCAAGCAAGCGGAGCTGCTCGTCCACCTCCTCCTTGGAACACGACCATGGTCTCGTGTAAATACTGAACAAAGTAGATTGTGGCAAAGAAATTTCCCTCTCATCTCCGTCAGTAAACAACATCATGTATACTAAACCCTCCGTACTAGAGTCAGCAGTGACAAAGTGATGCATTTTCATAGCAGCAAGGTCAAGCCTTTGTGGTGCCAACACAGTTTCATTAGGATCCATAGAGAGTTCTAAAGAAGCAACCATGCGTGACGCAATAATGCCCCCATAAATAGGTCCCCTAGCAGCTAGGCGGCGAGAAATGAGAGAGCCAAGGTTGTACTTGATATTATTATTAAGTGCAGCAGCGAGGAAGGCAAATGATAATTAGAAATATTACTAGTGTTCTCCCTACCAAGAATGCTAGTGGCAAGATAATAAGCAAAATATCTAAGAGTTGGGAGTTGAATGTTCCTTATCTTCCCGCGCTGAACTACGTGGTCATCGTCATTTGTCACACTTCGATAGAGCTCCAGCAAATCAGCGGGTCGACCTTGGATCTTCTTCACTGTCCTAGTCATGCCTATACCTATAATGCTACAAAATCTTTCCAATGACATGGTAATAGGCTGATTATAAATTCTGAAAGAAACAGTTGACTGATAAGGGGTGTTAGTGAAAATGAAACTCTCAACGAAAGTTTTGGTGAGCACGGCATATTGCCCACTCTCATCTTCCATGTACGTGGTCAGGCCAACCCTCTGAACCAGTAGTAAGAAATCATTGAGGATCCCTGCAGCTTGCAAAAAGGTAAAACAAGGGAAGGTAGATGGGTGAGCATCTCCCTCATCTCCTTCATTGCCAAAGCGTGGTGCAATAAGATCGTCATTGTATGATGGCCTAAACTGAGAGGCTGATCTTGAAGGCCTTACCCTCCTAGGTGTGTCCCTCTCAAATATTTCTCCAAAGGTGTGGTTGTTCATCTTTGATATTCTGAAATTTAAACATCCATTATACAAGTGATTGCAAAGTGATTACATAATGAAGGGAACTACTCATAGGGACTTGCAAGAGGCCTAAACATGCATCAAAACAATATCTCTAAGCATTGAACAAGCTTACAAGCTCTCATAACCTATCACCTATAGCAGCAAAATAATCAAGATATAAACCACTAAACACAAATCTACTTGGACAAGCGGAGGAGTCACATACCGGAGAACAAATGCTCCAAATTTCAGCGGCAAAGATGGTCTGAGCAAGGAGATCAAAAATCGTGGACAAGAACAGTAAGAACGCAATTTCGAGCAATGGACTGGTGTTTTCTCGGGAGAAGGCAAGTGGAAGTGAGAGAGTGAGTGGAGGGCCAGGGTGGCCCACACCATGGCCAGGCGCGCCTGGGTGGCCACGCCACCAGGTGGTGTGCCCGCCTGGGCCCCCAGGTCACTCCTGCACTTCACGCCCCTTTTATCACGTAAAAACTTAATATGAATTTTTTGGAATTTTTCAAGACACTTTATTTTTTAGCAATTTTCAGGTATTGATGAATGACTTTCTGACAGAAAGATGACTTTGGAATGATGCAATGACAAAACTAAACTAAAACTTCAGAAGTTCTACGACACTCTAATATGCAAGCAACTAGCAAAAGAAAAGTGAACGAAGCGAAAGCAAAAACTAAAATGGATAAAATAAAAGAAAGCAAAGATAATCATGGTGAAAACATTGTTTTGTTCATTAAAATCCCTTTGTTAACAAGGTTGATCAGGTCTTGTTACCAAAACAATTTTATATGAAACAAAACTTTGTATTCCACTAATGATTATGCTACCTCAACCTTGATAGCAATGGTCCCAATCATAATAGTTTCATATTTTTCTCATGGTATGGGACAATATATTTCTCCAACTTGAATGCCCTCAACATGTTCAATCGAGTTTAAACCATAAGTATTATCAATCTTCTTTGGGAAATAGACAGTATGCTCCTTGTCATTAACATTAAAAGTCACCTTTCCTTGATTACAATTAATAACAGCTCTTGTAGTATTAAGAAAAGGTCTCCAAAGAATAATAGACATATTGTCATCCTCAGGAATTTCAAGCACAACAAAATCAGTTAATATCAAGCAATTATGAGCCACTTGAACATGTACATCCTCACATATACCAACAGGAATAGTAGTGGATTTATCAGCCATTTGCAAAGATATATCAGTTGGTATTAGTTTTTCCAGTTGAAGTCTCTTATAGAGAGAAAAAGGCATAACACTAACTCCTGCTCCCAAATCACAGAAAGCAGTTCTAACATAACTATTTTTAATAGAGCAAGGAATAGTTGGAATCCCTGGGTCTCCAAGTTTCTTTGGAACCTTACCATTAAAGGAATAATTAGCAAGCAAAGTAGAAATTTCTTCATTAGGGATCTTCCTTTTATTCGAGACAATATCCTTCATATACTTTGAATAAGGAGGAAATTTAATAGCATCAGTCAAAGGAATTTGCAAGAATAAAGGTTTCATCCACTCACAAAACTTGTTATAGTGTTCATCTTCCTTTGACTTGTGTTTCTTATTAGGGAAAGGCATAGGTTTTTGGACCCAAGGCTCTCTTTCACTACCATGTTTCTTAGCAACAAAATCTTCTTTAGTCTATTTAGTATTCTTAGCGTGCCTTTCAGGTTCTTCTTCAACTTTTTCTTTATTAGGGGCATCATTTTCTTCATTACCACTTTCAGTTTCAGCATCAGAGACAGATATACTATTAGGATCTTTAGCAGGTTCAGAAGGTTCTACAATAGTTTTATGTTTCTTTTTTATTTTCTTAGGAGTAGTACCACTATTTTGAGCTTGTTGAGAATCCTGCTCAATTCTTTTAGGATGCCCCTCATGATATAGAGGATCCTGGGTGGCAGCACCACTTCTAGTTCTAATTTCATAAGCATGTTTTTCTTTAGCAACATTAACTAGCAAGTCTTTTTGTACTCTAATAAGCTGATCAATTTGAGTTTGAACCATTTGAAAAATTTTAACAAGCATTTTAACATCATTAGAGGTTCTTTCCACAATATCCTTCAACTCAACAATAGCTCAAGAGTTTTCCATTAAATGATTTTGCACCCTTTTATTAAAATTATCGTGCTTAACAATAAAACATCAAATTCTTCTAAGCATTGATCAGGAGGTTTAGAGTAAGGAATATCACCTTCATCAAAATTTTGGAGAGAGTGTATCTCAATAGTGGATGAGTGGGAGATTGGCTTACATAATTCTTCTATAGGAGGTAAATTCTTCACATCTTCAGCTTTAATACCCTTCTCCTTAAGACATTTCTTGGCTTCCTTCATCACTTCATCATTTAGTTCAATAACTCCCCCTCTTCTTTGGTGTTGGTATAGGCGCAGGCATAGTTAACTCAGGTGTAGTCGGTTCAGATGAAGTCCAGTCTTCATAATTCTTCCTTATTTTAGCCATTAATTCCTCAGCTTCTTTGGGAGTTCTATTCCTGAAAACACAACCATCACAACTATCCAGGTATGTCCTAGATTCTTCAGTTAGTCCATTATAATATATATCAAGAAGCTCATTTTTAGGTAATGGATATCCAGCCTATGCATGAATCAAAGCACAAAACCTTACCCATGATTCAGGCAATATCTCTTTTTCTCCCTGTTTAAAATCAAAAAGTTCCTGCAAAATAGCATGTGTAGCACTAGGAGGGAAAAAAATTCCGAAGGAAAGTACTAATCAAGCAATCAGGGCTATCAATAGATCCAGGAGGTAAATTATTAAACCAAGTTTTAGCTTCTCCTTTCAGTGAAAAAGGGGAAAATTTAGCAACAAAGTAGGTATGCATCTTAATATCATCAAAAATAGGCCACTCATGGTAGAAAGCTCAGTCATATGTGCTATAGCACTTTCATTCTTAGTCCCACAAAAAGGTTCTTTCTCAATAATAGTTATGTAAGATAAATCGAGAAAGAAATCATAATCCTTATCTTTAATGTTTATGGGAGATGCAGCAAACTTAGCATTACGAGACAATTTGGATTTTATAGTACGCCTCTCAAGGAGACTATTAATAGCACTCCTATTGTGGGTGTTTTGACATTCTTTAATAAATTCATCGGTCATCTCTATATAACCGTCTTCAATATCATAGCTCTCTCTAGACTCAGTTGAACTGACAGGTGTAGTAGTGTCTTCATTAGGAGTTTCAGTATTTCCAGCTATAGTTCTAGAAATCGTAGCATCTAGGAAAGGACCTAATGAACCACTTTTATCAAGCACAGTAGAAGCAGCATCATAAGTATCAGAAGTTTCAGATTCAGCAGTAGTAGCAATGTGTGTAGCATGTGTATGTGGTGGTGTAAGGAACTTACTCATAACAGATGGTGAATCAAGAGCAATAGAGGTGTTCAGAACCGTACCTCTCCTTGTATTGGATGGTAATATAGGAAGTTCCCCTTTCCATCACGAGATTTACCCATGATGAATGGAGGGCAACAAACAATAGTGATTCCAAGTGAACTTGATAAATAGAGCTATGCTCCCCGGCAACGGCGCCAGAAAATAGTCTTGATGACCCACAAGTATAGGGGGTGTATCGCAGTATTTTCGAGGGAAGTGAAACCCAATTTATTGATTCGACACAAGGGGAGCCAAACAATATTTATAAGCCTTAACAAATGAGTTGTCAATTCAGCTGCACCTGGAAACAATCTTGCTCACAACAGTTTATCAGTAGCAACAGTTTTGTAATAGCAATAGCAAAGTAATAGCAGTAGTAAAAGTAAAGACAGCAGTAACAATTGCAGTAAATAGTAGGATTAAAATGCGGTAGGCATAGGGATGGATGGATGGGCATTGCATGGACAATACAATTCATGTAGCAATCAAGATATAGGGCATTTGCATATAAATAAGGTAAATCATCCAAGTACTACATAATCATAGGCATGTGTTCCATATATAGTCATGTGTGCTTGCAATGAGAACTTGCACAACATCTTTTGTCCTGCCAGCCCGTTTGCAGCAGGGCCTCAAGGGAACTACTGGCAATTAAGGTGCTCCTTTTAATAGAGCACCGGAGCAAAGCATTAACACTCTGTGAACACATGTGATCCTCATATCAAAGCCATTCCCTCTGGTTATCCCGATTCTTGTCGCTATTGGGCCTTTGGTTCCGGACAACAATATGTGTATACAACTTGCAGGTAAGACCATAAACAATACTATCATAATGAATCAATAACATGTTCAGATCTGAAATCATGGCACTCGGGCCCTAGTGACAAGCATTAAGCATAACAAGTTGCAACAAAGTTAAAAAGCACTAATAATAGATACTAGGAACCTTGCCCTAACAATCTGATGCCATTACATGAATGATCTCATCCAATCCCTACCATCCCCATAGCCTACAGCAGGGGATTACTCACTCATGGATGGAGGGAACATGGATGGTCGATGGAGAAGCGATGGTGATGATGATGGCGATGATCTCCTCCAATTCCCAGTCCCGACAGGGTGCCAGAACGGAGTTTCTGGTTCCGATTCGCAGAATCTGGTGGTGGCGGCGCAGCGGAACTCTTTCTAGAAAAACGTCGAACCCCCCTTAGTTTTTAGGTCAAGAGGCAACTTATAGGCGAAGAGGGAGGCCGAGGGGAGTGATCGAGGCAGCCACACCACCCCCAGGCCTAGCCCTAGTCCCCACGTGGCTGTGGTGCGGCCCCCGTGGCCCTCCTCTGCCTCTGCCTTCGCTCCGTGAGTCTTCTGATGAAATAGGATTTTTGGCATATTTTCCGGGATTTTTCCTGATAGTTGATTTTCTGCACAAAAACTAGACACCAAGGTAATTCTGCTGAAAACAGCATCAGTCCGTGTTAGTTGTATCCAAATCACACAAGTTTAGACGAGAAATAATAGCAAAAGTGTTCAAGAAAGTAGATACGTTTTGGACGTATCATTGACCTCCATCTATAAGAATTTAGGATGAGCAAGTTAGTGGGGTGATCAAGTGTGTCAAATTTTATGTAGGATTGCAAGATTTTTTTTGAAAGAATCTCAAGGATAAGAGTGGGAATAGGTTTTCATAAATACTCACTTGTTTTTGTTTTGAAACTAAGTTTTTGTTCAGACTTCCATTCTAACTAGGGTCTCCTATGGTCAGGATGGCTCTGATACCAACTTGTCAACACCCGGATTTTTAATCCCAGATGCAGTTATGCCATACATCGCAATCCTGTGATTACCATTTTGCTAGACATAACAGAATTGGTACCACAGTACATCATCCATTACAAACCATAATAAAGGACTTACAAATAAAGGATCTCATGATCCAGTCTTAATATAATCAAAGCAGCAGAAAGTAAACATAGTAGGGGCTCCATCTTCAGAGTCACAGGCAATGCTGATGATGGGAGGTGATCCTAGTTGTCATAGACCTCCTGTTGTCCATCTTCCTGGTAGTCCTCCTCATAGTCTGGCCACGGGAATAGCCAGGGACAAAGCCATGAGTACTCTTTAAGTACTCGCAAACTATCACTACCAAGTAATGTAGTTCTAGTAGGAATCTTAAGCTCTAGGTTTATTTGCAAAAAGGCAGGTTTATTTCATACTGAGTTTAGAAGTAAAGAAAACTAAATTAAGTTTCTTTATCACTTAAGTGGGAACCTAGTTTTCATATCCACAACCCTGTTGTGGTCAAGTCAAAGTCATAGTTGAATTCACAAGTCATTTTGAAAACATCTAACAATGGAATAGTATGGCCACTCCAACTGTCCATAACCACGGACGCGGCTATTCGAATAGTTTGACAATCTGCAGAGGTGGTACATTTTCACCACAAAATTCGATACATCCATCAGGGATAACCCTGAATCATCATACTTAGTATGCGGATAATCAATCATAACCTTTCAATTACACTCTAGTATAGGCACCTCCCCTATGAGCTTGGCCTCCCAGCCATGGCCATCTGCCATCCTGGGCACTGCATAGGTGGACATTCACACTCATGAGGTAGCCTCAGCTCAACCTCTTTCCACGAGGGAACCCGTACTAAGGCATATAAACTTCCAGTTAAGCCCTACCCAATTTAGGTATTGTGGTTGTACGGTAAAATTGGAATGGTATCGCATCCGAACCCAACCATAGGAGGAGAGCCCAGCTCGCCAAAGTCTTGACTCATCCGCCGCCTTTCTGTGCGCCTCGAGCTGCACGATCACCTGCTGCTGGCGCTTGAATTCCTCCTTCAGCAGCCAATGAAGAACATTAGTCATCAACTTGAGAGTCTAAATAGGGAAATTCCTGGTTTACAATTGAAACTCTCTAATGCTGAAAGAAATATATCATCTCTATCTGAAGCTCAATCTTCATTGATTAATAAAATGGCTGCTAAACCTGAAACTAATGAGAATCCCTTTGCAGCCACTAATGCTATACAAGTAAGAATTGATGAAAATGTTAGACTATTAGCTGAATTACATGCTAAGTGGGAGAGAGAAGATGAAATTGCTAGAAACATTAGTATTTCTACTATTACCACCACTTGTGTTGAGGCTACTAATAGTTCTACTACTTTAGATGATAAATTTGATTTTGATCTTGATGGTTGCAACATCTCTGAAGTTATTAAGTTCCTACAAAAGCTTGTTAAAAGTCCTAATGCTAGTGCTATGAACATGGATTTTACAAAACACATTACTGATGCTCTCATAAAAATTAAAGAAGAAAAGATGAAACATAAAGCTTCTATTCCTATTAAGCAATAAGATGGTTGGGAACCCATAATTAATATGAAAGTGAATGACTTTGATTTCAAAGCTTTGTGTGATCCTGATAGTAGTGTTTCTGTTATGCCTAGAAGGATTTATGATATGCTTGATTTGCCTCCTCTTGAAGATTGTTATTTGAATGTCCCACTTGATGATAATTCTAAAAAGAAACTCATGGGGAGTCTGAATGATGTTCTTATTATGGTTAATGATTCCTATGTCCCTGTTGATTTCTATGTTTTGGATGTTGAATACAATGCTTCTTGTCCTATTACTTTGGGGAGACCTTTTCTTAAAACTGTTGGTGTCATCATTGATATGAAAGAAGGCACCATTAAATATCAACTCCCACTCAATAAAGGTATAGAACACTTCCCTAAAAAGAGAGAAAAGATTTCTTTTGCTTCTCCTATGAAAACAAAATTTGGTCTTAATGCTTCTTCATTTGAGAACACTTGATTCTTTCTTTGGTTCTTATGCCTAACTTAAAGGCGTTAAAGAAAAGTACTTGTTGGGAGATAACCCAAGAGTTTTAGATGAGTCTTGGAAGTTATTACCTCAGTAATAACCGCTCCTTATCCTTTTTATTTGCTTTTTGTGCCAAGAGTAACCTCTAATGAGAGTGAAGTAATGATTGGGAAAGTTGCTGTCCCGAAACAGATTTCTGTGCTTCACCGTAAAAATTCCCGAGAGAGCTCTGTATGTCGAATTGAGCTGTAATTTTTTGTGCTTCTTCCCCAGGTTGTTATATAACTTTCGTCAGTTCAACACTTTTTGATTTGAGCAACATAAGGTCTTCTAAAAAATTGTCTTTACCTGTTGGTCTGTTTTGACAGATTTCTGCCATTTTCTGCATTTGCTTTGTGTGGGTTCCTTTTTGAGTTCTTTTGGGAAACTGAGCTTTCTGAGGGAAGTGCTACAGTAGCTAGTGCTCTAATGAAAGTTTATTTGGTGTTAGAACTGAACCTTAAGACTTATTTATATTGAGTGCACTAATGTTGCTAATAAAGATTGTGCGAAGTTTTGTATGAAGGAAAATTTTCAGGTGTATGGAAGGATTGAGTAATGAGATGAAGGATGGACTAAAGCTCTGTTGGGTCCGCAGCATAGAAAACAAAAAATTTCCTATGGTGTGAACTACACGCCAAGATCTATCTACTAGATATAAAGCAACGGGTGGACATACATCCAACGAGAACTTACCCTCATAGACAACGAGCTTTGTTAACGAGTAGGAACTCATGGTTGATGTAGTCGTACACTTGCCGATCTCAAGATCGTGAGGAAGTCCGAGCACTGCAACTCAGCAGCGCGTCCGCACTCGCACACACGTTCAAGCCACCGAACAACCTCCACCTCCTCGCTCCAGTGATCCAGCGGAAGCAAAGAACTCCTTCCGCATTTAAATGCCACCGGGAACATGTATCTCGCTAATCCGAGACCATGGGGGAATAATTCTAGAGGGGGAGAGAGATCCTTCACAAGGAGGTGTGTGGATGAAGGAGGGAATGGGTGGCCTTTTATAGGAGGAGGGGGGTGCCCCCTCTCTCCATGGCCGGAGCATGGGGGGTGACCCCTCACCTCCCCCATTCATGTGGTGGTAACCTCTCCACATTAAAATGCCTCTTCACATTCCCTTTTAAAGTCTCCACTTTAAATGCATTAAATTTCTCCAAATTTAATGCTCTCTCATTTAATAAAACTCTTTTTATTAAATTTATTCAGAATTTTGTTAATTACTTTAATTAACAAACATTCACATATAGCCCCTTGCAATATTTCAATATCACATGCAGAACCACCTTCTGCAATTTCACCCGAAACAATTTCCGGTTTCTATTGAAACAATTCCTGTGCTTTGCAATTCTTTCGTCTGAAACATATGTGCTCCAAAATGGTGTCCGATAACTCTTAAGTGTGCCACCCTACGGTTCGCGAATAATGCAGACATGATCGAGACCCTTCTCCGATCAATAATCAGCTGCGGGACCTGGAGATCCGTACTGACTCCTACACATTCAACGATGACTCCTGTGATCGTGAGAACCTTTAACGCTTGTAACTAAATCCCTTTGTCTCTCGATATATTACATGTTCGAGATTCGATCATCGGTATCTCCATACCTAGTTTGATCTTGTTACCGACATGCACTCTTTTCTCGTTCCCGTGATATAACATTCTAGTGATCACATCACTTGCTTGCAAGCTATCCTAATGTGATATCACCGAGAGGGCCCAGAGTATATCTATCCGTCATCTGGATTGACAAATTCCACTCTTGATCCATGAGCCTCAACATAACACCTTCGTAATCTGAACCCATCTTTATAGTCACCTGTTACGGTGACGCTTTGATGTTATCAAGATACTCTTCCGGTGTTAGCAATTAACATGATCTCATGGTCTAAGGATAAAGATTACTTCGTATGATGTTATAGCAATATAAACATAATGACTTGATCGTAATTCTATACTTCGGATGAATGTTCATCACATCATTCCACCAATGGTGTGACCTTGTTATTAACAACATCCAATGTCCATGATCAGGAAACCTTGATCATCCTGTTAATCAACAAGCTAGTCTATAAGAGAGGCATGACTAGGAACCCTTTTTGTTTATTAAACACACATGTATTGATGTTTCTGAGTCAATACATTTCTAGCATGTAAAATAAACATCTATCATGTATAAGGAATATATAATAACAACTTTATTATTGCCTCGTGGCATATTTCCTTCAGTCTCCCACTTGCACTAGAGACAATAATCTAGTTCACATAGTGATAAATCTAACACCCATGGAGTTCCTGGTGTTGATCATGTTTTGCCCTAGGGAGAACTTTAGTCAACAGATCTGCTACATTTAGGTCCGTGTGTACTTTACAAATCTTTATATCTCCATCCTTGACATGCTCGCGGATGGAGTGAAATCGGCGCTTAATATGTTTGGAATTCTTGTGAGACCTTGGTTCCTTTATTGGCTATGGCTCCATTGTTGTCACAATAGATCATCATCGGGTCCAACACCTCGGGAACCACACCCTCTGTAATGAACTCTTTCATCCAAATCGCCTCTGCGCCGCTTCAAGGTAAACATATTCCGCCTCCGTTGTTGATCCAGCCACCACAGTTTGTTTGGAACTCCTCCAACTAACTGCTGCTCCGTTCAACAGAAATACGTATCCGGATTGAGACTTAGAGTCATCCGAATCGGTGTCAAAGCTAGCATCGACATAACACTTAGCGACTAGCTCTTCTTCACCTCCGTATATGAGAAACATATCCTTAGTTCTTCTCAGGTACTTGAGGATGTTCTTTGCCGCTATCAAGTGTTCCGAACCTGGATCAGATTGGTACCTACTAGTCAAACTAATAGCATGTGCCACATCCGGTCTTGTACATAGCATGGCATACATAATAGAGCCTATGGCCGAGGCATAGGGGATCTTATCCATCATCTCTCTTTCTTCCGTCGTAGCCGAACTTTGAGTCTTACTCAATGTCTTGCCTTGCAACATAGGTAAGAACCCCTTCTTACTTTCTTCCATATTAAACTTCTTTAATATCTTATCAAGGTATGTACTATGCGATAGCCCAATTAGGCACCTTGATCTATCTCTATAGATTTTAATGCCTAATATATATGATGCTTCACCAAGGTCTTTCATCGAAAATTTGCTGTTTAGATAACTTTTAACACTGTTTAAAAGATCTATATCATTTCCAATCAATAATATGTCATCCACATATAATATCAGAAATGCCACATTGCTCCCACTCACTTTCTTGTAAATACAAGCCTCTCCATAAGTTTGGACAAATCCAAACTCTTTGATCACCTCATCAAAGCGGAGATTCCAACTTCGTGATGCTTGCTTCAGTCCATAGATGGATCGCTGAAGTTTGCACACCTTATTAGCATCCTTAGGATCGACAAAACCCTTAGGTTGTATCATATACAACTCTTATTCAATCTTAGCATTGAGGAACGCAGTTTTGGCATCCATCTGCCATATTTCATAATCGAAATATGCAGCAATTGCTAACATAATCCTAACCGATTTAAGCATCACTACGGGAGAGAATGTCTCATCGTAGTCAACTCCTTGAATTTGTCGAAACCCTTTGTGACAAGTCGAGCCTTATAGATGGTCACGTTACCATCAGCATCAGTTTTCCTTCTGAAAATCCATTTATTCTCAACGGCCTTTCGGTCGTGAGGTAAGTCCACCAAGTTCCAAACTTGGTTCTCGTACATGGATTCCATCTCGGATTTCATGGCTTCTAGCCATTTGTTGGAATCCAGGCTCATCATCGCTTCTTCATACGTCGCAGGGTCATCTATTTCATCAACCATGAAATTCACAACAGGATTGCCGTACAGTTCAGGAGTTGCACGTGTCCTGCTTGACCTGCGAGGTTCGGTAGTGTCCTCTTTCAGAGTTTCATGATCCTTATCATTAGCTCTCTCTTCATCAGGTGAAGTCAACTCTGAAACAACTTCCGGTGCTGCGCCACTCGCCATTCCATGAAGAGAAGGTTCAATAACCTCTTCGAGTTCTACCTTCCGACTACTCACACCTTTCGCGAGAAACTCCTTCTCAAGAAAGGATCCATTCTTGGCAACAAAAACCTTGCCCTCAGATCTGTGATAGAAGGTATACCCAATTGTTTCCTTAGGGTATCCCATGAAGACGCATTTTTCCACTTTGGGTTCGAGTTTATCCGGTTGAAGTTTCTTCACATAAATATCGCATCCCCAAACCTTAAGAAATGACAGCTTAGGTTTGTTTCCAAACCATAATTCATACGGTGTCGTTTCAACGGATTTAGATGGTGCCCGATTTAAAGTGAATGCAGCCATTTCCAGTGCATAACCCCAAAATGACAGAGGTAAGTCAGTCAGAGACATCATAGATCGAACCATATCCAATAAGGTACGATTACGTTCGACACACCATTATGTTGTGGTGTTCCAGGCGTGAGTTGTGAAACTATTCCACACTCTTTCATGTGTGCTAAACTCGTAACTTAGATACTCTCCTCCACGGTCAGACCGTAAAAACTTGATCTTTCTATTACGATGATTTTCCACTTCATACTGAAATTCCTTGAACTTTTCAAAAGTTTCAGACTTGTGTTTCATCAAATAGATATACCCATATCTACTCAAATCATCCGTGAAAGTAACAAAATAACAATATCCACCTCGCGCCGACACACTCATTGGTCCACACACATCAGTATGTATGATCTCCAACAGATTTGTCGCCCGTTCCATTGAACCGGAAAACAGCGTTCTAGTCATCTTGCCCATAAGGCATGGCTCACATGTATCAAATGATTCAAAATCAAGTGATTCCAAAAGTCCATCAGAATGGAGTTTCTTCATGCGTTTAACACCAATATGACCTAGACGGCAGTGCCACATATATGTAGACATATCATTATCAAGTTTAATCTTTTTAGCATTAACATTATGAATGTGCGTAATATTACTATCGAGATCCAATAGAAATAAACCATTCAACATAGGTGCATGACCATAAAAGATATCATTCTTATAAATCGAACAACCATTGTTTTCAGATTTAAAGGAATGACCACTTTGCATCAAACACGATCTAGATACAATGTTCATGCTCAGTGCAGGCACCAAATAACAATTATTTAGGTTTATAACTAATCCCGATGGCAAATGGAGAGGTAGCGTCCCGACAGTGATCACATCAACTCTTGATCCATTGCTGACCCGCATCCTGACCTCATCCCTTGCTAGTTGTCGCTTGTTCTGTAGCCCCTGAACCGAGTTACATATATTAGCAACCGATCTGGTATCAAATACCTGTGTGCTATCGAGTACTAGTCAAGTACACATCAATAACATGTATATCACATATACCTTTGTTTGCCTTCTTGGACTTCTTGTCCGCCAAATACTTGGGGCAATGCCCAATGGCTACCCCTTGCAATAGTAGCACTCGATGTCGACTTAGGGCCGACCAGGTTCCTTTTCAGCGTGGCAGACTTGCCACCCTTCTTTCCCTTGTGCTTGCCTTTCTTGTCCTTCTTGAAACCGGTGGTCCTATTGATCATCAACACTTGATGTTCTTTCCTAATCTCCACTTCGCAGTCTTAAGCATTGATGTAAGCTCGAAGAGACTTCTTCATGCCCTGCATATTATAGTTCATCACGAAGCTCTTGTAGCTAGGTGGCAGAGATTGGAGAACATGATGTATGCCTAAGTCAATGGGAATCGTTATTCCCAAGGACACAAGCTTATCGGCGTACCCAGACATTTTGAGTACGTTCTCACTAACGGAGCATTGCCATTTTCGAAACGCTTTCGAACTTCTGGCTCTAGCCCATACAGTATGCCGCAATGAACTAAGTTGTGGTCCTCCTGACGAGTCACATCGACATTCTTTTCCTCGTCAGGGGCATCAGAGCTGGTGGGGGCCTAGCGCATCTAGCACATATTGCTTTTGTGTAGCAGTGAGGAGAATCCTCAAATTCATAGCCCAGTTGGTGAAGTTGCTACCATTCGCAGCAAGTTTCTCTTTCTCCATGAACACATTGAAATTAAAAGCAGGTGGTGCCATCTACAATAGAATTTGTAAAGTTTATTTAGACTAAGTTTATGATAGATTGAGTTCAACTAATCCAAATTACTAATGAACTCCCACTCAAAAACGACATCCCTCGTGTCCTTTTGGTGATTACATGAACCAAATCCACTATACCAAGTCCGATCATCACGTGAGTTGATATAGCTTCAAAGGCGAGCATCTATATGGGCATCATATCAACTATATGACTCATGCTTAACCTTTCGGTCCATGCTCTGAGGCCATGTCTGTACATGCTAGGCTCGCCAAGTAAGAACCTTAGTACTCGCATGTGTAAAACTGCCTTACACCCGTTGTATGAAAGCGTAGAGTCGAGTACACCCGATCATCACGTGATGTCTCGAAACACGATCCATAGAACGGTGCATACTTAAGGAAGAACACGGTTTATCTTGATATCTAAGTGAGGGATCATCTTACAATGCTACCAAAAGCGCCAAACTAGCAGTATAAGATGCTAACATCTAATGTGTAAAGTGAGATGATATGGTCCATGCATTTGATCTCTATCACTTGCATCATGGTATGATCTCTATCATTCCTTTGTGTGTAAGGCCAAGGTCTATGGAACTTACGTTGAGTGTGTAAGAGTATCCACCATACATCTACTTACAACAATACCATATCAATACACTAGCCCAGCAACGATCTAAACTAGACGCCTCTAATTTATCAATTGCAAGTTTTACGTGGCTTAGGGCTTTCGGAGATAGAACCGTTCTTACCTACGAACATGAACCACAACGAGGATAACTAAGTTATTAGCAACTCGTTGTAAATCAGATATTAACTATAGTAGGAGAGACAGACACCCGCCAACCACTTATGCAAAACAAGTTGCATGTCAGTCGTGGAACCGGTCTCATGTACGATGACATGTAAGGTTGGTCCGGGCCGCTTCATCCCACTATGCCACCAATATCCAAAATACATAGAAGATGCAATAACATGATCATCATCGCCATATCAACCATATGTGTACTACCCGTAAGCACCTACGCATAGATCAGGCTCGATACCACTTTGGGTCCATGCATAGAAAACAAAAAATTCCTACGGTGTGAACTACACGCCAAGATCTATCTACTAGGTACAAAGCAGCGGGTGGATATACATCCAACGAGAACTTACCCTCAGAGACAACGAGCTTTGTTAACGAGTAGGAACTCGTGGTTGATGTAGTCGTACACTTGCCGATCTCAAGATCGTGAGGAAGTCCGAGCGCCGCAACTCAACAGCGCATCCGCACTCGCACACACGTTCAAGCCACTGGACAACCTCCACCTCCTCGCTCCAGCGATCCAGCGGAAGCAGTAACTCCTTCCAGATAAAATGCCACCAGGAACATGTATCTCGCTAATCCGAGACCATGGGGGAATAATTCTAGAGGGGGAGAGAGATACTTCATAAGGAGGTGTGTGGATGAAGGAGGGAATGGGTGGCCTTTTATAGGAGGAGGGGGGTTCCCCCTCTCTCCATGGCTGGCGCATGGGGGGTGACACCTCACCTCCCCCATTCATGTGGTGGTAACCCCTCCACATTAAAATGCCTTTTCACATTCCCTTTTAAAGTCTCCACTTTAAATGCATTAAATTTCTCCAAATTTAATGCTCTCTCATTTAATAAAACTCTTTTTATTAAATTTATTCAGAATTTTGTTAATTACTTTAATTAACAAAGATTCACATATAGCCCCTTGCAATATTTCAATATCACATGCAGAACCACCTTCTGCAATTTCACCCGAAATAATTTCCGGTTTCTATTGAAACAATTCATGCGCTTTGCAATTCTTTCGTCTGAAACATATGTGCTCCAAAATGGTGTCCGGTAACTCTTAAGTGTGCCACCCTATGGTTCGCAAATAATGCAAACATGATCAAGACCCTTCTCCGATCAATAATCAACAATGGACACGGAGATCCGTCTCGACTCCTACACATTCAACGATGACTCCTCTGATCGTGAGAACCTTTAACGCTTGTAACTAAATCCCTTTGTCTCTCGATATATTACATGTCCGAGATTCTATCATCGGTATATCCATACCTAGTTTGATCTCGTTACCGACATGCACTCTTTTCTCGTTCCCGTGTGATCACATCACTTGCTTGCAAGCTATCCTAATGTGATATCACCGAGAGGGCCCAGAGTATATCTATCCGTCATCTGGATTGACAAATTCCACTCTTGATCCATGAGCTTCAACATAACACCTTCGTAGTACTGAACCCATCTTTATAGTCACCCTGTTACGGTGTGACATTTGATATTATCAAGATACTCTTCCGGTGTTAGTAATTAACATGATCTCATGGTCTAAGGATAAAGATTACTTCGTATGATGTTATAGCAATATAAACATAATGACTTGATCGTAATGCTATACTTCAGATGAATGTTCATCACATCATTCCACCAATGGTGTGACCTTGTTATTAACAACATCCAATGTCCATGATCAGGAAACCTTGATCATCCTGTTAATCAACAAGCTAGTCTATAAGAGAGGCATGACTAGGAACCCTTTTTGTTTACTAAACACACATCTATTGATATTTCCGAGTCAATACATTTCTAGCATGTAAAATAAACATCTATCATGTATAAGGAATATATAATAACAACTTTATTATTGCCTCTCAGGGCATATTTCCTTCAAGCTCAAGCTTGGGGATGCCACGCGTGTCACCCCAAGAAATATCCAAGAAGTACAAGCGTCAAAGCTTGGGGATGCCCAAGGCATCCCCTTCTTCATCAATAAAAATTCTAGGTTTCTTCCAAACGCTTCATTTTTATTGTTTCATGCACAGTTGTGTTGTTCTTGGAGCGTCTTACTTTTCGTTTTCATTTTGATTTTTAGTTTGCTTGGTTTGCTTAGTTTTCTGAATAAGTTTATTGGAACCCCTCTTTCGTACATTGGTTTGCAAATAGTTTGGTTTGGTTTGGAAAAGAGTAGGAAAGTTCATGCTTTTATGGTAAAAAGAGCTCGTTCTTGACTGTGGCTATGCTTTGTCATGTCGTGCTTGATATTGTTTTGGCTTTATGATTAGTATTATTTGATGTAGCATGACTTGTTATAAACAATTGAGATTGCTTAATGTTCCTTGGATGAATCATGCGTTGTTTTAGCATATTAAAGCATATTATAGTGGTATTCTCCTTTGAGGCTTTATTTGGGTTGACTTGGCACATGCTCACACCATGTTATGACTGTCACAAGTCACCATAGCCTTTATGATCCTTCAGTTTTCAACTTGTAGTATCACTTTATGCTTTGATCAATGATGTTTTGTCGCTCTGCATGATTATGGCCATTATTGCTCTCTTAGTTTGTCGCTCCCAGTCTTTTGCTAGCCTCCACCACCAAGTATGAGTTCCACTCATGCATCCAACTCCCTAAACCAAGTTATTCCAAAGAGTCCACCATACCTACCTACTAGCTTATGCTATTCCAAGTATATTCATGCTTTTGTCTACCTTTCACTTGTTATGAGAAAACTAGTGATTAAAGCTCTCACGAACTTGATGGCACACTTTACCTTATTGCCTCTAATAAACTTGAACCATTGGGTCCTTCTTTGTTGCGTATATGCTTGCGCTTTATAAGTTGAAATTAGCAGAACCATGTTTCATGGGGAACGCTTTCAACATTGCACTTGTACTTTGTACCCCGTTGATATCATGTTCTTTTGCTTACGGATCCCGGCGGTGTGAAATAAAAGTGAAACTTGTAAGATCATGGAGTTTGTATGTGTGTTAGAGAAACGCCTTGGTCGCTAGCCTAAGCCATTCCTAATCATGGTGGAAACTTGTAGTATCACCATAATGAGCACTCTATGAAGCATCCTCAGTAAAAACCTAAGCAAATAGCAAATAAAAAGATCGCTGAGATGCTCATTGTCTGCTTGCCTTGTCATTTTGATTATGGGAAAGCTCCCGTGTCATGTGCAAGGGGTACCCTGCATGGTTCTTAATGATACACATATACTTACAATGACAAGAGCTTACTCGTGACTGAAGTTGAGTAGCATGAGGATCGGTTTTCGTAAGTAAGGGGCATGAGATTTTGGTTTATAACTTGTCAAGCATATCCTCTTAGTTGTGTCACTTTAACCTTAATCACCTTCAAGATGCTTATGATAGGGGCAATGAGAGCTGAAAGCTATAAGTACCATAATTTTTGGAAGCTCTTTATGAGACTTGAATCCCTACTTCCTTTTACAAAAGGCCTTTCTTCCACCTTTATATTGAGTCTCCACCTTCTATCTTTATGCACTACTTTGAGAGCATAGTGGCCATTCTTAGTTCTATGTGCATTGTCCCAAGACTAGTTGATTGATGCATAACTTGTTATTGCTTGTTTGAAACTATTGTATCTAGTCACTCTTATGAACTTTGAAGGTGTCCTTTGCATTTATATTTGCTACTGTATTGAAGGACAAGCTGAATACTACTATGCTATGTTTTCTTTATGTGAAACAAACAAACGTCTTGCAAAGCATGTTATTCATGAATCTTTTGTTTGTGCCTTTTCATGTTGCATCATAGTCTCTTTGCCTATTGCTAGAACTTTGTCTTTCATGCTATGATTGAAGTATGATCCCAGCCTTGAATGTTTTGCAAATACTTTGATAAAGTCTTTGATGGTGCATGTCACCTCAAAAATTATTTCTTTTTATCACTTACCTACTCGAGGACGAGCAGGAGTTAAGCTTGGGGATGTTGATACATTGCAAATGTATCTATAATTTTTTATGTTCCATGCTTGGTTTTATCCACTTTCTTGTGTTTCGTTCCAAGTTTGGAGTACTTTTCATATGATTTCTTGGACTAACCTATTAACAAGAGCCACAAAGATACCTGCTTTTCTGCTGTTTTTGTTCCAGGAAAGTCGAAAATGAATATTCTCGAATTGGACGACAAAAAGCCAAAGTGCCTATTTTTCGGAAGGATCAAGTGCCAGAATACGAGACGGAGAGGGTCCAGGGGCCGGCCACACCACCTGGCCACGCAGCCAGGCCTGGCCCATGCCAGGGGGTGGGGTGGCTGCTCCCGGCACCCCCTCGGCCTCTCCTTCCGCCTATAAGTTGCCCTCGGGATGAAAACCCTAAGGACCCAATCAAAAATCCACGAAAGAGTCTCAGAGTCTGCCATCTCCATCCCTAGATCGGAGGGATCTCAAGCTCTTCTCGGCACGCCGAGAGGGAAATCACCTCGAGGCCTTCTTCATCACCATGCAAGCCTCCGGTGTGATGCGTGAGTAGTTCATCCTTGACTACGGATCCATGTAGTAGCTAGATGGCTGGTTCTCCTCCTTTGTGCTTTCATGTTTAGATCCTGTGAGCTCCGCTCATGATCAAGATCATCTATTTGTAATTCTGCATGTTGTGTTTGCGGGGATCCGATGGATATTGAGATGCTATTTCAGATTGATTATTGATTCTATCATGTCTTTGTTATTTGAGATCTTGCATGCTTTCCGTTGTTAGTAGCTATCTTGGCCAAGTAGATGCTAGCAACTCCAAGAGTTAGTATTTATGCTCGATAGTGGGTTCATGCCTCCGTAATCTGGGAAGTGACAGAAATCTCTAAGGTACTAGATGTGTTGTTGCTACTAGGGAGAAAACAACAATCCTTTGTTCATAGAATAATCGTATTGTTTACCTTACACGCAGTTCGTAAAGCAATAATTTGTTGCTTGCAACTTAATACTGGAGGGGGTTCGGATGATAACCTGAAGGTGGATTATTAGTCATAGATGCAGTTGGATGGCGGTCTATGTATTATGTTGTATTGCCCAATCAAGTCTCAAAGGAGTCAAGATGATTAGTATATGCATGTATTGCTTTCTCGGTGTTTGTCAATTGCCCCGCTGTAATTTGTTCATCCAGCATGTTATCTATCTAAGGAGAGCCACCTCTAGTGAACTATGGATCCCGGTCCTTGTCTTTTACATACAATCTAAGGTACTAGATGTGTTGTTGCTACTAGGGAGAAAACAACAATCCTTTGTTCATAGAACAATCGTATTGTTTACCTTACACGCAGTTCGTAAAGCAATAATCTGTTGCTTGCAACTTAATACTGGAGGGGGTTCGGATGATAACCTGAAGGCCGACGGAGGCTCGACTTGTCCGCTACCAAGTAACAATTGCACAACCTGTAATGTTGTTGTACATCGCCCCAGGTTCACTAACTCATCCCTGAAAAAATCTGACAACAATGTGTCTGCCTCTCTTTTGGGACAAATTTGAATCATTGGCCACAATAAGAAATTGAAATGTAATCATACAAAACACTATTCAGGGATATACATAGTCAGGTACAAAAACAAGCCTAAATATTGTAATCATAAATAAAAAACCAAACAATTAATCTTCAGGTGCATGTTAAAAATACTTATGATCAAAACCATTCATATACATATGCATCATACCAATCATTAAAAGATCAGAAACAATTCAAGGATCATATATGTAGTTCCATATGAGAATAAATCTAGGGCCTCATAATTTGTTTCAGAGATGGAGTTGGCGAACAAAAGTACCAACAGCACAACCTATATTGTTTGTGTGCATTGCTGCCTCAGGTTCACCAACCCATCCCTAAAACACGACACCGTCATATGTGTCTCCCCTTGAACTCTTTTGGGGCAAATTTCAATCATCGGCCTCGGTGACAAACTAAAATGTAATTCTTATACACTAAATGCATGAAATAGGTAATTTGAATATCATAGTTCTATGAATGTAGAATAAAGATTAAGGCCTCATAAGTTTCTACAGGGACGGCGTAAGTGAACCGAGTAACAATTGCACAGCCTATATTGTTCTTATACATCGCCCCTGGTTCACTAACTCGTCCCTGAAAAAATCTGACACCAATGTGTCTGCCTCTCTTTTGGGGCAAATTTGAATCACTGGCCACTATAAGAAATTGAAATGTAATTGTACAAAACATTATTCAGGGATATACATAGTCAGGTACAAAAACAAGCCTAAATATTGTAATTATAAATAAAAAATAAACAATTAATCTTCAGGTACATGTTAAAAATACTTATGATCAAAACCATTCATATACATATGCATCATACGAATCATTAAAAGATCAGAAACAATTCAAGGATCATATATGTAGTTCTATTTGAGAATAAATCAAGGGCCTCATAATTTGTTTCACAGATGGAGTTGGAGAACCAAAGTACCAACAGCACAACCTATATTGTTTGTGTGCATTGCTGCCTCAGGTTCACCAACCCATCCCTAAAACATGACACTGTCATATGTGTCTCCCCTTGAACTCTTTTGGGGCAAATTTCAATCATCGGCCTCGGTGACAAACTAAAATGTAATTCTTATACACTAAATGCATGGAATAGGTAATTTGAATATCATAGTTCTATGAATGTAGAATAAATATTAAGGCCTCATAAGTTTCTACAGGGACGGCGTAAGTGAACCGAGTAACAATTGCACATCCTATATTATTCTTGTACATCGCCCCAGGTTCACTAACTCGTCCCTGAAAAAATCTAGCACCAATGTGTCTGCCTCTCTTTTGGGGCAAATTTGAATCATTCGCCACATTAAGAAATTGAAATGTAATCGTACAAAACATTATTCAGGGATATACTTAGTCAGGTACAAAAACAAGCCTAAATATTGTAATTATAAATAAAAAACAATTAATCTTCAGGTACATGTTAAAAATACTTATGATCAAAACCATTCATATACATATGCATCATACGAATCATTAAAAGATTAGAAACAATTCAAGGATCATATATGTAGTTCCATTTGAGAATAAATCAAGGGCCTCATAATTTGTTTCAGAGATGGAGTTGGAGAACCAAAGTACCAATAGCACAGCCTATATTGTTTGTGTGCATTACTGCATCAGGTTCACCAACCCATCCCTAAAACACGACATGATCATACGTGTCTCCCCTTGAACTCTTTTGGGGCAAATTTCAATCATCGGTCTCGGTGACAAACTAAAATGTAATTCTTATACACTATGAATGCATGGAATAGATAATTCGAATATCATAGTTCTATGAATGTAGAATAAAGATTGCAGCCTCATAAGTTTATTCATGGATGGCGTGAGCGAACCAAGTAACAATTGCATAGCTTATATTGTTCTTGTACATGGTCCCAGGTTCGCTCACTCATCCCTGAAAAAATCTGACACCAATGTGTCTGCCTCTCTTTGGGGCAAATTTGAATCATTGGCCATAATAAGAAATTGAAATGTAATTGTACAAAACAATACTCAGGGATATACATAGTTAGGTACAAAAACAAGACTAAATATTGTAAATATAAATAAAAAACCAAACAATTAATCTTCAGGTACATGTTAAAAAATACTTATGATCAAAACCATTCATATACATATGCATCATACCAATCATTAAAAGATCAGAAACAATTCAAGGATTATATATGTAGTTCCATATGAGAATAAATCAAGGGCCTCATAATTTGTTTCAGAGATGGAGTTGGAGAACCAAAGTACCAACAGCACAACCTATATTGTTTGTGTGCATTGCTGCCTCAGGTTCACCATCCCATCCTTAAAACACGACGCCATCATACATGTCTCCCCTTGAACACTTTTGGGGCAAATTTCAATCATCAGCCTCGGTGACAAAGTACAATGTAATTCTTATACACTATGAATGCATGGAATAGATAATTCAAATATCATAGTTATATGAATGTAGAGTAAGATTGCAGCCTCATAAGTTTCTACAGAGATGGCGTAAGCGAACCAAGTAACAATTGCACAGCTTATATTGACCTTGTAATGGCTCTACATTCGCTCACTCATCCCTGAAAAAATTGACACCAATGTGTCTGCCTCTCGTTGGGGCAAATTTGAATCATTGGCCACAATAATAAATTGAAATGTAATCGTACAAAACAATATTCAGGGATATACAGATGCATCATACAACGCATTCATAGATCAGAAACAATACAAAGATTATATATTTAGGTTCCATATGAGAGAAATATTAGGGCCTCATTTTTTTCAACGATGGAGTCAGAGAACCAAAATACCAACAGCACAACCTATATTGTTTATGTGCATTGCTGCCTCAGGTTCACTAACCATCCCTAAGAAAACTACACCATCATATGTCCTTGCACCATTTTGGGGCAAAATTGAATCATTGGGCTCAGTACGGAATAGAAATGTAATGTTATAGGCCTGTTGTGTATTGAAATCAACACTCAACTACCAAACTCAACTAGATGGCAGATGAGCAGATTGGGGTTTTGTGACTAGACGGATTGGGGTTTTGTGACTAGATGGCAGATGCATCAATCAACCGATCGAATCATATATATACTACCCTACTTCAAGAGCAAAAGAATCTGTTCACGATTGAGCAAATCCTATGTATGAACAATGAAAATTGTGGATGCGACTAGAGAAGCTAGCAATGTATTACCTCGAACTCCTCATCAGGGACCTCCTCCTCGAACTCATCATTCTCCGCGATTGCGTCGAAGATTTCTTGAGCGGCGATGGGTTCGTCGATGTAGATCACTAGATTGCCTCCGCCTACCGCCTGCCCCCCATCCAGATCTGCCGCTGGCACCACGACGATGTCGGCCACCTGCTACTTGGCGGCGACGGCTACTACCTGCTGCTCGGCGGCGATGGCTACCACCTGCTGCTCGGCGGTGACGGCTACCACCTGTTGCTCGGCAGTGATGGCTACCACCTGTTGCTCGGCGTCGACGGCTACTGGCTGGACGGATGAGCTCGCACCCTCGACGGCACGACGACGAGCGGCGTTCGTGCCCGGAGAAGACGCCTCCGCCTGCTTGGCGACGACCGAGCCATCTGCTGCTGCGCCTTCAACTGGCTTCACCTCCGGATCGTCTCCACGCGTACCCTTCATGGCGCACCAAGGGAAGGAGGTAGTGCAAATGAGGGAGCTTCGGCACGCGCGGCAGGTGTAGATTGGGGTCTTGGGACTAGACAGACTGGGGGGAAATGACACGAGCTCATGGAAGAAGAAGGTCGAGGGGGGTTATAAACACCGGACCGTTCGTAGTCCTCGAGTGGACACGTGTGGTGGGCGGGGGGCGGGGGCTACCATGATCTCCACCCTTTTTTGGTTCCCTTTTTTTTGAACAGCCACGGTCTCCACTTTAGAGCTGCATTGAAAACACGCTCATGGCAGACCTCGATTCCACTTCATGCAAGTGGCGTGGAACTAATTTCTAGCAACGTTAGATCTACTCGAGGGGGGCCCTTGACTCATGGAATTTACTAGCGGTAGGGCCCAGTTGGAAGTGAGATTGAGAGCGCTGCGTAAAAATGGGATATGTCTGATTAAAATCAAGTGGCAATAAATTGCAGCGTCCCGTCGACAACCGTGCACTCGATGACCCCGTTACCCTATGTATGAGTTATAGTAGCAGTAGTAGGCTTTTCAAACTTGATTAAACTTGACATGACCGCTTGACGACTTTTTCCATGGACGGCATCGTGTTCCTTCCAGTAGAAGTCTCGCGGAGGGAGACGTCCGTTTTGTCTCACGCTGTACTATGAAGGGCACGACGTGTGCAACGATCATTGTTGGATCGCACAGAATCAACGATTGGTGCTCACGATCCGCGTGACAACTGTGACAACCAATCAGGGAGTAGCAGAAAGGGTGAGCACAGGTTTGCGCTTCTACGAAAGATAGAGAGGGGGGCCAAAACTAAGTAGTACCACATAAAACCAAGGGCAAAACTGAGTAGTATAAAAATGGAAAGTGTCTTGTACAATGAAATACATCGTGGAATACATCAAATTATGCCAAGATAGATCCACTAGAGTTCATTGGATGTGTGTTCTTCTCATAAACCACACATGGATCACCTGTGTGATTGCATGTCTATTCCTCTAGACAAACGACATAAGGATCCACCAGTGTCATTGGATGTGTGTTCTTCTAAACAAACCACATAAGTCATTGCATGTCTGTTCTTTTCATGAACCGCACTCGGTGTCATTGCATGTGTGATCCTCTAGACAGACCACGTAAGGATCCACCGGTGTCATTGCATGTCTGTTCCTCTAAACAAACCACATAAGGATCCACCAGTGTCATTGGATGTGTGTTCTTCTCATGAACCACACATGGATCCACCGGTGTCATTGCATGTATGTTCCTCTAAACAAACCACATAAGGATCCACTAGTGTCATTGCATGTCTGTTCTTTTCATGAACCACACCCAGTGTCATTGCATACGTGTTATTTTCATTAACCACAGCTAGAGTCATTGCATGTCTGTTACTTCCATAAACCACACATGGATCCAGTGATTTCATTGCATGTATGTTCTTTTCATGAACCACACCCAGTGTCACTGCATGTCAGTTCTTTTCATGAACCACATAAGGATCCACCCAGTGTCATTGGATGTGTGTTCTTCTCATGAACCACACGTGGATCCACCAGTGTCATTGCATGTCTGTTCCTCTAAACAAACCACATAAGGATCCACCAGTGTCACTGCATGTCAGTTCTTTTCATGAACCACATAAGGATCCACCCAGTGTCATTGGATGTGTGTTCTTCTCATGAACCACACGTGGATCCACCAGTGTCATTGCATGTTTGTTCCTCTAAACAAACCACATAAGGATCCACCAGTGTCATTGCATGTCTGTTCTTTTCATGAACCACACCTATTGTCATTGCATGTGTGTTCTTCTAAACAAACCACATAAGAATCCACAGTGTCATTGCATGTCTGTTCTTTTCATGAACCACACATAAGGATCCACCAGGGTCATTGCATGTCTATTCTTTTCATGAACCACACCCAATGTCATTGCATGTGTGTTCTCCTGACAAACCACATATGGATCCACTAGTGTCATTGCATGTCTGTTCTTTTCATGAACCACAGCTAGAGTCCACCAGTGTCATTGGATGTGTGTTCTTCCCATGAACCACACATGGATCCACCAGTGTCATTGCATGTCTGTTCTTTTCATGAATCACAGCTAGAGTCATGCATGTCTGTTACTTCCATAAACCACATATGGATCCACCTAGTGTGATTGCATGTCTGTTCCTCTAAACAAACCACATAAGGATCCACCAGTGTCATTGGATGTGTGTTCTTCTCATGAACCACACATGGATCCACCAGTGGCATTGCATGTTTGTTCCTCTAAAAAAACCACATAAGGATCCACCAGTGTCATTGCATGTCTGTTCTTTTCATGAACCACACATAAGGATCCACCAGTGTCATTGCATGTGTGTTCTTTTCATGAACCACAGCTAGAGTCATTGCATGTCTGTTCTTTTCATGAACCACACCCAGTGTCATTGCATGTTTGTTCTTCTGACAAACCACATATGGATCCACCAGTGTCATTGCATGTCTGTTCTTTTCATGAACCACAGCTAGAGTCCACCAGTGTCATTGGATGTGTGTTCTTCCCATGAACCACACATGGATCCACCAGTGTCATTGCATGTCTATTCTTTTCATGAATCACAGCTAGGGTCATTGCATGTCTGTTACTTCCATAAACCACATACGGATCCACCTAGTGTGATTGCATGTCTGTTCTTTTCACAAACCACACATGGATACACCAGTGTCATTGCATGGGTAGCCGTTAGACCGAGTCTTCTAGAAGGAACGCCCTAACACAGTTGTTCTGCTTGACGATTGTTACATACCATTCGATTGGGGTGCTTGGACGATTGGGATGGTCTTCGTGAGAGCGATCCGCGAGTAGGCTGTTCTGTGGCATGATTGGCCACGCTTGCTCTAGACAAATTGGCAACACCGGCGCCCCATTGCTATGAGTGTCACGTCTCACGAGTTCAGTGGGCCACATCCCAGTGTCACGTCCCCATTACTTCTCTTCCTCCCCGTACTTCTCTTCCTTACCCTCGAAGCCACTTTCCCTACTTCACTCCCATCCTGCCGTAGCCGCAAGCCGACGGCGCCTCCATCCCAATCCCCTCTCCGACAGCCACCCCCCCTCCCCTCTCGCCATGGGTTCAAGGGGAGATGGCGAGGAAACGCGTCGTGACGACAGGGACGGTGATTTCGATGTGAGTCGTCTCATCTCTATTTCTATCATTTGTGGCCAGTTATCTATTTTTTGAGCTAGATCTAATTTGTTTACTCATGCGCGTATGATGTGTTAGGCCAACCAGACAATGTATGACTCCGACTATCATGGTTTAGAGGATGAAGGCAGTCCTCTAGTATGTAAACATGGATATGTGCCCGCTAAATTTGTAGCCTTCGAAGGACGAAACATAGGCAGGAGGTTTCTACGGTGTCAAGGACATCGTACAATGATGCAAGGCGGAAGTTGCGATGTTGTCAAATGGGTAGATCCAGAGTGGCCCAAATCAATGCAGAAAACGCTGGACAAACTATGGGAAATGACTGTCGAGTTGAAAGAATCCATATTCAGCTCACTTCTTGACAGTGTTGAGACGAAGCTATGGGAACCAGTTGACACGACCAAGCATAAGCGAGATCTCAGGTGGGTGCAAGACAAGGTTATCAAAGTCGAGAAGGAGAGGGACGCGGCGTTGGTCCTGAAGGCTAAAGCAGAGCAAGAACTGACTCAAGCAAGGAATGATCTCCACGAGGCCAAAGTCCTGCAGTACACAACTACGAGTATTGACAAGTGCATGAGGAAAATTGCAGAGAAACAATTGAAGTTGTGCAAGGAAGATGCTAAAAGGAAGGAGCAGACAATTCGATCCTTGCTCTCGCAGGAAGATGCGCATCGGGCCAAGATTAGGAAGATCAAGGAGATGTGTGATAACTAGTTCTATTTAGCTTAAGCTCCATGCCTTTTTAAGTTGTAATATTTGTACTTGTTGACCTAGCGATCGAACTATTGGTCCCGGATTCCAGGGAGGAAAAAAACTGCTCTGACCCTGCATTACTTCTTTTGTCTGACCCTACATTACTTCTTTTGTCTGACCGTCGCTTCATCGTCCTCCTGTACAAATAGGATGCGCCACAGCGAGTTGCTTCGTCGTCCATCCCCTCGTCCTCTCCAATCTCCACCGCGCCGCCATGGAGATGCCCGATATGAACTTGTACGAGGTGGTGATGTTCGCGAACTTCGATATCCTCGCGCCGCCAGCCGCGAAGGTGCCCCACGGATGGTGCATCAGCTCTGCGGGGGTGCTGGTGGCTCCGCTACCTGGCCGAGCCGAGATGGAGAGCGAAATCGCGGCGTGCCGCCGCCAGTTGCCCGCGTGGAAGAGGGCGCTGCCAGATATGCGACCAGCCCGCATCGGCCGGGCCGCTGTTCAAGAAGGAGGAAGGCCAAGATTGGCAACCGCATCGTTGACGGGCGTGTGGTGCACCGGGATCTCCGCAACCGAGAAGGGCGGGAGAGGTTCTGGTCCGTCCCTGGACGGACCAAGTACACCGTTATCGCCGCTGCTCGACACGAAGAGGTGCTACGTCTCGCGAACAATGCGGGCATCGTGGAGGTTCCGTCCGACAGCAACGAGGAAGCCGGCGGCTCGGAGGACAGTGGCAGCGGAAGTGAAATTGTTGACTAGTGGTTGAATTAATGTAGGATATGAAATCGCACCTTTGTTTAGAAGAATTTGTGGTTGAAGTAATGAAATGCCTCGATTTAGATCTCTGTCTCGATTAATTTGTAGAAGAATTTGTAATTTTGATCAATTTCTGCCTCGATTTAGATCTCTGTCCCGGATTGGGAACGTGACCGTGGACCAAAGACACCTTTTCTACTAGTGTATTCTGACATTGGTGGTTTGTTTAAACGTAATCTACGTGGATTGTGCCGCATGCAAATGGCACAACCACAATTTATAAAGTGGAAGCACGTACAACCGATTACTGGAGATCCGGGAGCTTCGCCAGATGTAGGAGCAGAGAGGCGGTGAGATAGACAGGCTCAAGATTAGGCCAGAAAGTGGTACCCATTTCCTCCTCATCTGTGCATTATCGGTGAGAACATTGCTGTTTATGTTGCCATGTCGTAGCAAAGATTCGAAATAAGTTGCTGCTTGGAGTGTGTGGCACAAATAATTTATTTATGTGCCACTTACATTCCGTCGTATTTGGAGACCTCCTACCCCTCGGGAATCATGGAACCGGTGGATCCTTGTTTTCAGATAGCAGTGGCACAATCACAATTTCGGATTCAACTACTGACTCGGGCGTTTCCAAACCCTAAGTCGCGGTACATTTTACTCAGAGAACGTGGGTAGATTGTTTCGCCTAGCAACGTGCCATACACAAAGCGATCAGAATTTAACAGAATTACATATATAGGTTCAAGTTCAACACATTACTATGCATCTTCATTGCCGGCAACCTTCTTCCGCAGCCTGGGTGCCAAGCCTTCACGTCCAATGGCTTCTTCATTTCCTGCCTTCTTCCTCTTCCTCAGTGCCAATTTTCTTAGATTCACATACTCTGCATCGCCGGGACAATGGGCACCAGAATCGTGTCCAGGATCATCTTTCCACTCGTTTTAAATTTCTTCGGGCAGCAAAATGACATCTTTCCACTCGTTTTTAATTTCTTCGGGCAGCAAAATGACAGACCCAGCAGTCATGTTTCTAACCTTGCGGCACTTCCTGTCAAAGAAAAAAGACGGTTGCATAACTTCCCAATATCTACATAGTAAATAAAACAAAAATTAAAATTCAGCACAAACATGCAAACCCCAAGAGACCTTTGCTTACCAGGAGCTAATTGGATTCGAGCAACCACCCTGTCCAAGAATAGAAGGGCGACTCCCAGTTGCAGCAGCTTCCACATCCAGTACATCACATTTCAGCTCAAACATGGAAGCCGAAGCATACCTTTTCATCAACCCAATTAGTTGACTGTCACACGTTATAGGAACCATGATGCCACGTTCATCCATGAAGCTAAACTTTGCAGTCTGCTTCGGCCATAATTCAACATGATTACGCAGAGCAGCAACCATACCAGATATAGTGCAGATCTGCGCAGGCGCTTCTTCCATCGTGAAACAATGGTGTCCATACCTCTTGCCCTTAGAGTCGTACCTATAGAGGACTACCGTAACCAGGTAAGGGGGGTCCACACAGATCCCACTTGACAGAAAACTGTGGACAAAATATGTTTGTCAGCGTTGGGCTAACAAACAATTTGAGGTTCAGTAGCCAGCTAGCAGTTGTAACTAGTGCGAATAGCAAAGAGAAGGGTAGATCACCCGCTTGTCGACAGAACTTCTTCTTTCTTGATAGTAGGATCTGCCATCCTCCGAGCTGCTCGGCTCGTCGGCGGAGGAGGCGGGCTAGAGCCTTGCAATGGTGGCTATGGCATGCGCCATTGGAGCTCGGGATCAGCGACTAGGCGCAGCAACTTGGCGCCAGAAGTCAAATGTCTGAAGGGATCGTCCTGCCTAGAGGGTAGATTTCGACGCCGCCGGTGCTAGGGGAAAGCTGGGAATGGATTTTTGAAATTGGTCAATGCATCCAATCCACTTAGCTGCTCGATTTTCCTAAGAGGTTGCCGCGTTGGCGCCCGCGTCACGGGCAGATGACCGACATGAGGGTCCCGACCGTCTACTTCACGGGGCAGTTTAACAGAATGTTTGAATTTGGCAGGGGTGAGACGAGTTTGCATCGAAATGTCCCCTCTCAGTAGTTGGTGGCCCAACTTTTCGAAACGCGGTAATTTCAGGCAACTTAGGTACCGCCATGCGCTGGCCTACGAACTTTGGTATTAATCCCAAGCTGGGCAAGATGGAGCTCCTCCGTAATACGGCGAGGAGGTACCCTCGTCCTGATACGAGCTTGAGGACGCCCCACCGTAGTGCGAAGAGTAGTCGTAAGAAGGCACATCCTCCTGGTGCTGCCTGTGGAAATCAAGCAAGCGGAGCTGCTCGTCCACCTCCTCCTTGGAACGCGACCATGGTCTCGTGTAAATACTGAACAAAGTAGATTGTGGCAAAGAAATTTCCCTCTCGTCTCCGTCAGTAAACAACATCATGTATACTAAACCCTCCGTACTAGAGTCAGCAGTGACAAAGTGATGCATTTTCATAGCAGCAAGGTCAAGCCTTTGTGGTGCCAACACAGTTTCATTAGGATCCATAGAGAGTTCTAAAGAAGCAACCATGCGTGACGCAATAATGCCCCCATAAATAGGTCCCCTAGCAGCTAGGCGGCGAGAAATGAGAGAGCCAAGGTTGTACTTGATATTATTATTAAGTGCAGCAGCGAGGAAGGCAAATGATAATTAGAAATATTACTAGTGTTCTCCCTACCAAGAATGCTAGTGGCAAGATAATAAGCAAAATATCTAAGAGTTGGGAGTTGAATGTTCCTTATCTTCCCGCGCTGAGCTACGTGGTCATCGTCATTTGTCACACTTCGATAGAGCTCCAGCAAATCAGCGGGTCGACCTTGGATCTTCTTCACTGTCCTAGTCATGCCTATACCTATAATGCTACAAAATCTTTCCAATGACATGGTAATAGGCTGATTATAAATTCTGAAAGAAACAGTGATCGATAAGGGGTGTTAGTGAAAATGAAACTCTCAACGAAAGTTTTGGTGAGCACGGCATATTGCCCACTCTCATCTTCCATGTACGTGGTCAGGCCAACCCTCTGAACCAGTAGTAAGAAATCATTGAGGATCCCTGCAGCTTGCAAAAAGGTAAAACAAGGGAAGGTAGATGGGTGAGCATCTCCCTCATCTCCTTCATTGCCAAAGCGTGGTGCAATAAGATCGTCATTGTATGATGGCCTAAACTGAGAGGCTGATCTTGAAGGCCTTGCCCTCCTAGGTGTGTCCCTCTCAAATATTTCTCCAAAGGTGTGGTTATTCATCTTTGATATTCTGAAATTTAAACATCCATTATACAAGTGATTGCAAAGTGATTACATAATGAAGGGAACTACTCATAGGGACTTGCAAGAGGCCTAAACATGCATCAAAACAATATCTCTAAGCATTGAACAAGCTTACAAGCTCTCATAACCTGTCACCTATAGCAGCAAAATAATCAAGATATAAACCACTAAACACAAATCTACTTGGACAAGCGGAGGAGTCACATACCGGAGAACAAATGCTCCAAATTTCAGCAGCAAAGATGGTCTGAGCAAGGAGATCAAAAATCGTGGACAAGAACAGCAAGAACGCAATTTCGAGCAATGGACTGGTGTTTTCTCGGGAGAGAGAAGGCAGTGGGAAGTGAGAGAGTGAGTGGAGGGCCAGGGGTGGCCCACACCATGGCCAGGCGCGCCCCTGGGGTGGCCACGTCACCAGGTGGTGTGCCTGCCTAGTGGGCCCCCCTGGGTCACTCCAGGCACTTCGCTGCCCCTTTTATCATGTAAAAACTTAATATGAATTTTTTGGAATTTTTCAAGACACTTTATTTTTTAGCAATTTTCAGGTATTGATGAATGACTTTCTGACAGAAAGATGACTTTGGAATGATGCAATGACAAAACTAAACTAAAACTTCAGAAGTTCTACGACACTCTAATATGCAAGCAACTAGCAAAAGAAAAGTGAACGAAGCGAAAGCAAAAACTAAAATGGATAAAATAAAAGAAAGCAAAGATAATCATGGTGAAAACATTGTTTTGTTCATTAAAATCCCTTTGTTAACAAGGTTGATCAGGTCTTGTTACCAAAACAATTTTATATGAAACAAAACTTTGTATTCCACTAATGATTATGCTACCTCAACCTTGATAGCAATGGTCCCAATCATAATAGTTTCATATTTTTCTCATGGTATGGGACAATATATTTCTCCAACTTGAATGCCCTCAACATGTTCAATCGAGTTTAAACCATAAGTATTATCAATCTTCTTTGGGAAATAGACAGTATGCTCCTTGTCATTAACATTAAAAGTCACCTTTCCTTGATTACAATTAATAACAGCTCTTGTAGTATTAAGAAAAGGTCTCCAAAGAATAATAGACATATTGTCATCCTCAGAATTTCAAGCACAAAATCAGTTAATATCAAGCAATTATGAGCCACTTGAACATGTACATCCTCACATATACCAACAGGAATAGTAGTGGATTTATCAGCCATTTGCAAAGATATATCAGTTGGTATTAGTTTTTCCAGTTGAAGTCTCTTATAGAGAGAAAAAGGCATAACACTAACTCCTGCTCCCAAATCACAGAAAGCAGTTCTAACATAACTATTTTTAATAGATCAAGGAATAGTTGGAATCCCTGGGTCTCCAAGTTTCTTTGGAACCTTACCATTAAAGGAATAATTAGCAAGCAAAGTAGAAATTTCTTCATTAGGGATCTTCCTTTTATTCGAGACAATATCCTTCATATACTTTGAATAAGGAGGAAATTTAATAGCATCAGTCAAAGGAATTTGCAAGAATAAAGGTTTCATCCACTCACAAAACTTGTTATAGTGTTCATCTTCCTTTGACTTGTGTTTCTTATTAGGGAAAGGCATAGGTTTTTGGACCCAAGGCTCTCTTTCACTACCATGTTTCTTAGCAACAAAATCTTCTTTAGTGTATTTAGTATTCTTAGCGTGCCTTTCAGGTTCTGCTTCAACTTTTTCTTTATTAGGGGCATCATTTTCTTCATTACCACTTTCAGTTTCAGCATCAGAGACAGATATACTATTAGGATCTTTAGCAGGTTCAGAAGGTTCTACAATAGTTTTATGTTTCTTTTTTCTTTTCTTAGGAGTAGTACCACTATTTTGAGCTTGTTGAGAATCCTGCTCAATTCTTTTAGGATGCCCCTCAGGATATAGAGGATCCTGGGTGGCAGCACCACTTCTAGTTCTAATTTCATAAGCATGTTTTTCTTTAGCAACATTAACTAGCAAGTCTTTTTGTACTCTAATAAGCTGATCAATTTGAGTTTGAACCATTTGAAAAATTTTAACAAGCATTTTAACATCATTAGAGGTTCTTTCCACAATATCCTTCAACTCAACAATAGCTCTAGAGTTTTCCATTAAATGATTTTGCACCCTTTTATTAAAATTATCGTGCTTAACAATAAAACATCAAATTCTTCTAAGCATTGATCAGGAGGTTTAGAGTAAGGAATATCACCTTCATCAAAATTTTGGAGAGAGTGTACCTCAATAGTGGATGAGTGGGAGATTGGCTTACATAATTCTTCTATAGGAGGTAAATTCTTCACATCTTCAGCTTTAATACCCTTCTCCTTAAGACATTTCTTGGCTTCCTTCATCACTTCATCATTTAGTTCAATAACTCCCCCTCTTCTTTGGTGTTGGTATAGGCGCAGGCATAGTTAACTCAGGTGTAGTCGGTTCAGATGAAGTCCAGTCTTCATAATTATTGCTTATTTTAGCCATTAATTCCTCAACTTCTTTGGGAGTTCTATTCCTGAAAACACAACCATCACAACTATCCAGGTATGTCCTAGATTCTTCAGTTAGTCCATTATAATATATATCAAGAAGCTCATTTTTAGGTAATGGACATCCAGCCTATGCATGAATCAAAGCACAAAACCTTACCCATGATTCAGGCAATATCTGTTTTTCTCCCTGTTTAAAATCAAAAAGTTCCTGCAAAATAGCATGTGTAGCACTAGGAGGGAAAAAAATTCCAAAGGAAAGTACTAATCAAGCAATCAGGGCTATCAATAGATCCAGGAGGTAAATTATTAAACCAAGTTTTAGCTTCTCCTTTCAGTGAAAAAGGGGAAAATTTAGCAACAAAGTAGGTGTGCATCTTAATATCATCAAAAATAGGCCACTCGTGGTAGAAAGCTCAGTCATATGTGCTATAGCACTTTCATTCTTAGTCCCACAAAAAGGTTCTTTCTCAATAATAGTTATGTAAGATAAATCGAGAAAGAAATCATAATCCTTATCTTTAATGTTTATGGGAGATGCAGCAAACTTAGCATTACGAGACAATTTGGATTTTATAGTACGCCTCTCAAGGAGACTATTAATAGCACTCCTATTGTGGGTGTTTTGACATTCTTTAATAAATTCATCGGTCATCTCTATATAACCGTCTTCAATATCATAGCTCTCTCTAGACTCAGGTGAACTGACAGGTGTAGTAGTGTCTTCATTAGGAGTTTCAGTATTTCTAGCTATAGTTCTAGAAATCGTAGCATCTAGGAAAGGACCTAATGAACCACTTTTATCAAGCACAGTAGAAGCAGCATCATAAGTATCAGAAGTTTCAGATTCAGCAGTAGTAGCAATGTGTGTAGCATGTGTATGTGGTGGTGTAAGGAACTTACTCATAACAGATGGTGAATCAAGAGCAATAGAGGTGTTCAGAACCGTACCTCTCCTTGTAGTGGATGGTAATATAGGAAGTTCCCCTTTCCATCACGAGATTTACCCATGATGAATGGAGGGCAACAAACAATAGTGATTCCAAGTGAACTTGATAAATAGAGCTATGCTCCCCGGCAACGGCGCCAGAAAATAGTCTTGATGACCCACAAGTATAGGGGGTGTATCGCAGTATTTTCGAGGGAAGTGAAACCCAATTTATTGATTCGACACAAGGGGAGCCAAACAATATTTATAAGCCTTAACAAATGAGTTGTCAATTCAGCTGCACCTGGAAACAATCTTGCTCACAACAGTTTACCAGTAGCAACAGTTTTGTAATAGCAATAGCAAAGTAATAGCAGTAGTAAAAGTAAAGACAGCAGTAACAATTGCAGTAAATAGTAGGATTAAAATGCGGTAGGCATAGGGATGGATGGATGGGCATTGCATGGACAAGACAATTCATGTAGCAATCAAGATATAGGGCATTTGCATATAAATAAGGTAAATCATCCAAGTACTACATAATCATAGGCATGTGTTCCATATATAGTCATGTGTGCTCGCAATGAGAACTTGCACAACATCTTTTGTCCTGCCAGCCCGTTTGCACCGGGGCCTCAAGGGAACTACTGGCAATTAAGGTGCTCCTTTTAATAGAGCACCGGAGCAAAGCATTAACACTCTGTGAACACATGTGATCCTCATATCAAAGCCATTCCCTCTGGTTATCCCGATTACTGTCACTTCGGGGCCTTTGGTTCCGGACAACAATATGTGTATACAACTTGCAGGTAAGACCATAAACAATACTATCATAATGAATCAATAACATGTTCAGATCTGAAATCATGGCACTCGGGCCCTAGTGACAAGCATTAAGCATAACAAGTTGCAACAAAGTCAAAAAGCACTAATAATAGATACTAGGAACCTTGCCCTAACAATCTGATGCCATTACATGAACGATCTCATCCAATCCCTACCATCCCCATAGCCTACAGCAGGGGATTACTCACTCATGGATGGAGGGAACATGGATGGTCGATGGAGAAGCGATGGTGATGATGATGGCGATGATCTCCTCCAATTCCCAGTCCCGACAGGGTGCCAGAACGGAGTTTCTGGTTCCGATTCGCAGAATCTGGTGGTGGCGGCAGCGGAACTCTTTCTAGAAAAACGTCGAACCCCCCTTAGTTTTTAGGTCAAGAGGCAACTTATAGGCGAAGAGGGAGGCCGAGGGGAGTGATCGAGGCAGCCACACCACCCCCAGGCGCGGCCTAGCCTGTCCCACGTGGCCAGGTGGTCTGGGCCCCCCGTGGCCCTCCTCTGTCTCGTCTTCTGGCTCCGTGAGTCTTCTGATGAAATAGGATTTTTGGCATATTTTCCGGGATTTTTCCTGATAGTTGATTTTCTGCACAAAAACTAGACACTAAGGTAATTCTGCTGAAAACAGCATCAGTCCGTGTTAGTTGTATCCAAATCACACAAGTTTAGACGAGAAATAATAGCAAAAGTGTTCAAGAAAGTAGATACGTTTTGGACGTATCATTGACCTCCATCTATAAGAATTTAGGATGAGCAAGTTAGTGGGGTGATCAAGTGTGTCAAATTTTATGTAGGATTGCAAGATTTTTTTTGAAAGAATCTCAAGGATAAGAGTGGGAATAGGTTTTCATAAATACTCACTTGTTTTTGTTTTGAAACTAAGTTTTTGTTCAGACTTCCATTCTAACTAGGGTCTCCTATGGTCAGGATGGCTCTGATACCAACTTGTCAACACCCGGATTTTTAATCCCAGATGCCTGTTATGCCATACATCGCAATCCCAGGATTACCATTTTTGCTAGACATAACAGAATTGGTACCACAGTACATCATCCATTACAAACCATAATAAAGGACTTACAAATAAAGGATCTCATGATCCAGTCTTAATATAATCAAAGCAGCAGAAAGTAAACATAGTAGGGGCTCCATCTTCAGAGTCACAGGCAATGCTGATGATGGGAGGTGATCCTAGTTGTCATAGACCTCCTGTTGTCCATCTTCCTGGTAGTCCTCCTCATAGTCTGGCCACGGGAATAGCCAGGGACAAAGCCATGAGTACTCTTTAAGTACTCGCAAACTATCACTACCAAGTAATGTAGTTCTAGTAGGAATCTTAAGCTCTAGGTTTATTTGCAAAAAGGCAGGTTTATTTCATACTGAGTTTAGAAGTAAAGAAAACTAAATTAAGTTTCTTTATCACTTAAGTGGGAACCTAGTTTTCATATCCACAACCCTGTTGTGGTCAAGTCAAAGTCATAGTTGAATTCACAAGTCATTTTGAAAACATCTGACAATGGAATAGTATGGCCACTCCAACTGTCCATAACCACGGACGCGGCTATTCGAATAGTTTGACAATCTGCAGAGGTGGTACATTTTCACCACAAAATTCGATACATCCATCAGGGATAACCCTGAATCATCATACTTAGTATGCGGATAATCAATCATAACCTTTCAATTACACACTCTAGTATAGGCACCTCCCCTATGAGCTTGGCCTCCCAGCCATGGCCATCTGCCATCCTGGGCACTGCATAGGTGGACATTCACACTCACGAGGTAGCCTCAACTCAACCTCTTTCCACGAGGGAACCCGTACTAAGGCATATAAACTTCCAGTTAAGCCCTACCCAATTTAGGTATTGTGGTTGTACGGTAAAATTGGAATGGTATCGCATCCGAACCCAACCATAGGAGGAGAGCCCAGCTCGCCAAAGTCTTGACTCATCCGCCGCCTTTCTGTGCGCCTCGAGCTGCACGATCACCTGCTGCTGGCGCTTGAATTCCTCCTTCAGTAGCCAATGATAGCCCGTCGGCATGTCCGGCGGTGTGTTGGGGGGTATAGGATTGCCCCATAGAGCTTCTCGATAGTGAGCCCACTCGTTGTCATTGAGTTTGATCAGCATGCGCTCGCCGGTGTTTTCATTCGTCATGAGGTGCAGTTCTCCTCCCGTCCCATTGTTGACGGGCGCGCCATTGCCACCGTTGGTGGGGTCACCGTTGGGTGCATTGCCATTGGGTATACCGCTGTTGGGTGGTCTAGTGCCAGATCCGGTGCCGATGTTTTCGCGATTGACACCGGTGTCACCCGCATTGATGACGGCGCACATGAAGTGATTGGGGAAGCTGTTGCTCCCGCAACTTTCAGATCCGGAGCCGTGGGCTCCATCTTCTGTGGTTAGGTCACCCAGATCGGATCCGCGACTGCTGTTGCTGTCCGTACTCCCAGTTGTTGCTGAGGTGTTGAGCTTGTTGAGGGTGTCGATTGGTGGCGGGAACCACGACGCTGGAGCAATCGCGGGTGTCGTTGGCTGGTCAGGCATGCGAAGCGTGCCTAGTTGACCAACCTAGAAGCGGAAGCTTCCAATCGCCCGGCTGATCCCATCGTCCACAGACTCGAAAGCTGGGCATGTGGTCGGCATGTGGACAGTGAAGTTGAACGCGCCGAAGAGCTAGCGAATCTCCGCTGTTGGAGAGTTGTAGATCGCGGTTGACGGGGTCGAAGAAGCCACGACATCAGCACTCCCAATTCCCATAGACGGCGCCAATTGATGAGGGTTCAACTCATCAAGGCCCATTGTTATGGACTTCGGTTTTGGAGAAGGAGGGAGCGCTGGAAGCATCAATCGGCTAGCAAACAAGCACATAGGGATGCAAGGTTTACCCCCAGGTTCAGGCCTCGTAGAGGTCCCTACTCCTGCTTGTCTGCTCTTGGAATTATCGAAGGAATCGAAGATTACAGAGGTGCGCAAATGCAATCTGGCGAGAGTTGTGGAAACTAGGGTTGTGATTATCCTCCTTGCCGCCCTGATACATTGTAAATGTATCTATAATTTTTGATGTTCCATGCTTGGTTTTATACACTTTCTTGTGTTTTGTTCCAACTTTGGAGTACTTTTCATATGGTTTCTTGGACTAACCTATTAATAAGAGCCACTGTGCCAGCTGCCTGTTTTCTGCTGTTTTTGGTTCCAGGAAAGTCAGAAAATGAATATTCTCGGAATTGGACGGGACAAAAGCCAAAGTGCCTACTTTTCTGGAAGGGATCAAGTGCCAGAATACGAGACGGAGAGGGTCCAGGGGCCAGCCACACCACCCAGCACCCCCTCGGCCTCTCCTTCCGCCTATAAGTTGCCCTCAGGACGAAAACCCTAGGTACCCAATCAAAATCCACGATGTAGTCTCAGAGCCACCGTCATCTCCATCCCTAGATCGGGAGGGATCTGAAGCTCTTCCCGGCACCCTGCCAGAGAGGGGAATTCACCCTGGAGGCCTTCTTCATCACCATGCAAGCCTCCGGTGTGATGCGTGAGTAGTTCATCCTTGGACTACGGATCCATGTAGTAGCTAGATGGCTGGTTTCTCCTCCTTTGTGCTTTCATGTTTAGATCTTGTGAGCTCCGTTCATGATCAAGATCATCTATTTGTAATTCATACATGTTGTGTTTGCAGGGATCCGATGGATATTGAGATGCTATTTCAGATTGATTATTGATTCTATCATGTCTTTGTTATTTGAGATCTTGCATGCTTTCCGTTGTTAGTAGCTATCTTGGCCAAGTATATGCTAGCAACTCCAAGAGTTAGTATTTATGCTCGATAGTGGGTTCATGCCTCCGTAACTGGGAAGTGACAGAAATCTCTAAGGTACTAGATGTGTTGTTGCTACTAGGGAGAAAACAACAATCCTTTGTTCATAGAACAATCGTATTGTTTACCTTACATGCAGTTCGTAAAGCAATAATCTGTTGCTTACAACTTAATACTGGAGGGGGCTCGGATGATAACCTGAAGGTGGATTATTAGTCATAGATGCAGTTGGATGGCGGTCTATGTATTATGTTGTAATGCCCAGTCAAGTCTCAAAGGAGTCAAGATTATTAGTATATGCATGTATTGCTTTCTCGGTGTTTGTCAATTGCCCCGCTGTAATTTGTTCACCCAGCATGTTATCTATCTAAGGAGAGCCACCTCTAGTGAACTATGGATCTCGGTCCTTGTCTTTTATATACAATCTACAATGTTTTACTACTTTGTGTTTACTTTCTGCAAACTATTACTTCCTTCCATTCGATATGTTTAATCCTTTGTTTTCCGCAAAACACGGTGAGATTGACAACCTCATCACAAGTTGGGGACAAAGTTCTGTGGTTGTGTTGTGGAGGTCTCCACGTTGCTACTAGCACCGGTAGTGCGCCCTGCCAAAGCTCAGCTAGTAACACCTTTGGGGTGTTTCCTTGCTCCTACTGGTTCGATTAAACCTTGGTTTCATAACTGAGGGAAAACTTACTGCTGTGCTCATCATACCTTCCTCTTGGGGTTCCCAACGAGCTCTACATTGAAAGTCGAGTGCATGAAGATCTTTTCTAGTGCCATTGCCGGGGAGTCAAGGACATCTTCACAAGGGGAGTCCCTCATAACCAATCTCTTTACTTTATTGTTTTTGTTTTGCTTAGTTTCTTTTTTGCTTTGTTTGCTTGTTTTGTTCTTCAAAAACACAAAAAAAAATAGTTTTACTTGTTTGCTTTCTTATTTGAAAACCCAAAAAAATGACTAGTCTTGAAAACACTAAGTTGTGTGACTTCACTAGCACCAACAACAATGATTTTATGAGCACTCCTATTGCTCCACCTATGGCTGAAAATACTTTCTTTGAGATAAAACCTGCCTTGCTCAATCTTGTTATGAGAGAACAATTTTCTGGTATTGGTAATGAAGATGCTGCTTCCCATCAAAATAACTTTGTTGAACTTTGTGAGATGCAAAAGCATAGGGATATAGATGGTGATATTATTAAACTGAAATTGTTTCCTTTCTCTTTGAGAGGAAAAGCTAAAGAATGGTTGAATTCCTTAACTAGGAATAGTATTGATTCTTGGACTAAGTGCAAAGATGCTTTTATTGGAAAATACTATCCTCATGCTAAGATTATATCCATGAGAAGTGAAATAATAAATTTTAAACAACTTGATAATGAGCATGTTGCTCAAGCTTGGGAAAGAATGAAATCTTTGGTAAAGAATTTTCCCACTCATGGACTGACTGCTTGGATGATCATCCAAACTTTTTATGCAGGATTGAACTATTCTTCAAGGAATCTATTGGATTCAGCTGCTGGAGGTACCTTTATGACCATCACCTTAGGATTGCTCTTTGCTATAGATATGCTTTAGATGCTATTGTGGGAGGAGATTTCCTCCAATGTAATGAGGATGATTCCTTTAATGCTATAAAGAAATTGATCCTCACTTACACTATGCCTAGCCAAACTGATATTTCTTTCGCAAAAATATTTGCTAGGTTGAACACTCTTGAGGCTAGCACTACTAGCTTAGAAAGTTGCTATAATACGCTTAGGGAGCATCACAATTATGTTCCAATAAATTCTGAACCATCAAAGTGGCTCCCTACAGTAAAGATTGAGATATACACTGAAACTTTTCAAGCCCGCTGCGATATCATGTCTAAATTTTGTCTTATGCCCAAAGATATTTATGAATCTTTGAATCTTTGGGGGCTTACTAAAGGAGGGAGAGAAATATCTCTTGCTAATAATGCTACCATATTACCTATTGGAATAGCTGAAGGAGTGTTTACAAACATCCTTGGGAAAATGATTTCTACTGATTATCTTGTTATTGAATGTGCAGGAAAAGGACAAATTACACTTGGCAGGTCCCTATTAGAAATTCTTGGAGCAATAATAGATGTGGGAAAGGGGACAATGCACCTTTCTTATCCACCAAACAATCACATTTTCCCAAAGGTTAAGAATAAAAATAAAAGAGGTAAGGCAAGAAATTTGGTCTTAATGCTTCTTCATTTGAGAACACTTGATTCTTTCTTTGCTTCTTATGCCTAACTTAAAGGCGTTAAAGAAAAGTACTTGTTGGGAGATAATCCAAGAGTTTTAGATGAGTCTTGGAAGTTATTACCTCAGTAATAACCGCCCCTTATCCTTTTGATTTTGATTTTTAGTTTGCTTGGTTTGCTTAGTTTTCTGAATAAGTTTATTGGAACCCCTCTTTCGTACATTGGTTTGCAAATAGTTTGGTTTGGTTTGGAAAAGAGTAGGAAAGGTCATGCTTTTATGGTAAAAAGAGCTCGTTCTTGACTGTGGCTATGCTTTGTCATGCCGTGCTTGATATTGTTTTGGCTTTATGATTAGTATTATTTGATGTAGCATGACTTGTTATAAACAATTGAGATTGCTTAATGTGCCTTGGATGAATCATGCGTTGTTTTAGCATATTAAAGCATATTATAGTGGTATTCTCCTTTGAGGCTTTATTTGGGTTGACTTGGCACATGCTCACACCATGTTATGACTGTCACAAGTCACCATAGCCTTTATGATCCTTCAGTTTTCAACTTGTAGTATCACTTTATGCTTTGATCAATGATGTTTTGTCGCTCTGCATGATTATGGCCATTATTGCTCTCTTAGTTTGTCGCTCCCAGTCTTTTGCTAGCCTCCACCACCAAGTATGAGTTCCACTCATGCATCCAACTCCCTAAACCAAGTTATTCCAAAGAGTCCACCATACCTACCTACTAGCTTATGCTATTCCAAGTATATTCATGCTTTTGTCTACCTTCCACTTGTTATGAGAAAACTAGTGATTAAAGCTCTCACGAACTTGATGGCACACTTTACTTTATTGCCTCTAATAAACTTGAACCATTGGGTCCTTCTTTGTTGCGTATATGCTTGCGCTTTATAAGTTGAAATTAGCAGAACCATGTTTCATGGGGAACGCTTTCAACATTGCACTTGTACTTTGTACCCCGTTGATATCATGTTCTTTTGCTTACGGATCCCGGCGGTGTGAAATAAAAGTGAAACTTGTAAGATCATGGAGTTTGTATGTGTGTTAGAGAAACGCCTAGGCCGCTAGCCTAAGCCATGCCTAATCATGGTGGAAACTTACAGCATCACCATAATGAGCACTCTATGAAGCATCCTCAGTAAAAACCTATGCAAATAGCAAATAAAAAGATCGCTGAGATGCTCATTGTCTGCTTGCCTTGTCATTTTGATTATGGGAAAGCTCCCGTGTCATGTGCAAGGGGTACCCTGTTGGCGGTTCTTAATGATACACATATACTTACAATGACAAGAGCTTACTTGTGACTGAAGTTGAGTAGCATGAGGATCGGTTTTCGTAAGTAAGGGGCATGAGATTTTGGTTTATAACTTGTCAAGCATATCCTCTTAGTTGTGTCACTTTAACCTTAATCACCTTCAAGATGCTTATGATAGGGGCAATGAGAGCTGAAAGCTATAAGTACCATAATTTTTGGAAGCTCTTTATGAGACTTGAATCCCTACTTCCTTTTACAAAAGGCCTTTCTTACACCTTTATATTGAGTCTCCACCTTCTATCTTTATGCACTACTTTGAGAGCATAGTGGCCATTCTTAGTTCTATGTGCATTGTCCCAAGACTAGTTGATTGATGCATAACTTGTTATTGCTTCTTTGAAACTATTGTATCTAGTCACTCTTATGAACTTTGAAGGTGTCCTTTGCATTTATATTTGCTACTGTATTGAAGGACAAGCTGAATACTACTATGCTATGTTTTCTTTATGTGAAACAAACAAACGTCTTGCAAAGCATGTTATTCATGAATCTTTTGTTTGTGCCTTTTCATGTTGCATCATAGTCTCTTTGCCTATTGCTAGAACTTTATCTTTCATGCTATGATTGAAGTATGATCCCAGCCTTGAATGTTTTGCAAATACTTTGATCAAGTCTTTGATGGTGCATGTCACCTCAAAAATTATTTCTTTTTATCACTTACCTACTCGAGGACGAGCAGGAGTTAAGCTTGGGGATGTTGATACATTGCAAATGTATCTATAATTTTTTATGTTCCATGCTTGGTTTTATCCACTTTCTTGTGTTTTGTTCCAAGTTTGGAGTACTTTTCATATGATTTCTTGGACTAACCTATTAACAAGAGCCACATTGCCCGTACTTTTCTGCTGTTTTTTGTTCCAGGAAAGTCAAAAAATGAATATTCTCAGAATTGGACGGGACAAAAGCCAAAGTGCCTATTTTTCCGGAAGGGATCAAGTGCCAGAATACGAGACGGAGAGGGTCCAGGGGCCGGCCACACCACCTGGCCACGCAGCCAGGCCTGGCCCACGCCAGGGGGTGGGGTGGCTGCTCCCGGCACCCCCTCGGCCTCTCCTTCCGCCTATAAGTTGCCCTCGGGATGAAAACCCTAAGGACCCAATCAAAAATCCACGAAAGAGTCTGTAGCCGTCGTCATCTCCATCCCTAGATCGGGAGGGATCTGAAGCTCTTCTCGGCACCCTGCCGGAGAAGGGAAATCACCCTGGAGGCCTTCTTCATCACCATGCAAGCCTCCAGTGTGATGCGTGAGTAGTTCATCCTTGGACTACGGATCCATGTAGTAGCTAGATGGCTGGTTCTCCTCCTTTGTGCTTTCATGTTTAGATCCTGTGAGCTCCGTTCATGATCAAGATCATCTATTTGTAATTCTGCATGTTGTGTTTGCGGGGATCCGATGGATATTGAGATGCTATTTCAGATTGATTATTGATTCTATCATGTCTTTGTTATTTGAGATCTTGCATGCTTTCCGTTGTTAGTAGCTATCTTGGCCAAGTAGATGCTAGCAACTCCAAGAGTTAGTATTTATGCTCGATAGTGGGTTCATGCCTCTGGTAATCTGGGGAAGTGACAGAAATCTCTAAGGTACTAGATGTGTTGTTGCTACTAGGGAGAAAACAACAATCCTTTGTTCATAGAACAATCGTATTGTTTACCTTACACGCAGTTCGTAAAGCAATAATCTGTTGCTTGCAACTTAATACTGGAGGGGGTTCGGATGATAACCTGAAGGCCGACGGAGGCTCGACTTGTCCGCTACCCTTCTGTGCTCGTCGAGCTAGGAGATTACTTGCCGCTGGCGCTTGAACTCCTCCTTGAGTAGCCAGTGATAACCCATCAGCATGTCTTGCGATGAGTTAGGATGTAGGGGGTTGCCCCGTAGAGCCTCCCTACATCGAGCCCACTCAACGTCATTGAGCTTTATCAGCACGCGCTCTCGGGTTTGCTCGTTCGCCGAAAGATTCGGCTGATCTTCTAGGCTAGGCCCTTCTGTCCCATTGTTGGTGGGTGCACCGTTGGCGGGGCCACCGTTTGCGATTGGGATTCCACCGCTAGTGCCGGTGTTGTCTCGAGTGCCGTTGTTGCCGCCCATGTTGATGACGGTGCACATGTAATGGCTGGGGAAGCTGTTGCTCCCACAGCTTTCAGATCCAGAGCCATAGGCTCCGTCTTCTGTTGCCAGATCGGACTCGCGACTATTGTCGCTGTTAGTATTCCCGACTGACATTGGGGCATTGAGTTTGCTCAGGGTGCCGATCGGTGGTGGAAACCACGATGATGGAGCAATCGCGGGAACCTTCGGCTAGTCAGGGAGGTGTAGGGTGCCTAGATGACCAACTTGGAAGTGTAAACTCCCGATCGCGAGGCCGATTCCATCGCCCACAGACTCGAAATCTGGGCGAGTGGCCGGCGTGTGGACAGTGAAGTCAAAAGCACCGGAGAGGAGGCGAGTCTCAGCTACTGCAGAGTCGTAGATCACGGTTGATGGGGCCGAGGAAGCCGCAACATCAGTACTCCCTTTTCCCACAGATGGCGCTAATTAACGAGGGGTTAACTCATCAATGCCCATCGCAGATGGACTTAGGTTCGAGGAAGTGGGGAGCGCTGGAGGCATTAATTGGCTAGCAAACAAGCACACAAGGACGCAAGGTTTATGTCAACACCCGGATTTTTAATCCCAGATGCATGTTATGCCATACATCGCAATCCCAGGATTACCATTTTTGTGAGACATAACAGAATTGGTACCACAGTAGATCATCCATTACAAACCATAATAAAGTTCTTACAAATAAAGGATCTCATGATCCAGTCTTAATACAATCAAAGCAGCGGAAAGTAAATGCAGTAGGGGCTCCATCTTCAGAGTCACAAGCAATGCTGACGATGGGAGATGATCCTAGTTGTCATAGACCTCCTACTGTCCATCTTCCTGGTAGTCCTCCTCATAGTATGGCCACGGGAATAGCCAGGGACAAAGCCATGAGTACTCTTTAAGTACTCGCAAACTATCACTAACAAGTAATGTAGTTCTAGTAGGAATCTTAAGCTCTAGGTTTATTTGCAAAAAGGCAGGTTTATTTCATACTAAGTTTAGAAGTAAAGAAAACTAAATTAAGTTTCTTTATCACTTAAGTGGGAACCTAGTTTTCATATCCACAACCCTGTTGTGGTCAAGTCAAAGTCATAGTTGAATTCACAAGTCATTTTGAAAACATCTGACAACGGAACAGTATGGCCACTCCAATTGTCCATAACCGCGGACGCGGCTATTCGAATAGTTTGACACTCTGTAGAGGTGGTACATTTTCACCACAAAATTCGATACATCCGTCAGGGATAACCCTGAATCATCATACTTAGTATGCGGATAATCAATCCTAACCTTTCAATTACACACTCTAGTATAGGCACCTCCCCTATGAGCCTGGCCTCCCAGCCATGGCCATCTGCCATCCTGGGCACTGCATAGGTGGACATTCACACTCACGAGGTAGCCTTAGCTCAACCTCTTTCTGCGAGGGAACCCATACTAAGGCATATAAACTTCCAGTTAAGACCTACCCAATTCAGGTATTGTGGTTGTACGGTAAAATTGGAATGGTATCGCATCCGAACCCAACCATCAGTTTTTATAAAGGGTCAAGGCTCATGCCTCAACATTTTCATCATCAAACCATTGTGTTTATCAACACATGTCAAAACATTTCAATAGAATGACTCATCATTCCAAGGTTTTCATAATCATTTTCACCAGGTATTCCCATCTAAAGTGATCAACTTTTATGCTTAGCACTAGCCACTAAAGTTGAGGGTATTCATTAATGAGGGTGCTAATCAAGTGTAACTATCCAACTCTAGTTTTATGCCTTTTGATGACATCTAAGTATAACTACTTAGGCCTAGTTTTATACTCTTTATGGTATTTATACTATTTTTCCAATACTCACAAATTACTAACTAAAAGTAAAGAACTTTGGTCAAAGTAAAAGAATAAAGCTTGCAAGTAAAACTTGGGATTGGTATAATCAAAGTTGCATAACCAAAGCATGCCTAATGCATCTTGCATAGGTTATCAAGTTTGCAAGTGTTAGCTTGCATAGTTCTAGCTTGCCTTGAGTAGTGTAGTGGTTGAAGTTCTCTTCTTCTTCTTCTTGGTAGTACTCCTCCTCGTATCCTGGGTCGGTACTATCGTCTATAAATGAATACAAGGTACACAATCACCAAACAATACTTAACTACTTCTATTTAGAACACTAAGGCTCATACTAGATGATCTAGTATCATCACAATCATCACATGAAATAAAGACCTATTCTTATTTATTTAAAATTGAAAAGTAATTTCTACTCATTAAAAATATTTAAGATTTAATATTCTCCAACTAAAATAAGGGATCATGTGGACACATGTCATCACCACATATTCTAGTACATGGGAATGTGATTTAAAGTGGTGGTCACATTTTATAAAGTTTAAAATTACTATTTAATAAAATTAAAGTGACTAGAAATGCCCATATAGCATTCTTTTAGTACTAGTCTAATGTCACTGCATGTAAACCTAAATATTTTTACATATTCAGATAGATCTTGTCAAATGTGATTTTTTAGAGTTGGAATCAACTCAAAAGCATTTATGGTTAATTTTTTAAAAATGTTTGAATGTGGAAAAGTCTCTGTCTTGTTATTTTTACTATAGGTGATCTATCATTTCAAATGGTTTGAATCAACCGGGATTGGATAGATAATTTGAATACCTTTCTAACAAAATTGGAATCATGCAATTTAATTTAGTGAATCTCTTTGAATTGATTTTTGAATCTACTGACAGAATCTAGTTTTAACTAAATTGGAAAAAGATTATTTGAATCGACGGGCTCTGCGCGGGAAACTAACTGGGCCGGCCCAACTGCACAGCGCTGGCACAACAGGCTGCTAACAGGGGATCTCACTAGCCAGTGGCTCATTTAACCCGAAGCGGTATCTTTCAATCTAGGTCGTGCGATTAGACTAGGATCTAACGGCTGACATGCATCGTCTACGACGAATAGCTCCGGTGAGACTGAACCCTAACGGTGATGGTGGGGGTCGTGTGAGGCTCATCAGGGCTCCACCTAGGGTCGGCGATGGGGGCGAATGGGGTTGTCATCGACGGCGGTTCGAGGCACGGTCATGGCAGCTCCTAGGATGGCTCCAATCGACGGCTTCCTTCTTCCTCTATAGTGGCAGACTCCGGCTAAATTCCGGCGGGCTGGTGCTCGCCTTGCTCCGGGGAGAGGTGTGGGAGGTTCTGTGAGGAGTGGGGAGTGGAATGGTGTGTCGAATTGAGGTTGGGGCGGCCTCTATTTATACACCGGCGAGAGGGACAGAGCGGGATGGCTCGGGCTCGTCGGTGACGGTGATACAGGGGGATATTGGCATGGTTGCGGGTAGGGTTTGGCGCGGTGCTTTAGGGCGGTCGTCATGCGATTGATGGCGCGGCAAGGGGCGGTCGAGAATATTCGGGAAAGTTCGATGCTCTGGGCGGAAATGGCGGTATTCGAGACGGCACACAGGGGCTATGGGTCGCACGGCGGTGAACGGGTATGTCTGGGAGATAGCTAGGGCCACGGTGAGTGCGGGCACGCGCGGTGAGGGCGAGGCGCGGCGTGTACGCGTGTGTCAGCTGCGACGCTCTGGCACGCTCTCGGCATGGCGGACAGAGAAATGGGCACGGCGATTGGGGGTGGTCCATGGCGTGTCTGCAGTCAAGGGGTGGACGGAGGGTGGCGGTGGACGGTCGCCTGTCTCCTGGGCATCGTGGGAAAGGACAGCGCTGGCTGCCGTGAGCTGTCCATGGTCGACCGACGTGGTGGCATCGGGCGGCGCTTCACTGGCGCAATGGTAATGGGGGAAGCTGGTCTGTTGCTCTACTAGGCACTAAGGGAGACCAGGGGAGTGAAATGAGGGCAAATGGTTGATCAATTACTGCTCACAACAGTATAAGTTAGGCAGTGTTGATCTGTGTCTGCCAGGTGCTCGACCAAATGGCCGCATGAGATTAATATTTGAATTTTTGGCTAAATTTTGGTGAGTGTGTTTGTCACATGCTTGAGTGTCTATGGTTGCTTGGGTTTGCCAAGGTTAATTGATTTGAGTAGTTTTTGAAAAATGGTGATCTATGCATATAAACTTGATTCAATTTTGAATTGTCCTTTAGATATATTTAGAAATTGTTTTTAAAGTGAGCTTGGGTTCACTTTTACTTGGTCTAGCAAGGGGTGAAAAGATCTGAGAAAGTTTATATTAGAAATCTTTTACTAGGGACACCCAAAGTGGTCTAGTGGTTAATTTTGGTCAAAATGACCATTTGGTCATATGATTTATATTTGAATTTCTTTTCTTTTGATTTTGTTTGTAAATAGCCTAGATGATGTAGTATTCATCTTTAAACCATTCCTTACTATTTGTAGCAATCAAACATGGCAATTGCACTCATTCATACACTAATGCAATTTACACATACACTCATATTAGTTTTAATAATAAAAGTTTTTGTTAACCCTAAACTTGGATAATTAGAACTTGATAATCTTGATTAATATTTTTGGGGTGTTATAGTTTACCCAGGTTCAGGCCCCGTAGAGGACCCTACTCCTGCTGTCTGCTCTTGGAATTATCGAGGAGTCGAAAGTTACAGGGGTGTGCAGATGCAATCTAGCGATGGTATGGAAACTAGGGTTGTGAATTGTCCTCCTCGCCGCCCCCTCCTAGCCTTTATATAGATAGTCTAGGTCTCGGGATAGCAGGCCGAGTCGGTTACAGGTTAGGATTTTTCCTTTAAACTTTCTATCTTAAGTTTGTCGTGTGCTGCAAGCAGTCGGAGTCTCCTGGGCCACTCAAATCTTGGCTGGGCCTTAGCAACGTCGTAGGCTTCTTCAATGTTGGACCATGTATACCAAGCTCGAGTACCTGTAAGGCATGCTCATATCATCCTCCGTCCAAAAATAACTGACTTGAGTTTGTCTAGATACTAATGTATCTATACACTAAAATGAATCTAGATATATTCGAATATAGACAAAGCCAAGTCAGTTATTCCTAGACCAAGGGAGTTGAAAAATTGTTTAAAAAATAAGAAATTTGGAACGAAAAGCCTAGTGGCTAACTCTAGCACACGCCTATCGAGTGCTCTAAGTCTTCATCCAAGGGCAATTTGGACAAAAATAACCCATGTTTAAAATTATTTCACAAAATGAACTTTGGCCGATTTTTTGGACTAACCCTTTTTGCAAGGCCATCGTTAGTGGCGCCGCATCCTAAAGCGCAACGCCATGGCTAATGGTGCCGCACAAGCTACCAGCATGGCATCACGAGCCCGACTCCGTAAGTGTGGCTCTTGAAAACGCTCGTGCGGGAAGAAATTTTGGAAGAGTCATTGCTATATGACGAGCTTTCCACTGAACAATACAACAAGATGATCAGAGAAGGGCGACAAACCTCCTTTGCTCCTTTGGTCAACTTCGTGGTAATGTGTGTCGAATGTTTGTTTTCAGTCTTGGTCCTTTTCACACCTCACATGGATGCCTTACGAAGCCAGGGCCCGTGATGCTAAGCTGGCAGCTTGTGCGGCGCCGTTAACCATGGCGTTGCGTTTCAGGATGTGACGCCACTGACGATGGCGTTGCAAAAAGGGTTAGTCCTGTGAAATTTTTCTGACCAGAGTTCATTTTGTGAAATTTAAACATGGATTATTTTCGTCCAAATTGCCTCATCCAAGCTCCCCCTCTCGATGGCCTAGCCTCAATGTACTCGTGTGCATGAGCAAGAACGTTCGTCCAAATTGCCTCATCCAAGCTCCCCCTCTCGATGGCCTAGCCTCAATGTACTCGTGTGCATGAGCAAGAACGGTTGTCCTTGTTGGAGTCTACGATGGAGATGCGGGCGAGGGATGCTTTTTCTGGATTTTTTGTCCATAGGAAGAGGGGCGGCAAAAAAATGTTGGCACGAACACACGCGACTACTAGAAATTTAACGAACGTCAGTGGTATCACATTTTTTAGCACGGATCACAGGACAGCGTCAACGATCCCAAAGGTGTGGATAACTATCACCGCAGCTAGTAAACCCGTATTAATATATTGAATTTAAATTGTATTTGTTCTAATTAATAAGAATTTTATAAACAAAGTAATGTTTGTTTGATCTAATTAGTATATAATTTCGCTAAAAAGATAAACTGAAAAAAAGTTAAGCTAGTTCAAAAATAAACTAGTTTGAACTAAATATTGCTTTCACAGACTTCTAGGGTTGCCGTTTGCAACCCTGCGTTTATCTAAGATTACGCTCCTCACTTTCGGGGATCTTTGCGGGGATCTTTTCGGTGCATGTTTTTCATCGTTATTTACTTTTTGAGCTGGCCATGGCCAGGCTTGATGGCCTGTTTTTTCCGTGCTCTTGGAAATCTTTTGTAGCTGATATTTAGGCGGCGTCAGTATCATGCATGCGAAGTTAACAAAAGCTGACGTGACATATTAATTAATAAAAAAAGAAGGGATTATAATATTATAGTATAATACGGTATCGTATCATAACATGTAAAACTAAAATATTTGACAACAAATAGATCTTGTACAGTAGTTTGCATTGAGATTTTATAAATAATTAAATATAAACCAACTATGATACCACTAGATGATACTATGCATTAGAAAGGTAGTATCGTACATTAGTATCATACGTATGATACTAGTGTATGATACTCACCACTATGACCAGTCTTATACATCATTGTCGTGTTTTTTTACTATGGTGTGCTATGTCGTCATACTCAGTGAAAGTCAAGTCACTTCCTCAATAAGTAATCAAAGCAATTTTAGTCCGGAGTGTATTTTGCTTTTCATACAATTGCATGGCCACTGCCATATTTTTATTATAAATTCATACAATTGCATGGCCACGGCCATATTTTTATTATAAATTCATTCTCAAGTGTATAAATATCTACTATTCTATCGTCAAATCCCCAACATGATCTAGGTAAAAAGTGAAAAAAGAAATTTAAAATAAAAGGCCAGGTTCACCATAGAAGATCCAGAGGAGTTAAGCAGGCGTGCGCGCGGTTACCAAAAACTGCAGCGACAAGACATTCCTCAAAGGTGTTGGTCGTGGCTGACGCAAGCACTGACCTCAGCGGCGAGACATTACGTCTCCAAGCTCCCGTTGCGCCAATCCACCTTCATCATCGTTTCACCTAGTGGGTGCCTACCGATTCCGAATCCGGTTTATTCTAGTCGAGTGCCAACAACAACAATCCAAGCAAGCCCCAGCCGACATCACCAACAACTACATCGACTCACTCGGAAGCATGCAAAAACTTCTCAGGACGAAATCTAAGCACATGGCACCACACGATGTATTTGCGTTTTTCTGAGATTAAGCTCCTCACTTCCGGGGATCTTTTCTGTGCATGTTTTTTTATCGTTATTTACCTTTTTTAGCTGGGCCATGGCCGGGCTTGATGGCCTCTTTTTTCTGTTCTTTTGGGAATCTTCCGTAGGTGACAATTATGTATCATTTTTGTGATTTTTACGGTAGTGTTCTACGTCGTTATACTCGGTGAAAGTGACTCACTTTGTCAATAAGTAATCAAAGCAATTTTGGTCGGCATTGTATTTTGCTCTTCATATAATTTCATGGACACCGCCATATTTTTATTATAAATTCATTCTCAAGCATGTAAATACCTACCATTCTATCGTCAAATCCCCATCATGATCTAGGTAAAAAGTGAAGACGACGTGTGCATCATGTGGGAAATAGGTTCAGCGCGGTGTACATAAACCCTTAAAATCTACCGCAAATTTACTGCTAAAAGGAAACAAATCGTCATTTACTTTTTGAGCTAGGCTATGCCCAGACTTGATGGCCTCTTTTTTCCGTGATCTTGGATATTTTCCACAGCTGACAGTTATGCATCATTCTCGTGATCTTTACGTTAGTGTGCTACGTCGTCATACTCGGTGAAAGTGACTCGACTTCACTCAAGAAGTAATCAAAGCAATTTTAGTCGGCATTGTACTTTGCTCTTCATACAATTGCATGGCCACAGCCATATTTTTTTTATAAATTCATTCTGAAGCGTGTAAATACCTACCATTGTATCGTCAAATCCCCATCATGATCTAGGTAAAAAGTGAAGACGATGTGTGCATCATGTGGGAAATAGATCCAGCGATGTGTACATAAACCTTAAAATCTACCGCAAATTTGGTGCTAAAAAGAAACAAATCGTCATTTACTTTTTGAGCTAAGCTATGCCCGGGCTTGATGGCCTTTTATTTTCTGTGTTGTTGGGCATCTTTCACAGCAGACAATTGTGCATCATTCTCATGTAGTGCTATGTCGTCATACTCGGTGAAAGTCGAGTCCCTTCCTCAGTAAGTAATCAAAGCAATTTTACTCGACAGTGTATTTTGTTGTTCATACAATTGCATGGCCACCGCCATATTTTTATTATAAATTCATTCTCAATCATGTAAATACGTACCGTTCTATCGTCAAATCCGTATCATGATCTAGGTAAAAAGTGAAGACGATCATGTGGGAAATAGATCCAACGCGGTTTTAAAATCTACCGCAAATTTTAGCAAAAAAGAAACTAAAAACAAAAAGCCAGGTGCTAATGTCTAGCATATGCCAACCACCACGAGGATGCAATTGCGCTTTTTTCTTACGACTGTGCCCTCATAGGGGATCTTTTACTGTATTTTTTTTTGGTTCCGTGCGCACTTATCGGTGCTAGGTCACGGATGGGCTCGGAGGCCTTCTTTTCGTCCGTGTGCACAGTTTAGTGCTGGGTCACGGGTTGGGCTCTATGGTCTCTTTTATTTGTGCACTTTGGCATCTTACACAGTTTGACAGCCGTGCAACCCCGCGGTTGGCGATACGTTTGATACAATTCGACTTAATAAACTGGTCAAAAGTTTGTTAATGTTCCGGTATGGGACTAATGAAAGGCCGCGGCTTCCCGCACCACGACCAGCCCTAAAAAAGTTTAGCGGGGGGAAATTGGTTGAGGCCCATCTAGGCCCGTTTGAGACCTCTGCGCGCACGCTGTCGCCGCCGCCGCCCGCAGCATGTCCGCCGCGACCCCAGGCACCACGGCGTCCCGCTGCCGCCGCCTCGCACCATCGCTTTCCGGCGCGGCCTCGCACCATTGCGTCCCGCGACACCTAGGTCGGCCGCTGCAACCCCGCCCCGAGCCTCCAGCTCTCCTCTCCTCTGCCTGTGCTCCTGAATCAGCCCCGCCGCGGCAAGCACATCAGGTGGCCGCCGCACTCTCGGAGACATCTCGAACCGACGCCTTCTGGTCCCCCGTCAGCCCCTCCACACCAAGGCTCGCCAACGACCCCACTGCCAGCAGCATCGGCAACCAGCCGGGGACCTCGCCTCCGCCAGCCTGTACTAGCAGCTCGCCGCGAAATCCCTCTCCTACCAGTAGCTAGCCGCCTCCCCTTGTATATATCCACCACGAGTTCAGCAACCCCGTCCCCAAGGTAGATGACTCCCTTTGTTTCCGATTCCATTGGTTATACGCTGGGTGCTAGTACTCTACCGATGCTGCAACTCCCCGCGAGAATTTTTTCCTTGTGAGCTGCCTCCCTGAAAAATATTTTTCCTTCAGTATATGTACTCTCTAACTGAAACTTTTTCGTCCAACTCCAACCCAAACCAAAAAAATTAACTCAATGGTGCCCCAACTTACTTTCAATGTGATTCTGCTGGTAACTTCCTATATTCCTATAAGAATCAAATATTAATGATCATGTACGATGGGCAATAGGACTGTTAATTCTCCATGTTGTTCAGTTGTAGATGAATGTTTATTCTCTGTCCAGATCAGCACTTCTTTAGATTTTAGTAGTCAAAAAACAAATTTACACACAAAAAAAGTACACATTTCCTTTCTCCTCCTTCTTTAGATGAATATTTCTGGAACTTTGCTTCTTTAGATCAGCAGTTCTTTTGTTGCATTAAGTCATCTTATTATTGTGACAGGGAGTGGTATGGAGTACAGCAATGAAACTTGGACAACGATAACCTGAAGCTACACTTTATTTGAAATACCTGAAGCTACATTTTGTCTTTGCGAACTTATATTTATTCATTTGAATTAAAGTTTCATTTTCTTGTAGGCATCCAGTTTGGTCTTAATTTCTCTAATGTCAGTTATGTTTAGTGCCTCAGTGTAACATTGAGCAACGTAATTCAGAGAAACTTCCCTTAAGAATATGCTGAGAGGAGATCAGAGCATGAGACTACAAGATATGCAGGCGTCGCTTTGATGCCTCTCTTTGTTATGGATGTCGTATTACCGTGCCAAAAGATGGCATTGAACATATTTGAACCTCGCTACAGGCTGATGGTACAAAAAACTATCACAAATTTAGATTTTATTTGTGACATGACAACTATGCACTTAAAGATTTATCGGAAGTATTCCAGTGTATAATTGCAAGTTTATCTGTATATTGCAGGTGTAGAAGGTTCAGCGTACTTTCTGTGAAAGCTTGCTTACAAATCGTAGGGCTAAATAACCAGAACATGATATTTTCCCCAAATCCTACTTGTAGACTTTCAGTGCAACTAAAACAACACTAATTTGATCTTTATATCTATCACCTTTTGTAATCTGCTTGTCAACAAGTGTATTCCCATATGGGTGTTTATTTGCTTGCGTACCTGGCTCATATTATCCATCCATTTTCATCAAGATGTAACTTAGCTTACTTGTTTGTTTTTTAGAATGTTGGTAGGATGTGTTTTCTCAATATATTCACAACCTTGTTTTTGCCCATTTGAAACAGGTAAGGAGGCTAATGGAAGGGAATCATCTAATGGGAATGGTCAGTATCTAGTCTACGATAATCTGTTTGCCTAAAGCTTTCATCCATTGACTTGTACATTAGAAAGATTGATTTTTCACATATATTTAAGAATTCCTAGCTTAGCCATTTACATATTTGGCATCTGAACATTTGCAGAACTGTCTAACTACGAAGCATGTCATTACTCCAGAATTTCTTGAGCAAACTGAACATGATCCAGAAATGCATGATTGAGTACTTCACCTGAATTTTAACCTTCTTAAGTCTTGCATGCTAGATTTACAAAACATCTTGGTTCTTGCTTATTTAGGCATTCTGATGTTTCTGGCCAGTGTCATCTTTTAAGGGGAGTTGATGAAATGATCATACCCCACAGATATTTTAAAGGTGAAAACATTGCAAGAAGGTTCTTTCATCTGTATCTCTTATAAAGCAAAACCCTACTATAAGGTCATTCAAGTTGTCTATCTCTACATGCAGCATGTCCACATCATCAATTAACCAGAGCCTTGCGATTTTCATCTCCATCCGTCTATTTGTGTTAGTACCGATATGCTATATTTGACGCAGGTAATCCATGCATAGTTGTCACATATGAGCTATTTGACCTTAATCAATTCGATTGTGTTTCCATTCTATTGCATGCAACTTATGTTAGTGTGAGTCTCCACTCCCGTAGTGGATTCTAATAATCAGGTTTCTTAGTGGTTCAGATTTGCAAAAGCAGTAACTCAACGCAATTGCTCTCTGTAAGAACAACCTTTGACTTTTCTTCTTCCAGCTTTACATATATATTTCACGCATATATTCTATGTCCAATTTGGTACGATTACCTCTATCCAGACTATGCAGACCCTCATCAACTTCCTATGCTAGCTTAGGATTTCCTTATGTTGGTCATCCACGAGTATTTTTCCGGTACAGTCCGTGGCTTCGATGGCAATGTTGCCGTGTACTTGGAGAAATCTTATCAACGTAGTAGCCATGGATCTATGCTGTAATCAGTTGGGACCTTGACCACCCTCCACGGCAACGCTTAGCCTCTATTAATTGAGGTATGTTCTGTCTGCATCTTTATGTCCATTTCTAGAGATATTTTTTGTATTCCTTTTTTTTGAGGGATATTTTTTGTATTCCTTTTTGTACACAATTTGAATTAAAATCAAATATTCAATCTTCTAAGCAACTTGGATATCGTGTGTGCTTAATTTTGACTCCGCGGAGAACGTGGAGAGAGGCAAACATGGCCTGAAAGCTATATGGTTGCCAGCAGCTAGCATATCATACAAGATGGTATCCTCATAATTGTTATTTCTTTTTCAAGAAAATTATTAATTGATTTCCTTCTCTGTTGTCTTAATGTCAAAGCAGCAGCTTAGATTATTAGCGCACAGTTCTCTGCATAGTTGAGATAGTGATTTCTTTGTAGCTGCAAATTATTCCGGCAATAGAAATTAATACAAGAGCTCTGTTGGTCATATGTTAAAGTGCAAATGTGTTCATCTCAGATCTAGAAGACAAACTAAATATGCCCACCTCAGGACAACACTACATAAAAACAAAATAATTTCCCAATGTTATCAAGGTGTTGTAGTTATAGTTCGTGTACTTCTAAGTTTCAACTAATAATTCACTCTATGCATATTTTTTTTGCTCTTATAGCTATGGAGAAAAACTTTAACTAGTGTGGTTCTTTTCTATGGTGACCCTTTTCATGTTCCATCGAGAGAGATTTTGTTCTGCTATCTCATGTATTAATGTTATATTTTGTATTCCTCGGGTTTGCACATGTATGACTTCAAAAGAATGAGCCACATGTTTTTAAGTTCTCATTATCAGCTTTATACGCTATTTCTATATCATTACTCTTGACTAAAGATAGATAAATTATATCCAATAGGCATTTAATCGTACTTTATTTTACAATCACCTGGCCTATCTAGAAATTGAGAAACAGAGTGCTACTTGAACATGCACGAACAAAAACATTGAGATTTGGTGATCAAAGGTTCTAAGATTCCTTAGTGAAGAACTGAATCTACTAGAGTCTACCCCAAGTCCCCAACTTACACAATAGTTTGATCCAAGTGTTTACAATTACTAGTAAACGTGCACGTGCAAATGCACGTTTCTCAAGCATGACGTATTTGTTTTGAATCATATTTATTTTTATTTATATGTTTTTTTGCGAAATTTCACCAATCTATTAATAATCATCAACATCAGTATCAAGAGTCCTAATAAAAATTACAAATAGGTCAATGGACCACCTAGCGACGGCTACAAACACTGGCACAAGCCGAAGGCGTGTCGCCGTCCTCGCCCCTCCATCACCGGAGCCGGGCAAAGCTTGTCATAGTAGAGCTTGTTGTAGTAGACAGACGGGAAGTCGTCGTGCTAAGGCCCCAAAAGACCAGCGCACCAGAGCAGCAACCAATAGGTACCATAGCCTAACGGTCTAACAATGCTCTACGATTCAAAAACACGACACCGGTTAAAATCCACGAAGCACAAAATAAATATTTACCTCAACAAACAATTAAATACAGTTTAATCCTTGTTTGAAGCAACACTTAAGAAACAACTATTAAGCAACATTATTCACTATTTCTTAGTATATTTGATAAAGATTCACCTCATTATTGGATCGATAATGTCCATTTTCCATCATTGAACTCTCGGAGAGTTCACTTTGATAATACAATGTTTAACATCTACAACCACATGATGACCTGCATGATTATAGATTTTTGATGTTGAAAATATCTTAACAATCTTAAACTAAAACGTAAAGGAAAATGGATCTTTAAAATTTTCATATTATCCTATCAAAACCTCACATATGACAAATTTTTAATAAAAAATAACCTACATTTCGAGCGAAGAAAAAAGATAAATATGACAAATTTTGAAAAACAGGGGCCATTCAAAATTGCATGGTTCAGCTCCCAAAAAATTGCATGGTTCAGCTCTCAAAACAACTTCGAACCTTAAGTGTGTCACCCTACGGTTCGTGAATATGCAGACATGATGAAGACACCTCTCCGATCAATAACCATCAGCGGGATCTGGAGATCCATAATGGCTCCCACATACTCAACGATGACTTCGTGATCGATAGAACCATTAACATACGAAACCAATTCCCTTTGTCACGCGATATTCTACTTATCCGAGGTTTGATCGTCGGTATCTCCATACCTAGTTCTACCTCGTTACTGATAAGTACTCTTTACTCGTTCCATGTTATGTCATCCCTTGTGACCTAGTCACATGCTTGCAAGCTAACTAGATGATATTCCACCGAGAGGGCCCAGAGCATATCTATCCGTCATATGGATGGACAAATTCCAATCTTGGTCCATGCGCTTCAACACATACTTTCAGAATACCCAATGACACCTTTATAACCACCCAGTTACAAAGCGGTGTTTGATGTCATCAAAGTACCCATGGTCGAAGGATTAGGTTACTATGCATTTGAAAGCTTACAGCAATACGAACTTAATGGCTTAATCTTATGCTACGCTTACTATGGGTGTGTGTCCATCACATCATTCTTCTAATGATATGATCTTGTTATTAATGACATCCAATGTCTATGATCAGGAAACCATGATCATCATTTAATCAACAAGCTAGTTCCATAAGAGGCTTACTAGGGACTCTTTTATGTTTACAAAACACACATGTATCAGTATTTCCTTATAATACAATTATAGCATGGGATGTAAACATTCATCATAAACACAAAGATATAATAATAACCACTTTTATTATTGTCTCTTGGATATATCTCCAACAGTTGCATGAGCGGTATCTACTCCCTCTGTTCCATAATATAAGATGTTTTAACTTTTGTGAAACGAATGTATCTAGACGTCTTTAGTGTGTAAGTTTAACTTTGAAACGGAGGGAGAATGTGGCAATGGTATGCTCGTCAAGAATAGCGGGAGCTAAGGGAAACTGATCAGAAGGTGAGTTAGATCATCTTCAAAGCAAGGCCACCTTTATGCTGCAGAGAAGAGGAGCAGAACTGTGATGTGTTAATTGAGGCAAGTTCTCGCTGACTCGGTGCTATGGTTAGCAAGTGCTGTACTGAACTGTCTATTGCCGATTTTTCGCTAAATAAAATTGCTAGGATTTTTCTTTTGTGACGCTCTGTTTATAGGCTATTATGAATTACAATAGTTAGAATGTATAGGGCCAATGGTGAATTATGTGTCAGGCGATTTAGCAAGAGATGTCTGGCAGGCTACACGATTTTTTCCTTGGAATATTGAATTTGTTGATGTTTTAATTGTTTTTAAAAGAAAAAGGATTTCCCTTGAATCTTTGGGTGTATTTGGTACCACTGCGTCAGCATGGAACACATGGGGAAAATGCGGTGCGTTCGTGGCCGTCGCCTCTCTTGGTCGTGGGAGCACGATGGGTCGTCGTTGCAATCGCTTCTCTCGGTCTGAGGATGGATCCGAGAGGAATGAGAAATGAATTTTAGGGTCAGAACATCTCCACTCATGCCCCCGATAAGCACTAGAGAGTTTTTTCTTTATCCGGACGGTGAAAATCGCCCCAACCACGCCCCTAGTCCTTAATTTTATCTGGATATGGTCCAAAACCCAGTGCCTATGGACGTCGCTCGAAGCGAAAATCGCGCGAAAAACTGGCCCTACCAAGTGGACCCGAGTTATCTGCGAGAGGTCGTCTTCTTCCTCATCCCCTCGGCTCCCACGCGCGAGTTAAGGCGGTCGCCGGCAGCATTTGCGCGAGCAAGTGACCGTCGAGTTCAATCGCCGGACATGCGGCGCATTTACGGCACGCCACCGCCTCGGCTTCACGCGCCTCAACCCCGGCTTCCCGCGCCTTCCTGCCCACATTACCGCTATAAAAAGGCGACATTTTCCCTTCGCCGTCCACATTCCTCCTCGCATCGGCGAACTCCACTCCTCCTCCAAAGATCTTCTTCTTCGGCAATGGCGTATAGGTTCACAGGCGACAGCGCGGCGACGAACAACTTCGATCTACGCTCGCTAAACAAGTGGGAGGGCTGCCTCCTCTACGAGGCCAGCTACCTAGCTCCGCTGAACTTTCGTGTGCCGCCGATGTGGAGGCTCAGCGCGGGAGGCGTCCCAATCCCTCCTCCACTCGTCGGCGTCCAGATGGTCGGCGAGATCCAAGTTGTCCTTGCCGGAATGTCCGACGAGGACATGGAGGACTCCCGCTGGCATCCCGACAACCACGCGGGGTGGCGCCAGCACTTCGACGAATGCCACGCTCGCGAGTTGGCGTCGTATGTGGGACCCCTACCTGCGCCGGCGAGGAACAACACGCAAGGCCGACGCCTTTGGTGGGGTATGTCGGGGTGCATGCTCCTCGCCGTCCTGGAGCACATCGAGGATGGCAACTACCCTCGCCTCAAGTACCCGATGGCGACACCGACCTCACTCTGCCTCCGCCTCCCGCTCCTCCGGCTCAGCGCTGACGTCAAGTTCGCCCTTCTACCGGTGAAGCGCGAGCCGCCTTCATCGCCGTCGAGGTCCGTGCCGGTGTCAACGCACACGCGCCCACGCGAGATCACCATCCACGAGCCTCGGGCTCCCTTCCCGCCGTGCGGCCACCTCCGTGTGGTCCGGCCGAAGCCTGGGCTGGTGAGTGAGCCGGAGGACGACCAGGATGACTACGTCCTGAGGATGGCGATGGAGGCGTCGCTCAACGACATCCCGCCGATGCGGCTCGCCGACGCTCTCACCTGGTCCAAGGCGGAGTACGAGCGGGAGGAGGCCGCGCGCCAGCGGCGTCTACCGCGCGCCGCCCGCCGCAAATTTGCGCGCCAACGTGGTCATCCTTGATGACACCAACAACGACGAGGATAAGACCGGGCCAAGCGCACCTCGGCGCATCGATGCCGCCGACCAGGGTAGCAGCCGCGGCCCTGCGAAGGACGAGCCGTCGAGCGAAGACTACGGTGGCGACAATGGCGACTACACGGTGTTCTACCAGCGCCTCGACATGAACTAGGCGGTTTATATTTTCTATTTTTTATGTTTTAGTTAAATTTCGGCCAAATAGGCCTCGGTAAGCTGAATCCCCCCGAATATATATAAGTATCGCTAAATTCCGTTAAATTTCGTCTAGTTCTCACCGTGTTTGTGCGAATTTCGCTGTTTTTAAATTAATTCGCCGCATCTTCTTTGTGTTTTCGATTGGGACTTCGCGCATCCCTGAACCAAATTTTTTCTAAATCCGGCGCAAATAATCTCCGGATTTTGGCCTGGGCACCTCAGACGCCTTAGACCGGAGCATCACTTTGTTTGGGTAGAAGAGATCCCGAGAGTTTGATCGATGACGACTCAGGTCGTTGCAGCCTCGTGGACGTTCCTCTGATGGGCCTAAAGTGAGGATGAGCTACTATCTAATTTCGGTTTAACCAGAAGTTTTTTGTTTTTACATCGTCTTGTTATTTTCTCTGTACATTCTCTAGTGCATGTTTTTCATGATTCTATTTTATATCCTGCAATGTTCTTTATACAGAAATGAATTATCTAGAAATGGTTAGAAAACATGCTATTACTCTGGATGAAAATGTACCAATGAGAGTCTTTTGTTTAGAATATTTGATATGTTTCGATGTTGTATTATCATTTTAAGCATCGAATAATGTTGAAACCTTTTAAGATTAATGATGATATTTATTATAAATTCATTCCCAAGCATGTAAATATCTACTATTATATTGTCAAATCCCCATCATGATCTAGGTAAAAAGTGAAGACGATGTGTGCATCACGTGGGAAATAGATCCAGGCGCGGTGCATAAACCCTTAAAATGTACCGCAAATTTTGGCAAAAAAGAAAATTAAAACAAAAAGGCATGTGCTAATATCTAGCACATGCCAACCACGGGGATGCAATTGCGTTTTTTTCTTACGACTGTGCTCTCATAGGGGATAAACCCTTAAAATGTATCGCAAATTTTGGCAAGAAAGAAAATTAAAACAAAAAGGCAGGTGCTAATATCTAGCACATGCCAACCACGGGGATGCAATTGCGCTTTTTTTACGACTGTGCTCTCATAGGGGATAAACCCTTAAAATGTACCGCAAATTTTGGCAAAAAAGAAAATTAAAACAAAAAGCCAGGTGCTAATGTCTAGCACATGCCAACCACGGGGATGCAATTGCGCTTTTTCTTACGACTGTGCCCTCATAGGGATCTTTTACTGTATTTTTTGTTCCGTGCACACTTATCGGTGCTAGGTCACAGATGGGCCTTTTACTGTATTTTTTGTTCCGTGCACACTTATCGGTGCTAGGTCACGGATGGGCTCGGAGGCCTTCTTTTCGTCCGTGTGGCTCGGAGGCCTTCTTTTCGTCCGTGTGCACAGGTTAGTGCTGGGTCACGGGTTGGGCTCTGTGGCCTCTTTTATTTGTGCACTTTGGCATCTTACACAGTTTGACAGCCGTGCAACCCCGCTGTTGGCGATACGTTTGATACAATTCGACTTAATAAACTGGTCAAAAATTTGTTAATGTTCCGGTATGGGACTAATGAAAGGCCGCGGCTTCCCGCACCACGACCAGCCCTAAAAAAGTTTAGCGGGGGGAAATTGGTTGAGGCCCATCTAGGCCCGTTTGAGACCTCTGCGCGCACGCTGTCGCCGCCGCGACCCAGGCACCACGGCGTCCTGCTGCCGCCGCCTCGCACCACCGCTGTCCGCCGCGGCCTCGCACCAGGTCGGCCGTTGCAACCCCGCCCTGCGCCTCCTCTTCTACGGCCCCAGCCTCCCACTCCTGAATCCGCCCCGCCGCGGCATGCACATCACCTGGTCCCGTCAGCCCCTCCGCACCAAGGCTCGCCAATGGCCCCACCGACAGAAGCATCGGCAACCAGCCGGGGACCTCGCCTCCACCAGCCTGTACTAGTAGCTCGCCGCGAAATCCCTCTCCTACCAGTAGCTCGCCGCGAAATCCCTCTCCTACCAGTAGCTCGCCGCGAAATCCCTCTCCTACCAGTAGCTCGCCGCCTCCCCTTGTCTCCACCACGAGTTCAGCAACCCCGTCCCCAAGGTCCATGCCTCCCCTTGTCTCCGATTTGGAATTGGTGCCAAGATCATTTGGCTTCTTTCTCCCTGCGCCTGCCTCTCTTTTGGTTCATTAATTCATCTTATTTTGCTTGGAGTGTCTACTTTCGGTATGATCGATTTTGCACAAACGGTTTCATCTAACAGGGTGCCACACATGCACACAAGAATCACTTGATATTTGAGGAACACACGTGTTTGGGGGAAGCACTGGGGCTGGCAACCTAACTGTTATCATCATTGTTCTGATTGCTTTGATAATATCCATACGTCGATCAAGAATGCCAATAATCTTTGATAGAAATCTTACAAGAACATCAATGTAATTTTTTAAGTGGTGTTTCTTTAGATTCGGAGTGAAGAATGTTCAATTGTCAATTAATGGTAGTCTGGTACAATATTTAATGGAGCAGATAGGGAAAGTCCTATTTATGCATGGGTACCTTGCCTCTTATCTGATATACTAGATTGGTTAATGGGATAACGGAAGTTTGTTAAATAGAGTTTAATACCCAAATTAGCCCTACCAAAGTTGGCAAATATTGGCTTGCCAATTTTTTGGTCAAGGAACCTTTGACCCTCACATGACCAATTTGCTTATATGATATGCTAAAATAAGAGGTGGTGTTGCCTGAGCTGGTGGAACAAGAGCCATTGGCTACCAGACCATGACTCCAAGCTGGTAACTTGGATTCAGGGCAGACGAGGCGGCAAAGGTCGTGAGCGAGATCTTTGGACTGGAATATCTCTCGTCTGCTGGACGCTCTGGCGGCATAGGAACGACATAGTCTTCGAAGGGGCCAGCCCATCCCCTGTGGAGGTCATCCGTAAGATCTCCGCGGAGGCGGACCTGTGGAGATCGGCTGGGCTGTTCCGCGACTGCCTGGGACATGTGGATAGGTGGAGGTGTCGCGAGTAGTTAGCTAGGGTGTGCGCGTTGTCCTTGCGATGGCGTGGAGTTGCGCTTGTGGCGTTTGTGCCACCGCGTGTTGTAATTGGGCCTCTTGTCCTTTCCTTCTATGAAAAAGATACGTCTCCCAGGACGTATCCTTAAAAAAAAGAGGTGGTGTTTAATGTCATCTGCACCATCCAGTCGGAAAAATTATCATGCATTCACGGTCTTGAATTACTTGCGCCCAGGTGCAGCGCAAGGGCGTGGAGGCGGAGGGGTACAACGTCGAGGGGATCTCGGTGGGTGGGCGTGAAACCTGCATCACGGTGCCATCACTCAACATCGCCTTCGACATCGGCCACGGCCCGTTCTTCGCCGTGCGCCAGGACCTCTTCATCACCCATGCCCACCTCGACCACATTGTGAGCACCGGAATCCCTTTATCCTCTGTTCTGCAGTTCTGATTGGTTAATCGGTTTGCATATGCGGTCTCTAGCTAAGAATTGTAAGGACATGTTTCAGTACCTGTACCCTGGAGAGTTGTGTGTGGTGCATTAAACGACAATTTTAGATGCTTCAGGTTGTTCAGTCATAACTCATAAGCCATCCGTTTTCGTTTGGAATGAATTATCTTCCCTGAACTGCTAGTTCAATGTACGAGTAGTAATTAGTCAGTAGTCATTGATCGTGAATACTGGTAAAGTAATTTGTTGAGCAAGAAACTATTATTACAATTGTGAGGGATGATATCATCATCGCCAATAGTTGGGTGTAAGTTAGCCTAAACTAGGCTTCTTAAAAAAAATTAAATACGGAGTAATAAAATATAAATCATCTTACTCTATCACTTGCACTTTTGAGTGGTAGGAGTAGCTTCTTAAATATTCCATCTTATTTCTCTGCTGCAAAGCAAGGTGAGATTTTCAGTCGTTTGATACAGTGTCACGTGTGCTCTGATAACACATTATGGTGTTACAGTTGCCGCTAAACGTGATAGCATCATATATTTCTCTTGGTCAACAAAAATAGTGACAATTATATGTGTCCACATTGACATCTGCTTGCACTAGAAAAGAATCACTTACAGATCAAGTCTATCTTGGTCCTGACTATGATTGCCCAGTTCTTTTTGGCCGTGGACCTACAGGAAACTAAATGACATGTGTCCTTTGTCTTGGCACATCTCATTCCTAAGGTACTGGAACAATATAGCTTGAGCTCTGCATACGTTCAAATGCCTGGCATATTCTTCTATTTCGGTTGAAATTATTGTTTTGTAAGCAAAAAAAAAAACTTCTCTTCACAGGTCAGGGATAGGTTAATGGTCTTCATTATATGGTCGACTAAAACTGCATCTTTTTGCTTCTGATGTGATTGAATCTTCTCGCAATTCTTATACCATGATATGCTATATTTTTTGGTAGGCTGTTTTCACATGAACATTGACAATACACTGTTCATTTAACTTTCTTAAAAACTTTGCAGTTTGGAGAAGATAGGATAAGATGCAGCAGAAAACACTATCCAGTGCCACTTTTTATTGAGGTATTTCCCTTTTTCCCGAGTCGAATAGATCCTTACAGACATATTTATTCAAACATGCATTACAGAGTGGAGTAAACTGGTTAGAATACAAGTACCGATTTTGATTTCTGTTTTGTGTGGCAATCTATATTTTTTATGGAATATATTGGTTAGGAAGCTACCGCTAAAGTATTTGTGCTGTCACAAAGAGAGGGATTCACTTGAAGCTATTGGGTTTCATTCATCCTTTGCAACTCAGATTTTCAGACTAAAAATAAATCAACTTTTTTCTAGGATCTGAGGCCATCATGTAGCTTGCTCATAGGTAGAGTCAGTGAACATAAATTGTCAGCAATTTTTGCAAACTTAATTTTGTAGACTGTACCGACTTCTGTCTTGCCGATGGACTGCACGGATTTGTGAAAAAAGTTTTACAAAATAGAAAGAGCATATGCTTTTTGAGTTTCTGTTGGTTGCCAAACAGCTATATACATTGGTTTCCTTTCAGTGTGAACATAGAAGAATCCCTTTTGTATTGCTTTTATCCTTTTTGAGTTTCTGTCTTTGTTAAGGATGTCCTTGAACATATTTGAACCTCGCTATACGCTGATGGACTACGATAATCTGGTTGCCTAAAGGTTTAATCCATTGACTTATACATTAGAACATTGATTTTTCACATATATTTAAGAATTCATAGCTTAATCATTTACATAGCCGGCATCTGAACATTTGCAGCACTGTCTAACTACGAAGCATGGCATTACTCTAGAATTTCTTAAGCAAACTGAACATGATCCAGAAATGCATGATTGAGTACTTCTTCACATGAATTTTGACCTTCTTAAGTCTTGCATGCTAGATATACAAAACATCTTGGTTCTTGCTTATTTACGCATTCTGATGATGTTCCTGGCAAATGTATCTTTTAAGGGCGAGTTGATGAAGTAATTATACCCCAGAGATATTTTAAAGGTGAAAACATGTATTCGTGATATTGTTGTATTCGAATGACATGAAACCACTCCACCCTTTGCAATAAGTAAAATGATATTGGAGTATTATTATATCATTATCCAATCCTTGACTTGCTGTCAGGTCCTTCAAGTTGTTTCTGTTTTGCTATGGCTTGTGTTGTATCCACATAAGCTAAGTAGATTTATGGCTTACGGTGAAGGTGAAGAGACATAGAATGACTCTCGATATGTTTCCAAGTTATGGTGTTGAAAAGTAGATGAGCAACATATAGAAGAGTTGAACTTTCAGATTCTTATTTAGGTTCTGCACCTTAACCTGAATGCATTGGATGAGAATCATGTTGACATTGCCTAACTGAATTGCAAGAAGGTTCTTACGTTTAGCGTTTACACCAAAACCTTCCACTTGGACCCTGCTTTCTGCTTCCAAGAGGTTTAGTCTATTGAGCACTTCTTGTTCCTTATGGTCGTTGTAAGCATTCATGCAAGGCTCTGAAATCCAGAGTCTGATGAGTACAACAACTCAAAAGGTTGGCATGTGATTGTGAGATGATACATACAGGTAATTGAGGTTAAACTGGATTGTTATCTTGATCTTGAGTTGTCTTCCCGACTTTTTTTTTTCCTTGATCCCATTGTGTGAAATGATGAGTCTGGCGATAAGCATCGTAATTCTAATGCTAATATGTTCAAGCTTCCGATAGTAACCTTGATCATGATTGACATGATGGCATAATGCTATTTTCTTTTTGAATGACCAACGACAACGTGCAGTACCAGGAATAAACCTGGACGTGATTGGTGGTGCTCAGAAAGCGGTGAGCCAGAAAGTGGTGGCATGCGAGGCCACAGACTGAGCAACTTGGCGAGTGTTCAGATGCACCGTGTTGAAGACTGCACTGTTCATGCTCTTCCACATAACCCACAAGAGGAGGACTAGCCTGTGGCCAATGTCAAGCGGGAACTCATGAAGAGAAGCAGCAAAGCATGGCATATCTTTGCTCCAATGTGCTTGCACGGGTGGCATCTACGCAGCAACGATATGCTCGTCAAGAATAGCGGGAGCTAGGGGAAACTGATCGGAAGGTGTGTTAGACCGTCTTCAGAGCCAGGCCACCTTTATGCTGCAGAGAAGAGGAGCAGAACTTATGATGTGTTAATTGTGACAAGTTCTTGCTGACTTGGTGCTACGGTTAGCAAGTGATGTACTGAACTGTCTATTGGCATTTTTTCGCTAAATAAAATTGCTAGGATTTTTTTTGTGACGCTCTGTTTATAGGCTGGCATGTATTAGAATGTACAAGGGCAATGGTGGATTATGTGTCAGTCGATTTATCAAGAGATGTCTGGCGGGCTACACAAATTTTCCCTTGGAGTATTGAATTTGTTGCTGCATCTTTGTTTTGAAAAGAAAAAGGGTTTCCCTTGAATATTTGGGTGTACTATATGGTACCCCAGTTAGAGGTATTCTATTGTTGGTTTGAGGTATTATGAATGAAGTTTCCCTAACTATGTACAGCTAGTGGTAAAAAACCTGAATGTTTTTAGACTACCTTGTGTGCTAGTACTGAATATTTATCCTGTTTAGTTAATAGGTGTATGCCCCAGTTTATTTATTTTTTCGAAGAAGCAATTTGCTGATTTATGGGTCGTGCTCTGGAGGATTCATAAATCAGAAGCCCCTTCCAGTCGTCCTCGCCTCTATCTCCCTCGGCAGTGATGCCGATGATCGCCAGGTCTGCTGCTGCTCCGGGCCTCTCTCGAAGGAGACTGAAGCCGGGTGCCCCTGTGGCCTGTGCCATGCGAGTACGCGACGCTGCGCTCGAGACCGCGAGCCACGTGGCCTTCCATTGCCGCACGGGGCGCCCTTCCCTCCCCCTCCTCTTCGAAGCTATGCCGCGATGATGCTCACTGAACTTCCTTGGGCGGTCGAAATTCGAAAGAAAAAAAGCCCTGTACATACTCCTCATTGCTGTTTCATTGATCAGCCATCAAAGAACATCATATATTATCTCTAACCTTTACAGAAGTGACCATGTCCCATACCAGCTTGCATGTGTTATGTACACGAGATTAGGAATTGGAGTCGATCTACGGGGGGCGGCAAGCCGGCCGCACGTCCGGTGGCAATTCAAGTTCTGCACTACACCGGAGCTCTCGGGGTTGCGCAGGCGCTGCTAATACCCCGCTCAGTGTCTGCTGCTCCCCTGCCGGTGCCCCAGGAACAGGACGGAGCCGACCCCGACGGCCCTTGCCTCCCGAAGCTCCACAGCCTCTTGAGCGACCTCAGCCTCGCCGAGCCCGGCGTCTTGGCCGCGTCGCGCGGTGTCGACGGCTCCGGAATCTCGATCACCAGCACCGGCGCCGTGGCCAGGGCGGAGGGTCTCGGGCGGCCTCCGTCAGAGGCCGCGGCCAGCGTGGCCTGGTGTGAAACCCCGAGCAGCACACTCGCCGGCAGGTTCGCGGCGTAGTTCGCCGGCTCCGGGGGTACGGGCGGAAGACCAGTCGTCGACGCCGTTAGCGGCGCGTCGGGCTTGGCGACGGTGATCCGGCAGAGCGGGCAGGTGGAGTGCGACGCCAGCCACATGTCGACGCACTCGGCGTGGAACCCGTGGTCACACCGGGGCAAGAACCTCGCCTCCTCCCCGTCCTCGAGCTCCGACAGGCACACCGCGCACTCGACCACCCCGACGTCCTCCGCGGCGGAGCCCTTCGGCGCCGCCGCGCGGTACACCGTGACTGGCAGCGACCGCAGAAGCTCAGAGTCGACGCCCTTGTCCCTGCGGCCCGCGGATGCCGCCACGCCGTCGCCGTCGCCGCCGGCGCTCGGCGCCGTGCGGGCGCCGGCGTTATAGTAGTATTGTAGGAAGATGAGGACGAGGGCGAAGATTATGAACATCAGGAAGATGGACGACATGGTGAGTATGGTGGCGAGCGTCATGGTCGGCGCGGCGGACGCGGAAACCGGCGGCGCGGTCGCCCAGACCGACGACGAGTCCATGGCCGTTGCAGCGTAGATGTGTTGTGCCATGCTGTCGCGCGGAGTCGGTCGTTAGTTCTGTGTGGTACTGGATGAGTACGGTGGCTCGAGATGAGCTCGGTCTGGACTCCAGAGCCGCCTATATATAGTATCCATTAAGTGGGTGGTGCTCGAGTGAGGAAGGCAGTGACGTTGACATGGATGAAGCAGGGGAGAACGAAGCTGGAAGGCGCGCGCGCGCTCGATCTGTCTGCCTTGATGGCCAAGTTGGGATCTGGTGCCGTTTGTGGGACAAGTGAAGCGCTTGACGGGTCAACGGCGGCGGCGGCGGTTCTGATGTACTCGTGCTACCAAATGAGCGGAAGAAGCTGCTGCAGACACGATACCACACGTGACGCTTATGAGGCACCGAGTGGGTCCTCTGTCTACAAATAACAAGTGTACTTTTACTCTTTCTCTCAAATCAAACTTAATAAAATAATTTGACTAACTGTATAGGAAAAGGTAGCTATATTTATGATATTAAATTAGTAATACTAGTTCTGTTTAGAAATGTAGTTTCATATTATACCAATTTAATGTTATATATCTCAACTACAACTGACTTGTAACTGCAAAAATCCTACTTGAAAATCACTTCTATATAAAAGATGAACCATTTTAACTATACCAGGCGCCACTCAAGCGAGGCTAGAAAAAGACCGACGCTAAATACCTAGGCCTAATCCTGGCCCGACTATCGGGCCTTAGGTCAACCCCCTAAGTAACCCGTTGTGGCATGAATTGCCTATTTCTTAAAAATTGTTGGTTTACCCCTTGTAACCGTTTAACCATCGGCATTCATGATATAACATAACCATTGTCTGATTGCTTGTAATAAAGTTTTGTTGTCTAAGCAGAAGGGCGGCTTAGGCATTAAGGATCTCCACCGGTAGAACATGTGTCTTCTTCTAAACTTTATTCACAAACTCCACCAGACTGACTCCCTTCCCTAGAAAGATTAGTTCCGGCAGCACTGCGGCCGTGACCTCGGCGACACGTCTTCTACCCCCTCCTTCCTCGACAACATTGTGCAAAAATGCCTCCCGCTCTACCGTCCCATCACACGTGTGGATGTGGGCTCCGGGGACACCACCGCATTCTGGCTTGACAAGTGGCTCCGGGCACCTTGATGCGATTTGCTCTCACGCCATGTCAGTTGCTTCGTAACCCTTGCTGTTTTTTTGTATTTCTGTCGCATGTGCACCCTCTAGCTTCCCCTGCCCCCCTTCTTTCCCTTGTATGTTTGGATTGACTGCCAAGTCTCGTCGAGTAATATAACAAGCGGTGGGATTATTCCCCCTAATCCTCAAGAAAAAAACATAATCAGTCATGCTTAATACTCCTCTGCCCGGAATTAGCTGACTCACATTTGTGTAGAATTAATGGACTCAAATCTCTAACAGGTGCGACATAATTTGAACCCAAAAATCCGGATGGGGGAAGCGGGAAGTATAAGAAAACGAGTTTGTATAAGAGATACTAGAAAATCGAACCATAAATTCGACAAATGCATTGGCGCTGAAAAAACAAACAAAACAAGTTCTTGATTCAATGTCGCAAGTTAATCATTCATTCAAACTAGTTCATACAAACTGATCTAGATACTTAGCTAGATCTAACCATAGTAGAAACCCTAACCATACCCGAGGCTGGCAGCGGCGCTCACCGGCATTTCTTGCTCGGAGGCGCGGTGTTGTCCTCCTCCTTCTTGCAGTCGAAGCCGTTCGCCTCTGCCAAGGAGAGGCAGATTTCCTTGTGGAGGTCGATCTCCTCCTGCACCGTCGACTGTGCGATGTGTGGAAGGCATTGATGGGGCACCTCGTCACCTCCTCATGTCGCTCCATGAGGCGGTCCTTGGCGGCATGCTCCTCTAGGACCTTCGAGGGGAGGATTTCCGCGAGAATGTTCCACTCGTGACCCCCCATGCCGCTACTCCGCCGCTCTGGGAAAGGGTCGCGGTTTTGAGCCTGGACGGACTGCCAGTGCTCCGCTTCCGCAGCCGCCGGCCACCGCCACACATTCGCTTCGTGGACGCGATGGAGCTTCCCTCGCGGCCTCCGGTCACCCCGAAAAAAGCCCCCCTTCCTGTCATGCGCCCGTCAATCATGGATTGCTCGTCGGAGGTTTTATGGTGGTATGGTAGAGGCGAGATAAGGGCTCGTGAATTGGACTTGAATATCCCCTCCAACCCTGGTATACAGCGATACTGCGACCAGTATCAGGCGGCCTATATAAGCCTAGGCGAGACGGTTTTTCAGTATATGTTCGGTACACACAAAAACCAAAACTATACGGCTGTATCTGCTAGGGATGCTCTTAACTCCGTTTCTTGAGAAGTGCATTTCAACTTCTCCACCGTTCACCACGGAAGAAAGCTCCTCTACCGTTGGGAATGCTATTTTTGGTTTTGTCACGAAAACACAATTTAAGATAGTAGGAAGAGCATGTATCATTGTACAACTGATCTTCCTAAAAAAATGTATGCAACTTTACAAGCACGGGAAATAATAGGCAGCTGCAAAATTCCAACCATAAAATGCCACAACATCGGTCAAGACGGCCATGAGCTGAGATCAAAAAGCAGATGCTGGATGGGTGCATCGACCCTGGACGGTGTGGTCACGGCCAAGGTCACCGCTTGACTCGGGACGCGCTCGCCTGCTCTGTTAACATAGACCGAGGTAGTATATTAAATTGCACTATATCACAAGACATGTTTTGCTTTTGCCTCCAGCATTTAGCATGTGCACGAGCAACGTAATCGTCGCGTCTCTTTACCTCACATTTAAAATATTCTCTATCTAGAATTATTTATCACAGATTTGTCTAGATAAGTATCTGGATTTAAAGATGGCAGTGAATACCCATTAGAGTATCCTTTATCCTACTTAGTAAAAAAAAATAAACTAGTTTTAGCTCATTTATTTGAACTAGGCTAACTAGAGGTATCCTAAAGATTCCAAAGCTCCATCTCTACCTGGATTTACCAAAAAACTGCAACAGAAAAAATGGAAGATCGATATGAGGTTCCCACACTATCGATATGGTTATTTCGGCATTTGGTCTTTGACCCATAACTAATATAAATTCTAAAATTCTCTTTGACCATTAGTTGAGACAGCTCATGGTTGTACTAGTGGTATTAAAGTTAGTCCCACATTGCTAGTAGAAGGCGTGTTGCAGCACCTTATATACTAACTTATTCAACCACTCCCTAAAATATGAGAAAATGGAGTAACTCTCGCGTACTCCTTCTTCGATGCTTGTCTGGCCTCGGCTCGGCTCGCCACGCCACGCCACGACATAGTTGCGGTTGCGGTTGCGGTTGCGTGAATGAACCGAGCCGAGCTCCTGTGTTGGTTTTGCTGTCCAGGAACACTCTAGATATATTTTCTCTTGTCGTTTTTCGTCTGAATTTTCTTGGCCCTTCCTTGTCGCTCGCGGCTGAGTTTGCTCGGACCTTGTCCCCAAAAGCTTCCTGGAAAGTGGCAGGATCTTATCCTCTTATCCTTTATAAGCAGAGGACAGAGGCACAAAGAGACACACAAGCACATACACACTTCTAGTTTTAGTTCCTTGCGCAGCCGCATTCGTCTTCTCCATCTCGGCCTGTGGCATGCACCGTAGATCGGGACAATAGGCCTCCGGAAATCTTCCTCTCGAGAACCTGTAAGGGTGAGGGGCGATCAGGTTTTCGGGGAGCACTCAGCGCGACTACTGACTTCCACGACATTTGTCCGACGACGAGTTCCCTAGCGATGACTTCTTCCCGGAACTCGACGACTTGTTCTAGCCGACAACACGAGTGTTGCTGCTTCTCAGGCTACACCGTACGTGTCTCTAAACTTCTTCTTTTAGTTTCTGCTAGGATATCTTGTTCTAGCGTTCGGAGTAGATCTAGTCAGTTTATCTTGTATAAATGCAATCGGTTTATCTGCTCTGCTAGTTTGCATGATTAGTTTAATTACTATTAATTTTTACCACTTTATTCGGATTAAATCATATGAATTGTTGCTAATATATTTAAGAATCCAAAAATCTGATTATAGTCAACTGAATTCAACTGGCAGAGCTGCTGCTATGAGGCCACCCCCGTTCGATGGTTCGCATTATAAGAGATGTCGCAAGAGATATTTTAGGTTTCAAAACCTGAACTACTATAGGACCACTCTTGGCAAACCTGAGGTTAGAGCTTTCCACTTCTCAGGAGGAGGCATTTAAGAGATTCGATACCATGTTATGTCGACTCTTTTCAGTATTCTTGGGGACAACATTATTGACCCGTATATGTCCATTTGATAATGGCAAGGATGCGTGAGATGCACTCGAGATCAAGTTTGGGGTCTCGGATGCTGACACTGAGTTGTATGTCATGAAGCAATTTTATGACTATAAGATGACTGGTAAGCGCTCCATTGTTGAGCAAGATCATGAGATACAATCACTTGCCAAATAACTTGAGCAGTTCAAGTGTGTGTTACTGGACAATTTTTTTGGCCAGAGGCATCATTGCCAAGCTTCTTCCTATATGGGGAAATTTTGCTACTTCTCTAAAACATAAGAGACAAGAGTTTTTTGTTACGGATCTCATCGGGTCTCTTCATGTGGAATAATAGGCGAGAATAAAAGACACACGTGCTCGAGGATTTGAGGGAGATTCTAGTGCCAATTTGGTACACAAAAAGAACTTCCAATCCCACAAGTTCAAGAATAAGAGCAAATCTAAAAACAAAGGGAAGTTTGATGGAAAGAACAAAGCCTCTCACTCAACCAACTTTAAGAAGAAAATTGATAAAAAGAAAGGGGCTTGCCACGTTTGTGGTGACCCTGATCATTGGGCTCCTAGCTGGCCTAGAAGTTTTGATAAGCATCAACATGGGAACATCGGCAAGACCACAAATGTTTTTATTGGCAGTGATACTGAGATGATGGATGCTAGGTACAGTATTGTTCCTTCTATCCTTTCAGTTTGTGCTTCTTATATTTCTAGACACCAGTGCCAATACACATATATGTTCTGATTTTTCTATGTTTTCTGCTTATCAGGTCACACATACTAGACATGTAATGATGGGGAACGGCTCACGTGCTTCTGTTCATGGTGTTGGTACGGTAAATCTGAAGTTTACTTGGGGAAAGATCTGAAATGGATCGTATGAGAACCTAGGGGGTGAATAGGTGCTACTCCAAATTTTAATACTTTTTTAATTTTAGGCTTGACAAAAAGGTAAATTCTCTAGATATGCAACTACAGTAAATTTTCCTATATGTCAACCTAGCTACTAAAAGGTAAATACAGTGAGAGGAATGAGGTAACTGATAGTGGAGCACGCAGAGACACATGATTTGTTTTACCGCAATTCTTTCCTTGTTAGGGGAAGTACGTCTGGGTTGGAGGGATGGACGGTACTAAGACCACCACGCCACAATAGGCTCACCCTGTTCTCTGATGGATCTCGCCACAACTGGCCTGATACACCTTTCCACTATGTGGCACCCTTCGAGATGGGAACAGGTGCCTTTATAACTGGATTAGAACACACATCCACAACTTAATTGGAGGCTCCCGTGATGACAACAAGATGCCACAATAAAACAAGTGATCAAGTAATGAAAGCGAGATCTAAAAATTCTAATGAAACTGTAGATAAAGAGTCCCCCAAATGAATGGGAGAGGAAGTGATGATCTCTTCGGTGAAGATGTAGATAAAGACCCCCTCCTTTGATTCTCCAAAGGACAAGTCCTTCAGACGGATGAAAGTGGAGATCTTGTTGCAAATCGATTTCCATAGAGCAAAGCTTTTTGTTAGATCCAACAACCCCAAAATGAAGATGGGGAGGGGTATTTGTTTCCCCTCCCATAGATGGAGCCATTGGAGTCAACTAGGGCCAGATAATCCGGCCTAAGCAGGGGCCGAATAATCTAGTCAGGGGCGAACATCCGGCCCAGAGCGGAATATCCGGGACAAAATTCTGCCCCCCCCATCTGAGCACGCGCCACACGTCATTTGTGAAAATCCCTAGGGGCGGATAATCCGTCCCCCTGGGAGGGGCGCTATCGGGCTAGGGCAAAAGCTCCGGAAGGATAGCCTTACAAGAAAATCAATTCTTGGTTTTAGGTACCCATTTTTCAATGGGTCCTCTCATGTTAGTAACAAGGGTCTTTCGAACCCAAATAGACCAGTCAATATAACCATCAAAGGGATCAATGTATCTAGTATAAACATTACCATAATAGTCACAAAACAACTCATAATTGGGGTTAGTGATTCCTACAAAACCATCACGAGGAGTTTTTTTTCATGGTGTCATTTACTGTAGTGGTGCTTGTCTTAGCTTGAGTTTACTTAGCCTTCTTCTTGTTCTTCTTCTTCTTTGTCTTTGGGACATAGGCTAAGTCCACCCTTCCCATTTTTTGACCTTTTCTTACTCAATAGGTCATCAAACACATCCTTACCTTTGGGAAGGTATGACTTGGCAAGCTCATTCTTCAATCTAGTGTTTTCCTCAAGGATTTCTGCATGATCACACAAAAAGATAGAGGTTCTAGGAACATCATATTTAGCTAGTCGATTTTGGAGCTGATCATGAGACTCGTTGAGAATTGAGTGTTCACTCTCCAAAAAGCCTTGTGGGCGATGTCAAGTTCCTCTAGCACGAGCAGCCCCAAATTCAACCTTTTTCTTTTTAAGTTTTCTTGTTTTAGCAATAGCATGATCATGTTCCTTTATTAATTTAGCCACAATCTTGTCATGTGACTCCTCGATGGACTCAAGCCTATCCTCAAGAGAAGTTCGAATCTCTTCCTCTTCCTCTAGAGCATTTTTCAGATATGCTACCCCAATTGCATATTCTCTTTCAATTCTACCATTCTCCTCAAGGAGTTCTTCTGAGTGAACGAGTTGACCCATGAGGGCCTCTAAATACCTCTTTTGCTCACCTTGCAAGTTAGTTATGTAATGATCCAAAGCAATAACTTCTTCCTTTACCTTTAGACTAGTAGGATCATCCATATCAACATTCATAGTAGTCTTAGGAAAGGAAGTGGTGGAACGTGATACCTCAGAAGCCCTTGCCATAAGGCAATTGACATTGTTGTTGGGCAGGTTCTCATGTGGCGAGTCGAAGAGCGAAGCGGTTGGTCTGGAAGTGGTGGATATGGATGCCACTTCTCTTTGGATTTGATCATCTTCTTAGTCTCCGCTTGCGGATGAGTACTCCTCTTGGGCTACCAACACTATTTTTGGTTTCTTCTTGTAAGGAACATTCTTCTTGTTGAATGGATTCTTGCGTGGAGATTTTGACTTATCCTTGAGAACCAATCTACCCACATGGTCTTCTTTATTTTGATAGGGGCACTCGGCAACAAAATGAAAATGGTATCCACAGTAACAAGATCTCAGCTTTGGACCATTTTTCTTTCTTCCACTTGACCCGTTTTTACGTTCAAGCTTAGCTTTTTCCTTGGCAGGATCTTTCCAAAAAATTCTCGCACAGAACGCCATGTACTCACCATGTGCACGCTTGATTTGCTCGGGACAACTCACGACAGTTATGTCAATGTTCCTTTCATCTTCTTGCTCAACCACGTTGGCCTTCAAGGCAAGATTAACACATTTTTTCATACCAAGGGCTCGCGCACGAGCATCTTCAGTGTTCTTCGCTGCAACTTTGAAAGCAGCCATCGCTTGCATCACTTCATTGGAAGTCATGTGGTGGTAGTTGTGTCTTCCTTGTAGGCTCTTCAAATCCGTGGGTTGAAATGGAATAAGAGTACTTACATATTTCCTTTTGATCCAAGCATCATCAATATGTGTGGCACCATGGTTTCTAAATGTGATGGCAATGGACTTGAGTCTTCTATACATATATTCATGATCCTCACCATCCATCATGTAGAAGCGTTCTACTTGATTACTTAGAGCATCATACCTATTTCTTCTCATGCTCTCATTTCTGATGAACAACTCGGTGAGGGCATCCCAAGCTTCCTTGGCAGTGCTGAGATGTTCAATATGTGCCATGTCCTTGGGACCCACACCTAGTTGTATCATGTGTAGGGCAGTGGCATTGAGTTGGCTGTCAAGAACTTATCTTTGAGTCATATTGGTTGGATCTGCAACATGAAGACCAACCTCTATAATCTTCCACAACTCAATGGATGAACTGCACACATGAGATTTCATCAAAAAATTACATTGATTAAAAGACTATGCACTAAACTTGGGTGGATCACCCCTATTATTTATATGAGGGTGATGGATTGGTGGATCAGGTGAGTATAGGTGGGAGACCTCACTATAATCATCCTTACCACTTCCCTTTTTGGAAGAGGAGCTCTTATTTTTATCTTCATCCTCCAACTTCTTTTCATTGGAGTTAGCCTTAGCTTTGTCCTTTTAAGGAGGAGTTGTGACCTCAGTGGGAGAGGAAGGTGAGTTTGTGGGTCGCAAGAGATGCATCATCATGTCACGCATTTCTTGCAATTAGGTCTCCATGGTTTAATCAAGTTTGTTTCCAAACTCTTGAGATCATCCATGGTGAGCTTCTCGACATCCTCACTACCATCTCCACGAGTACCCATACTCTCTTAGGCGGTAAATCCCGAATAAAGAGTCGAGTCTCTGATACTAATTAAAATTGATCGTATGGGCACCTAGAGGGGGAGGTGAATAGGTTCTACTCCAAATTTTAATACTTTTTCAATTTTAAGCTTGACAAAAAGGTAAATTATCTATATATGCAACTATGGTGAGTTTCCCTATATGTCAACCTAGCTACTAAACGGTAAATGTAGTGAGAGGAACGAGGTAACCGATAGTGGAGAACATGGAGACACGGGATTTTTTATCGCGGTTTGTTCCTTGTTAGGGGAAGTACGTCTGCGTTGGAGGGGTGGGTGTACTAAGACCACCATGCCACAATAGGCCTCACCTTGTTCTTCGATGGATCTCGACACAACTGGCCTGATCCACCTTCCCATTATGTGGCACCCTTCAAGGGGGAACCGATGCCTTTACAACTGGATCGGGGCACACATGCACAACTTAATTAGATGCACCCGTGATGACAACAAGCTACCACAATAAAACAAGTGATCAAGTAATGAAACGAAGATCCAGCAATTCGAATGAAACTCTAGATCAAGAGCCCGCCAAATGAATGGGAGAGGAAGTGATGATCTCTTCGGTGAATATGTAGATCAAGGCCTCCTCCTTCGATTCCCAAAGGGCAAGGCCTTTAGAAGGATGAAAGTGGAGATCTTTTTGCAAATCGATTTTAGCAGAGAAGAACTTTTTCGTCAGATCCAGCAACCCCAAAATAAAGATGGGGAGGGGTATTTGTATCCCCTCCCAGAGATGGAGCCATTGGAGTCCACTGGGGCCAGATAATCCAGCCTAAGCAGGGTACAGGGGTAAACATACGGCTCGATGCAGAATATCCGGGACAAAGTCCGCCCCCTATCTGAGTGATGCGCCAGACGTCCTTTGTGAAAATCCCTGGGGGGCGGATAATCTAGCCTCCTGGGAGGGGCGGATTATCCAGCTCGGGCAAAAGCTCCAGCCCTGGTCGTATTATCCAGGGAATACTCCACCCCCTCTCTAAGCGACGCGCCTATGGTCCTTGGTCGAATTTGCCAGGGGGCGGATAATCTGGCCCTAGCTAGGGGCGAATAATCTGGCCCCAGCCAGGGGCGGATAATCCGCTCCCAGATTCTTTGAAATGCTTTATTTGGACATGAATCCCTTTTTAGAAGTAGAAGCTGCAGCACTCACCACACAATTAAATTGTCCTTGGTATTGTTATCTAACACACAAAACTCTAGGGATCATGAAATGTTCTTTCAAGATCATACAACTAAAGAATGTGAATCATGTTCCGTCCATCAATAAAAATCTCGTTAGTGGTTTGTTGTTATGTAGATATATGGTTTCAAGTTGTTATTTGAATCCAACAAAGTTGTAATCTCTAAGTACGGACAATTTGTTGGTAAAGGCTATGTATGCGGAGGTTGTTCTGATTTTCTTTGTCAGACTTATGCACTAAAGTTATTAATCATGTTTGTAATGATAATGAGTCCAATGTTTGGAATCCTTGACTTTGTCACATTAACTTTGGCTACATGAGGCAGCTAGCCAATATGAGTTTAAATCTGAAATTCACAAATATGAAGGGTTCTAAGTGCCAAGTTTGTGTACAAGCACAGCAACCCGCAAGCCTCATAAAGCTATGGAATCGAGAAACTTAGCACCGCTAGAGCTTATACATTCAGATCTATATGAGATGATTGTTTTGACAACAGGTGCAAAAATATATTTCATGACTTTGATTGATGACTCCACTAGATACTGCTATGTTTATCTTCTGAAAACTAAAGATGGGGCTCTAAACTACTTCAAAATCTATAAAGCCGAATCAGAAAACCAACTCGATCTTAAAATCAAGAGGTTAAGGTTGGATCATGGTGGAGAGTTCTTTTCAAATGAACTTGATTTATTATGTACAGAACACAATATTATCCATGAAAGGATGCCTCCCTACTCACCTTAGTCAAATGGGGTGGCTGAAAGAAAGAATCATACTCTAATTGATTTCGTTAACGCCATGTTAGATACATCGGGTCTTTCCAAGGAATGGTGGGGGGAGGCTCTATTGATTGCATGTCATGTCCTAAACCGTGTTCCCATAAAGGATAAAACCATGACTCCTTTCTAGGAATGGGAAAATAAAAGGCCAAAACTCTCTTACTTACAAACTTGGGGTTGTTTGGTGAAAGTCAATATTCATATACCCAAAAAGCGCAAGCTTGGACCAAAAAGCATGGATTATGTTTATCCAGGATATGCTTTTCATAGCATTGGCTATAGAAAAAAGAATGGATTCGGTCTTATACATATGCGAGGAAGGTAATCAAAAAAGAAACAAGAGAAATTCTTCTTTCTTTTATCACTTTTTATAGTAAAATCTGAGGTACCTAACATGCTTGTCGGTACAATTATGGAGTTCAATGATGTGACTTTATTTGAGGACATATTTACTAAGAAAGGTATGTGTGTCTTATCAAATCAGGAAATGGCTAGCTCATCTAGTCAAGAATTAATTACAATTCTCGAATCCACCATTTCGATAGAACACTATGATGATCCTGAGGAGGATGACAATAAAGCTCCCAAAAGGAGCAATAGACAGGGGACTGAAAAGTTCTTTGGTGATGATTTCATTGTGTACCTCGTAGATGATACTCCCACTTCTATTTCAATAACCTCTGCATCTCAAGATACTGAATATTGGAAGGAAGCTGTCCGTAGTGACATGGATTCCATCTTAGCTGATGGAACGTGGGAAGTAACTGATCATCCTTATGGTTGCAAACCCGTAGGATGCAAGTGGGTGTTCAAGAAAAAGCTTAATCCAAATGGTACTATTGAAAAGTACAAGGCACGTCTTGTGGCTAAGGGTTATACTTAGAAAGAAGGCGAAGAATTTTTTTACACATACTCAGCTATAGCTAGATTAACCACTATTCAAGTATTACTTTCCTTGGCTACTTCTCACGGTCTTCTACTTCATCAAATGGACGTTAAGACTGCTTTCCTAAATGGAGAGCTAGATGAGAAAATTTATATGGAGCAGCCTGATGGGTTTGTAGTAAATGGTCAGGAAGGAAAGGTGTGTAAGTTACTGAAGTCTTTATATGGTCTTAAGCAAGCACCTAAGAAGTGGCACGAGAAGTTTGAAAGAACTTTAACCGCTGAAGGTTTCATTGTAAATGAAGCCGATAAGTGTGTATACTATTGCCATGGTGGGGGCAAGGGAGTTATCCCATGTCTATATGTTGATGACATAGTGATCTTTGGGACCAAACTTGCTGTTATCGAGGAGGTCAAAGGATTCCTGAATCGTTGCTTTGAGATGAATGACCAGGGAGTAGGTGATGTAATCTTTAACATCAAGCTATTGAAGGATGACAATGGTGGGATTACATTGGTTCAATCCCACTATGTGCATTGAGATCACGCACATGCCTCGCCCCCTTGAACTCATTTTTTGGCTCCATATTTTGAGTCGCTTTGGAAACCACTATGTGCGTCTGCAAATCTTCTCCAATACTTTATGATTCAAGTGTGTTGATTCAAAAGAATCGAGATACTGCTAGAGATTAATTGAGATATTCTCAAATCATTGGCTCGCTTATGTATTTAGCCAGCGCCACGAGGCCTGACATCTTAGTTGCTCTAAGCAAACTTAGTCGATTTGTGTCAAATCCAGGAGATGATCACTAGCATGCTCTTAAGAGAGTTTTATGCTATTTAAATGGCACTACGAGCTATGGAATTCACTATACTAGGTATCCTCGGGTACTTGAGGGTTATAGTGATTCTAATTGGATATCTAATGCTGATGAGATTAAGGCCACAAGTGGTTGTTTGTTTACACTTGGTGGTGGCACTGTTTCCTGGAAGTTTTGCAAGCAGACCATCTTAACAAGGTCAACAATAGAAGCAGAACTCACTGCATTAGAAACAACTACTATTGAAGCAGAGTGGCTTCATGAGCTTTTGATAGACTTGCCTATGGTTGAAAAACCAATACCCGCCATCCTAATGAACCGTGATAATCAAACTATGAATCTATTCGGGAACACTCTAGAAGATATCTCTCTAGAGATATTTTCCCTCGTCGTTTCCATACGGATTTCCTCGGCCCTTCCCTGTCACTTGAGGCCGGATTTTCTCGGATCTCCCTTATTGTTGTGCATCCGGGTTTCCTCGGACCTTGTCTCCACGAAGCTTCCTGGAGCACATACACACTTCTAGTTTCAGTTCCTTGCACAACTGCCTTCTTCTTCTCCATCTCGGCCTGCGGCGTGCATCATAGATCGGGACAGTAGGCCTCTGAACCCCCGCCTCTCGAGAACCTGTATAGGTGAAAGGCGATCAGGTTTTTAGGGAGCTCTCAACGCGACTACTGGCTTCCACGATGTCGCCGGACGACGAGTTCCCCAACGACGACTTCCTCCCAAATCCTGGTATCTCAGCTTTAATGGCATCTGCAAGCACAAAACCGAGCTACTTTTGATAGTAAAATGATGGAGACTCCCACCCCCACCACCCCCCTGGCGACTCCCTCGGCGATCCATGGAGATTCTCTCTAATCATCCTGATTAATGGATCCTCATGCCCTTGGAGATACCCTGGATTTCTCCCATGGCATGGGTTTTGAACTCAAGGTTCGATCTTCCTTCTCCACCCCTGTGCAATGCCCATCTTTAGAATCTAGTTTTTCCCTAGCGGTATCATTTGGTTGGGCCAATTTTTGTCTCGATGTGAACAATGTTTGTACCGCCCTTCAATCTTGCATTGGAGGCAGTAAGATTGGTTTTGATTTCTCTCTGATTAGAAACCGCACCTTCAAGTTTGAGGTCTTCTCCAAAGCAGTGGGATTCATGATATATAAACTTAGAGTTTTTGAATTTCCGGCTTTTAAATGCTCTTTCTTTCTTTGGGGATTTGGTGGCCCAAACTGGATCAAGGAATCAAATGATTAGTATCTTGAGCAAGAGACAGATTGGACATTTGTTTCTCGCTAGAGATCTCCCCTCACCGGTGCCAATACCTCGTCGTTGGCTGCTCGCTGGAACCTGGTCTACGTGGCACGGTCTACTCCAGCCTCGCCGTTGCGAGATCCGACTTCCTCGGATCGGACGCCCGACTCTCGCTTGGATTTTCATTCAAAGTATGATGTGCATCGGCCTGCTTCTAATTCCAGCCCAACCCCCTACACCCACCGGCCCAAGTGACTTGCTCTAGATGCTTAGCGATGGGCCACATATCACGAGACTGCACATCTCAAATTCGTTGCAGAGGCTGTTACGGATATGGTCATATTAAGAAATCTTGTTTTATCCTCAAACGCAAATCTCTTACTTATCGCATTAAACAAAAAAGACTTGAGCATATCGCCTCCTCAGAAAAAGGGCTTGTCGTTATGACTTCTGATACTGAGAACCTTGACCCCTCCGCCTACCCGCTGAACCCTGTTCATCCATCGCCATCTACGCCTTTCCCATCTCACACCTGCAACAATCTCCTCCCTGCTTCTGCAATGGAAAACTATCCATGTGACCCAAACCCCCACCTCCCTTCTGGCGCCGAAGTCATTCAGCCCTACATCCATCGACGCCGCCGTGGGTTCCACAGTTTCAGTGGTGATGCTCTGCTTCAGTGCGATGACATGGCCATTGTCGTCCTCGAGCCTCCTTCTGATCTCGAACAGTTTACTCCTGATGCCCATCTAATCAGAGCCTTCTTCAATGATCATGGCCTACACATTCACAACTACTCCATGTCTGCCATGGGCATTGCACTGGTACAGTTTTTTGACACTTGTGTCAGGGACACTGCTATTGAACGCAACCCTTTCTTTGTTGGAGATAGTGTTCTTAGAGTTATCCCCCATAACAAAGGACTGAATCATAGGAATATGACATTTACACATGATGTTTGGCTGATGATGGTTAACTATCCCCAAGATGCATGGCTAGTTGACAAAGTTAGAGAATCTATCAGTGAGTTTGTAAAATTCTTAGTTTGGAATAGAGACTATTCTAATAGAGCTAGAATCTTGGTTAAGATCAGAGTACCAGACTTGTTGGAAATTCCTATTAGCCTGGTTTTAGGGGATAATACTAGTGATGAGGGACATGGTCATTCCTAGACAATGGTCAATTACATCCTTCAGGATAAAGTGATTGGTGGACTTGGTGGTGATGAGGATCCTCTTCCACCTGATGGTGGCAACCCTCACCCTATGCCTCCCCCATTTGGTGGCATTTGGGATGACATGGTGCATGACCACATGCCAGATGTTGCAGCCAATGCTGTACCTGACATTCCTGTTGCTACAAACCCTCATGGTGATGTTGCACCAGCTGCTAAAGATGTTCCCATGGTTGCAACCCCACCCCTGCCTAGCCCTGCTCATGCAGACCATCTTGCTGAACTTAAGCCCATGATTGAAGTTGTTGACTTAGTCCATGGTCTACTATCTGACATTGTGAAGAATGCACACCTGGCTCTGAACAACATTGATACTTCCCTTGTCCATGGCGCTGGTGTTCAGATCCTGGATGTGAATACTCAAAATGGTAAACAGAGAAAGTGTATCCTGAAACTGTATGCTTCTGCACCTGTTGCACCTGCCACAACCTCTATCTGTATCTCTGAACTTACTGAGAATGATGATCATGTTGCATTGGAAAATTCTGATATCACCTCTCTCTATGAGGATGGTGACAATAGCTTCCAGCTTGCTAAGCGCAAGCTCATAGCCCCCAAAGATGTTGCTTCTGTCAGGCGTAGCAAGAGGATTGCTAATCAATCTGAAGGGTACAAAAACAAAGAGGCTGCAGAGAAGGCACATGAAAAGGAGTTGACTAAATCTGCCCAGATCACAGTTGCTAGAAAGTCCAGGAATGTGGCCAAGAGCAAAGCACATCCACACGAGGTTGTTATTGTTGATCAAGATGCTCCACCTCCACCTGTCCTCCTTGTTGACACTATCCAGTTTATTGGTGTCAACCGATATCAGATTTCTCCTAGTGAGATATCTGTGGACAAGCTCACCTCAAGAAGTGGCTAATGTGTACCCATTTACTTGTCTGTAATAAGATGTGTCATAAGTGGCATATGACACATAGTTTTATATTATTTCTTCTAAAACCATCTAGTTCTACCTGGGTTGTAATAAACACCATTATGTTTCTCGAGATGAGCAGACTGCTTTATATCTATCTTTGTGCTTGTTTGGATAATATTATGACTGCTACAAGACACATGACCTCTCTGATTTTCCTGTGGCTTTATCTGCCTGCTTATATGGAACAGTTTTTACCAACATATCCCTAGTCAGCGGACCCCCTGAAATCTTGACTAATTATGTTAGTCAGAACTTCCTGAACTCAATTAAGTTTTATCATGAATAGAAACTGAATGATTTTAGACTGGAATGTCAGGGGCATTAACTCTGATATTAGACATGATCAAATTAGAGAAAAGGTGGACTCTAGCAATTGTGATGTTATTTGCTTCCAGGAAACAAAAAAGGAATATTTTGAGCACTCCTACTTGAGGAAATTTTGTCCAACAAGATTCTCTCATTTTGCTGTTTCCCCATCTATTGGTAATTCCGGTGGACTAATCACTATATGGAATCGTAACTTATTCAAAGGAAATCTACTTAGTCAATCAAATTATCATATCTTTGTGGAATTTACATGTAACCACTCAGGTATCACTTGGATTTTGACCAATATTTATAGGCCTGCACATAATGAAAACAGAGCAGATTTTCTCAACTGGCCGCACAATCTAGATACTACTAATTATTCATACTGGATGTTAGTGGGGGATTTAAATCTCATTAGAAGCCTAGATGATAGAAATAGAGATGGTGGAGATGCAAATAATATGATGTTATTTAATAATGTCATTCAGCATGATTTGGTTGAAATTCCACTCAAAGGGAGAACATTCACCTGGAGTAACATGCAGGACCCTCCACTACTTGAAAAACTGGATTGGATATTCACATGCCCTTTATGGACTACAACATTCCCCAACACTATGGCTACACCTCTCCCAAGAATTGGCTATGATCATGTTCCCATCTGCATCAAGGTGGGCACTACCATCCCTAAAGCACATCTCTTCAGATTTGAGAATTTCTGGCTAGATTTTGATGGATTTTATGATACTATCAAAACACATTGGCTTTCTGCTCCTTTAAAAAATGATGCTGCTCTTTCCATCAATTGCAAATTCAAGTGTCTCGGAGCTGGACTAAAAAATGGAGCAAAAATCTTTCCAACCTTAATCAGATTATTGGAAATTGCACATTTATGCTGGAACTACTTGTGGGAATTGAAGATCAAAGACAGCTTGCCACTCATGAGAAGAATTTCAAAGTGATTCTAATGGAGCATACTAATAAACTTCTGGAAGGCAAAAGGATTTATTGGAAAAGCAGGGTCAAAATTAAATGGGCCAAATTGGGTGATGAGAACTCAACTTTTTTCATGCTGTGGCAACTTAGAATTACAGGAAAAACCTTATCACTTATATCAAGTTTGATGACAATATGATTGTGACTAATCATGAACAGAAGGCAGCTGCTATATGGAACTCCTACAAACAAAGACTGGGTACAAGTGACAATACAATTATGGACATTAATCTTGAAGCCTTGGTCCAATCTCATGACCTCCTTCATCTAGATGCCCCATTTTCAAATGAGGAGATTGAATACGTTATTAAGGAAATCCCAAGTGACAAGGAACCTGGACCAGATAGCTTTAATGGGCAGTTCCTTAAAAAATGTTGGCCTATCATCAAGGATGATTTTATAAAATTGGTTCATAATTTCTATGAAGGAAATATCTATATGGAAGCCATCAACACTGCATTTATAACACTCATTCCCAATATTAATGATCCTGAATCCATGAATGACGTTAGGCCCATTTCATTGGTCAGTCTTCCTCTCAAGTTTTTTACTAAGATTATGGCTAATAGACTTCAAAAAGTTATTAAACCCATTCTTCACAAAAACCAATATGGTTTTATTAAGGGGAAAAATATTCATGATTGCTTAGGATGGGCATTTGAATACCTTCATTTATGTCATATGTCAAAAAAAAACTATTGTTATTCTGAAGATTGACTATGAGAAAGCATTTGACAAGATTGAATACAATGCAATCATAAGTATGCTGAAAGCTAAAGGATTTGGACCCAAATGGATCTCCCTGGTCAGCTCAGTTCTATATTCTTCTTCTACTATAGTGTTATTAAATGGTGTCCCGGGGGAAAAAATCTCTTGCAGAAGAGGTGTCAGACAAGGGGACCCCCTATCTCCTCTACTGTTCATTTGCACTGCCGAGCTCTTACAAGATATTGTCAATGATGCCTGGCACAGAAATGAAATTAGCCTGCCTCTGGATGACGATTTTGGTCAAAAATATCCTATCCTTCAATATGCTGATGATACTCTTTTAATTATGCCAGCTGATCCCATTCAGTTGACTAATCTTAAGGATAGACTACAACAATTTAGTAGGGTGACTGGTCTCAAGGTAAATTATGACAAATCTACTCTGGTTCCCATCAATGTGCAAGATGACCATGCTTGTCTACTTGCCTCCTCATTTGGGTGCAAATTGGAAAGTTTACCTTTCACTTATCTGGGTCTTCCTCTTGGCACTACAAGACCATCTATGGACAGCTTGATGCCTATAGCATCCAAATTTGATAGAAAGCTATCTGGACTATCATCTCTTATGTCATATACTGGGAGACTCACCTTATTGAACTCTGTCCTCAACTCCATGCCATGTGCTCATTTAAAGTTCCTATAACTATCTTTGTCTATTTTGAGAAAGGTGGAGGACAATTCTTATGGGCTGGGAAGGATATCAACAAGCATGGCAAATGTCTTGCCAAATGGGATATGGTCTGTAGACCAAAATATCAGGAGGTTTAGGAGTTTTAAACCTCAGGATCCAAAATCAAGCATTACTGATGAAGAATCTCCACAATTTTACAACAAGATGGACATACGTTGGGTAGACCTAATATGGCAAGCTTACTATCAAGGCAATTCAGCTCCTCATGCTCTAAACCATATTGGATCCTTTTGGTGGAGAGACTGTATGAACAATGTTGATACATACAGAGACATGGCATACTGCAAAGTTGGCAATGGAAAAACTATGCCTTGATGGAAAGACCTATGGAAGGATGTATGCTTTGAAGATAAATACCCTCATTTGTTTTATTTCTGTAACAATGATAATTTAACAACGGACAAGGCTATCTCTGCTGCAGAGAACAACTTCTATGATCTCTTTCAACTTCCCCTATTTATTATTGCTCATGAGGAACTAATTGCAATGCTGGAAGAAATAAGAAGCATTAGCCACAACAATGAACCTGATTCTTGGCATTTTTCATGGGGTGAAGCCTTCAACACCAGGAGAGTATACATAACACTGATTGGGGCTCATCCAACACCCAAATCTATTCTTGATATATGGAAAACATGCTTTCGCCCAAGACATAAGTTCTTTGCCTGGCTCCTTCTGAATAAGAGATTAAATACCAAAGAGTTAATGTCAAGAAAGAATTTATTTGTTGACTTCCAAGACTATATTCTATGTGATACTTGCCCTCAGGAAACTCTGCACCATTTATTTTTTGAATGCAGTTTCAGCCAAGGTTTCTGGTGGGCCCTGGGTTTTGAATGGAACACTGTTATGGATATTCACCAAATGATCTATGATGCAAGCAACAGATTTAGTGCTATTTTTCTTATGGAAAACATCATAACTGGATGCTGGAGCATATGGGACCAGCGAAATGGTTATATTTTCAAAGATATTAATCCCTCCATTACTAGATGTCTTACCTTCTTTAAAGGAACTTTTTCCCTTACTATGCATAGGGCTAAGCCTAGTCTTAAGCAAGGTATGCAGCAATGGCTAGACACATTATAAACATGTAAGACTAATTTGAGCAAGGCTCACATTTTTGTACAGTTCCTAAAATTTATATAAAATGATACAGTAGGGGCCTTCCCTACTGTTTTTGTCAAAACAAATCTACAAGCACAAGACCGATGATGATACACAAATTCACAAGGTACATAGTTCGTACGTAATGCGGAAATTTACTCGAAATAGGCTATCGTCCCGCTATATTAATATAGCAAGCACACAATACAACTTTGAGACCTCGCTGGGGCAAGCAGCATAAAAAAGCCCAAAATAAAAAGAGATAAAAATAAGAGAAAATAATATCGACACTAGCATATCGACGAAAACGAGGATGATCCTCAACCGCTGCGCCCCTGAAGTATTCCCATCATGATCTTAACACTCTGAATCATCGCGTACAAAGCAAGCGACAATGACGGCGCTGCTCCGGACTGGTCCTAGGGTTTTCCCGATACGCTACGAGGAGTGGAAAAGAGGTACACTCGACACCTTCAAGAAGGAACAACGACACTCGCAAGCATCGCCACACCGGTGCCAAGACGACAAGGATTTCTCCTGACCCCAAAAAACTACATCTTCGGATGATTTGTAGTGCTCCACCAATCTGTCCACCAACCAATATACGCCACCATAGTCTTGCCATCACCACCATCGTCTCATCGTGGCCCATGTTGTGAGGCTGACAAGACCGAGAAGCAGGAATTCCGACTAGAGGCAGTAGCATAGTAGCACGTGGGAGGGAACAACCTCCTCCTCCTTGGCGGTAGCCGAACGGGTATAGCAGGAACAAACCAGACCAACTTAGGCTGGCTGGACCCGAAATAGGACCATAAAGTCTCACCGCCGTACTACAGCTGGCATACCACCGTTGTCCCCATACCAGCATGAACATGCCGCTCATCTATCCACAATAGAAACCATCAACGTGTCTGAGGCCCACCCTGACCCAGATGGGGCCCAAAGATCCCAGATATATGCCGGGGGAGGCGCCGCCGGCCGCACACAAGGCAGCCCCACGGGATTCCTCAGACCACCATGGCTTCCCACCGCCAAGGGGCAGCACCCACGCCACTGAGGCTACCTGGCCACGCCGGACCGCCGTTAGACCGAAGGTCACCGTTGCAGGACGCCTCGTGCCACGCCAACTACTTCCATGCTCAAGGGGGAGACAGACCGCCGTAGCCAGCACCACACTGGCAGTGCTCAGCGTTCCGCGCCAGCGGCCGCGGAGAGAGGGAGGGGAGAGTGTGTAGGGAGGAGGTGGTTGTGACAGGGCACCTGCTCAACCGCGCGGGGCGAGAAAGGACCAAGGGGTCATTTCAGGGAAAGACTCGACTAATGCGGAAATATAAAAAACAATACATTTCCCCTTTGTCTTTGATGGTCCTTTCCATGTTGATGTCCAATATTTACCTTATAGCAACATTGTTGCACTACCGTATATATGTTGGTGCATCCTTATCCTGGAGCAGTGTTGTGCTCCAACATGTGCTTGGTGTCGGTGATCTGTTGTCCTCTTACAGTAGACCATGAAAGACCGCGTTACCGCGTCCGCCGGTCTCGATAAAATAATGGTATAATTACCTTTAAGATTTTCAAATTTTTGATCGGGGCGTATTATCAATATGTAAGAGTGTTATGGTCATTATGTGAATCAACGGACAAAAATAACATTCTCTCGTATGATGTACTTTATTTAATATTATCAATTTGGAAGAGTGTTATGGTCACTATGTGAATCAACGGACAAAAATAACATTCTCTCGTATGATGTACTTTATTTAATCTTAGGCAAAACCAATATGAGCCCGCGGTTGTTGTTTTGAACCGAATTGTTGTGTAAATGCTATCACATACTGCTACCACACATGTAAAAAATGACTTAACATTACATAAATTTGATCGAAAAATATATATCCAGATGTATCATTGGATAATCAACTCACCAGATTCCTGTTATTAGATGGAAAATAGCTTAGCACATTTCAAAATATATGAGAGGAATATATAAGCCGCCGCACATTGCAACATCACACCTATGCTTCACGAAGATAAGCATGAGCATACACATAAAAAACTGGGATGCTCACGAGACAATTTTCCTCGATCATTTAATATGAAATATGCACATCATAATTTTGTCTCTTACCATCATTAGTGTGGTGAAAAAATGCACACGTGTATACATGGAGGAGGATACACACTAAATGATATCGTCAAAACCACTTGCTACAAAATTACAAATAGATTGTGGGTTGCTGAAAAGGAAAGAAAACATGATATGCGTAAATTGCATTCTGAGAATTCAGAGGAGTGGCTACTGAAATATTACAAAGCATCACATGGAAAGAAATAACACAAGTTAAGCATATGTAGAATAATGCTATCGTGGTGTCCGATACTACTTAAGAACAGACACGAAATAAAACATAGAAAGTGCATTATTTGACCAGGTAGGAGATATCAAATGCAGAAAGCTTAATGTGAAATATTTACCGTTGCATATTGAATAAAATACAGGACGCCTTTCCACATTATAAGTAGAGATTATGCACCATGGACTTACTTCTTTTGCGTGCAAAGTTTTTAACAGATCACACCGTAAGATTTCCCACCATAGTTTTGTGTTCCATGCGAATATAAGATTCTGATTTAATAATTGTGCCTCATACATTGATTCGTTGTTGAAGGAGCATTCACCTACAAATTATGTAACAGTCAATCCAGACTGCATTACCAATTTACAATTATCAAAAAAAAGGGAGTAATAAACTAATGTTAGAAGTCAGAAGCATACCTAAACTCAATCATTCAGTCGAACAACTATGTCAAATGCACATTACTTCAGTTCTTGTTCTTGTAGAACACCAACCAGTGTGTCAACCTTGTGAATATGTAATCTCAAGAAGACACAACAAGGTTAGAATTTCATCAAGCACCCACCCCCATTCATCGAATCCTCAGAATGAATGCATGTAGACATCTCTGATTGCCATTGTTAGCTTAGTGTCGAAGGAGAGTGGAGCTTCACCTCTGTGATTTTTCGCTGAGCTTGGTGTCGCTCTCAACCAAGGTGAAGGGAACGATGGTGTCAGTGTATGCACACGTGGTCAAGATAATGCAAGTGTTTGGAGGGAGGTGTTGATTGGGCAGGAAGGTGGGACATGAGTGGGCAATGGTAGCATGTGTTTGATTATTATTGATACATGGATAGTCGAGGTAGGGGATGAAGGAGATGCATGATTCGTTTTTCTGCATCATGGCCTGAATCTTCCTCATGATCTCCTTGTCCCTTTTCTCCCCGATCATCCAGAAACACCATCCACGAAAATAAAATAAGAACATCATAGATTAATACCAAAATCAATAAATAAAATAAGAACATCATATATTAATACCAAAATAGATGGTTTTTACACACTCTGTCTCAAAGAAATCAGCACCACACAACATCCGTTGTTCCCGTCCGTCTAGTACCTATTTGCCACATAACCTGCAACCATATATCTGGACAAGACAGACAAGCGGCAATGAGAAGATAGAGCTGGCAACGGCGTGCGTGCCGCGATGGAGAGGAGATCAGAGAAACGGGAGGGGGAGTGGACTCCACGACATCACGGGGTCGTCCGCTACTAGCGCCAGAGGAGAGTGGCTGAATGAAGGAGGCGTTATGAGGGGAGCCCTGGTAGAAAAAGAAGGCAAAGATGTCGGTCGATATTCCTCATTATGAGTGATTCTATGAGCTCTAGCCATGCACCATCAATCGCCATCAAGAAGGTAACTAAAGGGGACGAACGAGCTTCTCCACTACGCCCGCTGCCAGCACGAGGGAGTGTTGCTTTGCAGTTTGCACCGTGGCCAGAGTTTGTAGGACATACCAGGGCGGAGCCGCGGAGGGACATCCCCTCGCGGATGAACGGCCCATAGCATCTAGGCCCAACTAACGAGAATGCACTAATGTAAATCTGCAGAGTAGTGGTCCAAGAGACGCAGACAAGTTCGATCAATCAAAATGGACAGTCATGAACATGAAAGCGCTGTGAGCAGCCGTAGCTCATTCCGTTATTCTGTCTCGAAATATGCCCTAGAGGCAAATAGTACTAAAGACTATTATCATATTTCATATAGTTTATGATTAAGTTTTATAGCATGCTATAACTGTATTGAGTGGAAACATTAATACACGTGTGATATACAAACAAACCAGGGGTTCCCAGTAAAACTCTAGTCACTGGTTCATTGGTCAACAGATGATCATGTTTCCTGATCATGTGGCATTTATGCCAGTTGGAAATGAGGTCATCTCATTCTGAGAATGAGATGATGAACCAATACCCAACCTAAATATCGTGATTCGATCATGTCACAAAGTTCAAGTTACGATGATTAAAAATGGATCCTCGTAGACTATTCCTTAGACCATGAGGATATATCAATCACTGTCTCCCGAGAATGCTTAGATAGCATCAAACGTCATCTGGTAAAACGGTGGTTATAAAGGTGTGTTCAGGTATTCGGAGGAAACTGTAGAGGCAATATATGTCAAGAGCGGGATTTGTCCGTCCATGTGACGGGAAGATACTCAAGGGCCCACTCGGAGAGGTTATATCCAATAGCTGCGCAGCGTGTGATTAGACCACGATGATATCACTTGTCAGAATGAGTCAAGTAGCATTGTTCAGTAATGAGATTGAACATGACATGGTGATGTCATTGATCAGATCTCGGGCAATGCAAGTATCGAGAGACAAAGGGAATAACATGACTGTCCCGGTTCAAACGACGAAAGATCTTCGTGGAACGCATAGGGGTCACATGGCCATCCAGGTCCCTCTATTGATCATTGGTGCGGGAGTGTCCCGACCATGTCTGGAGTGTTCCCGAACCGTGGGGTATCACGCTTAAGGGCTTGATGATGCTTAGAGAGTGTTTATAGGATCGGTAGAATCGCCGAAGAAAAGAAGGGAGAAAACCGGAAGGGTTTCGGTAAGTCCGGAGGATGTCCGGAGTGGAGGTGGAAGGTGTTCCATGGCCACGGAGATTGAATAATATGTGAATGAATTTTAAATGTTGATTTAATCATTTATTCATAATTATTTAATAAAGAGAAAATCAATTAAAAGGTCAAAAGGCTTAATGGGCCAATTCCGGAGGGAGAGGGCCCATTAGGGAAAAGGAGAAAGGGGAGAAGGGGCAAGGGGGAGGCCGACTGGGCCTAGCCCCTCCCCTCCCCCCCCCGCGGGCCTACTAGTGGCCGGCGGCCACCTCCTCCCCTTCCTCTCCTTTAGTCCCACCCCGGGACTTGAGGGGAGGTAGTACCTCCCCTCCCCCTATATATAGTGGGGTATTTGGCCTAGAAAAATACAACCAATAATCAATAAAGGTCTCCCCACTTTTGGGAGGACCTCTAATTGATATTTTCTCTCTCCCCCTCTCTCTCGTGACCGTGGTCCCAAGTCTAGACTGCGCGAGCGAGAGACATCTTCACCGCGGAGCGCCGTCGCGCTGCGGGATTCGGATCCGGGAGCTCTACTTCCGCAACTGCTGCTGGATCGAGGAAGCGGGAGTCATCGTCAGGCACCGGACGTGTGTAAATCCCCGCGAGGTGTCGCACTTGAGGCACTCAAGTCGTTGGAGCCAGAAGAAGCGCAAGGACTTCATCACGACCTTGAGGTCGGTTTCGGCTCGTCTACATCAACCACGCTCCCCTGAGCGTTGACAACGCTTTTCGGTCTTCAAGGGTAAGTTCGCGAAAAGCCCCTCCCGTTACTGTATTACTAATAGATAGGTCCTGGCAGCTTCAGGGGTTGAGGAGCGTAGAGTAAAATTTATTGTTTTTATGCGTGGAACCCCTACAGTGGTATCAGATCTAGGTATATGCGTAGTAATGCTAGTACGGGTAGAATACACGAGATGTAGCGTGTGGGCGTTGATCTTTTAGTTGTTACCCTCCCACGTGTACTTGTGTATACCGCAGTAATGCTTGATGAAGCGGCCCCCAACCGACTTTACGCGTTCATTCGCGAGACTGGTCCACGCTTGACATACGGCTTGTACCGTATAAAGTGGCTTAGGGGGGTGTCTGTCTCTCTCGCATTAGTTGGTATACCATTTGCAACTGAGGGCCCCGAAAGGGGTGTAGTATAGACAACTACTTGATCAGCGTGGTGCTGAAAGTTCGTAGGTAAGAACATTTCTTGTGCAAAAGCCCATTCAGGCACGTAAAACATGCAAAGATAAAGTAGAAGCGTCTAACTTTGTTTTGCAGGGGGCGTTGCTTTGTGATATGGTTATGGAAAAGGTAAAGTAATTAGCTTTTGTTACATAGTAGTAGATAGTCACGGTAATGACAAACTACCACGCCGGAATGACACTGGTACCCTAGTGTCTACGGCACCGGAACCCTGGCACCGGAACCCGGTGACGGCGGATGGAGATCACGACGTGAAGGACCATATCACATAGCATTTACATTCAATGTTATTGTTTGTATGTCTTATTGTGTGCTAGTATTAGATACTCGACGGTAGCCTAATAAGATGATCCCTGTTAAAATTACCAACGATTGTGTTCCCCCTTAGTGTGCACCACCAAGAAAGTTCTTCGGTATGAGGCGATCCAGGGTGACAGGCCTGGGTGTCATACATATCTACGTTCGCATACAGTGGGTGTAAGCCATGTTGCACAATGAATACACTAAGGTTGAGTTGGTAAGCCTAGCACGCTAGAGAAGCGTGGCCTCGGAACGCGGATGGTCGAAAGATCGAGCACGAGTCGCATGAATGATGTGACCGACGTTTAGCGTCCACCCTTGAACCCACATTGATGACCGTGACGATCGGGGGAGATGTGGCTGATAGGGGTCGTGTTATCACTAGGAACCCTCACTGGGGATAGGTGTTTCTGAGTGGAGTTATTATTAACTCATTTGATTATAAACTTAGTCTCCACGTTCTCCTTAGAAGCTCATATTAGATGGATCGAACTTCTCCATTTGGGTTGCCAGTCTCCACGTTCTCCTTAGCGAGAACGACATGGTCAACTACATACTCGATGGGATGGATCTGGATCCGTCCGCAAACCTTGAGACCCCAGAGGAGCGGAAAGACCACTATCTCCGTCGGGAGATGGCCTCCTATATTTCAGTTGTGATGCGTTTCAGAATGGTGGACGAGCTGTGGCCTTTCGTGGGTGATGTCAACCCTCATTCGGTGATGCTACAGCTTAGGACACATTTCGTGGATCAGACACGTATTTGGGAGCATGAGTTGATGGGAGACTTCCTCTCCATTAAGATGGAGGAGAACTAGTCCTTTGGATGACCACTTACAAAGACATGCATGATGTGTACATGAGGCCAAGATACTTCCTAGACGCGGATTTCAGGCTCTTTCAAGAATGTTGTTGTGCTGCCGCTGCCACCAAGCTACCAAGCACAAGTCGGACTTCATGTAATGAGGGCGACACGGAAATGGAGTTCCACCAGTTCATGACACATCTCAGGAATGTGTTGGTTGAACCAGATGTCGCTCAGGTCGTCAACGACAAAGGTATATATTTGATATACAGTTTTATAAATGTTATAATCTTGCAAACACATTTGCAGTGTTAAGTATAGTATATATGATACTTGTTCTGTTTTGGTGAAAACAGGTCCTTCTGCATGAGAGGTGCTTGCTAGAGAGGAGGTGACGTTGCGTGTTGATGGCGAGCATGATGATGATGGCCGACGACACTCTCCCTCAACATTTATCACTTAGTTTGTGTTTTAGGATGATTTTTGTAATCAAGAGATTGTGAACTTCTTTAGTGTGTCTCACACTTTGTGAGACGGTTATTCATATGAGTTTGTAACAAACAGTTGTTCTGCTTTTATGAATGATTTCTATTCGTGTTCATATCTTGTTTGATTATATGTGAATTATCCTTGTTGTTTGAAACTAATTGATAATGTATGAACATTTGTAAAATATTAAAATGCCTTGTTTAAAATACCCAACTTAATGATATTTCATTAATGAATGAAACCATTGTTTAAATTCAAAGTTATGCAATAATATGTGAAAGTCATTTGATTACTTTTCACATATAAATCATGCCTAAGTTCGGCGAAATAACTTGAACACCGTGTATTACTTGAATACAAAGTGTTTAATGAATTGTTAAAAGTATATACATATCCGATGTATTATGTTTTAACGAAAATGGTAATTATCATTAAATGATTGTTTAAATGTGTAAAGTAAGTTTACCAAAGGAAACATGAATATGAAACTATTTGATTTGATCAAAGTGTTTCATCAACAAAGGGTATAAATATAAAATGGAATCTAATTACTATGATTTGATCAATAGTAATGAAGTTCAAATTTATAAGAATGGCATAAAAGACATTGTGGAATGCAAAGTGTTTTGAAACGTCAAAATACAAAGCATCACAATGTGATATTAGATATCAAAAGGGGTTGAATAGAAGGCACCAAATAAATCGTTGTAGAGTATATGTAGAGACCATTAGCTTAGAAATAGTTAGCACTCAATTAGAATGTAGTGAACCATTTGAATTCGTGAAAGTTTTGGGGTCATTCGATATAACCAAAACAATAGCGAATAAGTCCTTATAGTGTATTCATTGGAAACTTTGAATACGAAATCCATAGTTGAAACTAAAAGGAAAGCAAAACTTGTATTGCTTGGATTTTGGTGCATTCTTGAGAAAGCTCACTTCTAGTGATGTTTATCAATTATGAAGCAAATGGAAATTAGTGTAAAACATGATGAGGATTCAAAACCCTGCATCAGAGTGTTGAGAAGCACAACGGACAGCATTCCTGAATGATTCTCTTCACAGAAGGAAAGAATCAATGATTTTGATTATTGTGTTTTTCCCTCCACTATTGTTTTTCACTATAAGAAGTAGGATTCAAAATGTAAATCCATATCTTGTATGGAAACATTTGTGAATCATTTGTCATGATTTTTGGAACATGACATACCTACGAACTACAAAGGAAATAATGGTAAACTAGAATTATGAGAAATCCTAAAAGTAAAATTCCCTTGAAGTTAGAAAGCAATTGGTTGCTGAATCTCACAAGTAAAAGGAGTTACTTGGAATTTTCCCAAATGACTGCAAAGCCATTGTAGGAAAAGGGGGTGAATGACAAAAGCACAATTTGTCAAGTATTGGACAAATTCAAATGAATTTGATTTATATGTGCTAAATGTCTAGTGGATTTAAAACTAGTAAAGTACTAGTATCTCATAATAAATCTCCAAGTTTGATGTTTAATCAAAGGATTTTGAAGTTATTCAAAACAGTAAGGAGATATGCAATTTGCATAAAATTGAGTGGGATCTATGAAAGTCTTCCTTAAACAATATGTGATTGACATATTTTTAAGTGGGAGCAACATAAGACTCAAATTCAAATATGTAGGAACATAGTTTGAGTAAGAGTACTGACTCGTACCCAAATATGTTAGCAACATAGTCTGAGTGGGAGCTTATAGGAGTAATTCTTAAGTAAGTTAAGGATGAAAGCGCAAATACTTATAAATAATGATTTATAAGATGTAGAAGTTGATAATAAGTGTATTATGATATTATGTAGTATTCCTTAAGAGATTCTAAAAGGGATTTTCAGAATAGAAGTTAATTAAGGAACTGGTCCTTGATAACTCAAATTAGGAATAACATTAAGTTAGACATCAATGGTTGAAAGAAAGAATAGGATGATCATCATCCACTATGTTAAGACATAGGTTCTGTCTTAGTAAACCATGATGATAACTTAGCATAATATGTGATCCAAATAAGGAACGTTTAAAAGTGATTAAGTTCGAATCACAGAATGTTGATCTAAGTTTGTCCGCAGTGTCTATTAGAGAACTGTGACCATATTTTCCAAATCCATAATGGATAACATATCTTAAAAGCATAAAGAGTTATGTTATAAGGGAATATGTTGGAAACTCCTATAGATGCCAATTAGAGTCAAGTAGGAAGCGAGGTGAACAAAACATCAAAAGTTGCACGGAGTGCACTAGTGTTTCGATGAATACATTTATAATAACAGATAAGGGTACCATCTAAAGTGTTGTATAATGTTATGGCAGGGCTAATTCACTTTTAACGTAGAATGATGTGTCCCAGGGCACAGTTCCCATGAGAAAGCCCTCGAGGTTGATCTAACGTCACTGTAGGCTCCTGGAACCAGGCCTCGTTCTGCTGCCATAGCAATGATGCATACACACAGATGTTGTCATGTGATGATAGAATATTAATGTCAATCAAAGTGACATTAGTAAGTTGCAAAGGATTTGGGACTATAAAGTACAGACCCAAGACTCAACCTCTTCCATGAGCAAGCATGTTCTAGGCACCGGTTATATGGTACCAATAATTAAGAACAAATGCAGCTAGTGTATTTGTACTCTAGTGCAAGTGGGAGACTGTTGGAAATATACCCTAGAGACAAATAGTAGTAAGGACTATTATCATATTTCATATAGTTTATGATTAAGTTTTATATCATGCTATAACTGTATTGAGTGGAAATATCAATACACGTGTGATATACAAACAAACCAGGGGTTCCCAGTGAAACTCTAGTCACTAGTTCATTGGTCAACAAATGATCATGTTTCCTGATCATGTGGCATTTATGCCAGTTGGAAATGAGGTCATATCATTCTGAGACTGAGATGATGAACCAATACCCAACCTAAACATCGTGATTCGATCATGTCACGAAGTTCAAGTTACAATGATTAGAAATGGATCCTCGTAGACTATTCCTTAGACCGTGAGGCTATATCAATCATTGTCTCCCGAGAATGCTTAGATAGCATCAAACGCCATCTGGTAAAACGGTGGTTATAAAGGTGTGTTCAGGTATTCGGAGGAAACCGTAGAGGCAATATATGTCAAGAGCGGTATTTGTCCGTCCATGTGACATGAAGATACTCAAGGGCCCACTCGGAGAGGTTATATCCAATAGCTGCGCAGCGTGTGATTAGATCACGAGGATATCACTTGTCAGAACAAGTCAAGTAGCATTGTTCAGTAACGAGATTGAACACGACATGGTGATGTCATTGATCAGATCTCGGGTAATGCAAGTATCGAGAGACAAAGGGAATAAGACACGACTGTCTCGGTTCAAACGACAAAAGATCTTCGTGGAACGCACAGGGGTCACATGGCCATCCAGGTCCCTCTATTGATCATTGGTGCGGGAGTGTCCCGACCATGTCTGGAGTGTTCCCAAACCGTGGGGTATCACGCTTAAGGGCTTGACGATGCTTAGAGAGTGTTTATAGGATCGGTAGAATTGCCGAAGAAAAGAAGGGAGAAAACTAGAAGGGTTCGGTAAGTCCGGAGGATGTCCGGAGTGGAGGTGGAAGGTGTTCCATGGACACAGAGATTGAATAATATGTGAATGAATGTTAAATGTTGATTTAATCATTTATTCATAATTATTTAATAAAGAGAAAATCAATTAAAAGGTCAAAATGCTTAATGGGCCAATTTCGAAGGGAGAGGGCCCATTAGGGAAAAGGAGAAAGGGGAGAAGGGGCAAGGGGAGGCCGGCTGGGCCTAGCCCCCCCCATGGGGCCCACTAGTGGCCACCTCCTCCCCCTTCCTCTCCTTTAGTCCTGAAGGAAATATGCCCTGAGAGGCAATAATAAAGTTGTTATTAAGTATTCCTTGTATATGATAGATGTTTATTTTACATGCTATAATTGTATTGATAGGAAACATCAATACATGTGTGTTTAATAAACAAAAAGGGTTCCTAGTCATGCCTCTCTTATGGACTAGCTTGTTGATTAACAAGATGATCAAGGTTTCCTGATCATGGACATTGGATGTTGTTAATAACTAGGTCACACCAATGGTGGAATGATGTGATGAACATTCATCCGAAGTATAGCATTACGATCAAGTCATTGTGTTTATATTGCTATAACATCATACGAAGTAATCTTTATCCTTAGACCATGAGATCATGTTAATTGCTAACACCGGAAGAGTATCTTGATAACATCAAACGTCACACCGTAACAGGGTGACTATAAAGATGGGTTGATACTACTGAAGGTGTTATGTTGAGGCTCATGGATCAAGAGTGGAATTTGTCAATCCAGATGATGGATAGATATACTCTGGGCCCTCTCGGTGATATCACATTAGGATAGCTTGCAAGCAAGTGATGTGATCACTAGAATGTTATATTAGGGGAACGAGAAAAGAGTGCATGTCGGTAACGAGATCAAACTAGGTATAGAGATACCGATGATCGAATCTCGGACATGTAATATATCGAGAGACAAAGGGATTTAGTTACAAACGTTAAAGGTTCTCACGATCACAGGAGTCATCGTTGAATGTGTAGGAGTCGATGGATCTCCGTGTCCCGTGCTGATTATTGATCGGAGAAGGGTCTCGATCATGTCTGCATTATTCATGAACCGTAGGGTGGCACACTTAAGAGTTACGGACACCATTTTGGAGCACATATGTTTCAGACGAAAGAATTGCAAAGCGCAGGAATTGTTTCAATAGAAACCGAAATTGTTTCGGTGAAATTGCAAAGTGGTTCTGCATGTGATATTGAAATATTGCAAGGGTCTATATGTGAATGTTTGTTAATTAAAGTAATTAACAAATTCTGAATAAATTTAATAAAAGAGTTTTATTAAATGAGAGAGCATTAAATTTGGAGAAACTTAATGCATTTAAAGTGGAGACTTTAAAAGGGAATATGAAGAGGCATTTTAATGTGGAGGAGTTACCACCACATGAATGGGGGAGGTGAGGGGTCACCCCCCATGCGCCGCCATGGAGAGGAGGGGCACCCCCCTCCTCCTATAAAAGGCCACCCATTCCCACCTTCATCCTCACACCTCCTTGTGAAGGATCTCTCCCCCTCTAGAATTATTCCCCCATGGTCTCGGATTAGCGAGATACATGTTCCAGTGGCATTTCGTCGGAAGGAGTTCTTGCTCACTGGATCGCTGGAGCGAGGAGGTGGAGGTTGTCGGTGGCTTGAACGTGTGCGAAAAGTGCGGATGCGCTGCTGAGTTGGGCTCGGACTTCCTCACGATCTTGAGATCGGCAAGTGTACGACTACATCAACCACGAGTTCCTACTCGTTAACAAAGCTCGTTGTCTTTGAGGGTAAGTTCTCTATGGATGTATGTCCACCCGTTTGCTTTGTACCTAGTAGATAGATCTTGGCGTGTAGTTCACACCGTAGGAAATTTTTTGTTTTCTATGCTGCGGACCCAACAGTGGTATCAGAGCCTGATCTATGCGTAGGTTCTTTGCACGGTAGTACACATATGTTTATATGTGGGCGATGATGATCATGTTATTGCATCTTCTATGTACTTTGGATATTGGTGGCATAGTGGGATGAAGCGGCCCGGACCAACCTTACATGTCATCGTACATGAGACCGGTTCCACGACTGACATACAACTTGTTTTACATAAGTGGCTGGCGGGTGTCTGTCTCTCCTACTATAGTCAATATCTGATTTACAATGAGTTGCTAATAACTTGGTTATCCTCGTTGTGGTTCATGTTCGTAGGTTAGACAGGTTCTATCTCCGAAATCCCTAAGCCACGTAAAACTTGCAATTGATAAATTAGAGGCGTCTAGTTTAGATCGTTGCTGGGCTAGTGTTTTGATATGGTATTGTTGTAAGTAGATGTATAATAGATACTCTTACAACTCACTTAACGTGTAAGTTCCATAGACCTTGGCCTTACACACAAAGGAATGATAGAGATCATACCACGATGCAAATGATAGAGATCAAATGCATGGACCATATCACCTCACTTCACACATTAGATGTTAGCATCTTATATTGCTAGTTTGGCGTGTTTGGTAGCATTATAAGATGATCCCTCATTTAGATATCAAGATAAAATGTGTTCTTCCTTAAGTATGCACCGTTTTGTGGATCGTGTTTTGAGGCATCACGTGATGATCGGGTGTTTTCAACTCTACGCTTTCATACAACGGGTGTAAGACAGTTTTACACACGCAAATACTAAGGTTCTTACTTGACGAGCCTAGCATGTACAAACATGGCCTCGGAACACGGACCAAAAGGTTAAGCATGAGTCATATAGTTGATATGATGCCCATATAGATGCTCGCCTTTGAAGCTACACCGACTCACGTGATGATCGGACTTGGTGTAGTGGATTTGGTTCATGTAATCACCAAAAGGACACGAGGGATGTCGTTTTTGAGTGGGAGTTCATTAGTAATTTGGATTAGTTGAACTCAATCTATCATAAACTTAGTCTAAATATACTTTACAAATTCTGTTGTAGATGGCACCACCTGCTTTTAATTTCAATGTGTTCATGGAGAAAGAGAAACTTGCTGCGATTGGTAGCAACTTCACCAACTGGGCTATGAACTTGAGGATTCTCCTCACTGCTGCACAAAAGCAATATGTGCTAGATGCGCCGCTAGGCCCCCCACCAGCTCCTGATGCCCCTGACGAGGAAAAGAACGTCTATATAACTTGTCAGGAGGACCACAACTTAGTTCATTGCGGTATACTGTATGGGCTAGAGCCAGAACTTCGAAAGCGTTTTGAAAATGGCAATGCCTTTGATACCATGGGAGAATTGAAAATGATTTTCGATACCCATGCCCAGAGAGAGTTATAATGCTACAGAAAAGTTCTTTAGCTGCATGATGGAGGAAAACAGCTCCGTTAGTGAGCACGTACTCAAAATGTCTGGGTACGCCGATAAGCTTGTGTCCTTGGGAATAACGATTCCCATTGACCTAGACATACATCATGTTCTCCAATCTCTGCCACCTAGCTACAAGAGCTTCGTGATGAACTATAATATGTAGGGCATGAAGAAGTCTCTTCCCGAGCTTACACAATGCTTAAGACTGCAGAAGTGGAGATTAGGAAAGAACATCAAGTGTTGATGATCAATAAGACCACCGGTTTCAAGAAGGACAAGAAAGGCAAGCATAAGGGAAAGAAGGGCGGCAAATCTATTGCCGCGCCTGAAAAGAAACCTCGAGCTGGCCCTAAGTCTGACACCGAGTGCTACTATTGCAAGGATCGCCATTGGAAGAATCGCCCCAAGTATTTGAAGGACAAGAAGGCCGGCAAGGCAAACAAAGGTATATGTGATATACATGTTATTGATGTGTACTTGACTAGTACTCGCAGTAGCACCTGGGTATTTGATATGGGATCGGTTGCTAATATATGTAACTCAGTTCAGGGGCTACGGAACAAGCGACAACTAGCAAGGGATGAGGTCACGATGCGGGTCGGCAATGGATCAAGAGTTGATGTGATCGCCGTCGGAACGCTGCCTCTCCATATGCCATCGGCATTAGTTATAAACCTGAATAATTGTTATTTGGTGCCTGTACTGAGCATGAACATTGTATCCGGATCGTGTTTGATGCAAAGTGGTTATTCGTTTAAGTTTGAAAACAATGGTTGTTCGATTTATATGAATAATATATTTTATGGTCATGCACTTGTGTTGAATGGTTTATTTCTGTTGGATCTCGATAGTAGTATTACGCATATTCATAATGTTGATGCTAAAAGGATTAAACTTGATAATGATATATCTACATATATGTGGCACTGCCGTCTAGGTCATATTGGCGTTAAACGCATGAAGAAACTCCATTCTGATGGACTTTTGGGATCACTTGATTTTGAATCATTTGATACATGTGAGCCATGCCTTATGGGCAAGATGACTAGAACGCCGTTTTCCGGTTCAATGGAACGGGCGACAGATTTATTGGAAATCATACATACTGATGTGTGTGGACGAATGAGTGTGTCGGCGCGAGGTGGATATCGTTGTTTTGTTACTTTCACGGATGATTTGAGTAGATACGGGTATTATCTATTTGATGAAACTAAGTCTGAAACCTTTGAAAGGTTCAAAGAATTTCAGAATGAAGTGGAAAATCATCGTAACAGAAAGATCAAATTTCTGCGGTCCGACCGTGGAGGAGAGTATCTTAGTTACGAGTTTAGCACACATATGAAAGACTATGGAATAGTTTCACAACTCACGCCTGCCAGAACACCACAACATAATGGTGTGTCAGAACGTCGTAATCGTACTTTATTGGATATGGTTCGATCTATGATGTCTCTGACTGACTTGCCATCGCTATTTTGGGGTTATGCACTGGAAACCGCTGCATTCACTTTAAATAGGGCACCATCTAAATCCGTTGAAAAGACACCGTATGAATTATAGTTTGGAAACAAACCTAAGCTGTCATTTCTTAAAGTTTGGGGATGCGATGTTTATGTGAAGAAACTTCAACCGGATAAACTCGAACCCAAAGCGGAAAAATGTGTCTTCATAGGATACCCTAAGAAAACAATTGGGTATACCTTCTATCACAGATCCGAGGGCAAGGTCTTTGTTGCCAAGAATGGATCCTTTCTTGAGAAGGAGTTTCTCGCGAAAGGTGTGAGTAGTCGGAAGGTAGAACTCGAAGAGGTTATTGAACCTTCTCTTCATGAAATGGCGAGTAGCGCATCTCCAGAAGTTGTTTCGGAGTTGACTTCACCTAATGAAGAGAGAGCTAATGATATTGATCATGAAACTCCGAAAGAGGACACTACCGAACCTCGCAGGTCAAGCAGACACGCGGCCTCGAACTGCACGGCAATCCTGTTATGAATTTCATGATTGATGAAATGGATGACCCTGCGACATATGAAGAAGCGATGATGATCCCGGATTCCAACAAATGGCTAGAATCCATGAAATCCGAGATGGAATCCATGTACGAGAACCAAGTTTGGAACTTGGTGGACTTACCTCACGACCGAAAGGCCGTTGAGAATAAATGGATTTTCAAAAGGAAAACTAATGCTGATGGTAATGTGACCATCTATAAGGCTCGACTTGTCGCAAAGGGGTTTCGACAAATTCAAGGAGTTGACTACGACGAGACATTCTCTCTCGTAGCGATGCTTAAGTCGGTTAGGATTATGTTAGCAATTGCTGCATATTTCGATTATGAAATATGGTAGATGGATGTCAAAACTACGTTCCTCAATGGTAATATTGAAGAAGAGTTGTATATGATACAACCTAAGGGTTTTGTCGATCCTAAGGATGCTAATAAGGTGTGCAAACTTCAGCGATCCATCTATGGACTGAAGCAAGCATCACGGAGTTGGAATCTTCGCTTTGATGAGGTGATCAAAGAGTTTGGATTTGTCCAAACTTATGGAGAGGCTTGTATTTACAAGAAAGTGAGTGGGAGAAATGTGGCATTTCTGATATTATATGTGGATGACATATTATTGATTGGAAATGATTTAGATCTTTTAAACAGTGTTAAAAGTTATCTAAACAGCAAATTTTCGATGAAGGACCTTGGTGAAGCTTCATATATATTAGGCATTAAAATCTATAGAGATAGATCAAGACGCCTAATTGGGCTATCGCAGAGTACATACATTGATAAGATATTAAAGAAGTTTAATATGGACGGAAGTAAGAAGGGGTTCTTACCTATGTTGCAAGGCAATACATTGAGTAAGACTCAAAGTCCGGCTACGGCGGAAGAAAGAGAGATAATGGATAGGATCCCCTATGCCTCAGCCATAGGCTCTATAATGTATGTCATGCTATGTACAAGACCGTATGTGGCACATGCTATTAGTTTGACTAGTAGGTACCAATCTGATCCAGGTTCGGAACACTAGATAGCGGTCAAGAATATCCTTAAGTACTTGAGAAGAACTAATGATATGTTTCTTGTATACAGAGGTGAAGAAGAGCTAGTCGCTAAGTGTTATGTCGATGCTAGCTTTGACACTGATCCGGATGACTCTAAGTCTCAATCCGGATACGTATTTCTCTTGAACAGAGCAGCAATTAGTTGGAGGAGCTCCAAACAACCTGTGGTGGCTGGATCAACAACGAGGCGGAATATGTTGCTGCTTCAGAAGCGGCGCAGGAAGCAGTTTGGATGAAAGAGTTCATTACGGAACTGGGTGTGGTTCCCAGTGCGTTCGACCTGATGGTGATCTATTGTGACAACAATGGAGCCATAGCCAACGCCAAGGAACCAAGGTCTCACAAGAATTCCAAGCATATTAAGCGCCGGTTTCACTCCATCCGCGAACATGTCAAGGATGGAGATATAAAGATTTGTAAAGTGCACATGGACCTGAATGTAGCAGATCCGTTGACTAAAGTACTCCCTAGGGCAAAACATGATCAACACTAGAACTCCATGGGTGTTAGATTTATCACTATGTGAACTAGATTATTGTCTCTAGTGCAAGTGGGAGACTGAAGGAAATATGCCCTGAGAGGCAATAATAAAGTTGTTATTAAGTATTCCTTGTATATGATAGATGTTTATTTTACATGCTATAATTGTATTGATAGGAAACATCAATACATGTGTGTTTAATAAACAAAAAGGGTTCCTAGTCATGCATCTCTTATAGACTAGCTTGTTGATTAACAAGATGATCAAGGTTTCCTGATCATGGACATTGGATGTTGTTAATAATAAGGTCACACCATTGGTGGAATGATGTGATGAACATTCATCCGAAGTATAGCATTACGATCAAGTCATTGTGTTTATATTGCTATAACATCATACGAAGTAATCTTTATCCTTAGACCATGAGATCATGTTAATTGCTAACACCGGAAGAGTATCTTGATAACATCAAACGTCACACCGTAACAGGGTGACTATAAAGATGGGTTCGTGCTACGAAGGTGTTATGTTGAGGCTCATGGATCAAGAGTGGAATTTGTCAATCGAGATGATGGATAGATATACTCTGGGCCCTCTCGGTGATATCACATTAGGATAGCTTGCAAGCAAGTGACGTGATCACTAGAATGTTATATCACGGGAACGAGAAAAGAGTGCATGTCGGTAACGAGATCAAACTAGGTATGGAGATACCGATGATCGAATCTCGGACATGTAATATATCGAGAGACAAAGGGATTTAGTTACAAGCGTTAAAGGTTCTCACGATCACACGAGTCATCATTGAATGTGTAAGAGTCAGTACGGATCTCCAGGTCCCGCTGCTGATTATTGATCGGAGAAGGGTCTCGATCATGTCTGCATTATTCGCGAATCATAGGGTGGCACACTTAAGAGTTACCGGACACCATTTTGGAGCACATATGTTTCAGACGAAAGAATTGCAAAGCGCAGAAATTGTTTCAATAGAAACCGGAAATTGTTTCGGGTGAAATTGCAGAAGGTGGTTCTGCATGTGATATTGAAATATTGCAAGGGGCTATATGTGAATATTTGTTAATTAATTCTGAATAAATTTAATAAAAGAGTTTTATTAAATTAGAGAGCATTAAATTTGGAGAAACTTAATGCATTTAAAGTGGAGACTTTAAAAGGGAATGGGAAGAGGCATTTTAATGTGGAGGAGTTACCACCACATGAATGGGGGAGGTGAGGGGTCACCCCCCCATGCGCCGGCCATGGAGAGAGGGGGCACCCCCCTCCTCCTATAAAAGGTCACCCATTCCCTCCTTCATCCTCACACCTCCTTGTGAAGGATCTCTTCCTCTAGAATTATTCCCCATGGTCTCGGATTAGCAGATACATGTTCTAGTGGCATTTCGTCTGAAGGAGTTCTTGCTCACTGGATCGCTGGAGCGAGGAGGTGGAGGTTGTCCAGTGGCTTGAACGTGTGTGCGAAAAGCGGATGCTTGCTGAGTTGCGGCGCTCGGACTTCCTCGCGATCTTGAGATCGGCAAGTGTACGACTACATCAACCACGAGTTCCTACTCGTTAACAAAGCTCGTTGTCTTCGAGGGTAAGTTCTCTATGGATGTATGTCCACCCGTTTGCTTTGTACCTAGTAGATAGATCTTGGCGTGTAGTTCACACCGTAGGAAAAATTTTGTTTTCTATGCTGCGGACCTAACAAGTCCCACCCCGGGACTTGAGGGGAGGTAGTACCTCCTCTCCCCCTATATATAGTGGGGTATTTGGCCTAGAAAAATACAACCAATAATCAATAAAGGTTTCCCCACTTTTGGGAGGACCTCTAATTGATATTTTCTCTCTCCCCCTCTCTCTCTCTCTCTCTCGTGACCGTGGTTCCAAGTCTGGAATGCGCAAGACATCTTCCATGAGCTACTTGGCTTGGATTCGGATCCGGGAACTCTACTTCCGCAACTGCTGCTGGATCGGGGAAGCGGGAGTCATCGTTAGGCACCGGACGTGTGTAACTCCCCGCGAGGTGTCGCACTTGAGGCACTCAAGTCGTTGGAGCCAGAAGGAGCGTAAGGACTTCATCACGACCTTGAGGTCGGCTTCGGCTCGTCTACATCAACCACGCTCTCCTGAGCATTGACAACACTTTTCGGTCTTCAAGGGTAAGTTCGTGAAAAGCCCCTCCCATTACTGTATTACTAATAGATAGGTCCTGGCAGCTTCAAGGGTTTAGGAGCGTAGAGTAAAATTTATTGTTTTTATGAGCAGAACCCCTACATCAAGGGCTAATGTGTCCGGTGATCTAGCATGCATAGGAGATAACTTGAACTAGGTGGACATGTGCGCTTCGCGGCGCCACCTACATTCTATTTGGTAGAGTGTGGTAGGTGTGTTGTACTCACTATTGATAGCATATTTTGTTTTGTTTGTGTCACCATAAATTAAATATATGAGCATGTCCAGGACTAAGTGTTTTAATCGGTAGACAAATGTGCCATTTACATGTCAGACGTGTTTGAAACTAAGAGATCTGACCTTAGACACAAGAAGTGGGCCCTTATTTCATATTGAAGCTCATAAGCAACATAAGGGTACCTGTATTTCTTCAAGTAAACAAAAAGGTACATCGAGCAAACTTCAAACAAAAATACATAGAGATACCACACGAAACAAGCATGTTACATGATCAAGGTAAAAAAATTAATGATGCCAAAACAAGCTAACTTATGAATATCACATGCTAAACTTGTTCGACTACCTCAAAATCGATGCTTGCAACTATTTAAATTACAGAGCTCTAAGGGAAGGCACAACTTTGTATTGAACACTTATAAGTAGCTAGATTATTAAATGATTAGTTTAGTCAATATAGACAACCAGATTACATATGTACTAATTATATGCAGGAGTTATACTTGATATATTCCAAATTATTCACCGGTTCAATAAAATTTATAAGAGAAGGTATGGCTTGAAGTTGCCACAAATCTTTCTAGAAAAGTAAGATAATATGTAATTAAGTTTGATAATTTCTGTACATCAAAATGAAAAATAGAAGTTATGACATTTCTATTGGACGCACTTAGTCGATGAAACTCACTTGTTCATTAATCATAGAGCATGCTCCAAGTCAAGGGCACTGAAATTTTTGTTAACTCGTGTAGAAATTGTAGAACAAGACAGAACATGTACCAATTTACACAAGCATCTCATGTATTTTCGAGATATGCTAATATATTCAAAATAAAATTCAGTTGTACAGTCTAAGATGGGCCAAAATCAGCTTATTCTGCTTTGTTTTAGGAATACATACATGTTAATTGTTGAAGTGACATGAAACACAACCGTTTCTCGCAAGGCACGACCATTTCTCACCTTGTTAATGTTCCACACTTTCCATTCAGCGATTCTTCTGTTTAGTTACTGTAGATTCCGAGTTCTGGCCAACCGCTCTACGCCGCGTCATCGTATGCCTCGCGAGCCTTCTCCTTTTCAATTCCTTTTTTTCGCCATCTGTCTCTAATTTTTTCAGTCAAAGCGGTGAGGATGATGTGATATCTTCGTGTAGTCCCGCATAGGAGTGTCTCTACCCATGCCGCCCTTCTCTCTCACCCCCACCATCCCACACGCTCACCTCCTCCTTATATTCCTCACCACCGTCAAAGCATGGCGGCAGATGGGTGCACGAGGTCAGGGGCGATGTTGAATCGGTACTAGGCAGGTTCGAGGCGAGGAAGCAGAGGCGGTCGACGCTGGATGTGGAAGCTGGATGGGAGGTGGTGGTCTGTGAGTGGAGGGGCAAAGGGACCGGAGGAGAGAGGGAGAGCTCAGGAGCGGAGGGGCCTTCGCCTTTTCAATTTCTTTTTTCTGTCATCCGTCCTTGATTTTTCCAGTAAAAGCGGTGAGGATGATACAACATCTTCGCATAGTACCGCATATGAGTGTCTCTACCTGCGCCGCCCCTCTCTCTCTCACCCCTGCCATCCCACACGCTCGCCTCCTCCTTATCTTCCTCACCACTGGCAAAGCATAGCGGCAGTCGGGTGCGCGATATCGGGGGCGATGTTAAATCGGTAATGGGTTGGTTCGAGGCGAGGAAGAAGAGGCGGCGGACGCTGGATGCGGGAGCTGGAAGGGAGGCGGTGGCCTCGTGAGTGGAGGGGGCGGAGGGAGCGGCTGTGAGAGGGAGAGCTCGGGAGCGGAGGGGCAGCACGTTGCTAGGAGAGATGGAGGAGAGGTTGGGATGGGCCAGAGCTCGGGACTCGGGAGCTCGGGTGGAGGGGGACGGGATCAAGATGGGGATGGGGGTAGGGGTCCGCGGAGGTAGGGGTGGGGACGGGAGGGACCAGCTCGTAAGATTTTGGTCAACACCTGAAACTGCACAGTTAAGATGACTCAGAGTTAAGATCAGACGGCCAGAAACGCGTGCGCGGGCACATAGCCTCAGATGGCTCGCTTTTGCTCAAGCTTAAGCTATAGTATAATGTCTCACATTTTCTCTCCTGCTACGTTTATTACAACTGTGTCAGCACATTAGCGAATCTAAGTTTTAGCAGCGGATTTTAAACCATAAACTCAATTTGGAAACCGTTTGAATATTTGGGTTCATAGCAAAAAGAGATTCAAACAATACCAATATTGAATATATTTAAAAATATTTAAAAATCAAATTTTAAAATATAGTGAAACTTTGGAAAACATCATGAAACCTGACAAAAATATTTTTTGAAATAATTTGTTCACCGTGTTTCAAACTTGGTTCATGAGAGTTGGAAACATAATTGGCAATTGACTTAAAGTTCAAACTATAAAATCTATTGATGAAAAATAAAATAAACAACTTTTATTGGTTTCACCGTCAATCATTACGTTTTATTATGTTTAATTCAGGTTTTAAAATTTTGTTAATTTTGGGCTTGTTTAAAAGCTCCCACCAAAAGAAAAATCCATGTTCAAACAAATTATTATTTTGATAGTTATTTTGATATATACGACCTTTTAAATTTAGGTTTAGAAAATAAAATAGATTAGCTAATGAATGTGAGAGTGTGTGTGAGGTGTCTGATGTGAGAGAGAGTTGGGGTATCATGTGCATGCAAAGATTTATGCATATCAGAATGTTAAAGTATATCAAATAAATTGAGGTGCATGCATGGACGCTAGAAAGACATTTCGCAAGGGTTTATGTTTCAGAAATGCAATACCACACCTAGGTTGGTCCCCCGGCACCATCGTTACCATTGATTTGTTGGAGATTCGTGCAAACTATTTTACAGGAAGACCCTTTTCCTGCTTTGAATCTGCAGACACATACACGATTCATACATGATTAAATAGCAACCGTAAAAAAATAGAAAAAACAACTAAATTAATAATAAAAAATTATAAAAAATAATAAAAATTTGAAGATTCATACAAATTTCAATAGATCCAGTCAAGAAACATGCAAGTTTCACTGCGGGTGGAGCTCAGATTGTTTCCAATTTTTCAAGAGGGCTTAAATGTAAATAAATAGCGGTTGTTGACTTCGTGGACTTTGCACGACCAACACCCTTGTGGTGAATCCGGCCTCGTTGATGTTTCCCGGTGGCTACTGGCTACTCGAGCCAGGAGGAGTTGAGTTGAGCGGACTCGTTCCTGCGGGACACGTGCAGAGAAAGACCCCAACGAAACGAGGGTGATGCTATTATCTTTACTATTAATTCAAAAGCGTGGTGAATGTCTGGTGTTACACATGCAAAAATTACAAATGAAATGCCACTTCACATTCTTTCTCCCCTTATCTCTCTTTTCACGTGCATATCTGGGTTACCTAAAACAAACAGCCGTGTTTGACTCAACAGCTAACAGAGAAAAAATTAACTAATATTTATTTACGTACCAAATGCCATTCAAATCTGGACATGGTGGAGTGAGTAACAAACTTTATCTGAAACGACTACTCCGTAACAATCTTTCCTTCCAACCTGCCGCACGGCGTCCCATAAAAATGGTTGATCCACTCAGCTTTATCATTGCTCTGTGTTAACAGAGATCTCTCTTGTCTAGCGATTTACAATGAGGACTCTACCCCGCCCATGCTCGTGCATCCTTGACAAACACTACGCTGATGACACCCTCTCCTTCACGCCCTGCACCTTCCTTTCCTCCACCCTGGAGTGCCCTCATAGTTGTGGTGATGCCGGCCGTCCACAATCTTCTCGAGCGCTACCTTACTGAAGCAGATTGATGCAACGAGTCAGCGAGGCGGTCTACATGGCAAGGCTGCACGGCGAGTTGCGTCCACAGCGTTGCCGCACTACGGTATTGACCTCAATCCGGCTCTGTTTCTCCTCATTTTCTTTATGGTTTAGACTCGCATGATGTGCTCAGATCCGTTTCGTTTCAGGTCGTTGAGAAAATCTCATATCTGAATTCTATCTGAGTTTCGATTAAAGAGAGAAAGGGAGAAAACTATATTCTTTCTGCATGCTCGTGTGTTCATCTGCGATACAGCAGGGTATTCAAGTTCCCCCGATGGTCCATTTTTTTATGTGATACGCATGGAGTCTTGGGACCTGGAATGAATTATCCAGCATACAACATGTAATGAATGGATTGAATGATCTATTCATGATTATTTAAAACATAGAGATTTTTTTGTTTTGACAGTCTGTCCTTAAATATCCTGTTATTGCAGTCACTATAGGTCTCTAATTTTCTCATAATTTTAAGGCTACCGTGGTTTGCAACCTAATTTCTGCCAACACGTTGGACATGAAGTAACTTATTAATTAAGTTGAGTGATTGATACTTACAGATTAATGATCACAGCAAAGTACGGGGCCATAAAGTTTTTGTTTTGAGTCATGCCATGTCATTGCTCATTTCTTCGAATTTTTTTTAAAATAACTTAGACGTGTAACAATAAGTTATAGTTTACTATATCACCAAAAAAAAAATTTAAACTGCAGGCCAAAGGCCCGGCTTTAAATTAATAAAGCTCCAAACGGCTTGAGGGGTACAAGGGTGCTGGTCAACTCATCTTACAACACCACGCACAGAAACCACACGCAAAAAGAAGAAGAAGAACACCAAGAAGCTCGGGGCTAATCGTTGATGAAGACGATGCGCAAAGACCGGGAGCCCGTAGCAGGACAAGGGCCCAGGGGCAGCCACCGCGGAAGAAGAGTATGCGCATGCGCCTCCATGCCTCCGTCGTCGGGAAAGGGACCCTTCCCCTTCCGCCTAGGCTCGAGGGCACCGAACCGCCGGAGAACAGTGACACAAGACGGAGGCGAGCACCCCATATGATACGCATTGAACCTGCCTGACCAAGTGGCGCCACCACCTCAAGAGCTTCGGCACCAACAACCACTAAACCTCCATGACTCACCCGACCGCATCACCAACCTCCCCAAACAGCGCCCCCAAGAGGGATAACGACACCAATGGTGCCGCCGCTGCCGAATCCATTTGGGTTTTTACCCGGGAGCTTATAGCGGGGGTGGGGGTAGGGACCTCAACGACGCCTCAAGGAAGGAGAGAGGTGCCCAAAGGACGTCACCGTCGTCGTGGTCGGGCCATCCGACCAAGAGTTTCCCCCAATCCCGCACGAACCCCACCGACCCCAACCAACTCTAGAGCCGGAAACCCAGCTGCTAGAGCCAGCGGGGAGGAAGAGCTAGAGGGAGGAAAGTGGTTGACCTTCAGATCTGGAGAAGAGGGCTGAAGACACCGCCCTCCCACCACGGCCAGACCCCGCCGGGACCTTGCCGCCCACACGGCCAAGACCACCGGCTAGCACCCGTAGACGTCACCAGCCGTAGGTCGACTCCGCCTCTCCTTCCAGGGTCGCCGCCCCGGCTTCCCAACCCAGCACACGACCACAAAGGGGACAAAATGGGACCAACGCTCGAGGACACCGAATGCCGACCAAGGAGCACCGGCCGGCGACCGCAACAGCACCACCGCAGCCCAACGGGAGGCAGCTCCACCTGCCCCAATGAATACCAGCAGCCCCTTGGCCTTCGGTGCCTGCAAATCTGGGCAGAGGTCGATGGGCTCAAAGGGGCTCGGGGCCCCTACCTCGGCCCGACCTGGCCGCCCACCACTGATGTGGAGCACTCACCTCAGGACCGATCGGGCACCGCGCCACCTCCAGTCGAGCAGATGGACGCGCCGGCCCACACACACATCACCACGCCCTCCACCCGCGGGCCATGGCCGAGCTCACTCCGCCCGCCGCCGAGGCTGCTCCCGGGAGCCACCACCGCCACGGCCACACCCGATCCACGCCTTGACGCACTGGCGCCAATGACGCCTCGCTAGTCAGCAGAGGCCCGCTGTCGTCACATGAGGAGGAAGCAGCCCTCCTCACAGCGGCAAGACGGGCTTAGCCCGATGACGCACACAAGCGGCAGCGGGGAGGAGGAGAGGTTGGGGAAGGGCGGGAGGGGGCGCGTGCCGCCGGGGCCCTGTGTCACTCGCGGGAGCAACACGAGAGCCCAAGGGGATAGGGTTCATATCACCAAAAGTAAAGGCTGCATCAATGCCACATGGTCTCGTTCGTAGTAAAGATTTGGTGCATGGGGCACTCAATAGTCTTCATTCGGCACCGAATGCAAAGGACCATAACTTAGATATCACAATGTTGGAGAAGGAAATAGCGGGTGATTGCGAGGTGGAAACAATGGCAATGAAATGCCACTCCACATCCCTCCTCCCTTATCTCTCTTTTATCACGTGCATATCTAGGTCACCTAAAATAAACAGCCGTGTTTGTCTCAACAGCTAACACGGCTACACACGATATTTAGTGATGGTTGTTGTGGTATAGTATGCCAATGCAATGCAGGAGATACTTCTGATGGAGCCAAGGCGATGGTACAGAGGACGGATGGAGTAGATATACTACACTTTGTCTTGTGGCATAGCACTGCATAGCGATAAATTCATGGATAAAACTACATTGAAGATAAAGTGGAGGTGGCAATTCGGCTCGCGGGTGCAAATGCACCCATTATAGAAAAATATTTTTTAAAATATCAAAAAATTCTACATATATATTCAAATATTTTATGTTGGTTCACAAGTTTTCGGGATGAAACGATATTTTATGTGTCGTGTATAAAAAGACAAAAAATGTAACGTGAATAGTCGTATTCCTGTGACATATTTTGTCTTTTTTATAGACGACACATAAAATGTTTTTTGATTCCGAAAACTTGTGAACCAACATAAAATGTTCGAATGTATATGCGAATATTTTTTTCGAATTTTTTGACATTTTGAAAAATGTTTTCTCACAATGGTTGCATTTGAACCTGTGAGCCGAAGTGAATATCCGAGATAAAGTCATATCTTCTATGGTGGTGACACGTCTACACACGATCATAATGGTAGTACTCTACTAAAGAGACACTTTGTTAGTAGTTTCTTATTACTTTTAAAGATGAAAATATGGAAACACTATCAAAGATTCGGTGATACTCAGCTCACTTCCGATTCAAACTCCATCCCATTGAGAATGCAAGAACGATACTCGAGAACGATGTTAATTTCAGATAGTTCTAAGCATCACGATCTTTTATGTCTGCCAAATTTCTATAAACGGTCGATAACATGGTGGAGTTGTGGAGCTGATTCACATACGGCCTATGATCACATACTCTCTTATTCGCTGCTTTCTCGACAGCCACCCAGCCAGATCAAAGGGACCGGGAACCAGATTAAGCGGCGCGAGCCCGGTTAGTTGGTCGATAGAATGAGCCACGTGTGGATTGTGTGTCCTCCCTTGATTTGAGTCATCGGTCAGTCGTACTAATAAGATTGAGGTGTTGTGTAAGTTATGCGCTGTGCAAAAAAATTGACCCCTGGAAAATGATCCCTCGCGGCTATACGTTGTTAGGTAGATGAGACCTTTACACTCTTGGATAACACTCAGTTTAATTCGGTCGTCATGGAGACTCAAATCTGGATGGGCTGGCTGCGCACTCGCTAGCCTTGCCACCAAGTCGGCGTTTGGTTCTCATGGCGTTGTGCAAGAGATGCGAGTATTGGGTTAATTGTCTGGATTGGGGATTGGGGTTTACTGCCCCATTTTAGCAAGTTTTGTTCATCTTATTTTCTTTACGAGGATGCAAAACAGGGACATAATTTGGCTTCTTTTGGAAATATATGTCCTTACTATAGAAACAATGCTGAATTATAGTTTCTTCTGGAAATCTGCTTCAAGTTGACGTGGACTTTTATAATTTGAAGTACCATATATTACCCTTTATGCACCTGAATTATTACATGTATCTATGAGTACAGGTTCACGACCGGAAAAAATAGAAGGGACATGATCGTGCTTAGGAGGTCATATTTCTGGTAACAAAGTCATAAGTCATAGGAGACACCTACACTTGTTCATGTATTACAATGATGGTTTGATCACTACTTCTCCATAGAAAATCATTGTTTCGTGGCAATGCACGGACATTCCGCTAATCATTATGTAAGGCAAAACTTAAGGTAGGCAGCCCCACCTTGTCTTAGTGGGTCCTCTTCACATGGTTAAAATGTATAAAATACGCATGTATGTCAGTATGTGAACATTTAAATCTGTTAAATCTTGCATTTGATAGTACGTACTCTCTCTATTTGAAAATAAGTAATTCGGATTTGTCTAAATTGGTATGTGAAGAGAAAAATAGCCTCTACTCATGGATTGCTGTTTCATTGATCAGCTACCGGAAAACATCATACGCTTTGTTGCTAATCTCTACAAAAGAATTTCTATGTTACTAGTATGTCTCATGCCAACATGCATGTGTATGTGTATATATGTACAGAGCTGACAAATCCAGTTCTACTAAAGCTGAGCTCTCGGGGTACCCCACGTGTCTGTTCCGCTGCTGCTGCCCGAGGAACAGGACGGAGTCAACCCCGACGGCCCTTGCCTCCCGAAGGTCCACAGCCTCTTGAGCGACCTCAGCCTCGCCGAGCCGGGCGTCTTAGCCACGTCGCACGGTGTCGCCACCGTCCTGGACTCCGGAATGTCGATCACCAGCGCTGCCGCCGATGCCAGGGCGGAGGGCCTCGGGCGGCCTCCGTTAGAGGTCACGGTGACCGCGGCGAGCGTGGCCTGGTCTGAGACCCCGAGCAGCACACTCGCCGGCAGGTTCGCGGCGTAGTTCGCCGGCTCGGGCGCTACGGGAAGGACCGTCAGCGACGCGTCGGGTTTGGCGACGGTGACGCGGCAGAGTGGGCAGGTGGAGTGGGATGCCAGCCACGTGTCCACGCACCGGGAGTGGAACCCGTGGCCGCACCGGGGCAAGAACCTCGCCTCCTCCCCGTCCTCGAGCTCGGACAGGCAAACCGCGCACTCCACCGTCCCGACGTCCTCCCCGGCGGAGCCCCTCGGCGCCGCCGCGCGGTACACCGTGACCGGCAGCGCCCGCAGCAGCTCAGGGTCGACGCCCTTGTCCCTGGCCCCCGAAGCCGAAGCCGCAGACACGCCGCCGCTCGGCCTCGCGCGGGCGCCGTTGTTGATGCAGCGCTGGAGGCAGCAGATCACGAGGGCGAAGAGTACGAAGAGCAAGAAGACGGTTGACGTGGTGAGTATGGCGCCGAGCGCCATGTTCGGCGCGGCGGGCGCGGAGACCGCCGGCCCGACCTCCAATCCCGACGGCGAGCCCATGGCGGACCGGACTGGTAGGTGTCTTCTGTTAGGCGAGATCGGTTGCTAGTTCTGTGCGGTGCTGGGTGAGCGTGTCGTAGGCTCAGGATGCGCTGGACGCCGCATATATCTGCCTAGGGAGGGCAGCGACGCTGACATGGATGAAGCCGGGGAGAAAGAAGCTGGAAGGCGCGCGCGCGCTCGAGCAGCCTTGACTGCCAAGCTGCATGCGACCTGGTGCTGTTTTCGGAGGGAAGTGGTTTGCTTGACGGGTCAACGGCGGCGGCATTTTCATTGGCGGATGCATGAGTAGACGGTGATGCTCCAGACTGACGCGATTACCACACGTGACCCTTATACGAGGGCATGAGGCAATGAGGGGTTCATTCCGTCCTTGTCCAAGTTGCTAGTTAGGCTTCGGCTCTGGAATTTCAGTCCAGCCTCATCATTTTGTTTTTGACGAAAACCAGTTGGACTCTACTAATTCTCGGTCAGCAGCATACCTACGCGCGTGGCTGTTGTTGGCACCGAGGAAATTGCAGATTCCACAGGGTTTTGGTCCAGCCGTTGCCCGTTCCACCAGGTTGACGTCTCTTTTGCAAGATTCATGGTCTAATACGTTGCAGTTGGTCTAAACGAGCCACTAGTCTTCCGTTGACAGCCCAAGTGAAATCCATGTAAGCGAAGGAAGATTTGACAGGAGCCTGAATTATTTTGACATGATGTATCCGTATAAAGGACATATTTTCTTTCTGACAATTTATATAAATGCTAGCTAAAACTTTTAAATGCAGTAATGAATAACATAGGATGACTATCGGCAAAATATCTTCAATTGCACGCATCAGGTTTTAGCATCCAAATCAGGCAGATGTGGCCCTTACGAACATCCTGAACCAAAAAATATATAGCATCCAAGTTTGTGCCATATGGCCATTACACACATGACAGAGTTTGAAACCTCCTCAAAATCATTCTTTCTGGGAATTGTTTTGTTGGTAGCCTAGACCTGCAGTGAAGTATGAATAAATCCTACTGCCCTCATACCCTCACACACCTAAACATGAACCATTTGCATTTGGCGTCCTTCCTGTGACAGCAGACTCTCGAGATGAATTACTAGCTGCCCGATGAGGTGGTGGATCTGGAGCATGACATCAAGGTGCCGGCGCTGGAGTAGTGTGGCATTGAGGAGGCGGAGGTGGAACAACATGCCGTGGAGGAGCACCATCTTCTGGCAACCTTCTCACGGTCTACAAAACATGTCAAACATTGCAAAATTGTGAAACATGTTAAATATGTTAACGGAGAGTATAACTCATATAAGGATTACCTTGTGTTGTGCCTTTCTTGCTGCCAAGTGCGGCTTCAAAGGTATAGTAATATTCGTGTACCTATGACCTTGGAGATTACAGTTTGAACATCTGATAGTTGTCATCCTCTTCTGAACAGTTGACTTGAATGATTCATGTTTCCCCTTGCGCCTTTTATTTTTGCTTTCTTTCACACTTAGTTTTGTACTCAGGTGGGTCTATGTCAGGTGAATCTGTTTTAGTCCATCTATGTTGTCCTGGTACAGGATAGATCGAATTCTTGTATGCCTCTTTGTACATGGGCTTCTTAAAGAAGTCACTAACATAGTTCTCGGGAAATTCTCTAGCTTTGTTAATGGTTGCGACAACATGTTTGCAAGGTATGCATGTCAAATCCCATTTGAAGCAACCACATTTTCTTTCAGCTAAATTCACCTCATAAGTCCTTCCAATATTTGTAACTTGCCACAAGTTTTGCTTTGAACGTACAATATATGTACACCATCTTGCATTTATTTTCTCCCATTCTAATCTTTTCACATAAGTTGGAGTAATTTCACATTGAACATGGTCTACCCCTTCCCTCTTTGTTGCAAATATAGGAATTAGTTTGGTCCTGATCGACTCAATCATGGTCAGTGCTGTCTTATCCGGGACTTTGAGTATGTAGCTGTTGAACATCTCACTAAGGTTATTGACAACCAAATCGGTCTTGCAGGTTGTGTCAAATGCATGTCGTGCCCAGTGTTTAGGAGGTATTCTACACATCCATTCCCATGCTTCGTTATCTTCTATTTTCATTTCTTCCATGGCAACATCAAATTCATATTTGTCAAAGCCATAGGCAGCTCGATCAACATTTTTTTTAGATCCCCACTCTTATGTCCATCACTCATAAAATTTACATAGATATGTCTAAGACAATAGCTATGGCAGAATTCAGGAAATACCAAATGAACTGCAGCTATGAGTCCCTTTTGCCTATCGGACATGACGGTGTAGCTTCCAAATTGGTCAGTGGTACCACCCAGCGCATACTTTAATTGATTGAGAAATCATGCCCATGATGACTTACCTTCTATTCCAACAACCCCAAATGCCAGTAGACATAAATTGTTATTGCCATCTCGAGTTGTCGCAGCAAGTACTTGGGCTCCATTACCCAACTTCAGAAAACATCCATCAACCCCTTCATATAAGAAAAATGAAATATGTTACATGAACCTCAAAGTGATTTTTTTTAAATAATGCAGAGATCACTAAAGATGTTCGGTACTTACGAATGAAATTCCTGCAACCATTCTTGAACCCTTTAATTTGTGCATGTAGAGAAAAGAAGTGGCCATGAAACCTTGCGTTCTTTTCAGGTTTGTTTGTAGGCCTGATTGTTGTTACATGGCATCTAGAACCATGGTTCTTGTCCATTATAGTTTGCAAGTAATCTCTGATACGTAGATATTGCATTTCTTCGTGTCCTTCTATAGCTTCATGAGCTTTATTCTTCGCCCTATATGTCATGTGCTTGGATATTTCAACTCCATGTTCTCTCATCACAACATCCATGAGATCAGTTATATTCATGGTTGGATCACTTCTGATCATATCTTCGTACTTTTTTGCAATCCAAGCACTCGTGATCCTAGAGGTATCTGTGCTAGTGCCACATGTGTGTGGAAGATTGATTTGCCTAATGCAGTGTGTGCTTTCTCCCACAATTTGAGATGAGTAAATGTAAAGACCCAAACCTGGCTTGGTTTGAATCCCTGTGATTACAGTGCTAGTCCATGGATCGAATAGCTAGCACCCACAGTTTAAGATGTAATATCAGGATACAAAGGTCATATTACATCGCATGATCCAGAATATAAATACTTTATTACAAACTCATAGCCATAGGCTATCTTATTACAAAGCAGCAGAATACAAGTAAAGCATGGAGTCCTTCATCTTCATGTGCCACAGGCAAACATGTTGGGTGTAGACTCATAACCTCTATCATCACTCCATACTCATCAATAGAATAACCTGCAACATGATAGGTTGCAGCCACAAAGGGTCAATACTTTGAATGTATTGGCAAGTGTCACAAGTTTGTGAATATAAGTTGGACTATCACTACATGCATATTTGTCTAAGTAGATCTTAGGCTCATTTGCAGAAAGCAATATGGTTTTACCCTATGTTTGCAAAAATAGTTTTGATCTTTCAATAACTTTCTGAACTCCTTGGCAAACTCCAAGTGCTTCTACTCTCTTGTTGTCACCATCAAGTTTTACTTTGAGAAATTAGAATGTCGAGATCTTCCATAGCTTCAGGCCTTAGTTGCTCAGAGTTGTCCATAACCGGGGACACGGCTAAGTACTTAAAATTTAATCTTCCAGGTTGTACACTTTACCCACAAGACACAATCTGCCTTGACGCCACCAAGGTCGCTGGATTAGTACTCACCAAGATGGAGTACCCAGATCGAGAATGTGACAAAGTCTTTCCATAGAAGTCCTCCCAATACATAATGCCAAAGACATCTACCAGGCACCAATGCAAGGATAAACCTCCAATGCATAATTCCAGTTAACCTGAAGAGGTACCAATGCATGGGTCTCCCACTATGTAATTGACTAGGCCAGAGCCCATTTGGCATGTGGCTGTACACGAAAGCCACTGTACGAGAAACATGTTCAATCTCTAAGTTCCTGGGTGGTATTCTCCTAGTGCACACACGAAAGAGATAACCATAGACATGGTTCCCTTTGTTGCCACCTTATTCTCAACTGAGTATCCACATTCCACCCAGGTGATTCATTGAGTCCTTGTTTTATTATATAAAACATATATTTTCCAACACTTCATATAATCACAATATGGTATATTCCACCCTGAATCTATAGCAGGGCTAAGCATACTACAACTACAGTATTTCTACTAAGGGATATATAAAGGATATCCTAATAGGATATAGCATAGCATAGTATCATAGTAGTCCTATCATGCATACTACAAAAATCCACTAAGTGTAATGAAAAATAGTAGGACATGGATGATAGTGTCACTTGACTTAGTAGTTGGTGGTGTTGGTACACTCTTTGCAGTAACACACTTGACAATCCACACAATCTATCAAACAAAACAACCAAGACAAAACATGCACAAAGTCAACACTAATGGCAATACAAAAATCATGCAAAATATGCAAGCATGCAAGATGGCAATTTTATTGTACAAATTGTTATAACCAAGGTTTTGAACATTACTAAGTGCTTTCTGAACATTTTATAATTGCAAGATTACAAATGCAACCATTTGTGCAATTGTAACAATTAGCAACAATTTCTATCATTTAGAAAGGCTATACTCACTAAATAATTCCCATACTATTAGGTATAGTCAACCAAATCTATATTTTGGTCTCACTGGACAGAGGGTTCAATTTGCAATCCATAGCAAAATGATTCACCCAAAAATAATTTACAAAACAATTTTTATGGGTAAAATACTCCTAAAAAGGTTCTGCCTAAAACTTCTATTTTACAGAAGATAAAGGGTGAAATAAGGCCTCAGCAGTGAAGCTCTCATTTTTCTGAATCCATAGACACCAAATTTGTATTTTTCTAATTTGTGGATCAAAAGTTATTGAATTTCTAAGTTTAATACTAAATCTGTTTAATTTCTATTTAAACAGATAATAGTCTGGCGACGTGGCGCTATCCTATTGGCTGGTACCGGTTCGGGCGGATCGACTGCTGCGGGCCGCTGGATCTTAAGTGACGTTGGACGGATCAGATCAGCCGTACCCTTTCATTTAAGTGATCTAATCTTAACCGCTAGGATATGATCGAACGGCTACAAAACACCTCGCCGAGGACTGGCGATGCTAACGACGGCGCGCAGCAGCGGCACGTCGGTCTCGTGGTGTTCCGATGGTTCCAGAGGCGTAGGGGGGATTGTGATCTTACCGAGGGCCCGCGGAGGTCTCGGCGGTCTGGTTGGTGGTCGCGGGGAAGTGAGGGGAGCTCTGCTACGCTCGGTATTCCTCCCCGGAGTGGCGTCGACGACGAAGGTCACGGCCTCGAGACGGTGGCGTCGATCTGGTACTCGAGCGGACAAGCAAAAGGGTTAGTGAAGTGCGCCTGGTCCAGCACGGTCTAGTAGTGGCCAAAAAGGAGCGGCGGGAACTATGCCCTTACCGGAAAAACCGTCGGACGATGGCGGCAGAGGGAGTTCGCCGGAGTTGGTCCGTGTCGTCGACCTGGAGCAAGAGAGAGCGTGTGGCTTAGTTAATCAGTGCGTTAGGACATGGCGAAGATGATAGGGCAGAGGGGAGGGCGCCTAACGGCCGGGGTTCACCGGAATTGTCGCCGGGATACCGTCGGTGAGCGGCGGTCCGAGCTCGTAATTGGAGAGCCTGGGGGCTCTCTGGGGGTGGCGTCTGGGGGGAAATGATGAGGAGGGGAGGGCGGTTAAGAGGGCATCGTCGGAGTGGAGAATTACTTCAGCATTTACGCGAATTTGCTCGAACGGAATCGCCACAGAAACGGCAGAGGAGGGAGACGGCCCGTTCGTCCCGCGGTGGAAGATGGTGAGGTGGAGGGGTGACGTGGCGTGGGGTCGGTCTGTAAGTGAGAGGGGGTGAAGGGGAGAACGGTGAGAAACAGAGGGGGAAAGGGGAGTGCCGGGTGGGCTGGTTTTGGGCCGAAAGGCCGAAGGCTGGGGTTGCTGTTTTTTTTTCTTCCATTTTTTCCTTTTCTTTTTCTGTTTTCTTAAATAACTTTTGATTTAATGATCCAATTTGAATCAAACAAATTTGTAAAAATTTGTAAAACTCAAATTAGGTTTTTAGGGCATTATAGAACACATTTACTTTCCAACTCAAATTTTCTAACCAAATTTATTCACTTTGGCTTTAATAGTTAATATTGCCTTTATTAATTATATTCTCAAAATAATTCATATCTTTTTATCCATGGCTCCAAATTGGATGAAACCAATTTCTATTGTTTTATTATTTTGTCCTTTATGTTTTTAGCCCTCATAGGAGTTCTTTTGTTTAATCTAAATATGGAGTATATCCATAGTATTGTGTTGTTCTTAGTGTTAACAAATAATTAGAGTTTTAGGGTTTGAGATAATCTCACTTCTCTTAGGTTTTTAAAATACAACCAAGTCAAGATGCTCATGCATGCTTCATGAATTGGGATTTTTAAAACATGCACACCACTTCACAAACAAAAACCATTTTATTTGGCTTGGGTTTTGGAGGCATTATATTAAATGTTCCAAAAGTTTTTGTTCCTTCTGAATTATGAAGAACTTGGTTCTTCATTTTATTAAAAATTTCACATTTCAAAATTTGGAAAATTTTGGGATGTGACAGACTACCACCCTTAAAAGGAATCTCGTCCCGAGATTCGAGAAGGCTAGAAAGAATAGGTTGGGTTTTAGGATACTTGGGTGCTACCACCCTTAAAAGGAAACTTTGTTGGGTTTCATTTGATGATTCACTTGGCTAAGGGTCCAATGATTGACATCCAAAGGTTGTTAACATTTCTCCATCTTGAGATTCTTATACCACTAAATTAAGTTAGCTAAAGCTTATCATCCACATCATCTAGTTCTTCAAGGGTTCCATACATGTTGATGTGGTTCACATGTCCTTTCTGGGTCACATTGGAATTGCTTCCATTAGAGTATCCAATATTCTCATTCTTCTTCTTAGGACAGTTTGCTGCAAAGTGTCCAAGTTGCTTACAATTGTAACACTTCAACTGGCTAATGTCTTTCTTGGGATCATTATGTTGGTTCTGACCAAGGTTATCTCCATTGTTAGTACCATTCACATTGTTACTACCACTTCCATTATTGATGTGGTGATTCTGGTGATGATGGTGATTATGTCCATTTCCTTCATGCTGATGTGATCCATAATCCCCATTGTCCTTTCTGAATGAACGCATCTTCTGTGATGATCCTGAGTGATATTTGTCAAAGCTATGCTTCCTCTTCCTGTTCTCAACTTTGTCCTTCTTACTCTCTAAAATTCTAGCTTTGTCACACAGTGATTGATAAGTTGGAACATAAGCAACTGATAATTGCATGGAAAGTTCATCATTCAGTCCATCTAGGAACTTTTCCTTCCTCTTAGCATCAGTATCAGTATCATCTAGAGCATAACGTGATAGATTGTTGAATTCCTCAATATATTCAGCAATGTTGCGGTGACGCTGTTTAAGGTTGTGGAACTCCTTCTTCTTTAATCTCATCACGCCTGAAGAGATATGATTAGTGCGAAAACCGTCTTCAAATATTTCCCAAGTCACTTCTTCAATGGGGTGAGTGACTTGAAAGTTGTCCCACCATATAGCTGCAGGGCCTTCAAGCAAGTGTGCTGCAAATCTCACTTTCTCGGCATCAGAGCATCCAACAGTCACTAGGTCTCTGTTCACTGAACGTAACCAGTCACCAGCTACCATTGGATCAGAAGTACCAGAGAACTTTGCAGGTTTCAACCTCAGAAATCTAGTGAGCATATCCAGAGGTGGTGGATTGTTGTTGTTTTGATTCTGATTGTTGATGGTTGTCATGAATTGTGTCATCATCTGCATTAGCTGAGTCTGTGCAGCCATCATCTGTTGCATCTCATTTTCATTGTTGTTGTTGTCTCCATTGTTATCGTGGTTGTTGGCGCGTCTTGGAGGCATCTGTTGGTTCAATAGGGATAAGTAATGATAGATAGACAAATAGGTCTAAGGGAGTTCTAACACACTCAACCCAAAACAAACCAGTTCAATCAAACATTCATCAAGCAACCAATCACTTAGCAACTTCTGACTTTAACTCATTATAGAAGAAAACAACAAGTTTTCTTGAAACAAGCAACCTAGTATGGTCATACCACATAGGTCGGCATGATCCATATGCTAACACGATATCGATAACTCGAACATGATAATTGGTAGGCAATCTAATGTCTCATGGTTCGCACTATGATAACATCAGTGGGAGCTCTCTTTCGAGTTCGGCAATCATCGGTGAAGTGTCCTATCTTCCGGCAGCAATGGCAAAACACTTTTGTCATGTCTCGAGTACTTTTTCTTGAAGTGTTGTTGCGGTTTTCTTGAACTTCCTTCTCTGGGCATTCATTGATATTGTGTCCTTCTTTCTTGCATTTGGAGCAGGTGATATGGTTAAGGTTTTCTTCTTTCCTAAGAGCTTGATACATTCCATCCTTGACTTGTTCTTTCACTTGTTGCACTATGACGTCGAGATGGCACTTGGCAGGAATGTGGTTGGTTCCTTCACATAGGTAACAAGTAACTTGAGATGTGGGGCATTCTCCAACTGGATGGTTGTGATCACAAAAGGGACATTGATCTTGATGCTCCTTAGAGGTGTGGCCTACTTCTCCACATATTTTGCAAGCTCGAGGACCTGTCACAACTTGTATCTTGATCTCCTTGTTGGCATGATCCATCCTCAAGGTCCTTGGAGAAAGCAAAGGCTGGTCCTCTACATGTTTGAAGGAGAAGAGATTCAGTAAAGAATGATAAGGTATACGAGAAAATCTAACAAGTATAAAAATATAAGTTCATTCCTAACAAGGGGTTTGTCCAATTCCTAGGGTTACGAACCTACAGGCAACACAGTGCTCTGATACCATCTGTAAAGACCCAAACCTGGCTTGGTTTGAATCCCTATGATTACAGTGCTAGTCCCTGGATCGAATAGCTAGCACCCACAGTTTAAGATGTAATATCCGGATACAAAGGTCATATTACATCGCATGATCCAGAATATAAATACTTTATTACAAACTCATAGCCATAGGCTATCTTATTACAAAGCAGCAGAATACAAGTAAAGCATGGAGTCCTTCATCTTCATGTGCCACAGGCAAACATGTTGGGTGTAGACTCATAACCTCTATCATCACTCCATACTCATCAATAGAATAACCTGCAACATGATAGGTTGCAGCCACAAAGGGTTAATACTTTGAATGTATTGGCAAGTGTCACAAGTTTGTGAATATAAGTTGGACTATCACTACATGCATATTTGGCTAAGTAGATCTTAGGCTCATTTGCATAAAGCAATATGGTTTTACCCTATGTTTGCAAAAATAGTTTTGATCTTTCAATAACTTTCTGAACTCCTTGGCAAACTCCAAGTGCTTCTACCCTCTTGTTGTCACCATCAAGTTTTACTTTGAGAAATTAGAATGTCGAGATCTTCCACAGCTTCAGGCCTTAGTTACTCAGAGTTGTCCATAACTGGGGACACGGCTAAGTACTTAGAATTTAATCTTCTGCAGAAGTTGTACACTTTACCCACAAGACACAATCTCGTCTTGGCGCCACCAGTGGCCGCTGGATTAGTACTCACCAAGATGGAGTACCGGCAGATCGAGAATGTGACAAAGTCTTTCCATAGAAGTCCTCCCAATACATAATGCCAAAGACATCTACTGTGCACCAATGCAAGGATAAACCTCCAATGCATAATTCCAGTTAACCTGAAGAGGTACCAATGCATGGGTCTCCCACTATGTAATTGACTAGGCCAGAGCCCATTTGGCATGTGGCTGTACACGGAAGCCACTGTACGAGAAACATGTTCAATCTCTAAGTTCCTGGGTGGTATTCTCCTAGTGCACACACGAAAGAGATAACCATAGACATGGTTCCCTTCGTTGCCACCTTATTCTCAACTGAGTATCCACATTCCACCCAGGTGATTCATTGAGTCCTTGTTTTATTATATAAAACATATATTTTCCAACACTTCATATAATCACAATATGGTATATTCCACCCCGAATCTATAGCAGGGCTAAGCATACTACAACTACAGTATTTCCACTAAGGGATATATAAAGGATATCCTAATAGGATATAGCATAGCATAGTATCATAGTAGTCCTATCATGCATACTACAAAAATCCACTAAGTGTAATGAAAAATAGTAGGACATGGATGATAGTGTCACTTGCCTTAGTAGTTGGTGGTGTTGGTACACTCTTTGCAGTAACACACTTGACAATCCACACAATCTATCAAACAAAACAACCAAGACAAAACATGCACAAAGTCAACACTAATGGCAATACAAAAATCATGCAAAATATGCAAGCATGCAAGATGGCAATTTTTGTATAAATTGTTATAACCAAGGTTTTGAACGTTACTAAGTGCTTTCTGAACATTTTATAATTGCAAGATTACAAATGCAACCATTTGTGCAATTGTAACAATTAGCAACAATTTCTATCATTTAGAAAGGCTATACTCACTAAATAATTCCCATACTATTAGGTATAGCCAATCAAATCTATATTTTGGTCTCACTGGACAGAGGGTTCAATTTGCAATCCATAGCAAAATGATTCACCCAAAAATAATTTACAAAACAATTTTTATGGGTAAAATACTCCTAAAAAGGTTCTGCCTAAAACTTCTATTTTACAGAAGCTAAAGGGTGAAATAAGGCCTCAGCAGTGGAGCTCTCATTTTTCTGAATCCATAGACACCAAATTTGTATTTTTTTGATTTGTGATGAAAAGTTATTGAATTTCTAAGTTTAATACTAAATCTGTTTAATTTCTATTTAAACAGATAATAGTCTGGCGACGTGGCGCTATCCTATTGGCTGGTACCGGTTCGGGCGGATCGACTGCTGCGGGCCGCTGGATCTTAAGTGACGTTGGACGGATCAGATCAGCCGCATTTCGCTTAAGTGATCTAATCTTAACCGCTAGGATATGATCGAACGGCTACAAAACACCTCGCCGGGATCGGCGGTGCTAACGACGGCTGGCGCATCGTCGGCCTCGTGGTGTTCGATGGTTCCAGAGGCATAGGGGAAAGGTGATCTTCCGAGGGCCCGCGGTCTCGGGTCCGTTGGTGGTCGCGGGAAGTGAGGGAGCTCGCTACGCTGGTATTCTCCCGAGTGGCGCTGACGAAGGTCACGGCCTCGAGACGGTGGCGTCGATCTGGTACTCGAGCGGACAAGCAAAAGGGTTAGTGAAGTGCGCCTGGTCCAGCACGGTCTAGTAGTGGCCAAAAAGGAGCGGCGGGAACTATGCCCTTACCGGAAAAACCGTCGGACGATGGCGGCAGAGGGAGTTCGCCGGAGTTGGTCCGTGTCATCGACCTGGAGCAAGAGAGAGCGTGTGGCTTAGTTAATCGGTGCGTTAGGACATGGCGAAGATGATAGGGCAGAGGGGAGGGCGCCTAACGGCCGGGGTTCACCGGAATTGTCGCCGGGATACCGTCGGTGAGCGGCGGTCCGAGCTCGTAATTGGAGAGCCTGGGGGCTCTCTGGGGGTGGCGTCTGAGGGGAAATGATGAGGAGGGGATGGCGGTTAAGAGGGCGTCGTTAGAGTGGAGAATTACTTCAGCATTTACGCGAATTTGCTCGAACGGAATCGCCACAGAAACGGCAGAGGAGGGAGACGGCTCGTTCGTCCCGCGGTGGAAGATGGTGAGGTGGAGGGGTGACGTGGCGTGGGGTCGGTCTGTAAGTGAGAGGGGGTGAAGGGGAGAACGGTGAGAAACAGAGGGGGAAAGGGGAGTGCCGGGTGGGCTGGTTTTAAAGGCAAAGGTCAAGGCCGCTTTTTGCTTTTTTTCCATTTTTTCCTTTTCTTTTTCTGTTTTCTTAAATAACTTTTGATTTAATGATTCAATTTGAATCAAACAAATTTCTAAAAATTTGTAAATCTCAAATTAGGTTTTTAGGGCATTATAGAACACATTTACTTTCCAACTCAAATTTTTTCACTTTGGCTTTAATAGTTAATATTGCCTTTATTAATTATATTCTCAAAATAATTCATATATTTTTATCCATGGCTCCAAATTGGATGAAACCAATTTCTATTGTTTTATTATTTTGTCCTTTATCTTTTTAGCCCTCATAGGAGTTCTTTTGTTTAATCTAAATATGGAGTATATCCATAGTATTGTGTTGTTCTTAGTGTTAACAAATAATTAGAGTTTTAGGGTTTGAGATAATCTCACTTCTCTTAGGTTTTTAAAATACAACCAAGTCAAGATGCTCATGCATGCTTCATGAATTGGGATTTTTAAAACATGCACACCACTTTACAAACAAAAACCATTTTATTTGGCTTGGGTTTTGGAGGCATTATATTAAATGTTCCAAAAGTTTTTGTTCCTTCTGAATTATGAAGAACTTGGTTCTTCATTTTATTTAAAATTTTCATATTTCAAAATTTGGAAAATTTTGGGATGTGACAGTAAATCATGAAAGCACAAGTGCCCTCCAAGCTGCAGCAAGCAATCACCTTGTCCTGATTATTCTTAAAGTATGTGAAGTTCCTTAGGTATACTATGTGATAATCATCCAGAATCCTTCGTAGCTATGTGACATCATTGAAGCACAACTCCAACTGGATCTGCTCGTGTGCATTTTCCTTTGTATCATCATAGTACACTCTTCTCTTCAGTGGCTTTGCTCTGCTCTTGTACTTCCTTGTTGCTATTTGTGATTCCAATACAGTCCCATCATCATCAGTAATGAGTTCTTTATTGTCATCACTACAACCATCACTAAGCACAAATGCATCATCAGTTGTGTCTGCAGCCACCCTCGGCTTCAACTCACGAGTCTTATTTGCCTTGGCCTTTGCAACTTTGCTTCTTGCTTCCCTCACCAAAGTTGCCTTGTCCAATGTAGGTGTCTCGTCTAACTCTTGTTCATCAGCTACCGTGAACAATTCTGCTACATCACTGTACCCTTCTTTCTCCCAATAGATTTCCTCCTCAAAATTTCACCCTGATTCATCATTAGAATGAGACTCATATTCAATGTACTCTCCCAAAATGTTATCCATCTAGATAGATTCATCCACATCATTTGCTTGACTCTCTTACTGCTGAAAGTTGCAATTGATGTTGAGGTCAAATTGGTTGTTCATGGCCCAATCTTGATGGATTTCCCTCGGTTCTTCAACAAACCAATCAGATGGCCACTCTAGTCTACATTGTGGATTGATATTGCTATCATTTCCGCATACATGTATAAAGATCAATTAGAATCTACAATACTAAATTTCTAATACAAGCATAATCCTGTTTCGAAATTTTAGCCTACATATAAGACCCGGTCTTAAACACATATCAAATCCTACACAGAATGTGAATACTACTAATAAAAGCACCCCCAAATTCAAGGTTTTTAACAAACTATACGTCGATCAAATACAAAATTAGGTGGCTGCAAACCTAGGGTTCTATACAACGACGGTTACGGTTGGGGCCCTAATCAAGCAAGCAAGCACATGGGAGAGGGAATATAGTACAAGGGCCGCCTTAGCGTAGGATGTATAAATCTTGATTGGGGTCCCTCATCGACGGGAAGTTCATCGCCGCCTGGCCGCCCGCCGCCGCCTCCTTCTCTACATCGCGCGGGCGTGCCTTGCCTTGGGTCAAATTCGCAGGAGGATGGTAAGGAGGGCCGCAACCCATAGGCGGGCACAAAGCTATTCATGGGTATTCAGCTGAATACCCATTATTTTTGGCAAAATAAAATCCCACAGTATTCACAACACCTTAGCCCAAATCTAGCTATCCTTCTTGCCCATAGCATCTCCACTGAACCTTCTGGTCCAACAACAACACAAGATTTGCTCGTGTGCTAGTTTCGTGAGGCCTTGAGTAGTCTGGATAAAAATTCATTCCAGTAACACAACAACGCCGAGATAGACAAACAATTTCTTTTCTTTGATTTCAAATACCCACTGTAAATATCTTGTGCCCACCCATACCGCAACCTTCGTCGGGATCCATCATCGCGGCTAGCCGCCGCCCTCGGGCATGTGCTTCACGGGAGGGTGGTCGAATTGGGTGTGGATACTTCGATTAGGTCACTACAGGGCTGGTTAGACCAGGTCACCAAAGGCTGGTTAGACTCGGCTGTTGGGCCTAGTGTAAGATAGGCTGATAATGTCCGGTGAATCTACAACTTATTAGACCAATCTGGCTGGTATTCCGTGTGTGGGCTGCTGGTATTCCGTGTGTGGGCTGCTGGTTTTCGGTGTGTACGGAGAGCTTTGTGAGCTTTGTACGCCGTACGCATGCATGCACCCGGTTGGCCGGCCCTAAGAAAGCCCCTACGATGAGAGAAAGTGTGGAGTGATTTTGGACGAGGCGGTTAATACATTTGCTTTCTATAATTCCTTTGCTCGCTGTTTTAAATTTGTAAGGTACAGGGTTTTGTAGGCAAATGTTTCGGAAAAACCGTCGCTCCATTTTCAGAGAAATTAAGAAATGATTTTGCTAATTCTCAACTAGAAAAGTACTCCCTAAATTACATCTCGAATTTTTGTCCAGATGTATATTATCAAGACGTGTCTTAGCGTATAGGTATATGTGAATTTATAAATAAATATATGACATCTAATTTGGGATAGAAGTAGTTGCAACTCACTTGCACAGTCATAACTTACACCATAAAATATCCAATTGTAGCTAGAAAATCTCAGTTGTTACTGAATTTGTGATTGACAAGTTACGACCTCACGTATAACTCCACTTGCAACTAAAAATTGTCAGTTGGAACCCCATTTGAACTGAAAAAGTCAGTTGCAAACTAACCTGCAGTAGAAAATATTAAAATTCTTGGTATGCAACCTACTTAAAACTGAAAAATCAAAGTTGTTTTTTAACCCCACTTGCAAATGAATAATCCTAGGTGTAACTGTGGTTTCTACTGAAAAATCTAACCTGAGGTTGTAACCTTGTTTTCGATTAAAAATATCAACTGCAACCCTAGTTACAAATAGAAAAATCATAGTTGCAACTCCATTTGTAACCGACAAAATCTAAGTTGTAACCTCATTTACAACTGAAAAATCTCACCACATCTGCAAGTGGAAAAAAACTTAATTGCGACCCCACTTAAAACTGAAAAATCTCAGCTGCACGCAATGCAAGTGAAATAGTCTCAGTTGCAACCCCATTTACAATTAAAGAAAATCTTGGTTGCAGCCCCACAACAACTAAAACAATCTTAGTTGTAAACCAACTTGCAACAAAAAATCAGTTGCAACCACAATTGCAACTCATGGTTATGACCCCACTTCCAATGTTTCATTTCACTTTCAACGTCCCTAGATAAAACAAACCATTTATTTGTCTCTTATATCAAATAAAAAGGTGCTAACAATTTACATAAATTCCCAACCTACCCATAAAAAACTAAAAATTATTTAGCTTGATAATGAAATAATCAACCTACATTATTCTCTTTGTGTGCTAGCCAAACCATCTAAGTTCGAAAGAATTAATATAAATTTGGCAGATAGACTTGTGAAAAAATCCACATGCATCTATTACTACACTTTTGAGACAACTACAAATAATGGATGACAAAGTTTTCTGAAAATACATACATTTTTTCTTTGGAAACACTTTGATTTTTGTAAAAAATCTATAAACTCAAACTAAAGGTACCAATTATAAAATAGAAGAATATGGAAATCCTAGTTCGCCTGAGAATTTCTTATGTCTAAATCGAATTCGGAAAAGTGCAATTTTGGTTGGGTGAAAGTGTAGCTTCAGTGGGTGAAAATGGTGCAAGTTGCACTCTCAATCAACTAAATTTACACATTTGATCTAAAAAAAACTAAACTTACACATTTCATAATCAACGTATACATACAAATATCTAAGCGGACAAATCTTTTTAGACCACGTCTGTTTTTAAGAAATAACATCAAAATATAAGAATAAAAATGATATTAAAGAACATTGAAAAATTAAAAGTATTTTCAAAGCACTCTTAATTTTTCATTTCAAGGTCCCACAATTGCTTCTCCATGTCATTCCACGCAGTTAGTATGAAATCGTACAAGACCATACCCGACAAGTTGGATCCACCTTAAGGGCATATTTGGTTTGCATGAGTCTAAAAACACAATAATACAAAAAGCAAAGAAAATTGTGAACTTGGTTGTTTGGTTCACATGAATAGGAAAAGCACATGATTTCGAATAAACATAGTCAAATCAAAGTCAAACAGCATGAGAATGTATACTTAGAATGTTATTATGTCTCCCTATTTTTTTAAAAATAATACATTTTTATTGATTTTGAAATATAATACACATATTTATAAATTTTCTAATCTAGCACATTGTTGGTTTTGGCCAAACCGACTGGGCAGTCGATGTCGACCACACCTAATGGCCATGCCAACTGGACCATCGTCTGCATGTCAGCGTGGTCATTAGGTGTGGTCGACACTGACTGGCCTAGTCGGTTTGGGCCACACCGACTGGACCATTCGGTTTGGCCAAAACCGACAATATGGTAGATTTGCAAATTTCTAAATTCACATATTAAAATTCGAGATCAATAAATAAAATGTATTATTTAATACAAATAGCATTATGTCTCTTGCTAAACAAGGATGGCGTATCATCACGAAGCCATCGTCCTTGTGTGCACAGGTGCTCAAGACACGATACTTTAAGGAGGGCGATTTCCTGTCGGCGGAGTGCCCTAGTAGAGCATCCTACACATGGAAGAGTATTATTCACGGAAGGGAGCTCCTAAGGGAGGGATTGGTGTGGAGGATCGGCAATGGGGAGGACATTAAGGTGATGCAAGAAAAGTGGATTCCACGTCACTCTGCACAACATCCGCTTGGGTGCAAATAGGAGACGTGCCCAGAGAAGGTGAAGGACTTCCTACTCGGTGGAGGAGGAGTTTGGAATGAGCATAAGTTAAGGCACTATTTTCATGACTAGGATGTTTCCGACATTCTTCAGATTGTTGTGGGGGCCCCGGGCGTAACGATTTTAGAGCCTGGAACCACCCAAAGTCGGGCCAATTTTCGGTAAAATCTGCCTATCATCTGGCCGTTCAGAGAAAGCATCAAGATATAGGAATGCCAGAAGCTTCGCGGACATGCGATCAGCAGAAGGGATGGCTATCTTTATGGGATGCACCGGTGGCAGGGAAGATCAAGGTTCACTTCTGGAGACTTGTGGAGAAAGGCTTGGCAGTGGGCGCGGAACTCAAACACCGTAAGATAGTGTGCGGTAAAGAGTAGAGTTTGGTCCACCTTTTTTTTTTGGAGCTTTTCGCATTCTGCATTGTCTTGGGAGATCCTCAAAGAGCAAACTGGCATTGCAATTCAAAAGCCACCCAAGTTCGTTGCCTCTCACTCGGAGCTGAAGGGTTGGTTGTTAGATTGGTTGGGAAGGGAAGAGGAGAAGAGTATTTCGTTATCTTTAACGTTGATCTACAATATCTGGCTTGCACAGAATGATGCGAGGGATTCAGGCCTCATAGCTGATTCTAAATTCATTGTTCTTCGGACGATGGAAGGTGCAGCTGAATGGACACAGGTCCATAATTGCCCAATTGCCCAGCAAACCAAGGTCAAGGAGCGCTGGAATATGCTTACTGAAGGTTTTACGAAAGTAAATTGTGATGGTGCTTTTCGCGGAGCATGTAATAATGGCGGAGGGGGTGTTGTTCTTCGGAACGACCATGGTGCATTCCTAGCGAGTGCAAGCCATTTTTACCCTCACATTGCTGATGCAGAAACTTCGGAGATGTTGGCATGTAGAAGGGGACTGCTACTGGCAAAGGAGATTCAAGCGCGACGCATAATTTTGGAGACGAACTGCGCAACGGCGGTGACAAAACTACTGGGAAGGGAGGTGGATCGAGCTGAAGACTCTCCTTAGTGGCTTTGAAGCATTTAAGGTGTAAACGGTAAGAAGATCAGCAAACGGGGCTGCTCACCGAATGGCGCAAGAAGGGTGTGAGAATAAAATTTGCAAAGTGTGGCTATCTGTCCCACCAGACTTTCTTGTAAGTGCTTTAGAATTGGATTTGCCTTCGGTTTAATACAAATGCAATCGTTTGATCTAAGCATTATGTCTCTTAATACACCAGTGTAGTTCTTCTTGCATAAGAATGTGAGAAATATGTCCGCGTGGATTTTAAACTTCCTGTATTTTTTCCTTTAAAATTATATCAAAGAAAATTTTGCCGTCTTTTTCCCGTGGTCAATTCTTTTGAACCACACGAATAAATAATGCCACCATAGTAAAATTTTCTACCACTATGTTATTCCTCCACCTTTTCTTTGAACCAAACAAGACCCAAAGGTTTTTAATTGCCATGAGTCACCCACCACGAGAGGTGAACATTTTAGACCTTGCACGGAGTAGACGGGAAACCCCCCTCACAATATGGGTCGCCAAAGTATTGATTTATAACGTACGGACCGGTACGGAGACGGGGTGATCCTGTGGCGGCGACTCTAAACCCATTCACCTAGGGGTCCGTCCCCTCGACGACGTCGCCAGTCCACTTCGAGGCCTTGGAGGCGTGACGGACCACAACCCCTTACATGTGGCAGGGTTCTTGTTTTAGGTTATTTTTCAGTATTTTTTTGGGATGGTGAGGCGTCGGCTACATGTTGAAGTTAGAATAGGTTACTTTACGCTCTATTGTCGCTCCGGTGGTGTGTCTAACATCGGTGGAGGGCGCATGGACTCGTGTGTCTAGCTCTCTTGGGATTCAGTCTTTTTCGTTTTCGTTGGTGTTATTTGAGGTCAGTCACTTCAGATCTACGATTGTCATCTTTGACGATGGTTGCTGCTCGATAACTTGCTGCTTGTCTACTACAATAAGCTTTTCCAAACTCCGGTGATAGGGAGGGGTGAGGACAGCAGCACTGTTAGCTTTGCGACAAGTAAATAACGAAGAATGAAAACAAAATCACAGCAAGGGAACAAAATTAAAATTTAACGTGGAAAAACCTTCCAACAAAGAGAGAAAAAATCACGGACGCCATCCAGCGAAACTTCACTATATCGGAGAGTGTTTACACAACGCCGGAGATTTTTACAGATGAAACTTATCTCAGCCGACAGCTTATAAGAGGTTTATATAGTTGTGGAAACCTAGGTCTTCAACGATTCGTACCAAGAGGTTTATTCGGCCCAAGCCTCCGGTGACGGGTCTCGCTCCGCTCGTCAGAAGTGGTATTTACTTTGTAGAATTTGGATCAACGTATAACAGAGTATACATGTCTTTCAGCTTGTGCTAGTGTCTATCGTTGTCGCTACGTGGTCCTTTGACCTATTTATAATTTTTATTATTTTTGAAAGTATTTATACTGTTGTTGATGATTACTAATAGATAGGTAGAATTTCACACGAAAAAGTATTAACTTATTAGTCGAAAGATAAAAAAAAGCATATAATAAACATATGACAAAATAGGAGAAACAAAACGTCGAAAACTAAACTCCGTGCTAAATAAGCTAGACTGTACCCACAAGATGGAGGTTGAAAATGCAGTGTTTTTCAAGAATTTTGATGTAATTTTTTTTTTGTTAAACTGTTTTATACTGTTCGATGTTTTTCTTTTAATGCGAAAGTTCTATTCGCAAAAAAAAAAAAAATGGAACCATATTCAAAGCGTCCACCTACTTGAAGACGTGGGTTGGTCTCGAGATATTGCCGAGGCGACCTGTATATAGACGGGCCAATAATTAAACCCGCCTAATGGGCCAAGCCTAATCCATAATGAAAGCCGCAATATTATAGCCCAATAACATCCCTAAAATCGACTATGCCCGGGAAACCACCCGCGCCATTTCGAAATCCCCAATTCCTCGGCGGCGAGATTGCCGGCGATGCGGCCGCCGGCGCCCAAGCCCCTGGTTGCCTCCTCCTCCTACAGCCAACAAGAACCTCGACCGGAGAACCCCCTTCTCCTCCTCGCTTCTTCCCGCGCTGCAAAACTCTCCCTCGGCTGCCCTCTCCTCGACCGCCTCCTTTCCGGTGGCCTCCCCGCCGCGTCGGTCACAGAGATAGCCGGCGAATCCGCCTCTGGCAAGACCCAGCTTTGTCTCCAGCTCGCCCTACTCGCTCCTCTCTCCCCGCTTTCCTCCTCCTCCCTCTTCCTATGCTCCGACCTCCCCTTTCCCCTCCGCCGCCTCCGCCTCCTTGCCCCCAAATCACACCCCGACCTCCTAGACCACGTCCTTGTCGCCGCGGTACACTCTCCCTCCGACCTACTCTCCCTTCTTTCCCAAGCCCAGGGCCACCTTTCCCACCCTAGTCGCTCCCCCCACTCCCTCCCTATCCGCCTCATCCTCCTCGACTCCATCGCCTCGCTCTTCCGCGGGGACTTCGACGCCTCACCCGCGGACCTCAAGCGCCGGTCGGGGCTGTTCTTCAAGATATCCGCAAAACTGAAGGAGCTAGCCTACAGGCACCAATGCGTGGTCGTGGTGACCAACCAGGTGGTCGACGTGGTCGAGGGGAACACGAGCAACACCATGGCCTGGTCGTCTGGGCGGCAGGTGAGCCCTGCGTTGGGGCTTTCGTGGGCCAACTGCGTCAACACTCGTCTGTTCCTCACGCGGGAGGTGGGCAGCGACGGTGGGAGCACCAGGAGGCACATGAAGGTGGCGTTTGCGCCGCACCTGCCGGAGCGGAGGTGCGAGTTTGTGATACGGAGGGATGGTGTCTTTGGTGTTGAGCCGGCACAAAGGTAGGCGCTCTTGTTTGTGAAATTTTTCCATGCGAAAGGATTTGAAGGACGGTGTAAGAAGGCAAATCTTTTTAACTTGAGTGGTTTGATGGTTGGAAAGAAATGTAAATTAGCACCATTGCAATATAGTGTCTTATTTGTTAGACCTGTTTGGGGATGCTGTACACTTGCTGTGAGGAACATTGTGGCTATTTATGAAATCCCAAGGCAGAAAAAACTACTAGGTTCATGCCTTACTGGATTCTTCCTTAAACTTAAAGTACTGGTTATGTACCCACTCAAAATTGTATCTTCAATCGAGCTTGGCAAGTGAGCCTCAAATTATTAGGAATTTGGTGCCTATGAAGTCTATTGTCATTGATAGTGATATAGTACTTTGTGGAATCAACAGTCTTAAACTTCAATACTGAGCAACCTTCTGCTTATGATGTTATTGACTCCCGTATAATACTAATACACCATCAGACGATGGGAATTATGTTTTTCTTTAAATATTCATGCCCTGCTATGATTATATTATTGTGCTCATGGAGCTTGGCAAGTGAACCTCAAATAATGAGGAATTTGGTGCGGAATTTCATATTAGATTTGACAAACAAGGCATTTTTCGGTTGACGAGAAAATGACAATTCAGCACAAGTTTGTGTTGTTCCTGCAGGACTATCATTTGTGAGATCCATCATCCAAGGTTTACATTTTGTCCATTTGTATTATGGAAGAGTTAGTATATAAATCATATTCAAAAAAATTGATTGCTAATTAAGCAACCATGTGCACTTTTTATATATGAATTACGATGCTCGCTATCAACTAAATTAAAATTTGTTCCTGATGCAAATCAACAAGTAAAAGAGAGAGGGTTGCAAAACTGTTTCATGAACATTCAGATTTTTCTCAGTCTTTGCTGAACACTGACAAAAGTAGGAACTCATGAGTGTGGTATAATTCGATTCTTTGCCGATTGGAAACATAAAATGATTTGCTAAATTTGTCTTGATTCTAAGGTTTACTCTGTACTCAAAACTAGGTAGCTTTGGTTCTAATGATCCATGCCTGGAGTGGAAAAAGGAAATCAGTTCTCATCTTAATTTCATATTAAGGGTGTACACAGTGTTGTGGAAATAAACATATAGTTATTGTGCTATAATGGTTTGCTTACTCAAGAATATTTTATGTTTGGTTGGATTGTGGTCTTAGGAAGATGTGGGAGAAACCTGATAATTTTTTGCGTCTTAGTTCGCCCTTTTACTCCTTCCTTCAACTGCTGGTCCTATATTCTGGTTGAAATTTTGAATGGTTCCATCATTTGAGCTCCATATAGCAAGATCAATACTGTGACCCTTTAATACGTTATATTTCAATCGGTTCTGAATCAAGATCTTGATGATGAATCTGGTGTCTTATATGTTTAAGCCGAGCTTTGCTGCAATATTTCTATCGGCTTGCTAATTTTTCTTTAACATCTTCACGGAGAACTCTCAGGAAACAATATGGATGGAGCCTCGATATTAATTCACACAAGTGGATGGTCCATCATAACCATGGCAGTGTTAACATATACTCTCTCTGTTTCAAAATGTAAGATGTTTTAGTTTTGTGAAGGGAGTGTATCTAGACCCTTTTAGTGTGTAGGTTCATTTAGATTTGGAGTGAACCTACACACTAAAAGTGGTCTAAATACACTCCTTTCACAAAGCTAAAGCATCTTATATTTTGAAATGGAGGGAGTAGTCTTCTAGTTCATGCCTGTTTTATTCAGGTTGAGCTTAACAATATAACAGGTTACATGTGTAGATGGGACCAAGTAATTTACGCTTCCAAACTTCTTTGATTTAAATCTGCTGTCATGTGACAGCATCTGTGTTCAATTTATGAAGACTTTTCCCTTAATATGCCAAGTTAGCATCGTGTTTACTTGGCTAGCTCCCCTCCTTTTTGTTTGCAAACCCAGTGCAATGCAGAACTGATCAAACATCAGTTCAGAGGTGACACATGGAGTGACCGGACTAGAAAGGTGCAAACTAACATAAGCAGCCCGTTCAAAAAAAGCAGTGCATTAACAGGCATGACCTCCTCTGCTTATATCTTAATGAATCTAGAGAGGAACAACCACTTCCCAGTCTTCTCCCACCTTTTGATCGTTTAATACATTTTCTAGTTAAACCTGAATCCATCGATGTACAGATGAACACTCAGGAGCTCAACCTATATCTGTCTCTATTCATATTCCTATCTGCCAAGGCTTCAAACAGCATTTTCCTGCTGCTTCTGTTCTAAGTTCTGAAGCTCTCAGTCCTTATGTGGCCACCGGAATGCGCACAAGCTCCAGTGTAATCTTGCAAAGAAGTCAGAAGGCTTCACCAACTGCAAGATGATGAAAGGGTGCAATGCTGGGATGAATGAGGGAGGCTCTGTGCTCTCTGCTGAGCTGGACTACGAGGTTTGAAGTCGAAAGAAGCATATAACATGTTTGGTATGTATCCACAACGCTATTGACCAGGGCACAGGCAGTGAAAATCTACAAAATGCGATGATCGACTTGTCATTGAAGACACGGTATCCAGTTCGTTTCTTGTCTGGCTGCCTCTCAGCGTCATGATTTAAGTCTCCGTGAGCTACATATACTTGTAACAATAAACCGGGTATGCATATTCTTAGGTATACAAACTAGCAGCTTGCCACACATACAGACTGGTGGCTTGTGAAGTTCATGTGTACCATTTTTGCAGAATAGCTTCGTGTTTCAGCTGCATTTACCTGCCTGTTGATTCAAGGCATCCAGTTGATTAAGAGTGTGATACAGTTTGCCTGTCTACGACATCTCATGGTATAGTACTTCGTTCTTCATACGATGCATCAGCACACCCATTTAATATTCCGCACCCCTAAATTATTACTTGGAAACTTCTTACATGCTGCGCTGTTGAATCTTTAGAATGTATATATAATCAGTTCTTCTGTCATTTAAATACAGTTTTATGATTCGAAAAATCCTTCTGTTAGATTAGTTCAGTTGAGCAAACTGTCTAGTCCATGTTGTTCTTGCGAGGCCAAAAAATTTCATCACCAGATAAGGTGAGTTTTATGTGATACCATCATTTCTTCATGGTAAGTAAAGCTAACGCACATTCTGGTGATTTGAAATTTTAGCAGGTTCTAGATTGCGACTTGCAGTACTGCAGAGCATACCAGACAATTTGTTGCTATCTTCATCGCTGCCAGATCATCCGGCAGACTCCACTTCTGTATGTCGTTCCAAGTTCTCTTTCTCAGTTCTTATCAAATTTATGTCACGGGACCAAATTCCTCATACCACTTTGTCCAAGGCTCGGGACCAAATCTGCCTGTTATTGAATAGTACCGGTCAAATTTGTGTTGCTGTACAATTTAGGAACCAAGACTAAACTCAGTCAGTAGACGGAAAAGAATAGTATGTTTCCATCAAATTAAGTTAATCTAGACAAGGTCACAATTCATCTTGTTCAACCGTGCTCTTTGAGGGAAATGGCAGTGTGGACCCTAGAATCTTAGTCCTGCTGACATGTAGTTTCTTCTTCTTCTACCTTTTGGTTATTCATACCTGAGTGCAGAACTTTGTGGATCGATTGAGAATGTAGTAGTGATGGATAGATAGCTCTAGCAAACTGCATCGTTTCCAAGTGAGAGACTGATGAATCTGAACGGTGAAAGGAAAAAAACACTAGTGTTCTGTAGGAAGCTGCATTATTCCAACCTAACTTGTCGATACACTTGTGTCATCCACAGCCGGCTCGTGGTGCTGCTCAAGACCTCAAGTGTGTGTCGACTGTCCAAACATGGTTGTCCAATTCTGAGAGGAAGAGCTCAAAAGCTGACTGAGACGAGCCGTCGTTGCTCCATGCCATTACCTGATTACCGTGGCTTTCTGTTGGACGGACGCACGCTCCCTGAGTTCCTTGCCTGTTTCCGAGTGACCAACCTTGCCTTGGCCTCCACCTCCTCGACCTGAACCAGCCCTTGCTGCCCCCTACCATCTCAAATCAGCCTTTCGCCGGCTTTTTTTTTTTTTTTTTGCGGAAATAACCCCAGATCTATTAGCCATCACAGTTGGTACAACACACCCCAAAGAAACCAGAAATTACATCCGGGTCCTTGGGATGCGAGGTCTGCGCGGTAGAGGCAGAAGTAGCTCGAATCGGGACTAGCAGAACCGCGACCGACGAGAGGGAACTACCTCCACCACCAATGGTGGTAGCCGACCGGACGCAGCCACAGGCATACCAGTCCCCGTCAGATCCGGCCGGACCCAGCAGACCCGTAAAACCCCAGCAGGGGCACACTAGTCCTAAGAGGGTCCGGTCAGGCCCAAATGGGCTCGTAAAGCCCGCACCTGCGCTGCAGCAAGCCGGGCATGGTCACCGCCGATCCCTGCCCGAGGTGCCTCCACCAAAACCTGCAGAAACAAGCCGACGTAGGGGCAAACCGACCCGCCCTCGGCCCAGATGGGTCCCTGAGGGCCCGATCTGGCCGGCAGAACTGCAGTCGCCTCCGGCGTCACCATGCCGCTGCACTTGGCCGTGAGGAGCCTCCCCGCCGAAGAAGGGACCGCCGCCAGAGGATCGCTGGGTGCATGGAATCGCTGCACCATATGGTTTTTAAATCAGGCCAAAACTTGGCCCGCTGACTACAAGTTCTGACTACAAGTTCTTCCCCGTGGGTGTAACACATTCAGTTATACTTTTCTCCATAATCATGGTTAACTTAATCTTCTCTGATCTACAAAATCATGGCCCGATTCAAAATAAGTTGTACACAAAAAAGTTGCGGATCGACGATGCGAATTTATCCCGACGATCGGTTCCTAGTTCCATTGACCTTTTAGGGGTCTATTTCATGTTCATGTTTATACGTTTTTTGAATGAAATTTGCCAAATCCTTTGTATACGGGCGACCGTCTGAAATTTTCTTTGGGATGTAGCTTCGTCTCACCGAATTACACAACTTTCGTGTTGTGAGTTTTTTGTTTTGACACTCATAACTATGTAGATCTAAACTGTAATATTATACGTACGTACACGTAGATCTAGTCGTACAGCAATGTCAAAACAGAAAACTTACAACATCAAAATCGTGTGAAACGATGAATTGAATCTTTCCTCCAAAGGAAATTTCAAATGGTCAACTGTGTGTGACAAATTTGATAAAATTCATTCAAAAAAGCTCTAAAAGGGAAAACGACATAGCATTTTAAACACTCAATGAAATTACAAATTGTTCATCGCAATGGATTCATATCATCGAGGGGCATCTTTTTCATGTACAACTTATCTCAAATGGAAGCATAGTTAGGTAGATTAGAGAGGATTAAGATCAAGTATATTAAATTAGAGGGATATCATTTATTGACTACTGTGTGCAGCAAGGAACAGACCGTTGGGTCGTTTTAGGGGGAAACGAGAATTAGGGGGAACAAACAAGAGACCAACCCAAGTCAAATCTCTCCCCATGCAGCATCCAGCGGGTCAAAAGCCAAAAATGATGAGAGGCGATATGTGACCCCCCATTCGTTTATGAAGTGAAGAGCCAGTGTTTTCGTTACTTTTCTCTCTTATTTTGTGCTTGAGTCTAATAGAAAGCACCGCACTATTAAGAGGGGTGATCTTGATGTGCTCTTTCGGGATGTTCTACACCACACACACATCATATCTTCTTCAGCCACACACCCTCTCAAGGAGAGACAGAAAGTCGCTGTGAAAAAAGAGCTAAAAGGAGTGTCTTGCGAAAGCGGTAAGAATTCCGGCATCGCCGGAGTGGCCCCCGAAATTTCCGGTCACCGCCAGAAATTCCCAACACACGCCGAAACTGAAGACTATATAGGGTTTTGGTTTTCTACCGGAATTCTCGGGCCTTGAACTTTCAAGAAGAACGGTCACGGAATCAAGCTGGAATTTCCCAAGATAGTTCAACTTCACGGACTTATTGTCGGTTTGGTCGCAGGACCCTCCAAATGGCTCCTTTTTCACCCCGGACTATAAATACCCCTTTCCTCTCCACTAAGAGTTAGGCATTCCATTACATACTCATTCTTGAAGCTCTCTCTCCCCATTGCTGAAACACAATTCCTTTAGGATCTCCCATTCTACCCAACCAATTCCAAATCCCTTTGGTAGAAAGCAAGAGGAGGTCCCAATCTACGTTTCCATCAAGCCAAAGTTCATTCCCCCTGAGTTCATCGAGTTAGCTTGTTACTCTTGGGTTTGTGGGAAACCCTAGGCGACTAGGGTCACCCGGTGAAACGGTACAACCCGCAAGGATTGCACCTCTATGTATCACGCCAATCCCTATATTGGTTCATTGGCATACATAGTATCGATAGACATCAAAGAATTAACAGTGCATCATTATTACAGCGGTATGATCTAGAATATTGCATTTATTACAAAGTTTGCAAAGCATAACGCTCGCACAAAAGCAAGCAGCAAATAGATAACATAAATAAAGTAGCTCCAGTCTCCATTAGACGCCACAGGCGAACAAAATGTTGAGTGGGGGGTCGCAACCAACACTACTACTCAGAGTAACCGGAAGAGTAACCTGCAACATGAAACGTAACAGCCCCGAAGGGTCAGCACTTGGAATGCACTGGCAAGTGGAACAATGAGAGAAACAACAATGCTAATAGCTATATGCATATCTGGCTTGTGGGGTTCAGGCTTAGTTGCAGCAGCAAAATACTTTATCCTAACCTTTGTAAATCATTTGTAAAACATTTAATCTTCAACAAACAACCCAATTTAGTTTCAACCACAAATTTTAGCAATTACAAGTTAGAATGAAGGAGAACATGTCATAGCACCCACAATTCAGCAACTCAAACGTCCATTACCGAGGACACGGCTAAGCACTTAGTTTTACACCCTGCAGGGATTGCACACTTTACCCATATGACTTGTTCGACCCGCTCGTACCACGACACGCATATTGAGTCGTGATAGGGAGAAGTCCAAGAAGAGACAATTCAGGAAGTAGCTTCTCAAGCCCATCCACGCACCGTACCAACCTATCACATTCACTACATCTCTGGATACGAAGAGCTCGGGTCGCCACAACCTACTAAGTCCATCCAGCCACCCATAACTCACTGGCATATGGCTGTACACGTAAGCTACCAAATCAAGACACTAATCATTTCTCTGAAACCTAGGTGGCCATCCACAAGTGAGATACTCGGGTAAACCATAGACATGGGCCCGGCATTCACGAACCAAGCAATTACCAATCCACCCAGAGAGTTCATTAATTAAGTTGTTTTCAAATTTTCCAAACACATACTTTCAAAACAATCTTTATCATGGTGTATCCCACCCTCGTCTACATAAGCACAACTAAGCACAACTACTTACGACGGCTCACCTAACGAGAAAGGCTACGACATAATAGGATATAGCATAGCAATAGATAAAACTTGTAAAACAAAACAAGCTACAATGCCTATAGAAAGTAAATAGGACATTTATGAAGCTCCACTTGTCTTGGTAGTTGCCGGAGTCAAAAGCACAGTCCGGACAGTCACACGGGTTAGAATCCTCACAATCTACACGAAAGCAATTCAAACAATAAACAAACCACACATAGAGATCAACAGATGCAACACAATGCATGCATGACACTTTAACTAGTGCTACAGTAATTGGTTAGGTTCTCTAACCAGTACTATACTGAATGAATGCATGATAAAACTTTTAATGCGAGGAAGACAATTTATGCATAAAAGGGAACTAGTTAATAGGTCTTTAGTCAAAACATTGAACCAAAGTTGTAAACAGTGCAGTTCAAGTTTGACAATAATACTACTGGGTAGATAGCTCCAAATAGAGCCTAGACCAAAAGGAATTACGTCAAAAAGATTGACAGGTCTTTTTCTGCGAATTAAATACTACTTTAAGCCTTTCTATAATCTCAGGAAAATACATACAGTAAACCTTGGATATTATTGCAGAATAAAATTCTACACAATTTTGCGAATCCAACGATACCTTATTTGCAATTTTTGGCCAAGTGGATCTTTTCCTATGAATTTTTAAAGCTAAACAAAGTTTCTGTCTTTTTTTACAAAAACTGGTAAATCCGAGGGAATATTCCGGGAATATTCCCCGCTGACGGGTGGGTCCCAGTCGACCGGCAGTTGACTGGTCAACACGGTCAACGGCCGATCCGCCATCGTGGTCATGGCCGTCAGGCCACGGTCGGCGCACGCTGGCGCTCGGCTTAGGCGGTGGCGGTGGTCTCCCGGTGACCTGCAGACGGGGAAGGAAAGGTGAGACGGCGGCGGCTACTCGGCGGAGCGAAAGAGGGGGCTCGGGTGTGGCGGCGCGGCTCACCGGCGTTAATGGCGGCGGCGGCGGCGGCGGAAACTCCAGCGAGGAAACGTCGTGCGGTGGCGGCGCGATAGAGGGCGGTTTTAGGGGGTTTTCGATGGGGAGGCCGAGGGCTTTAAGGGGGTGGCGGAGAGAAGTCGCGGGGCGGAACGAATCCCGCGGAGATTGGGAGTCCGGCGGCGGCGGTGGTTGGCGTCCGTCGACACTGGCCGGTGGCGCGGCAATGACAGGGGCCCACTGTACGGCACAACGCGAGGCGGCGGGAAGCACAAGGCTGCGGTGGCGTCCGGCGGGTGCTGTCGGGCCCCGGGCGGGCCATCGCGGCTGGGCCGGCTCGGTTGCCGCGGTGGCTACGCCAATTGTTTTTTTTGTTTTTTAACTCTGAACTGAAACTGAACCTGAACTAACTGAAATTCAGTCTGAATTTTTCTGCAACTACTGAAATTTGGCCATAACTTTTGATTCAGGACTCCGAATTGAGTGAGACGAAAACTTACGGGTTCGTAGAGACGAGCCCTACACAACCATGCATCTGGAATGCCCAAAAGGGGTCTCTATTGCAGATGCAAGGCAAAAGTCCTAGTAGGCTTGCAAAAGGGATGAACTAGCAAAGAGAAGGTGTTTTGGCAAAAACTTTAAAACTGAAACTTTTTGCAAAGATGCTCATGATGCAATGACATGTTTGTATGTAGTGCCAAATCTAAAATTTGGGATGTGACAAGACTAACCCCCTTAAGATGAATCTCGTCCTCGAGATTCGCCGTGGCTAGCAAATAGGTGTGGGTGGTCCTCTCGGAGGTCATCCTCTCGCTCCCAGGTGGCTTCCTCCTCGGTGTGGTGGCTCCATTGCACCTTGCAAAACCTGATCGTCTTGCTGCGTGTAAACCTCTCCGCTGTTTCCAAGATCTTGACCGGTTTCTCCTCATAGGTCAGGTCACTCTCTAACTGAACCTCATCTAATGGCACGGTATCACTCAACGGTGTATCTACCATCTCCGGGTGACATTTCTTCAGCTGAGACACATGGAACACGTCGTGAATAGCGGATAGAACCTCTGGCATCTCCAGCTGGTACGCAACCTCTCCTTTGCGTGCCAGGATCTTGTAGGGCCCTATAAACCGAGGTGCCAACTTGCCTTTAATCCCAAATCGCTTAATTCCACGTAGTGGCGAAACTCTGAGATATGCTCAATCTCCAATCTCATACGCCACTTCTTTGCGCTTAGAATCAACATAGCTCTTCTATCTCGATTGTGCTACCTTCAACCTCTCCCGAACCAAACTAACCTTCTCTTCAGCATCCTTGATCAAATCCGGTCCGAACAGTTGACGTTCACCTACACCATCCCATAGCAATGGTGTTCTGCACCTCTTACCATATAGTACATCAAAGGGTGACGTCTTGATGCTGGATTGGTAGCTGTTGTTGTAGGAGAACTCAGCATAAGGTAAATTTTCATCCCAACTAGCGCCATGAGCCAAAGCACATGCTCTCAACATATCCTCCAAAATCCGAGTCACCCTCTCGGTCTGACCATCCGTCTGGGGGTGGAAAGCTGTGCTAAATTCCAACCTCGTTCCCAACGACTCATGTAGCTGGCGCCAAAAGTGAGAAGTAAATTGGGTGCCCCTATCTAACACAATGCTCTTAGGAACTCCATGCAGGCACACAATTCTGTTCATGTAGATCTTGGCTAACTTAGCACTGGTGTAAGTGGTCTTCACGGGTATAAAGTGAGCTACCTTGGTCAAATGATCTACCACTACCCAAATAGAATCATATCCTGACTTGGTCCTGGGTAATCCTGTGATGAAGTCCATTCCAACTCTATCCCACTTCCATTCAGGTATCGGTAATGGCTGTAGTAACCCTGTTGGCTTTTGGTGCTCGGCCTTCACTCTACTACAGACATCACGTAGGGCAATATATTCTGCAATCTCTCGCTTCATGTTAACCCACCAAAACCTTTCCTTCAAATCCATGTACATCTTCGTTTACCTGGATGTATAGAGTATGGCGAATTATGAGCTTCCTGAAATATCAGCTTCCTAATCTCCGGATCGTTGGGCACACACAAGCGGTCCTTGTACCATAGCGTCCCTTGATCATCCTCGTGAAAACCTTCAGCCTTGCCTTTGGGTATGTTTCCTCTTATCTCTTCTAGGTCACTATCCTTCTTTTGAGCTTCTCTAATCTCGTCCAGAAGCGTTGGCTTAACTTCCATTGTTGCCAAATATCCCTCGGATACTACCTCCAACCTGAGGCCCTTGAGTTGTTCACATAGATCCTTGGGTAACTCCCCCACTGTCAGGCCATTAGCATAAACCTTGCGACTCAGCGCATCCGCTACAACATTGGCCTTTCCTGGGTGATATTGCAAACTCATGTCGTAATCCTTTATGAGCTCCAGCCATCTCCTCTGCCTCATATTCAGCTCCTTCTGAGTGAATATGTATTTCGGACTCTTGTGATCCGTAAACACATCACAATGCTTACCCATCAGGTAGTGCCTCCATACCTTGAGCGCGTGCACAACAGACGCTAGTTCCAAGTCATGCGTGGGGTAATTTCTCTCGTGATGTTTGAGTTGGCGCAAGGCATAGGATACCACTCTACCATCCTACATCAATACACTGCCCAGTCCTTGACGAGAGGCATCACAATACACATGGAAATCCTTCTGAATATCTGGCAAACACAGGATAGGTGCGGTCACTAGGCGTTGATTTAGTTCCTGGAAACTAGCTTCACACTCCTTGGTCCATTCAAACTTCTTCTCCTTCTTCAGTAGTTCAGTCATTGGCTTTGCAATCTTGGAGAAGTTCTCTATAAACCTCCTGTAATATCCAGCAAGTCCCAAGAAGCTCCTAATATCTCCCACATTCTTGGGTGACTCCCATTCTGTAATTGACACCACCTTGCTTGGATCAACTGCGACTCCTTCACCTGACACCACGTGTCTAAGAAATCCAACAGTGTTCAACCAGAATTCACACTTGCTAAACTTGGCATACAATTTATGCTCCCTCAGCTTTTCCATAATTAGTCGCAGGTGTTTCTCATGTTCAGCATCATCCTTGGAGTATATCAATATGTCATCAATGAATACCACCACGAATTTATCCAAGTACTCCATGAATACCTTGTTCATCATGGTCATAAAATATCCTGGGGCATTTGTTAGTCCAAAAGACATAAATGTATACTCATATAACCCATACCTAGTGGTGGAAGCGGTCTTTGGTACGTCTTCCTCACGGATCTTCAATTGGAAATACCCCGACCTTAAATCAATCTTGGAAAACACCTTCGCTCCTTCCAACTGATCAAACAGGTCATTTATATTGGGCAATGGGTATTTATTCTTGATGGTCACTTCATTAAGTGAGCGGTAGTTAACCACCAATCTCTTACTACTATCCTTCTTCTCCACGAATATAACAGGCACGCCCCAAGATGATGAACTGGGCTGAATAAATCCCTTGTCCAATTGCTCCCTAAGCTGCTTCTTTAACTCCTTCAGTTCCTCCACCTCCATCTTATACGGCCTCTTGGCTATCGGTCCTATTCCAGGCATCAAGTCAATAAGAAACTCCACGTCCCTGTCAGGTGGCATCCCTGGTAGCTCATCCGGAAACACATCGGGGTACTCCTTTACTACGGCCACATCCTCTAGGCTAACCCCCTTAAGAGAATTCAACTCGGCCACTCCAGTACTGAAAGGCAACTTATATCTGATCCTTACTCCCTTTGGTGTGGTGAGTGATATTGCTCGTTGAGCACAATCTATCTGACCCTGATGTTCCGACATCCAGTCCATGCCCAATATGACATCTAGACCCTGGGATTCTAGTATAATCGGGTGTGCGGGAAATGCATAAGCACCAATTTCTAGTGTCAGTCCTCGACATGATGCACTAGCTATCATCTCTCCCCCAGGGGAACTTACTCTAATAGATCCTCTAAGAGCCTCGGTAGGTAGCTTATACTTATCCACAAATGCCCTTGATATGAATGTATGCGATGCACCAGTATCGAAAAGAACAAATGTGATGTGGGTATTGATTGGAAACTTACCAACCACTAGCTCTGGTTCATTCTGAATCTCCTCGACGCTCACATGGTCGACCGTCCTTTCCGGTTTGCATTAGGCTTGCTTCCCGCTTCAATCCTCTTTTCGGGCAATTATCGATAGTGCCCCATCTTCTTGCACTTGAAGCATTCCACTTCACTAAGATCCCTCCTGCCAGAGCGGTTGTGTCCATTGTTCCTTCCAGAGTTGCTGCTGTAGCTCTTGTGGCCATTGTGGTGGTGGCCATTATGGTGGTGACCATTTCCTCCACGGTGGCGATTGTCACTCCTGTGACCCTCGTGGCGATGTCCACTACTTCCACGGTGGTTACGGTCGTCTCCGCCATGCTTAGAGTATCCAGAGTGTCCATCATAGGAGGTGCGAGCACGGTGGTGTGATCCTGAGGAGTGATGGCTGCTCTTCCTCTTACGCCTTTCCACCTGCTGCTGTTTCCCCTCGAGAATTCTAGCCTTGTCCATCAGTTCCTGAAATGTCGGACAGTAAACCACAGATAGCTGAAGCGAGAGCTCATCACTGAGACCATCTAGGAACCTCTCCCTCCTCTTGGCATCAGTGTCCACATCCTTAGGGGCATAGCGAGAGAGATTGTTGGATTCCTCTATGTAATCCGCCACAGTGCGGTTGGTCTGGCGCAGGTTGCGGAACTCCTTCCTCTTCAGGCTCATGGTCCTGGCAGATACGTGGTTTGTCCTGAATCCTTCCTCAAACATAGCCTGTGTAATGCCAGCTGGTGAGTAATCTGAAAGCATCCCACCATGAGGCAATGATGCCTCCAAAGAAGTGAGCAAGAACCTCACCTTCTCAGCATCAGTGCAACCAACGGTCACCAGATCCTTGTTCACAGAATGAAGCCAGTCGAGAGCAATCATGGGCTCAGGTGCAGAGGAGAACTTAGCTGGCCTCAGCCTCAAGAACCTAGTGAGAGCATCCCCCTGCGGCTGATTGTTCCCGTTGTTGTTGTTGTTATTGTTGTTGTTGTTGTTATTGTTGTTGTTCTGTGTCACCATGAATTGCGTCATCACTTGGGTCAGCTGTGCTTGAGCAGCCATGAGCTGAGCCATCTCATCTGGTCGGCGTCGTGACATCTGCGGTTTAGCACAGGTAAGATTAGAGAGAAACAACTACAGATAAGCGATAGCCCTCTACCCATGCAACAAGCTCAAACCACAACAATCATAAGCACTCACCACATGATCAAACACACTCACAAACATCGTTCCAGGTTTTCACTAACAGTATATAGCTACAAAAATAGTTTAGAAACGCTGGCAACAGCGTTTGGTAAAGCAAAAACAGCAAAATAAGCAAAACCAGAAAATCTGGCAGAACAGTTCTGTCCTGTTCACGAATTTTTCTGGGCACCTTAAACTCATCAGGAATTTTAGCAAATTTTTGTGCAGATGATACAGGTAATTACGCTCCAGATCCTAAAATATGAACGCAATCCGAGTTACCAGTAAGGAACTAAAAATCGCGCGATAAACCTGGTCAGGCAGAAAACTGCAGCAGTAAAAACACGAAATTTGCCCAAACTTGTTCAAAAATCATTTAATAAGTCTCACGAAAATTCCTGGAACTTCAAGGTACTTAACTGAGCAATCTAAACACAATAAGATAATAGTGCAGAAGTTTACTTTGATCGATGCCTAAGACTAACGAATATACCTAACGAAGACTAGTTTTGGAGGACCATCTCTAGCTATTTGATGAATAGGTTACAGTAGGTTCTGGAGTCCATGCGCTGACGTTTCGCTCCTGGTGTATGCCACGGTGGTGGTGTGTACACCTCTCCCGAGTCCTCTTCACTTGAGTCCTCGAATTCCACCTCTTCGGGGTCCTCCTCATCACTTCCTTCAACAAAAGCGCCCGCTGCATCCCCTCCATCATCGTCATCGCTTCTTCCACCATCGCTGTCTCCACCATCATCATTGTTACCTCCTCCACCATTATCCGCATCATCATCATCATCATCATCATCGTTCCCATCATCACCGTTACCATTGTTTGGTGGAGGATTCTGCTGTGCTTGAAGGGCAGCAATCTGGGCAGCCATGTCCACAATGGTTTGATCATGTTCAGCCACAACTTGATCCCTTTGCACAATGGTTTGGTTCAGCGCTGCAATCGTGGCATATCTTCCAATGAGGGCTTGCTCCATTGTATTCACGGCAGTGTGCAAGGTTTCCATCTCATACCCTTGCAGATGCACAGTGCCCTCAATATAATCGAGCTGCTCCTTTTGCTGCATCAACTTCTCTTCCCTCTCCCAAGCTTTGATCTCCATGTCTTCTAACTGCTTCACTTGGAGCGGCATGTTGTTCCGATCACCTGTGGTAATCATCACAAGCCCTTGCTCATTCCGACCTCCAAATGCAAGGAAGGGTGAACCTGCTGGTAGTCGGTGTCGGTGGAGATAACACAAGCGTGACAGGGTCTCGTGCATGGCCGACTCCACTCCTTGATCCCAGGTAAGGTACTTCTTGGTGAGGTTCAGGTTCTCAATACCAGGCACAGTGGGGTCTTCAAGAACAATCGCGGTGATCTCCCACACGTGATCTCCAGGCACATAGGTGTTCATCCTTCTCCCTTTAAACATCGGTAGTAGCATGCCCAGTGTCTGGCAAAGTTCCGCCAGCTGTCTTGCGAAGGGCCTTGGTGATTGGAGCTCAACATACTCAACTCTGGTGGCATCTCCCATCTATCAATTGTAAAGAGGAAAGAGTGAGAACAGCAAAGGAAAAGAATTTACTAGAATGAAAGGCATAAGAGTAAAGACAGAATTTAAAATAGGCTTAAGTAAACATAAGGCTTCCTATTCCAATCCTAGGTCACGATCCTACAGTCAACACACTGCTCTGATACCATCTGAAACGGTACAACCCGCAAGGATTGCACCTCTATGTATCACGCCAATCCCTGGATCGGTTCATGGGCATACATAGTATTGATAGACATCAAAGAATTAACAGTGCATCATTATTACAGCGGTATGATCCAGAATATTGCATTTATTACAAAGTTTGCAAAGCATAACGCTCGCACAAAAGCAAGTAGCAAATAGATAACATAAATAAAGTAGCTCCAGTCTCCATTAGACGCCACAGGCGAACAAAATGTTGAGTGGAGGATCGCAACCAACACTACTACTCAGAGTAACCGGAAGAGTAACCTACAACATGAAACGTAACAGCCCCGAAGGGTCAGCACTTGGAATGCACTGGCAAGTGGAACAATGAGAGAAACAACAATGCTAATAGCTATATGCATATCTGGCTTGTGGGGTTCAGGCTTAGTTGCAGCAGCAAAATATTTTATCCTAACCTTTGTAAATCATTTGTAAAACATCTAATCTTCAACAAACAACCCAATTAAGTTTCAACCACAAATTTTATCAATTACAAGTTAGAATGAAGGAGAACATGTCATAGCACCCATAATTCAGCAACTCAAACGTCCATTACCGAGGACACGGCTAAGCACTTAGTTTTACACCCTGCAGGGGTTGCACATTTTACCCATATGACTTGGTCGACCCGCTCGTACCACGACACGTATATTGAGTCATGATAGGGAGAAGTCCAAGAAGAGACAATTCGGGAAGTAGCTCCCCAAGCCCATCCACTCACCGTACCAACCTATCACATCCACTACAACTCTGGATACGAGGAGCTCGGGTCGCCACAACCTACTAAGTCCATCCAGCCACCCATAACTCACTGGCATATGGCTGTACACGTAAGCTACCAAATCAAGACACTAATCATTTCTCTGAAACCTGGGTGGCCATCCACAAGTGAGATACTCGGGTAAACCATAGACATGGGCCCGGCATTCACGAACTAAGCAATTACCAATCCATCCAGAGAGTTCATTAATTAAGTTGTTTTCAAATTTTCCAAACACATACTTTCAAAACAATCTTTATCATGGTGTATCCCACCCCCGTCTACATAAGCACAACTACTTACGACGGCTCACCTAACAAGAAAGGCTACGACATAATAGGATATAGCATAGCAATAGATAAAACTTGTAAAACAAAACAAGCTACAATGCATATAGAAAGTAAATAGGACATTTATGAAGCTCCACTTGCCTTGGTAGTTGCCGGAGTCAAAAGCACAGTCCGGATAGTCACACGGGTTACAATCCTCACAATCTACATGAAAGCAATTCAAACAATAAACAAACCACACATAGAGATCAACAGATGCAACACAATGCATGCATGACACTTTAACTAGTGCTACAGTAATTGGTTAGGTTCTCTAACCAGTACTACTACTGAATGAATGCATGATAAAACTTTTAATGCGAGGAAGAAAATTAATGCATAAAAGGGAACTAGTTAATAGGTCTTTAGTCAAAACATTGAACCAAAGTTGTAAACAGTGCAGTTCAAGTTTGACAATAATACTACTGGGTAGATAGCTCCAAATAGAGCCTAGACCAAAAGGAATTACGTCAAAAAGATTGACAGATCTTTTTCTGCGAATTAAATACTACTTTAAGCCTTTCTATAATCTCAGGAAAATACATATAGTAAACCTGGGATATTATTGCAGAATAAAATTCTACACAATTTTGCGAATCCAACGATACCTTATTTGCAATTTTTGGCTAAGTGGATCTTTTCCTATGAATTTTTAAAGCTAAACAAAGTTTCTGTCTTTTTTTACAAAAACTGGTAAATCCGGGGGAATATTCCCCGCTGACGGGTGGGTCCCAGTCGACCGGCGGTTGACTGGTCAGCGCGGTCAGGCCACGGTCAACGGCCGATCTGGGCCATTCGTGGCCGATCCGACGGCCATCGTGGCCCAGCTGCTTACCTTTGACCGGCGGCGGTACGCCGTCGACGATGTTCGGCTGAGGTATGCTCGGCGGCGGTGGTCTCCCCGACCGCGCGCAGGAGGGAAAGGTGAGATGGCGGCGGCTGCTCGGCGGGGCGAAAGAGGGGGCTCGGGGGTGGCGGCGTGACTCACCGGCGTTAATGGCGGCGGCAGCGGCGGAAACTCCGGCGAGGAAACGTCGTGTGGTGGCGGCGCGATAGAGGGCGGCTTTAGGAGGGTTTCGATGGGGAGGCTGAGGGCTTTAAGGGGGTGGCGGAGAGAAGTCGCGGGGCGGAACGAATCCCGTAGAAATCGGGAGTCCGGCGGCGGCGGTGGTTGGCGTCCGTGTCGGACCCGGCCGGTGGCGGGCGGCGCGCTGACAGGTGGGGCCCACCTGTCGGCGGCACTGCGCGAGGCGGCGGCGGGTTGTTACGCGCCGCGCGTGCGGTGGCGTCCGGCGGGTGCTGTCGGGTCCCGGGCGGGCCGTCGCGGCTGGGCCGGCTCGGCTGCCGCGGTGGCTACGCCGACTGTTTTTTTCTTTTTTTTTCCTCTGAACTGAAACTGAACCTGAACTAACTGAAATTCAGTCTGAATTTTTCTGCAACTACTGAAATTTGGCCATAACTTTTGATTCAGGACTCCGAATTGAGTGAGACGAAAACCTACGGGTTCGTAGAGACGAGCCCTACGCAACCATGCACCTGGAATGCCCAAAAGGGGTCTCTCTTGCAGATGCAAGGCAAGAGTCCTAGTAGGCTTGCAAAAGGGATGAACTAGCAAAGAGGAGGTGTTTTGGCAAAAACTTTAAAACTAAAACTTTTTGCAAAGATGCTAATGATGCAATGACATGTTTGTATGCAGTGGCAAATATAAAATTTGGGATGTGACACCCGGAGGCATTCGGCTTGTGATTTGTTCCGTGGAAAGTTTGTGAGGGTTTGGAGACTACCTTAAAGTCTGCCACGAGTAAGTGAGATATTCCTTCGTGGGATAGGCTCGGAGAAGAAAGTGAGCCTTCGTGGCATTGGGGAATCCTTCGTGGAACCTCACACCTCTCCAACATGACGTAGCCCCCCTTTCCAAAGGTAGTGAACACGGGAATACATCTTCGTCTCCGCGTGCTTCGGTTATTCCTTAAACCGATCTCTTACTTGTGTTGTTTACTTTGTGATAGCCTTCGTGCTTGAAGTATCTTGTATCATCATCTAGGTTGCCTCACCTAGTTTGCATTTAGGCACAATTATATTCCGCAAAGCCTAAAACTTGCAAAAGTGATGCAGCCCGTCCTACGGACGCTCCTACATCTACACCACCGAGTCCCCCAAGTGGACCGATGACCCGTGCCCGAGCCAAGCTCCTTCAAGCTAAGGTGAATTTGCTCCTCTCATCATGTGACTTTGACATACACTTGGATGGCTTGCTACTTCATACCACTACTCTGTGCATCATCAGGTACAAACCCCCACCACGTCGACCCACGATCCCCGGCTGCCACAGCTCGGAGCAGTGTCCGCCTGAATCCAAATGGAGTGTCCCAAGACGACTCAGCCAGAGTGTCCGGCCTGTCCTAGCCCCAACCTGGCGTGGACATTCAGAAGGGCAGTTTAGACACTACCCGACCACTACCCGGAGTGTCCGGCCACCCCGGACTGTCCGGTCAACTCGACCCGGACTGTCTGGCCTGAAGATGGGCCTTCGAGCCTTAACTGGGCCATGTGGCCCATGTACCCCTATACTTCGCTCAGAACTCTACTTTAATGCCTGAATTACCCCTGAACTTGTGGTTGGCCTATATATAGTCCCCCACCTCCATTGTAAACCCTAGGCATGATATTTGGAATTAGTGGAAACCCCTTGTGGAACGAGTACCTCGCCAAGAAGAGGCAATCTCGGATGGCCCATCTCACCGAGCAAGAACGCATAGAAGCTCCAAAGGTCCTCGACTTCAGCTCTATGATAGTCGACACACGGGGCAACATGGTCCCCAAGACGCTGCAGGCTGCGGTGACAGCGGCCACCATGTACCTCCTTAACAATCAGCCGCCGGCTGGAGATCCCCGAGCCGCCATGCACCAATCTATGATCGCGGGCTTGGGACTAATCAAGGCCGCCCTCGACAAGGATCCAACACCAGAGCCAAAAAAGGGCAAAGCGCTAGCAAAGCGCTACTCCTCGCCCTCGTCCAGCAATGACAACCACGACCTGTCTCGACGACGCCGCTCACGGCGACACGATCGCGACTATGATGCGCGCGACGACCTCACGCAGCGCAAGATTGACAAATCCAGGGCACGACGTGCTCGGTCGACTGACTCGGAAGAGGAAGACGTGGAGCTCTGCGGTGCCAGATGCTTCAACATATCCATTAGGCAGAAGCGAATGCCTAAGGGGTTCAAACTCCCGTCGGAGAACCCGAAGTTTGACGGCCTACAGGACCCAAAAATCGGGTTGGAAGACCACATCTCCTCCGTCAGGCTCCACGAAGGCAGTCGAAGCACGACCATGCAATGCTTGCAGCTACAGTTGCAGGGCACCGCCCGAGCATGGCTCAACAACCTCCCACGCGGATCCATTCACAGTTGGGATGAGCTGGTTTACAGCTTCGTGCGCAACTTTAAGGGCACATACAAGCGACCCACATCAATTGAAGAGCTGAGATGCTGCCAGCAAAGATCTGGCGAATTGCTGCGCTCCTACATCCAAAGATGGTCCATCATCAAGAACTCCGCAGAAAACATCTCGGAGGATCGCACGATTGACGCGTTCAACAGCGGCGTCCGCCGCCTAGAACTCAGGGAGGAGCTGGGCCGCTCAAAGCCCAAGACCATCGACCACCTGATGGAGATCGCGAATCGGTGGCCCGATGGAGAAGATTCGGTGAAGAATCACGCCCACTCCGACAAGGAGGCAGAACTCGAGCGCAAACACGATCGCCGAGGCAAACGCCATATGCGCATCTACGATGACCGTGACAATGTCAACATGGTCGCAGCCGGCTACGCCGACAGACGCGATGACAACCGCAACAGTGGATACCATAACGGCGGATACCGCGACTCCAGGAAGACCACGCAAGTGTGGCAACGTCGCGACCGTGACGAAGCACCCGCAACATCCATTGAAGACAAACTGTCCGGGCCATGCACGGTGCACTTCTACATCGACAAACACGATGGGAAGAAGAAGTCCAACCACCTCCTCAAGAACTGCTGCGAGTTCCTCAAACTACACGAGGGATTAGCTCATATGAACCGCAACGCAGTCGAAAGAGGCTACGGAGCCTCTCCAGGCGCCGTGGCACATGGCGCTCCGCCACCACCACCTGGAATGCCCCCAAACACAGCTGTACCAGACCAGCACCAAGGAGGCGAACCCTACCCAAGGGCCATGGGCACCATGATGATCCAAAAAGGACGCCCCTCCAATCGGGTGTAGAAGGCCATCACTCACCAAGTCAACTTGGCCACACACTTGCCACCATCTACCACTGAGTACCTCAGTGGAAGCGAGTCATGCATTACCTTCGACAAACGCGACCACCCGCCTCAAGTACCTCGCCCGGGCCATTGTCCCCTCGTACTCGAGGCACAAATCGGAGGTTTCGACATGAGCCGCGTCTTCATGGATGGCGGGAGCGGCATCAACCTTATATTCGCGAGTACCTTCCGAGCAATGAGGATCCCTCTGACTTGCCTGGAGGTCTTAGACACAACATTCCACGGCATTGTCCCAGGGAAAGGCGTATACCCCCTGGGCAAAATCAACCTCGACGTCATCTTCGGAATGCCAAAGAACTTCCGGCGCGAGCGCATCGACTTTGAGGTCGTCGACTGGCCCTCACAGTACCACTACATCCTTGGACATGTCGCGTTCGCTAGATTCATGGCAGTGCCACACTACGCCTACCTGCAGATGAAAATGCCAGGTCCCAATGGCGTCATCACAATTAACGGGAGCTTCGAGAGATCCGATAGTTGCGACAGGGAATTCAACAGAATTTCCTAGTCCTTTGGCATACAGGAAGAACTCGCAAGGCTAAAAGAGTCGACAGACAACAGTCTGCCCCCCTGAGCCCAAGACGGCCCTCATCGCCAACAACTTGAGTCCCGCATAGGAACTCGCACTCGTCGAATTCCTCCGTGAGCACTGGGAAATTTTTGCTGGTGTCCTGCGGACATGCCAGAGTTCGTGGAATTCCGAGCACGCACTCAACGTCAACCCGACGCAAGGCTACCAAGCAAACAATTCGTCGATTGTCTGAGCCACGAGCGCAAGCAGTTGGAATGGAGATCAACAGACTCCTCGACGCCAAATTCATACGCGAGATCAAGGAAAGCACTTGGCTTGCCAACACAGTGCTGGTACAAAAAAAAGGACACGGATATCCTGCGGATGTGCGTGGACTTCACCTCTCTGAATAAGCACTACCCAAAGGATCACTTCCCGTTGCCGCGCATCGACCAGATCATCGATTCCACCGCGGGATGCGAGCGCCTCTGCTTCCTCGACGCCTACTCAGGCTATAATCAGATTTGAATGAAGGAGGAGGATCAAGAGAAACAACGCTATAACGCCTTTGGTGTGTTCTCACATAACACAATGCCCTTCGGGCTAAAAAACGCGGGAGCCACCTACCAGCGGTGCATGCAGGCTTGCCTCAAGGAACAATTGGGTCGCAACATTCAAGTCTATGTCGACGACATAGTAATCAAGACCAAGGAAGAAGCCTCCCTAATCGACGATTTGCGCGAAACCTTCGCCAACCTCGACCGCTACCGGATCAAGCTCAATCCGGACAAATGCAGCCATGCGCTATCTGGCAACTACTCGGGTACCTCATCTCCGCGAGGGGAATCGAGGCAAACCTGAAGAAAATAAAAGCCATACTGGCCATGGAGAAGCCGAAAAACATAAGGGGCGTTCAGCAGCTGGCTGGGCGAATCGCGGCCCTCAGTCGATTCATCAGTCGGATGGGTGAAAAGGCACTGCCCTTCTACCAGCTCCTCCGCAAAGCTGAAAAATTCAAGTGGACCAATGAAGCGCAAGAAGCATTCGAAGACCTCAAGCTCCTCTATCCACTTCGCCAGTACTGGTGACCCCATGAGAAAGGGAACCACTGTTACTATATATATCCGCCACCAACCAGGTGGTCAGCACAGTGCTCGTCGTCGAGCGAGCCGAGGAAAACAAGATCCACAGGGTACAGCGCCTAGTATACTACCTCAGCGAGGTCCTCACGCCAACAAAACAGCGGTACCCGCACTACGAGAAACTGGTGTACGGCGTCTTCATGACCGCCCGACGACTGGGCCATTACTTCCAGGAACACCCAATCGTGGTGGTCAATGACGCCCCGTTGGGACATATCCTCAATAACCCCGACGCCACGGGACGAGTCGCGCTTTGGGGAATAGAACTGTCTCCACGAGACATCACATACAAAAAGCGTGGCGCAATCAAGTCGCAAGTCCTCCCTGACTTCCTCGTGCACTGGATGGAGAACCAGCTCCCAGACAAACCAGATATGTCCTACCTCTGGACAATGCACTTCGATGGGTCCAAGCGGAAGGACGGAGCAGGCGCAGGTGTCATACTGACATCACCTCAAGGGGACAAACTGAAGTATATCCTGCGAATGCAGTTCACAGCCTCTAACAACGAGGCTGAATACGAGGCCCTGTTGCACGGGATGAGGATGGCAAAAGCCTGCGGCGCCAAGAGGCTCATCATATACGGTGACTCCAAGTTGGTCGTCAACCAAACAATGCATGAGTGCGACGCACTGAACGACAACATGATCGCGTACCACGACCTCTACGACACACTCGAAGGAGACTTCGACGGTTGCGAGCTGCAGCACGTAGGTCATGAAAGCAACGAAGAGGCGGACGCACTCGCCAACATAGGCTCTACCTGCGCCCCCATACCACCTGGGGTATTTCTCGAGCGCATCTGCGAACGCTCCATCAAGCCAAAGGCCGCAGAGAAGAAAACAAGCGCAGCAACGGACTCAGGGGCTACGCCGCCCAATGAGTCAATGGCACTCGACGACTTGGAGTTGGACACAGGACTCGAGGGACCAATGAGCGTCATGATGATTGAGCAATCTTGGATGCAGCCGTACATCACGTACCTCCTCAGCAAAAGGCTCCTGGACGATCCAACTGATGCACGACACATCGCGCGGCGATCCAAGGCATTCGCTGTTATCAACGGTGAACTGTATAAACGCAGCATCACAGGAGTACTCCAGCGATGTGTCTCCATGGCCGATGGAAGAGTTGTTCTCCTCGACATCCATGAGGGGACCTGCGAGCACCACGCCGGCAGTCGTGCCCTCGTCGCCAAAGCTCTACGAGATGGATTCTATTGGCCTACGGCCATGCACGATGCTAAGGACATCGTCCAAAAATGCAACGCTTGCTAATGATTCGCGGACAAGCCGCACGCACCGGGCACAGAACTCTGGCCAATTCCATTGGTCTGGCCCTTCGTGCAATGGGGACTCGACATGGTTGGCAAACTCCCAAGGTCCTCACGAGGAGGCTACGTCTACCTCTTGGTCCCAGTCGACAAATTCACCAAGTGGATTAAGGCCATGCCAATGACCAACCAATCAGGACATAGCGCAGTCAAGTTCTTCGAATCCATCGTCTACCGCTTCGGAGTACCGCACAACATCATCACCGACAATGGGACGAACTTCACATCCAAGGAGTTCCAAGAATTCTGCGAGAACCTGGGGATCAACATCAGCTACGCCTCGGTAGCGCATCCAGAGACCAATGGTCAGGTGGAAAAAGTAAACGGGCTCGTCTGCGGCGGCATCAAGAAGCGACTCCTCCGGCCACTCGAACAAGCCGCGGGTTGCTGGCCAGACGAACTGTAATCCGTACTCTAGAGCCTATGCACAACTCTAAACAATGCCACAGGCTACACGCCATTCTTTATGGTGCACGGAGCCGAGGCAGTGCTACTCGCCGAGGTATGGTACAAGGCGTCGCGCGTGGTCGCTTACAGCAAACAAGAGTTATCCCTCGCATTCGAAGACTCCGTCGACCTCCTTGACGAGGCAAGAGAAATCGCTGCGGAAAGATCAACGATCTACCAGCAGAACCTGCGCAACTACCATAGTAGGAGGCTACGCCCCAGATCCTTGGTCGAAGGCGACCTGGTCCTGCAACTGAATCAGCAAGGACATATCAAGCTCGAGTCCCCCTGGGAAGGACCATACGTGATTACCGAAGTAATCCTAGGTGGCGCCTATCGCCTTCAAGATTTAGAGACAAGAGTCGCATACTCCAACCCCTGGAACGTCGCACAATTGCGACGCTTCTACCCTTAGTCGTTTTTACTTTTGCATCGCAAAATAAGGCACTCAGCCACACATTGTACTTCGTACTGTCCTTCGAATAAATAAAGCTAAGTGCCCCAAAAACTCTGTGCTCTCCTTTACTTTTCCAATTTATCTACTCGGGGGCTATGCCACCCTATGTACATCTGTTCTACAAACCAAAACGCGACATCCTGAATAGCTGGCACATCAATCGAAACCCTTGACACAACATCAACCCAGCTGCAACGCACCTGACAGGTTGATAAGGGACTAAGATAAGAGCATGGCCAGGCTAACGAAAAAGACTCGCATAGTGCAACGCACTTCATGCTAACAAAGCTCTTTATACATATTCGACAATAAATTATATACAACATTTATACGAACTTTACAACACGGGTACACTTATGTGCAGGATACAAACTAAGCTACTACTACAGCAAGAGAACATTGGTTTGTTCCTCAAAGAAGTCAACGATCTCCTCTGTTGGGCGATCCACAGCCTGGTAGTGTGGCACCATATTCCAGGCAGACCCTGCTGGTGGCGCAGGCGGCCCAGCCGCAATTTCCACAATATCTACGTCAGGCATGTGCAGTCGCACCAATGATAGAGCAACCTTGGTACCAACCACCAACTGTTCCCTCACGCACTCGCGAACCGCGGTCAGGTCTTAAAACTTGCAAAGGAGGGCCAACAGGCTTGACGGAGTAACATCCAGCGGAAACATCGTCTGATAAATGTTCTTCAAACAAGACTGCGACTTCTTCAGAAAGTGCAACACTCGCGACGCGCGATCCTGCAGGGTCGCCAGCGCAATCGCACGATCATGATCTACCCAGAAGTATCCACTCTCTTGAAGTTGCTCTTGGGTAAGATCATGCATACGAATGGCAATTCTATCCTTCTCATCCTGCGGATGACGCGTGCTGACAACTACACGAAGCAGCAAACAGCAGCATAAGTACAGCGCACAATCACGAGTGACTACAAGGGAAAGATAAGAGCAAGCAAAACTAACACTTGAATTGGTCGCCCAACTGCGTCACCTCGCCAAGAAGATACTGCTCTCGAGCAGCGTCTTTCTCCGCCTTTGACTTCCATACATTTGCGTTCCCGCGGAGCACGGGCAACTCATGCTCCAGCTGCTTCACGCGGTCACGCAGTCGTGAAAGCAGCGACAGCTCATCTACCCTGGAGCGTGGCGGTGCCGAAGTATCATCAAGAGGCGGCGAGTCCTGAGTTTCCCTCAAAGGATCACTCGATGTACCCTACCACAAGCCAAGATAGAAGCAAATAAGACGACCAAATCAACACAAAGACAAAAGATTCAAGTGCAATCAAGACTAGCAAAAGTATCAGCAGATACACTCGCCAGCAGGCGTGTTCTTAACAAAGGACATAAACTAGTTAACTATTACAAAAGCTACTAAGGAGCGATCGGCTTCTTTGACTTCGACGGCTTCGGGGGCTTCATCGAGTCCGTAGTAGTGTCAGATGCCACTGACTTTCCGCCAGCCCCTGATGCCACCGCCTTTGCCGCCTTCTTGGCACGCTGCAGCTCCTCAGAATACTTCGCGACCGTGTTTATCAGCTGCAGCCCATATTTACCATAGGCAGTCGCGAAAGGAGCAAAGACTACCCGCTGGCCGTCCGTGCTAACAGACATCGCCTTCGACACCGTGGCATGATCAATCTCGACTCCATGGGCCTGCACCATGGCAAGCGACATGGACGCGCCAGCCGAGCAGAGTGAGTTCTTGAAGCTGGAGGGAACACCCCCCGTGAAAGACTCCACCAGCTCGCCCATGTTCTCGATTAGCTCAGCCTTGGGCATCAGCTCCTCTCGGAGGCGACTGAGAACGCCCTTGGCCTTGGAGAGCGTATCTTGAACAGCGATGCTGCGGTCCTCGACTGCCAAAAGCGCACCCGCCAAAGCATCGTCGTGGCGGAGGGACTGAGGATCGAAGCTCAAACCGCTAGCATCTGCACACAAACCAACACATGAATATCAAACATCAACGCTTAAAAGCAAAACAACAAACAGCGAACAACAATGATATCCGGACAAGGTACCTGAGAGGGCTTTGGCAATCGAGAAAAGCTATTCTTCGAACAACTTCTCCCTAGATGCTATGGAAGCACGAAGATCCTCTTCGCGCCTTTGTGCCTCGTCACGCGCCGTGATTGCTTCATTGCGACCCTTCACAGCCGTGGCGAGAGCTTTCTCCATGGTAGAAGTGTCGCGCAGGAGGGCATTATGTTCAGCTACACAGCAAAAAGGTTTGACTATCAGTCGACTATATCAAAGGAGAAGAAGAAGAAGTGTAGGACACTCACTCTCAACCAGGCGATGACGTCTCCAAAGATCGCATGTTTGGCGGCCCATCGCAAGCACTTGCTCCGCCAAGTGCGCGGCTTCCTTCACAAGGAGCTATCGCACAACAGAGAATCAACAGAAGCAATAGATAACATCGACTACAACATGCAAAAGAAGAAAATCTACACTTACATGATCCTCCAATGACTCCGAAGATGTCTGATGTACCGTCATCCGGGCAACCATTCGATGCTCCCCTGCATGAGGAGATCTGGAAGAGTTGTGTCCGGAGTGGGCCGCCAATGGAGGGGAAGGATCGCGCTCGACCTCTTTCTTGGCCCTTGAGGTTGCGACTCCTGATTCTTTCAAAAATTGGACGTCGCCAGAAGATGACGATGCCTCTTGACTTCAAAGACAAAATCAACATCAAGAACAAGACAAAAATCCAGAGACGAACCAAAAGGGGCACAAACAGAGAAGAACAAGTAAACTAGAAAACTTACCAATCAAACTTGTCAAAGTCAAAAGTGGCCTCCTTCGACTCTGGCGAGGACTCCTTGGGAAATCGCATCTTCTTGCGAGAGGATGGTGCCACGGCGCTCACAGGAACGGTAGGGATTGGCGACTCCGCACCAACACCTGCACCTTCCAGAGTCGAAGGAGACGACACATCGGAATCCTCGCTGCGCGAACGCTTGCGAGTATCCAGACTACCGAACTCGGGGGCTTCCTCCTCCACATTAGAGGGGACGGTCGACTCCGACTCTTCCTCTTCCAAGGCTTCGCGAGGGATAATCCCCTCAGGAAGAGGAGGCATACAAGGTGATACCGCCCAATCCTGCAGACAACAAAATTAGCACAAAGACAAGAAAACATCAGAGAAGCAATCGACAAACTAAGCTACTGCGTAGCACAACTATACCTCGGGAGGAGGATTAGTAGCATCAAATGGAGGAACAACTGGCTCACTGGGGAGCACATCCTTGACGGTGTACTTGGTGACCAGCCGAACCCTTTTGTCCACCTCACTCGCGGACATGCCATCGGCAGACACGCGAGTGGCATCGTCAGCACCAGTCCACTGAAACATGGGGTGGACTCTGGCCTGCAGGGGCTGGACGCGACAGCGTAGCCAGGTGCGAATGAGGGTGCAGCCTCCCTCTTCTTTGCCGATGCGATTCTCGAGGTCGCAGACACACTCGTACACCACATCTGTCTCCGCGGACTCGCCAGGCATGACTACATTTTTCCAGGAGCGCCTCCTCGTGCACGACATCGCCGGATCGAAAGGCGCGAGTCCGAAGTGCTCCCCGTCAGCCTTCTCATCGCGGATGTAGAACCACCTGTCCCTCCACCCTTGTACGGACGCTGTGAACTTAATGTCGAAATAGGTGGCAGATGGGTCGACATGGATTACGCAACCACCTACATCATACACTAAGGAGCCAGAAGCAGATCGGCGCTTCAGCTTGAAGAGGTGTTTGAAGAGGCCGAAGTGTGGCTCGATTCCGAGCCAGCACTCGCAGAGGGTAATGAAGCAAGAGATATGGAGGATAGAGTTCGGGGACAGTTGATGGAGCTGAAGCCCGTAGAAACAAAGGAGGCCCCTAAAAAGGGGTGAAGGGGCAAGGAGAGACCACGAATGATGAATGCCAAAAACATCACTCGAAAACCAGCGGGAGGAACAGGAATTGTCTCACTACCAGGGACACGCGCGTCGTCGACTGCGTCGGACAGCACTCCGTCTTGGCGAAGAAGACGGAGATCCGATGACTTAATGATGGAGGGACGCCACACGCCATTCGTGACGCAGGTGCCCGTGCCTTTCTTCTTCCCGCCGATGGCGGTGCTGGCGCCTGCAGCGGCGGAGCCGCCTTTCTTCTTCGCCGCAGCAGCGGTGGCCGTGGAATCGGCCGCAGCACCTCCTTTCTTCTTCCCCATTGCGCGGCGGCAATGCGACCGAAGGAAGTAGCTTGGAAACGAGCGGAGCTGGTCCAACGTCGTGGACGAGACGAGCGCAGATAAAGCAGAGGAGCAGTGGCAATGGCGATGAAAGCAAAGGATGAATGAGAGCAGATGAGAAATTACCATCACAGCGCCGCTACTTAACCCCTGGAAGATGCAATCCAATGTCTCAAAAAAACCCTACTGGATGCGTGGCAAACATCGTGCTGGACACATGGAGTGGAAGCGTGAACCGTCCCTCCACTACTCCCATTACGCGCGGAAATCGAGGAGGTGCAGTTAAAATAAAAGATTATGCATGCCCAGTCAAATCAAAGTCAGAGAGTGGGACCCACTGCTCGTCACGTCCCGTCAAACTCGCTCACGCGGGCAACTGAGGTCATGAAATCGTCAGCACTGACGTCATCGAAGCTACGCAGTAGAAGACTTCAACTACTTTAGTCCTTGCTCGAGTATTCGACTCCACCAAGCACTCGGGAGCTACTCCCATAGGGAGCGCTAGTCGCGCACCCTATGATTTTTCTTTTCTTTTTGCAGGAACATGTACAATCACAGGCAAACCCAACCACTCAAAATACGGTTCAACTGTGGAGATGGGTTACTCCCATAGGGAGCGCTGGAAACAAATTCGACTGAAACAAGCAAACAAAAGATGACAACAGTCGACAAAAGTTCTTTAGTCCCTGCCTGAGTCTTCGACTCAACCAGGCACTCGGGGGCTACTCCCATAGGGAGCGCTGGTCGCGCACCCTATGATTATTTGTACTAAGTACTGTGTGTTGATAACATCCACACTCGAAGTTTATGGCGACACCGCCTCATTTCCCTACAAAGAGACTGCGTCTCACTGGTCACCGAATCGTCTCGCGATGATAAAATTTGGATGCCACGCTTACAGCGTGAAGGTAAGACCTGAATAAGGCCCGCAACGCATTTGCTGCACTACCAGAAATATATCCGTGCCTACAGTGCGATGAATATGCCTTGGACGCTGAAAAGTGCTCACACCCATATAACTGGAATTCGACTCCTGTAAGACCTCGACGGCTTGAGTCAAATTACACCAGCACTTTTCCGGATTCGAGTCCGGGGACTCGCGTTCGAGTAGATTGTGTTGTTTCACCCTAAGGTGGTTAACTGATATCGATACTTCAGTTATATCAGGCACGCACATCAACAATCCCTATGACACAAACAAAGCAATCGAAATATACTCATTCATGCACTCGAAAGACTTCAAAAAGTCCCCAGTCGAATCTGTGATTCCACTGGACACTCGGGGGCTACTAACATGGGTATACCCTACAGGTACTCGAGCTTGGTATATACGGTCTAAATACATAAAGGCCCAAGGTGTCGCCAAGGCCCAAATGAAGGACTCGGGTAACTTACGGACTCTCGATTGCTTGAAGAACAAGAAGAAGCTAAAGATAGAAAGTTTGAAGGGGAAACCCTAACTTGTAACCGACTCGACCTACTACCCGAGACCTAGCCTACCTATATAAAGGCTAGGAGGGGGCGGCGAGGAGGACACACGCAACCCTAGTTTCCACAACCCTCGCCAGATTGCATCTACACACCACTGTAATCTTTGATTCCTTCGATAATTCCACGAGTAGACAAGCAGGAGTAGGGACCTCTACGAGGCCTGAACCTGGGTAAATCTTTGTCCCCTGTGTGCTTGTTTGCTAGCCGATAGATGTCTCCAGCGCTCCCTCCTTCTCCAAAACCCAAGTCCATAACAATGGACATTGATGAGTTAAACCCTCGTCACCGGGCCACCCTAGAGGTTTTCCCTCAACATATTGGTATCAAGAGCTTCGTTGCTCACGAATTCCCCCACAATTTTTTCTTCTATCCACCAAAAATTCGAAAATCCCCAAAAAAAAAGAGCCCCATATTTGCCTTTTGGATCGATCTCTTGATTTGGAGTGTTATTTGTGGTTTTGATCTGACCAAACCTTATCTTAGGAGTTGGTCCAGCTGTATCATGTGTTTTCCCAGCCCGATTTGGCCAGTTTTTTGCGATTTGAGACCTTAAGGCGAGGATTTCCGCTCAAGAACACGAGCAAGAACCCCGCGCCGGAGTGTCCGGACCGATTCGACCGGAGTGTCCGACCCAACCGGAGTGTCCGGCCGAACCCGACCAGAGTGTCCGGCCTGGAGTGACACCTACCACACGGACTGGAGTGTCATTTATGCGCCAGTTTTGACAGTTTTGCCTCATTTTTCGCATTGGCTAATTTCCTTTGTTTGCTCGTGTCCCGTGTGCGTGTCAGCAACTAACATCAAGCTTCCGCATCAACAATCCCCGTGCTCATTGACACCACAACCCACGAACATCATCCCGTAACACCGACGCTAAGTTCATCATCACCAACGAAGGTATAACTTGCGTCACCTAGTTAATCCTATCTTCATTTGTGTGTACCTATCCCATGAGAGTGGCTCATCTTGTCTTTGCTTGAGCATTGTGAATTTGTCCTTGGATAGTGAGAGTGCAAGAGCAATATCAAGTGTGACTAGGTAGCATCAAGGGAGAGCAAAAAAAGATACAAAGCAAAATAAAAAGAAAAATAGTCTCCCCTTGCAAAAGAGAGTCTCAAAGCTTGTAAGCAAGAGAGAGAAAGAGCGCCCGAGGCAAGTGCACAAATCCGTTGCTCATTTTTCCTCTTTGCAAACGAGCCACGGTCTATCCTTGTATTGGCACGACACCGAGCGTAGTCTTTGTTAGGACATTTTGTTTGCTCATTTTCATAGTCGTGTCAATCCCAACTATCTCCACGTGTGTGTTTATAGTCGTAGGTTCCCGTCACCCCTTTGAGTTGTTGACCTTCGCCTTTGACTTGAGTTTTATTGGATTTTACCCACATTTGACTATCCCTTTTCTTTTGGTTGGTTCTTTGGCATTCCACAATCCTAACCTACCACCAACAAGCTTTTGAGAGTTAGTTATTTCTTTAGTGTGAGTTTTCTTTGCAATTCCACTTTGCACGCTTATAGCTCTCACTTGTGGTTTCTAGTTTGGTGCAATCCCCAAGGTGAGGTACAAGGCTATCACCACCATATTCCACTTACATATACAATACTTGTGTGTTTTGCATGATGGATAGGCACGGTGAGTCGATCCAACCACCTCCCCAAGAAGACGATCAAGGACCGTACATGATGCGCGGGTCACTTCATCGTTCGACAAGAGTTCCGTGAACATTGCCAAGCCCTTGAGACGTGACAGGATGAAAAATTTGGCGAGATGCAAGCTGAGTTCAAGAACATCGACAACCGCTTCGACGGCCTCGAACGACAAATGCATGCAATGCATCACAACTTTGGCCACCAAAATGAAGCGCTTCAATGCTCCGTCGCCAAAACAAATGACAATCTGCGATGCTTCATCGACGGAATGGCAAGACCATGTTCCCGTGCTGCAAGCTCTTCAAGTTCTTCGCGTCGTCATGCACCTCTCCAACAAGATCTACATCCAAGTGCTCCAAGACGCAATGATGCCCCGTGGTCGAAGAGGGAAGTTCTTCGAACTATGTACCTTCCCCACGGCACACCGCAACGTCAAGATATGATGGTGATTTCTCTTCCAGGCCAAGAGCAAGGCAAGAAGCACACCTTCATCACACAAGGACATTAGTGATCCATCAAGAGCAACCACAAGAAGAACCGCAAGTGCAACCGCAAGTCTACCACCATCGACCGCGACACATACTTGACACAACAAGTGATGACTCCAATTTGGAGAACCAACCTCGTCATCGACATGAAGCTCTCCAAGATCCTCCTCGTCATCATCGTCATGAACGTCCGCACCGACACCATGGTCATCACGAGGCGCCTCCTCCACCACACCAAAACATGGAGCGTCAAGTGGTACAAGTTGAGCAACGCCTACCACGTCAAGAGGCTCACGACCATGATCTTCGCCGTCAGGCCCATGTGCCTAACCAACATCACCAACCAAGGAACAAGCCTCCTCTTCGTCATCAACCGCGTCATGAGGCTCCACATCCTCAACAATCTCATGGGGCCCAAGTGTTGGGTCTGCAGCATAGAAAACAAAAAATTTCCTACGGTGTGAACTACACGCCAAGATCTATCTACTAGGTACAAAGCAACGGGTGGACATACATCCAACGAGAACTTACCCTCGTAGACAACGAGCTTTGTTAACGAGTAGGAACTCGTGGTTGATATAGTCGTACACTTGCCGATCTTAAGATCGTGATAAAGTCCAGCAGGTCCGGCTCCAGCACGTCCATCAGATCCAGCTCTAGCACCACCAAGTCTAGCACGGCAAAGCAGCGGTGCATCCATGATCGCACACACGTCCGGTACCCCGAAAACCTCCATCCCTCGCTCCAGCAAAGCAGCGGAAGCAGCAACTCCTTTCCAGATAAAGCCACCGAAAACATGTATCTCGCTAATCTGAGACCATGGGGAATAATACTAGAGGGAGAGAGAGATCCTTCACAAGGAGGTGTGTGTGAGAAGTGAGGAGGGGGTGGAATTTTATAGGAGGAGGGGGGTGCCCCTCCTTCATGGCCGGCGCATGGAGGAGGTGACTCTTCACCTCCTCCATTTATGTGGTGGTAACTCCATCCACATAAATTTGCCCCTTTACATTCTCTTTTAAAGTCTCCACTTTAAATGCATTAAATTTCTCCAGATTTAATGCTCTCTCATTTAATAAAACTCTTTTATTATTTTTATTCAGAATTTTGTTAATTACTTTAATTAACAAACATTCACATAAAACCCCCTGCAACATTTCAATATTACATGCAGAACCAATTTCAGCAATTTCACCCGAAACAGTTTTGGTGTCTATTGAAATAATTCCAGTGCTTTCTTAAATCTTTATCTGAAACATATTTGCTCCAAATGGTGTCGGTATCCCTTAAGTGTGTCACCCTACGGTTTGCGAATAATGAAGACATGATCGAGACCCCTCTCCGATCAATAATCAGCAGCGGGACCTGGAGATCCATACCGACTCCTACACATTCAACGATGACTTCTGTGATCGTGAGAACCTTTAACGCTAGTAACTAAATCCCTTTGTCCCGCGATATATTACATGTCCGAGATTCGATCATCGGTATCTCCATACCTAGTTTGATCTCGTTACCGACATGTACTCTTTTCTCGTTCCCGTGATATAACATTCTAGTGATCACATCACTTGCTTGCAAGCTATTACAATGTGATATCACCGAGAGGGCCCAGAGTATATCTATCCGTCATCGGGATTGACAAATTCCACTCTTGATCCATGAGCCACAACATAACACCTTCGTAGCATTGAACCCATCTTTATAGTCACCTTACATTGCGTGTGACGTTTGATGTTATCAAGATACTCTTCCGGTGTTAGCAATTAACATGATCTCATGGTCTAAGGATAAAGATTACTTCGTATGATGTTATAGCAATATAAACATAATGACTTGATCGTAATGCTATACTTCGAATGAATGTTCATCACATCATTCCACCAATGGTGTGACCTTGTTATTAACAACATCCAATGTCCATGATCAGGAAACCTTGATCATCTTGTTAATCAACAAGCTAGTCTATAAGAGAGGCATAACTAGGAACCCTTTTTGTTTATTAAACACACATGTATTGATGTTTCTGATCAATACAATTCTAGCATGTAAAATAAACATTTATCATAAACATGGAATAAGATAATAACCACTTTATTATTGCCTCTCGGGCATATTCCCTTCACCAAGTGCCTCAACAACATCACCAACCACGCCAAGAGCAAGCTCCGCAACAAGGTCACGAGAACCAAGTTCCACCTCCTCAACCACAAGATCATCAACAAGGTCACCAAGCTTGTCACAATGACCGCAACGATGAAGAAACTTTCGGCAAGCTCAAGTTCACAATGCCCAAGTTCACCGGATCCAATGACCCTGAAGAATACCTCTCGTGGGCACTCGAGGTCGACAAGATCTTCCGCATGCACAACTATAGAAACGAGAAGATGGTCACCATGGCTTCACTTGAGTTTGATGATTATGCTAACCTTTGGTAGGAACAAGTTCAAGTTACTCGTGATGCAAGGCAAGAGCCGCCAATCAAAACTTGGCATGACATGAAGGCTCATATGAGATCCCGCTTTGTCCCCGCGCACTACACACGTGACCTTTTCAACAACCTTCAATCGCTTCGTCAAGGGACAAAGACTGTGGAAGAGTACTTCAAGGAAATGGAACTCAACTTGATTCGCCCAACATTGATGAGCACATAGAGCAAACAATGGCACATTTCCTTATTGGCTTGAATCACCCAATCAAGCGCATCGTCGAGTTCCAAACATACAACACCATGGTTGAGCTTGTGCACATCGCAAGAAAGGCTGAACGTCAAGTGCAAGAGGATATCAAGTACAACAAGCCCAAGACATACTTCACCTACAAGCAAGCTTCAATCGCTACACCAACAACTTTCAATGGAAGCTCCTCAAGTACCTCCAAGCCTTCCTTCAAGCCCACACTTCCTCAAGGAAAACTGCCCTCAAGTGGCAAACAAGCAAAGAGTGACACACCTTTCAACGGTGAGTGCTACAAGTGTGGAGGCAAAGGACACAAGTTGGACGAATGTGGAAACAATAAAGTAATGTTCATCCATGACAATGGCGATGAAGAGTACTTGAGTGAAGATGAATTTGATGCCCGAGTCAAGGAAGCAATGGCAAGACAATGAGTGGAAGATGACCAAGAACTCCTCATGTGTGAACATGACACAAGTCCATCGCTTGTCGTCACAAGGATCTTGACCACTCAAGCACAAGAGCAAGAATACCAACGCTCCAGTATCTTCCAAACACGAGCCGGCATCAATGGCAAATCTATCAAGGTAATCATTGACGGAGGGAGTTGCCACAACCTTGCTAGTACCGAGTTGTGTGAGAAGCTCAACCTCACCCTCCATCCGCACAAGCACCCCTACCACGTGCAATGGCTAAGTGACCAAGGGTCCGTGAAGATCAAGCATACCGTATCAGTCTCCTTTGCCATTGGTCCTTACAAAGATACGGTGGAGTGTGATGTGGTTCCTATGACAGTTTGCCACATGCTTCTTGGTCGACCATGGCAATTTGACAAGGCTGCTCAACATGATGGTCGCACCAATGTATACACCTTAAAATGGCTCAACAAAACATGTGTTTTGCAACCAATGACTCCTAGCCAAATAATTGCGGACAATGCAAAGGCTTTAGCGAGGGTGCAAAGCACAACACCTACTTGTGATAAGAGCGGTGAGACAGAGAACCACCTCATAGTGAGTGAGAGCCACAAGCCAAACTCGAGTGGAAAAACTAAGAGTGTTCTCCTTGCCACCAAAAGTGAGATGAGAGATGTTCGGAACAACCCATCCATCTTGCACTATGTCCTCCTTTGCAAGGGACTAGCGCAAGGAACTAATGAATTAACCAATGTTCCTCCATCTTTAATGATTGTTTTGTAGGAATTCAAGGATGTGTTCCCCGAAGAGCTTCCACATGGACTACCTCCTATTCGCGGCATCGAACATCGCATTGACCTCATCCCCGGCGCACCACTTCCCAACCGTGCCGCTTACCGCACAAACCCGGAGGAGACAAAGGAGATTGAATGTCAAATCAACCAACTTGTCTCCAAAGGTTTAATCCAAGTTAGCACTAGTCCAAGTGCCGTACCCATGATACTTGTTCCAAAAACGGATGATACGTTACGGTTATGCATGGACTGCCGTCCAATCAATGCTATCACCGTGCGTTATCGACATCCCATACCATGTCTAGATGACATGCTTGATGAATTGTGTGGAGCCACTATTTTTTCGAAAATTGATCTTCGTAGTGGTTACCATCAAATACGCATGGTTGAGGGTGATGAGTGGAAAACCGCCTTCAATACCAAACTTGGTCTCTATGAATGGTTGGTTATGCCATTTGGTTTATCTAATGCACCATCTAGCTTCATGCGCCTTATGAATCACATCTTGCGTTCTCTCATTGGAAAAAGTGTTGTTGTCTATTTTGATGATATTCTTGTTTATAGCAAATCACTTGAGGACCATATTACACATGTCAAGGAAGTTTTGCAAATCCTTCGACATGAAAAGCTTTATGCTAATCTTCCCAAGTGCACTTTTGCTAAAGACAAGTTGATTTTTCTTGGATTTGTCGTTTCTTCGAAGGGAATTGAAGTTGATGTCTCCAAGGTAAAGGACATACGAGATTGGCCCATCCCAATAAATGTGAGTGAACTCTGAAGTTTTCATGGGTTGGCCAGTTTCTATCGTCGCTTTGTGGAAGACTTTTCCACCATTGCTTCTTCTCAATGAGTTGACGAAAAAGAATGTCACCTTCGTGTGGGGCAAAGCACAACAAAAAGCTTTTGATGAACTTAAAAAGAGGCTCACCGAAGCACCTCTCCTTGCGTTACCGGATGTCACAAAAACTTTTGAGATAGAGTGTGGGTGCTAGTGGTATTGGCATTGGAGGAGTCCTTATGCAAAATGGATGTCCTATAGCCTACCATAGCGAGAAACTTGATGGTGCTCGCCTTAATTATCCAATTTATGACAAAGAGCTTTTTGCCTTAGTTCGTGTTCTTCAAGTTTGGCAACACTACCTATGGCCCAAGGAATTTATCATACATTCCGACCATGAGTCGTTGAAATATCTCAAAGGCCAAGCCAACTTGAGTAAGAGACACGCTAAGTGGGTTGAATTCATGGAGTCTTTTCTGTACATTGTCAAGTATAAGAAGGTCAAAGATAATGTAGTTGCGGACGCTTTGTCTCGCAAACACACAAGCCTTCTTACGAGACTTGAAATCCACGTGTTGGGTCTTGAGGAAATAAAAATCTTTGTATGCTTCCAACACGTTCTTTGAACAATTTTCGCAAAGTGCTCCATTGACAAAGGAGTTGATGATTTCTATTGGCATAAGGGCTTTCTCTTTAAACAAAACAAGCTTTGCATTATGAAATCATCGCTCCAACTTTTGCTTCTCCAAGAATCTCATGGTGGAGGCCTTATGGGTCACTTTGGCGACAAGACATTGGACATGCTCTCCACTCACTACTTTTGGCCCAAGATGAAGCGCGACATGGAGCGCTATGTTCAACGATGCACAACATGTGTTCAAGCTAAGTCGCAAGCTAACCCTTATGGTCTTTATATGCCATTGCGTATTCCTCATACACCTTGGTCCGACATTAGCATGGATTTTGTGTTAGGATTGCCTAGATCTAAGCATGGTCATGATTCTATCTTTGTTGTCGTGGATCGCTTTTCCAAAATGGCACACTTCATATCGTGCCATAAGACCAACGATGCTTCACATGTTGCCAATTTGTTTTTCACGGAAATCGTCCGTCTTCACAGTGTGCCAAGAACAATCGTCTTCGACCGCGACATCAAATTCATGAGCTACTTATGGAAGACCCTCATGGCCAAGCTCGGCGTCAAGGTCCTCTTTTCATCCGCGTCGCATCCTCAAACCGATGGATAAACCAAGGTTGTCAATCGAAGCCTCGGAACTCTTATACGTGTGTTGATCAAGAAAAACTTGAAGGATTGGGAGGAATACATTCCCCACACCAAGTTCGCCTACAACCGAGCCAAGCACTCAACAACCAAGATGAGTCCCTTCATGATCATCTATGGTTTCGGCCCCCTCACCGCGATCGACATCCTACCACTACCTCTTCATGAGCGCACCAACATGGACATCGAGAAGCGCGCACAAGCTATGAAGAAACTGCATGAAGAAACAAGAGCTACTATCGAGCAACAAGTTCTTCGCCAAGCTTCAAGGTTAAACAAGGATAAGAAGGAGATGATATTTGAAGAAGGTGATCTCGTGTGGATACACCTAAGCAAATACCGCTTCCCCAAGGAACACGACTCCAAGCTCAAGCGAAGAGGAGATGGTTCCTTCAAGGTCCTCAAACAAATCAACAACAACGCCTACATCATCGACATACCGACATCCAAGTACCTTGCAAGCAATACATTCAATGTCAAGGATCTCTCACCCTACCATGGAGATGTTCAAGATGAAAACCATGAAGAGTCGAGGATGACTCTTTCCCAAGGGGAGGAGCTGATGCAGCCCGTCCTACGGACGCTCCTACATCTACACCACCGAGTCCCCCAAGTGGACCAGTGACCCGTGCCCGAGCCAAGCTCCTTCAAGCTAAGGTGAATTCGCTCCTCTCATCTACACTTGGATGGCTTGCTACTTCATACCACTACTCTGTGCATCATCAGGTACGAACCCCCGCCGCATCGATCCACGAGTCCTGAAGCTGCACCTGTCCTGAAGCTGCCTGAGCTGGAGTGTCCGCCCGAATCCAGCAGGAGTGTCTGGTGCATCCGGAGTGTCCGGCATGACTCAGCCGGAGTGTCCGGCCTGCCCCAGCCCCAACCTGGCGTGGACATTCAGAAGGCCAGTTTGGACACTACCCGGAGTGTCCGGCCACCCCGGCCTGTCCGGTCAACTCCACCCGGACTGTCCGGCCTAAAGATGGGCCTACGAGCCTTAGTTGGGCCCTGTGGCCCATGTACCCCTCTACTTCACCCAGAACTCTACTTTAATGCCCAAATTACCCCTGAACTTGTGGTTGGCCTATATATAGTCCCCCACCTCCATTGTAAACCCTAGGCATGATATTTGGAATTAGTAGAAACCCCTTGTGGATCTATCTAGTTCTTGCCGCATGCTCCTTTGACAAAGGAGCACCAAATATCCCAAACCTCGTTGGAGTTTGCATCGTGCCTCTGTGTTGTACAAGGCCTAGGCATCAGAGTCCCTTTGCCTAGACGTCAATATCTCACCGAGTCTCCCATCTCGCCGTGCTGGTTCGAGAGAGAGTCATCCGCCAGTCGCTGATCCTAGGGATTGCGCCGGACCGGTCACCGCCTGCATGAGCTATTGGTGTGTGTCGTGGTTTTGTGTGCGTGTTCATCGCGTTCTTCGTGCGTGAGTTCGTCATGTTCATCCTCCCCTCCTTCCCCCGCACTCCATCCTCGATTTGAGTGGGATTCATGAAAGATCAGGCCACCCTAGAGGTTTTCCCTCAACAAAAAGTTTATAAAGAATTTTGTAGAAACCTATTCACCTCCTCTAGGTAAACCATCTTACACTTTCAAAAAAAAGCAAATAACAAGGAAGTGTGAAAACATGGTTGAACTCAATAGGGCTAAAACATTCTCGGAGATGTAGGATACTCCACTAGCATGATATTATTATTAATTAAGATAAAATACTTGTTGTGTCATGATATATGTGGAGGGATCTCCATAATAAGATATTCACTACAAGGCTCGTAGTAAGCCACTTTGTTGAGACAAGAATGAGGTCACTTATAAATAACCATTGCGATGTCTGAGAGCAGTCATCCATACAAACCACTGCAATTAAGGGTTTCCCCGTGGATATCGTAATTAGCTTAGGGAGTCTCTCTTTATCCTCCTTTGACCATGTAGGTTGCTAGCCGGCGCCAATTGTCATGAAGCTCTCTAGGCACACTTACAAACATCTCCAAAAGATTTCTCCCTCACTTTAGTCCCGAAAGCAAATGATATGTGGCCGACTACACATACCATCTAAAGTGAGAGATCAAACATAAATTATAAATCTATCATAGATCGGCCAGTCATATGGACACAAGAATAGATCATCTTTATTGCAGCTTTATAATAGTGCTAGGTTTCTCCATCTCCCCAAGAACGAGGGAGAACTAGTCACACATGGAAGCAATCAACGACATCATCATAATCAAATGGATGGATAAAAGTATGGCAGATAAATCTAGTGCAAACCACAATTGAATCTGGAATCACAAGAAGATATAATAGATGAGAGATGGGGTACTAATGGTGATGGAGATGCAGCGATTGATGATGAAGGGGATGATGCGATGTCCTCCAATGATCTATGAAGCAGCAGGGATTTTCCCTTCTCCAAGTTTCTCCTTCAGATCCCTTTCTGATGTGGGTTTTTGTGGTTTCTGGTGGATGTGAATGTCGGATCCCTCTATCGTCTTTGCTAGGATAAAGTATTTGACGAGGCGGACGTGATGCCACGTGGTACGGGAGGATGACCCGTACCACTGGTCGTTATCGCGGCAGATGCTTTTCTCTTGTTTGGTATTCTCCTAGGTGCGAAGGTAAATCAATAAAATGACTTTTATCACTTAAAAATATCCCAATCGATATGTTCATAAGAGACTTAATGATTCGGGGTCCTGTTGAAACAAGGAAAAAAAGGTGTGCTCAAACGCAGTGAAATATAAAAATCCATATTTTATTTATGCAAAACCAAAAGATAAATATGCTTCAATTTTTGACTCATCAACTCCCCCAAGCTAGACTCTTGCTTGTCCCCGAGTAACATGGTGGCTTATGGACAAGATCATCATGTTCATGAGGCATGAGTCGTTACAATAAATGAGAAAGAAACTGAAACAGGAGTACAATATCAGATGTAAAGTTACTTTGGGGGTATTATCATACCCTTACACATCACATGACTTAGAGGCTTCCACACTCGTTTAGTATCAATGAAGTTATAAGAAGCTTTCAGTGATTCAACATATCATATAATCATAAAGTTAAACTAACTGAGCACTTAATTTCAGTAATGAAGATTCATGATCATTCTTTTTCTTGTATCTTTCTTTTTTGCCTTGGAATTCTTTTGATAGATATTCTTTTATTTCTCTTTTCTTCTTCTCTCTCTCTCTCTCTTTTCTCTTTTTTTAGTACAACCACTTGATCATCCTCACTACCTTTATGGCTTTTTAAAAGTCGTGACTATAATATGCTACAAAAATTCTTCTTCTCATAATTTAATCAATACTTTTATTGGTATGGAAGTCCCTAAAACCATGATAGTTGTACAAGTATCATAACACTCAACCTAGTTCAATCATCTAATATAATAATCATGAATCAAAAGATTACTTCAAATATCACAAAGTCTCGAAACTCAACGGATATAAATCTTCTCTTGAACAAAAGGGAGCTTGAAGTTGATGTAACTAATGCAAATTCTGGAATTAAAACCTAGCATGCTTGCAGGAAAGTAAACATGCTTAAAACTATAAGATAGATTACAAGGTCCTCACAGACCCCCCTAAGCTTGGAATCAAGCCAGTGGGATCAAATAATACCTTGCGATTATTTGGCACTATGGTGCATCCTTAGTTCGTGAGAGAAGAAGTCCTGAAATTGCGAAGGCTTACACAAAGCATCTTGTTTGTTACTTCCAAGATAAAGATGTGAATTCGGCGCTACTCGCTAATTGTCTCCAATTTCTCCACAAGTTCATTATACATCTCAATCGTTTGCTTTTGTGCGTTGATGGACCGGAGGCTAATGTCGAGGTTGGCTTTTAGCCCCTTCATTATCTTTAGATCCATCTGGTACAGATAGAGATGCAATAATTTAATATGTTCAGAAGACCCTAGAGACTTTACCTCAACTTTCTTGATGCGACGATCAAGTTTCTCTAGAGAAGATTGGATGTCTTCCCCTTGCTTCTTGAGCCTCTTCAAGTAAGATTCCCCATCTTCCTCTAGACACTACAAGAAAAGTTGGCTTTTACAACAGACGATTTTCGTGGCTGAAGGCCCGTTTTTCGTGGCTAAGAAGTATTCTACGACGGATGCCCATCATGGTAAAAGCCCCATCACAAAAGAATCTACCATGTTTTTTTCCTGACCGTGGCGGATCGCACCCTTCAGCCACGAAAACTTGTTCCGTCGTAGATTTGTTCACTAGCCGTGTTGACTGCTGACATCATGCAAAATGCCATGTGGCACCCGCCGTTAACGGTCGGTTACCGTCGTTAACGGCCACGGAAACCATGGTAGAAGCCAGGCCTAGCCAAGGCCTGCTCGTAATTAAGTGGGCTGGCCCATCAAGAAAACCAATAAGATTATGGCCCATTACTGTTTCGTCCGACAATGTTTTAAATGGGCCCAAAGATGTGGCTAGCAGCGGCCCGCAAATGTTAGGCCCGTTACTGTTTCGGCCTACAAAAGCCCACACTTTCTGAATACTGTGCGGCCCGTTAACAGGCTGCGTCAAGTAGGCCCGATGCTATTAAAGCCCATGGTTAGCCTGTCACTTTTCTCCTAGCTCGTCATGGGTCGCCTACGAACGACCCACTTTTGAGAAGGTCCGACACTGTTCTGGCCTTTTACTATTCTGGCTCGTTACTGTTCTGGCCATTTACTATTCATGTCCTTTACTGTTCTAGCTCGTTACTATGTTGGTTGCCCCTGCTCTGGCCTGTTACTATTCAGGCATGTTACTGTTCTGGGCTGTTAGTATTTAGGCATGTTACTGTGCTGGATTGCCACTGTTCTGGTCTGCTGGTGTTTTGGCATGATGCTGTTTGGCTTGTTACTGTTTATGCCTATTACTGTTTTGGCCTGTTACTATTTTGGTTTATTAATGTTTCGGCCTGGAACTCTTTCGGCCTGTTACTATTTTGGCCTGTTATTGTTTTGGCATTCTTATTCTTTATTGACTTATTCTTGTTTGACATATTCTTTGTTCGGTTTGTTACTGTTTTTGCATGTTGATGTTTTAGCTAGTTATAGTTGCTATTTTGGTACATCCTTGCTTTGTCATGTTCTTTGTTTGGCGATTCACTGATTTGGTAACTCTGAAACTGATCGACTGGTTTGATTGTAGAGTACAGCATTGTATATGCAGCCCATGCATGGACGGCGTCAACTAAATGCCTATGGCCTATGCGAGTTATCTAGATTTTACATCAATTGCAAACTTCTTAAAAATAATACAAAATATGAACAAAAGGAAAGAAAATTCAGCACTTCAGTTGCGAATCAAGTTGATAGAAGAGTCCTCAATTTGCTTTCTCAATCCATCAATTGCATCTCCCTTTGAGTGTGACAGCTACATTGGAAAACCACTTTGAGATATGATCTTGCAGTCCCTAATGGACCAAAATATATCGAGCTCGTTGGGGAACCCCAAGAGGAAGGTATGATGAGCACAGCAACAAGTTTTCCCTCAGTTATGAAACCAAGGTTATCGAACCAATAGGAGCAAGGAAACACCTCCAAGGTGTTGTTGCCAACTTGGAGTCCTGCACAACACAACCACAGAACTTTGCCCCCAACTTACAGTGAGGTTGTCAATCTCACCGGTTTTGCTGAAAACAAAGGATTAAACGTATTGTGTGGAAGATAGTAATTGCTTGCAGAAAGTAAACAGAAAGCGGTAAATAATTGTTGATTGATGATAAAAGAAAAGACCGGGGTCCATAGTTCACTAGTGGTGGTTCTCCTTAAGATAGATGACATGTTGGGTGAACAAATTACAGCGGGGCAATTGACAAACATCGAGAAAGCATACATGCATATACTAATCATCTTGACACCTTTGAGATTTGATTGGGCATTACAACATTATACATAGACCCTAATCCAGCTGCATCTATGACTAATAATTCACCTTCAGGTTATCATCCGAACCCCCTCCAGTATTAAGTTGCAAGCAACAGATAATTACATTATGCATTGCGTGTAAAGTAAACAATACGATTGTTCTATGAACAAAGGATTGCTGTTTTCTCCCTAGTAGAAATAGCACATCTAGTACCTTAGAGATTTCTGTCACTTCCCCAGATTACTAGAGGCATGAACCCACTATCGAGCATAAATACTCCCTCTTGGAGTTGCTAGCATCTACTCGGCCAAGATATCTACTAACAACGGAGAGCATGCAAGATCACAAATAACAAAGACATGATAGAATCAATAATCAATCTGAAATAGCATCTCAATATCCATCGGATCCCCGCAAACACAACATGTAGGATTACAAATAGATGATCTTGATCATGAATGGAGCTCACAAGATCTAAACATGGTAGCACAAAGGAGAAGAACCAACTATCTAGCTACTACATGGACCCGTAGTCCAGGGATGAACTACTCATGCATCACACCGGAGGCTTGCATGGGGATGAAGAAGGCCTCCAAGGTGAATTCTCCCCTCCGGCAGGGTGCCGGGAAGAGCTTCAGATCCCTCCCGATCTAGGGATGGAGATGACGGTGGCTACAGACTCTTTCGTGGAATTTTGATCGGGTACTTAGGGTTTCTGTATCGCAGGCATCTTATAAGCGAAAGGGGAGGTCGAGGGGGTGCCCTAGGTGGCCGCACCACCTGGCTGGTCGGCCTGGCCGCTGGCCAGTGGTGTGGGCGGCCCGCCCTCTTCGTCTCATATTCGCTCCATGTCCCCTCGGTGAAATCGACTTGGGCTTTTGTCCGTCAATTCGAGAATATTCATTTTCGACTTTCCGGAACCAAAAACAGCGAAAAAAGCAGTATGACACTGTGGCATCTTGTTAATAGGTTAGTCCAAGAAAGTGTATAAAAAGTACTCTAAAGTGTGGACAAAACATAAGAAAGTAGATAAAAACCAAGCATGGAACATCAAAAATTATAGATACGTTTGCAACGTATCAACATCCCCAAGCTTAACTCATGCTCGTCCTCGAGTAGGTAAGTGATAAAAAGAAAGAATAATTTTTGAGGTGACATGCACCATCATAAACTTGATCATAGTATTTGTAAAACATTGGTAGCTAGGATCATAGTAGTTCAACATAGCATGAAAGATAAAGTTCTAACAATAAGACATAGCAACTATGTTGTAACATGAAAGGGCACATATAAAAGATTCATGAATAACAATGCTTTGCAAGACGTTTGTTTGTTTCACATAAAGAAAACATAGCATAGTGGCATTCAGCTTGTCCCTCATAGAGTAGCAAACATAAATGCATATGACACCTTCAAAGTTCATAAGGGCGACTAGATACAAATAGTTTAAGAACAAGCAATATCAAAGTTATGCATCAATCAACAAGTCTTGGGACAATGCACATAGAACTAAGAATGGCCACTATGCTCTCAAAATAGGTGCATAAAGATAGAAGGTGGAGACTCAACATGAAAGTAAAAGAAAGGCCTTCGTAGAAGGAAGTAGGGATTCAAGTTTCATAAAGAGCTTCCAAAAATTATGGTACTTATTAGCTTTCAACTCTCATTGCCCATATCATAAGCATCTTTAGGTGATTAAGGTTAAAGTGACACAACTAAGAGGATATGCTTGGCAAGTTATAAGTTGAAAACTCATGCCCCTTACCTACGAGTACCGATCCTCATGCTACTCAACTTCAGTCACAAGTAAGCTCTTGTCATTGTAAGTACATAGGTATCATAGAGAACCGCCAATGGGGTACCCCTTGCACATGATACAGGAGTTATCCCATAATCAAAATGACAAGGCAAGCAGACAATGAGCATCTCAACGATCTTTTTATTTGCTATTTGCATAGGTTTTTATTGAGGATGCTTCATAGAGTGCTCATTATGGTTATGCTGCAAGTTTTCACCATGATTAGGCATGGCTTAGGCTAGCGGCCCAGGCGTTTCTCTAACTCACATACAAACTCCATGATCTTACAAGTTCCCCTTTTATTTCACACCGTCGGGATCCATAAGCAAAAGAATCATGATATTAACGGAATAATAAGTGCAATGTTGAAAGCGTTCCCCATGATACATGGTTCTGCTAACTTCAACTTATAAAGCGCAAGCATATACGCAACAAAAATGGATGCAATGGTTCAAGATTATTAAATGCAAGAAAGTAAAGTGTGCCATTAAGTTCATGAGAGCTTTAATCACTAGTTTTCACTAACAAGTTAAATTCAGAAGGTAGATAAAAACATGAATATACTTGGAATAGAAAATGCTAATAGGTAGGTATGGTGGACTCTTTGGAACAACTTGGTTTTATTTGGAATTGGATGCATGAGTGGAACTCATACTTGGTTATGGAGGCTAGCAAAACACTGGGAGTGACCAACTAAGAGAGAAATAATGGCCATAATCATGCAGAGCGACAAAACATCATTAATCAAAGCATAAAGTGATATTACAAGTCGAAACCTAAAGGATTATAAAGGCTATGGTGACTTGGGATAGGCATAACATGGTGTGAGCATGTGCCAAGTCAACCCAAATAAAGCATCAAAGGAGAATACCACAATACTATGCTTTAATATGCTAAAACAACGCATGATTATTCAAAGGCACATTAAGCAATCTCGGTTCTTTATAACATGTCATGCTACAGCAAAAATCACTAAGCATAAAACCAAAACAATATCAAGCATGACATGACAGAGCATAGGCCACAGTCAAAAACAAGCTCCTTTTACCACTTAAGCATGAACTTTCCTACTCTTTTCCAAACCAAATCAAACTATTTGAAAACCAATGTATGAAAGAGGGGGTCCAACCAATTTATTCAGCAAACTAAGCAAACCAAGCAAACGAAAACCAAAAACAAAAATGAAGACGCTCCAAGAACAACACAACTGTGCATGAAACAATAAAAATGAAGTGTTTGGAAGAAACCTGGGATTTTTATTGATGAAGAAGGGGATGTCTAGGGCATCCCCAAGCTCTGACGCTTGTACTTCTTGGATATTTCTTGGGGTGACACGTGTGGCATCCCCAAGCTTGAGCTTTAGTCCATTCTTCATCTCATTACATCATTCTCTCCTTACACCTGAAAATTTTCCTTCATACAAAACTTCACACAATCTTTATTAGCAACATTAGTGCACTCAAGATAATAAGTCTTTGGGTTCAGTTTCAACACCAATAAAACTTCCATTATAACACAAGCTACTGAAGCACTTCCCTCAAAAAGCTCAATTCCCCAAAGAGAACCCAAAAAGGAATCAACAAGAAGCAAATGCAAATAATGGCAGAAATCTGTCAAAACATACCAGTAGGTAAAAATCAATTTTTTTGAAGACCTTCTATTGCTCAAATCGAAAAGTGTTGAACTAACGAAAGTTATATAAAAACCTGGGGAAGAAGCACAAAAATTCATGCCTCAAAATGACATAAAGAGACTTTACACGAAATTTACGGTGAAGCACAAAAATCTGTTTCGGGACAGCAACTTTCCCAAGCATTACTTCTCTCTCATTAGAGGTTACTCTTGGCACAAAAAGCAAATAAAAAGGATAAGAAGCGGTTATTACTGAAGTAATAACTTCCAAGACTCATCTAAAACTTTTGGGCTATCTCCCAATAAGTACTTTTCTTTAACGCCTTTAAGTTAGGCATGATAATTTCGATGATGCTCACATAAGAAATATGAATTGAAGTAAAAGAGAGCATCAAGAAGAAAATTCAAAACACATTTAAGTCTAACCCACTTCCTATGAATAGGAATATTATATGCAAATAAATTCATAAATAACAAAGTGACAGGCATAGGAAGATAAAACGAGAGTAACTTCAAAACTTTCAGCAAATAGAGAGGTGTTTTAGTACCATGAAAACTTTTACAACCATATTTTGCTCTCTCATAATAATTTTCAGTAGCCTCATGAATAAACTCAACAATATAACTATCACATAAAGCATGCTTTTCATGATCTACAAACACATATTTTTTATCAATCTCAAAAATAATAGGATTAAAACCTTCAAACCCACTCTTAACAATTTTATAACAAGGTGACTGATCATTCTCAAGAGGTATGGGGTTCCAATATAAGGTCAAGACCCCTCCAATCTCATGTTTAATAGTAATACAATTAATATTATCAACCAATATAGGACCATCATCTAGAGCTTTATCATAAACATTTTCTAAGCAACGCTCTTTAGTACCATGCATTTCAAAATTAGGCACTAATAAAGGATTATCATAGATAACAGGAGCATGATTATTGTCACAAGTTTTACCCATAGTAGATTTTTCAAGAGAATCCACAGGAACATAACATTCATCCTCCTTTGGTAAGCATGGGGGACAATCAAATAATGTAAGGGATAAAGAGTTACTCTCATTAGAAGGTAGGCATGGGTAGCTAATCCATTATTCCTCCTTTTGTCCATCACTCTCCTCCTCTTTTTCATCCAATGAGCTTCCAGTTTCAGCAATTTCTTCTTCCATGGGCTCCTGCAAGGCATTAGTCTCTTCCATTGGTGGAGAGCATCTATTAAGATATTCAAGAATATAGCCATTTTCTACCTTGTAATTATCAAAGCAAAATTTAAGTATATCATAAACCTCATATTTATAAGGTGAATCATCAGTATTTTCAAGCAAACTAGCAAGTTCAAATGCACCCTTCCAAGCAATAAATTCTTCAATTTGTTCCACATCATAAAAGTCAAAATTTCCCTTAACATAAGAAGATATGGTAACATCATCATTATACTCACATTGAAAAGGGAGGTGTTCATACCTCCTACATCAACAAGATTTATCAAAGCAATAAGTAACATTATAAGTAGAGCACATGTTTATTGCAATGGTATACAATTTATCAATTTGTTCCCATAAGTGTTTCCCTTTTTGTGACAAGCGGTGTTCCTTATAATAATACTTTTGTTCTTCCGTGAACCCACCTTGTCAATAAGATTCAGTTTCAAAGAAACCAACCATTGATAGAAAGCATGATAAAGCAAGACAATAACAGACCAATGAAAATAACAACTATAGTAGGAACTGATTTTTTTTTGTATTTTTTATAAAGAAACAAGCAAAAAGCAGAAATAAACTAAGCAAAACAAATAAAACAAAGTAAAGAGATTGGTTATGAGGGACTCCCCTTGTGAAGATGTCCTTGACTCCTCGGCAACAGCGCCAGAAAAATAGCTTGATGGCCCAAAATATATCGAGCTCGTTGGGGAACCCCAAGAGGAAGGTATGATGAGCACAGCAGCAAGTTTTCCCTCAGTTATGAAACTACGGTTATTGAACCTGTAGGAGCAAGGAAACACCTCCAAGGTGTTGTTGCCAACTTGGAATCCTGCACAACACAACCACAGAACTTTGCCCCCAACTTACAGTGAGGTTGTCAATCTCACCGGTTTTGCTGAAAACAAAGGATTAAGCATATTGTGTGGAAGAAAGTAATAGCTTGCAGGAAGTAAACAGAAAGCGGTAAACAGTTGTAGATTGATGATAAAAGAAAGGATCGGGGTCCATAGTTCACTAGTGGTGGTTCTCCTTAAGATAGATGACATGTTGGGTGAACAAATTACAGCGGGGCAATTGACAAACATCGATAAAGCATACATGCATATACTAATCATCTTGACTCCTTTGAGATTTGATTAGGCATTACAACATTATACATAGACCCTAATCCAACTGCATCTATGACTAATAATCCACCTTCGGGTTATCATCCGAACCCCCTCCAATATTAAGTTGCAAGAAATAGATAATTGCATTACGCATTGCGTGTAAAGTAAACAGTACGATTGTTCTATGAACAAAGGATTGCTATTTTCTCCCTAGCAGCAATAGCACATCTACTACCTTAGAGATTTCTGTCAGTTCCCCAGATTACTAGAGGCATGAACCCACTATCGAGCATAAATACTCCCTCTTAGAGTTGCTAGCATCTATTCGGCCAAGATATCTACTAACAACGGAGAGCATGCAAGATCACAAATAACAAAGACATGATAGAATCAAAAATCAATCTGAATTAGCATCTCAATATCCATCGGATGCTCGCAAACACAACATGTAGGATTACAAATAGATGATCTTGATCACGAACGGAGCTCACAAGATCTAAACATGGTATCACAAAGGAGAAGAACCAACTATCTAGATACTACATGGACCCGTAGTCTAGGGATGAACTACTCACGCATCACACCAGAGGCTTGCATGGTGACGAAGAAGGCCTCCAGGGTGAATTCTCCCCTCCGGCAGGGTGCCGGGAAGAGCTTCAGATCCCTCTCGATCTAGGGATGGAGATGATGGCGGCTACAGACTCTTTCGTGGAATTTTGATTGGGTACTTAGGGTTTATGTATCGGAGGCATCTTATAGGCGAAAGGGGAGGCCGAGGGGGTGCCCTAGGTGGCCGCACCACCCCCTGGCATGGGCCAGGCCTGGCCGCGCGACCAGGTGGTGTGGGCATCCCCTGGCCCCTCTCTGTCTCGTGTTCTGGCTCCGTGTCCCCCTTGGTGAAATACTGACTTTGGCTTTTGTCCCATCCAATTCCGAGAATATTCATTTTCTGACTTTCCTAGAACCAAAAATAGCAGAAAATAGGCAGCTGGCACTGTGGCATCTTATTAATAGGTTAGTCCAAGAAAGTGTATAAAAAGTACTTCAAAGTGTGGATAAAACATAAGAAAGTAGATAAAAACCAAGCATGGAACATCAAAAATTATAGATACGTTTGCAACATATCAGTCCCCTCTTTGGTGGCGATAGCAATAATTGCAATCTGAAACTAACTAATAACAAGTTAATACAGCAAAGAAGACAAACTACTCATAGCTAAGAATGAGCTAGATAGGAATTATAACTGCATAATACAAACTTGTAGAGCAGGAATGCAAACCATGAATGAACTATATAGTAGAGGATAGTTATGTCGTTGCCTAGGACGAATCAGAACCAGATACAAGATATAATGGTGTGGCTTGTGAACCTGTAGAACAGGATAAACAAGCATTAGACAAGTATGCCAACAATGAAATGAGCCAGGTCATTTCAGCAAATATATATGGAAGCAGTGGTATCTCCTGGAATGCAAGAGACATTGGGTGACTCGGAATTTGCGGTGAGCTACACAATGGCATGCAATTACTGTCATAGCTAAGAATGAACCACATAGAAATTATGACCGCATCATACCAGAACTTGTTAAGCAGGAATGGAAAACACGAATGAACTATACAGTAAAGAATAATTATGCCGTTGATTAGGACGAAGCAGCACCAGATACAGAAAATATATAATGGCATCGCTGGTGGACCTGTAGGCTATGCAAACCAACATGTTTAGTGTTGCCTTTTTGAGCTCTACGCGACAAAAACGAAAATAGTCAGTGTTGCAGCTTTTGAAGAACCAGATGGCAACAACAAAATTATAATCGAACTAGTACGAAGAGTTTGAACGGGTACCACAGGATAGAAGAACGATGCCAGGGAGGAAATAATAGCAGGAACTTAGCTCAGGAATAACCAGATAGAGTCAGTAACTATGTAGCAGGGAATCCACACTAATATTTTCCACTGATATTACATTTTGCAAGAACTAGCAAGCATTTATTGGTGTACAGAGCAGCTAAGATAAGAATATGTGCATGACAAAATAACAGACATGTGCATGACTTGATATTTGTAGAGCAGCGAATGCAAACCAACATGTCTAATGACATTGTATATACTAGCACGAAGAACAGGCATGCCCAGTGACTTGTATGTACTACACGATTACAAAAATGCAGTTCACTACGACATGCTTGAACCTGCTATACCGTTGACAAAACAAAAACGGGTTGGATATTTGGTTAACCTTGGTCGGAGAGGCGTCTAAGCATCATCGGTGTTGTGCGAGTGACGTCCAGGTCACCGAGGGTGTTGCGGTTGCAGTGGCTATTGGCGTCAGGGAAGCAGATCTTGGGTGGTCAATGCCGGCTTGAAAGCGGTGGACGAGAGCGTCGCTGAGGCAGATCCTGTGCAGTGAACGGCGACGACCGTGCAGCTGGTCTAGAGCGGTGAACATGGAACTCTTTGAACTAGATCACGCCCAGTGGACACCGGTGAAGCGGATCCGGTACGGTTGGGTAGCTTTCGGCAGCGAGGAAGCAGAGCTTGGGCGGTCGATGATGCCATTGGCATGGTGAACGACACCGCCGCTCCTAGATCTGGTGGGTGAGCGTCGGTGAAGCAGCTGCGCAGCGGTGCACGAGACCGCAACTCAAGCCGGTGCGCGCGGTGGTCGTGGAGGGGACAGATGAGCTTGGGATTTTTGGGAGGGCCGGCGAGAAAAACTGGGGGAATCGGGACCATAGAGGTGAGCAGAAAAAATAATTACGATTGTGCCCCCCGTTACCGACTTTAGCATGCCCATTTGTCATCTGGACAATGGGTAGATTTGGAATTTTAAATTCTAAACTTTTTGAAACGGAAGGGTGCAAAATACTTCAAGGTCGGTGTGTGGTTTTGCCGCTCGATTGAGAATTTGAATTTGGCTTGCGCCCATCTAATAATAATAGAAAAATGGTACTCCCCCGGTTGGTGGGATATTTTGGCTCAAAGTTTTTGAAACGATGGGGCGGGAAATGCTTGGTAGGTGGGTGATTTTGCCGCTCAATTGATATTTTGAATTTGGCTAGCCTCCGTCTACTAATAGAAAGAAGGTAGTAGAGCGTACGCTATTTGTCCAGGAATTCAAGCCCGAGAGTCACATCAACTGATCATCCATAAACATTTTTTTGCACAGAAACTTGGATACCTTCCATTCACACAGCATAGACGGTAAATTTTGCCGCTTGACTCAGATTTTAAATTTGTCTAGGGTTCATGTAATAATATAAAAATGGTACTACCTCGGTGGGTGATTTTGCCTGAAAATGTTTGAAACAAAGGGGGTGCAAAATGCTTCGGGGTCGGTGGGTTATTTTCCCGCTCGATTACGATTTTGAATTTGGCTGTCGGCCAAGTTTTTATTACTAGAAAAAAGGTTATGTAGTTCGAACGCCATCTGGTCAGGAATTTAAGGCGAGACTCACATCAACTCATGCCTCCGATTCAAACGGGGTAGGCAGTAGGTTTTGGTGGTCAATAGTGAATTTAGAGATTGTCTAAAGAATAATTTAAAAAATAGGCCATTCTCCCTCTATTTCAGGGATCCAAGTCAGGGAGAGTGATTATCTACCACGCGTATGAAAATGCAGATCTCCGATACAAGAATGTTTGTTTAACATAACAACAAACAAATGTCTGAATTAGCTCTGATTCAAGCATGTGAAAATGGTGTGCAACCAAGGTCTACTAATTATTTAGGTGTCGACACAGACTCTTCTATAGGAAGCACTACTAAATGTAGTACTAATTCAGATCAAATAAAAAATCCTGCTGCGAAACAAATACTCCTACTACAGCATACTACTAAAACACAAAGACCAACTAAAGTATATGTAGAACAAATAAAACAAGATTTCATCATGCATACACTACTATATAGAGAACACCATTTCATCATATAAAAAATGTTTTATCAGACACGCATAGGCCCCCAAAACAAACATACAGCTCTAATATTCCAGCCCCTGCCGCTGTGACTGCGGCACAAACAAAGGTGTCACCACAGTTCCATCAGCTACCAAAATAAACAAATATCAGATTGCAACTCTAAATAACACAACCTGGGAAAACACATGCTTGCCCAAACAAGCCTTGCTTGTTCATCCGAGTGTTATTTTCATCTCCTTGATGTTGCAGGCTGAGTCAATTGTGTTGCTGATAGGACTTCCTTTTCGTTTCTTTGATTTAGCACTCCGAATCACGTCGGTTGCTGAAGGAAATGAACAAAATGATCAGCAAAATCATAGGTGTTCAAAAATGAAGGGTTGCACATGAATGACTGCACTAACCAGGTGTCATAATGTAGGGATGTAAAGTACACCAACGTTTACGAGATCTGAACTTCTTAGACTTCATGCTGCTGAGATCTAATTCGAATACTCCCTCCTTCGCCCATATAACCACCATTTCTCTATCCTCAAATGCGCAGAGTAACCTTACTACATCTTTCCGACCATATGCCCATGATTTATCAAGTCCAAGGAGAGTATCCAACTCAACCTTTATACGAGGCACCCAAGCTTCTCATTTGCCTGTTGATAATCTTGCACTGGACCACGTGTTTAGACTGAAGTCTCTTATAATCGCAAGGGCAACATCTCTATTATTCCCCTTAGCGATGACAAAATTGCGTCTGGAAATATCATGTGTCTCATGGGGCCACTCAATATAACATAGTTTTGTTGTCACGTTATCAAAGACAATTATATATCTGGAGTTCATTGTTGTCCAATACAAAATGTCCCCTGTGAGAGTTGACGGCTGCGATCAATCTTAGCTAGCATCTCAGTAGATTCAATCCAGTCCTCCCGTTTTCCTAACTCTGATGAGTACCTCTGCACTGATGACCCACAAGTATAGGGGGTGTATCGCAGTATTTTCAAGGGAAGTGAAACCCAATTTATTGATTCGACACAAGGGGAGCCAAAGAATATTTATAAGACTTAACAACTGAGTTGTCAATTCAGCTGCACCTGGAAACAATCTTGCTCACCACAATTTATCAGTAGCAACAGTTTTGTAGTAGGAATAGTAAAGTAACAGCAGTAGTAAGGTAAAGACAGTAGTAACAATAACAGTAAACAGTAGGATTCGAGTGCGGTAGGCATAGGGATGGATGGACGGGCGTTGCATGGACAAGACAATTCACATGGCAATCAGAACATAGGGCAATTGCAGATAAATAAGATAAAGCATCCAAGTACTAAATAACCCTAGGCATGTGTCCCAAATATAGTCATACGTGCTCTCAATGAGAACTTGCACAACATCTTTTGTCCTGCCAGCCCGTTTGCAGCGGGGCCTCAAGGGAACTACTTGCAATTAAGGTGCTCCTTTTAATAGAGCACCGGAGCAAAGCATTAACACTCCATGAACACATGTAATCCTCACACCAAAGCCATTCCCTCTGGTTATCCCGATTTCTATCACTTCGGGGCCATTGGTTCCGGACAACAACATGTGTATACAACTTGCAGGTAAGGCCAAAAACAATACTATCATAATGAATCAATAACATGTTCAGATCTGAAATCATGGCACTCGGGCCCTAGTGACAAGCATTAAGCATAACAAGTTGCAACAAAGTCAAAAGGCACTAATAGGAGATACTAGGCACCATGCCCTAACAATCTGATGCCATTACATGAACGATCTCATCCAATCCCTACCATCCCCATAGCCTACAGCGGGGGATTACTCACTCATAGATGGGGGAAACATGGATGGTCGATGGAGAAGCGATGGTGATGATGATGGCGATGATCTCCTCAATTCCCGTCCCGAGGTGCCGTAACGGAGTTTCGTGCTGTTTCATGGAATCTGGTGGTGGCGTGAGCGGAACTCTTTCTGGAAAACGTCGACCCGAGTTTTTAGGTCAAGGCATCTTATAGGCGAAGAGGGAGACCGAGGGTGTCTGGGTGGCAGACCAACCTGGCGCTGCCAGCCCGGCCAGGTGGTGTGGTGTGGTCAGCCCCACTCCGTCTTATATTCTGGCTCCGAGAGTCTTCTGGTGAAATAGGATTTTTGGCTTTTGTCCCGTCCAATTCCGAGAATATTCATTTTCTGACTTTCCTGGAACCAAAAACAGCAAAAAACAGGCAGTTGGCACTGTGGCTCTTGTTAATAGGTTAGTCCAAGAAATCATATGAAAAGTACTCCAAAGTATGGACAAAACATAAGAATGTAGATAAAACCAAGCATGGAACATCAAAAATTATGGATACGTTCACAACGTATCATGCACCAATGCTTGGTTACCATTGGTTACTATCCAAACAACCTAGAAATTGTTGCAACAGTGTGAAGACAATTACCCATGATTTCTCGAATAGAGAATTGCGCCGCTATCATACTCACGTCTCCGCCAAATTGGTGGTTCTAGTATCACTGTTTCACTTCCACTGATTGGATCCTAGGCCTTTATCATGTTAGACCCTTGCGGATAATGAAGTAGCACCCTACCATTGCGACATCCGAGTACATATGGTTTGTAGGCTTTATGTACTTCCACTAGCCTATTCAGCTTCTGGAAGATGGATTGGTCAAGATTATGATTAGTTAAGAATCGAGCGTCCTCGGAGCTGTTGGTGAAAAACCCAAGTAACGGCATTCCTTTGTTGTGTGACAGGGTTAGCCTTTTGAAATCGTTGCTTCCCATGAAGTCCATCCAACATTTTTGGGAGACTGATGCCCTCAATATGCAGGATGGGTGCGAAGGAAGCCTGGCAAGAATCTAACCAAGTACATCGCCTGGCAAGTCATTGATTGTTGCATATGTTCTTCCACCGAAGCTGGTAGGATGATGCAAATAGCACAAGTGCATCATCAGAATTAAGTAAACAACACAATGCACAATGCACAACCCTAAAAAATAATTAAGTAAACACCACAATGCATCATACATTTTGACAGGAAAATTTATCATCGAAATTTCCTAAACTACACCCATCTGAAAAACTACCTAAAAAACAGAGTATGTCAACAAAATAACCTAAACAGCACAAGCAATCAACTAGAGTAGTACGATAGCACTGCCAAATGCTTCAGCATGTCGGAACTATGCAAACGGAATGAAGAACTTTTTTTTAGGTCACCGGGGAGGACAGAAAGGCCCCCACCTGAATTTTCTGGTTTTATCATAAAGAAGAGGAGAAAAAACGGACACAGCTTCAGTGACTTGGTGAACGAAGTATCACAGTGACTTGCCCCAGGATCCACCTTCCATCTTAGATCAAACGTATGACAATAGTTCAGATTTTGAACTAAAAAGTAAAACTATTCGAAACAATTTGACAAAAAATCAGTAAATCATTGGTGCCTAGGTCTGAATCCTGTGAAAGTTTCATCCCATTCGGATCACTACTTTGTGCTTAAATATATTTTTATGTTCCCAGTACTACTAGTTTAAACTAATATCCACTGCATCTAGAAAAAAACCCGGAGCAGAATACACAAAAGAGGGAGGAAGTCAGGGAGACAAAATCCAACGCAGAACTTACAATGGGGTCGACGAGTTCTCAGCAGATGGATCAGGCACCGCTGACGAATGATGAGCCACAGTCATTGACGCTGAAGAAGCACGACCACGAGCTGACGCATTCCTAGCATCCCATGCAGCCATCGCTTTGGCAGCGGCAGCCAACATAGCCAAATTTGTTCCAGCAGCAGCCGACGAGGATTTCTACTGCGCCTCCACCGCTTTCCAAGCATCACTCAACACTGCCCAAGACTCCGATGCGGTACAAGCATCGGCCTACGCATCCGCTTCACATGTATCTGCCGGTGCTGCTTCAACATCCACCTCTGCTTTACAAGCATCCGCCGACGTAGCAAATGCATCCGCCAATGCTGATTCCATTTCCTGTAAACTCCACGAGCTTATTTAGCTTGCAATGCCCAAAAATAAATGCATTCTGTCCTTCAGAAACCCGTAATGGCTGGAGGTTGGGGACGTACATACCAGCGAACGGCGGTGCGGTGGTGTTCAATGGTGGAGCGGCGGGGACGGTCCGGTCGAGGGAGGGCGGCCAGGCGCAGAAGATGACGATGGGGTCAAGGGGCACATGACTGAGCTACCTCGAACTCGAAACTAACTTTCGCCCCACTATTTTTTTTTGCGAACCCCGCCTTTTTTAGGGGAAACCACGGCTGTATTAATAGTAGCAACCACACGACTGATACAAGTTTGTGCACTTGCGTTGCTTAGTTTCCCGCCTACAGACATCAAGTTTGTGCACTTATTCGTGTGATACAATCAATTGGTGGGTAAAATATTCCAGGTGGTAGAAGCCTGCCCTTTCTATGACATCAAGATCTAGAGTTCAAACATCGACCTGAAATTCCACAATCTACACTACAAGTTTTGGTTTACTACCAAAAACATGCTAAAAAATCACTCGCAACTGGCATTAACATCATCATTAACATATCTCAGAAGGAAAAAAATTGAAAGATAAAAAACCACCGCAAGTTCGAATAAGATGACTGTTGTTGCCAAATATAGTCACATAAAGGCAGGTCCAATATATATGTCATAATAGTACATCAAATATATAGATTCGTGGATACCACACACCAGCAGAGCAAAAAAAAATAGTTATAGTACCCGACTTAACAAACAGTCATCCTCACAAGAGACCCAAACCCTTCAAAAATGAAAGTAGAGTGGTCAATATGGTTTACAAATTTCCTCATATTTTGCAGGATCAGGACTGTATGGGCGTGGAGAATCTCGAATTTCTGTCAGGGTCTCATCTGCTTCTAGAGCCGAATTGAAAAGATTGTCAGCTCGCATTCCCACCTGTTCCAAGATCTGGTCGTACACCTGGCCAAAATCAGCTCATTTCCATCCACATCAGGCAACTCGGGGACTAAGTTGTTAGCCACGAACTTTTGAAAATCAATAGCAACATCGTGAGCAACTGAAATTGATGTATTCCATCCTGCAGTCAAATCAGCTATCCTTAGTGGATGTGGACACTTCTTCCTTCAGGCGCCTAATCTGTTCGTCCTGGTGTTTCAATTTCTCTTGAAGGCACGAAATCATGTGTCTATGAGCTTTGTATTTCTCTCGGAGATGGGCAATTGTCAAATCCTTGTAGTGACCAGCACCATTACACCATGAGCAGTATGAGTAAGGTGGAAACTGCAGATAACAAATCCAAAATTAAGCCAGATTCTCATTTCAAAAAAATAAACCAAATTCTCGTTTCACAATCCAAATTCAGCTGCACACATTGTGCAAGCTCCACAGTGGTACCGCAAATGGCAAAGAACCATAGAGGCATATTTCCCAAACATGGGAAACATAACCGACATGAAAAGGGCCGTACTTCAGGGTTTGCCTTCTTAGCTGGCACATGAGTAGTCCTGGCCTTAGTAATAAGTGGCAACAGATTAGAATGACTTCGTTTCTGCAAATAATGATGCAACAAAAATGATCAGTATATTTTAAGGGACATTTTAAGTAATAAAGCGCTCTTTATCAAAAAAAATGTTTTCGGGGACAAAGCATAGGTTACTGAAATTTCAGCAAAGTAGCTTCATACATAAAAACACTTGTCACTCGATAATGCCTCCTCCACGGGTGGGACATGCGCATGATGCTAAATGAAATGCAGCAAAACCAGTAAATTTTAGGAAAGAACACATCAACTTCGCAATGCAAAGAAGGATACGTGCATTAATCTGATGCCAAGGATTGGGCGTGTTTCCCTTTAACGAACAATATAATTTAAAGAACTCAGTAATGCAGGACACCGGCAAACAACAATCTATTTATGAAAGATATGCAACAAATTACATCTGCATTGTTCAGTAGAGGACCGTTTTGTGAAATAAAGCCAGGGGCAAGCTTCCCATCCTCAAAAGACTTTTCTTGGTAGCATATACTTACCTATTTTCAGTGGACCTTATAACTAATTCCATGGCTTCATCCATGGTGATCCTAGCTTCCTAATGTGGCATATAGATCTACTATTTCAAATATCAATCACCTAAACAACCATCCGGATGGTTGTGGACTCACCGGAGATTGCACTGATGCGATGGAAAGGTGGACGCTGCTGGGTAAAGAATGTGCGCGATGGGGAAGGTGCACAAATGTGCAAAAAATGAGCAATACTCGTATATAGATAGAGATACCAGTAACACATAAACCAAATCAATTAGTAGTAACCACAAACTCCAGAAGGGCTATAAGCAGACTGTCAACTACTCCCATATTAATTAACCTAGTGTAATTTAACATGACAGTACTATGAGATGGTGAGTACTAGTAAACAAAAGAGGATTACTTCATTATTAGTGGAATCTATAGCCAGCCACCAAAAGCATCATGAGCATGCTAAATATCTAGATTGCAGACCATACTTGGTTAAGAACCTAATGTCCAGCTCTAATTACCCAAATCTAAGAGCGTCTATCCTATTCACGACTGAGTGCAGTGAGTTGGAGACATCCGTTAACTCCGCAGCCATCTCCTCGGCATGCATCTGATGGCGCTCCTGCTCCTCCTCTTCATGGTCATCGCGGATCTCGAGCTGTAACCACAGCGACATCATCGCGCGCTGCAGCGAAAGTGAGTACGGTAGATCTACCCAGTGGACGAACGTGCAGTGCTCACATTCGTAGTTGCAACCCAAGAACCTGCGGCCGAAGTTCGTTCCCTCGAATGCGACATGGCGCCAGGGCATAGTCGCACCAGGGCCAGAGATCCGCATTGGTAACGATGCCGTACCACTCCGCGTCTACCATCCATGCCGGCATCTGAACCCAGGAAATATCGTCGATCGAGACGGGCAGAATAGAGAAAAAACCCAAAAGGAGAGAACCCATAAGCCGAATTCGAGAAAATAAACTGAGACTGTGAACTCTGGCGTACTCACCCTAACCCGGCCACCTTGCGCATCAAGATCCCCCGTCATTCGCCAGACCGGCATGACTGAATCCGCCGACATTGCTCGAAAAAAGAGCGCGCCTTCAAAGCCTAGCGTAGAGGCTTCATGGAGAAGGAAGAGGTACGGGAGCCGGTCCTCACATTCGCTAGCTACTACTCCGTATTGGATTTAACTCGACCACTGATAACTGGGGCCCGCGCTAGAGATCCGATGGGCCCCCAAACATCACTCACCTAGTTTGACTTGCATTACATGGAGTACTTTTGGAAAATAGATCAAAACTCAATAAGTAAATAAACCAAAGGCCCCCCTCTCTTTTTGCGAAAACCATTACAAAACAGAGACGCTCACAAATGCGTACACACACTCACCCCTATGAATGCAGGTACGCACACCCTACACCTATGAGCACTTCAGAAAGACTGGATCTTGACACTGATCCCGCGGGGCTTGAGCTTGACGAAGTCACCATAGGCACCTCGCTATATATTGACGGGAACGTCGCCTCTCACTACCCTCATAACCATTCTTCAAAGTCGAGCGCCAAGGCTTCGTGGCGAAGGAAGTGCTAGGGGGTTGGAGCTCATATTCGTTGACTGCTATGGGATGTAATTGAACCACTAATAATGTGGCCCTCGGTAGTGAGCCCATAGATCCTAGACACCAGTGACCATTACAATTACTTTGGGAAAACCGAGCAAAACTTAATACAAACGGAAGGCCCATCTCTCTCATTTTTGCGAAAATCCACTACAAAATGCTCATGCTCACAAATGCATACACACACTCACCCCTATGAACGCATGAACGCACATCCTACCCCTATGAGCACCTGCGAAAGATTGTGTCTTCAGACTGTTCGGTGAGGGGCTTGAGCTTGACGAAGTCACCATAGGCACCTACTGCCCTTGTAACCATCCTTCAAAGCCTAGCGTTGAGGCTTCATCAAGAAGGAAGAGCTAGAGGAGTCAGAGCTAACATTCGTTGGCTGCTATAGGATATAACTAGACCACTAATAACAATGGGGCCCCACAGTAGTGAGCCCATTGGCCCCAGGCATCAAAGCAAGCACGGTATCAAGTCTTAAACATATATCTTAATGGTAGAGTGGGTAGTTCTAATAAAAATATTCTTCAAGGTGATTCTAGTGCTAGACTTATGTCTAAGAGAATCAATTGGGAGGGCACACTATTCAGTGGACAATAGTCTATTTTTATTTTTAGCATGGTTGTGTGGACCCACTTCAGTTCTAAACGTTGGACCCAAAGTAGTTTTCATAGCTACTTCTAGACATTGCACACGCTCTTACTATACGTAGCTTAGAAATTTACTAGCCTCGTGTCTAAGAAAATCGTAGGTTGCTTTGAAAGTTTTTCGAAAAAGCTTTTGGAGGTACCCATCGAGGGGTCAATTACTATATCACAAAACACCAAGAGTTTTTACAATAGGTTTAACTTCTTGCTAAGATAGATTTTGCATCTTGACAACTTAACGAAATTAGGTCAAACTTGAGCTATATGTAAGCGTGATATAGATTGCTCTTGAATTAAATGTCTTTTTGGAGGTCTATAGGTGCATCTTATTGTAGTAAACAATTCCATCACTATGAGTTTCCTACTATCTCAGGAAAGAACATTCTCAATTTTCGAGTGTGATGACAAGATTGTTCTTTTGCATAAAGCAAGTCTGAAGAATATGGATTTGAATGACACATGAGGCAAGTTTTCAGACATATATTGTGGACCAACATGTTGTACTTACGATTTCCCATGTTTTATGAGTTCTCAAACTTCCTAGCTAACTTCACCCACTTGATTGATTTTATGCCGATTTATCGAAATTATTAGGTACAAATTGAACTGGAACAAGTAAATTGTAGTTTGCTTTGAAAGTTTGACGAAAGATCTCTCTTGGAGGTACCCATATCTATCGGGGGGAGGGGTCAATTAATATATGGGAAACCACCAAGAGTTTTGATGATATATAGGTACGGTTCAACTTCTTGCTAAGATTTTGCATCAATTTAATGAAATTAAGTTAGACTTGAGCTACAAGTAAGCATAATAGACTGCTCTTGAATTAAATGTCTTTTCATAGGTAGATGGGTGCATCTTCTTGTAGTAAACAATGTCGTCGGTGTGAGTTTCCAACTACTAGGAAAGGACATTCTCAATTTTCCGAGTCATGTCATGATCATTCTCTCCCATAAAGGAAGTCCAAAAAATATTGATCTAAATAAATGCCACAACCAAAGTTTCCACACGCACGCACACACACACACACGCACACACAGGCACGTGCCACACTCGTATATACTGTATGAAATGTGATTTAACGAACATTAAGTTGTTATTAACCAATGTCTTGTTAGAGAAAAGGCATACATTAAGTATATTAATAATAACTATCTAGAACATGGTGGAGTTTGCTCTAGATACTGTTCAACATGAATCCAACTACTCTAAACCATTGGATCTAACAGCCCAACGGCCAAGATTGGTACTATGGATCCAATTCAAAGCCGCCTACCTAACTCCACCCACTTGAATGATTTTATGTCGATTTATCGAAAATAAGTCAGATTTGAACTTGTATAAGTAAATTTTAGGTTACTGTGAAAGTTCTACGAAAAAGCTTTTGGATGTACCCATCGGGGGTCACAATAAATATATTAGAAACCATCCAACAAAAGTTTTGATGACAAGTTGGATCAAGACTCGCAAATCCAAACATTTTGCTAATTGTTGGATCTTCTTTTCCATTCCTAGCATCTAAAAAGATTCTACTAATTGAAAGTGCATGTGTGCCCCCATGTGTGGTTTTGGTAATTAATGGCAATCTTTATGGACTTATGTTTGCATTGAGTTTTACTTGTAGGATTTGTCCATAGGCAATGCTTGAACCATATGTTGGCTTCAAGGTTGGGAGAAGAAGAAAGTACAGAAGATCAAGTGTTGACCAAGGTTTCAATGAGTGATTCGGAGATTGGTCAAGTAAGATTTGGGCCTATAGCAAGTGCGTCTTGAAGAATAAAGTTGGAGTGATATCTCTTATATACCGTCAAGACACCAACATAATGAAGAAAGAAGAAATGATGTGCAAGTTCAAGATGAGTCATCTCGAATAGATCATTTGCTTGAAGCTTGCCATCCTATGGTTATCATGGATATGGGAAGATGATATGCCCAAAATAGAAGCTCTACCATAGTGGAGTATGAGGAGCAATTTGCAAGTCTTCCTCAAGTTAGCGCAACCAATCAAGAAAGGTGTTCCATCTTGAGGTGGAGAAGATCGTCATCATTAAGATCAAGTGGAATATGCACAAGGCAAAGGTATGGTCTTGATAGGGTTTCCTTCTTATCGGTCTCGTGGTGCTAGTTGGAGAGACTGGTTTGTAGGATAGATAACTGTTCTATCAAGAGGGGCTCTCGAGTGAGTAACTTGATCATATCCTTCGGAGAGAGAGCTCAAACCTTTGCATACTTAGCATCATCTTTCTTGGTTCTTATTTGGATCTTATCCATGTGAGGGTTTAGAGCTTGTGGTAATTCATAGCAAGCTCTAGTTCATCAAAAACGGATTTCCCTGCATACGTAATTACGTTTTTGATCTTGGAGGCTTTTCCGGTTTCTCACCAAGAGAGGTATCTCACATCATAATATATGAAATGCTCTCTCTTGGTGTTATCCAATATTTCGACTTTTTGTTGGGTATCTCTTGTCACCCTCTTTCCAAAAAAATTGGTTTCAGGTCATTTGGAGTCCGATGCAAATGTTATGATCATTATAGTTTTATTGTTTCTATCAGGTTTGCCTCTGCAGGTTTTTGGACCGGAGTCTCCAGCGTGCGGAATCAAGTCTACGCCGGACTATACGGTTGATTTTTGTCGGAGTATCCGGCCTTGCCGGAATGTCTGGCTGGTGCTGGCCGGACTGTCCGGCCCTGAAGGTTCATCGACCAGCTCAGACATTCAGTACGCCATATTGGACACCACCCGGACTCTGGTCGGACACTGGCCGGAAACTTGGTTGGGCCGGAGTGTCTGGCTGGGTCGGACTGTCCGGCTGATGTTGGCCGGACTGTCCGGGGTAAGTGGCTCCCAACGGCTCTATTTCCAGGGGCCCTATTTAAAGGCCCCTTCTTCTACCTTGAGATGCTGCTGATTTTAGAATTGAAGAACCCTAACCCTAGAGCCACCAAATCAACAAGAACTCCATATACAACCATCCAAAGTCCTTGAGCTTTGGAGAATCGAAGGAGGAGGCCTTGATCTACTACTTCACCAAGAGAGATTTCCATTTCCCCCTCATTCACTTGAGGGCCCCTTGTTCTAGTGTTTCATGGGAAACCCTAGCTCTTGATTTGGTTCTTACAAGCTTGTCTTTAATTGTTGTGATAGCTTGCTTGGATTTGGGAGCCTCCAATTAAGTTGTGGATGTGTGCCTCAAACTTGTTGTAAAGGTGCCGGCTACCACCTCGAAGGTTGCCAATATAGTGGAAGGGTGGATCGATCCCATTGGGGTGAGATTCATCAGAGAATAAGGGAGGCCTTTTGTGGAGTTGGTGGTTTGATACCACCCCCCCTCCAAACGAGATGTACTCCATGTTGAGTGGAACTCGGTAAAATATCATCGTCTCTGCGTGCCTCGGTTATCTCTATATCCGCTCTTACTTATGCACTTTACTTTGTGATAGCCCTCGTGCGTGAAGTATATATCTTGCTATCACATAGTTGCTTGTATTGCTTAGCATAAGTTGTTGGTGCAAATAGGTGAACCCTAGTTGTCCTAGGTTTTGTGCTTAACAAAGTAAACGCTAGTTTAATTCCGCCTTTGTTGAGTCACCCTCAGAAAAGTTTTTAACCGCCTATTCACCCCCCCCCCTCTAGGCGACATCTGTATCCTTTCAATTGGTATCAGAGCCCGGTCTCTCATTTTAGGCTTCACCGCCTTGAGAGTAAAGATGTCGGCTAGGGGATTAGTTCATAATGAAATGTTCACATTCGATGGCATAAATTATGATATGTGGAAAACTCGTATGCTTATTCATTTTCGGGACATGGACCCAAATTTGGAGCGTATTGTAGATATAGGTTTTTCTCCTCTTATGGATTTCAAAAATCTATCTTGTGAGGATGAGAAAAACTTATATCTCAATGCTCAAGCTTCTAATGTTCTTATTAATTCTTTGAGCTATGTAGTTACTTCTTCAATCATACCTTTTTGGAGCGCTCATGAGTTATGGACAAAACTTCAAGATAAATATGATGTGTCCAACATTATTGAGGATGATTGTATTGCTTCCACTTCTGGCTGTGATGAGTTCTCATCTTCTTCCACTTCACCAAAGTGTGGCAAGACACAAGGTAATGATATGGTGGGTGGTGATGAATATTGCAATGTTGATAGTAAGCTTACTCTTGATGATCCTTCATCTCTATCTCATTACAATGCTTCATATTTGGACTTGAACACGTCTAGCAATATATATGATTTACATGCTAGTGTTGATAGTCCTTGCATATCATGTATAAATTGCCTCAATAGATCTCATGATGATATGCTCTCTTTGCCTTGTAACCATAATATAAATTCTTTTATTTCCTCTAGTTGTTATGTGTCTAACAATGTAGAGGAAACCAAATATTCTATTGGTAAAGACATGATTTTGAATGGAGCTTCAAGTAATTCATCATCATCATCTCATGGTTCCCACCTAAGCCTTATGGCTAGGGATTCAAAGGTAACTCCTACTTTGGAACCCAATACCACTTGTGATGATGAGGATGAGGATAATGAGGAAAAAGAGATTGATGTTGATGATTTATATGAAAAGGGTGAGATGGTTTATCATGCTCTTGTTAATAATAATATTGCTTGCTCTAACTTCGTTGAAATCTTGGACTTTGCTATTAAGAGCAAAGAGCCTATTGATAAGTTAAAAGCACAAATCGAGGAGCATGAGAACACCATTTATAAAATGAGTAGCTTTGAGCATGACTATGCTAATCAAATTGCACATCTAAATGAAGCTCTTGAAGAGGAGCAAACCACTAAGGAATCTCTTGAGGAGACTTTTGCTCTAGAGTTGTTCAGAGTGAAGGAATCTCATGATAGAGATCTTGAGGTGGCAAGTGATCTCCAAAGTAAAAATGACAGGCTTCAAGTTGCTTATGCTAAACTCCTTGAGGATTTTGAGCACCTCAAAAATGGCTCTAGGGTCATCAAGGGTGAGCTCATCAAACTCACCGAGTCACATGAGAAACTTAAAGCCTCTTACTCAAAAGAGCTTTCGAAGTTGCCCTCACCTCTTGTTAATAGTGATGATGCTTGTGCTACTAACTCTATTTCTTGTGAAGCATCTACTTTGAAGGAGAATGTTGAGCTAAAGGCTCAACTTGCTTTGCTAACTAGCAACTATGGGAAATTAGAAGAAATTCATGTCAAGCTCTCAAGCTCGCATGAGGATCTTCTAACCTCCCATGGGAGGCTAAAGTTAGCTCATGAGGTTATTATGTCAAAAGTAACATCTAATGAGCCTCATGTGGACTTTAGCACTACTTCTACTCCAAATGTCATATTGCCATGTGCTAGTCCTTGTAATTAATCCGCTCATGCCATTGCTACATCTTGTGATGAATTACATTCCGTCCCTTGTTGCTCTAACAATGTAGCATCCAGTTCCTCTAGTATTGTTGTTCACACTAACCATGTAGAGGAAATTAAAGAGCTCAAGGCTCAAGTCACTTCTTTGAAGAATTACTTGAAAAAGGGTCATGAAGCGAAGACCACACTCAACAAGATCTTGAGTGTACAGAAATCCCCCAATGATAAGAGTGGGCTTGGATTCAAATCCAATGTCAAGAACACGTCCACTAACGATAAGAAGTCCAAGAGCAACAATAAGAAGGGCCAAGAACAAGTCAAGAATTTAGCCAAGATTGTTTGCTTCAAGTGCAAAATTGAAGGGCACCATGTTAGATCTTGCCCCTTGAAGAAGAATCCTCTTGGTGAGAAGAAAAAAGGGAAGCAGCCTCTAGTTCAAGGTCATGGCCTATCTCAAGTTGGAGAAAGGCCACTTCCCAAGAAGATTCAAGCTAATACTCCCATTGTGGAGAAATCAAGTGAAAAGAATGGGAAGAGAAGAACTTGCTACTTATGTCGTGAGAAGGGTCACATCTCTTCTTCTTGCACTAGTGGTAACTCCTAATCCAACCCAATCATGATTGATAATGTTTATTCTCTTAGGAAGGATGAGGGTGGCAATGTGTTCGCCAAATATGTGGGTGCTCAAAGTGGTGTCAAGAAAAGAACCATTTGGGTTGCCAAGCCTATTGTGACTAACCTCTTAGGACCCAACTTGGTTGGGGACCATCAAGCTAAAACTTGATCAATAGGTGTGTGTTGGAGGGCATTGGAGACTTGGCTACATCATGAAGAATTAAGGGAACTTCAATTATATTCTCTCAAGCCAAGTCATTTAGTTTATCATATATCTAGCATATATCCATTGCTCCTCCTTGCGGTAACATGTTCTCAACTCATTTACATTGAAAGTTACTTGCCCCTTGTGCATGTGTTAGTTTTGTACCTTGCATGTGTTTTGTATATGTTGTGCTTCCTACTTGCTTAACTTGAGAAATCAAGTATGTGTATGTTGACTTGCACACCATGTATGTGTTTCATGTTTGAGCCTATTGCATCGTGTTTATATCTTACTTGGCTCTTGTTAGAGATTAATGGATTATCCCATTTTGGGGGAGTGTTATGCCTGGGCATTCCACAATCCTAAAAATGTGTGTACATGAGGAATACCACCTAGTATTGATAGTGCAATATTATCTAGTCTCTATGTGGTATGATTCTCATGAGAAATTTAAGTTCTATAATGTCCATTAATTATCTCTATGTGGATCATTTTGCCTCGTGTTGAGATTTATGGATGTATCACATTATGGGGGAGTCATATGCTTAGTGCATATCACAATCCTAGATAATGTGAAAATTCGAGGTTGTGCCACTTAGAATTGATATTGAGAATTATCTAGCTCCTATGTGGCACTTTAGCTCATACAAGTTTCAATTTGTTTGAATGTTTTATAGCTCATATTTTGGATCTTGTTTATGAGAGTGTTTCTTGGTATGTGTTTCCCCATAATTGGGTCTCTATATCCTCATGGAAACCATTAACTTCAAGTTACTTTAATCACTAGTGATTGTGTGACTATTGGAAGCTACCAAGAATCTCGATCTAAGCACCAAGCCTAGTTTTTATATTTCGTAATATGCTTCTTGTTGTTAATATGATCATGATATCCTTGAAAACTACCTTGGGAAATGTTTCTCCATATTTCTTGTCATTGGACAAGTGGTACTCCATATATGGTAGAATTTATCATGTTCACTTTGACCTTTGGTTTTCTTTGTCCTATCTTTGGCCAAGAAAATATTTTACTTTTATCCCATGTCTTCCTTGCCTCTTATGAGAAGAAATGTTTTATCACATTATGGGGGAGTAATATACTTTGTGCATATTACAAACCGAGAAAATGTGAATAGTTGAGGTTGTGTCACATATAATTGATATTGGAAATTATCTAGTTCCTATGTGGCACGTGAGCTCAAACAAGTTCCTTTTTGATATAATGGTTTTATCCCTTATCTTTTGGATCTTGTTTGCAAGAGATTTCCTTGGTATGGGTTTCATCATATATGAATTCTTATATCTAAGTTGGCAAGAATTTTGCCTCTAGTTATTCTTAATCATTGTTGTGCGTGATTGGTTAACTAGTTGAAACCCTCAAGGATCTCTTTCATGTCTTCGTTTTTAATTCCTATCTTTTGACACTTGCTTTCTCTTTGTGAATATGATCTTGGATATATTTTCTATCTACCACCGGGAAATATTTGCAAGACCTTTGTCCTTGGACAATCGGTACTATAATATGTGGCAGATCTTCTTGATCATTTTCACATTGGTTTTTTGCTTTATTTTCCTTATCCCTTGCCAAGAATTTGTTGTGTCTTGTATCCCATGTCTTCCTCAATCCATATGTATCATTCTTTGTCTCGAAATCATTTAGTTCTCTAGTTGATGTAGGTAGGGATGATGATCCCATGTGTGTGCATCTTGTATTCAAATGCAAAATCTTAAATAATGCACTAATCATGGGGGAGTTCTCCTATATTATTTAGAACACTCATTTTATGCTTCTTCATGACATGTTTTGATCCATACCATGTTTTATGCCTTTGGAAGATAAATCTTTTCTTTGGTACTTTGTGCCATTCTTGTAAAATGTTGAGAGTTTGGTTCTTTTGTTGGAACCATTTATTTTTTCAATTGGTATGTTATTTGGGAGTTGATTTTCTTATTCCATGCTTTCTATTTAACCATTTGCATGAGATAAATCGTTGAGCATTGGTATTTGTTTATCCTCTTTGCTCTTTGGCTGTTGCCGTGTTCATTTGTTGAAACTGTGTCCTTTCATGTGTTGATTTGGCTCTTTGATGCAATTTGGACACCTTTTGTCGTGTCACACTCTTGTGTGTGACTTCTTGGATTACTTGTTGTTTTTGTTCAAATTGTATTTCCTTTTTGGTTCTTGAAAATCTTGTGCATGCATGTTTACTACATGTTCTATATTATGGCATGCTTGCTTTCTTGATCCAATATATAGGGGAGTCTCCACCAAATCCTATCGGATAAGATGTGCATGAAATTCAACTTCATATCAATATGCACATATTTATGTGGAGTGTCTCCTATGTATTGTAGTTGCACTAACTACTTCCGACCCAATTTGTTTGGGGACCATAGTGTACTTAATATTGTTTTAGGTACATTGGAGATACATTGGTTGCTTGTCTCAATTATAAGAAGATGTGGTGACTAAATGATAATTGAAGGTAAGCTATGATGATCAAACAAACTAATATCTACTTCATCCTACCAATGGTATCTCGGTAACAAGTATCCCTCTCATACATACTTTTCTAGCATCCAACCTTTGTGGTTGCATCATGGCATGATTTCCTTCAGTTGCTTTATTGTGGTTCTTGCAAGAATTTGATATTATCATCCTTATTGTGGTATGAGTACGTTGAGATGAATGCATATTTTGGTGAGTATATAAAAATCATGTTTATGATTCACCAATCCCACATATGCCAATCTAGCAATTCTATTGCCAATCATTAACTCAAATTCTCCCATGCGCTATATGGATGAATTTGCAAGGTTTATTTGTTTTTTATGATACTTGTTGCTTTTCCAAATGCACTCCAACTATCTCGTGTTCCCTTGTGATAGTTGTAATGTATTTATTGGTAATTGAAGGTCATTGATGTTCAATAAGATATATTCGAGCCTTTGGCCATGCTTTCTAGCAAAAATATTATTGGATTTATCTATGCTTTTTGTTTGGATATCTTGTTCATTCTTGAGTATCCATTTTATGTATACATGTTTCTTTGTGGATGTATATCTTGGTGATTTTTGTCTACCTAGAAACTTATATACATAATTATGGCTAAATCTCTAGTTGATATCCTTTTTCTTTAGAGTCTACACCTTGTGCTCATTCCTTTTTCTTTGGTGGCTCCTAAAGTTATTCTTTAAGTGCTTGACATTTTTGTTTGCATCTTTTGGCACTTCTTGGTATTAAGAAAGTTGATCTCTCATGCCTTTGTGTTGTTAGGTAAGTTTGGGGGAGCAAGGATACTATGTTTATGTTTGGTGCATAAAACCTTGGGGAGCTTTCCTAATTTACCTAAGAACACGCATTTGCTTTCTTGGTCTTGTTTGGTGTTTTTGGTTGATCATGGGGAGTTAGGATTCCATAATTGTGCACCTTGTTGTGCATGAACCTTAGGGAGCTCCCTATTTTCATCTAAACACTCATTTGCTCTAATCATAATATCTTCTCTCTTGCTCATGGTCGTGGTCTAAGTGATATAGAGGGAATGAGTATGCCATGTTTGTGCATATTGTATTCAAATGTAAATTATAATTTGTGCACAAACCTTGGGGAGTCTCCTCATATTATTTAGATCACTCTCTTTTCAACCTTATCATAATATCTATCTTTCTTTTGGTATCTTACTTTTGTGAAGTGCTTCTTTTGATCTTTTGATTGCTTGCTTCATTCGTTGATGCTTCTTCACCATTTTATTTCTTTGCAATCTTTGGATCCTCAGTTTAGTTTGATTTCCTCCTGGTATTCGTCATTTGGATACGTGCATTTGATTGCACTCATATTATGAGAGATGCACACCATATGGAGGAACTCTCACTAAATTGGCCTTCTCAAGCTTTTCACCCATTTCGGCAATCGATGCCAATGGGGGAGAAGTTTTAGAGGGTTTTAGGGAATTTTCTTATGTGTTGTGAGTTTTGTACTTAAACACTTGCCTCGTGTGCTTTGCATCTTAGTGTGTTGCTCGACATCTTGTATATATAGAGGAAACTCCACCACCGGTAATGGTTGGTAATATATGCAATTAAATTCAAGTTCATCCACATGTGCATATATTGTGGGGGAGTTTGCTCTATATATTGTGGTTGTAATAACATCACATGCTTGTGTAGTATTGGATGTTAGGACAACTGTTTTGTTTGGTTAATTCATTGTATAAACCCTCTAAAAGGGATTGTCATCAATTACCAAAATGAGGGAGATTGAAAGTGCATGTGTGCCCCCATGTGTGGTTTTGGTAATTAATGACAATCTTTATGGACTTATGTTTGCATTGAGTTTTACTTGTAGGATTTGTCCATAGGCAATGCTTGAACCATATGTTGGCTTCAAGGTTGGGAGAAGAAGAAAGTACAAAAGATCAAGTGTTGACCAAGGTTTCAATGAGTGATTCGGAGATTGGTCAAGTAAGAGTTGGGCCTATAGCAAGTGTGTCTTGAAGAATAAAGTTGGAGTGATATCTCTTATATACCGTCAAGACACCAACATAATGAAGAAAGAAGAAATGATGTGCAAGTTCAAGATGAGTCATCTCGAATAGATCATTTGCTTGAAGCTTGCCATCCTATGGTGATCATGGATATGGGAAGATGATATGCCCAAAAGAGAAGATCTACCATAGTGGAGTATGGGGAGCAATTTGCAAGTCTTCCCCAAGCTAGCGCAACCAATCAAGAAAGGTGTTCCATCTTGAGGTGGAGAAGATCGTCATCATCAAGCTCAAGTGGAATACGCGCAAGGCAAAGGTATGGTCTTGATAGGGTTTCCTTCTTACCGGTCTCGTGGTGCTAGTTGGAGAGACCGGTGTAACATCCCAAAACTTCAATCCAAGGTTATTAAGATCCAAATCATCAAAATTTAGAGTTAACAAAAACTTTTCCAATTAAAATTATTAAAGCATTCATATGTGTGTGCATTTAAATAGGAGTTGTTTTGAATTGCCATGATTAAGTGATCCATTGCTTGTAAAATGATTCTTAGGTGAAATAAACATCATCTAGATCATTCCCAAACAAATCCCAAAGAAAAACAAATCAAAATGAATAAAAGAAAGAAATGGTCATTTGTGCCATTTTAATCAACATGCCTACTTTGGCTATTCCTAGGACTCAATTCTTAACAGAAACAAATATGGATCTTTTCACCCCTTGCTAGTACATGTAATGATGTACCAAGGCCCACCTTGTGATCTGACAAAAACTTTCAAACAAAATTTTTAAATGACATTTGAAAATTGAATCTAGTGTAGGTATCAAGATCACCCTACTTCAAAAACCACTCAAATGAGCTCCATTTTCAAAAACCAAGCAACCACAGAAGCTTAAGCATGTGTCTAGCAAATCCACCAAAAATCATTAAAAAATTCAAAACTTGATTTCTTTCGGCCATTTTCACAAACACTTGGTGGACAGAATTCAAACAAAACCCAAAACACTATTTGGAGCAGTGTTTGAACCAAATTGGTTCCCCATTTTGCAACCACAGGCAACCCATACACTCCCCTACCCCTCTCTAGCCCAGCCATCCACTATGCCACGACCAAATGGTCATGGCCATTAAGCCGAGCCCCCATTTGGGCACCCCACCAGCGACAGCACGCCACAGCCGCCGCCAGCGCCATCCACCATGTCCAGGAGGTAGCCCGTGGTCCACCTCCACCGCCCAACCAGCCCCAGCCCGAGGACAGCGACCAGAGCCACCACGAGCGCCACACGGAGGCCGGCCATCTTGGCGTCACCGCAGCACGCCGATCCGCTCAGCCAAACCTCGCCTCGCTCCAGCCGCCCGCCTACACGATCCCCACCGGCCTAGCAAGTTAACGGACACGACCGTTCCCCAGACCGTGCCTCGTAGTCGCCGGCCGCCGTGAAACTCGCCGTCGGCAGTGACTTAGTGCGCGTTGTGCCATTCACTGCCCCCGACCGCAAACCACTACACACTCACCGCCGTGACCCTCACCAGGGCACCGCCCATCGTCCTAGCGCACCGCCCACGCCTCTAGCTCGTTGTGCCATCGTCACCGGCGAGCATAGCCCATGCTTCTCTGCCGCTTAGTCGCGCCTATAAAAGGAGCCCTCCCCAGCACCAAATACTCACACCATTCCACTCCCCTCTCCTCACTAATCCTTCCCCACCTCTCGCCGGAGCCGCTCGAGCCTTGGTTCACCGGAATTTCGCTGGAGGAGCCCACTACAGAGGAGGAGAAGGCGCTGTCGATTTCGTCCACCCTAGGAGCTGCCGCGACCAACCCTGAGTCCTCCGTCGACAACACGTTCGATCGCCCCCATTGACGCAGTAGCTGGAGCCCTGGTATGCCCCCTGAGCACCCCCATCGAGCCGCTAGGGTTAGTTCCCGCCGGCGAACTGTTCGCCGGAGACGACACTCCTCAGCCGTAGATCTCCCTTTTAATCTAACGGCCCACATCGCCTGCATGCCGTGTGTAAAGAGTTGACCGGTGGACCCCCACTGGCCGCTGCTTTCTTCCATGTGACCCATTTAATTCAAACTTAGATTTTTCTATTTAGGTTTGAACTTAGTTCTGTCCCCTAGTTTGAAAATCATTTCAGAGAGATTTACAAATCCAAATGGAGTGATTCATAGAATTAGAGATCTCTCCTAGTAAAAATAACAAGACAAAAGCTTTTGCACATTCAAACATTTTTATAAAATCAACCAAATTAGATTTTGAGTTGATTCCAACTCTCAAAAATCACATTTCACCATACCTAGCTGAATATGTAATAATATTAAGGTTTACATGCAGTGACTTTGGACTAGTACCAAAATAATGCTATATAGGTATTTCTAGTCACTTTAAATCATTAAATAATAAACTTAAACCTAAGTAAATGTGATCCCACCCTTAAATCACATTCCCACATGTTAGAATATGTGGTGAGGACATGTGTCCACTTGATCCCATATTTTAAGTGGTGAATATTAAATCTTAGTTATTTTTCAATGAGTAGAAATTACTTTTCTTAAATAAAAAGAATGAAGCTAGTTAGTAAAACTTGTGATGCTTGTGATGATAATAGATCATCAAATGTGTGCCTTAGAGTGCTAATTAGACTAGTTAAGTATTGTTTGGTGATTGTGTACTCCGTATGTATTTATAGACGATAGTACCGACCAAGCATTCGAGGAGGAGGAATTCTATCAAGAGGAGGAAGAGGAAAACTTCAACCACTGCACTTCACAAGGCAAGCCACCATTAACAATGCAAGCTAACACTTGCAAGTATAAGGCTTAGCAAGCTAGAATTAAGCTTGATGGTTTGAGCAAAGATGCTTTAGCCATGCTTTGGTTATACCACTTTGACTATTACTTACCCCAAGTATTATTTCCAAGCTTTACTTCCTTTACTTTACCCAATGTCCTTTACTTGTTTTGAAGGTAGCATAAAGAGTATAAAACTTGACCTATATACATAACTTTAGATGTCATTCTATGGCATGAGATTGATCCCATCTTTCCACCTTAGTGAACACTCTTAACTTAGTAGTTTAGAGTAGATAAAAACTTGAGTCACTTTAGATGGGAATACTTGGTGAAAATGAATTATGAAAACCTTGGAATGATGAGTCATTCTATTGAGATGTTTTGACATATGTTGAGAAACACAAATGGTTTATGATGATGAAAATGTTGAGGCATGAACCTTAACCCTTTTACAAAACTGATGGTTGGATTCAGATGCGATACCATTCCAAATTTACCGTACAACCACAATACCTGAATTGGGTAAGGCTTAGCCGGAAGTTTATATGCATTAGTATTAGTTCCCTCGCGGGAGAGGTTTGAGCTGAGGCTACCTCTCAATGTGGTCCACCTATGCAGTGCCCAAGATGACAGATGGTCATGGTTGGGAGGCCATGCTCATAGGAGAGGTGCTTATACTAGGGTGTGTAAAGGAAAGGTTATGTTTGATTATCTGCATACTAAGTATGATGATTCAGGGTTATCCCTGACAGATGTATCGAATCTTGTGGTGAAAGTGTACCACCTCTGCAGAGTGTCAAACTATTCGAATAGCCGTGTCCACGGTTATGGACAGTTGGAATGGCCATACTGTTTCGTTGTCAGATGTTTTCAAGATAACTTATGAAATGGACGATGAATCTTGACTTGATCACAACAGGGTTGTGACTATGACACTACCTTCCCAACTTAAGTGATTCTAGAACTTTATTTTATCTTTCTTTGCTTCTGAACTCTGCTTAGGTTTCAAACTTAACTTGATAGTTAAACTTAGAGTTAGCACTTTAAATCTAGAACTGTACTACTTGTTAGTGGTAGTTTGCGAGTACTTAAAGAGTACTCATGGCTTTTGTCCCTGGCTATTCTCATGGCCAGACTATGAAGGAGACTACCAAGATGATGGCCAGCAGGACGGCTATGATAACTAGGACTATCTGCCTTCGTCAGCATTGCCTGTGCCCCCGAAGATGAACCCCACCACTACGCTTATTATTTATTCCGCTGCTTGTTGTATTAAGACTGGATCATGAGATCCTTATTTGTGTAAGACCTTATTTACGGTTTGTAATGGATGATGTACTGTGATATCCAATCTGTTATGTCTCGCAAAAATGGTAATCCTGGGATTGCGATGAATGACATAACAGGCATTTGGGATTAAAAATCCGGGTGTTGACAAGTTGGTATCAGAGCCATCCTGTCCATAGGAGACCCTAGTTAGAATGGACGTCCGAACAAAAAACTTAATTTCCAAACCAAAGTGAGTATTTATGAAAAACTATTTCCTCTCTTATCCTTGGGAATTCATTCTTTCTCAAAAATTCATGTTCCTCAAAATTCTTACATTACTACTTAAAATTTGACACACTTGATCACTTCACTAATTTCCTCATCCTTAATTCTTGCAGATGGAGACTCAATTCAGCAAGTTCTACCAGTTGGGAAACGGAGATCAGCTAATCTTCGAGAGGGATCTGGACTCACTGTCGGAGTTATTGGGACGCCCACATCCGGAGTTTCTTGGAGCTCAACTTCCAGGACCCCCAGGAGGAGATTTGTAGTGGCTAGTCACCGTTGATCTTAGAGGAAGCATAGAAGCACCAACGTCCGGGAGAATCCAGTTCTCCGTGAGAGAGAACAACTGGCTAGATGGATTAGCCAGGGCAATGCATGAAGCTCTCGCACGTCTATGTACCCTTAGCGTCAACCAAATCCAAGGAACCCGTTTTGCTCACAACACAAGACGTGACTTCATGGGAATGCCGATGGATATGCCAAGTCACCCAGAGCTAAAGGTCAAGTGGAGAACCTTGACTTCCTGTTGTACGATCACCAGAGGGAATTGGACAATGCTAGGGACTTTGCCAACCACAACCGTGCCATTGCCGACCAGAAGGCCCAGACTTTCTCACTGCTCGTCAAGGACCATCAGTCTCTTCGCCTCCAGCGCGAGAAGAAGGATCGCACCATCGCCCGTATTTGCAAGAAGGTGGCCGGCCTCGAGAAGACCGTCAAGGAGCAAGAAGCTCAGCTTGTGGTGAAGGAGGAAGAAGAGGAGGGTGAAGACATCCAGGGAGACATGGATTCTTACCTCAGCAATGATGATGACTTTCTAGAGGAGGATGTCGTGGACTTCTACACTGATGATGAGGACTCCGACTTCATCAACGATGAGTAGATGCATTAGAGCACTGTCGTAGCATGAGATGTATCGGTCCCACTGTATCGTAGCTTGCAGAATGGTTCTTCAAACCATCTGTTTTCCTTTGTTGTTGTGTGTGTGTTTGTATCGTGTGCTTGTTTGAGTGAATGAAATGAAGTTAGTTGCAAAACTTGAGTCAAACTCAAAGTTTTAGCTTTGAAACCAAAACCATGAACCTTAGAACTTTCCCTCTTACCCCTTTATCTACCTCAATCTTCAGATGACTCGTGGAAATCAAGGAGGGAGCAGCTCGTCGCAAGACCCAATGCTGCAGATTATGCAGATGTTAGTTGCGCAAGAAGCAAGCGAGGCGAGCGCCAGGCCAACTTAGCAACATTGCAGTAGATAGCTCAGATGGCCCAAAACAACCAAGGGCATGGAAATCAGGATCATCATGGATCCAAACTCAAAAACTTTCAGAATACCAACCCCCCAATCTTTAACCAAGCTGAAAACCCACTAGATGCTGACGACTGGTTACAGACAATGGAAAACAACTTAGAAGTAGCAGAAGTTGATGACAACGAGAAAGTTCTCTTCGCCACCCACTATCTGGCAGGAGATGCAAGAGCTTGGGGGACTAGTATCCATAACATGAACCATGGTCAAGTGATGATATGGGAAGCCTTCAAAATCAAGTTCAGCTGCACCCACGTGCCACAGGGTCTAGTCACCAGAATGAGGGATGAGTTCCGCGACTTGAAGCAAGGCAGAATGACTGTGGTGGAGTATCGTGATAGGTTCCTGTCGCTTGCAAGGTACGCCCCTGATGAGATCAACACGGAGGCCAAGAAGAAGGAGAGATTCCTGAACGGACTGCATGATGAGATGCAGACTGTCCTCGTCAACATCCGCTTCGAGGATCTCGAAGAGCTAGTCGACTCTGCCATTCAGATGGAAGGGAAGATTAACCAAGCAAACGACAACCGCAAACATCGTATGATGCAGCAATCTGGATCCAGCAGTCACCAGAAATACCGTCCCAACCCCTCACCAGGATATGCACCAAGGAACAATCGACCCCCAATGTCTCGCCCAAGCTACCCCAACCATAGCGGAGGCCATGTGAAGTCCGGAGGAAACAACCACAACTCCGGCAAAGCCAACAACTTCAACCGTGCCCCTCCCAAGAGCAACAACAACAACAACACTGCACCCAGAACTGGCAGCAATGTTGTGTCTATCGCAGCAAAAGACAAGTCCCAGATCACTTGTTTCGAGTGTAGAGTGAAGGGTCACTATTCCAATGAGTGTCCCAAGAAGACTTCCGCCACTGCCAATCTGAATGCCCCAGCTCAACAGCAGCGTTCAACCAGGGAGAAGGTTTGCCCCAGGAAACCCTCACAACCGCAATGGTCGTCTTTTCCACATGAACGCCGAGGAAGCCCAAGAAGCGCCAGATGTAGTGTTGGGTATGTTTTCTGTCAACTCAGTTTTAGCAAGGGTATTGTTTGATTCAGGAGCATCGCATTCATTTGTCATCGAAGAATTTGCATGCACTAGTAAGATTCACCCAACCAACTTGAAGCATGTCATGATAGTTTAAATCCCCGGTTTAACTACAAAAGTTAGAAAAATTTGCAAAGCTGTACCGATCAGAATACATGGGATAGATTTTTACGCCAACCTAATTGTACTCGAAACCAAAGGATTGGAAGTAGTACTAGGTATGGACCGGATGTCAAAGCATAAAGGACTGATAGACTGTGCTAAGAAAGCCATCACCATGACTAGTAGTTCTGGAGTCACGGTAGAGCATATATCTGAAACCTTACCTCGTCAATTCAAGTGCAACAAGAGTCTACCCCTACCCACCATAGACCAAGTAAGAGTAGTCTGTGAATACCCCGACGTATTCCTAGATGAATTGCCAGGTATGCCCCCGGATAGGGATATTGAGTTCATTATCGAACTAATCCCCGGAACCGGACCCATAGCCCAGAGACCCTATAGCATGAACCCCTCAGACTTAGTGGAGTTGAAGAAGCAGTTGGATGCTATGTTAACAACATGCTTGATTCAACCAAGTGCATCTCCATGGAGATCACCGGTGTTATTTGTCGACAAGAGCTCGCCCACCTCCTTCGTCTCCTCTCCCTGGTGAGGCTTTCGCAGCCGGCCCGTCTCTGCCCACCAGAGCCCGACGCGACCATCCGCCACCCTTTCCTGGTGCTCCACCGTGGGACCCCGTCGCCCCGGCGGCACCCACCTCTCCCTGGCCGTGCCTCCTCCCGTCGTACGCAACCCCGCCTCCAAGTTCGTCGGAGCCCAGTCCTTCCCGAGCCGCTTCGTCCGCAAGCCCGTGCACGCCCTGCCGCTCGCCTCTTTCGCGCACCGTCCTCTAGTGAGCAGCGCCTGCGCCGACCCTATCTTCGGCCTCCATGTGTTCCACCCGACCCCCAGGTGCTGCACGTCCTCTAGCTCGTCTTCGACGCTCTCTGGCCCAGTGTGCGTGTATGGTCTCATCTCGTCCATGTCTGTTCTGTCTATAAGGAGTGGTGATGGTGCTAGATGTGTGTTGTGGTACCGGTGTTCAGGTGAGGTGATGCCCGTATGAAGATGGTGCCGTCTGGCTCGAGAAAACTGGCACCCGACCAAGTCCGTCATCAACATCAAGACCAGAACCTCGAGTAACTCGACTAGCAACCCTGATCCGTGAACCTGAAGGTGGATCTTCGTCACGGACCGACAAGATCTACCTCAAGGACGCCAAGGCCTACATCATGGATCCGAAGATCGAACCCCCGAGACCCAGAGTCCGAAGCTCGAGACCGATCCCGGCGAGACCAAACCGAACCCTAAGCACCAAGATCGCCAAACGCCAATGTGTGATCCCCTTTTTCCGAGACCCCCTATTTTATAATAAATAACATATACTTGTTGCATATTAAATTGTTCATCTCGCATGCATATCATGTGGTTTGGGGGCATTATGCCGATTCATCTCATAATTAAATATGGAGACTATATGCGGACTATTTTAGTCTTATATATCATCCCCATTTAAATTGGTGTAGCGAACCGATGCCATGTTTTGTCTTGTTAAAACAACATTTAAATTGCAGGGGTCTAAACAACTTGAACCGTTTAATTATTTGTCGGAACCCGGTTCTGCTTAATATGGCCTAATTGCACCGCATCTGCATCATATCATAATCATGCCGGATCTTCTGCCATAGTATTAAATATATCCGGTGTTTCTTCTAGTATTTGCCTCTTCGCGGATTAGGCCGGTGAGTTGATGCGAGTATCCACAAGTTCTTCGGATAATGAATCTTCGGCTATGTTTCCCAGGCGAGCATCTCCCCCTTTCTACCTATTTTGCATTTATAGTCTTTACTTCCTTCCTGTTGATCTACTGCTATCCGTGTCGTGATGCTTTAGTGTTCCGTACCAGATAAATTCCCTGCAGCCTTTATATTGCCTTGGACACATCCTATTGCCTGTGGCTTGATAGATAGTCGGCCTTGCGAGTCGTAGTTGTTGGCTCGGGTGCTGCTTTGTGTCGTTGTCGTTCCACTGTTGATGGAAGGTTGGCACATGCTTAATGGTGGAGATGCTTAATGGTGGAGATGATCATGACTTTAAATACAACTATTAAATTGCTGGGATAACTAATGTAGAGGCATCGGTGGGCAATAGATGTTATTTGGTTTTTCCACGCTCACTTGTGTCCCATAGGACCCCGAGTACTTGATACCTGTTCCTTGACTATTCGCACTATCCACATCCGGGAGAGTCTATGAATCCCCCTTAGCCAGAGCTTGATTCATTTCTTATTTCTTGGGGCCAAAAAGTAGTTTGGGGCTTTATTACTATCCTGTACTTATGCCATGCTTTACTGCTTTATTTACGATTGTGCGTGGAGCACCTGTACTGTTTTGGAACGTGGAATGTTTTCGCGGTATCGACAAGCCCGGTTACACTTTCGGGTTCCCAGTCGTTTATAGCCATTTTCACAATCCCTGGGTCCGTCTCGGAGCCGACCAACTTCGTTACGAGTAGCTTAGTGGGGTGGCCCCCTGAAATATTTTATGAACCCTGTGATTGCTTTGTCGTGAAAGCCTCGTTGGGTTTTGATTTGGTTTTTCCGAGGTTGATCGTGTGTGTGTTGCTATTTGTGCACCTCAGGTAAATCTTTCTGAAAGCCGTGTCCGCGGTTATGGACGACTTGGAGCACAGTATCTCGATCATAGACAAGCATAACTAAAGTAGTGCTATAAATTTGACTTGATATGTGACTAGTAATCAGCTTCACTATAATGGAATGGATAACAAAAGTGCCAACAACTGGTGGAACTGGTGTGTATCGTGTCATGTATACCTGCCTAGTAAGTATCGCAACTCCAATGGAATGAAATAAAAGTGCCAACAACTGCTAGGTTGGGATGTCACATGCTAATTGTATCGGACTAGTAAGTACTGCAACTACAACTGAATGGTTAACTAAAACTGCCCACTACCTATGCTATCAGGATGACTCATGCTATCTATATCTGATTAGTAAGAGCTTCAACTATAATGGAATGAATAAAACTGCCAACTGTGTGAGTTCCTCGGTTTTGACTTCCTCGTTTGGTATCGGGGGGATATGCCAGGATGGGTATGTTTGGTGTTAGTATCAGGTTGGATCCGAATAGGTCTTTCTTATCCCTCTCTAATAGCCGCCAGTTTTACCGAGTCTCTATAGGTTGTTTAGTGCATGCTTCGCTGCCGCTTCAGTCCACCATACCTATGTAGGCGAGAGCCGCCGAATTCTAGCCTCGCCGTGTACTAGCCTCAGTACTGACGCTCCTCTTTTTCCTTTGCCCTTTGTCGGCACCCCTTTTGTTTTAGCAGGTTTGAGATCGACGTCGTTAGCAGGGTTACCCTTCCGGCTTGACCTGGGCAGGGTTATGGACGCCATTGGTTATTCTTCAGGGCTCTTAGCCCAATTTGCATCTTGTCCGTACTCGGAAGCTGTATCGTTTTCAAGGTGATTTGGATCTTTGTATTGTATATCGGTATTCTTGACTCACGGAGTCGTGTTGTATATATATATCTGTTCTGTCGGTCCCATCGAGGACTGTTGTGTAATGGTATTACTTTGTTTTCCACCCGCACGAAAGTGCCTGGTGGGCGTCCTTGAATCGTTTCTATGCGGGTTTGGCGGAAAAGGGCTAAAACTTGCATAGGGACGATTCGAGGGTGTTACATTGGACCCCCTCTTTCATACATTGGTTTGCAAATAGTTTGGTTTGGTTTGGAAAAGAGTAGGAAAGTTCATGCTTATGTGGTAAAAAGATCTCGTTTTTGACTGTGGCCTATGCTTTGTCATGCCATGCTTGATATTGTTTTGGCTTTATGCTTAGTATTCTTTGTTGTAGCATGACTTGTTATAAATAGTTGAGATTGCTTAATGTGCCTTAGATGAATCATGCGTTGTTTTATAATATTAAAGCATAGTATAGTGGTATTCTCCTTTGATGCTTTATTTGGGTTGACTTGGCGCATGTTCACACCATGTTATGACTATCTCAAGTCACCATAACCTTTATGATCCTTTAGTTTTCAACTTGTAGTATCAGTTTATGCTTTGATCAATGATGTTTTGTCGCTCTGCATGATTATGGCCATTATTGCTCTCTTAGTTTGTCGCTCCCAGTCTTTTGCTAGCCTCCAGAACCAAGTATGAGTTCCACTCATGCATCCAACTCCCTAAACCAAGTTATTCCAAAGAGTCCACCATACCTACCTACTAGCTTATGCTATTCCAAGTATATTCATGCTTTTGTTTACCTTCCAAATTAAACTTGTTATGAGAAAACTAGGGATTAAAGCTCTCACGAACTTGATGGCACACGTTACTTTACTTGCCCTTAATAAACTTGAACCATTGTGTCGTCTATGTTGTATATGCTTGCACTTATTTGTTGGGAATTAGCAGAACCATGCTTTCATGGGGAACGCTTTCAACATTGCACTTGGTACTTGTACCTAGTTGATATCATGCTCTTTTGTATATGGATGTCGCGATTGTGAAATGAAATGGGAGCTTGTAAGTCCATGGAGTTATGTATATGTGTTAGAGAAAGCACTTTGGTTGGTCTAATCCATGCTGACAAGGTGGAAACCTGCAGCGTAACCATAATGAGTTGTCTATGAAGCATTCTTCTTATAAAAAAAGAGTCCTACATTGAGAAAAAAAAGAGAAAAGAGAAAAAAGAGATACTATGAAAAGAGGAAAGAGAGAAAAAAGCACCATATTCCCATGGTAAATAAGAAGAATGCTAAGATGCTCGTTGTCTGCTTGCCTTGTCATTTTGAGATGGGGATTCTTCCGTATCATCGGGCAAGGGGTACCCCGTTGGCAGTTCTCTATGATACACATGTACTTACAATGACAAGAACTTACCAGTGACTAAACTTGAGTAGCATGAGGAGCGGCCCTCGTATACAACGGACATGAGATTTCTGACTTATACTTCGTCAAGCATGTACACCATAGTTTGTTCACTTTAACCTTAATCTCTTCAAGATGCTTATGATAGGGGCAATGAGAGCTGAAAGCTACAAGTACCATAATTTTTGGAAGCTCTTTATGAGACTTGAATCCCTACTTCCTTTTTACAAAGGCCTTTCTTACATCATTACATATTGAGTCTCCACCTTCTACCTTTATGCACCTACTTTGAGAGCATAGTGGCCATTCTTAGTTCTATGTGTATTGTCCCAAGACTAGTTGATTGATGCATACTTTGATATTGCTTGTTTTAAACTATTGTATCTAGTCACTCTTATGAACTTTGAAGCTATCCTATGCATTTATATTTGCTACTCTATTGAGGGACAAGCTGAATACTTTTATGCTATGTTTTCTTTATGTGAAACAAACAAACGTCTTGCAAAGCATTGTTATTCATGAATCTTTTGTTTGTGCCTTTTCATGTTGCATCATAGTTTCTTTGCTTATTGCTAGAACTTTGTCTTTCATGTTATGATTGAAGTACTACCCAGCTTTGAATGTTTTACAAATACTTTGATCAAGTCTTTGATGGTGCATGTCACCTCAAAAATTATTCTTTCTTTTTATCACTTACCTACCGAGGGGCGAGGAGTTAAGCTTGGGGATGTTGATACATTGCAAACGTATCTATAATTTTTGATGTTCCATGCTTGGTTTTATCCACTTTCTTGTGTTTTGTCCACACTTTGGAGTACTTTTCATATGATTTCTTGGACTAACCTATTAACAAGAGCCACAGTGCCAACTGCCTGTTTTCTGCTGTTTTTGGTTCTAGGAAAGTTAGAAAATGAATATTCTCGGAATTGGACGGGACAAAAGCCAAAGTGCCTATTTTTCCGGAAGTCATCAGATGCCAGAATACGAGACGGAGAGGGGCCAGGGGGCCACCACACCACCTGGCAGCGGCCAGGGCCTGGCCGCGCCAGGTGGTGTGGCGCTCCGGCACCCCCTCGGCCTCCCTTCCGACTATAAGATGCCTCGGGCGTAAACCCTAACTACCCGATCAAAAATCCACGAAAGAGTGCAGAGCCGTCATCTCCATCCCTAGATCGGGAGGATCAAACTCTTCCCGACACCACGCCAGAGAGGGAATTCAACACGAGGCCTTCTTCATCACCATGCAAGCCTCCGGTGTGATGCGTGAGTAGTTCATCCTTGGACTACGGATCCATGTAGTAGCTAGATGGCTAGTTCTCCTCCTTTGTGCTTTCATGTCTAGATCTTGTGAGCTCCGTTCATGATCAAGATCATCTATTTGTAATTCTGCATGTTGTGTTTGCGGGGATCCGATGGATATTAAGATGCTATTTCAGATTGATTATTGATTCTATCATGTATTTGTTTTTGTGATCTTGCATGCTTTACATTGTTAGTAGCTATCTTGGCCAAGTAGATGCTAGCAACTCCAAGAGTTAGTATTTATACTCGATAGTGGGTTCATGCCTCTGGTAATCTAGGGAAGTGACAGAAATCTCTAAGGTACTAGATGTGCTGTTGCTACTAGGGAGAAAACAACAATCCTTTGTTCATAGAATAATCGTATTGTTTACTTTACACGCAATTCGTAAAGCAATAATCTGTTGCTTGCAACTTAATACTGGAGGGGGTTCGGATGATAACCTGAAGGTGGATTATTAGTCATAGATGCAGTTGGATGGCGGTCTATGTATTATCTTGTAATGCCCAATCAAGTCTCAAAGGAGGCAAGATGATTAGTATATGCATGTATTGCTTTCTCGATGTTTGTCAATTGCCCTGCTGTAATTTGTTCACCCAGCATGTTATCTATTTAAGGAGAGCCACCTCTAGTGAACTATGGATCATGGTCCTTGTCTTTTACATTCAATCTACAATCTTTTACTGCTTTGTGTTTACTTTCTGCAAACTTTTACTTCTTTCCATTCGATACGTTTAATCCTTTGTTTTCCACAAAACACGGTGAGATTGACAACCTCATTGCAAGTTGGGGACAAAGTTCTGTGGTTGTGTTGTGCAGGTCTCCACGTTGCTACTAGCACCGGTGGTGCGCCGTGCCAAAGCTCAGCTAGCATCACCTTTGGGGTGTTTCCTTGCTCCTACTGGTTCGATTAAACCTTGGTTTCATAACTGAGGGAAACTTGCTGTTGTGCTCATCATACCTTCCTCTTGGGGTTCCCAACGAGCTCTACATCAACACCGCACCAACACTTTTCTGGGCGCCATACACAGAGCCATCATAGCTCACTCTATACCAGTCAAGACAACCTACCAGAGTTCAAAGCTAGCAGAGTTGTATATTGCTAGGATTGTTAGTCTGCATGGAACCCCCAAGACCATAGTATCAGATCGAGGAACCCATTTTACTTCGAGATTTTGGCAGAAAGTCCAGGAAGGATTAGGAACCAAGTTGAATTTCAGCACCGCGTATCACATAAGCGGATGGATGATCGAGAGTCAACCAGATCCTAGAGGATATGTTGAGAGCTTATGTGTTAGAGTATGGATCAAAATGGGAAGACTGCCTGCCTGTCGCAGAATTCTCATATAACAACAGTTATCAAGCTAGTCTGCAGATGGCACCATTTGAGTTCCTATACGGAAGGAAGTGTCATACCCCTTTGAATTGGTCGCAAGTAGGGGAGAGTCAGATCTTTGGACCCGACATTGTCCGAGAAGCCGAAGAGAAGGTTCACAAAGTCCGTGAGCACCTCAAGACCGCCCAATCCAGACAGAAGAGTTATGCTGACAAGAGAAGGAGAGACCTGACTTTCAATGTCAGAGATTTTGTATATCTCAAGGTTTCACCATTGAAGGGAACCCAACACTTTAGTTTGAAAGGAAAGTTAGCCCCCAGATATATCGGGTCCTTCAAGATTCTGAATCGTCGAGGAGAAGTATCGTATCAACTAGAACTACCTAAAGAGATGTCAGCCATCCACAACGTGTTCCATATCTCGTTACTTCGCAAATGTCTGGAAGTGCCGGAGAAGACTGAAGTTTTCAAGAACATCGATCATAGAGCTGTGGAGATCAACAATGACCTGACCTATCGTGAAGTGCCTATCCATATCTTGGAAAAAGCTTACAGAACCACCAGGACCAGGAGTATCAAGTTTCTCAAGATTCAATGGATCAACCATACCGAAGAGGAAGCCACTTGGGAGCGAGAAGATTACATTAGGACAGAGTTCCCAGATCTCTTTAGTTCCTAGTTTTCTTTTGTTAATCTCGGGACGAGATTTTTTTAAGGGGGGAAGGTTTATAACAACCCAAAACTTCAATCCAAGGTTATTAAGATCCAAATCATCAAAATTTAGAGTTAACAAAAACTTTTCCAATTAAAATTATTAAAGCGTTCATATGTGTGTGCATTTAAATAGGAGTAGTTTTGAATTGCCATGATTAAGTGATCCATTGCTTGTAAAATGATTCTTAGGTGAAATAAACATCATATAGATCATTCCCAAACAAATCCCAAAGAAAAACAAATCAAAATGAATAAAAGAAAGAAATGGTCATTTGTGCCATTTTAATCAACGTGCCTACTTTGGCTATTCCTAGGACTCAATTCTTAACAGAAACAAATATGGATCTTTGCACCCCTTGCTAGTACATGTAATGATGTACCAAGGCCCACCTTGTGATCTGCCAAAAACTTTCAAACAATAATTTTAAATGACATTTGAAAATTGAATCTAGTGTAGGTATCAAGATCACCCTATTTCAAAAACCACTCAAATGAGCTCCATTTTCAAAACCCAAGCAACCACAGAAGCTTAAGCATGTGTCTAGCAAATCCAACAAAAATCATTCAAAAATTCAAAACTTGATTTCTTTCGGCCATTTTCACAAACACTTGGTGGACAGAATTCAAACAAAACCCAAAACACTATTTGGAGCAGTATTTGAACCAAATTGGTTCCCTATTTTGCAACCACAGCCAACCCATACACTCCCATACCCCTCTCTAGCCCAGCCATCCACTGTGCCACGACCAAATGGTCATGGCCATTAAGCCGAGCCCCCATTTGGGCACCCCACCGGTGACAGCACGCCACAGCCGCCGCCAGCGCCATCCACCATGTCCAGGAGGTAGCCCGTGGTCCACCTCCACCGCCCAACCAGCCCCAGCCCGAGGATAGCGACCAGAGCCACCAGGAGCCGCCGCGCCTGGAGACTATCGGCCATGCTAACGCCGCTCACAAAGAGCGCACGGTCCCTGCTCAGCCAGACCTTGCCTCGCTCCAGCCGTCCGCCTACACGATCCCCACCGGTCTAGAAAGCTAACAGACACGCCCGTTCCCCCGACCGTGTCCTGTAGTCGCCGGCCGCCATGAAACTCGCTGTCGGCAGAGACTTAGTGCGCGCTGCGCCATTCACTGCTGCTGACCTCAAACCACTACACACTCACCGCCGTGACCCTCACCAAGGTACCGCCCACCGTCCTAGTGCACCGCCCACGCCTCTAGTTCGCTGTGCCATCGTCACCGGCGAGCACCGCCCATGCTTCTCTGTCGCTTAGCCGCGCCTATAAAAGGAGCCCTCCCCAGCACCAAATACTCACACCATTCCACTCCCTTCTCCTCACTGATCCTTCCCCACCTCTCGCCGGAGCCGCTCGAGCCTTGGTTCGTCGGAATTTCGCCGGAGGAGCCCGCTGCAGAGGAGGAGAATGCACCGTCGATTTCGTCCACCCAGGAGCTACCGCGACCACCCCTGAGTCCGCTGTCGACAGCACGTTCGATCGCCCCCATCACCGCAGTAGCTCGAGCCCTGGTATGCCCCCTGAGCACCCCCACCGAGTCGCTAGGGTTAGTTCCCTCTGGCGAACTGTTCGCCGGAGACGACACTCTTCAGCCGTAGATCTCCCTTTTAATCTAACGGCCCACATCGCCCTGTACCGCTTCACGTGTAAAGAGCCGCTGACCGGTGGACCCCCCTGTCAGCTGTTCTCTATGCCACGGAACGCCACTCGGCCGGCCCGTTTTCCTTCCCGCGTGACCCATTTAATTCAAACTTAGATTTTTCTATTTAGTCTTGAACTTAGTTCTGTCCCTAGTTTGAAAATCATTTCAGAGAGATTTACAAAACCAAATGGAGTGATTCAAATTGTGTTAGAAAGCTACTGAAAAGATCTATCCAAGCCCGTTGGATTTAATTCATTTTGAATTAGAGATCTCTCCTAGTAAAAATAACAAGACAAAAGCTTTTGCACATTCAAACATTTTTATAAAATCAACCAAATTAGCTTTTGAGTTGATTCCAACTCTCAAAAATCACATTTCACCATACCTATCTGAATATGTAATAATATTAAGGTTTACATGCAGTGAATTTGGACTAGTACCAAAATAATGCTATATAGGCATTTCTAGTCAATTTAAATCATTAAATAATAAACTTAAACCTAAGTAAATGTGATCCCACCCTTAAATCACATTCCCACATGTTAGAATATGTGGTGAGGACATGTGTCCACATGATCCCATATTTTAAGTGGTGAATATTAAATCTTAGTTATTTTTCAATGAGTAGAAATTACTTTTCTTAAATAAAAAGAATGAAGCTAGTTAATAAAACTTATGATGCTTGTGATGATAATAGATCATCAAATGTGTGCCTTAGAGTGCTAATTAGACTAGTTAAGTATTGTTTGGTGATTGTGTACTCCGTATGTATTTATAGACGATAGTACCGACCAAGCTTTCGAGGAGGAGTTCTATCAAGAGGAGGACGAGGAAAACTTCAACCACTGCACTGCACAAGGCAAGCCACCATTAACAATGCAAGCTAACACTTGCAAGTATAAGGCTTAGCAAGCTAGAATTAAGCTAGATGATTTGAGCAAAGATGATTTAGGCATGCTTTGGTTATACCACTTTGACTATTACTTACCCCAAGTATTATTTCCAAGCTTTACTTCCTTTACTTTACCCAAAGTCCTTTACTTGTTTTGAAGGTAGCATAAAGAGTATAAAACTTGACCTATATACATAACTTTAGATGTCATTCTATGGCATGAGATTGATCCCATCTTTCCACCTTAGTGAACACTCTTAACTTAGTAGTTTAGAGTAAATAAAAACTTGAGTCACTTTAGATGGGAATACTTGGTGAAAATGAATTATGAAAACCTTGGAATGATGAGTCATTCTATTGAGATGTTTTGACATATGTTGAGAAACACAAATGGTTTATGATGATGAAAATGTTGAGGCATGAGCCTTAACCCTTTTACAAAACTAATGGTTGGATTCGGATGCGATACCATTCCAAATTTATCGTACAACCACAATACCTGAATCGGGTAAGGCTTAGCCAGAAGTTTATATGCATTAGTATTAGTTCCCTCGCGGGAGAGTTTTGAGATGAGGCTACCTCTCAATGTGGTCCACCTATGCAGTGCCCAAGATGACAGATGGTCATGGTTGGGAGGCCATGCTCATAGGAGAGGTGCTTATATTAGGGTGTGTAAAGGAAAGGTTATGTTTGATTATTTGCATACTAAGTATGATGATTTAGGGTTATCCCTGACAGATGTATCGAATCTTGTGGTGAAAGTGTACCACCTCTATAGAGTGTCAAATTATTCGAATAGCCGCGTCCGCGGTTATGGACAGTTGGAATGGCCATATTGTTTCGTTGTCAGATGTTTTCAAAATAACTTATGAAATGGATGATGAATGTTGACTTGATCACAACAAGGTTGTGACTATGACACTAGTTTCCCAACTTAAGTGATTCTAGAACTTTATTTTATTTTTATTTGCTTTTGAACTCAGCTTAGGTTTCAAACTTAACTTGATAGTCAAACTTAGAGTTAGCACTTTAAATCTAGAACTATACTACTTGTTAGTGGTAGTTTGCGAGTACTTAAAGAGTACTCATGGCTTTTGTCCCTGGCTATTCTCATGGCCAGACTATGAAGGAGACTACCAAGATGATGGCCAACAGGACGGCTATGATAACTAGGACTATCTGCCTTTGTCAGCATTGCCTGTGCCCCGGAAGATGAACCCCGCCGCTACGCTTATTATTTATTTCGCTGCTTATTGTATTAAGACTGGATCATGAGATCCTTATTTGTGTAAGACCTTATTTATGGTTTGTAATGGATGATGTACTGTGATATCCAATCTGTTATGTCTCGCAAAAATGGTAATCTTGGGATTGTGACGAATGACATAACAGGCATCTAGGATTAAAAATCCGGGTGTTGACAATCGTTTTGTAGGATAGATAACCGCTCTATCAAGAGGGGCTCTCGAGTGAGTAACTTGATCATATCCTTCGGAGAGAGAGATCAAACCTTTGCATACTTAGCATCATCTTTCTTGGTTCTTATTTGGATCTTATCCATGTGAGGGCTTAGAGCTTGTGGTAATTCATAACAAGCTCTAGTTCATCAAAAATGGATTTCCCTGCATATGTAATTACGTTTTTGATCTTGGAGGCTTTTCCGGTTTCTCACCAAGAGAGGTGTCTCACATCATAATATATGAAATGCTCTCTCTTGGTGTTATCCAATATTTCGACTTTTTGTTGGGTATCTCTTGTCACCCTCTTTCCAACAAAATTGGTTTCAGGTCATTTGGAGTCCGATGCAAATGTTATGATCATTACAGTTTTATTGTTTCTATCAAGTTTGCCTCTACAGGTTTTTGGACCGGAGTCTCCAGCGTGCAGAATCAAGTCTACGCTGGACTGTCCGGTCGATTTCTGTCGGAGTATCCGGCCTTACCGGAATGTTCGGCTGGTGTTGGCCGGACTGTCCGTCCCTGAAGGTTCATCGACTAGCTCGGACATTCAGTATGCCATATCGGACACCACCCGGACTCTGGTCGGACACTGGCCGAAAACTTGGCTGGCCGGAGTGTCTAGCTGGTCTCGCCCGGAGTGTCCGGCTGGGCCGGACTGTTCGGCTGATGTTGGCCGGACTGTCCGGGGTAAGTGGCTCCCAACGGCTCTATTTCTAGGGGCCCTATATAAAGGCCCCTTCTTCTACATTGAGATGCTACTCGTTCCAGAATTGAAGAACCCTAACCCTAGAGCCACCAAATTAACAAGAACTCCAGCTACAACCATCCAAAGTCCTTGAGCTTTGGAGAATCGAAGGAGAAGGCCTTGATCTACTACTTCACCAAGAGAGATTTCCATTTCCCCCTCATTCACTTGAGGGCCCCTTGTTCTAGTGTTTCATGGGAAACCCTAGCTCTTGATTTGGTTCTTACAAGCTTGTCTTTGATTGTTGTGACAACTTGCTTGGATCCGGGAGCCTCCAATTAAGTTATGGATGTATGCTTCGAACTTGTGGTAAAGGTGCCGGCTACCACCTCGAAGGTTGCCGATATAGTGGAAGGGTGGATCGATCCCATTGGGGTGAGATTCATTGGAGAATAAGGGAGGCCTTTTGTGGCATTGCTGGTTTGATACCACCCCCTCTCCAAACGAGACGTACTCCATGTTGGGAGGAACTCGGTAAAATATCGTCATCTACGCGTGCCTCGGTTATCTCTATATCCGAGCTCTTACTTATGCACTTTACTTTGTGATAGCCCTCGTGCTTGAAGTATATATCTTGCTATCACATAGTTGCTTATCTTGCTTAGCATAAGTTGTTGGTGCAAATAGGTGAACCCTAGTTGTCCTAGGTTTTGTGCTTAACAAAGTAAACGCTAGTTTAATTCGGCCTTTGTTGAGTCACCCTCGGAAAAGTTTTTAACAGCCTATTCACCCCCTCTAGGCGGCATCTGTATCCTTTCACTAATAGTCTTGATGAGAATGATGAACACTAGTATGCGCAAACCTCAAAACACACACTTCATTGCTCAGTTTTAGGGTCCTTGTGCTAAATGCACGGACTTGGATGCAATTTTCATTGTTTACGAGGTCCTTGATATGTAACTTGTACTTCCACTGACCGTGTTCACTCTCAAGCATATCATACCTACTAGCCCAATCATTAGATCAACCATTCATAGTACTTCTTATTATCTTATCTTTATCTTGTCCTATCTCTTACAATAACGTACCATACCACGCACTACATATAGTGTACGGATTAACTTTGAACATTGATCGTTGGATCGAGACTGGCAAATCCAAACATTGCTAACCGTTGGATCTTCTTTTCCATTCTTAGCATCTAGAAATATTCTACTAATAGTCTTTAGCACGATGACCGCTGGTATACGTAAACCTCTAGCTCAAAACATACACTTCATTGCTTAGTTTCAGGGTTGTTCTTGTGCTAAATGCATGGACTTGATTGCAATTTTCATTTTTTATGAGGTCCTTGATGTAAATTGTAATTCTACCCACCGTGTTAACTCTCAAAGCACCTTGTTTCCTACGAGACCTACCATTCGATCGACCATTCGCAGTACTTCTTATCTTACCTTTATCTTTGTCTCTTATCTCTTACAATACCATGCATACCACCACTACATAGTGTAGGGATTAACTTATTTGAATATTGACTGTTGGATCAAAACTGGCAAATCCAAACATTGCTAACTGTTGGATCTTCTTTTCCATTCTTAGCATCTAGAAAAATTCTACTGATAGTCTTTAGCACGATGAACACTAGTATGCACAAACCTCAAAACACATAGTACTTCATTACTTGGTTTAAGGGTCCTTGTGCTAAATGCACGGACTTGTTGGATGCAATTTTCATTTTTATGAGGTCCTTAATGTAACTTGTACTTTCACCGACCGTGTTAACTCTCAAGCACCTCGCTCTTACGAGACCTACCATTAGATCGGCCATTCGCAGTACTTCTATCTTATCTTTATCTTGTCTCTTATCTCTTACAATATATACCATATCACTACATATAGTGTAGAGATTAACTTTGAACATTAACAGTTGGATCAAGACTGGAAAATCTAAACATTGCTAATTGCTGGATCTTCTTTTCCATTCTAGCATCTAGGTCTGTACTCCCTCGCTCCGTCCCAAAATATAAGGCGTCTAAGGATTGGTCAAAAGTTCGACGCCTAAAAATTGTTTTCATTGCACTGTAAACGTGTTTTAAGGGTTGATTTTTACCGGTTGCTCTTAGTTGCTCCTCCACCGTCATTGCCTACATGTACGCTGTATCCACCGTCGACCGAGAGGGCGTACACTACACACGCGCACACGCTTCTCGGCGTGCCTACGTGTGTTGCCGGTGTCGGGAAAATTGGGTTTAACATGGTCCTGCTCTTAGAGCATCTCCACTCGTTGGCCGTTCCTAGGCCCAAATCCGGGCGTAATTTGGGTCGGACGGAACTAAATTTCGGCCTGGGAACACCGAGTTTCCCACTCGCGTTCCCAGGCCGAGTTCCCGCGTTTAGCCAAATTTCAACAAGTTTCGACGAATTTTGGGCGAATATAGGCGTTTTCATTAATTAAAGGCGAATACAAATATATTACATAGAATTCAAACGGACATCCGAATTTCAACTACTTGTAGACTAAATAACAACTTGAAAAAACTTAAAAAAGGTCATCACCGTTGATGCCAATGACGGACGCCGTTTCTACATGCCGAAGTTGCTGTAAAAAGAGGTGTAGCCGGGATCGGCCTTGCCGTCGTCGCTCGGCGACTGCGGAGGCCGGGAGCTACCTTGGCCGTCGTCGCCGCACCTCCAGGGCTGGTAGGAAGGGCCGGCATCGTCGTCGCCGTCGAGATCGTAGGCGAGCTTGCGGCCAGCCCAGACCTGGCGTTCGGCCTGCTCCTGCTGACGCTGGACGCGGCGACGCTCCATCTCCTCCCAGTCCGCCCTGGACCAGGCAATATCCGACGACGAAGGCTCCGGCGGGGGGATGTCAGGGAGGGATTGCTCCATCGCCATCTTCATGGCGAAGGCATCCTCATAGACAGGCACCGCCCAGTCTGCCGGCTCCATCTTCGGCTGGCAGAGGTGGAGGCGGCTAGTGGGCAGCGCAGGTGCGCGTGACTCGTTGATGACGATGCCGCGCGGCCTAGTCCTCGGCGGCGAGCGGACAGGCTTGTCCAGCTCGCGCTTGACAGGCCGTAGAGGCGGCGGGACGACCGACACGGATCCGGAGGAGCGGGAGGCCGAGCCTGAGGAGGAGGAGCTACCCATTCTCCTCGACAGCCAGTTGGCCGGAGGACGACGCCTGGCCCTTGCCACCGACGTCGGAATGCGGGGGAAGCCGAGGCAGGGAGTGTTGTCGGAATGCGGTCGGCAAAGGCGGCGTCGCCTGCGCTCCACCGTGACACCTCTCTCTTCCGCGTTTCGGCGGTGAATCCGGCGGCCCCTCGTGGGGGATGAGCTCCTGCAGCCACCGGTTGGCGAAGAACTGCTCCTAGAAGAGCAAGTTCCCCGGATCCTCGGCGAGATTGGGATACTCCATGACCACGATCGCGGCCTCGATCTCCTTGGCCATCTCCTCTCCTGCCGACACCGGCGACACTGGGATCCCGCCGAGGCTTAGCTTCCAGCCGGCCGAGAGCCGGGTGTCCGGCGGCGCCATGTAGCCCACGTCGTGGAGGAGCCGGGCCTCCCACGCCTGGAGCGTGCGACGGCCGAAGCCATTCGCCGCCGCGGAGTCGCCGGGGAATCTCTCGCCCATGGTACGGGAGGTAGGGAGAGGGGAAGGCTTCGCCGGAGTCTGGTGTTCGCTGGAGTTGGTGGTCTGCGTGGGTGTGTATGTAGACGGCTGGGCGCGCGGTCTATATAGGCGGGGAGGGGCGGGAGAGGTGTAGCGGCGAGGGCGGAAAGTTAATTCCCGCCGGTCCTTCGCGGGAGCCGAGGCAACGACGGCGGGAAGTTAATTCCCGGCGGTCCTCGCGGTGTTCCAATGCAGGAGGACGACGACGGACCGGCTTCTGCCGCTGACTGGACGGGTCCACTCGGTGAATGGCTCTTTTCTCGCCGAAATTGTTTCGTCCGACATTCTCAGCGCGTTCCCGGCGCCACGGGAACGAACTGGGAAGCCCAGACGTATTTTGGGCCAAATCTGGATGACAACGGGGTTCTAGGAACACGACCGAGCCAATTTTCGGTGTCCGGACCAAAAATACGTCCTGAAAACGGCGTGCTGGAAAGCCGAGCGAAGATGCTCTTAAGCAATGATCTTTTTACAGAATTGGGTTGCTCTTAAGCAATGAACTAAATTTTGTTTTAGCCGGCTCTCGTGGATTGCTGCTTCGCAACCCTATTTGCAACAATGTGACGCTCAAAGAAGACAAAGTATAAGATATTGTCGGCCGTTACGTTTAAGATTAGTACGTGTAACCATCTATTAGTGGTTTGTTTTTGAACTACCTACTTACTAGTACGCCCTCTGGTCCAAGTTCTCGGGTTTGTCTAGATTCAGTTGTATCTAGTCATATTTTAGTGCTAGATACGTTAAAATGTAGACAAATTTGAGCAGAGTAATTTGGATCAGTAGTTGTTTTATCCATGCGTACCGTGCAATCTAGCGCTGAGCCGACCATCACATACAGTAACATAATGCTATGCCTCTCCCTTTCAGCTTCTTCACAGGCCCACTTTCTATACGCTTATCAGCCTGGGTTGAAAAGTCGATGGTCCATTCGGGTTCGTCCCTAGGCCAGATCAGTCCCTACACAAGCTTTTGGACAGAAACAGAACACGTCCACATGCCACCCGCACAGAAGATCCTCGCCACCTTGACTAACCACAGTGTTGCCATGTCGGGCTCCACCTGAGTGGTCCTCCACCAATCACCAACAACTCTCTATCCATCCAATCCAACCAAGAAAACCCACTCATCACGCGGCCCACCTGTCACCCACACGGCCCAACCCTGCAAATAGTAGCACAGACAGATCGGGACGCCCACATGTCATGGACAGAACTGGTAACGAGCGGCAGCGAACACAAGCGCATAGCTGCTCCTCATCGCCTCATCGGGAAAGAATATCCTATTCGTCATACCGTCCTCGCCATCTGTTCCCCTCCTAGCCGCCATCCGCGCGGACCACCCCACCATAGCAAAACCAGACGTACGCTCCGTGGGCCCGTGCCGTCATCGACCGCGCGCCGGTCCGGCCGAGGTAGGCGAAGCGGGGCAAGTAAACAAACAAAAACATATAAAAAGTCGTAAAGAAAGGCGGGCGGGCGGGGCGCTAGCGAGCGAGAGAGCACAAACAGACACGCGAGCAGGCGCGGCGCGGCGCTCACTGCTCCCACCCACACTGTTCAATCGCGGCCGGATCTCTCGGCCGCCTCCATCCAACCGGAGCGTTCCCGCCGGCCGCCCCCGATTCGGTACCGCGCAAGCTTCGATTCGCCTCTCTCTGGCCGCTATTAATTATTTTTTCTAGGTTTTCGCCTTTTTTTTGTCTGCACGAAATCACTACTGTGTTAACCTTGACCCGGATTCGTGGCGGCGGTGCGGCGCAGATCTGACGGCCGGCGCCGGCGGCGGAAGCGAGCTAGGGCTAGGGTTTTTGGCGTGATGCAGCGGCCTGGGCGGGGCCTGCAGCGGTCGGGCTCGAAGCGCGGCCTCGACCCGGCCAACGGCAACGGCGGTGACGACGACCATGCGGCCAAGCGGCCTCGCGTGCCCGCCCTCGCAAGGTGCGTGTTTCCTTGTGCCCGGTACTACTACTACTACCAAATTTCGCAGGGTTTGTTTGTGGGACAAGCTAGGATTCCGGTTTGGGGATGTTAGGCTGTCGGCTGCTTTAATTAGGACGGAAATCAGATCCTTGTGACTTAGCTTCCTTCGGGTGAGTTTGACCCAGGGGAGTAATTCGATTGTTAATGCTGCTGTTGAAGCAACCCCGGACCCCTGATGATTCTGCGCACGTTTACTAGTGTTGGAAGCTGAAGGGTGTGACTTGGTAGTTGCTACTCCAGTCAGTGCTGCTCAGAAACTCTCCGCGTCCTGTTCAGTTCCGTGTCTCCTTGGCTATGATAATCTGCTGGCATTTGTGCACCTGCAACTCCCATACATGTTTAGAGGCCTGTGAAAAGCATAACCTATTCATATTCGTTACAGGGTCAAGAGAATCAAATACGTAACTGAATTCTTAGCTTATATCAGTTGTCAAATAATAGATGATCTTCACTAGTATGGATTATTAGCCCCGCAGCCAATGCCGATTTTCTTCTAATGACTCTCTTTTCTTTCACGGTGTTGGCATTTGTGCGCCTGCAAGTCCCACATATGTTTAAAGGCCTGTGAAGAGCAATAACTTGTTTCCGAACTCTGGATGCGCTCTGGAAGTATAATTCTTCATAGTTTCAAGAGAATCAAACATGTAACTGAATTATTGGTTTAACAGATGCTCAAATAATATTTCATCTTCGCTAATTACTCTCTCCCTTTTACTGTATTTGTCCATGGGTTTGGAAGTTTCCGTTTCATACCGCTGATCTAGTTTAGGGAATTAACAGTCTAAGCATTGCACTCTTTCCACTCTCTGGCCCTACTTAACTATTCTCGATGAATTAAGTGGTGATAGTATGTCAACTCTGAGTATGCATGATTAACTTTTTCTTGGATGTGGTAATTCGTTGGTCTGTGCACATGTTGGGTTGCCGACAAATATGGAAAATAGACAGAGTTAATTTGTTTCTCTTGTAGAGTTATAACTTAAATTGTTGATTCTTAATGATGGCAGGCACGTCAGAAATACTCTATAATACTGTTCACTTAAAATCAGTGTCGGTAGCAGGAGCCAGGACCTGTAGCGTCGGCGCCTTCACATTTCAGAGACGCATGCATCAAATTTTACAACTCATTTTTTTTTTGGAAAAAATCTTGGTGTCAAATGAACCCACAGCTTACACGTGACACAACCACTGCTTTAAACATCCATAATAAATTTTAATAAAATGATTATCTGACAGTATGATGTTCTACTATAAGGATGTGTTTCAACAAAATTAGTCAATATGCTACAGATGTGGTGTCTGCACCCTTCAATTCAAACTAAGTACAATTAAATTTTTTACTCGTCTACAACATTCTGAAATCCTGATCGTTAGACAAATTACATATATTACAGTGTCATTGTGGAAGCTCTTAAGGTGGACAGTCTGCAGAAGCTTTGTTCATCGCTGGAGCCAATTCTTCGAAGAGTTGTGAGTTTGAAGCATTTATTCTTTAGCCTGTTGACATTTTTGTTAGAGCATGTTGATAAATCTGTTTCATTATATGCTGGGAATAGGTAAGTGAAGAGGTTGAGCGTGCTTTGGCCAAGTTGGGTCCTGCTAGAATTGAAGGAAGGTACAGGATCATAACTTGTTCTCTATGGGATGATTTTATCTTGGATTTTCAGATTGTTTTTCTTTTCTGGATGTGGTTTGTCCGCACTAATGAGATATAATATTAATATACATAGTGAAAACAGGTCCTCTCCAAAAAGAATTGAAGGCCCTAATGGGACAAATCTTCAGCTTCAGTTTAGAAGCAGGCTTTCTCTCCCACTCTTTACTGGTGGAAAAGTAGAAGGTGAGCAGGGAGCGGCTATACATGTTGTGCTGCTGGATACAAACACTGGATGTGTTGTCACTTCAGGACTGGAATCATTTGCAAAGCTGGATGTTCTTGTGCTCGAGGGTGACTTTAATAAAGAGGAAGATGAGGGTTGGACAGGAGAAGAGTTTGAGGGCCACATTGTCAAGGAGCGTGAAGGGAAGAGGCCTCTTTTGACTGGTGACCTCCAGGTGACTCTTAAAGAAGGTGTTGGAACCATAGGGGAGCTTATCTTCACCGACAACTCCAGCTGGATAAGAAGCAGAAAATTTAGACTTGGGTTGAGGGTTGCCTCTGGCTTTTGTGAAGGTATTCGTGTTAGGGAGGCGAAGACGGAAGCTTTTACTGTTAAGGATCACAGAGGAGAATGTATGTGTGCCATATACGTGATTTACTCGTACTATTAGAAGGCTTGAACTTTTATTGATAATTGTATTTTGCAGTGTACAAAAAACACTACCCACCTGCTTTGAAGGATGATGTATGGAGATTAGAAAAAGTTGGAAAGGATGGTGCATTCCACAGGAAGCTAAATGCAAGTGGGATCTATACAGTTGAAGATTTTCTCCGGCTTCTTGTTAGGGATCAACAGAGGTTACGAAGTGTAAGTTCTATTGTCTGCCTGTTATCAGATTGTAATTTTTGCAGTTTGATTTATGGTCTAACAACCTTGTTCTGTGTAGATCCTTGGCAGTGGCATGTCAAATAAGATGTGGGAAAGCCTTGTTGAGCATGCAAAGACTTGTGTCTTAAGTGGGAAGCATTATATATATTATGCCAATGATTCTAGAAATGTCGGTGCAATATTCAATAACATATATGAGTTCACTGGCTTGATTGCTGATGATCAGTTCATTTCAGCCGAAAATCTTACTGACAACCAGAAGGTTTGTACATTTGTGTGCTCTCAAATTATAAGTGCCAGCTACATGTCTTGTGCCTGTTAACATTGTAGATTTCTTCAGTGTTTTAAGGCTGATTTTGGTACATCTGGACAAGTTTCTGCACGGCATTGCATACTTAATCTGATGTACGGCATCAACAAGAATGTATTCCTGAAGTTGGCTGCATCTAACATGTTTTATTGCACATTTAGGGCCTTCCCCGCAATATTCTTAAATATGCAGGCCCCTCTAGATAATTATCTCTACCACACTTCGAGTGGATGGCAATATAGGACACTGATAGGATGCCTTCTGAAATTTACTTCATTTTGTGTGAGCCTCTTATTTGGAAGTGTGCACCATCAATTTAGACTGGGAATAGTTCTTTAAACTCCCATCACTAGACTGCTCATATTTGATGCTCAGATTGTTAGTCTGTTAATGCAGTGAATATCTGCAGCAAATTATTACAACAAAAACTGGAGGTTCAACTTCAAGATAGTTCTTTAGTTCTTAATATTATGTGTTGCCAGTGTAAAGTTGTGAACAATAACCAAAGCAAATTATCTCCTAATATTCTCGGTGGTATATGTTTCAAGTTATTTGTGCTATGTGCTTATGAACTGTCGTAGTCTTGATTCTGTAATCCATAGACCCAACTATCTTAGCTAAATCTTTACCCCTCGTAAAATCCTTCTCACTCAAATGATCATTCTATCGATACACTAATATTCTAATGAATACAGTATTGTTGGAGCTAGGCTACTAGCTCTCACCCAGGAGGCCAGGACTCTCTTCTAAACAAATGAGCTTCACACACACAACTTTGTCTTGATGTGATTCACACACAGGGCTTGTACTAGTAGGAAGTTTTATTAGATACTTATCTCAAATGGCACAAGCTTGGTTTTCTTACAAAGGGGATACATCTATAGGCTTTCTAGGCCGGTTACTGTTCACCGAACAGTAGGTCGGTTACAGTATTCCAAGCCTGTAACAGCTAGAAACTACTACAGAACCACTCCTTGAGCTATTCAAAACTGACTTGAACTCTAAGACTTTTACTTTTACTAGTACTCCTACATACCCTGGATACTTAATGACTAAGCTAGCTCCACTAACAGCCAACTACATTTCTCTTTGGCATCACAACTTTGATATGATGACAAGATTACTCCTAACAAGTATGACCTTGCTGAACTTGAATGCAGGTCTACGCTGACACGTTGGTAAAGAAAGCGTACGAGGACTGGATGCATGCTGTAGAATACGATGGCAAGGCACTTCTAAGCTTCAAGCAGAAAAAGAGATCTGTCACAACCAGAAGTGATACCGCAGCAGCTTCAACAAGCAACCATGCTTTGCATGGTTCAACCAATGCACAGAAACAGTTAATGCCAGGAAAGGCTGGTCAAACTACGAGCGAAGGTAATAAGATATGAACTAAGAGTCCTGATGCATCTTGTGAATATTTCTTGTTCGCATTATTAGTTCTACTGTCGGGTTATTCATCTACTCCATATTTGAAGTGAATTTTATGTCTTCATATTTTCATAGTCATTGCATTCTTCCCAGAGCTCCAGACAGTATAGTGTGATGTAGCACGTATCATAGTATTTGCATATCATGTCAAGTAGGCCCATCAGATCACTAAAACCGGGACGTCAGTAACTAACAGTGATGGTGTTAAATGACACATTTGCACTGTGATTGCAAATTGCGTTGACTACATTATCAGTAATTAAGTTTATGCATGAAGAAACAGGCTACTGCCCTGTGGTTATAGATACGCATAATCCATTATATTTGTGAATTTATTATGCTGTTGCTATATTGCAAAATTACTGAATTTTGTTGGTCTGTTCAGCAGATGGAGCAAGAAGTGCATATAATGGAAACCAGGTAGCAAGCTACATGGCAAATCCTCACAATATCTCTGCAAACGTTACCATGCAATATGACAGGGGTGCACCATCTTCTGAAAGCCAGTTCAGTGGGTCCTCCCTTCAGACTCAAACTTCTGGAGGCTCCAGTATGTTGGCATTGGCACCTCCACAGCAACAACAGCAGGGTTTTGAATTCTCAGATCTTGGTCAGCCCATGCAGCCTGCAGGCCTGAATTCTTTCGATCAATGGTCACAACCGCAGGAGAACCGTGGGGTCGATGACTACTTGATGGAGGAGATCAGGTTGAGGAGTCATGAGATACTTGAGAACGACGAAATGCAACAGATGCTGCGGATTTTGAACATGGGCGGAGCATCTAACAACCTGACTGATGATGGCTTCGGTTTTCCGCCCTATCCTTCCCCGGACTACAACTTTGAGGATGGCCGCACTCGTCCACCTGGAAAAGCTGTCGTTGGGTGGCTTAAAATCAAGGCAGCTATGCGGTGGGGCATCTTCGTCAGGAAGAAAGCGGCTGAGAGAAGAGCTCAGCTCGTTGAGCTAGATGACTAGCAACCTGTCTTTTAACTGCTGGCCATGTAGTAGTAATTGTTAAGGATCCGTAACACATGGGCATCAGCGATGCACACCCTTGGGGGAGGACATTCAGGTTATGAGCTCAAATCATGGACGGAACTCTTGCTCAGTTTTGAGTTTTCTTCTTCTTTTTGTATAGCTGTTTCACCTGTGTCTCTGCATTTGTTTTATTAGTGTGATGTTGGTACGAACGTTTTACCTGAACTGTGTACAACTGTACATTTATTTGTTGCGGACAGCAGAAAGGCATTAAACATTGCGTTCCTGTTGTTCTTCACGTAAAAGAGAGGCACCTATCAGTGTGGTGTAGATAACCACTGTTGCGTTAGATCTTCTCTTTTATCTGTAGCACGTTTCCTAAGGCAATGTAACTCTTGTGTCTAGGTTAGTACAAAGAGAGTAGTCTTAACTCTTAAACATCTAAACTGAAACGCTGTGTATTTCTGCTGCTACCAGTTTTTATCATTTATCCTTATTTCTGGATCTCGGAATTTAAATTGTTTGGCGATTATCTGGAGGATGGGACTTTCGTCACTCTAATGTGAGGTCACCAGATCCCTTTGTGCTTCCATGCCAATTTCTTCCTGGTAGTGGGTTAATATGATGGGGTAACAGTACTCATTACTTAAGTTTGTTGGTGCCGGGCCGTTGGCGCTTTATGATGGAATAAACGACATGTATCCTGTCAAAAGGAAGAAAAATAATGACAAATGTATGTTAATATGATGGGGTAAGAGCACTCTTCATGGAAGTGATTGGATGCTCTCGAGCCGTCGAGCGACAGTGGAGTCAGATTCATTAGATTTGGTCCAGGCCTGCAGTGGTGTCACTGAAGTTTGGAGCCCTCATTCAGCGGTTTTGGTCGACTGTTTTTTGAAAGCAAGCTCAATGGAGGACATCGCCTTCCAGTATTTGTCGAAGAGAGACTAATCAATTGGCGCATGAACTAGCAACGCATGCTCATAGCTCTAAGGAGACTCGTAGTTGGGAGGGTTGTCCCCTGACCCCTCCCCCCTAAAAAAAAGAAGTGATTGTTCTGTAATCCGCATACCTGGCTTTCTTCGAAGGCCGCGCCACCTGGCCTTTGCATGAGGAAATCTGGAGCTGCAAGGCTCCCCTCAAATTCAAAATATTTGCGTGGAAAGTGGCTTGGAATCGGTGCTGGACTGGGGACAGGAGGCGTTGGCACGGCCTCTCTAATGTGGATACTTGTCCCCTCTGCCTGCAGGATTCGGAGACGATCGAGCATCTCCTCCTACAATGTTCGTTCTCGCGTGCACTTTGGTTCGAGGTTTTGTCTGGCTTGGGGCGTCCTGACCTTGCTCCGGGACCTGACGCTGTTTTGGTTGACTGGTGGAGGAGTGCTACTCAGACCTGGCCGTCCAAGATGAAGGCCAACATAAGGTCGATTATTCTCCTCGTCCTCCGTTCGATTTGGCTGGAAAGGAACGCTAGGGTCTTCAAGGATAAAGCTTTGCCTCTGGCCAAGCTCCTTGACGCCATTGTCGCTCATGCTGAGAGGTGGAAGCTAGTGAGTTTTTTGTGAGTTGTTATTTCTTTTGCTTCGTTTGCCTCTGGGCACCTTTGTTGTAGACATTGTCCGTGTTTGCCCCTTTTATCTATAAAAAGGCATGCACTCTCGCGAGTTCCTGAAAAAAAAAGTGATTGTTCTACGTACGTAACCATTTTTGCACAACTTTTATAAATTCAGGTGAAAGTGTACAGAACACATAAGCATCAGATAATCCAGTGAATTTTCATGGTACAACCTTGAATTAGTCGTACAATAGCCAAAATGGCATTGAACCTCTTCGTGTCTACAAAATATGTATACAATTATTAGTTATATTGGCCTAGTGCTAGCTTGCTCGTCCGATGAGATTGCACCTGTATTTGTCATTTGAACTGCAACATCAGTTGCCTCGTCAACAGGTGGATCACTTGCGTTTACCGTAGTTTTACTAGAGATTACTTTGCGCCTCTTAGCTCTTTCAGCCCAGTTGACAAGGCCTTCGGTCACATTGTCATCAAATATAGCTTTCTTGAAAGAGCTCCCCATCTTCACCAATAAGGAGATCAAATTAGAATAAAACATTGAGATTAGAGTAGTTAGATAAAATTATGTTACCAAGTACCTACGTGAATTTGTGAAAACAAACTATATTTCTATAAATGATCATTTCGATGGTCACTTTCATATGCCATTCTAAAAATAGAAAACATTGCACTAAATAAGCTTTGTGGATTGTACTATGAAGAATTGGCTATTCATGGACCAACCTGAGCTAAGCACTCACTAGACCCCAAAAAAAATGCTAATTGGTAATCCACTCGATTCGTAATATAAACTTACATGTGATACGATGGCATACAGAGGCAAGGTTACGTAACCACAAATGAGTTGGCTGACAACACTGAAAGAAAGGAAATCAAACAATGAGTTACAAAAAAATGTCTTGATATTGCTGCTTCTGTTTATAGTTCATTTCGAAGATACCTTATGACAATTCGAGCAATAGCATATGATGGGTTGCCCATGATGCATGATTTGAATCCATATGATACCTGCAATGTTGATAAATGAAACTTTAAGGTCTTTTTCTACCTATACAAGTATTAGACTACCACCTATAGAATTTACTTGTAGTCCAAGCAATTTCATCATTTTTTATGACCGTCTTCCAAAATAGAAAAGTTCAATTGAGCTGATGAAGAATCAATCTCATTGTTCTTACCAAAAGCCAAAAGAAAAGTGCAATCTCAAATGCATTTTGGAATAGAACGACATGGATCAACAAAAGGACCAATTTTGGCCGATGGAACCAAAAGAAATCATCTGAAGGAGCTACTACTAAATCTCCTTGAATTGCTGTATGCTTTTGGGCAACCTCATAAGCCAATTCCGTAATGATGTGCTCCATCTTACTCCCAACAACCAGTAACATCTGCCAAAACAAATACATCACTTTAATGTAAGGTTTATGCCGATATGTATGCTTATTGTTTGCTGGGAAGGTTGTAGTACTACACAGAAGTCATGTGTTCCAACTTTTCTGTGATCATGTGTTTTGTTTTGGTATCGGCGGTACATCTCATTTTTTACTTACAATGAATGGCGCTAGCGATATCCAGATGTAGACATACCATCCTAGAATAATAATAGCCAAAGAGTAGAGTTATTTTCACATGAACAATATGATATTATTTAGTGAAAATACAGAGAGGCATGTTTATAGAAAAAAAACACTTCCACTTCAAAAAAATAGTTGCGTATGGACCATAACTGATGACCAATTGTGATACAAACCTTGAACATTCAACAACAAGAATATCATCAGCATAGACCATAGGTACCAACTACATTAGAACAGCGTACAATTAGTTGTTTCTACACTCGAAGTTCATTATACAGAAATATGTGACATATTTTATTAGCAGTTGCATCTCGGTAGTTTACCTAACACCAACGACCTTCTTGAAATCAACCTCCAATGCTCTTATCATGTAGTTGTAAAAATTGAATTTCTGGTTGCAGTGTTTCTGTGAAAAGGAAAGAAGAATATGTAAATTGTTCCACTAACATAAACACATATAAGTGGCTATTCTTGATGGCGATCTATGTGTAGTTATTACCATGATGAAACCAAGTCGCATTGTTGTATAGTCCTCCTCGGTGACCGATCCATAGAATTGTTTGAAGAAGGAACACTACAATATATGATGTATTAGCTTTTACCACAACAATAATGAAGAAGAAATGTCTATGTATTGACGCTTAAAATATAAGAGTCAAAACGTGTACCATCCAGCCAAATATCCTCCAGCGTCTCCTATAACCTTTAAAGTGATCTCGAATAAATGTGAATTCTTCAATATGTTTGAATTCGGGATCTGCAAATGTGTCCTAAAGTTTATAAGTAAATAATTCATGTTGCGGAAAACTCTGAATTGAAGCCACCACACTGTCCAAATTTGTAAATGTGAGCATAATATATTACCGCTATCGTTGTTTCTAGTTTGGATCTTGCTCTCCCATTGCCTCCAGTTTCTAGTCTAGATTACAATAGACAGAAAAATTTAGGGAAAACATGATTGATTACTTGTTTATACACATGTTTTTGGAGTTCTAGTACCTGCGCAACTCCAAGCAAAACTGTGACAGCACTGAGAATAAAATGAGTGACCGCGAGGACGAAGATAAATATGTGCAACTGATGAATAGCTTCAGCAGATAATACCGGAACTTTGCCCTACATGACGAATAACATCTATGAATAACTATATATGAATAAGGGGGAAATGCATCAAAGATGAAAAACAACCAGGTACCAGATATTTGGATTTTAAAAAAAAAATCAGTGGAGCAGTCGAGAGTTGACTGTTGCCTGAAATACCCCAAAATCAGTGGAGTACCTTTGTACAGTAGTACTACAAACTACGGTACCTTGTTTGTGCAGTAGTCATCGGAGGCGTCTCCACTAGCCAGAAGCCGCCTCGCCCCACCCAGCACGCCGGTGAAGACGGCGTCGCCGAAGTGCGCTGTGTCCTCGGCGGCGGCGGCGTCTCGCGGCGGCGGCTTGCAGGGCAGCAGGTGGCGCATGACGCTCCGCCGGACGCACAGCTTGCCCATGGCGCCTTGGAAGACGGTGAGCAGCAGCGATATGAACCCCAGCACCATGAGCTCCTCCTTCACCCTCAGGAGGGCCTCGTACAGCGGCTTCTTGCGGCTCCTCATCAGCCTCTGCAGACGTTCGTACGTGTCCAAACGCAACCACGGATAGACGATTAATCAGTCACTGAATTAAGCTTACCCGCCGATCGAGAAGAAATTAAGACATGATACGTGCGTACTTTGCCTAGGAGGTGGAGGCAGCGCTCGAACAGCAGGGAGATGAGGATGATGACGGAGCAGATGGACGCCACGATCCATGTCGGCGTGAACTCCAGCGGCTTCGGTTTCCCTTCTCCTTCGCCGGCCATGGCCCCCCAAGGTCTCTCACGCCTATATTATCCTCTCGTCAGTTATTCGTCAGCAACCTGCAGCAAAACATCCCTGCTCTTGATCGATTTATAACTGTCTTACATGGCCTTAATAAGATAGTAATGACACGACGGAGCAATTTATACAGTCCAAAACACGGTTCAATGCACACAAAATTACAAGAGCTAGAAGTTGGCAACGTTGGTTACAATGTGTGTGCTCCCCACCCCCAAAATGATAATATGAACAAGATTACAGCGTGCGCTTTCTTAGCTTGTTTGTGGAAAATGTCTACGGAAATTTATCTTTGATGATAACGAAACTGCCTACTTCGTTTCGGATGAATTTCAGACGAAGTCTGTTCCACCTTTGGCGTGTTCCTCGATCTTTTGCTTTTGATAATGAGAAATTTATTTATCTGTAGAAATTTCAGACTTTCTGAATACTGAAGCTTGAATTGTTTTGAACTTACAATAATTTTAAGCTTTCTGGATCTGGAATTATTCAAAAATTTCGGAATTTGAACCCTTCAAAATTGACAACATTGTCAGAAATTTGAACTTTTTGGAGTCTCAAACTTTTCGGATTTGAGACTTCTTGGGATTTAAGACTTTTCTGAATTTTTTTTATAAAAATTCACATAGAAATAAAGAGAAAGGTTGTCATGTGGTTCCCCTCTTTGTCGTCATTTACAAAAACAGCAAGACACATGGCCCCTTGCCCGTGTCCCAAAACTGAGTCTAATGTTTTTTACTGCTTTTAGTTTAACTACTTTCTCAGTCCCAAAATAAGTGACTTTGCTTTGCTAGATTTGCATGCATCTTACACTAAAACAAGTTTTACATGCGAATCTAGACAAACTCAAGTCATTTATTTTGGGACGGAGGGAGTAGTTTATTTTAGCATAGGTAGGATCCCAAGGGTCCATAAGCTGTACTCAACTCTCAGCGGTGTACTCCATCCGTTTTATATTACTCCGAGGTATAAAATTTGACCTGTCATATAGAAATATATATTAAGAATTATGACATCAAATCAGTATTAATAGAAATATGGTGAAATATACTATCATATTATATGCATTTGGTGTTATAAATATTAATAATTAAACACATAGTATATTTGATTAGACATTATGAGGCTTGACTTTTACTACTCTTATAACGTGCAGAGTAATATGAAACAGAGGGAGTATATTTTTTTCAAAATAGGGAGCAAAGCTCCGGCCTCTACATCAAGCGATGCACACAACCTTTATTTATTATTAGAACAACAAAGTGTGATAAAAGTCATTACAAAGATCATACAAATCGAAACCGCCAAACTAAAACACCGAACAAAACGATAACCATATCACCAGCTTCTGACGAGATCTAGCAAACACCTAGTTGCCTCATGCACTCCAGGAGACAAGATCCGCCCAGCCTATCCACGAAACGGTACCCATGCACACGCTCTGGATGTCGCCGCCTCCACTATCTTCCGCCAAACCATCATCAGCATGTATATCGATGTGTAGACTCTCTCCGCACCAGCCACCGACACCACCGCAGTGACAAGTAGCACCACCTCCCTACGCACTATCTCCAAAGCACGTCACGGTTGCCACCGGTACCCCACAACACCATGCCGCCAAGTACCACCAGCAACATAGCTTGAAGTCTCTGGAGGATCTGTTGTGCGTAGCACCTGCCGAACAACATGACTCATTGTAGCACCTGTCGGTTAAGCATGACTTGACATCGCTGCCGAAGCTCCGTGCAAGACAAAGCCACTCTACATGTCCTGCCTCTTCCATTCAGCGATGCTCCCAAGAGAGAACACGGCACCGCGGCGCCGCCATCGCCTGATCCAAAGATCTTAGGGTTTCCCCCGACGTAGCATGATTTTGGTCGACACTAGGTGCACGACGATGCCTTCATCAAGGTACCGACGTGTTAACGCCGCCATCGCCGGCCAACGGCTCGGTTTTCACCGGCACCTAGGTCTCCCAGCCTCGCTGCCGGGACTAGATGACGGATCCCGATATCCGCCAAACCAGCCTCAGACCGACCACCTTCGACGGAGAAGATGCCCACCGCCACCAAACCCAGGGCCTCTACCCTGAGCATCCTCATGATGCGTAGTAGAGCCTAGAAAAGACGCACGACGTATGACCAAGGATGATGGATGACAGAGAAGTAGGACGATCCAAGAAACCCTAGATCGCCACCTCCATCCGCCCAGCCGGCTTTAGCCCTGCCGCCGGTGCTCCCTGGCCGCTGCCACAACGCCATCACCACCGTCGGTCGGGCTGCAGGCCGCCGCCGCCGCTCGAGGCCGAGGCCACCGCCACCATGATGGATCAGATCAGCGCGCAAGGACGAGATCCCGCCACCACCCAGCCGTGGGGACTTTGCCCAGCGACGGTGCTTGCGGCGACGGGATAGGGTGGCTCTAGGTGGGAGGTGGGGAGTGGCCGGGAGGGAGGGGTTCCGCCCGGTGCGGCCAGGCGTCACCGCACAGGGTCGGGAGGGAGGGAGAATCACTAGTAGAAAATGGACCTTTGGTCCAGTGGCATTAGTCCCAGTTCTGCTACAAACCGGGACTAATGCCCTAGTCCCAACGGCTCTATCTGGCTGCAGGGGGCAGCATACACTAGTCCCGGTTCCAACAGACCCTTTAGTCCCGGTTTGTGACAAACCGGGACTAAAGGGTGTCAGGCAGGCTGGGTACGATGCCAGACCCTTTAGTCCCAGTTTGTTATACGAACCGGGACTAAAGGTGGACCTTTAGTCCCGGTTCTAGAAACAAACTGGGACTAAAGGCCTGGCTATATCTTCTTCCCCAACCTGCTCGAGCCACCATTTCAAGCTGGTGGCTCCTCTCTCTTTCTTGCTTCAACAAGCTCGAGTTCATGCCCAATTTTCTCTCAAGATTTGTCTATATTTTGTGGTGCCCCATCTATCCAAAGGTTCTAAAAGGTGAGCAACTTCATCCTTTGAACTCTCATTGCTATATTAGCTCATTTCATGCTCTATCTTGTAGATGGATTTGTGGATTTAGTTTGGTAGTAATTTTTGCAATGATAATATGAGATCGATGTTTAGATTCTATCTATCTTGTATTAATGTAAGGAACTCCAAGATAAATATCACAATATTTGGATTCTATCTATATATCTTGTTTTGGCAAATAGTCTTGAAATTTGATTTTAGAAGCACACACATGCGCGAGTTCATCATTCTAACTAGCTGGGCAAAATACCCTTCTTTGTCTTCTACCTACCTTCAGCAAACTGAAAAAATTGTAACAAAGATAGGTTTAATTCATAAAAGCTTGATAAGAAGACATCACAGTACATCTTCGAGAAGCTCCTCTATGGCGAGCTCCTCGAAGATGTCCGAGGATAGGAGGATCCTCAGACATCTTCGAGAAGCTCCGCCTTAGTGGTGTCCCTCTTGCACCATCTTGGAGTAAATAACTTCTCTAGATATAGATTAATACGTCGGGTAACTAAAACAATTCACATATTAGGGAGTGCCTCTATGGCGAGCTCCTCGAAGATGTCTGAGGACGGGATCCTAAGACATCTTCGAGAAGCTCTACCGTAGTGGTGTCCTTGCTCTCACACACCATCTTTCAGTTTATATCTTCTCTAGCTAGATCAGTATGCTGGTGGAGCTAACTAATTTCACATATTAGGGAGTGCCTCTATGGCGAGATCCTCAAAGATGTCTGAAGACGAGGTCCTAAGACATCTTCGAGAAGCTCCGCCATAGTGGTGTCCCTGGTCTCGCACACCATCTTGCAGTTCTTCACAAGAATGCATACCTATTTATAGATTAAGTAGCACAACATAGTGTCGGGCAATGAAGACATAATGTCGACACACTCACCTATGGTATTGTGCTGTCACCCACCCAAAATTGTGTCGTAATTTACTGGATTAGTGTTTCCCATTGAGAACATAGTGTTAACATGTTGTCGCCACATCCACATTTAGTCCCGGTTGGTGCCTCCAACCGGGACTAAAGGTTCATCATATCTTTAGTTCTGGTTGTTGGCTTTAATTTTGTTTTTAGACCAGTACTAATTTCATCATGATTATGTTTGATGTACTTAATTATATAATGCAGATGAGCCGGCAATGGATGTACGCTGACTGACTCTCTAGCGAGTTCATTAAAGGCGTGCATTCTTTTTTCCTTGTGGCCGAGGCAAACAAGCGGAATGGGTTTATGTCTTGTCCATGTGGTGTTTGTCAGAATCATAAGGAATACTCTTCCTTAAGAGTCCTTCACAGCCACCTGTTTCGGTCCGGTTTCATGACCGGCTATAATTGTTGGACCAAGCATGGATAAAGAGGGGTTATGATGGAAGACAACGAAGAAGAAGAGAATGATAATGACTACCCTACTATGTCCTCTGAATACAATGGTACTACAATGGAAGACAATGATGAAGAAGAAGATGAAGGACGGGCATCAGATCTGCCCAATGATGATCTTAGTCGGGCCATTGCTGATGCCCAGGAAGAATGCGTAACTAAAAGGGAGAGGTTGAAGTTCAAACAGATGTTAGAGGATCACAACAAATTGTTGTACCCAACTTGTGAAGCTGGGCACAAAAAACCGGGTAGCACACTGGAATTGCTGCAATGGAAGGCAGAGAACGGTGTGACTGACAAAGGATTTGAAAAGTTGCTTCCAAAGGATAACAAACTGCCCGCCAGTCCCGACGAAGCAAAGAAGGTTGTCTGCCCTCTAGGATTAGAGGTGCAGAAGATACATGCATGCATTAATGACTGCATCCTCTAACGCGGCGAGGAGTACGAGAATTTGGATGCATGCCTAGTATGCATTGCATTGCGGTATAAGATAAGACAAGATGACTCTGGTGATGTTTAGGGTGAGCGCCGCATGAAGAGGGTTCCTGCCAAGGTGATGTGGTATGCCTCCTATAATACCACAGTTGAAACGTTTGTTCAGGAACAAAGAGCATGCCAAGTTATTGCGATGTCACATGGAAGACCGTAAGAAAGACGAGATGTTGAGACACCCCACTGATGTGTCACAGTGGAGAAAATCGAGAGAGAGTTCCTGGACTTTGGAGGTGATGCGAGGAACTTATGGTTTGGTCTAAGTACAGATGGCATGAATACTTTTGGGGAGCAGAGCTGCAGTCATAGCACCTGGCCTGTGACTTTGTGTATCTATAACCTTCCTCCTTGGTTGTGCATGAAGCAGAAGTTTATTATGATGCCAGTGCTCATCCAAGGCCTGAAGCAACCCGGCAATGACATTAATGTGTACCTAAGGCCATTAGTTGAAAAACTCTTACAGTTGTAGCACAGACAAGGTGTACGTGTGTGGGATGAGAACAAGCAGGAGGAATTTGACCTACGAGCATTGTTGTTCATAACAATCAATGATTGACCCACTCTTAGTAACATTTCAGGACAGACAAACAAGGTATACAATGCATGCACACACTATTTAAATGAGACTGAAAGTATATATTTGGATAAATGTAAGAAGAATGTGTACCCGGGGAATCGTCGTTTTCTTCCGCCCACACACACCCTAAGAAAGAAATGTAAGCATTTAAATGATGAGGTAGACATCCGGTGTAAGCCTATCCGCCGTACTGGTGATGATGTATTTGATATGGTGAAGAATTTAAAAGTAATCTTTGGAAAGGGTCCTGGTAGAAAATATGTTCCGAAGGACGATGTAAGACACGCACCCATGTGGAATAAGAAATCTATATTTTGGGATCTACCCTATTGGAAAGTCCTAGAGGTCCGCTCTGCAATTGATGTGATGCACCTGACAAAGAATCTTTGCGTGACGCTGCTAGGCTTCTTGGGCGTGTATGGGAAGAATAAAGATACACCGGAAGCACGGCAGGACCAACAACATATGAAAGACTGAGACAGCATGCATCCAGAGCTGTTTGAAGGTACTGCCAGCTACACTCTTACCAAAGAAGAGAAGGAAATCTTTTTTGAAGTCCTTTACAGTATCAAGGTCCCGTCTGGTTTCTCGCCGAACATAAAGGCAATAATAAATATGGCAGAGAAATTTTTTCAAAACCTAAAGTCTCATGACTGCCACGTGCTTATGACACAACTGCTTCCGATTGCATTGATGGGACTCCTGCCAGAAAATGTTCGAGTACCTATTATGAAGCTATGTGCGTTTCTCAATGCAATTTCTCAGAAGGTAATCAGTCTAAATAGTCTACCAAGGTTACAGAAAGATGTGGTCCAATGTCTTATCAGCTTTGAGTTGGTGTTCCCACCATCCTTTTTCAATATTATGACGCACCTCCTAATTCACTTAGTTGAAGAGATTAACATTCTCGGTCTTGTATTTCTACACAATATGTTCCCCTTTGAGAGGTTCATGGGAGTCTTAAAGAAATATGTTCATAACCGTGCTAGGCTAGAAGGAAGCATCTCAAAGAGATATGGAACAGAGGAGGTCATTGAGTTTTGTGTTGACTTTATTCCTGACCTTAAGCCCATCGGTATTCCTGAATCACGGCATGAGGGTAGACTGAGTGGAAAATGCACGCTAGGAAATAAAGCAAGGATATGTATGGACGGTCATTCTCTCACTAAAGCACACTACACAGTTCTGCAAAGTTCCACCTTGGTGGCTCCGTATATCAAGGAACACAAGAATATTGTACACTCCAAGAACCTGAGGAAGCCTAGCTCCTGGATTAGAGATGAACACATGAGGAATTTCGGCGGTTGATTGTAGACACATCTCATGAATGACATCAATGTTGGAGAGCAGTTGTACTTATTGGCTAAGTCACCATCTTCGACTATATTGACTTTCCAAGGGTACGAGATAAATGGGAATACATTTTACACGATCGCCCAAGATAAAAAGAGCACCAACCAAAATAGTGGTGTCCGATTTGATGCAACTGACGAGAATGGGAAAAAGGATACATATAATGGTTACATAGAGGAGATATGAGAACTTGACTATGGACCTTATTTTAAGGTCCCTTTATTTCGGTGCAAATGGGTCAAGCTAACAGGTTGAGGTAGACAAGAAATACGGAATGACAATAGTGGATCTCAACAACAGTGGCGGGAAGCGGGAAAAAATAGCGGAAAACATGGCGAGAAGCGGGGGAAAATAGCGGAAAAACATGGCGGGAAGCGGGGAAATGGCGGGAAATATCTAGTCCCGGTTAGTGGCTCCAACTGGGACTAAAGGCCCCCGAAATATCTTTTAGTCCCAGTTACTAGTTTTAGTATTAAATATTATATTTCTAATGAGTATATTATTTTTTGTAAATATTTTGATATATTATATGTATTTTTCTATTTTTTAAATAATAAACTATATTTTTCCAACATTTATATTAAATATAATACTTGTTAAACAATAGATAATTTCATTTAAGTTGTATAATAGAGTATGATAATAGATTTAAATTATAGATTTTCTTTTCTGAAAATTTTGATATATAATACATAATTTTCTTAAAATTTTAACCATTTTTCTTTTTAGCGCTAAACCCCTCCCCTTTAGCCCCGGTTTGTAATACAAACTGGGACTAAAGGGACCTTTAGTCCCAGTTTGTATTACAAATCGGGGCTAAAGGGGTATGGCGCGCGGGAATAGCGGCGGGCCAAAAAAACCTTTAGTCCCGGTTTGTAATACAAACCTTGGCTAAAGGTCTGGGGGTATAAATACCCCCACCTCCACCTCGGATCGATCCACGACCCGGAGCACTTGATCTTCTTCACGAACGACTGCTGCCGCTGCGCCCGAGCTCGTCGTCGCCGCACCCATACGTGGAGGATCACGCCGTCGCCGTCCATCCCGCTCACCGCCGCCGCGCCCGTACGTGGAGGACACCGCCCGCACCCACTGTCCCCCCACGCCGCCGCCCGCCGTGAGGAGGTCCAGCGCCGCGCCACCACCCGCGCCACCCGTCGAGGAGCTCGCCTTTGTCGCGCCCTCCACCGTCCTACATGTGAGTTAGGGTTAGTGTTATTGTTAGGGATTTTAGTTAGTATTAGGGTTAATTAGGTGAATTTAGTTAGTATTAGAATTAGTATTAGTTATTAGTATTATTAGTATTAGTTAGGTTAATTTAGAATTAGTATTATTATTACTTGTTAGAATTAGTATTAGTTGTTAGTATTAGTATTAGTTAAGTTAGAATTAGAATTAGTATTAGTATTAGCTGTTAGTAATAGTATTAGTTAGGTAAATACCCCCACCTCCACCCCAGGTCTAGCCATGACCCTTTAGTTAAGTTAGAATTAGAATTAGTATTAGTTGTTAGTATTAGTATTAGTTAGATAAATACCCCCACATCCACCTCGGATCTAGCCATTACCCGGAGAGTCCGATTCGTCCTGGGGGTATAACTAACCCTAAATAGTTGTTTATAGTAGTTAGTGTTAGGCTATTTTCTTCATTGTATACCTTGTGCCTTCTCTTGTCAAAACAATTTCATTAGGGTTAGTTAGGGTTAGTTAGAATACTTAGTTAATTAGGTTTAGTTTAATTAGTGTTAGGTTTAGGGTTAGTGTTATTAGGGCAATAGTTAGTGATTTAGTTACTGTTTATGTTTTATGATTGTTTATTGCTATTATTTAGTTATGCCGCGTCCTCCTCGTTCGAGCGTACTGGACTCCATCGGTTCTGGGGATGTCCGAGCCTGGGGTCCGTCAGGTTGGCACTGGGAGGTGATACCTGTCGAGACTTGTACCTTGGTGAGAAATCCGGGTATCATCGTCGACCCAGAGCTTCTTTGGTGGCGTCCACGAGGTCCAGGAGTGGTGCAGAGGGAGCCAACCCCCGAGGAGGTGGTACGTCGTCATATCAGGGAGGAGGACGAGCACGTCCGCCGATATATGTATCTTTTGGAGACCAGGTTCTCCAATATCTGGCAGGTTCACGGATCTCACCTGAGATATTCTCCGGTGATGGTTCCTCTTCTCTGGGTGCAGAGCTGCCGTGGCACAGAACGGGGCAGCCAAGTTTGCTAGTTTGATATTATGAGCGAGATATGAGCGAGATGTATTATTGTACTTTATCTTATATTGTTGTACTTTATCTTAATGCAAAATTGTTTCATTATTAGTATGTAATCTTTTTTCTGTATCCAAGTTGTCGCAATTGTAATATTCTTTTACTTAATGCAAAATTGTTTTATCTTTTTCTTTATTAGTTAAGCTATGGACGGTAGACAAAATGAAGAGGAGATTCTCAACATGATAGATGAGGGCACTGGGGGTTCTTATTACGATGATGGCTCCTAGTATCTTAATTTGTCTGGAGGAGATGAGAGTGGAGACGATAGTGGATACGATGGTGCTGACCATGGTGGAGACCATGGTGAAGACACCTTAATAACAAAGTCCGGTGAGGTATATAAAGCCTCTACTGATCGATCACTAGTATAGATGCACTAATTGATTCGTATATATGTACTGACGAATGTTTCTTCTCTTAGACCTCCGCATCGGGCCAATCTTCTATAAGGAAAAGAGGCCCGACACAAAAGTTGCCCGCTGATGTCCGTTTCAGCATTGACTTAGTCTCTGCGCTAAGTCAACCGTTGGAGCCCAAACAATCTGTGAATGCATTTGTACATTAATGCGGAGTGATTGTTAGAGACACCGTCCTGATCACCATGCGAGAGTGGAATAAGCCAGGAAAAAAAAGGGATCTAGCTGGGGCTAGTTTTGTAGATGACAGAGCGAGAGATGCGATGTGGAATTCTCTCGTGACACATTTTACCCTACCAGTCTTGGAGACTGATGAGCTCACACAGCAAATGACGAGGAAAGTCAAGGAGTGGGCTCTTAAGAAGATGGGCAAACTATTCAAGGAGTGGAAGAAAAGATTGTACCACAACTATGTATTGAATAAAAAACTCCTCCATTCACTGGCCCACTAGAGATGCAGCAGGATAACTGGGCCGCATTTGTGGAATACAAGACCTCAGCACCAGCTGTGGCAATGTCAGAAAAGAATAAGCTAAATGCATCCAAAAAGAAATATCACCATCATATGGGCACATGTGGCTACAAGACTTCCATGCCTAAGTGGGATAAAGCCGAGGCCGACCTGGTGGCTAAAGGGGTCACTCCAACTATGTTTGATTGGCCCTTGAGGTCAAGAAATTGGTTACTCGGGCATGGGGCATCGTATGACCCAGAAACAGGCGAGATTGTTGCAGCCAAAGAAGTTGCTGCACCCAAGGATGAACTTATTAAAGTGATAAAAAAGGTTGAAGAGGGAAAGTTTGTTCCCGACAGAGAGAACGATGAGCTGACAAAGGCCCTCGGGAATCCTGAAAAGGCTGAACGAACAAGAAGGTTCAGACCTTCTTGTCCATGGGCTATCGGGTTTCCCGAGGACCTTGACACGTACAGAAGCCGATCGAGAAAAACAAAGCGGCAAAAAGAGGAGGATGCGAAGCGGTTCGCGAGGTTTGAAGCCATGCTGCAGGAGCATCGGCAGGAGCTTAATGAACTTAAAGGACTCCGACAGCAAGAAGATCCTCGCACTTTACAAGACGGTCAGCGCAAAATCAGCATGGCTTCCACGGAGGGCCACGGTAATGATGCAACAATGGATGTGTACCCCGTGGATGCAATTAAGGAGAAGACTAGTTGTGAGCTGCATGTTGAACTGAAGAACATATCCATGAAGGTGGCGGTCGGCTTTGCTTTACCTTTTGCACCAGGAGCGACCTACCATTGCAATCCGATTCCAGCTGGCTATGCTCGTGTTGGTGTGGATGAAGTTCAACTGCTGTGTCAGTCACTACTGCTTGACTTCCTTGGAGGTGAAGGGGAGACGACACTAGGAGAAGTCACGAGTGGCTTCATTCTTTGGAAAAAAGAATACATCAAGTTTCCAGGCTCGACACCAAGGCCACCTTCTCCACCGAGAAACAATCCATCACCTCCAAGGCCACCGTCTCCTCCCAGTAAAAGTCCACCTCCAAGTCCACCTCCAAGGGCACCGTCTCCTCCCAGTAAAATTCCACCACCTCCAAGTACAATCCATGACCTCAACACGAGTCCATCTCAATCTACGCAGCCTCCTCCGCCCACTAAGGGCCAAAAGCAGAAGAATAGCACCGCTCCGTCGAGCGATAACCGACGCCCAAAGTGATAGTTGTCGCCCCTCCCAAGAGTACTGCTGGTTCCTCCCAAGAGGGCTTACGACCTGAACGATGAGGAGACCGATGCGGTCGTACGGGCCAAAGTGGATGCTTATTTTAAAAAGAAACAACCTGAGCCAGACCTCCAAATAAAACCCGGAAACCAAGGAGCACTTTAGGAAATTACTGACGCAGCCATCCCAAGCTCAGTTAAATGCGCCAGATGACTATACACGATGACTTCAGAAGACACTGAAACAGAAGAGATCAAGTGGTAGAGGAAGCATCACAAAAGACGTTCCCCAACAGGGGGAACAAGCAAATCACTCGAGTGGTAGCGGAAGCATCAGAATGGACATTCCCTAGCTGGGGAAACAAGCAAAACAATCGAGTGGTAGCCGGAGAACCAAAAGAGACGTTCCCCAGCTGGGGAAACAAGCAAATCAATCGCTCCCCCCGCTCCAGGTGTACATACCCGAACCTCAACTATATGGGGGAGAACCTTTGCATATGGAAAGGGCTAAGATATTGGCCGAGCAATGTAATATGTCTATTCATGACATTATTCATGGCGATCATATGCCCAAGGCTGAGGTAGCACCCAAATTTGTTCACGGGAAGCCTCTGGTCAGTTCTGAGAGGCTTCGGGATATGCCAACAAAAATGCGACGATTGCATGAATGGTACATAAAAGTATCAAAAGAAGAGCGATATTGGCTCATAGCGAAAGTTTGAAAAGAGCATTACTTCAGTGAGGACGAGGTCCCTATTGAATTTACAGAATTCTTCCAGTTATTCAATCTGAAGGAACTCGACAAATCTATCCTCAGTTGCTATTGTCTGTAGGTGATTACTTTATTTATGTAATTAAGTCTCTAGCCCAGCTTGTTCAATTCATTACTGGTAAGTATATTCACTATATTCTTTTGTACGCTATATATAATGATGCAGATTGAAGATTCTCGAATGTAAAAGAAAGGCTATCAACGGATTTGGGTTCATTGACCCACATCGAGTTAATGGAGTTGTGCTAAAGGATAAGCCACTGGTTGGTCCGGTTTCTCACGAACCAGCATTTCTGTAATGAAATACTATTTCCTTACCACTTCGGGTGAGCGTGTTATTGTACATATTAACTTTTACTTACTCGATGTTCAGTGTAAATGATAAGTTACTGACGTATATAAATATTGCGTATCTACCACTGGATTCTTCTAAGCATTTCAGTTGACTTGGGAAGAGTTCACATCATGGACTCACTAAACAAAGACATGGAAGAGTACCGCAGCATTATCGATATGCTCCAGAGGTAATTTCAACCATTATCGCACTATATCGGTTTCTTTCATTTATTTTCTGGATATCAAGTAGTTATTAACCCATACATTCATTTTTTTTGTCGGGTAGTGTTTGGACACGGTTCAAGAACAAGGTCTGCGGTCAGTGGTGTGAGGAGCTATTTTTTAAATCGGTCTCGGTAAGTAATACGAGCTAGGTCCGCGCATCTATTTAATTCTAGTTTATGTATATTTATCATGCTAGAGTTATTATTTGATTGAATTCTATTCTTGTAAAGTGCGCGAGGCAGCCACATGGGACTAATCTATGTGGATTCTACGTGTGCGAGTTCATTCGCATCACTACTGAGAAGCCTTTGGAAACTGTTCGAATAAGTAAAAAATATATTCACCCTTTATTTTTATTACAAAAAGTTATGTTGAGTCTAATTCATATGATCTCCTTCTTTATAGTTGGACACGATGCGGGACAAGCTCCTACCACATGACCGCCTACTAGCAATCCAAGAGGAATTGGCTGGATTTTTTGTCGACGAGGTCATAGACCCATACGAAGAATACTCTCTAGATAGACCCTAAAGCATCCATGTAATGATCTCCATGTAATCAAATAGACACGCTCTGGACCCGGTTGAGAATCCATGTAATGATCGACCTCCATGCATGTATGCTTGTAAGAGAAATTATATTATATATGCATCAACGTGTACAAGTACCGTGTAGTAGCATTGTGTATGTATACGAAAACTTGTTTATAATGAAAACACAGAATGAAAAATAATTGAACACAAAACATAAAACCCTAAAACCCTATCTCCTACCGCGGCAGCCACCCGATAGTCCCGGTTCGTGTTACGAACCGAAACTAAATGTCCTCCAGCCTAGCGTGGCTCGTGGGGCTACGTGGTGCACCTCTAGTCCCGGTTCGTAACATAACCGGGACTAAAGGTCGGACCTTTAATTTCACTTTGGCAGTCCCGGTTTGCAATCCGGGACTAAAGGTCCTTACAAACCCAGGTTAATGGTCTGGTTTCTACTAGTGTATATGGACATAGATGAGGCCTTTTATGGTACCTTCAAATAAATTATAGCCATCCATTTCAGTGGATCTAAAGGCCTATATTACTTTATATTAGTCCAAAAAACATAACTAGTACAATTTATACTAGTGGCCTCAAAGGGGCAGAATGGGTACAACACCAGAAAAAATCTCGTACGTTCACAAGCCTCGAGCTAGGCTTGGCCCAACACCATCCATACGTGACCAGAGTGTGGTTTAGTTAGAGGGGAAAATTACCTTTGTAACCTAAATCCTAGTTCGTCCCCAGTTCCTCCCGATGGTGGCGTGTAGCCGCCGCCGCTGGTCATCCACGCAAGCACGCATCGCTTCGTCCGCGCGGCAGCACGTCTCATCTACGTTCGCGGTGGCCGCCTAGTAGGCGATCCCCGTTCCCAACTCTTCTTTCTCTGGCCTCCTCCTCATCCCTTGCAGCTCCATCTCACCGTCACCGGCTTCCTATCTGTCGGCGGCGGCGGTTGCCCGGTGACACGATGTGGGTGGAGGAGGATGAGTTCGACGATGGCGTCGACCTGTACTTCACTAGCGGGGAACCAATGGTCGTCGTGGGCAGCCACTGCAAGCAAATGCCTCGCCGATGGCACAGACCAGTGTCTCTCCAATGGAAAAGATCGATACATTCAACTAGATATAGTAAACGTTGACATCCCAACGATCGTCGTACCGCTTTATGCAACAAACCAATAGCCTCTTTGAAGATTTTGATCAAAGATCGTTTCTTTGAATTTGTTGGGTTTGGAGATGAAACCTCTGCTTTTTTTATCTTCGTGATCAAAGCAGCTTTTGTAGCTACAACCCTTTTCATCCACAGCGATAAAAATGTACTCCAGCATAGATAAGTTCAGTAATGTGTCATTTCCTATTTAAAATGATATCTAGAACCTAAGGTTGAACTATTCTGTAGTTGATCAAACACTGACGTGGTAATAGCTCCAGACTTTTGACAACATTATGTGCGATTAGACAGCATTTGGACAACATTTCGTCAATTTTTTCAAATGTCAGCAGATATTTTTCCACAACGGAAACAATAGATATATGGAAGAAACAACAAAATTAAGCCACTGAACATTTCCAGTTCACATTTCACATGTCAGTACATGAAAGCATTAAGCAACTGTTGGGATATTACAAATCAACAGCTTGTTCCACACAAAATCTCAGATAGCCTGAAAATACAAATACCAAGTTTGGCATTAACACTTAGTTCTACAAACACACTTCACCATATGGGCCATCCAAGCCTAATACTCCAAACACACTTGTTTATAATTTAGTCTTCATCATCTTGCCACAGCAGTCGAAGATGCTTTTTTACTTATATGAAGTAACACCAAGAACCTGAACAACCAACATGAACAATGAGTGGTATATAAGAAACATTCTCAGAAACCTATTTTAGCATTAACAAGTAATCTTGCTATATACACTATTTACTAGCGTAGGTCATGCCAGAATGATATAGCTCTTTAACTAACCACATAAATCTCATAGAGAATGAGAGAGTATCCTAGAGTTAACTGCTTATTTCTTCAAATCACCAACTGCCTGGTTTATCAGCAGTATTCAGTCTTGATGATTTTCCATGTAATATGTGCATATGCCCCATTCAGCTGTAAAAGAACTAGCTAAATTATATCTTAAAAGTGGTCAAATGTGGAGCAGTACAATGAGGATACTTTCAAAATCACTGATACAGTGATGTTAGTGTTGTGCTGAACGTCAAACTTTCTGTAGTCTAGCCTGAATGTCTAATACTTCCTCCGTTTCAAAATATAAGATGTTTTAGCTTTGTGAATAGAGTGTATCTAGGTTTGGAGTGAACCTATATATTAAAAGTAGTCTACATACAACTCATTTCACAAAGCTAAAACATCTTATATTTTGAAACAGAGGGAGTAGTTGTTATCTTGTTCCTAGTCACAGTCTCACAACATTACATGATATGCCAGTGCAGTATTTTCTAATACGAAAGAGCTAGAGTAATTATAGGTGACCATTTTTTGAGCAACGCAACTTGGTGGCTCGCTGCAGGTCGACGCCCAACAGAGGATTCCTGGACATTGTGAAGCATATTTTTCAGTCACTCTTGTCGTATTATCCTTAATCTAGACTCTAGAGCAAATAGAACTGTAGGAGGGGTCAGAGAGAACTATGTGTGCTACCTGTTCTCGGGCGGCCGTCAGCGTCCAACTCCAGCGTTTGGAGTGGCGTCGTCGTCGGTGGCGACGTACAGGGTGGAGTCGGCGGCGGAGGCGTGCGGGCTAGAGGCGGCGAAGGCCGTCGGCGTCCACCTCCCGCGTGCCTTGTGGCGTCCGCGCCGTCGGCGTGCGTGAGGGAGTCGTCGGCGAAGGCGGCGACGTAAGGCGGCGGCGGCCGGGATTCCTGATTTTTTCCAGAGACGATGGAGTTAGCCGTTCGGTACGGGCTCCTGGGCCTAATCTCCGTGACATTAGAAAAAAAACTTTAGTAGCGGAATGTCTGAAATATCCACGTCTCTAAACCATTGGATCAGTTTATACCGGTCCCTGTCTTTAGAGTAGTAAAAGGTACGGTAAAACTAGCCATAGATAATCATTGTTAGAGCCCAAACTAAGTGAGTACTAATCCATGTTGCAGACACATGTCAAAGCCCAACTGGAAACAAAACAGCTCAGTGCACATGTTTACCATCGATCGTGGGGAGCCAGGAAGCCTACATCCAAGCCGTAATTTCTTCGCCCGTTCCCTCGGCCGATCGGTGGATCTAGCTAGCTAGCTGCGAACTTGCTATGCCGCCCTAAAAAAAATCTTGCTAGGCGGCGTCGCCGTCTGGCGAGCTGCTGGCCGGGCGCTAGAAGAGGAGCACACGGACGAAGGACGTACCGTCTTAGCAGTTGTGTTGATCATGAATCCATTGATCATCCTAGAATCCTAGTTGTAAATGATCAAGATTGAAGAACTCAATTTTGAAGGTAACACCCCTCTACCCAGGTTATATAGCTTTGTTGAATGGATCACGTCATGTTAGTCCAGTTAAATAGAACACACATGTAGGATAATTTATCTTCAAGATATTTTTTTACAACGTAATCACTTTGTTAATTTGGTATAAGATTCTACATAATTGTTAAACATGTGCATATAAAATAACTCTCTCCTTCCGCACTTCAAATTACATATGTAATTTTGATAATAATTGATGGCCCAAAATATGAGTTCTGGCACTGTGTATTTTCACTTCCTGTTGACAACTCTCATTCAATTGGCCTTTAGATATAAAAAAATAGACATGTCTCGCATGAAAAATACCAAAAACAATTATGGAGGTCTATTTACTAGGTATCAAAGGCTTATGAAAATTTCCACTCACCCTCCCTTATGTCCAATTCCCGGCTCTGCCCCCCATGGTGGGCTTACAAATTACAGAGATCTCCAAATAAACTAAAAATTACAGAGACCTCCTCAACTTTACAAAAGGACATTCAAAAGAAAATGTAGAACGCCAACATGTCCTTCTCCATCGATGATGAAGGCAAGCTCGACGCCATGGCCACCCACACGGTCTCCGGGAAGAGACCACTTGGAGACAACTCATCGTTGAATGTCATGACAGAGCCGTAGAACACCCTAGAGATGCAAGTGGGTCAACATAAGGATATGCTCTACCCTCTTTAGTTTAACAAAATAAACTAACTTTTTTTATGACATTACCATTTTGAAAATTACAATGTGTGCGTGCTCCCCCACAAAATGATAAGATGAACAAGATTACAGTGTGCGCTTTCTTAAGCTTGATTGTGGAAAAAGTCTACGGTTCCATGCATGCATGCCAAAATTTGTCTTCGATGACGTGTTTTCTTTTCAAAAGCTGCCTCCTTCATTCCGGATAAATTTCATACGAGGTGTTTTCCAACTTTGGTGTATTTCTCTTTTGCTACTAGTAACATTCATAATGAGATATTTATTTATTTATAGAATTTTCAAACTTTCTGAATGCTGAAACTTGAATTATTTTGAACTTACAATAATTTTAAGATTTATAAGGATTTGAGTATTCAAAAATTTCAGAATTTCAACCCTTCAATTTTCTTTGAGTATCAAACTTTGTCAAAAAAAATTTGTCAGAAACTTATTTTTTTTGGAGTATCAAACTTTTTGGATTTGAGACTTTATCGTCATCTACAACATCAGTTTTTTTTCAACTATATAAAATATCTGAACAAAAATCCCATAGAGATAGAGAGAAAGGATGTCATGTGGTGGCCCCCTCTTTGTCGTCCTCTATAACAACAGCAAGGCGCCCAAAAGTGAGTCTAATGGGTTTTTACCGCTTTTAGTTTAACTAGTTATTTTTAACACGGGTAAGATCCCTAAGGGTCTAGAAGCTACACTACTCAAGAGTGGTGGGCTTACAAATTACAAAGACCTCCAAAAAAACTAAAATTACATCGTTGTCCTAAACTTCACAAAAGGACCCTGAGATAAGTGTAGAACGTCGCCATGTACTTATCCATCGATGAAGAAGACGGGCTCGATGCCACAGCCACCCGCACTGTCATGGGGACGATACCACTTGGAGACAGCCTAGCGTTGAACGCCACAATAGAGTTGTAGAAGACCCTTCCCTTTGGATCACCGACAGGGAGGGAGAGGATGAGATGGCACCTTCACAAGGCCAACATTAGAGCACAAAGTGGTGGACCGGCGTCCATTAGAGCTAGCAGCTAGATGGCATATCACTGTCACAGAGGTGTTGCTGGTGATGCGCTTTACTAGTACTCCAAACTTGCAGTTTTTATATAATGATATCCATACCAGTTGAGGCTCAACCACACTTGTTTTGAGGGGTAGGCCATGTGAATCTCATACTCCATATTCAACTTTGACCTCTAGAGCATCATGAAGAGGCATAGTAGCACCACCAGCCACTAGGAGCTGCTCGACCGCTCCGACGACCATCTCCCATTTGTCATAGCACCAAACTCCACGAAGAATAACTATAGAAAGAAAATCCTACCACTATAATGAACAAGAGTTAGTCGACCTCCTCTCCCCAACTCACTCTGTCTAGCGAGGCCCCTAGACGATATGAGCTAGGAGTAGCTATTGGAAAAATGAGCAATTTACCATAGAATTTAATCAACGAAAATAGTAGATAAAATATGGTTAGAAATATAGCAATAAAACTAATCATGGAATCTAACACACACAGAGAGAGTGTGTAAACAACTATTCTAAATAGATTGCTGCATATAGTATATGAAGCATAAGTTGCAGTGGAAGGCAGAAGTTCTGAATAAGATGAAGAAATATAACATATGTTGCAGAAGATGAACCACTTGCATTGACATTTGGACCAGTCATGTCGTCGAAGAGGTTGTCGGTGTCTGGGAAGAAGTTGTTGTTGGGGGAAGATGTCGTGTTGTCTGTGAAGGAGTCCATGATGAAGCCATTAGTCACTTGTGAGCGCTTTCCAAAAACCTTATCACCCTTCTCCCGTACATGACTTGAAGCAGCTGGGTCTTGGAGGCCTACTATCCCGGCTCGCGGTGCACGCCGCGGGACGTGATGGGGAAGACTGGTGGGTGCTTAGAGCTTTGGAACTAGAGGTGCTATGTAATGGTATGTTGTGCAGAGAGGAGAGACTGCTCTTATATAGGCACGAGAGGGAGAGGCCAACATGCTCCCGCAGCATGCGCAAGCGCGCTGTGACGAGGCAAGGCGTGGCTGGCATAGGTATGCCCAATGGGTGTTCACCCTTGTCCTATTTGGTCCGGCCCAACAAGAGGCCCATGTGACAATATGCTTGCGCCATAGGTACCTCACTTCCTTTTGTTTCCAAAATCCGATTATATGGTGCCCATGTTGCCTATCATGACACCCAAATCATATGTATAGCCACGTATACATAATTAGTGACTGTCGAATCATTGATAATATGTCCGAAATAATAAGTTGAATACATGTGTGTGATTTACACTTGACGAAATAACACCGCTTATAATACTCACCCGAAAACATAAAAATGATATGTATTCCACTAATTTTGTACACTTGCAATTTGATTTGATTTTAGTCAGTGCTATAGGAAGATAACTTTTCCACAATATTTAATTCGATTGCATAAGCAAAATATTTGTACGGTTTATCAAACGGTTACTGTAAACCCTTTACATTGGATAAGAAACATATTTTTACACTTTATCAGACGGATATTGTTAACCCTTTACATTGGATAATTATGCAATTATACTTGCATGGCAATCCCTTCCTACACCGATGAGGTCATCTCCGTATTGTGCATTTGAATTGCCCTGCTACTCTCCTCATCAATTGGGGAATTAGTTGCATGCACAGCTGTTTTGTTTGGGATTCTTGTACGTCTCCTAGCCTTTTCAGCCCAGTTGACCAGGCCTTCAGCCACATTATCATCAAATATAGATCTCTTGAAGGAATTCCCCATCTTCATTAATACATAGACATAATTAGAATATAATTACAAATCAAAACATATTAGTTAGTTCATGTTAACAATTATCTATATCGCGGGATTAAATTGCGAAAACAAACTTTGTATTACTCAAGTATAACCTACTTGTATTTCAAATTAAAGTAAAAACTAATAAAACCCAATAAAAAGGATAGAAAGGGCTAATTTCTAACGATTTTTTATATGATCGCTTTCACTAAGTGAACTCACATGAGAGATGATGGCGTAAAGCGGTAGGGTCATGTAGCCGCAAAGAAGTTGACTAATGACACTGAAAGAAAGAAAGCCAATGAGTACAATCTCAAAATGTGTCAAGATGTCATTTCAATATAGTAATTTTTTCATGTACCTTATGACAAGTCGAGTAATAACATATGTTGGTTTTCCCATGATGCATGAGTTGAAGCCGTATGTTACCTGCAAGGTTCATGATTGCAAGTTTTAGTAATACTTGTACTTACCTTCTTGTAAATTGGGACTATCATGTTTCGAACTTATAGCCATACAAGTTCACCATTTCTATAATGTCTGAACTACAGGCTAATTTAGGGTGATGGTCTTCCAATTAACTTATTGTTCTTACCAAGAGCCAAAAGAAAAATGCAATTTGAAATGCATTTTGGAATAGGACGATGTGGATCAAGTGGAGGACTAGTTTAGGCCGATGGAACCAAAAGAAATCATCCGAAGGAGCTACTATTAAATCCCCTCGAATCGCTGTATTCTTTTGGGCAACCTCATAAGCCAACTCCGTGATGATGTGCTCCATCTTACTTCCTACCACAAGTAGCATCTGCCAAAGCAAACACATAAATTAATGTCATGATAATGCCTTTAGCACATTTTGAAGGCCATAGTATTATGTAGAACTCATGTAATTTTTTCTTTTGATTTTTTGTATTGAAAATATATCATGGTTACTTACAATGAATGGAACCAACGATATCCAAATGTAGACATACCATCCTACAATAACAATAAAGAAAGTCTGAAGTGATTTTCCACATAAAGAAACAAAATATTATCTAGTGAACAAACCAAACACATATTTATAAAGAACTTTCATGCCGATCTCACCAAATTTCTCATGTTAGTGGGGTATAACTTAAGATTAATACATACCTTGGACATTCAAGAATAAGAATATCATCAGCATAGCCCAAAGGTACCAACTGCATTAGAACAACATGCATGGTAATTAGCTATCTTCTATACTGATATATATTATGCCACTATAAATAGTAGTATTGACTTTTTACCTGATACCAACAACCTTCTTGAAATCAACCTCCAATGCTCTAATCATGTAATTGTAAAAATTGAATTTTGGGTTCCCATTGCAGTGTTTCTATGAACATGAAAGGAGCACATATAAATTTCTTCCACTAAAATAGTATAGTTGAAAACATATAGTTGACTTCTATATATCGATGACAACGAATACCATGATGAAACCAAGTCGCATCGTTGTGTAATCTTCCTTAGTGACCGATCCATAGAATTGTTTGAAGAAGGAACGCTAAAATGACAATGGATTTTTCTTATTTTCCAATCGTAATCAAGAGAGAAACACAACATGGCACGAGCATCTTAAACACAACGGAGAAACATACCATCCAGCCAACTGTCCTCCACCGCTTTCTGTGGCCTCTAAAGTGGTCTTGGATAAATTTGAATTCTTGAACATGCTTGATCATTTCAGGGGCTGCAAAAGTTACGGCGCAACGTTCACAAGCAGAAAATATGACATGGTCGACTTCATCCCGAGGAAAAGCTGTGAACTCGGCACTGGCTAAATTTGAAAAGCGTGTGTAGCTTACCATTAGCATCAGTTTCTTGGATTTTGGTCTCCCAATGTCTCCAATTTCTCGTCTAGACGACAGGTAGATAGCTTGAGTTTGATTTTGGTCTCCCAATGTCTCCAATTTTTTCAGGAAAAATGTGTGGTACATAATTAATTAACATCTACTAGCTTTAGTTTGATTGGTACCTGCGCAATTCCTAGAAGAACTGTAATAGCACTGAGAACGAAATGAGTGACCGCCAACACGAAGATAAATATGTGTAACTGGTGAATAGCTTCAGCCGAAAGTAGAGGAACTTTGCCCTACATAGATACGTGCCAAATAACATGAAACGGAATCAGTAGATGAGAATATGGTTGGAAGCATCAAAGGTGAAGATCAAATACCGAATCGACAGAAAAGTCAAGGGATTTAGAAAGTAATAAGATATACTAGTAGAAAACAAAAGGTGCATCTAGCAGAGACCAAATCAAGCACGCTCGGTGCCAGTCAAGCTGTACTAGTACCTTTTCCATGCAGTAGCCTTCGGAGTCGCCTCCTCCAGCCAGGAGCCGCCTCGCCCCGGCGAACACGGTGTGGCCGAGGTGCTCGGTCTCGCTCACCTCAGGCGGCGGCGGCTTGCAGGGCAGGAGGTGGCGCATGAAGTCCGGGTTGACGCACCACCTCCCCATGGGGCCTTGGAACACGGTGAGCAGCAGGGATATGAACCCCAGCAGCATCAGCTCCTCCTTCACCTTGAGCAGGGCCTCGTACAGCGGCTTCTTCCGGCTCCTCATCAGCCTCTGCGCGCGAATAATCGACAGTCAGCTGGTGGTCGATCCATGGACAGAAACGGCAGCTCCAAATCTCAAAAAAGAAAGAAAAAGAAACGGCAGGTCCATGGACGCACGTACCTTGCCTAGGCGGTGGAGCAGGCGCTCGAAGATGAGGGAGATGATGACGATGATGGAGCAGACGGCCGCGACGATCCATGTCGGCGTGAACTCCAGCGGCCTGGCTTTCCCTTCTCCTCCGGCCATGGCGCTAGCTGCAAGAATCCTCAAGATCACACCGGCCCTATATACCCTACTAGTTATTCGTCACAGGTGCGTTACGAAGGGCCGGCGTTCACTACCGGGATGAAGTGCCAAGCAGAGCCGTTCTTGATCGACGACTTATAGAGGCGAACTGACTGATAAGGTCATCAACTAACAAAGTACTGTAATACAATCGCCTAACAATTCTCTTTTTTTGCGGGTAATGGTCTTACGGATTGACTTGGCACGTTAACCTAGACACGGATCGGAAAGCAAATAATAACGCGTTAGTTTCCTGGATAGTTCCACGGGCATGTCCCATTAGAGCCCACACTAGTATCCCTTAAGTGGAACCTTTTTTTTTGAGAAACCCTTAAGGCCTCGTTTGGTACAAGCGTTTTAACCGGTTTTGTGGTGTACTATCTCTGTTTGGGATTATAGGTCCTAAGGGCCAAGTTGCTAATACCAAGACACTCCATAACTCTCTCATTAATACATGCATGCACCAATAGTTTTACATGCATGAGAGAAGTGAGAGGAAAAGTAGAACATGCATTGGACGAGAGAGACTAATAAATGAGATAGCCCTTATAATCTCAAACAATATAGAAAAGCTCTTAGGACTAATAATCCTAAACAGAGGTAGTATTATACTTGCCGGTTTTGAATACACGTGAAAACGCGAGCGGGCCGTTTGGCAGGCCGGTATTGCCGGGCTCATACCCAGGAAAACTCCCTTATACACGTCGGGTTCGAGGAGTTTTCGAGACGCTCGACCCCCCTCGCGTTTTCGGGATTTTCCTTAGCACACAGGCGAACGCTGGGAATCTGTTCGTTTCTCTCATCTGATTTTCGTTGAAATTGCAACCGATGAATTCCCTGTGTGCCAAACACCCAAACTTGATTGATGATGACAGATTTGACGAGTATCCGGACAGAAGAAGGGGATCAGGTGAAGGAAATGTTTTCACCCAATACACTTAGGATAATACTCAGCGAAACACTTAAAATCTCTTCTACCAAACAAGGCCTAAGTGGAACCTCAAATACTCCACTTTGGGGTGTTTGGTACGACGCCCATGTATGACCCCAACTTTGTATTTACCAAATTCGGTTACTTGGGTACGACTTGGTCTTTGTTTGGTTAGCAGGGTTTTTTTTTTTGGACGGGGAAAGGGTGCGGACGCACTCTAAATTGATGTGGCTCTTGGCTCCGCTAGGTAGCATGAATGTTCATTTGTTTTGCTTTGAGGCAGTAGCCAGAACTTCACATATACACGTTAACCAGTAGTAGCCAATGATCCCCTATAGGTTAAACCTGTCATCATCGAACTGGTTCGTCCTGAAAAACTAGTGGGACCTGGCCAAACATTGTCCGTATGCAATTGCGTACCCATGAGGTTTTGGAAGTCGGGACAAACATGTCTAAGACGCTAGTTTTTTAAACAAAATCACTATAGAATGTCAATAAATACAAGGCGTCGTGTTCGCGTATCATCAACTCTGGACAACTGCCCTGGCTGAAGGGATGGTAGCTCCGCCCTATCCTATGGGGCAAAAAGTTGCTGTCAAAATTTTGTAAGGTTCTATCTTCATTGACACCAAACCCAGGTTCTACTGGTGAAATGCAGAGCTAACCCGCTAGCTCTCGTCACATGAATAATGTGAGCTTGACCTGTTCGACGTTCAAGACTGCCTAGCTAGTACTTATTTTAGCTTCTTCACCTGTTGACAGGCAGTACTATATTAGTATTTTAGCTTAATTATCTGAGCGAAAAAGGTTGCATTATTCCGAGATACACTTGTTTCCAAATAATGCGACCGCGACGACGCCGTGTGTCTATCTACAAATCAAAGTCGCCACGCGGTGCGGAAGGTCGAGGGAGTAGATCGTTACAAAACACGGATCATAAATCCACACGGTAGAATCCTACTACTGTTTTGCCAAAAGAAATGAAGACTCGGAGATTACGAGTCTGAACGTTTTGTTTGCATGCACATGCGTCCAGTTCAAGCACAGACGCGGGTCCTGACCGCAACACGACCGAGTAAGAGAGCTACTTCATCCGTTCGGGACATATAAGATAGTTTGTGAATCCAATGTATCTAGACATATTTTAGTGAAAGTGGATAGGTTCGAAGAGATTCGGAGTGAACTTATACACTAAAAGGTGTCTAGATAAACTCATTGCACAAAGCTAAAATGTCTGATATTTCAGAACGGAGGGAGTAACTATAGGTAGTGACTCCGCTGCGGCAATAATTACACACCAAAACCCTAATTTTTATTACTCTGTTCCATATCATACTACTCCTCCCGTCTTAAAATATAAGATGTTTTAGCTTTGCACTTTTAGTATATAGGTTTGGAGAGATTCGGAGTGAACCTACACACTAAAAAGGGTCTAGATTCATTAGCTTCGCAAAGCTAAAACATCTTATATTTTGAAACGAAGGGAGTATGTTTTGGCAAAATTAGAGTTACTTCCTCACGTACCGGTTAGGTGAGAGAGGTTGGGGCTAGGGTTTGACCAATCTAGATAATCTACTTATATTAATAGTTAGATTTAGTTTAATCATGTGGATAAGCGCATTCCACGTCGCCATCTAGCTTTGAACACATGTACCGGTAACATTGACAAGAAAATGTGTAACTAATGACTAGTAATGAATGTGTAGCAAAATAAAATGTTGGAAAGTACCCACAATAAAATTAAGAAAATCAGTTGCTGCAAGCCTGCAAAGCTAAGTACCCATATTAACCAAAGTAGCATGCCCTTGATCTTTTGTGTAGCTTCAAACTTTGAAGTAAGGATGGCTTTGTGTACCAAAAGGTCTACGTACTACGTCGAAAGTTGAGCTGCACCTAACATGGGTAGGATCACGATGGCGCCGAGAAGAGTAGTTCGTCGTCGAATGTTACCCGGTGAAGGTGTATCTGTGGTACGGTACGCCCTGCATGCAGCTAGGATTAATGATTGTTAAATTCCTAAAGCCCTGTGTGTGGTTGCACACGGCACACGGACCTGCGTGGTTGGCTATAACGGCTACAAATAGTAAGTCCCTTTTCATTAACAGGCATGCAGCTGCACATGATTGTTGAGTGTACCATATTGCACACGGAGCGGTTGACTGACAATTACAACGGAGCCATTTTAAAATGTGGGTTTCGATTTCAAAAATGACAAAACCAGGTGACTTAATTAGACCACTCGCAATGAAAATGCAATACTATAATAAGTACATGCACTATTGTTAATTATACTATAGTAGTATACGGTAATATGTCCTCGCAATGTCTAGTATCACAAGGTTGCCCAGCAAAAAAGAAGTATCACAAGGTTGTCATCTAGTATCATTCAAATATGGTGACACACTTATCATCTTATGGTTTTTCATTAGATTTTCTCGTTGTAGATATAATGACGCTATATTTTGATATGATGTCACTACCCCTTTTCTCTTCCTTAATTCCAATGCACGTGCCTTTAGCCGCCGAAAGGCTTTGTTAGATTATTTAGTGAATAGTTAATTCCATGTAGTCTGTTGCAGTGTCCGCTAGCTCATCCCTGTCGTCATCGATGTGAACGAACGTTTAACTAGCTAAACCTTTTGTTGTCTTCTGTACGATACGCTATTATTGTATTCGCAAAACAAAATCAGTACTTCCTTCAGTTTATAATATAAGACTAGATATATCCGAATCTAGACAAAGTTAAGAACAATAATATGGATCGGAAAGAATAGATAAAATAAGTACTAACTGATGACATGTTCTGAAAGATAAAAGGATAGTACGTACCTCGAAGATTTGGAGTTGGGGCTAGTCGTGGCGTAGTCATGCTGGCCATCAGCGTGCACATGCATTAGCCGTCGAAAGAAGACTAGAGCAGCGAGTCTTGTTGTCATGGTGGTGTCACGGCAGATGCCATGGATAGGCTAAAGGTGGGGACTAATTGCACTAGGGGAATTCAGGGAGGGATAGTGTGGTGATTCCACACAGATAAGTTTTATATTCGATTCACCTTCACAGATTACAAGTGATGCTCGAGCTGTATTGGAGAGAGGAGGAAGAATGAACTCTCTTACTCTCACCACTAGCTAGTCCTCAGGAACCAAGTAAAATCTAGCCAATAGAGATCAACCAGTCAAAGACCAACCCGTTTTACAGAGTCCCTAGCCCTCCTTATATAGGGGTGGCTAGATCTCCACTTAGGGCATACGTGGAGACCGGGTCGCTTTTCCCCGTGTCACCCATGCAGAGGCTACTTGAGTCTCTGCGGCGCCTGCGTCAGCCGACATTGGCGTCGTCACCTCTGTCGGCCACGCCTCGGTGGTCCTGCCTCTGTCCGCTTCGCTCATGCCGTGCGTACCGGGGTTACTTTTGACCAGCGAGATACCTTCCTTCTCCTAGAAGCTTGACATGATCCGGATCGTAGTTGATCCGGCCACACCTGTTCCTGCATACAAGCTAGATTCATCCATCCGACTTACGGCTTAAGTCGGTTGAGACCCAGTTAGGTGGACATCCCCTAGTCCGGGTTACCCCGAGATTCGGCCTGCCTTGAGGTGACTCGGCCAACATTCGCTTTGACCTTGCCGTACCTCGGCTAACTCGGCCTTTATACCCCGGCGTGACCATATCCGGGGGTATCCCCCCAACATTAGTTCTCGAAGCTGGTGCGGTCTTAGTTGCCTTAGCCGCTAAGGCCACAGCAGGTTCAATTTCACCGTGTATTGAGTTTCATTTCCGAGTTATCTCCTCATCTTGGATTCCATGGGTTTACTTTCCCTTAGCACATTCCAAGTTTTCACTTGCTGGCCGGGTTACCACAATCTCATCCGGGTCATTCTTCCTTCTCTCGTACGCTTCCCCATGTGGAGGCTAATCATTAGGTTGCCTCATTTTAAGGGCCAGCAACAGTAACCGCCGCAGTTATTGTCAGGAGTTACTGTGCGCACGTCACGTCACGCCTGCCTCCTCGTTAACTGCATCAATGCGTCGCGTCATGGGATCCGCTGCGCCCTGTGGCCTTCCGTGTGGTTGATGCTGATTGGTCAATCTGGTTTGTACACGGCCACACGATGTGGCCCGCCCGCAAACGCGATCCCACTACCTCGCTGAGAGAGCGGTTAAATAGGGGAGGGGTGCGCCCCTTGGGTCCTTTCCCCATTTCCGCGCCCCTCTGCCCTTTATTCTTCCTCGTCTTCTACCGCGACAGCGCCGCCGCCACCGTGTCTGAGTAGCAGCGCCGCCGCCACACTGCTTCCACATGCATCTGCGTCGCCGCCGCCGCTGCGCACCTCCTCCGCCACGGGTCGCTGTCAGTCTAGGCCGCTGCCCCCCACCGCCGCTAGCGCCAGTGAGGGCAGCGAACTCGAGATGACTGAGGAGGAGCTCGCCGTCGCCGAGCAGGAGATGGAGGAAGACGCTGCGACGACGGACCGCGGTGCGTGGGCTGGATCCTGGGTCTGCCAGGATGACCTGGATTGGCTCTACCGCACCAGGCGCATCCCCGCAGGCGTCACTGCACGCGTCGCCTCCGCCGAACTTGCCCCCTCACCCAATCCGGGTGAGTATGTGGTGTTCCTGTCACATTTCCAGCGGGGATTCGGTTTACCCGTTAGCGATTTTTTCCATGACTGGTTGAATACCTACGAACTTCAGCCGCACCACCTTCCTGCCAATGCCATCACATCTCTCTCTGCTTTCGCCTCCACGATCGAAGGCTATGCCGGATTATGGCCCACAAAGGAGCTATGGATCCGGTTCTTTGGCCTTCGTCGGAACATAATTCCGAATGTTGATCTAGAGCCGGAGAACAAACAATTTACGCAGTTCGGCGCTGCGTCCATTTCTCCTCGGAGGTTCTCCGTCTTTCCCCGGGTTACCGGGCTGGACTCCTGCAAGGGATGGGCCCGGACTTTCTTTTATGTTCAGATCGACGGTACCGAAGACCTGATCCGGCTTCGCCCCTATGCTCCGGGTCCTCCTAACCCGGAGTTGTGGGACGTTATCCCAAAGAAGCCCACAGTCCTGGCCAACCAGGTCAACAAAAGGTTCGCGGAGCTGAAGGAGCTCGGGTTGCGCAACGAGGACGCCATGATCACATTCGTCCGCAACCGGATCTCTCCTCTCTAGAAACGCACTCATAAAGTGTGCCATATGAGCTGGGGCCGCGACCCCAACCGGACCTCGTCTTTCGAGTTGAGCAACACAGAGATCTATCGCCGGGTCAAGGCCCTCTTCACCACCCACAAGGAATTCTCCTCTGAGTGGACGTGGGGAATTGAGCACTATTGCCGAGATAGGCTTTCTCCCGTGGTAAGCTTCGTGCCGCAAACTTTCTCCGAATTAAATCTTATGTCGGTCGCTGTTGTATTTTTAACTCTGTCGTCTTTTCTCTCCCTTAGCAATTCCTTCAGGAAACTATCGAGGATGGCACCGATCCCACCCTCAAATGTGCGCCTGACCGGGAGACCTCGGACGAGGAAGAACCGGATCAGGAGATGTTCCTCCCAATGGCCGACGCGACCAAGCGACCCACCGGTAAACTCTCTTCCATTAGAGATTGGCCCGACGATGAAGATGACTCGGATGTTGAGGTGATGGAAGCATTTGACACTATCCCCCTTTCTTATGCTTTTCCGGCATAAGCTAACCCCGGTGCGCAGATCCATGAGGACCCTCCCCTTGACGTGGGTGATCCTGTTCCGGTTGTGCCGAAGAAGAAAAGGTAAGCCGCATCCACTTCTTCCTCCGGACCTTCTCATCCAACCAAAAGGCGATAGAAGTCCGAGGACAAAACTGCCTCCAAGCCGGCAACCAAGGCCCCAACACGAAGAGCTCGGAAGCCCAAGGAGCCCCTGACCTCGGATGATTAAGCCTCTTTTCCCTCTGCCATTTACTTGCTCTTCTATTGTTATAGTTTCTCATCTGACACTGTTTGATTCGGCAGGGCCGCGGTGGAGGTCCCATAGAGTGGATCCGGCATTGCCTCCCTACTCCGACACAACCCTTCTCCCCCTCGCGGTGACGATTCACGCCCGCTGAGCCCAATCCCGGAGGGTTCAGCGGCTGCTCCGGGTTCCAGCTCACCTCGTCAAGAGGAGGGCACCTTTGGAGTGGGGGAGACTGGCTCTGCCGAGGCAACGGCCACCACCACTTCGGCTCCGCCGCAACCAGCTACCACCGAGGTTGCCTCAGCACCTCCACCAAAGAAGAAACCAGCACCAACACCAGCATCAACCCTAACACCAACTCCAGCAGCAACAACAAAAGCAACAGCAGTAGCACCAAGCCCCTCCGCCTCGTCCGAGTCATCTCAGTCTCGGCGAGAAAGTACCCAGGCAGCTCCCAAGGGTAAATCTGCTGCAACCACTTTCTCCTCTCAGCAGCCCAAGGGCAAAAAGGCCCCTGACGCCACCAGGGTAGCGTCCGTCGAGGCTGGACAGCGCACTCTTGCATCCATGCTTTCCAAGAAGCCTCCAGCACCGAAAGACACCCCTGCCGAGCCAGCTGATGCGCAAGAACTTGTTTTGCACACTAGCCCGACCCTTGCCCTAGTTGAGAGGAGGGAGGCGCATGCGAAGGGTTTAGTGGCGCCCCACATGCTCAGCGGCGAACGATATCCTCCGACCTTGATCGAGTTCATGAACAACTGGAACAAGGCGGAGTTAAATCCTAACGACGATCTCCCGGAGAAGTTCGGTCCCGCCGAGTTTTCTGCTCAAATGAACACAGCCGCTAAGGCGATTAACCTTGCGGGTCGGATGATGGAGGTACGTTACTTCACCTTTTCCTTAGCATGCTGTAGATATTAGTGATATAACCATTAGTCCCCGAGCCTCCGGGGGAGTAACTTGTTACTCGGCCGGATGCTCCTTAGAAAACTAACGTAGCTCCTTGATAACTTCAAATATGCACACACCTAGAGCCGGGTTAAGTTCCACTTGGCCCGGATCTTGTACACTTCGAATATGCACACACCTAGAGCCGGGTTAGGTTCCACTTGACCCGGATTTTGTACACTTCGAATATGCACACACCTAGAGCCGGGTTAAGTTTCACTTGGCCCGGATTTTGTACACTTCGAATATGCACACACCTAGAGCCGGGTTAAGTTCCACTTGGCACGGATTTTGTACACTTCGAATATGCACACACCTAGAGCCGGGTTAAGTTCCACTTGGCCCGGATTTTGTACACTTCGAATATGCACACACCTAGAGCCAGGTTAAGTTCTACTTGGCCTGGATTTTGTACACTTCGAATATGCGCACACCTAGAGCCGGGTTAAGTTCCACTTGGCCCGGATCTTGTACACTTCGAATATGCACACACCTAGAGCCGGGTTAAGTTCCACTTGGCCCGGATCTTGTACACTTCGAATATGCACACACCTAGAGCCAGTTAAGTTCCACTTGGCCCGGAGCTTGTACACTTCGAATATGCACAAGGCTTAAGCTATATTTTTGTACTCTTTTCAGGTGACCACCAACCGCCAGAGCGCTGAGTTTCAACGTCTCCTGGACACTCGCAAAATGCTGCTCGCAAAGCATAATGCATTTCTCGCTGAGCATGAGAAAAGGGGTAAGTTCTCTTCTTGACATTTTTATGTTTTCCTTCATCTTTTTCTGTTGAACTAACCCATCATTCGGTTTTCGCAGCTGGGGTGGAAGCTGAGAATACCATAATGAGGAAGAAGCTTGACCAGATCAAGGGTAAGTTACTTTTGTGCGACCTTGCTCTGCTTTCTATCTCCTTTTCTCCTTGGCTCGGCAAACATTCATACCTCGGCTTTGCCGGGTTAACAAACTATTTCAGTATCGCTGGAAGATAGTGTGCCCATGCCTGATATGATGCTGCATTTTCTCGAACAAGCAGGGCAGCATCAGGCCGAGCTCAAAAAGAAAGACGATGAGCTTGCCATCCTCCGAACCAAGGATGATGAGATTGCCAAGCTCCAAGCAGAGATGAAGAAATTGAAAGCGCAGCACCAATCCGAGCTTCAAAAGGCTGGCCAAGACTTCACCGAGGAGCGCGAGCGCCTCAACCTCCAAATTGCCAAGGACCGAGACCTTATCTAGGAGGCCGACGTCAAGCTTGACTCGGTGAACACTGAACTTGTGTAGCTTCGCAAAAGACGTGATGATTGTACCAGGGAGTTGACTCGGATACACAGCCATATTTTACGTAAGTTCCTTTCCCTTATCTGGCATATTTCTCCGGGTTACTTCACATGTCTTTTCTTTACCTGCTTCTCTTATCCCGTTTTCAGGCAAATTTCGGAGGGCTTTGCCATTCTGGCGCCGTTGTTGCTAATTTCCACCGAGAGGGTACTCCGCTGTTCTCGATGCTGAAGAGATTCCCTATGACATGGAGGACCTGTTGGTCAGCCTGTCATCTCGCTTGGAAATCATCAAGAACTATGGCAAGGATATCCTTGACGTTGCAGTCCGAATCTTCAACACGTTTTGGCCTGCAGAAGACACTCCAAAGAGAACCGCAGTTCTTGTTGAAAAGTTGATGGAATGCGAGACCCAACTCGACCTTTGAAGGGAATCCGCTGGACGCGCCGCAGCTGAGACCGTTCTCCACTACGTACTTACGTGGTACGAGAAGATCGACCTCAACCTCTTAGCACGCATGCGCACCGGATCCAAATGGACCTGTGACCCGGAGTGGGTAGCTCGGCGCAAGGCTTGCGCCCATAGCCTCATCGAATATGCTCCCATTCATGAATGGACTGAGGGACCGAGCTTCCTGGAAGCCGCCGGTGACGAAAACGCTGAAAACGTTGAAGATGGCTTGGATGAGGACGAAGAGGGCGATGCCTCGGACATTGAAGACAGTGAAGATGACGCCGAACTTCCTCCTCCTTCTGCTCCTTAAGTGAAAAAACTTTAAAGTTTATCAGATCATCGGTATGCCGGGTAGAATTGTATCCAGTACACATGTGATATTTTGCTACTAAGTTTTTATGCCGGATTAACTTGGGCGTAGTCCCCGAGTTTCATTTTCTTGTTCGTCCAATCTTCTGGCTCGGCTCGTGTCTACCTTGATTCGGTTTTACGACTTACGAATCCGAGCTTCAAAAATTTTCTTAACAATACTTGGAAACTTTTAGGCTTAGCTCAAAATAATTCAGCATAATAATTTGAAAGTAAACACAAGGTTAGTCTGAAAAACCAATGTCGGCTCAATTAAGTTCTTTTCCTTAGTCGTTTTTCATGTGCTACGGAATTCCAAACTTGTTCTCTTGCTTGCCATGAAGCCAATTCTTGTTGGACAGCAGCAAGTCGAAGAGTTGGGTTTTTGGTGCTCACACACTACTAATCCGAGTTAAGTAGAACAACTTACTCCAGATGACGTATAAATAATAAAAGACAACAAATATTATTAAGGCAGTCCCCGAGTTACTGCTCGAGGTGCCAACATTTCATTGATAAGCTTATTGCCAGCATACATACCGACATATGAGAAGATTCGGATACATACACTTCTCTGCTAAGTGTAGAAAGGACGAAGTAGAGCTACATTCCATGGACACTTAGATTCCTCACCGGACCTGTCCGCCTTGTTCTTTTCCTGTGGCTTTGCATCGATAAGATAATGAGAATCATTGTGCAGTGCTTTGCTCACAATGAATGGCCCTTCCCATGGGGGGGATAACTTATGCATGCCAGGAGTACGTTGTACCAACCGGAGTACCAGATCGTCTTCCCGGAAAACTCGGGGGCTTACTTTCCGGCTATGATAGCGTCGGAGATTTTGCTGATATATGGCGGATCTAGACAATGCTAATTCTCTTGCTTCTTCCAGCAGATCAACATCATTTTGCCGGGCTTCTTGCACTTCGGCTTCTGTGTATTGGGTGACCCTAGGCGAATCATGCTCTATGTCGGCTGGTAATACAGCTTCTGCCCCATATACCAGAAAAAATGGTGTATAGCCTGTTGATCGATTCAGAGTTGTTCTTAAACTCCACAGTACCGCTGGTAGTTCTTCTATCCAGCACCCCGCTGATCTTTGCAGCGGCTCAATGAACCGTGGTTTTATCCCGGACAGTACTAATCCGTGGGATCTTTCCACTTGTCCGTTCGATGCGGGATGAGCTACCAAGGCAACGTCCAGTCGGATCTTCTTATCCCGGCAGAACCGCGCAAATGCTCCTTCAGCAAAATTTGTGCCATTATCAGTTATGATACTGTGAGGATAACGTATCTCAAGATGATTTCTTTGAGAAATTTCACGGCCGTAGCTCCATCACATTTTCTTATTGGCTTCACTTCGATCCATTTTGTAAACTTATCCACCATGACCAAAATGTGAGTCATATTCCCCCTTGCTGGTTTGAACGGGCCAACCATATCCAAACACCATACGGCAAATGGCCATGTGATTGGTATGGTCTTGAGTTCCGACATTGGCATATGTGTCTTGGTAGCATACCTCTGACAACCATTGCATTTTCTCAGGTCTTCTTGTTCTAAGGCACTTGGCCAGTAGAATCCATGTCGGAAAGCTTTTGCCACCAAGGCTCGGGACAAGGCATGATGCCCGCACTCCCCTTGATGTATATCTCGGAGGATGTTAAGCCCTTCTTCCGGGTCAACACATCGCTGGAGGACATTGGTCACACTCCTTTTGTATAGCTCGGAATTGATGATCGTGTATGCCTTTGCTCTCCTCTGAGTTTGCCTGGATAGCACCTCCTTAGTGGGTAAAGTTCCATCTTTCAGGAATTGAAATATAGGCAGTGCCCAAGCTGGTATTGCTCGCACAGGGAACACATCCTCATCAATTTCCATCTGATCCACCGGCATAACTTCAACCGGATCACGCTGAGCAGTCCCCGGGTCCTGCGAGGCAGTCCCCGGGTTCGCTGAGGCAGTCCCCGGGTTCGCTGAGGTAGTCCACGGGTCTCGCGCACCACCTCCCATGTCAATGTCCATGGGCACAACTCCGGACTCCGGATCCTCCAGGACGTAGATTGAGTCGCTTTCTGGGGACGGTCTGATAGATGGTTTTCTGAGGTGCTCTAATGCTACACCCGGTGGAATTGCTTGTCGGGTTGATCCGAGCTTCGACAATACGTCGGCAGCCTCATTCTCCACCCGGGGTACATGGCGAAATTCGCATCCCTCAAAGTAACCAGATATTTTCTGCACATGGAATCTGTATAATGCCATGTTTGGATCAAGAGCGTCCCACAGCCCCAACACTTGCTGAACTACCAAATCCGAGTCGCCAAAGCATTGGATCCGACGTATCCCAATTTATTTTGCCACTTTGAGCCCATGCACAAGTGCTTCATATTCGGCAACATTGTTCGACGCTGCGAAATGGATCTGTAGCACATACTTCAACTGGTCATTCTTTGGCGAGGTAAGCACAACTCCGACGCCTAACCTGGTATTTGTTTTTGACCCGTCAAAGTGCATCCTCCAGTAGTTCAGATCTGGTAGCGGTGGTTCATATTGTACCTCGGCCCAGTCCACAAAAAAGTCGGCCACAGCCTGAGACTTGATTGCTTCTCTTCTGTCATATTGTGGCGCGTAGGGAGCTAGTTCAATTGCCCATTTTGCAATCCTGCCACTTGCATCTTTGTTACTCATTATCTCGGATATGGGAGCTTCACATATTACTTTGATGGGGTGCTCTTCAAAATAATGTTTTAGCTTCTTTGCCAACATATACACACCATACGCCACTTTCTGATAGTGCGGATAATTTTGCTTTGATGCTGACAATACCTCGCTCAGATAATACACTGGCCTTTGCACTGACTTACCCTCTTCGTCGCGCTCTACCACAATTACTGCACTTACAACTCGGTTGGTTACGGCTATATAGAGCAACATTGGCTCCTTTGATAGTGGGGAGGCTAACACCGGTGCAGTGGCTAACATTTTCTTTAATTGTATAAAGGATTCATTGGCCTGCGGCGTCCAAATGAACTTGTCCTACTTTTTCATGAGTTGATAGAGAGGCAATGCCTTTTCTCCTAATCGACATACAAACCGACTTAACGATGCCAGGCAACCAGTGAACTTCTGGACATTGTTAAGACACTTCGGCAGTTCTATTCGTTCAATGGCCCGGATTTTAGTTGGATTAACTTCGATACCTCGGCTGGATACAAGAAATCCGAGTAATTTTCCAGCCGGGACACCGAAGGTACATTTTTCCGGGTTAAGCTTCATCCAGAACCTTCTTAGGTTCGCGAATGTCTGCCTGATATCGTCAAGGAGCGTTTTGCTTTCCTTGGTCTTGATAACCACATCATCCACATACACCTATACATTTTGTCCAATTTGGTCGTGCAAACATTTCTGTACATCTTTGGTACGTTGCCCCTGCATTACGTAAACCAAACGACATGGTGCGATAGCAATAAGCCCCATACGGGGTGATAAATGCAGTATTTATTTGATCATCCGGATTCAGAGGTATCTGGTGGAAACCAGAATATGCATCAATGAATTACAACAGTTCACATCCAGCAGTTGAGTCTATGACCTGATCTATCCTTGGCAGTGGAAATGGATCTTTTGTACACGCCTTGTTCAGGTTCGTGTAATCGATACACATACGCCAAACCACTGCCACATTCGGATCATCCTTCTTCTTCTCCACCAGCACCAGATTAGATAGCCAATCCAGGTAAAGAACTTCCATGATAAATCCTGCTGCTAGTAACCGAGCTATCTCATCTCCAATGACTTTTCTCCTATCCTCGACGAAGCGGCGGAGAGGTTGCTTCACCGGCCTTGCTCCGGGTCTCACATTCAAAGAGTGCTCGGCCAACTCCCTCGGAACACCTTGCAAGTCCTGTGTGTGGACCAAGCAAAAATATCCCGATTCTCACGGAGGAAGTTGACGAGCTCGCATTCCTATTTATCATTTAACCCGGCACCAATTGTTACGGTGCGCTCTGGGAACATATCATCAACAGGCACTTTCTTGGTATCCTTTGTGGCTTGGAACGAAACGCTACCATGCGGATTACTCAACGCCAGCATATATTGCTGCGCGGACTGAGCCAATGCTGCCACCTCCTGGATTTTTCTTTTTTCTTGCGCAATCACGAGTGACTCAGCTAGGTTAGACCCGGCTGACGCACACTCAATGGAACGTCGGAAATCTTCAGCGATGGTAATCACTCCATTTGGCCCGGGCAACTTCATCTTCAGATAACTGATGTGGCGGCTTGCCATGAACTTGTTCAGTGCTGGTCTTCCGAGTAACGCGTGATACGCACTTTCTAAGTTCACCACTTCAAACTCCAAATTCTCAGTTCGGCAATTATCTCTCGTACCGAACAATACGTTAACCTGGACCTTGCCTATGGGCTCACAAGAGATGCCTGGCACAATGCCATGGAAAGTTGTCCTTGTAGCTTGGAGCATGTTCTCCGAGATACCCAACTTGTGCATTGTATCCGCGTACATGATGTTAATGCTACTGCCATTGTCAATCAGTACCTTGGAGAACCTCACATTGATGTTTGGCCCAATGAATGTCGGATCCAGCACTAGCGCATACGAACCGGGACTTGGCATAAGCTTGGGATGATCTTTGATGTTCCAGGTAATTTCCTGGTCCGACCAAGGCATATACCTCGTTACTGCTGGCATTACCGCATTCACCTCCATATGTCAGCGCTGCAAGCTCTTTCTATCTATTTTCTCAGTGGTAAACACACAGTAACTCTGATGATGCTCCCTATACTCATTCCTCCTCTCATTTCCGGGGTACCTCTGATCCAGCCGATGCTGGTTTTCTACTTGATGCACTGCATCCCTTCTCTCATGGTTATCATACCTCGGCGGAGGGGGAGGCAACATTAGCTGTTGCGTGTTTGCTCCGGAGAGCAATTGCTGTCGGGGTAACTCCTGCCGAGGTTGATCATTTCGGGGTGCCTGAGCATTCCCCGAGCCACCTTGTTCTATTTTACGCATCCACTCACATTGCCTTGTTGTATGACCCGCTGGGTTACTTGGATTTGGCGTGTGAAATTTACACGGCTGATCCAACATTGACTCATAAGTATACCTCGGACGATCCTTCTTTTCTTGCCACTGTTTCTTTTGCTCTGGCGTCCAAGTTTTCTTGCCATCATTTCTCGGTGTCCATTGTTTCCCTCTAGTTTTCTGACGTTGATTGCCCCCTGCTCCGGGCTGATCTTGATTCACAGCTGCAACTTGTTGCGAACTGTACCGGTGATCCGGTCTGTCATCTCTTCTTTTACCTCTGTAATCATTCCTCCGGGATGATCCGGCTCCATCTCTCTAGTAGTACTCCTCATTTGACTTGTTTGACACGAGCCTGGGTTGAGTTGGATCACCCAAAGTATACGAATCAGCAATCCGAATCATCTCTGCCAATGTGGTTGGCATTTTCCTTTGCAACTTCTGCCACAGCTCGCTTGCATATCTGCATCCCTGCGCAAACCATGCTATGGCCTATGACTCTATCACACCCTCACACGAGTTTCTCACGGTACACCACCGGGTTAAAAATTCCTGGTCTGTCTCGTTCGGTCTCTGCTTACACATAGCTAGGGTCTGTGGCCTATTTGGCCTCTGATACATACTTGAGAAATTGCTGATAAACATTTCCTCAAAATCGATCCAGTAGTTAATACTTCCAGGCGGCAAATTGTTTACCATACCCTTGCTGGCCCCTCCAAAATCTGGGGTACGTATCTCACAGCCCATCTCAAGTTGCTTGTAGAAATTTTCACAGCTGTAGCATAGTTTATCAACCAATCCTCCGGCTTAGTACTGCCGCCATACGTCTTTGTGCCTCTAGGTAACTGGAAATTAGGTACCGGTGGCTCCTTCATGATCCAGGGCCCAAAACACGCAGGACCCGGTGGACCTTGACATTCAATCTGTTCCGACCTATATAGTCGATCCAGTTTTAATCTGGCATCGTCAGGCATCAAGTCCCTGCTTCCCAGTCTTGACCCTATCACATGATAGTCCGGCCTTGGGTATCATGCGTTCACCATTTCCGAATCTCCATCGTTATACCGGTCTTGCTCTCGTGGAGCACCTCTCTGTTGCATACCTCGGCCAGCACTTTGCTCTTGCCTTGGTATATTCCGCTGCTGCGGTTGTCCTGCTGAGTTGCGCTATCCGGCATTGCCATTTACAGTGTTTCCTTGATCGGCATTGCCTTGGTCGCGGTTACCTTGGCCAGCTTCACCTCGGCTCACACTTCGTCGATCGTCATTTCTCTGTACTTCTTTTCCTTTCCCTGCCCTTGTCCGGTCGTACGGGACGATCTGTTTGTTCCTTCTGACCGAGGTTACTACCTCTTCCCTCCTAGGACCACCATGAGGAGTCGATGCGGCTCCAGCGGATTTCTCTGGGTTACCCACCACCGAATGAACGACCTTGGAGGCCCCAGCTCTCTTCGGGTTAGCCCTGAGCAATTCCTCATTTTGCCTGTTCGCGATCTGAACCAAGTCATTGACCCTATCTTGCTGTCTCTGACGGGCCTCACCCGTTAGACCCTCTAACTCGGACGCAGCTGCATCTGCTGCTCTGAGGTTTTTTGCCGGGGTACTATACTTTGGCAGCCCCACGAATAAACAATTCTCCGACTCCTCAATCCTAGTATCACCCTCTTTGTTCATTTCACTCATGAGATTTCTCCCCTTCACTTTTACAGCATCTACTTTATTTGCCTTTGCGTACTCACGCAGCGTCATGTTCAACGACTGCTGAGCCGCGACTATCTTTTTCGCTCCCTCTAGAATTTTTTGCCTAGTTTCCTCTAGCTCGGCTTGTGCCTGAGCCGAATCTAGCACTGCTGCTACCGGGCTTGCCAAGCTATCCATCGCTTCCCGCAGCACATTCTCAGGCCTATCTAGTGGAGGACCTCTACCTTTCCTTGGTGCCTTAGGCGTTACCTCCGGATCTGGTGTCGGATCCTTGCTTGCGCCTGCACCAGGCGTGGTCATCATCACCTTAGCACAGTCCGGGGAGCGAGTGATACGCACCCCGTGAACCACGCTAAGGGGTGGCTCCCCTGCCTCGATGACGTGCCGCGGATGAACGCACGACACATCGACAGCAACGTAGACCTTGTGCACGCCGAGCTTGACGAAGAGGCCGTTGCGCGGAACTGGGCGCGTGCCGAAGCAGCCAGCATTGTCACTGACAAAGTCCAGCGCTCCAAAGCGCTGAACGAGCCCGGAGACGATGCGTTCGCCAGTACCGATGAGGTTTCCCGTCCGGATCTTGACCCCTGCTAGCACCGTAGCCCCACGGTGGGCGCCAACTATCGTGGTGGTGTCACGGCAGATGCCATGGATAGGCTAAAGGTGGGGACTAATTGCACTAGGGGAATCTAGGGAGGGATAGTGTGGTGATTCCACACACAGAAGTTTTATATTCGATTCACCTTCACAGATTACAAGTGCTCCTCGAGCTGTATTGGAGAGAGGAGGAAGAATGAACTCTCTTACTCTCACCACTAGCTAGCCGTCAGGAACCAAGTAAAATCTAGCCAATAGAGATCAACCAGTCAAAGACCAACCCGTTCTACAGAGGCCCTAGCCCTCCTTATATAGGGGTGGCTAGGTCTCCACTTAGGGCATATGTGGTAGCAGATTCCAGGGAATATGCCTCCTCCCAAAATAGTAAGCCGACCGGGTCGCTTTTCCCCGCGTCACCCATGCAGAGGCTACTTGAGCCTCTGCGGCGCCTGCGTCAGCCGACATTGGCGTCGTCACCTCTGTCGACCATGCCTTGGTGGTCCCGCCTCTGTCCGCTTCGCTCATGTCGTGCATATCGGGGTTACTTTTGACCAGCGAGATACCTTCCTTCTCCTAGAAGCTTGACATGACCCGGATCGTAGTTGATCTGGCCACACCTGTTCCTGCATACAAGGTAGATTCATCCATCCGACTTATGGCTTAAGTCGGTTGAGACCCAGTTAGGCGGACATCCCCTGGTCCAGGTTACCCCGAGATTTGGCCTGCCTTGAGGTGACTCGGCCAGCATTTGCTTTGACCTTGCCGTACCTCGGCTAACTCGGCCTTTATACCCTGGCGTGCCCCTATCCGAGGGTATCCCCCCAACACTTGTCAACCCTCCCGCAACGTTAGTAGTGACCATTAGCGTTCACATGATCTGATCTACCCTGTTTGAGACTAGGAAATAGGTTCAGCGACGGAACCTTCGCTTCCATCACATTGCTGCGCGTCACTAATGACGTGATGTTGATAGTGCAAAAATGAGACGTGATAATGGTTATCGAAAACTGACCGAAGTGTAGCAAAGACATCTCTAACAGACTGATTCAAATGGACCAAGTTTGTCCGAACGTGGCACAACGACACGACCTCAACGGACCGAGATGACACAATCTCAACCCAAATTTGGATTGGCTTTGCCTCGGTATCGCCCTTGTCCTCCCCGGGTCGGCCTGGGTATCGCCCTTGTCCTCCCCGGGTCTGCTCGCCAGTGGCTCAGAAGACAGTCCACACCCAAAGCAACGCCTACACGCCAGTGCGCCGCAACACTCCGACGATGCTGCCGCCTGCCTGTGCCTCTTCTCGCTATCTCCGTAGCACCCCTCTCGTTGGCCGTTGCTTGCCTGTCCGTAGTCGGGCCTCTTGCTGGCATTGGCATCAATTGGCACCGCCGGAGGAGCTCGGAAGTGTAGCCGTTCCCGTCATCGTGTCTTCACTTCGTCCTAGTCGCCACTGTCGCCTCAGCCCACGCCGTCGTCGGGGTTCTTGTGCTGCTCCGGTTTTCTTCTAGGAGTTGACAAGGACATGTCGATTTTATTGGCCATAGGCTCGGACCAGTCCGCAAACCGCAGTGCCCATGACTCATTCAGCAAATTGGATGGCTGAAACCGATGGCAACTAGCTCAAGCTCGGTCAAGTTCTTCGTCGGATGACGACTCTAGCGGTTATACTGAGATGTTGATGGTCACGGACACCCTTATCTATGACCACGCCAAGAGCATGCAGCCCGTCCAAAGGGGCTCGATGAAGGGACACAAGGCCAACTTGAAGCGTGATCGAGAAGGTGATCGCATGAATGGCTCTACGAGGACTACTTCCATCCTATGGAGCCACTATACCCGGAGCACGTACTCCGCCGTTGCTTTCGGATGTCAAGGAAGTTGTTCTTGTCAATTATCAATGATGTGAGGGACTAAGATCTGTACTTCGATTGCAAGCACTATGCCACTGGGATCAGCTTTACTGCTTACCAGAAATGTTCCGCAGCTATTCACATGCTTGTATACGGAGTTTTCGATGACCTTGTTGACGAGTATATGCACATGATAGATAACACATGCCTTGAGTCAATGTAGAAGTTCTATCAAGCAGTGGTTGCGGTGTTTAGTGAAGTTTATCAAGAAATCCAAATACTGTCGACACTACCCAACTATTGTCCATCAACTAAAAAAGAAGGTTTTCTGGGATGCTAGGAAGTATAGATTGCATATTGGGAGTAGAAGAACTATTATTTTGCTTGTAGGGCAGTATCATGGTGTAACACCCCAAAAACTTCTAATCAAGATTATCAAGTTCTAATCACCCAAGTTTAGGGTTAAGAAAAACTTTTATTAAGAAAATGAATATGAATGCATGTGTGTTTTGCATTAGTGTAGAATTGATTGAAATTGCCATGTTTGATTGTTACAAATGATTTAAAATGGTTTAAAGGTGAATGATACATCATCTAGGCCAATTACAAATAAAATCAAAAAAATCAAATATGAATAAATAAATCAAATGGTCATTTTGACAAAAGTTAACCACTAGGCCACTTTGAGTGTTCCTAGAAGAGAAATTCTAACAGAAACAATTCTACTTCTTTCCACCCCTTGCTAGACCAAGTAAAAGTGTATCAAGGCCCACTTTACAAACCTACAAAAACATTCTCTAAATCAATTTAATGGACAGTTGAAAATTGAATCTAGTTTATATGTTAAGATCACACTTTTTCAAAAACCTATCAAACCACTTCCACTTGACTTCTCCAAGCAAACATAGACTCTCAAGCTTAAGTTAGGATCACTCAAAAAGTTTCATTCAAAAATTCCAAATTAAGTTTCTTGCGGTCATTTCATCAAACACCTTAATTACACAAATTAATCTACTGCCTAACTTCACTGTTTCCATAGTAATTCTCGACCATTTGGTCTCCCCTTAACTTCCTTGTCCCCTCTAGTGTCGAGCAGCACCTATACCAAGTCCCCCCTTAGCCGTGTGCACAGTGGAGCGCCTTTGTTTTGGCCATCGCCCGGCCACAAGGCTGACATGCCGAGCCTCGCCGCCATCGCCCACGACACGCACCAGACACGCCTCGGTCCACCGCCACCCCTGTCCAAGCCTCGACCCTAGCCGAGCCCGGGACCATCCTAGCTACGCCGCGCCCACCGTCTTAGCACCATGTCCAGCGGCCAGCGTGCCCAGCCTTCTCAGACCGCGCCTCACCACCGCCACGCCGCCACATGCCGCCCGCCGTCGCAAACACCTCTGCGTCCATGCGGAGCGCCGCACGCTCCCGATCAAACCACAACGCCCCACACCTCGCCATTACGCCCGTGAGAACCGCCAGTGAACCACGCACCGTCCACTAGCCTCCGTCATGCCGATAGCAGCCTATAGTGTCGTCACCGACGAGCTCGCTCCCACACCATTCCGTCCCCTCGCCGTAGTATAAAAGGAGGCCTCCCCTGCCTCATTTCTCCACACCCCAGCACTCACTACACCTCACTGATCCTCCCCTACTTCTCCTCGAAGCAAGGCGAGCTCTCTCTCGCCGGAATTTGGCCGGAGCCCGCCGCTGCTGGAGGAGAAGGGCGTCATCGATTTCGACCACCCCAAGACCTGCCGTGACCGCGCCTCGAACCACCGTCCTCTACCACATCGATCTCCCCCATCACCGACCCTAGTTGGAGCCCAGGTGAGCCCCGCCATACCCCCACAGCCGCGCTAGGTCATTTTCCTCGTCGGAGCAGTTCGTCGTTGACGATGACTTTCCGCCGTTGATCTGCCTTGTAATCACACGGCTTAGATTCACCAACACCACTTCACGTAGTTTAAGTCGCTGACGAGTGGACCCCATCGTGACAAAACCCGCTCTTCTATCTCAGATGCGGTAGGTTAGCCCGTGAACCAACCCGCTCACGCTATGCAAAGCGATTTGTTGGGTCTGCTTAAATTCGTTGCTGGGCTAGAAATTTAAATATTGATTTTTCCAATTTAGTTTAAACTAGATTCTATCCACAGATTCAAAATCAATTCAGAGAGTTTCACTGAACCAAATTGCATGATTCAAATTTTGCTAAAAAGGTAACTAAATTATCTATCTAAGCCAGTTGGATTTAAATCATTTGGAGTTAGAGATAATCTTTAGTAAAAGTAACAATACAGAGACTTTTGCAACTTCAAACATTTTTCAAAAATCAACTAATAGCTTTTGAGTTGATTGCAACTCTCAAAAATCACATTTGACAATACCTATCTGAATATGTAAAAATATTTAGGTTTACATGCAGTGATTTTGGACTAGTACCAAAAGAATGCTATTAGGGCATTTCTAGTCACTTTAAATCTATTAAACAGTAATCTTAAACTTTATAAAATATTATCAACCCTTTAAATCCCATTCCAATGTATTAGAATATGTGGTGATGACATGTGTCCACATGATCCCATATTTTAATTGGAGAATATTAAATCTTAATAAATTTCAATGAGTAGAAATTACTTTTCTCAAATAAACTAAATAAAACTAGTTCTTTATTTCATGTGATGATTGTGATGATACTAGATCATCAAGTGTGAGCCTTAGTGTGCTAAATAGAGCTAGTTAAGTATTTTTTTGGTGATTGTGTACCACATATTTATTTATAGATGATAGTACCGACCCAAGCTACGAGGAGGAGTTCTACCTAGAAGAAGAGGAGGAAAACTTCAACAACTACACCAATCAAGGCAAGCTATTATTGGCAAGCTAGAATTATGCAAGTTAAAACTTGCCCACTTGATAACTTAAGAAAAATGCATTAGGCAAGCTTTGGTTATATACCCTTGATTTATACCCATCCCAAGTTTTACTTGCAAGCTTTATTCTTTTACGTTACCAAAGTTCTTTACTTTTAGTTAGTGCTTTATGAGTATTGGAAAGTAGTATAGATAGCCTAAAGAGTATAAAACTAGGCCTATACTAGATGTCATTCTATGGCATGAGATTGAAGATTAGCACCCCTCATTAGTGAACACTCTTAACTTAGTGGCTAGTGATAAGCATAAAACTTGATCACTTTAGATGGGAATACTTGGTGAAAATGATTATGAAAACCTTGGAATGATGAGTCATTCTATTGAAATGTTTTGACATGTGTTGAGAAACACAAATGGATTGATGATGAAAATGTTGAGGCATGAGACTTAGCCCCCTTTATAAAAATCGATGGTTGGGTTCGGATGTGATACCATTCCAAATTTTACCGTACAACCACAATACCTGAATTGGGTAGGGCTTAGACGAAAGTTTATATGCATTAGTATGGGTTCCCTCGTGGAAGAGGTTTGAGCTGAGGCTACCTCGTGAGTGTGAATTGTCCACCTATGCAGTGCCCAGGATGGCAGATGGCCATGGCTGGGAGGCCAAGCTCATAGGGGAGGTGCCTATACTAGAGTGTGTAATTGAAAGGTTATGATTAATTATCCGCATACTAAGTATGATGATTCAGGGTTATCCCTGACGGATGTATCGAATTTTTTGGTGAAAGTGTACCATCTCCGCAGAGTGTCAAACTATTCGAATAGCCACGTCCGCGGTCATGGACAGTTGGAGTGGCCATACTGTTCCGTCGTCAGATGTTTTCAAAATGACTTGTGAAGTGAACTATGATTTTGACTTGACCACAACAGGGCTGTGAATGTGAAAACTGGGTTCTCACTTAAGTGATTTAGAATATTTACTTAGTTTTCTTTACTTCTAAACTTAGTTTAGATAAACCTGGCTTTTTGCAAATAAACCTAGAGCTTAAGATTCCTACTAGAACTACCTTACTTGTTAGTGATAGTTTCCGACTTCATTGATGATGATTCTGACTTCATTGATGATGAGTAGATGCACTTGATCACTACCATAGGAGTGAGTTGTATCAGTCCCACTGTATCATAGTTTCACAGAATGGTTCTTAAAACCATCTATTTTCCATTTGTGTTGTGTTGTGTGTTGTATTGTGTGCTTTGAATGAATGAATGTGAAGAAGAAGTTAGTTTGCAAAACCTATGTCAAACTCAAAGTTTAAATCTTTTGAAAATAACACAATGAACCTTAGAAATTTCCCTCTTATCTCATTATCTATCTCAATCTTCACATGACTCGTGGAAACCCCGGAGGAAGCAGCTCATCGCAAGACCCGATGCTGCAGATTCTGCAGATGCTAGTTTCTGACCGTGAAGCTAGTAGAGTCGAACGCCAAGCCAACCTAGCCACTCTTCAACAGATAGCTCAGACGGCCCACAATAATAAAGGCCATGGAAATCAGGATCACCATGGATCCAAGCTTAAGAACTTTCAGAATACCAATCCCCCTATCTTCAACAAATCTTAGGATCCCTTAGATGCCGATGACTGGTTGCAAACCATGGAGAACAATCTGGAAGTTGCAGGAGTTGAAGCCAATGAGAAGGTACTGTTTGCCACCCACTATCTAGCAGGAGATGCAAGAGCCTGGTGGAATAGCACCCGTACTATGAATGACGATCGGATGATGACTTGGGAAGCATTCAAGATCAAGTTCAGTCACACCCATGTGCCACAAGGTTTAGTCACCAGAATGAGAGATGAATTCAGGGAACTAAAGCAAGGAAGGATGATGGTAGTTGAATACCGTGACAAATTTCTGTCCCTAGCTAGATATGCCCCTGATGAGATCAACATTGAAGCCAAGAAGAAAGAAAGGTTCCTGAATGGATTGCATGATGAGATGCAAACTGTGTTAGTCAACATCCGTTTTGGAGATCTAGAAGAGCTAGTAGACTCTACCATCCAGATGGAAGGGAAGATCAACCAAGCCAATGACAACCGCAAGCGCAGATGATGCACCAGACTAGGTCCCACAATACCCAGAAGTATCGCCCCAACCCGTCTGCAGGATATGCCCCAAGAAACAACAGAACCCCGATGTCCCGTCCAAGCTACCCCAATCGTAGCAGAGGAAAGTTAAAGTCCGGAGGAAACCACAACAACAACCCCGAAAACTCCAACAACCTCAATCATGCACCGCCCAAATCCAACAACAACAACAATAACAATATTGCCCCAAGGACTGGAAGCAATGTTGTGCCTGTTGCAGCCAAAGACAAGTCCCAGATTACTTGCTTTGAATGTGGAGTCAAGGGTCACTACTCAATGAGTGTCCCAAGAAGCTTGCAGCAGCCCCTAATGTGAATGCCCCAGCTCAGCAGCAGTGCCGTGTTCAGCCTAGAAGGAGATTCGCCCCAGGGAATTCGCTTAACCGCAATGGCTGCCTATTCCATATGAATGCTGAAGAAGCCCAGGAAGCGCCTGATGTCGTGCTAGGTATGTTTTCTATTAACTCAGTACTTGCAAGAGTGTTGTTTGAGTCTGGAGCATCACACTCGTTTGTTATAGAAGAATTTGCATGCACTAGTAAGATTCAACCAACAAAATTGAAGCATGTTATGATACTTCAAATACCTGGTTCAACCACCAAAGCTAGAAAAATTTGCAAGGTTGTACCTATCAGAATCCATGGGCTAGATTTTTATGACAATCTAATAGTACTTGGAACCAAAGGTTTGGAAGTAGTACTAGGAATAGATTGGATGTCGAAACATAAAGGATTAATCGACCGTGCCAAGAAATCCATAACCATGACCAGTAGCTCTGGAGTATCAGTAGAGCATGTATCTGAGACCTTGCCCCGTCAGTTCAAATGCAAAAAGAGTCTAGCCCAACCAACCATAGACCAAGTTAGGGTAGTCTGTGAATACCCCGACGTATTCCCAGATGAATTTCCCACTATGCCCCTAGATCGGGATATCAAGTTCATCATTGAACTAATTCCTGGAACTGGACCCATAGCTCAGAGACCTTATAGTATGAACCCATCTAAATTAGTGGAGCTGAAGAAGCAACTTGATGCTATGCTGGAGAAAGGTCTGATTCAACCAAGCACATCGCCATGGAGATCGCCTGTTCTGTTTGTGGATAAGAAATATGGAGGTAACCGTTTATGTACGGATTACCGAAAGCTGAATGATGTCACTATCAAGAACAAGTACCCACTGCCAAAGATAGAGGATCTGTTTGATTAGTTGACAGGTGCTAGAGTGTTCTCTAAGATTGATCTTAGAACTGGTTATCATCAACTCAAGATTCGTGCAATGGATATTCCAAAGACCGCCTTTACCACCAGATATGGATTGTATGAGTATACGGTCATGCCTTTTGGATTAACCAATGCCCCCGCTTATTTTATGAATCTCATGAATAAGATTTTTATGAACTTTCTGGATAAGTCCGTCGTTGTTTTTATCAACGATATTCTAATCTATTCAAAGTCAGAAGAAGACCATGAGCTACACCTGAGAACCATCCTTGAAACCCTTAGAGAACATCAGTTGTATGCCAAGTTTAGCAAATGTGAGTTCTGGCTAAAGGAAGTAGGATTCCTCGGACATATTGTGTCGGCAGGAGGAGTCGCTATTGATCCCGTCAAGATCAAAGATGTTGAAGAATGGAAAGCCCCAACCACTCAAACCCAAGTCCGTGCATTTCTCGGATTAGCGGGATACTACCGCAAGTTCGTTGAATGATTTTCGAGCATCGCAAGACCAATGACCCAATTGTTGAAGAAAGATAAGAAGTTTGAATGGACCGACAAATGCGAAGCAAGTTTTCAAGAGCTCAAGAAGAGATTGATTTCAGCCCCAATCTTGATTATGCCAGATATCAAGAAGCCTTTTGATGTGTATTGTGATGCATCCAAGATTGGTCTCGGATGTGTGTTGATGCAAGAAGGCAAAGTCATAGCATATCTGTCCCGACAACTGAAACAGCAGGAGCAAAACTACCCTACCCATGATCTTGAACTAGCAGCTGTAGTTTTAGCCTTGAAGACATGGCGTCATTACCTTATGGGTAACCGCTATGAGATTTATTCGGATCACAAGAGTCTGAAGTATATTTTCACCCAGAAGGAGCTGAATATGAGGCAAAGGAGATGGATAGAGTTAATCAAGGATTATGACCTTGACATTCACTATCACCCCGGCAAAGCCAATGTGGTAGCGGATGCTCTTAGCAGATTGCCGTGTAGATTAAACACCATGATCAAAGAAGCCTAGCCAAGTTTGCATGAAGAGTTGGAGCAATTTAGAACAGAGCTAGTTAGCAAAGGATTTTTAGCTAGCATTGAACTTTAACCCACGTTGATCAGTCAGATCAAGGAGGCGCAGAAAGGAAATGCAAGTATCGACGGAATCAAACATCGTATTGGTACGGGAAAGGTACCCGGATTTACCAAAGATGGAGAAGGAGTTTTGTGGTACAAAGGACGTATCTGTGTGCCAGCAGATTCCGATCTGAAACAAGTTATCATGCAGGAAGCTCATGATACTCTTTATTCTATCCACCCCGGAGGAACGAAGATGTATCAGGATTTGAAGGAGCAATTTTGGTGGCACAAGATGAAGAGAGAAATCGGAAGCTACATAGCCAAGTGTGATATCTGTCAGAGAGTCAAGGCGGAACATCAGAGACCCGCAGGACTGTTGCAACCATTGCGGATTCCGGAATGGAAATGGGATTCCGTTGGAATGGACTTTATCACTGGTTTGCCTACTTCTAGTAGGGGAAATGACTCTATTTGGGTCATAGTGGATAGACTGTCCAAGGTAGCCCATTTTATACCTGTCAAGACTACCTACCAGAGTTCGAAGCTAGTAGAGTTGTACATTGCTAGAATCATCAGTTTGCATGGAACCTCTAAGACCATAGTGTCGGATCGAGGAACCCAGTTTACCTCAACATTTTGGCAGAAAGTCCAAGAGGGATTAGGAACCAAATTGAATTTCGGCACAGCTTATTACCCACAGACCGATGGACAAACTGAACGAGTCAACCAAATATTAGAAGATATGTTGAGAGCTTGTGTTCTAGAATATGGATCAAAATGGGAAGATTGTCTGCCTTTCATAGAATTCTCATACAACAACAGTTATTAAGCCAGTTTGCAAATGGCCCCATTTGAATTCCTATATGGAAGGAAGTGACGTACCCCCTTGAATTGGTCGCAAGTAGGAGAGAGTCAGATTTTCGGACCCGACATCCTATGGGAAGCCGAAGAGAAGGTTCACAAAGTCCGTGAGCACCTCAAGACCGCCCAACCCAGACAGAAGAGTGATACGTCCATAACGTATCTATAATTTTTGATGGTTTTATGCTAATAATATGCTTCTGACACTCCTTTTTGTATAAAGTTTATGATTTATTTGGACTAACCTACTAATAGTTGCAAAAGTGCACAATGTTCTTGTTTTACACTTTGATGTGTAGGAATTACCAAGAATACAAGTGGAAACCTTGTTGGAGTCAAATTGGGATTTTTCAGAAATCTGTCTCAGAACTCTTTTTTAAGATGGTCACATTTCGGGTCGAATACAGCGTCAAACCGAAAACTCTTCAACTACAAAGTTGTTGAAAATTTCACGACAAACATTCTCCACATAAAATTTAGCTGATTCCAAGTCCGTACGGGCCGTTTATGCCCGATTTACTACAACCCAAGATGGGGTGACGGGAATCTGAGAGGCTGTATAAAGGGATGAAACCTAATTCGCCCAGGGCATCTCCACCCACAAATTTGCAGCCACCAAAGCCACGTTTTTGCCTCCGCCGTGGATCCCATCTCCATGGGGGAGGGCTCCCAAGAAGCCATGAAGGAAGGGGGCTAAGGGGCGGTGCTCCCCCATGATACCGACGGCGGGGAAGGAGTCCCCCGCGCCGCCGCCAGTGCCGCCGCTGCCTTCTTCACCATCTTCACCGCCATCTCCATCACCTAATCCTCCTAGTATGCAGTGGTTCATCCTCCCACACACCTCTATATGTAAACATGGTGTTTGATGCTATAAGTTATAATCCTATGATCTATGTCATGTTTGTGTAGTTTCTTTGTTCTTAGATTGAATGGTTGAACGTCTTTGGATCATTAGAGTTGTATGTTGATACGGTATAGTCCTTTGGTGTCCATTATATTTGTGCGCGCATGGATTAAACATCATAGGGTTTGTAGTACGTGTAAAAGGAAGGGGGGAGTTCTGCCGGAGTGACAGAAACCTGAGGACGCGAACCGGAACGTTGCACGTATGGGAGTAAGGAGACCATTAAACTTAAGGCTATGGTTGGGGAAACCTTAATGCATTGATTAGTACTTACGGATGTTTGTTAACAATCCAATCATATAGTACATGTAATTCCAAGTAGTGAAGCGCATGTATATTTAGCCTCTCCCATATAGAAAACTGCATCGAAGACAATGAACCCGATCTATTCACTATTTAAACTTGGACAAAGACACCACAGTTACCACCACTATTCGACACTCATGGTTCTGTTAGTTTAGTGTATTTTATTGCTGTAGCAACTAGCTTTACTTTCTTGTTATTTATTATCATGCAAAGCTATCTCTATTACTCGTATTGTTGCTCTAGTTTTATTTCCTAGATAATGCAAACGTTTAGTGTGAGTAGAGTTGTATCAGTGGTTGATAGAACTTGAGAGAATATTTATCCTACCTTTAGCTCTCTATTGGGTTCGACACTCTTACTTATCGAAAAAGCTATACATGATCCCCTATACTTGTGGGTTATCAAGACCTTTTCTGGCGCCGTTGCCAGGGAGAAATAGCGTGTGGGTGAATATTCTTGTGTGCACTTGTTTGCTTTATCTCTAAGTAGTTTTTACTTTCAGTTTTAAGTTGTTCTTTATCTTAGTATGGATAGGGAATGTGAATTACAAAAAAAGTTTAGTTGTACTTGTTACCTAAAAACGGTTTTAACAAGGAAAGTGATTGGAAAGATGAGTAATGGTTAAGTGGGGGTCGACCTTGAACACTTGTGTTCATGCCTATGAAACCAAAACAAATCTTTCCATGGAAGCTTTTCAGTTAAAAACTTGTAGGAAGGCATGAAGCCTTGAAAAATAAAGATATTTCTGGTATTGATCTTAATGCTTATTCATTCAAAAATACTTGAATCTTACTCCTATGCCTAACTTAAAGGCGTTAAAAAAAGTACTTATTGGGAGATAACCCAAAAGTTTTACTTGAGTCTTGGAAGTTATTGCTTTAGTAATAACCTCTCCTTATCCTTTTTATTTGCTTTTTGTGCCAAGAGTAACCTCTAATGAGAGAGAAGTAATGCTTGGGAAAGTTGTTGTCCCGAAACAGAATTTTGTGCTTCGCTGTAAAAATTCGTGTAAAATCTCTATACGTCGGTATAGAGAGCTGTAGTTGTTTGTGCTTCTGCCCCAGGTTGTTATCCAACTTTTGTTAGTTCAACACTTTTCGATTTGAGCAACAGAAGGTCTTCAAAAAAATTGGTTTCTATATGCTGGTATGTTTTGATAGATTTCTGCCATTATGTGCATTTGCTTCTTGTTGATTCCTTTTTGGGTTCTCTTTGGGGAATTGAGCTTTTTAAGAGAAGTGCTACAGTATCTTGTGTTTTAATGAAAGTTTTATTGGTGTTGAAACTGAACCCAAAGACTTATTATATTGAGTACACTAATGTTGCTAATAAAGATTGTGTGAAGTTTTGTATGAAGGAAAAATTTCAGGTGTATGGAAAGATGTAATGAGATGAAGAATGGACTAAAGCTCAAGCTTGGGGATGCCACGTGCGTTACCCCAAGAAATATCCAAGAAGTACAAGCGTCAAAGCTTGGGGATGCCCAAGGCACCTCCTTCTTCATCAATAAAAATCTCAGGTTTCTTCCAAACACTTCATTTTTATTGTTTCATGCACATTTGTGTTGTTCTTGGAGCGTCTTCGTTTTCATTTTTGTTTGCTTGGTTTTCTTAGTTTGCTTAAATAAATTGGTTGGACCCCTGCATTCATATGTTATTTCAAATAAGTGATTGGTGTTGGAAAAGAGTAGGAAAGTTCATACTTATAAGTGGTACAAAAGGAGTTTGTTTTGACTGTGGCCTAGACTTTATCATGTCATGTTTGATATTGCTTTGACCTTATGCTTAGTGATTATTGTTGTAGCATGACTTGTTACAAACAATTGAGATTGCTTAACGTGCCTTGGAAGAATCATGCGTTGTTTTAGCATATTAAAGCATAGTATTGTGGTATTCTCCTTTGATGCTTTATTTGGGTTGACTTGGTGATACATTGCAAATGTATCTAAATTTTTTGATGTTCCATGCTTGGTTTTAACCACTTTCTTGTGTTTTGTTCCAACTTTGGAGTACTTTTCATATGATTTCTTGGACTAACCTATTAACAAGAGCCGCAGTGCCAACTGCCTGTTTTCTGCTGTTTTTGGTTCCAGGAAAGTCAGAAAATGAATATTCTCGGAATTGGACGAGACAAAAGCCAAAGTGCCTATTTTTCCAGAAGGGATCAAGTGCCAGAATACGAGACAGAGAAGGGCCAGAGGGTGGCCACACCACCTGGCCGAAGCTGCCAGTGGGGTGGTGGCAGCCCATGCACCCTCGGCCTCTCCTTCCGCCTATATATTGCCCTCGGGGAAAAACCCTAAGTACCGATCAAAAATCCACGAAAAGAGTCTCAGAGTCAGCGTCATCTCCGTCCCTAGATCAGGAGGGATGAAGCTCTTCCGGCACCTGCCGGAGAGGGAATTCACCACAGGCCTTGTTCATCACCATGCAAGCCTCCGGTGTGATGCGTGAGTAGTTCATCCTTGGACTACGGATCCATGTAGTAGCTAGATGGCTGGTTCTCCTCCTTTGTGCTTTCATGTTTAGATCTTGTGAGCTCCGTTCATGATCAAAATCATATATTTGTAATTCTGCATGTTGTGTTTGTGGGGATCCGATAGATATTGAGATGCTATTTCAGATTGATTATTGATTCTATCATGTCTTTGTTATTTGTGATCTTGCATGCTTTTCGTTGTTAGTAGCTATCTTGGCCAAGTAGATGCTAGCAACTCCAAGAGTTAGTATTTATGCTCGATAGTGGGTTCATGCCTCTAGTAATCTGGGGAAGTGATAGAAATCTCTAAGGTACTAGATGTGCTGTTGCTACTAGGGAGAAATCAATAATCCTTTGTTCATAGAACAATCGTATTGTTTACTTTACACGCAGTTCATAAAGCAATAATCTGTTGCTTGCAACTTAATACTGGAGGGGGTTCGGATGATAACCTGAAGGTGGATTATTAGTCATAGATGCAGTTGGATGGCGGTCTATGTATTATGTTGTAATGCCCAATCAAGTCTCAGAGGAGTCAAGATGATTAGTATATGCATGTATTGCTTTCTCGGTGTTTGTCAATTGCCTCGCTGTAATTTGTTCACCCAGCATGTTATCTATCTAAGGAGAGCCACCTCTAGTGAACTATGGATCCCGGTCCTTTTTCTTTACATACAATCTATAAACTGTTTGTGCTTTGTGTTTACTTTCTGCAAACTATTACTTTTTTCCATTTGATACGTTTAATCCTTTGTTTTCCGCAAAACACGGTGAGATTGACAACCTCATCGCAAGTTGGGGACAAAGTTCTGTGGTTGTGTTGTGCAGGTCTTCACGTTGCTACTAGCACCGGTAGTGCGCCCTGCCTAAGCTCAGCTAGCAATACCTTTTGGGTGTTTCCTTGCTCCTACTGGTTCGATTAAACCTTGGTTTCATAACTGAGGGAAAACTTACTGCTGTGCTCATCATACCTTCCTCTTGGGGTTCCCAACAAGCTCTACGTCGAAAGTCGAGTGCATCAAGACATTTTCTGGCGCCGTTGTCGGGGAGTCAAGGACATCTTCACAAGGGGAGTCCCTCATAACCAATCTCTTTACTTTGTTGTTTTTGTTTTGCTTAGCTTTCTTTTTGCTTTCTTTGCTTGTTTTGTTCTTCAAAAAACACAAAAAATTAGTTTTACTTGTTTGCTTTCTTATTTGAAAACCCAAAAAATGACTACTCTTGAAAACACTAAGTTGTGTGACTTCACTAGCACCAACAAATGATTTTATGAGCACACCTATTGCTCCACCTGTGGCTGAAAATACTTTCTTTGAGATAAAACCTGCTTTGTTCAATCTTGTTATGAGAGAACAATTTTCTGGTATTGGTAATGAAGATGCTGCTTCCCATCTAAATAACTTTGTTGAACTTTATGAGATGCAAAAGCATAGGGATATAGATGGTGATATTATTAAACTGAAATTGTTTCCTTTCTCTTTGAGAGGAAAAGCTAAAGAATGGTTGAATTCCTTAACTAGGAATAGTATTGATTCTTGGACTAAGTGCAAAGATGCTTTTATTGGAAAATACTATCCTCCTGCTAAGATTATATCCATGAGAAGTGAAATAATGAAGTTTAAACAACTTGATAATGAGCATGTTGCTCAAGCTTGGGAAAGAATGAAATCTTTGGTAAAGAATTATCCCACTCATGGACTGACTACTTGGATGATCATCCAAACTTTTTATGCAGGATTGAACTATTCTTCAAGGAACCTATTGGATTCTGCTGCTGGAGGTACCTTTATGACCATCACTTCGGGTGCTGCAACAAAACTTTTGGACAATATGATGGTTAATTATTCTGAATGGCATACTGAGAGAGCTCCACAAGGTAAGAAGGTAAATTCTGTTGAGGAAACCTCCTCCTTGAGTGATAAGATTGATATTATTATGTCTATGCTTGTTAATGGGAAAGCCCATATTGATCCAAATAATGTTCCTTTAGCCTCTTTGGTTGCTCAAGAACAGCAAGTTGATGTGAACTTCATAAGAAATAACAACTTTGGCAACAATGCTTATGGTAATAATGCTTATAGGAAAATTTTTGGTAACAACAATTATAAGCCATATCCTCCCAACGATGGTAATGCTTATGGAAATTCTTACAACAATAATAAGAGTGATCCCTCTGAACTTGAAGTTATGCTTAAAGAGTTTATTAGTAAACAAACTACTTTCAATAAAACTATTGAGGAAAAACTCTCTAATGCTGAAAGAAATATAGCATCTTTGTCTGAAGCTCAATCTACTTTGAATAAAATGGCTGCTAAACCTGAAACTAATGATAATCCCTTTGCAGCTACTAATGCTATACAAGTAAGAATTGATGAAAATGTTAGACTATTAGCTGAATTACATGCTAAGTGGGAAAGAGAAGATGAAATTGCTAGAAACATTAGTGTTTCTACTATCACCACCACTAGTGTTGAGGCTAGCAATAGTTCTACTACTTTAGATGATAAATTTGATTTTGATCTTGATGGTTGCAACATCTATGAAGTTATTAAGTTCCTACAAAAGCATGCTAAAAGTCCTAATGCTAGTGCTATGAACATGGCTTTTACAAAACACATTACTGATGCTCTCATAAAGATTAAAGAAGAAAAGATGAAACATAAAGCTTCTATTCCTATAAAACAAGAGGATGGTTGGGAACCCATCATTAGTATGAAAGTGAATGACTTTGATTTCAAAGCTTTGTGTGATCTTGATAGTAGTGTTTCTATTATGCCTAGAAGGATTTATGATATGCTTGATTTGCCTCCTCTTGAAGATTGCTATTTGAATGTCCCACTTGATGATAATGCTAAAAAGAAACTCATGGGGAGTCTTAATGATGTTCTTATTATGGTTAACGATTCCTATGTCCCCGTTGATTTCTATGTTTTGGATGTTGAATACAATGCTTCTTGTCCTATTACTTTGGGAAGACCTTTTCTTAGAACTGTTGGTGCCATCATTGATATGAAAGAAGGCACCATTAAATATCAACTCCCACTCAAGAAAGGTATAGAACACTTCCCTAAAAAGATAAAAAATATTTCTTTTGCTTCTCCTATGAAAACAAAATTTGGTCTTAATGCTTTTTCATTTGAGAACACTTGATTCTTTCTTTGCTTCTTATGCCTAACTTAAAGGCGTTAAAGAAAAGTACTTATTGGGAGATAACCCAAAAGTTTTAGTTGAGTCTTGGAAGTTATTACCTCTGTAATAACCGCTCATTATCCTTTTTATTTGCTTTTTGTGCCAAGAGTAACCTCTAATGAGAGTGAAGTAATGATTGGGAAAGTTGCTGTCCTGAAACAGATTTTTGTGCTTCACCGTAAAAAATCCTGAGAGAGCTCTGTATGTCGGATTGAGCTGTAATGTTTTGTGCTTCTGACCCAGGTTATTATCTAACTTTCTTTAGTTCAACACTTTTTGATTTGAGCAACAGAAGGTCTTCGAAAAAATTCGTCTTTACCTGCTGGTCTGTTTTGACAGATTTCTGCCATTTTCTACATTTGCTTCTCGTTGGTTCCTTCTTGAGTTGTTTTGGGGAATTGAGCTTTTTGAGGGAAGTGCTTCAGTAGCTAGTGTTCTAATGGAAGTTTATTTGGTGTTAGAACTGAACCTTAAGATTTATTTATCTTGAGTGCACTAATGTTGCTAATGAGATTGTGTGAAGTTTTGTATGAAGGAAAAATTTCAGGTGTATGGAAGGAATGAGTAATGAGATGAAGGATGGACTAAAGCTCAAGCTTGAGATGCCACGCGTGTAACCACAAGAAATATCCAAGAAGTACAGGCGTCAAAGCTTGGGGATGCCCAAGGCATCCCCTTCTTCATCAATAAAAATCCCAGGTTTCTTCCAAACGCTTCATTTTTATTGTTTCATGCACAGTTGTGTTGTTTTTGGAGCGTCTTCTTTTTCATTTTCGTTTTGGTTTTCGTTTGATTTGGTTTTCTTAGTTTTCTGAATAAATTGGTTGGACCCCCTCTTTCATACGTTGGTTTGCAATTAGTTTGGTTTGGTTTGGAAAAGAGTAGGAAAGTTCATTCTTATGTGGTAAAAAGAGCTCGTTTTTGACTGTGGCCTATGCTCTGTCATGCCATGCTTGATATTGTTTGGCTTTATGCTTAGTATTCTTTGTTGTAGCATGACTTGTTATAAACAATTGAGATTGCTTAATGTGCCTTGGATGAATCATGCGTTGTTTTAGCATATTAAAGCATGTATAGCGGTATTCTCCTTTGGTGCTTTATTTGGGTTGACTTGGCGCATGCTCACACCATGTTATGACTATCACAATTCACCATAAGCCTTTATGATCCTTTAGTTTTCAACTTGTAGTATCACTTTATGCTTTGATTAATGATGTTTTGTCGCTCTGCATGATTATGGCCATTATTGCTCTCTTAGTTTGTCGCTCCCAGTCTTTTGCTAGCCTCCACAACCAAGTATGAGTTCCACTCATGCATCCAACTCCCTAAACCAAGTTATTCCAAAGAGTCCACCAGACCTACCTACTAGCTTATGCTATTCCAAGTATATTCATGCTTTTGTTTACCTTCTGAATTAAACTTGTTATGAGAAAACTAGTGATTAAAGCTCTCACGAACTTGATGGCACACTTTACTTTTCTTGCCCTTAATAAACTAGAACCATTGTGTCGTCTATGTTGTATATGCTTGCACTTATTTGTTGGGAATTAGCAGAACCATGCTTTCATGGGGAACGCTTTCAACATTGCACTTGGTACTTGTACCTAGTTGATATCATGCTCTTTTGCATATGGATGTCGTCGGTGTGAAATGAAAGGGGAGCTTGTAAGTCCATGGAGTTATGTATATGTGTTAGAGAACCGCTTTGGGCATTGGTCAATGCATCTTGACATGGTGGAAACCTGCAGCGTAACCATAATGAGCTGTCTATGAAGCATTTTTCTTATAAAAAAGAGTCCTATATTGAGAAAAAAAGAGAAAAGAAAAAAAAAGATTATGAAAAGAGTAAAGAGAGAAAAAAGCTCCATATTCCCATGGAAAGTAAGAAGATTGCTGAGATGCTCGTTGTCTGCTTGCCTTGTCATTTTGATATGGGGATTCTTCCGTATCATCGGGCAAGGGGTACCCTGTTGGCAGTTCTCTATGATACACATGTACTTACGATGACAAGAACTTACCGGTGACTAAACTTGAGTAGCATGACGAGTGGCCCTCGTATACAAGGGACATGAGATTTCTGACTTATACTTCGTCAAGCATGTACACCATAGTTTGTTCACTTTAACCTTGATCACTTCAAGATGCTTATGATAGGGGCAATGAGAGCTGAAAGCTATAAGTACCATAATTTTTGGAAGCTCTTTATGAGACTTGAATCCCCACTTCCTTTTATAAAAGGCCTTTCTTCCACCATTATATTGAGTCTCCACCTTCTACCTTTATGCACCTACTTTGAGAGCATAGTGGCCATTCTTAGTTCTATGTGCATTGTCCCTAGACTAGTTGATTGATGCATAACTTGATATTGCTTGTTTTAAACTATTGTATCTAGTCACTCTTATGAACTTTGAAGGTGTCCTATGCATTTATATTTGCTACTCTATTGAGGGAGAAGCTGAATACTATTATGCTATGTTTTCTTTATGTGAAACAAACAAACGTCTTGCAAAACATTGTTATTCATGAATCTTTTGTTTGTGCCTTTTCATGTTGCATCATAGTTTCTTTGTCTTATTGCTAGAACTTTGTCTTTCATGTTATGATTGAAGTACTATGATCCTAGCTTTGAATGTTTTCCAAATACTTTGATCAAGTCTTTGATGGTGCATGTCACCTCAAAAATTATTCTTTCTTTTTATCACTTACCTACTCGAGGACGAGCAGGAGTTAAGCTTGGGGATGTTGATACATTGCAAATGTATCTATAATTTTTGATGTTCCATGCTTGGTTTTATCCACTTTCTTGTGTTTTGTCCACACTTTGGAGTACTTTTCATATGATTTCTTGGACTAACCTATTAACAAGAGCCACAATGCTAGCTGCCTGTTTTCTGCTATTTTTGGTTCCGGGAAAGTCAGAAAATGAATATTCTCAGAATTTGACGGGACAAAAGCCAAAGTGCCTATTTTTCCGGAAGTCATCAGATGCCAGAATACGAGATGGAGAGGGGCCACAGGGCGGCCACACCACCTGGCACCACGGCCAGGCCTGGCCCGCGCCAGGGGGTGGTGTGGCCGGCCCAGGCACCCCCTCGGCCACCCCTTCTGACTATAAGATGCCCTCGGGACGTAAACCCTAAGTACCCAATAAAAAATCCGTGAAAGAGTTTGTAGCCACCGTCATCTCCATCCCTAGATCGGGAGGGATCTGAAGCTCTTCCCGGCACCCTGCCAGAGAGGGGAATTCACCCTGGAGGCCTTCTTCATCACCATGCAAGCATCCGGTGTGATGCGTGAGTAGTTCATCCTTGGACTACGAATCCATGTAGTAGCTAGATGGCTGGTTCTCCTCCTTTGTGCTTTCATGTCTAGATCTTGTGAGCTCCGTTCATGATCAAAATCATATATTTGTAATTCTGCATGTTGTGTTTGTGGGGATCCGATAGATATTGAGATGCTATTTCAGATTGATTATTGATTCTATCATGTCTTTGTTATTTGTGATCTTGCATGCTTTTCGTTGTTAGTAGCTATCTTGGCCAAGTAGATGCTAGCAACTCCAAGAGTTAGTATTTATGCTCGATAGTGGGTTCATGCCTCTAGTAATCTGGGGAAGTGATAGAAATCTCTAAGGTACTAGATGTGCTGTTGCTACTAGGGAGAAATCAATAATCCTTTGTTCATAGAACAATCGTATTGTTTACTTTACACGCAGTTCATAAAGCAATAATCTGTTGCTTGCAACTTAATCGGAGGGGTTCGGATGATAACCTGAAGGTGGATTATTAGTCATAGATGCAGTTGGATGGCGGTCTATGTATTATGTTGTAATGCCCAATCAAGTCTCAGAGGAGTCAAGATGATTATTATATGCATGTATTGCTTTCTCGGTGTTTGTCAATTGCCTCGCTGTAATTTGTTCACCCAGCATGTTATCTATCTAAGGAGAGCCACCTCTAGTGAACTATGGATCCCGGTCCTTTTTCTTTACATACAATCTATAAACTGTTTGTGCTTTGTGTTTACTTTTTGCAAACTATTACTTTTTTCCATTTGATACGTTTAATCCTTTGTTTTCCGCAAAACACGGTGAGATTGACAACCTCATCGCAAGTTGGGGACAGAGTTCTGTGGTTGTGTTGTGCAGGTCTCCATGTTGCTACTAGCACCGGTAGTGCGCCCTGCCAAAGCTCAGCTAGTAACACCTTTGGGGTGTTTCCTTGCTCCTACTGGTTCGATTAAACCTTGGTTTCATAACCGAGGGAAACTTGCTGTTGTGCTCATCATACCTTCCTCTTGGGGTTCCCAACGAGCTCTACATCAACCACGCACCAACACTTTTCTGGGCGCCATACATAGAGCCATCAGCTCGCGCCCGCACCGTTCGGTCCCATCGCCATAGTATAAAAGGAGGCCTCCCCTGCCTCATTTCTCCATACCCCAGCACTCACCACTCCTCACTGATCCTCCCCCACTTCTCCCCAGAGCAAGGCGAGCTCTCTCTCACCGGAATTTGGCCAGAGCCCGCTGCTGCTGGAGGTGAAGGGCACCGTCAATTTCGACCACCCGAAGACCTGCCATGACCACGCCTCGAACCACCGTCGTCTACCACATCGATCGCCCCATCACCGACCCTAGCTGGAGCCCAGTTGAGCCCCGCCAGACCCACACCGCCGCGCTAGGTCATTTTCCTCGCCGGAGCAGTTCGTCGTCGATGATGACTCTCCGCCGTTGATCTGCCTTCTAATCGCACGACTTAGATTCACTGATACCGCTTCGTGTAGTTTAAGTCGCTGACGAGTGGAGCCCCTCTGTCAGCAGCCCGCTGTGCTGTGTAGTGCAGTTGGGCCGGCCCGTTTAACTTCCCGCGTTGGCCTAGAAATTCAAATATTGATTTTTCCAATTTAGTTTAAACTAGATTCTGTCCACAGATTCAAAAATCAATTCAAAGAGTTCCACTGAACCAAATTGCATGATTCAAATTTTGCTAGAAAGGTAATTAAATTATATATCCAAGCCTGTTGGATTTAAATCATTTGGAGTTAGAGATAATATTTAGTAGAAATAACAAGACAGATACTTTTGCAACTTCAAACATTTCTCAAAAATCAACCATAATAGCTTTTGAGTTGACTCCAACTCTCAAAAATCACATTTGACAGTACCTATCTGAATATGTAAAAATATTTAGGTTTACATGCAGTGATTTTGGACTAGTACCAAAAGAATGCTATTAGGGCATTTCTAGTCACTTTAAATCTATTAAACAATAATCTTAAACTTTATAAAATATGATCAACCCTTTAAATCACATTCCCATTTATTAGAATATGTGGTGATGACATGTGTCCACATGATCCCATATTTTAATTGGAGAATATTAAATCTTAATAAATTTCAATGAGTAGAAATTACTTTTCTCAAATAAACTAAATAAAACTTGTTCTTTATTTCATGTGATGATAGTGATGATACTAGATCATGAAGTGTGAGCCTTAGTCTGCTAAATAGAGCTAGTTAAGTATTTTTTGGTGATTGTGTACCCCGTATTTATTTATAGACGATAGTACCGACCCAAGCTACGAGGAGGAGGAGTTCTATCCAGAAGAAGAGGAGGAAAACTTCAACTACTGCACCAATCAAGGCAAGCTATTATTGGCAAGCTAGAATTATGAAAGTTAACACCTGCCCACTTGATAACTTAAGCAAAATGCATTAGGTATGCTTTGGTTATATACCCTTGATTTATACCCATCCCAAGTTTTACTTGCAAGCTTTATTATTTTACGTTACCAAAGTTCTTTACTTTTAGTTAGTGCTTTGTGAGTATTGAAAAGTAGTATAGATAGCATAAAGAGTATAAAACTAGGCCTATACTAGATGTCATTCTATGGCATGAGATTGAAGATTAGCACCCCTCATTAGTGAACACTCTTAACTTAGTGGCTAGTGCTAAGCATAAAACTTGATCACTTTAGATGGTAATACTTGGTGAAAATGATTATGAAAACCTTGAAATGATGAGTCATTCTATTGAAATGTTTTGACATGTGTTGAGAAACACAAATGGATTGATGATGAAAATGTTGAGGCATGAGCCTTAGCCCCCTTTATAAAAACTGATGGTTGGGTTCAGATGCGATACCATTCCAATTTTTACCGTACAACCACAATACCTGAATTGGGTAGGGCTTAGCCGGAAGTTTATATGCATTAGTATGAGTTCCCTCGCGGAAGAGGTTTGAGCTGATGCTACCTCGTGAGTGTGAATTGTCCACCTATGGAGTGCCCAGGATGGCAGATGGCCATGGCTAGGAGGCCAAGCTCATAGGGGAGGTGCCTATACTAGAGTGTGTGATTGAAAGGTTATGATTGATTATCCGCATACTAAGTATGATAATTCAGGGTTATCCCTGACAGATGTATCGAATTTTGTGGTGAAAGTGTACCACCTCTGCAGAGTGTCAAACTATTCGAATAGCCACGTCCGCGGTCATGGACAGTTGGAGTGGCCATACTGTTCCGTCGTCAGATGTTTTCAAAATGACTTGTGAAGTGAACTATGATTTTGACTTGACCACAACAGGGTTGTGAATGTGAAAACTAGGTTCTCACTTAACTGATTTAGAACATTTACTTAGTTTTCTTTACTTCTAAACTCAGTTTAGATAAACCTGGTTTTTTGCAAATAAACCTAGAGCTTAAGATTCCTACTAGAACTACCTTACTTGTTAGTGATAGTTTGCGAGTACTTAAAGAGTACTCATGGTTTTGTCTCTGGCTATTCCCGTGGCCAGACTATGAGGAGGACTATCAAGATGATGGACAACAGGACGCCCACGACAACTATGATCATCTCCTATCATCAGCATTGCCTGTGATCCTGAAGATGGAGCCCACTGCTACGCTTATTATTCCGCCGCTTGTTTGTATTAAGACTGAATCATGAGATCCTTTATTTGTGTAAGACCTTATTATGGTTTGTAATGGATGATGTACTGTGATATCCAATTTTTTATGTCTCGCAAAAATGGTAATCCTAGGATTGCGATGTATGGCATAACAGGCATCTGGGATTAAAAGTCTGGGTGTTGACACATGGTCATGCAAAAGGGTGCACATTTATATTTTAGGAAGTTGCATCACAAAATCTTTGGATTTGGCACTCTTTTGTCAGTTTGGCAGGTTCTAACAATGACATCAATGTTCTCCAACGCTCTCAGGTATTCTCGAGGCTTGTAGAAGGCAATGCTCCAATGCCTCACTATGTGATCAGTGGTTATCCATACAACAAAGGGTATTATCTAGCTGATGGCATCTATCCTGATTGGGCAATACTTGTGAAGACAATCTGCGAGCTTGCTGATGAGAAATGTGCGAGGTTCACAAAAGAAGAAGAGCCTTGTAGGAAGGATGTGGATCAGGCATTTTGCGTGCTCCAATGTCAATGGGCTATTGTTCGTCACCCTTCTAGAATATAGAGCAGTGTGACCTATGTGGGAGGCGATGACTTCTTGTTGATCATGCACAACATGATCGTCGAGGATGAACATAATGATAAACTCTATGACAAAGGATAGGAATATGAGGGTCAACTGGTTAAGCCGATACCAGGGCCAACATCGTTTGATGTGTTCCTCCATGTGCATCATGAGATCCGTGATCGAAACACTCACAATCGACTTTAAGCTGATTTGGCTGAGCATACGTGAGCTCACATAGAAAGCCGCTAGGCATCACCTCTAATTTTATTTATTTATGAGCTATGTTTTTTTGCTAACTATTTTGTTTATTTGCTTGTGAACATTTAAAATTTATTTGATTGTGAGATACACCATTATTTTTGGGTCTGAAATAGGAAAATTGGTCATATGTGACAAAAAAAACTAGCCAAAATGGCATCGGCGGACCAAATGACTCGCGTTGGGGCACCCCCACTAAAAAGTGACCAGCGCCAGACAACGGCTTGTTTGTTGTTCGCGGTTCAACTCTTACAGACAAAAACATACACATTTGATGTCTAAAATGGATCAACCCGCTGAATATCTGAAAACTCTTTAATATGTTCATTTATGAATTAAGGGCTATTACGGTAGGAATAGAGGAAGTAACTCGCTGTATTGTAGTTGGCTTCTCCAAATTAAGTGCACCCACCAGAAAGCAGCTCATCACTGCATCTTAGCCGGTGCCTCCCACCTCATCCTGCTCCATATATCGGTTCCCTCTCCTCCGGCTGGCCTCGCCGGTGTTGGGAGGGGTTGGAAACTCGATTTATGAGTGGAGTTTCTAATAAAAGTAGTGACTTCAATAGATTAGATTACGATTTTTCTAGCCGTCTTTCTCTTGATCACCACGTTTAAAAAATGACATAGTTTACAATAAATGATCTTCAACACTTGTTTGACAATGAGATCTTCTTATCGGTGTCGGTGGTGGCGTTGGAATATTAAGTTTCTCTAGGTATGGGCATATAGATCTTACTTACCCAGATCAGTTTTGGATTTTTTTTCTCATGGTGGTTGTGAGGAGGATTCTCCTCGCGTTATTTGTCCGGACTGCTACGTCCTCGACCACGATGACTCGTACTCTCAGCTCTCCAGCGATGTTGACCAGACTAATCAGTTACTTTGTCCTGAAATACCAGTGTTGGTACTCTTGCCGATGTTGATTGATTACATTAATGGTTGCATGCGTGCACGTAACATTGGTAATGTGGCTCAACATAAAATTATAGGAGAACTCTTGTTGGTATTTACATGTTTATTTTTGATATCTATATCATTTGTCGTCTGGCTTCAGAAACATACAAGATTGTGTCACGGAAGAAGAAAAAGTTTAAAGGCTTAAAAAATTGCTAGTTTTGTTTAGACTTTATTTTGTAATTTCTCCTCTAAATAGGCTTTCGCCCCGCTATATTAATATAGCAACCACACCATACAACCAAGGAACGCTGCGAGACAAAAAAGATGTTGGGGCAGCAGCAAACAACATGCCCAAAAGAAAAGAAGAAACAAAAAGGGGGCTAAGACGAATCGACTAAGCGACGATGACCCGCAACCGCTGCGCCTACCGAATATGTCCCACCACGCTCCTACCATCGAAGCATCAAGTGCCAAACAGAACCTTCAAGAAGGAAAGCGAAATGCCTGCTGCCCGGACCAAAGATCCTAGGGTTTCCCCGGCACACATGGGGAAGTGGACAACGGGTAGCCATGACGCCCTCCAACAAGGAATGGTGCCACCTAAAGGCGGCACCGCATCGGTGTCGATGGAGCCGACAGGGATTTCTCCCCAAAAAACCCCATCCACAACCCCCGGACAATCAGATACACAAGAGCCCCTCAAGGTCGAAGCCTCGGTACCACCAAACTCACCGCCCACCAGCAAGTTCCACTACGGTCACGAAGTCACCGCCGCCGTCTCCTCGAAGAAACCATCACGAGGCCTGCACGACAGAGGTGAACGTAATACGAATCGATGCCAGTAGTAGCACGGACCGGTGGGAGGGAACATCCTCCACCCTGAGGGGTAGCTGACCGGACACGACAGTAGAACACACCAGTCCCAGATGGGTCCAGCCGGGCCTAGTGGGCCCATAAAGCCTCCGCGGAGGTACACTAGTACCAATAGGGTCTAGCTGGGCCCAATTCGAGCCCATAAAGCTCACCGCCATGTTGCAACAGACCGGCCGCAGACACCATCATACCCTCTTTGAGCTCACCGTCGCCTCCATCGTAGGACGCACCGCCATCGAGTAGGCAGGACTACCCGCCATAGCGCAGATTAGGGGCGAACGGGGCGAACTGGGCGCCCACCGCCGTCCTGTGGTGCGCCGCCGCTCCGCAGTTGCGCCCACGCGCCGCTGCAATGCCATCGCCGCCGCCACGACGCCTCCGGCCATGCCCGATCCAAGCCACCTAAGCCGCACCTCCCGTCGGTGGAGAGGCCGTCTTGTGACACCATAGGAGGAGAAAGCGAGAGGCCGCGCCGCCCGGCTTCGGAGCCTATCCATCGCCCATTGCCGGCAGGAAGGGGTGATGGAGAGGGTGCGGTGTGGATGAGAGGTCGGGGCGGCGGCTCCTTCACCCGTGCGGGGGCGAACGGAGTCGCGAGAGCCGACTTGTTTTTTTGTGTGTAACTTTGTAATTTCTAGAAACGGCTTATGTTTCTCTACCATGTATTATTCACTATCATAAAGATATTAATTGTCAAAAAAGAACTCGCTATATTGTAGTTTGTTAACGAGTTTTGCTCGTGTGTCCTTTGCTCCTCCCAAGTTTAGAAAAGGGAAAACACAATGGATATCAGTCAACAGTATACACACATTTATAAAATGGAAATACTCCCGTTGTTTCAAATTAGGTGACGCAGATGTAGATAAAATGATCTTAGGTTCAACGAATTTTCGTTACTCCCTCAGGAGTAATTAATTTCACGATCACACGAAGCTGTCTTTTTCTTTGTGGCGACATACACCTAGGCTTTCTTGAGCTGCAGCAAACTTATAGTATGTGGCAGGAGCCTCGGCGTACTGTTTGGGTCCGTTGGGCCCGGAAGGCCAAGATTTAGTTCGGCCTGTCTGTTTTACGGCACAAGCTCCCTCTGGCCCCTGAGCCGGTGGTTGCTGTTCGGCCGCTGGGAGCTGATGCGGCCTGCAGGCAATGGTGGCGAACGACGAGGACCACATCGATCCGTGGGTCAGTCCACCAGTGCACGAGCTCGAACGCATCCTGCCCGTTCGTCGCTCCAAGGGACGGCGATCCTGAGCGCGACAGAAATTCTTGGATAAAGCGCACGACACGAACGACAAAGATAAGCAAAAATCGAGGGGATCCGGGCTGCGCCTGCCCACTGAGAGGAGCGCGAGTGTGTGTCGCTTGCGGCGTCTGCGTCAGTCATCAGGGGAGAGGCGACGAGAGACGGAGAGGAGAGGGTTTCCTTGCGGCCGCGGGCGTGCGAGGAAGACGAGAGGAGGAAAAGGAGCAGGGAAGCGAGGGCGAGATGGAGGTGGGCTTCCTGGGGCTGGGCATCATGGGGAAGGCAATGGCGGCCAACCTCCTCCGCCACGGCTTCCGCGTCACCGTCTGGAACCGGACCCTCTCCAAGGTGAGCAGCTCGATCCCGATTCGCCGACCCATCTGGCTTCCTGGGGCTGTTACTGTTAGATCCACTGATTCGTATACCAACATCCATCCTAGGTGGACTCACTCAGTACTCTGCCGTTTTGCCTTTATTATTATCTGATATATCTTATAATTTCGACAACCTGTGGGGATATGTTTTCGGCAGTGCGACGAGCTCGCCGCGCTGGGCGCTACCGTCGGGGAGACGCCGGCGGCGGTCGTCGCCAAGTGCAAGTACACCATCGCCATGCTCTCCGATCCCAGCGCCGCGCTATCTGTTAAGAGACGCCGCAAATCCTTTTTTTCTTGTTCTTATTCTAGCATCGCAGGGTTGCTGACATCCATTTCAAAATCCTTGTAGGTTGTTTTTGACAAGGATGGCGTGCTCGAGCAAATCGGAGAGGGGAAGGGCTATGTGGACATGTCCACTGTTGATGCCGCGACTTCTTGCAAGATAAGTGAGGTATTCACGAGCCCTTATATGGATTTTAAGTATCTACTAGGTTGTGGTGTAGTTAGGTTGCGTTTCAGTGCTAGTCTCAAGTGCTTTAAGCTGTTGCGCACCCATCACCGACCTTTTGCATCATTGATTGATGGCATATTCAGAGGGCAGAGGGTTAGGTTGTGGCGAGCTACATTTTATTTTATCCACTTTTGGATAGAGTAGAGCAAAGATGATATTACTGTAGCTTAAACATGGAAAAATATGATGTACTAAAACGATAACTCCCAAGTCTCCAATGTTCGTCTCGTTATATTTAAAGTGAAAACCAACGAGCCACACAATAAGGATGTCAATTACTCCCTCCGTTTCATAATATAAGATATTTTAGCTTTCGTAAAATGAATGTATCTAGACCCCTTGTAGTGTGTAAGTTCACTCCGAATCTACACACTAAAAGATGTCTAGACACACTCGTTTCACAAAAGCTAAAACATCTTATATTTTGAAACGGAGGGAGTACATTAAAAGATGGGGCAGGGGTGGTGGTTTGTATGTCAAAGGATAAGTAACAGCAAAAAGTAATGAGTTTGTGGATGCTACTTAGTCGGATCACTCCTGTGAGGGTGCAAAGTGTGCACGGCATGCTCCTGTAGTTGCATCGAGAAGTGCAGCATCAGTGTAGTCTAACAGCGCCCCGCAGTCGCAGCTGCTGGTTTCTGGGTGTTAGAGACTGGAGAAAGCAGAGGATGTAGCTCAGCTGGCATAACCAAAATGTTTCGTTGACGAAATGAGTGATGGTGTGATAACCGTCTTACACAATAGAGTGGGTTGCAGGGATTTCACATAAGGTGGCCAAGCAATGAGATTGGCCCCCAAGCGTGTGCAGACTCGACAGCTGGAACAGCTAGTGTCGAGGGTGGGAACACCCTACCGAATTAGCATAGGAATAGGTGAGAAGAGAGGTAGAAGAAGAGGGAAGGATGTGGATGCCTTGGTCAATGGTATGCTTGATATAGCGAACCATGTGTCATAAAATACAGTGGAGCGTGCATAGATTAGTATATGTGAAACAGATTGCATTTGCCTCAACTTACGTTTGTAGGAATTACTAAATCTTTGTCTGGAATTAACTTTCTTAATTAAATTTTTGCAGGCAGTTAAACAGAAAGCTGGAGCTTTTGTTGAAGCTCCAGTTTCAGGGAGCAAGAAGCCAGCTGAAGATGGTCAATTGGTTATTCTTGCAGCAGGGGACAAGGTAACTCACTATGTTGTGATGATCACTTGCAAGCATTAATGCAAGCCAAGTGAATGCTTTTGGAGTACATAATATTAGTATTTTCCTGATTATTTAAAAATGGTGACACTCTTAGCAGTATTTCAACCCTTCTAGCACCCATAATATTTGGTGGGGCCATACGTAGCTGTTTGGATATACAACCACTTTTTCTTTTCTTTTCTGCCAAGTATTAACATAATATAGCAGTGACTCGGTACAGGTAGTTTTGAAACACTTGCTAGAAAACAATAGAATGATTCTGGTTATGTCAGATGGACATTTCAATCACCATAAAATAATGAAGTGCTGGATATAGGAAGTATCCTACGGAAACCAGTTTCCAGTGGAAACATGGAAACCAAGGTATGGATCGGAACTATTTGGCTCAGATCACATCTCTGCCCGTTCGTCACTGAGGTTTCCTTTATAGTTTTCAAGAAGCTTAAAATGAGGTTTGCTAGAACACCAGTGAAATTCGAACTAGTATGAAACTATAGTGGGTCTATGTAATGAAACCACATCAAAACTCACCGAAAGACATACGAAACCTACATTAATAACCCGAGTGAAACTTAAGCTGCTCTAAAACTCCACTGGAACACATATGAAACCACAGTGTATAATTTAAGCCATACGAAACCTACATCAATAGAATAATTCATTTCAGAAATTTCATCAATATTCCAGTCGAGTTTCAGATGAAACTTAAAATTTTAAAACACATTCAACATTTGTCTTGTTTGTAAGATCTACTCAAGATAAAGACGATGGTTAAAATGGATCCTGAACCGTACAAGGTGGACTGTGGGTTATTTTTTCGAAAGCGCAGGTTTCTAAATAAAAAATGCCTAAAAAAGGTTGGTGTGATGATTGGCACCGAACATGTTTGGATCTGACCATCCATAACTTGGTTTCCATGTTTCCACTGAATTGTGGTTTTCATATGATTTCTTTTTCATGGATATAGCTCTAATACATTGAACACTGAGTGTGGATTCAAACGTGATACTTAAGCTGGGTAACTCACACCAGTTTGTGATGCTTTTAAGTGTTAGGTACAAATTGGTACCTGCCATGTCTACCAAGCATGATGAACTGTACTGCCCTTAAGATTTCCTGTTTGCTTAATTTGATTCATCTTTAATGTTTCAGGCACTATATGGCGACATGGTCCCTGCCTTTGATGTACTTGGGAAAAAGTCGTTCTTCTTGGGGGAGATTGGAAATGGAGCAAAGATGAAACTGGTGGTCAACATGATCATGGGAAGGTAACTATCTATTTTTATACACACCTACAAAGCATGTGTGGTGACTGCAGTCTGTATTGCATTTCCATCGTCTATTAACCAGTCTCTATAAACTAATATTTATATCCAAGGTATCTGGAGCGTCAGTATGCAGCATACCACAGATACTTCAATTTATTAGAAAATATGGTTCTGGTCTGATAGTAATTTAGCACAGCAGATATGGTTACTGTTTTCTAATCCAAATTTGCATCTCAGTCTATGCAGAATGGCAAATCCCTATGGCAATCTTTACATACATAGTCAGAACACTTATTATGGATTAAAATTTTGCTCCTTTGTTTGCAGATAGGGATTTGTAGCTTTCTCATCTAAATGAGCTTTTTGTTTTAGCTATGTTTGTTCAAGATCTGAAATCCATGTGCTCTTTCAGTTGTCGCCACATCATATCCTCTTACCTTTCAGGGGTCGTAAGTTTGTCGAGTGCAATAATGAATCACTGACTTTTTTTTTGCTGCAGTACTATGAATGCTTTTTCTGAGGGACTCTGTTTGGCGGACAAAAGTGGGTTGAGCCCCCAGACGCTTCTTGATGTCCTGGTATGGCGCTTGGTTATCACAACACTGCTGCTGCTACTTTTTTTACCATCAAATAATCCCAGTATATGTTTTGACTTATAGGACCTTGGCGCGGTCGCAAATCCAATGTTCAAGATGAAAGGGCCTTCAATGCTGCAGGGCAGCTACAATCCTGCATTTCCCCTCAAGCATCAGCAGAAGGATATGAGGTTGGCTCTTTCCCTGGGAGATGAAAATGCTGTGGCCATGCCAGTCGCCGCTGCTGCGAATGAGGTGTGTCTTTCTTCTCCCCTTTTCCTTTGAAACATGGCAACAAAGCTAGTAAACACATGGGTACGCTCTCGATCTCAGGCATTCAAGAAAGCAAGAAGTTTGGGACTAGGGGACCTGGATTTTTCCGCGGTGCACGAGGTGCTGAAAGGTGCAGGTGGTTCAGGCCAAGCGTGATGGGGGATGGTTTTTTCTGGAAGTCTGAATGTTCAAAACTGTATTCCATGTCATGCAGATATTTCAAAGCGACATGTAATTCGTTCAACTCGTGTGGCTTATCATATATTCGTGTGTGTACATTGAACAGCATGTGCCGGATTGCATGTTATAGTTGCGAGTTTTGAAATATCAGCTTGCGCATGAACAAGCAATTGGGATTTGGGACTTGGTTGCAATTTTTTGGGTATTGCATCTATGAGATGGACTGCACTACAATAAATATAGGTGCCCAAATATATCGTTCACAGAAAATTTAAAACTGGGATGCTAGGTCATAGCGAGGTTATACCATCTATATTCATCCCTTCAATTGGCTGATCTTGATGTCTATTTTGACTTTGATGGCATTCATCATTGAATTGAACGGTCTTCATGTATTGCCAATGGAAAATCCCTTCATATAACTAAATGATTCATTAGTTCATAGAAATCGCCAATAATTACCAAAACCACATAGGGGGCTCCATGCACTTTCATCGTCGAACAGGGGAAGAGTGCAATGACTTCACATATGCAACGAAGAGGTGGTTTGACGAGGATAACAAAGATTGTGGATGAGAAGATATTTTGAAACTTTTCTATGTTATTAGTGTACTGTGGCATGTCTCACCGAGGGATCACAAGATTCTTTTTTTGAAAGTTCATGCAACTTTGTTGAATTATAACACAATCTTTAACTAGTACAGGCCAAATAAAAATAGGGGGATCATCTAACTAAACATCCCCTACACCCTGACTAGCTCCATAGCGAGAAAGCTCATATGCAGCTCCATTTGCTTCTCGCGGACAATGTTGGACAGTCACCATGCCAAGCAAAGCTAGCAGCTACCGGCAGTCATCAATAATCACCGCGCCAGTTCCCCTATACTCATCAAGATCAAGTACAACATGTACCACTTCCATGGAGTCAGTTTTAGTCATCAACTACCGACAACCAATCTGTTCCGCTAGCTTCAAACCATCCAACAACGCTAATGCTTCCATTGATGCCACATCGATCGCATGTGCATTATAGTCACACCATGCGGCAATAAAATTCCCTCTAGAATCCCTTATGATGGCATCAATGGCTCCTTCCCCAGAACCCGACAGGTAAGATGCATCCACATTCAGTTTCAGTACACATGAAGCTAGTTTTTTTCCATCCATTCAGAAGGACGACCTTACCATTACCTCTCAGCTTAGAACAATTTGCCAATATACCTTTGATATTTATAATGGTCCTCTCTGTCGTTGGTACTGGTTCCTTATTTTTCATATGTCTCCTCGGCCAACAGATATACCAACTAGTAACCATGACTGTAGCTGTCATGTTTTGCACACTACAGGTCACTCCACCTGGCTTCGGCGAGCAAAGTAATTCTTCCAGGATTACTGATCCCGATCTGTTCATTGCAGTAGCAGCTCTCACACAATCGCCTAGCCCGAGCCCCTGCCATATATTTTGGGCTCTCGGACAATTGAACAAGGTATGGTTAAGATACTCAGCATTAACTGAACAAACCGGAAAGTTAACTGAAGAACTGATATGTCTATTTGCCGACGTACACAAGCAGGGAACAATTCCTTGTAACGCTCGCCGGTTGAAAATTTGAACCTTTCTAGGTACGTTAATCTTCCATATCTTCTTTGAGCTCTCCTTCCATTCAACATGGTATGCAGACTTCACCGCGAAACAACCTGATTTATTATAAGGAAGATAAGTGCTTCCGTTTCTCATTATGATGGAGAAAACATCACCATCTATCTTTTATCATCTATCCTACATACAAGAGATGTTCTCTATTGGATCTCATTTTCAGAGTTGACTCAAGCTGACTGCTAGCTTGTAGATCTATGCATATGTTTGAAGTACTAGACAAGTATTTTTTGTAATGAAGAATACTACACAAGTTATTGGAGTCCATGTATTTGTGCTACATATATATAGATCTAGATCTTAAGGTTTCTGATGTTGCTAATGTTCTTTTAAGGTTTATGATATTGAAAAACAAGACACACTTTCTTGCATGTGCTAGTTCTTGTTTGTGCTCGCGCATAGATGTGTAATTTCACTACAAGGAAGAGAAGTACTTTCACAAGGACACGCACGAAGATTTTCTACCTCGCCTCTCCCTGCATCATCGAGATTGTCCTTGACCCGTAGGTACTGACTCATCTACTCCTCATTATGGTGTCCTTCGCCTAGGCTAGTCGCACACCCAACAGTGTTTGGTCTCATTCTACAAAAGGATCTAGTGGTGCCGACAGAGAGGAGATGTTGAACATGCTTCCCCTCGGCTAGTGGTGCCGCCCTTATGGCAAACTTAGTTAGATAAGGGTCAGTACATAGATGTTTTCTTAGTTTTCTTTAATATGATTTGTTTTGTTGTATTAGATCGTTGATCAATTCTTTCTCCACTTTTATTCATGGTGTGATTATGGAGGGGGAGTACCAACTGCAGCAGCGAGTGACCATCGCCAACCCCCTAGAGTTGGTGTCGGAACAAATGTTCTTAGTTAGTGTAGTGGATCCTTAGAAGTATTTTTTTGGTATTATAAGAACTTCTGTTTATTGGTATTGTTGTTCATGGAATTTCCTAATTGCTACAGTGTGTTCAGAGAATGGTAACAATTGTGTATTATAAAAAATATTGTGGAGTCTGTCTTTGTAAATGTATTATCGCTGAATCATGTGTATGTGTATTGTCATTGAATGATGTGTATGTGTATTTGCAACCTTTTACGTGTGTAATATGATTGTGAAACCCTGCCGTGGGGAGAGATTTATTTTTTATTCATCCACCAAACATTAGAGACGGTTCCTAGAAGGAACCGGCTAAGGGTTCCAAACTTTTGGAGACGGCTGTTAAGCCCAGCCGTATGAGTGTGTTCACTTTTGGAGCCGGTTATATTTATTTCTTAGAGACTAGGGGCTAGAGTCGGATGGAAAAACCGCTTAAGGGCAATGGTAGGGAACCGCCTCTAATTCTCAGTTATGTACTAGTGAAAATCCCTTTGTATATAACTCAATGAATTCATTAGTACATAGGGATTGTCGTTACTTACCAAAACCACACATGGGGCTCCATGCACTTTCAATGGCTCAAGATTCTAAATGCACAAAGGACATCAAAATTTTAGTACATGTATATATGGCACACCAATAGTTTTCAGAATTTGGGAGACGTGGCAATGACCAACAAACTTCTCTTATCATGTCACATCAAATTTTCACTTTTCAAATTTTTTCTATTTTGGGACTTTACATGTTTGTGTCTTTTACACATCTCAAACATTTTTTGAAGAAAAAACATATGTAGTGTCTAAGAAAAAAAGAAAAATGTTTCATGAAAAGTGATTCTGTGGCACATAAAATTGTCCTTTTTAGACAATGTGTAAAAAGTGTATTTTTTTCATAAAAATTTATAGACGTGCATAGAATATATAGATGCACTTGAGATTTTAAGGAAAATGGACATTTTGAAATGTGTTTTTCCACAATGATAGCATCTAGTCCTAAGAGCCAAAGTGGATTTTCGGGTATTTACATATCAATGATACAACAAACACTATGTCACCTACATTTTGGATGTCCTTAGCACAAAAATCATAACCATTTTTTCCTGGCTTTCACACTCTCCCTCTACTTTCCATATTCAACTATCAAAGAGTAGAATCTACTAAATCGGACAAAAAAAAGTCACCTTCGTAGTCAACAAAAGTTATACTTTCCACTGTCTTCACAAATTCCTTCATGACAAAGCTATCTAGTCAGATGTTCTTAGCCACCTATTTGACAAAGAAGAGAATGCACGACCATTGGATTGAGACCTACGAAGACAAATTTTCATGATTGAGGGCCCCATGTACTTGCATCGATCTCTTTCATACATGATTGAGGGCCCCAGACCAAGAGCTACCAAACTTTGGAAGGCGTGACAATAACCATTGTTTTCATCTTGTGATGTCACAATGATTTTTATACTTACAAATTTTGTATAATGGAGGATACCATCTTATACCCCTTTCGTCGGAAGATTCATACATCCCAATTACTGTAGTGTCACGCAAGATCTATGAAAAGGAAAATAGGAAGACATTTATACATAGGTGACGTGATTTTTTTTATCTCACCTACATCGTGGATGTCGTTTGGACGAAAATCTTAACCAACTTTGTCTTTGCTGCTAGACTTTATAAGTTATAATGTAATGCTGGAGAACATCTCCACCCCATTTCATAGGAAATGCACACATCCCAATTAATATAGTGTCTCGAAGGTTTTTGAAAAGGATAACGACAATTATATTACACGTCGGTGACATGACAAGCGTTATCTCACCTACATCATGGATGTCGTTAACACGAAAATCATAACCACATTTGTCCTAACCGACAGACTTCACAAGTTTTTGTGTGATGAAGGAGAACATCTTTCACCCCCTTCCATTGGAAAATGTGTGCATCTCAATTACTATAGAGTCATGCAAGGTTTACACGTATGCCAATTACTATAGCGTCACGTAAGGCCTTTGAAAAGAAAAACAACAAGGTATTTACACATTGTTGACACGACAAGATTTATCGCACCTACAACGTGGATGTCGTTACCACGAAAATCCTAACCAACTTTGTCCACACTAGCAGACTATACAAGTTCATATGAGATGAACAAGAACATCTACCACCCCCTTTCGTTGGAAGATGCAAACATCTCAATTACTGCATTGTCACAGTCTTTGAAAAAAAGAACATGGTATTTACACATCGGTGACACGATAAAGTTATCTCACATACATCATGGATACCATTAGCACGAAAATCCTAACGAAAATTTTCCCCTGTATTAGACTTTACAAGTTTTTACGTGATGAAGGAGAACATCTTTCACCCCTTTTGTTGGAAGATGCACACATCTCAATTACTATAGCGTCACATAAGGTCTTCGAAAAAGAAAATAACATGGTATTTACACATCGGTGACGCAGAAAAGTTATCTCACATATATCGTGGATGCCGTTAACACGAAAATCCTAACCAAATTTGTCCCCACAAGCAGACTCTACAAGTTTTTATATGATGATGGAGAACATCTTCCGCCGCTTTCATTGTAAGATGCACGCATCTCAATTACTAAAGCATCACATAAGGTCTTTGAAAAAGAAAAGTACATGGTATTTGCACGTTGGTGATGTGGCAAAGTTATCTCACATACATCATGGATTCCATTGACACGACAATCCTAACCAAATTTGTCCTCACAAGTTGACTCTACAAGTTTTTATATGATGATGAGGGAGAATATCTTCCACCCCTTTCGCTGGAACATGCACTCATCTCACTTACTATACTGTCACTTAAGGATTATCATTACTTAGAAAAATCACACATAGAAATTGTCATTATTTACCAAAATCACATATAAGGATTGCCAATATCCATGAAAATCGCCACATTTTTTACTTGTTAGATCACCACGCCATCTTGTTTCTATTCTCGGATAGATGTTTGATTTTACTATAAGGAAGATAAGTACTTATGTTTCTCATTATGATGGATAAAATATCACCATGTATCTTTTATCATTTATCCGACGCACAAGAGATGTTCTCTGTTGGATCTCATTTGTAGAGTTGACTCAAGCTGTCTTCTAGCTTGTAGATCTACGCATATGTTTGAAGTACTCGACAAGCCTTTTTGGTAATGAAGAATACTACACAAGTTATTTGAGTCCATGTATTTTTGCTACATATATATAGATCTAGATCTTAAGGTTTCTCATGTTGCTAATGTGCTTTTAAGGTTTATGATATTGAAAAACAAGACACACTTTCTTGTATCTGCTAGTTCATGTTTGTGCTCTCGGATAGATGTGTGATTTTACTATAAGGAAGAGAAGTACTTCCACAAGGACACGCACGACAATTTTCTACCTCGCCTCGCCCTACATCGTCGAGATTATCCTTGACCCCTAGGTACTAAATCATCTACTCCTCATTATGGTGTCCTTCGCCTAGGCTAGTCGCACATCCAACATTGTTTGTCTCGTTCCATAGAAGGATCTAGTGGTACCGACAGTAGAGGAGACATTGAACATGTTTCCCCTCGGCTAGTTGTGCCGACCGTATGGAAAACTTAATTAGATAAGGGACAGTACATAGATGTTTTCTTATTTTTCCTTAATATGATTTGTTTTCTTGTATGATATCATTGATCAATTCTTTCTCCATTGATACTAATGGTATGATTATGGAGGGGGAGTAGCAGCTGCAACATCGGGTGACCATCGCCAACCCCCTAGAGTTGGTGCCGGAACAAAGGTTCTTAGTCAGTGTAGTGGATCCTTAGAAATATTTTTGTGGTATTATAAGAACTTTTTTTATTGATCTTGTTGTTCATGGAATTTCATAATTTCTACAGTGTGTTCAGAGAATGGTAACAATTGTGTATTATAAAAAAATATTGTGGAGTCTGTCTTGGTAAATGTATTAGCGCTGAATCATGTGTATGTGTATTGTCATTGAATGATATGTATGTGTATTTGCAACCTTTTGCATGTGTAATATGATTGTGAAACCCTGCCATGGGGTAGAGATTTATTTTTTATTCATCCACCAAACATTAGAGGTCGTTCTTTCTAGGAACCGGCTGAGGGTTCCAAACTTTTGGAGACGGCTGTTAAGCCCAGCCGTCTGAGCATGTTCACTTTTGGAGTCGGATATATTTATTTCTTAGAGACTAGGGGCTAGAGCCGGATGGAAAAACCGCTTAAGGGCAATGGTAGGGAACCGTCTCTAATTCTCAGTTATGTAGTGAAAATCCCTTTGTATATAACTCAATGAATTCATTAGTACATGGGGATTGTCGTTACTTACCAAAACCACACATGGAGGCTCCATGCACTTTCAATGGCTCAAGATTCTAAATGCACAAAGGACATCAAAATTTTAGTACATGTATATATGGCACACCAATAGTTTTCAGAATTTGGGAGACTTTGACAATGACCAACAAACTTCTCTTATCATGTCACATCAAACTTTATAGGATTTTATATGACGGAAGAGAACATTTTTCTCTCAAAAGGAAAACAACAAGTTATTTATGGAGGTGCCATTTGACTCCATTTGGCTCGCAAGAGCATATGCTCCCGTGACGAAAATTCATTTAAACATGGCCAAAATATTTTCAATTTTTTCTATTTTGATAATTTACATGTTTGTGTATTTTACACATCTCAAACATTTTGTAAAGAAAAAATATATGCAGTGTCTAAGAAAAAAAGAAAAATGTTTCATGATAGTGATTTTGTGGCACATAAAATTGTCCTTTTTAGACAAGGTGTAAAAATATTTTTTTATAAAAATTTATAGGCGTGCATAGAATATGTAGATACACTCGAGATTTTAAGGAAAATGGACATTTTGAAATGTGTTTTTCCACAATGATAGCATCTAGTCCTAAGAGCCAAAGTGGTTTTTCGGTATTTACATATCAATGATACAACAAACATTATGTCACCTACATTTTGGATGTCCTTAGCACAAAGATCGTAACCAATTTTCCCCGGCTTTCACACTCTCCCTCTACTTTCCTCATTCAACTATCAAAGAGTAGAATCTATTGAATCGGACAAAAAAACTCACCTTCGTAGTCAACAAAAGTGATACTTTCCACTGTCTTCACAAATTCCTTCATGACAAAGCTATCTAGTCAGATGTTCTTAGCCACCAATTTGATAAAGAAGAGAATGCAAGACCATTGGATTGAGACCTACGAAGACAAATTTTCATGATTGTTGGCCCCATGTACTTGCATCGATCTCTTTCATACATGATTGATGGCCCCACACCAAGAGCTACCAAACTTTGGAAGGCGTGGCAATGACCATTGTTTTCATCTTGTGATGTCACAATGATTTTTATACTTACAAATTTTGTATAATGGAGGATAACATCTTATACCCCCTTCGTCGGAAGATTCATACATCCCAATTACTGTAGTGTCACGCAAGATCTATGAAAAGGAAAATAAGAAGACATTTATACATCGGTGACATGAATTATTTTTATCTCACTTACATCGTGGATGTCGTTTGGACGAAAATCTTAACCAAATTTGTCTTTGCTGCTAGACTTTATAAATTATAATGTAATGGTGGAGAACATCTCCACCCCATTTGTCCTAACTGGCAGAGTTTACAAGTTTTGTGTGATGAAGGAGAACATATTTCACCCCTTCCGTTGGAAACTGTTGGCATCTAAATTACTATAGCATCATGTAAGGTCTACACGCATCCAAATTACTATAGTGTCATGTAGGGCCTTTGAAAAGGAAAACGACAAGGTATTTACACATCGTTGACGCGACAAGCATTATCTCACCTACATCGTGGATGTCGTTACCACGAAAATCCTAACCAACTTTGTCCACACTAGCAGACTTTACAAGTTCGTATGAGATGAACAAGAACATCTACCACCCCCTTTCGTTGGAAGATGCAAACATCTCAATTAATGCATCATCACAGTCTTTGAAAAGAAAAGAACGTGGTATTTACACATAGGTGACACGATAAAGTTACCTGACATACATCATGGATACCATTAGCACGAAAATCCTAACCAAAACTTTCCCTAGTATTAGACTTTACAAGTTTTTCCGTGATGAAGGAGAACATCTTCCACCCCTTTTGTTGGAAGATGCACATATCTCAATTACTATAGCTTACATAAGGTCTTCGAAAAAGAAAAGGACATGGTATTTACACATTCGTGAGGCGGAAAAGTTATCTCACATATATCATGGATGCCGTTAACACGAAAATCCTAACCAAATTTGTCCCCACAAGCAGACTCTATAAGTGTTTATATGATGATGAAGAACATCTTCCGCCCCTTTCATTGGAAGATGCACGCATCTCAATTACTAAAGCGTCACGTAAGGTCTTTGAAAAAGAAAAGTACATGGTATTTGCACATTGGTGATGTGGCAAAGTTATCTCACATACATCGTGGATGCTGTCGACACGACAATCCTAACCAAATTTGTCCTCACAAGTTGACTCTACAAGTTTTTATATGATAAAGAGGGAGAACATCTTCCACCCCTTTCGTTTGAAGATGCACTCATCTCACTTACTATACTGTCACTTAAGGATTGTCATTACATACCAAAATCACAAATAATAATTGTTATTATTTACCAAAATCACACCTAAGGATTGCCAATATCCATGGAAATCGCCACATTTTTTACTTGTTAGATCACCACGCCAACTTGTTTCTATTCTTGATAGATGTGTGATTTTACTATAAGGAAGATAAGTTCCTCCATTTCTCATTACGATGGAGAAAACATCACCATGTATCTTTTATCATCTATCCGACGCACAAGAGATGTTCTCCGCTGGATCTCATTTGCAGAGTTGACTCAAGCTAACTGTTAGCTTGTAGATTTATGCATATATTTGAATTACTAGACAAGCCTTTTTTGTAATGAAGAATACTACACAAGTTATTGGAGTCCATGTATTTGTGCTATATATATAAAATCTAGATCTTAAGGTTTCTGATGTTGCTAATGTGCTTTTAAGGTTTATGATATTGAAAAACAAGACACACTTTCTTGCATGTGCTAGTTCTTGTTTGTGCTCTCGGATAGATGTGTGATTTCACTATAAGGAAGATAAGTACTTCCATAAGGACACACATGAAGATTTTCTACCTCGCCTCGCCCTGCATCATCGAGATTGTCCTTGACCCCTAGGTAGTGACTCTTCTACTCCTCATTATGGTGTCCTTCGCCTAGGCTAGTCGCACACCCAACAGTGTTTGGTCTCATTCTACAAAAGGATCTAGTGGTGCCGACAGAGAGGAGATGTTGAACATGCTTCCCCTCGGCTAGTGGTGCCGCCCTTATGGCAAACTTAGTTAGATAAGGGTCAGTACATAGATGTTTTCTTAGTTTTCTTTAATATGATTTGTTTTGTTGTATTAGATCGTTGATCAATTCTTTCTCCACTTTTATTCATGGTGTGATTATGGAGGGGGAGTACCAACTGCAGCAGCGAGTGACCATTCTTAGTTAGTGTAGTGGATCCTTAGAAGTATTTTTTTGGTATTATAAGAACTTCTGTTTATTGGTATTGTTGTTCATGGAATTTCCTAATTGCTATAGTGTGTTCAGAGAATGGTAACAATGTGTATTATAAAAAATATTGTGGAGTCTGTCTTTGTAAATGTATTATCACTGAATCATGTGTATGGGTATTGTCATTGAATGATGTGTATGTGTATTTGCAACCTTTTGCATGTGTAATATGATTGTGAAACCCTGTCATGGGGCAAAGATTTATTTTTTATTCATCCACCAAACATTAGAGGCAGTTCTTTCTAGGAACCGGCTGAGGGTTCCTAGCTTTTGGAGACGGCTATGAAGCCCAGCCGTCTGAGCGTGTTCATTTTTGGATCCGGTTATATTTATTTCTTAGAGACTAGGGGCTAGATTCGGATGGCAAAACCACTTGGTAGGGAACCGCCTCTAATTATCAGTTATGTACTAGTGAAAATTCCTATGTATATAACTCAATGAATTCAGTAGTACATAGGGAATGCAATTACTTACCAAAACCTCACATGGGGGCTCCATGCACTTTCAAACGCTCAAGATTCTAAATACACGAAAGGGCATCAAAATTTTAGTATATATATATATATATATATATGGCACAAATAGTTTTGAGAATTTGGGAGACGTGGCAATGACCAACAATCTTCTTTTATCATGTCACATCAAACTTTACATGATTTTATATGACAGAAGATAACACTTTCCTCTCAAAGGAAAACAACAAGGTATTTATGGAGGTGCCATTTAGCTCGCAGGAGCATATGCTCCCGCGTTGAAAATGCATTTTAACATGGCCAAAACATTTTCAATTTTTTCTATTTTGAGAATTTACATGTTTCCATCGTTTACACATCTTAAACAGTTAGTGAAGAAAAAAACATTTGTAGTGTGTAAGAAAAAAATAAAAATGTTTCATGAAAAGTGATTTTGTGGCACATAAAATTGTCCTTTTTAGACAAGGTGTAAAAATGTATTTTTTTCATAAAACTTTATAGGCGTGCATAGAAATGTAGACACACTCGAGAGGAAAATGCACATTTTGAAATGTGTTTTTCTCACAATGCTAGGATCTAGTCCTAAGAGCCAAAGCGGATTTTCGGGTATTTACATATCAATGATACAACAAACACTATGTCACCTACATTTTGGATGTCCTTAGCACAAAAATCATAACCAATTTTGTCCAGCTTTCACACTCTTCCTCTACTTTCGTCATTCAACTATCAAAGAGTAGAATCTACTGAATCGGATAAAAAACTCACCTTCGTAGTCAACAAAAGTTATACTTTCCACTGTCTTCACAAATTCCTTCATGACAAAGCTATCTAGTCAGACGTTCTTAGCCACCTATTTGATGAAGAAGAGAATGCAAGACCATTGGATTCAGACCAAAGAAGACAATTTTTCATGATTGAGGGCCCCATGTACTTGTATCGATCTCTTTCATACATGATTGAGGGCCCCACACCAAGATCTGCCAAACTTTGGAAGGCCTGGCAATGACCATTGTTTTTTCTTGTGATGTCACAATGATTGTTATACTTACAAATTTTGTATAATGGAGGAGAACATCTTATACCCCTTTCGTCAGAAGATTCATCCTTCCCAATTACTGTAGTGTCATGCAAGATCTTTGAAAAGGAAAATAAGAAGACATTTGTACATCAGTGACGTGACAAAAAATTATCTCACCTACATCATGGATCGTTAGGATGAAAATCTTAACCAAATCTGTCTTTGCTCCTAGACTTTAAGTTATAATGTAATGGTGGAGAACATCTCCACCCCATTTCATAGGAAATGCACACATCCCAATTAATATAGTGTCTCGAAGGTTTTTGAAAAGGATAACAACAATATATTACACGTCGGTGACATGGAAGGCGTTATCTCACCTACATCATGAATGTCGTTAACACGAAAATCATAACCACATTTGTCCTAACTGGCGGACTTTACAAGTTTTTGTGTGATGAAGGCGAACATCTTTCACCCCTTTGATACATTGCAAAATGTATCTATAATTTTTGATGTTCCATGCTTGGTTTTATCCACTTTCTTGTGTTTTGTCCACACTTTGGAGTACTTTTCATATGATTTCTTGGACTAACCTATTAACAAGAGCCACAGTGCCAGCTACCTATCTTCTGCTGTTTTTGGTTCCAGGAAAGTCAGAAAATGAATATTCTCAGAATTGGACGGGACAAAAGCCAAAGTGCCTATTTTTCCGGAAGTCATCAGATGCCAGAATACGAGACGGAGAAGGGCTGGGGCCGGCCACACCACCTGGCCGCGCGACCAGGCCTGGCCCGCGCCAGGGGGTGGTCTGGCCAACCCCAGCATCCCCTCGTCCTCTCCTTCCGCCTATATATTGCCCTCGGGACCAAAACCCTAAGTACCCAATCAAAAATCCACGAAAGAGTCTGTAGCCGCTGTCATCTCCATCCCTAGATCGGGAGGGATCTGAAGCTCTTCCCGGCACCCTGCCGGAGAGGGGAATTCACCCTGGAGGCCTTCTTCATCACCATGCAAGCCTCCGGTGTGATGCGTGAGTAGTTCATCCTTGGACTACAGATCCATGTAGTATCTAGATGGCTGGTTCTCTTCCTTTGTGCTTTCATGTCTAGATCTTGTGAGCTCCGTTCATGATCAAGATCATCTATTTGTAATTTTGCATGTTGTGTTTGCAGGCATCCGATGGATATTGAGATGCTATTTCAGATTGATTATTGATTCTATCATGTCTTTGTTATTTGTGATCTTGCATGCTTTCCGTTGTTAGTAGCTATCTTGGCCAAGTAGATGCTAGCAACTCCAAGAGTTAGTATTTATGCTCGATAGTGGGTTCATGCCTCCGTAACTGGGAAGTGATGAAATCTCTAAGGTACTAGATGTGCTGTTGATACTAGGGAGAAAATAACAATCCTTTGTTCATAAAACAATCGTATTGTTTACTTTACACGCATGATTAAGAAGCAATAATCTGTTGCTTGCAACTTAATACTGGAGGGGGTTCGGATGATAACCTGAAGGTGGATTATTAGTCATAGATGCAGTTGGATGGCGTTCTATGTATAATGTTGTAATGCCCAATCAAGTTTCAAAGGAGTCAAGATGATTAGTATATGCATGTATTGTTTTCTCGATGTTTGTCAATTGCCCCGCTGTAATTTGTTCATCCAGCATGTTATCTATCTTAAGGAGAGCCACCTCTAGTGAACTATGGATCTCGATCCTTTCTTTTACATACAATCTACAAACTGTTTAATGCTTTGTGTTTACTTTCTGCAAACTTTTACTTCTTTCCATTCGATACGTTTAATCCTTTGTTTTCAGCAAAACACGGTGAGATTGACAACCTCATCGCAAGTTGGGGACAAAGTTATGTGGTTGTGTTGTGCAGGTCTCCACGTTGCTACTAGCACCGGTAGTGCGCCCTGCCAAGGCTCAGCTAGCAACACCTTTGGGGTGTTTCCTTGCTCCTACTGGTTCGATTAAACCTTGGTTTCATAACTGAGGGAAACTTGCTGCTATGCTCATCATACCTTTCTCTTGGGGTTCCCAACGAGCTCTACATCAACACCACACCAGCACTTTTCTGGTGCCGTACACTGAGCCATCAAGCATTTTTCTGGCGCCGTTGCCGGGGAGTCAAGGACATCTTCACAAGGGGAGTCCCTCATAACCAATCGCTTTAATTTGTTATTTTTGTTTTGCTTAGTTTCTTTTTGCTTTGTTTGCTTGTTTCTTTATCAAAAACACAAAAAAATTAGTTTCACTAGTTTGCTTTCTTTATCAAAAACACAAAAAAAATTAAGTCTCCTTTAGTTGTCACCTCTTCCTTAGCTCACCATGTTGATCCCTAAATTCACCCTGAAAGACCTTTCAATTGGTAGTGGTTCTATAATTTGGAAAGATAATATTGAAGAATTCTTCAATCATGTTAGTAAGCATGAAGATACTGAGGATAGATCCCTTGCAGAACTTGATCCAAACTATGAGATTGCTGCAGCTTCTTTAATTCACATGTTATAAGCTAGGTTTGTTAACCTCAACCCCTTAATGCAAGTAATGTTTCTTAAGCTTAAAGAAATTGAGGACCCTGAAAAGAGGGATTTTATTCTAGAAACCTAGTTTAAGGAGTTCTATGATGTTGCCAAGGAAGCTAGGAAAGTCTTTGAACGTTTCAGTATGCTAGGCTCATGTGTAGATGTTGTTGGTACACGAGAAAAGATGAACAAAACCGAACCTAATGGGGAGGAACCTATGATACCAATACCCTTCAAACTAGTAGCAATACATGATGCCATAGAAAAGAATCTTGATTGGATTGTTCCTGCAAACCCTTTTGATGAGAATAGTGAACCTAAGAGCATTGAGAGAGGATCCTCTAGAACTTATTTGGATGATATACCTTGCCTTGTTGAAAATATTTCTGGTATTGATCTTAATGCTTCTTCATTTGAGAACACTTGATTCTTTTTCTTGCTTCTTATGCCTAACTTAAAGGCGTTAAAGAAAAGTACTTATTGGGAGATAACCCAAAAGTTTTAGATGAGTCTTGGATGTTATTACTTACTTCAGTAATAACCGCTCCTTATCCTTTTTATTTTCTTTTTGTGCCAATAGTAACCTCTAATCAGAGAAAAGTAATGATTGGGAAAGTTGCTGTCCCGAAACAGATTTATGTGCTTCACCGTAAAAATTCGTGAGAGAGCTCTGTATGTCGGATTGAGCTGTAATGTTTTGTGCTTCTGCCCCAGGTTGTTATATAACTTTCGTTAGTTCAACACTTTTTGATTTGAGCAACAGAAGGTCTTCGAAAATATTCGTCTTTACCTGCTGGTCTGTTTTGACAGATTTCTGCCATTTTCTGCATTTGCTTCTTGTTGGTTCCTTTTTGAGTTCTTTTGGGAAATTGAGCTTTTTGAGGGAAGTGCTACAGTAGCTAGTGTTCTAATGGAAGTTTATTTGGTGCTATAACTGAACCTTAAGACTTATTTATCTTGAGTGCACTAATGTTGCTAATAAAGATTGTGTAAAGTTTTGTATGAAGGAAAATTTTCAGGTGTATGGAAGGAATGAGTAACGAGATGAAGGATGGACTAAAGATCAAGCTTGGGGATGCCACGTGTGTCACCCCAAGAAATATCCAAGAAGTACAAGCATCAAAGCTTGGGGATGCCCAAGGCATCCCCTTCTTCATCAATAAAAATCCCAGGTTTCTTTCAAACGCTTCATTTTTATTGTTTCATGCACAGTTGTGTTGTTCTTGGAGCGTCTTCTTTTTCATTTTCGTTTTGGTTTTTTGTTTGCTTGGTTTGCTGAATAAATTGGTTGGACCCCCTCTTTCATACATTGGTTTGCAAATAGTTCGGTTTGGTTTGGAAAAGAGTAGGAAAGTTCATGCTTATGTGGTAAAAAGAGCTCGTTTTTGACTGTGGCCTATGCTTTGTCATGCCAGGCTTGATATTGTTTTGGCTTTATGCTTAGTATTCTTTGCTGTAGCATGACTTGTTATAAACAATTGAGATTTCTTAATGTGCCTTGGATGAATCATGCGTTGTTTTAGCATATTAAAGCATAGTATACTGGTATTCTCCTTTGATGCTTTATTTGGGTTGACTTGGCGCATGCTCATACCATGTTATGACTATATCAAGTAACCTAAGCCTTTATGATTCTTTAGTTTTCAACTTGTAGTATCACTTTATGCTTTGATCAATGATGTTTTGTCGCTCTGCATGATTATGGCCATTATTGCTCTCTTAGTTTGTCGCTCCCAGTCTTTTGCTAGCCTCCACAACCAAGTATGAATTCCACTCATGCATCCAACTCCCTAAACCAAGTTATTACAAAGAGTCCACCATACCTACCTACTATCTTATGCTATTCCAAGTATATTCATGCTTTTGTTTACCTTCCAAAATTAAACTTGTTATGAGAAAACTAGTGATTAAAGCTCTCACGAACTTGATGGCACACTTTACTTTTCTTGCCCTTAATAAACTTGAACCATTGTGTCGTCTATGTTGTATATGCTTGCACTTATTTGTTGGGAATTAGCAGAACCATGCTTTCATGGGGAACGCTTTCAACATTGCACTTGGTACTTGTACCTAGTTGATATCATGCTCTTTTGCATATGTATGTCGTCGGTGTGAAATGAAAGGGGAGCTTGTAAGTCCATGGAGTTATGTATATGTGTTAGAGAAACGCCTGGGCTATTGGTCTAATCCATGCTGACATGGTGGAAACCTGCAGCGTAACCATAATGAGCTGTCTATGAAGCATTCTTCTTATAAAAAAGAGTCCTATATTGAGAAAAAAGAGAAAAGGAAAAAAAGAGATTATGAAAAGAGGAAAGAGAGAAAAAAGCACCATATTCCCATGGTAAATAAGAAGATTGTTGAGATGCTCGTTGTCTACTTGCCTTGTCATTTTGATATGGGGATTCTTCCGTATCATCGGGCAAGCGGTACCCCGTTGGCGGTTCTCTATGATACACATGTACTTATAATGACAAGAACTTACCGGTGACTAAACTTGAGTAGCATGAAGAGCGGCCCTCGTATACAAGGGACATGAGATTTCTAACTTATACTTCGTCAAGCATATACACCATAGTTTGTTCACTTTAACCTTAATCACTTCAAGATGCTTATGATAGGGGCAATGAGAGCTGAAAGCTATAAGTACCATAATTTTTGGAAGCTCTTTATGAGACTTGAATCCCTGCTTCCTTCTATGAAGGCCTTTCTTCCACCATTATATTGAGTGTCCAACTTCTACCTTTATGCACCTACTTTGAGAGCATAGTGGCCATTCTTAGTTCTATGTGCATTGTCCCAAGACTAGTTGATTGATGCATAACTTGATATTGCTTGTTTTAAACTATTTGTATCTATTCACTCTTATGAACTTTGAAGGTATCCTATGCATTTATATTTGCTACTCTATGAGGGACAAGATGAATACTATTATGCTATGTTTTCTTTATGTGAAACAAACAAACGTCTTGCAAAGCATTGTTATTCATGAATCTTTTGTTTGTGCCTTTTCATGTTGCATCATAGTTTCTTTGTCTTATTGCTAGAACTTTGTCTTTCATGTTATGATTGAAGTAGTATGATCCCAGCTTTGAATGTTTTACAAATACTTTGATCAAGTCTTTGATGGTGCATGTCACCTCAAAAATTATTCTTTGTTTTTATCACTTACCTACTCGAGGACGAGCAGGTGTTAAGCTTGGGGATGTTGATACATTGCAAATGTATCTATAATTTTTGATGTTCCATGCTTGGTTTTATCCACTTTCTTGTGTTTTGTCCACACTTTGGAGTACTTTTCATATGATTTCTTGGACTAACCTATTAACAAGAGCCACAGTGCCTTTGCCTGTTTTACGCTGTTTTTGGTTCCAGGAAGTCAGAAATGAATATTCTCGAATTGGACGGGACAAAATCCAAAGTGCCTATTTTCCGAAGTCATCGATGCGAGAATCTGAGGCGGAGAAGGCTGGGGCCGGCCACACCACCTGGCTGCGTGGCCAGGCACGCCCGTGCCGAGGGGTGGTCCGACCCAACACCCTCGGCCTCCTTCCGCCTATATATTGCCCTCGGGACCAAAACCCTAAGTACCCGATCTAAAATCCACGAAAGAGTCGATAGCCGCCATCATCTCCATCCCTAGATCGGGAGGGATCTGAAGCTCTTCCGGCACCTGCCGGGAGGGAATTCACCACAGGCCTTCTTCATCACCATGCAAGCCTCTGGTGTGATGCGTGAGTAGTTCATCCTTGGACTACGGATCCATGTAGTAGCTAGATGGCTGGTTCTCTTCCTTTGTGCTTTCATGTCTAGATCTTGTGAGCTCCATTCATGATCAAGATCATCTATTTGTAATTCTGCATGTTGTGTTTGCGGGGATCCGATGGATATTGAGATGCTATTTCAGATTTATTATTGACTCTATCATGTCTTTGTTATTTGTGATCTGGCATGCTTTCCGTTGTTAGTAGCTATCTTGGCCAAGTAGATGCTAGCAACTCCAAGAGTTAGTATTTATGCTCGATAGTGGGTTCATGCCTCTGGTAATCTGGGGAAGTGACCGAAATCTCTAAGGTACTAGATGTGTTGTTGCTGCTAGGGAGAAAACAACAATCCTTTGTTCATAGAACAATCGTATTGTTTACTTTACACGCAGTTTGTAAAGCAATAATCTGTTGCTTGCAACTTAATACTGGAGGGGGTTCGGATGATAACCTGAAGGTGGATTATTAGTCATAGATGCAGTTGGACGGCGGTCTATGTATAATGTTGTAATGCCCAATCAAGTTTCAAAGGAGTGAAGATGATTAGTATATGCATGTATTGCTTTCTCGATGTTTGTCAATTGCCCTGCTGTAATTTGTTCACCCAGCATGTTATCTATCTTAAGGAGAGCCACCTCTAGTGAACTATGGATCCCGGTCCTTTCTTTTACATACAATCTACAAACTGTTTAATGCTTTGTGTTTACTTTCTGCAAACTTTTACTTATTTCCATTCGATACGTTTAATCCTTTGTTTTCAGCAAAACACGGTGAGATTGACAACCTCATCGCAAGTTGGGGACAAAGTTCTGCGGTTGTGTTGTGCAGGTCTCCACGTTGCTACTAGCACCGGTAGTGCGCCCTGCCAAGGCTCAGCTAGCAACACCTTTGGGGTGTTTCCTTGCTCCTACTGGTTCGATTAAACCTTGGTTTCATAACTAAGAGAAACTTGCTGCTGTGCTCATCATACCTTCCTCTTGGGGTTCCCAATGAGCTCTATATCAACACCGCACCAGCACTTTTCTGGCGCCGTACACTGAGCCATCACCCTTCCATTGGAAACTGTGTGCATCTAAATTACTATAGTGTCATGTAAGGTCTACACGCATCCCAATTACTATAGTGTCACGTAGGGCATTTGAAAAGGAAAACAACAAGGTATTTACACATCGTTGACGCGACAAGCATTATCTCACCTACATCGTGGATGTCGTTACCACGAAAATCCTAACCAACTTTGTCCACACTAGCAGACTTTACAAGTTCGTATGAGATGAAAAAGAATATCTACCACCCCCTTTCGTTGGAAGATGCAAACATCTCAATTACTGCATCGTCACAATTTTTGAAAAGAAAAGAACTTGGTATTTACACATAGGTGACACACTAAAGTTATCTCACATACATCATGGATACCATTAGCACGAAAATCCTAACCAAAACTTTCCCCAGTATTAGACTTTACAAGTTTTTAGATGATGAAGAAGAACATCTTCCACCCCTTTTGTTGGAAGATGCACACATCTCAATTACTATAGCTCACATAAGGTCTTCGAAAAAGAAAAGAACATGGTATTTACACATCCGTGAGGCGGAAAAGTTATCTCACATATATCGTGGATGCCGTTAACACGAAAATCCTAACCAAATTTGTCCCCACAAGCAGACTCTACAAGTGTTTATATGATGATGGAGAACATCCTCCGCCCCTTTCATTGGAAGATACACGCATCTCAATTACTAAAGTGTCAAGTAAGGACTTTGAAAAATAAAAGTACATGGTATTTGCACATTGGTGATGTGGCAAAGTTATCTCACATACATCATGGATGCCGTCGACACGACAATCCTAACCAAATTTGTCCTCACAAGTTGACTCTACAAGTTTTTATATGATAAACAGGGAGAACATCTTCCACCCCTTTCGTTTGAAGATGCACTCATCTCACTTATTATACTGTCACTTAAGGATTGTCATTACATACCAAAATCACACATAGTAATTGTCATTATTTACTAAAATCACACATAAGGATTGCCAATATCCATGGAAATCGCCACATTTTTTACTTGTTAGATCACCACGGCAACTTGTTTCTATTCTCGGATAGATGCGTGATTTTACTATAAGGAAGATAAGTGTCTCCATTTCTCATTATGATGGATAAAACATCACCATGTATCTTTTATCATCTATCCGACGCACAAGAGATGTTCTCCGTTGGATCTCATTTGCAGAGTTGACTCAAGCTGACTTCTAGCTTGTAGATCTATGCATATGTTTGAATTACTAGACAAGCCTTTTTTGTAATGAAGAATACTACACAATTTATTAGAGTCCATGTATTTGTGCTACATATATAAAATCTAGATCTTAAGGTTTCTGATGTTGCTAATGTGCTTTTAAGGTTTATGATATTGAAAAACAAGACACACTTTCTTGCATGTGCTAGTTCTTGTTTGTGCTCTTGGATAGATGTGTGATTTCACTATAAGGACGAGAAGTACTTCTAGAAGGACACACACGAAGATTTTCTACCTCGCCTCGCCCTGCATCGTCGAGATTTTCCTTGACCCCTAGATACTGATTCTTCTACTCCCCATTATGGTGTCCTTTTCCTAGGCTAGTCGCAAACCCAACAATGTTTGTCTCGCTCCACAAAAGGATATAGTGGTGCCGATAGTAGAGGAGATGTTGAACATGCTTCCCCTTAGATAGTGGTGCCGACCGTATGGAAAACTTAATTAGATAAGGGACAATACATAGATGTTTTCTTATTTTTCTTTAATATGATTTGTTTTTTTATCAGATCGTTGATCAATTCTTTCTCCACTTCTATTCATGGTCTGATTACGGAGGGGGAGTAGCAGCTGCAGCAGCGAGTGACCATCGCCAACCCCCTAGAGGTTGTGCCGGAACAAAGGTTCTTAGTTAGTGTAGTGGATCCTTAGAAGTATTTTTTTGGTATTATAAGAACTTCTGTTTATTGGTATTGTTGTTCATGGAATTTCCTAATTCCTACAGTGTGTTCAGAGAATGGTAACAATTGTGTATTATAAAAAATATTGTGGAGTCTGTCTTTGTAAATGTATTATCGCTGAATCATGTGTATTTGTATTGTCATTGAATGATGTGTATGTGTATTTGCAACCTTTTTCATGTGTAATATGATTGTGAAACCCTTTCGTGGGGCAAAGATTTATTTTTTATTCATCCACCAAACATTAGAGGCGGTTCTTTCTAGGAATCGGCTGAGGGTTCCTAACTTTTGGAGACGGCTATTAAGCCCAGCCATCTGAGCGTGTTCACTTTTGGATTCAGTTATATTTATTTCTTAGAGACTAGGGGCTAGATTCGGATGGCAAAACCACTTGGTAGGGAACCGCCTCTAATTCTCAGTTATGTACCAGTGAAAATTCCTATGTATATAACTCAATGACTTCATTAGTACATAGGGAATGCCATTACTTACCAAAACCACACACGGGGGCTCCATGCACTTTCAATGGCTCAAGATTCTAAATACACGAAGGACATCAAAATTTTAGTATATGTATATATGGCACACAAATAGTTTTGAGAATTTGAGAGAACGTGGCAATGACCAACAATCTTCTTTTATCATGTTACATCAAACTTTACAGGATTTTATATGACGGAAGATAACACTTTCCTCTCAAAAGGAAAACAAGAAGGTATTTACGGAGGTGCCATTTAGCTCGCAGGAGCATATGCTCTCGTGATCACGTGATGAAAATGCATTTTTACATGGCCAAAACATTTTCAATTTTTTCTATTTTGAGAATTTACATGTTTCTGTCGTTTACACATCTCAAACAGTTTGTGAAGAAAAACATTTGTAGTGTGTAAGAAAAAAATAATTTTTTTTAATGAAAAGTGATTTTGTGGCACATAAAATTATCCTTTTTAGACAAGGTGTAAAAATGTATTTTTTTCATAAAACATTATAGGTGTGCATAGAATATGTAGATACACTCGAGATTTTAAGGAAAATGGACATTTTAAAATGTGTTTTTCTCATAATGCTAGGATCTAGTCCTAAGAGCCAAAGTGGATTTTCGGGTATTTACATATAAATGATACAACAAACACTATGTCAGCTACATTTTGGATGTCCTTAGCACAAAAATCATAACCAATTTTGTCCGGCTTTCACACTCTCCGTCTACTTTCGTCATTCAACTATCAAAGAGTAGAATCTACTGAATCAGACAAAAAATCTCACCTTCGTAGTCAACAAAAGTTATACTTTCCACTGTCTTCACAAATTCCTTCATGACAAAGCTATCTAGTCAGACGTTCTTAGCCACCTATTTGATGAAGAAGAGAATGCAAGACCATTGGATTCAGACCTACGAAGACAAATTTTCATGATTGAGGGCCCCATGTACTTGCATCGATCTCTTTCATACATGATTGAGGGCCCCACACCAAGAGCTGCCAAACTTTGGAAGGCGTGGCAATGACCATTGTTTTTTTCTTGTGATGTCACAATGATTATTATACTTACAAATTTTATATAATGGAGCAGAACATCTTATACCCCTTTCGTCGGAAGATTCATCCTTCCCAATTATTGTAGTGTCATGCAAGATCTTTGAAAAGGAAAATAAGAAGACATTTGTACATCAGTGACGTGACAAAAAATTATCTCACCTACATCATGGATCGTTAGGATGAAAATCTTAACCAAATTTGTCTTTTCTCCTAGACTTTATAAGTTATAATGTAATGGTGGAGAACATCTCCACCCCATTTCATAGAAAATGCACACATCCCAATTAGTATAGTTTCTCGAAGGTTTTTGAAAAGGATAACAACAATATATTACACGTCGGTGACACGACAAGCGTTATCTCACCTACATCATGGATGTCGTTAACACGAAAATTTATAACCACATTTGTCCTAACTAGCGGACTTTACAAGTTTTTGTGTGATGAAGGAGAACATCTTTCACCCCTTCCATTGGAAACTGTGCGCATCTAAATTACTATAGCATCATGTAAGGTCTACATGCATCCCAATTACTATAGTGTCACGTAGGGTCTTTGAAAAGGAAAACAACAAGGTATTTACACATCATTGACGCGACAAGCATTATCTCACCTACATCATGGATGTCGTTACCACGAAAATCCTAACCAACTTTGTCCACACTAGCAGACTTTACAAGTTCGTATGAGATGAACAAGAACATCTAACACCCCCTTTCGTTGGAAGATTCAAACATCTCAATTACTGCATCGTCACAATCTTTGAAAAGAAAATAACGTGGTATTTACACATAGGTGACACGATAAAGTTATCTCACATACATCGTGGATATCATTAGCACGAAAATCCTAACCAAAACTTTCCCCAGTATTAGACTTTACAAGTTTTTACGTGATGAAGGAGAACATCTTCCACCCCTTTTGTTGGAAGATGCACACATCTCAATTACTATAGCTCACATAAGGTCTTCGAAAAAGAAAAGAACATGGTATTTACACATCCGTGAGGCGGAAAAGTTATCTCACATATATCATGAATGTCGTTAACACGAAAATCCTAAGAAAATTTGTCCCCACAAGCAGACTCTACAAGTGTTTATATGATGATGGAGAACATCTTCTGCCCCTTTCATTGGAAGATGCACGCATCTCAATTAATAAAGTGTCAAGTAAGGTATTTGAAAAAGAAAAGTACATGGTATTTGCACATTGGTGATGTGGTAAAGTTATCTCACATACATCGTGGATGCCATCGACACGACAATCCTAACCAAATTTGTCCTCACAAGTTGACTCTACAAGTTTTTATATGATAAAGAGGGAGAACATCTTCCACCCCTTTCGTTTGAAGATGCACTCATCTCACTTATTATACTATCACTTAAGGATTGTCATTACATACCAAAATCACACATAGTAATTGTCATTATTTACCAAAATCACACATAAGGATTGCCAATATCCATGGAAATCGCCACATTTTTTACTTGTTAGATCACCACGCCAGCTTGTTTCTATTCTCGGATAGATGTGTGATTTTACTATAAGGAAGATAAGTGCCTCCATTTCTCATTATGATGGAGAAAACATCACCATATATCTTTTATCATCTATTCTACGCACAAGGGATGTTCTCCGTTGGATCTCATTTTGCAGAGTTGACTCAAGCTGACTGCTAGCTTGTAGATCTATGCATATGTTTGAATTACTAGACAAGCCTTTTTTGTAATGAAGAATACTACACAAGTTATTGGAGTCCATGTATTTGTGCTCCATATATAAAATCTAGATCTTAAGGTTTCTGATGTTGCTAATGTGCTTTTAAGGTTTATGATATTGAAAAACAAGACACACTTTCTTGCATGTGCTAGTTCTTGTTTGTGCTCTCGGATAGATGTGTGATTTCACGCTAAGGAAGAGAAGTACTTCCAGAAGGACACACACGAAGATTTTCTACCTCGCCTCGCCCTGCATCGTCGAGATTGTCCTTGACCCCTAGGTACTGACTCTTCTACTCCTCATTATGGTGTCCTTCGCCTAGGATAGTCGCACACCCAACAGTTTTTGTCTCGTTCCACAAAAGGATATAGTGGTGCCGACAGTACAGGAGATGTTGAACATGCTTCCCCTCGGCTAGTGGTGCCGACTGTATGGCAAACTTAATTAGATAAGGGACAATACATATATGTTTTCTTATTTTTCGTTAATATGATTTGGTTTGTTGTATCAGATCGTTGATAAATTCTTTCTCCACTTCTATTCATGGTCTGATTACGGAGGGGGAGTAGCAGCTGCAGCAGTGAGTGACCATCGCCAACCCCCTAGAGTTGGTGCTGGAACAAAGGTTCTTAGTTAGTGTAGTGGATCCTTAGAAGTATTTTTGTGGTATTATAATAACTTCTTTATTGATCTTGTTGTTCATTGAATTTCCTAATTGCTACAGTGTGTTCAGAGAATGGTAACAATTGTGTATTATAAAAAATATTGTGGAGTCTCTCTTTGTAAATGTATTATCACTGAATCATGTGTATGTGTATTGTCATTGAATGATGTGTATGTGTATTTGCAACCTTTTTCATGTGTAATATGATTGTGAAACCCTTTCGTGGGGCAAAGATTTATTTTTATTCATCCATCAAACATTAGAGGCGGTTCTTTGTAGGAACCGGCCGAGGGTTCCTAACTTTTAGAGACGGCAATTAAGCCTAGCCATCTGAGCGTGTTCAATTTTGGATCCGGTTATATTTATTTCTTAGAGACTAGGGGCTAGAGCCGGATGGCAAAACAGCTTGGTAGGGAACCGCCTCTAATTCTCAGTTATGTACTAGTGCAAATTCCTATGTATATAACTCAATGAATTCATTAGTACATAGGAAATGCCATTACTTACAAAAACACACATGGGGATCCATGCACTTTCAATGGCTCAAGATTCTAAATACAAGAAGAACATCAAAATTTTAGTATATGTATATATGTCACACAAATAGTTTTGAGAATTTGGGAGACGTGGCAATGACCAACAATCTTATTTTATCATGTCACATCAAACTTTACAGGATTTTATATGACGGAAGATAACACTTTCCTCTCAAAAGGAAAACAACAAGGTATTTACGGAGGTGCCATTTAGCTCGCAGGAGCATATGTTCCCGTGATGAAAATGCATTTTAACATGGCCAAAACATTTTCAATTTTTTCTATTTTGAGAATTTACATGTTTCTGTCGTTTACACATCTCAAACAGTTTGTGAAGAAAAAACATTTATAGTGTGTCAGAAAAAAATAAAAATGTTTCATGAAAAGTGATTTTGTGGCACATAAAATTGTCCTTTTTAGACAAGGTGTAAAAATGTATTTTTTTCATAAAACTTTATAGGAGTGCATAGAATATGTAGATACACTCGAGATTTTAAGGAAAATGGACATTTTGAAATGTGTTTTTTTCACAATGCTAGGATCTAGTCCTAAGAGCCAAAGTGGATTTTCGGGTATTTACATATCAATGATACAACAAACACTATGTCACCTACATTTTGGATGTCCTTAGCACAAAAATCATAACGAATTTTGTCCGGCTTTCACACTCTCCCTCTACTTTCGTCATTCAACTATCAAAGAGTAGAATCTACTGAATCGGACAAAAAGCTCACCTTCGTAGTCAACAAAAGTTATACTTTCCACTGTCTTCACAAATTCCTTCAAGACAAAGCTATCTAGTTAGATGTTCTTAGCCACCTATTTGATGAAGAAGAGATTGCAAGACCATTGGATTGAGACCTACGAAGACAAATTTTCATGATTGAGGGCCCCATGTACTTCCATCGATCTCTTTCATACATGATTGAGGGCCCCACACCAAGAGCTGCCAAACTTTGGAAGGTGTGGCGATTACCATTTTTTGCTTGTGATGTCACAATGATCGTTATACTTACAAATTTTGTGTAATGGAGGAGAACATCTTATACCCCTTTCGTCGGAAGATTCATACATCCCAATTACTGTAGTGTCACGCAAGATCTATGAAAAGGAAAATAAGAAGACATTTATACATCGGAGACGTGAAAAAATTATCTCACCTACATCGTGGATGTCGTTTGGACGAAAATCTTAACCAAATTTGTCTTTGCTGCTAGACTTTATAAGTTATAATGTAATGCTGGAGAACATCTCAACCCCATTTCATAGGAAATGCACACATCCCAATTAATATAGTGTCTCGAAGGTTATAACAACAATTATATTACACGTCGGTGACACGACAAGCGTTATCTCACCTACATCATGGATGTCGTTAACACGAAAATCATAACCACATTTGTCCTAACCGGCAGACTTTACAAGTTTTTGTGTGATGAAGGTAACATCTTTCACCCCCTTCCGTTGGAAAATGTGCGCATCTCAATTACTATAGCATCATGCAAGGTGTTTCAATGGAAAAGAACAAGGTATCGATCTACACATGAGTGACTCCGCAAATTTATCTCACATATTTCTTCAATACCGTTAGCACGAAAAACTTAGCCAAATTTGTCCTCGCATTTTTTGTTGACAAAGAGCATATATAAAATATCGCGGAGATACGAATTACACCCAACCTCTACAGTAACGCATGTCCTAGCGGTATTACGGATGCACACAGTCCAGAAAAAGAAAAAGGCATTACATAAAAGAAAAATCCTGCTACAACGAACGATTTCTTATAGCAACGACACTAACATCACCAAAACAACACAAATAGTCCAAACACTCCAATAGCGATACCTTCAAGAAGGAAACAGTACACAAGCGTCGCCGTTGCCCAATCAAATATCGTAGGTTTTCATCCTAGAGAAAAGTCTTCGCTCACAAAACATTGCATTCAACAAGGCTATTGCTAGGCACAACCAATTAAGGTCAAACCTTGATTTTTTCACCCCGGAGAAAGTTTTTGCGTGATGAAGGAGAACATCTTTCACTCCTTTCATTGGAAGATGCCCTCGTCTCAATTACTATAACATCATGTAAGGCCCGTTATATATGCATACGTGATGTGGCAAAGTTATCTTCACATACCACACCACACTCCACGTCACAACGGAACATACATCCATTCTGTAGTATTACACTGCCCCTGCGCTCTATCATAGTATCTTAAAAAGATCTAAGCTCCCTAGCTTTGAGGGTCTTTGGCTGATTAGGAGGTCGCTTTCGTTGGGTCTACCTGCTTATGTGTTAGCATGTGTACAATCTAGCAGTTTTTTGAGAGTTAAAAACCAAATTTGACTGCTTCTCTCTTTTTAGTCTCTTTTTAGACGTGAACCAATTGGACTCTTGTACGATAGATCTACTATTTTACAATATACAAATTTCTACGCTTATTTGCTCTGAACTCTGCCAAATACAAGTTTAGTTGCCTTAGAGCACATGAATAATTTATAATTGGACATTGATCATCTTTTTTCATGTTAAGAATTCTTGCAATAGAAATATTTCAATTCTTTACGATGGGCAGATTGACATTATATCTCGATTAGGATTTGTATTGGCCAGATATTTTATGGCTATTTCTATAGTAGTGATATTTTTTACTTGCTAAATATCACCTGGCCAATTAGTTCTATACTTGAATTAGAATCCTAATAGGAAACATACTGTATTTTTTCCTAGCGCATACAATACAAATATGATTGGCCTTTTCTTTCGATCTCAAATCTTTAAAGAGCGCTGCTCCCTGATTTTGAGAGTCTCTGGTTGTCGGGCTAGTTCCGACTTGGAGGGGCTCATTAGTCTGGTGAAATTTGAACATTGTGGTTACTCGGGTCGTGTCCTATTGGATGGAGCCTACTTGGTATGCTGTTGCTGATGGAATTGGGGCTATGTGTTGTCCGTGATGTGTACCCTTGGATGTGCTCCACCTACTTGCGTGTTGCCGCTTCGCTGCCCGCAAAAATGAGGACACGTGGTTGCTTCACATGTGGGCCTTAGGTTCGGCCCTACTTGGTGGCGTCTTACTGTTTTTCTTGTGGACATGGCTGTTAGAGTGGCTTACACGCTGCGTGGTGTTGCGGTGGGTCGCCTGTGGCCGCATGTGCTCTACGTGGAAGGGGAAGGGAGTCGTAGGATATGGGCCGGTACGCTGCTGCTTTGATCGTCCGGTTTCTGTTTCCCCTTATCTTCTCGCTGTAATGGGAGTTGGAGTGGGGTATGCTGGGACACAACCCTAGCATGCTACTGCACCTGCTTACTTTGACTAACCCATGCCTCTAGTGCAACGAAAAAACAGAACATGATCCCTGACAAAAACTTAGACGCCATTAGAAGGGGACGACAGCGCGCTGGGTCCATCTAGTACTACACTACACTCCATGGACGCCATTGAGCAAGAATGTAATGCTTCCAAGAACAAGGAGGAACAACGTGTCGTGGAGACGGAAGGGGAACATGTCGGTGATGGGAGAGATGGGGAGCTCTTCCCTAGATTGCCGGACGACATGGCCATGGAGTGCCTGGCGTGGGTACTGAGTCAGTCGCACCGGACGATGCGACATGTATGACGGGAGTGGCGCCGTGCCGTCGGGTCGCCGAAGTTCTGTCAGCTCCGAAGAATCGTCGGGGCAGCGGAGGACTTCGTGTTCCTCGTCCAGGACTTACCACGGCAGGCGATGGAAAGACCAGTTCATCGCCGGAGTGCTAGCTGACTATGGCGATTGGCGGACCTCACCAACGACGAGTGGCGGCACGTGAAGGGCGCGACATCATGGATTACCGTGCGGCTCTTTGCGCGGTGTGTGTCCGCCGGCGACGACGGTCATGTCTCCGTCATCGCGGGGTGGGAGGGGACCCGACATCGCTTGCCCCACCCGCGACGTGTGCATGGGTGACATCGCCGCGGGATGTGGTCCCGGGGCAGCCGATGCCGGACCGCCGGAGCTTCTTCGGGTGCGGCGGAGGCGACAGTGACGTCGTAGTTGCCAGCGGCCATGATGGTTTCAAGAACGCGCTACGCTCTGCCTTCGCGTACGACGTCTCGTCCAATGCCTGCTCGCTCCCACACATGCTAGAGGAGCGCGACGAGCCGCAGATATGTCGTCATGTCGCACGACCATGTCGTGGCGGCTAGCGATTACCCAACGAACATCCAAGGTGCGTTCAAGAAGACCATCGAGTGCTACACCACCGGCGACGACGCTTGGTCCGACGCGGGAGACATGGTGTCATAAAGGACCAGACGGACGACCCTAGCCTCGGTGGGCAGGAGGATCTGGTCAGTCACAACCGGGAAGGGCAGCGTGCGGGAATGTGACACCGTGTGGAGGGACGTCACGGACGGGTCGCCGAGCATGAAGGTGTGCGTGGAGGCGGTCGACATTGGTGACGGTGCAGTGTTTGTGTTCGGCACGGTGGCCAATTACGCGGAGGGGTGCGGCGAGTATGCGGTGTGGGTGTGGGTGATGGACGCGGGTGCCGTGCGGTGGGGCCGTGTGCCGGTGCCAAAGGGGTTCGGCGGGTTTGTTTTCTCGGCCACGACCATGCGTATTTAGTCAGGCGCTAGGCCTGTGCTCTGGTGTGACGCTCCATCATCACGCTTTTTTTTGATAAATGTGATTTTATTGCTCAAAGTTTAAGTCTTACACTCGGTCTTTGCATATCTAAGATGTACACAACCGATCTAAGTCGAAAACTCGTTTCCACCGACAACTTTACATGCCGGCGACGCATCCACCACTCATTGTTGCTTTGAGATTGGAACATCACTTAGCTTTTTTCCTGACCAACACATGGCTGATGTCACGCTGATGTCATGCTGACATCACTAAACTGAAACTTAACTGAAACATTAAAACATACTGTGAACAGTAACTGAAACATTTGAAACATACTGTGAAGTACAAAATGTTTCACAAGTTTCAGACAAGTTTCACTTGTTCCATTTATTGTTTGGCAAAATTTTCAAAAGTTTGGCCAGCACATGGCTGACGTCAGCATTACGTAGTACCGGTAGAAACATCGGGTTCCGATCTAAGTCTAGAGTCTAGAAAATAAAATAAAAGCGAATTACATATCATCATAAGCAACCGTAACTATTCCTATGATAACGAAGGCTCAGTCCGCAGATTATGCTGCCATTCATGTCAGGTAAATAAATCTCTTGCCGTATTTTCTAGTTGCGTGCACACCTCAAAAAAAATCGTGAACCTCCGCACTATGTACGGAAGCCCAAGGAGTGTACCTGTACATCCCGTAGATAACCCGCAAGAGAGAATACACTTTATCATTTCTACATAGCCATAGCGACTAAATAATGCAATAGCTCCCACCCTAAAAAGAATTATGTAATTGTGATCTATGCCATGTAGGCGGTTCCCGTAAATATTGGCAACACTATATGGAGGAGATAAGCCTGAAACTACTTGAATGATTGACCATATAGAACGAGAAAATTGATATTGTAAAAACAGATGTTTAATTGTCTCCTCATGATGACAAAACATACATTTCTTATATCTATGCCAATTACACTTAACAAGATTATCTTAGGTAGGGATCACCCCCGAGCAAGATTTCACGTATTATTATTTTTTATTTTTTAGTGGTATCTTCATCTTCTAGATTTTTCTATTGTTATCAACTAGTAAGGTTGGATGAAGCAATGCATTGTACATGGAAGCAGTGACCATTCTCAAGTAAGTTTCATCTGAATTCATCGGTCCCAAGCACTAATTGGATATGTGTCAAGCATTGAAGCAAAACATTCTAAGAATTAAGCCTAGGTCCAATTAAGTCTCTTCTAAACTTCACATTCGGTGGAGAAGTCTCCATCACCTTGGCGATAGTATCACCCTTATGACAAATAATATTATACAATGCTGGAAACTGTTCACGGAGTGTAACATTATCCAGCCACTTATTCTCCCAAAAATATATCTCGGATCTATCCTTAATCGAAAATGTTCCATAACAGAAGAAATGCTTCTTCGTCGCTATTAGACCAGTCCAGAAATGTGAATCCCCAGATTTCCAAAGAACCTGGGATAATGCTTTCGAGCCAACATATTTTAGTTTTAGGAGGGTTTCCATATCCATTTTCAGTTAGTAACTTGAAGAGACATTTTCCAAGTAGGGATATATTCTTAATCTCAAGATCCTTAATTCCAAGTCCTCCCTGGTCTTTGGGTCGGCAAACCACACTCCACTTAGCCAGTCGAAATTTTTTGTCATTCTCCCCTTGCCAAAAGAATGTTTTTAGAAATAATCGAATCGTTTTAAGACTCCTTTTGGTAGAAACAAATTATATGTAAAAAAATGTGCAAATGTGCAATTCGCATTTACAAAATGGTCAAATAATTTGAGACATTTCCTCTTGTAATTTCGGCTGAGTTCCACACCTAATTCACGCCAAGTTGACCTCACCGGTAGGTCGCATTGGTCAGAACGAGCCACTCTTTAGATCTTTACAAGGTGATTGGCGTCATAGATGTATAATTAGAAGTGGAAGAACCACTTTGGTGAATTTGTTTAAAGCGAGATGTCTACAACATGGTGGCATGTACTCTAGGAGGAGACTAGTGGCCGGATCTTTCTCTGGCATCGACGGTGTTGGATGCGGGAGAATCGTAGCCCTAAAGATATGTGGATCAAAAGCTGGGGTGGTGGCTCCGGTTGATGGTGGTGTCACCAACTTCATGATTGGTGGCGATGTAGCCGGCAGAGGGTTCCGGAAGGCGTCGTTGCTAGTGAAAACCGTGACGACTTCGGTCATGGTCGACGATGGTGGTGTATTTGCATCACGTTGGCCACAGAGGGCTCGTCTCCACAGTCGTTGCCAATGGAAAATGTTTCTAGGATTTCCTAGACTACATAGAGATTGTCATTAATTATGAAAACTACAAATGGTGGTGCACATGCTCTTTCAATCTCCCTTGTCAACCATTACCGGTGGTGGAGTTTCCTATATATATTCAATATTCATAAGAACAACAAAGAAGCATGAACATGAAAGGAAAAAAATCTCAACCACAAAACTCAAAGCATAAAACCAATTTCCCTTAAACCCTGTAAAACTTCTCCTCCACTGGTATCTAATGCCAAAATGGGTGAAAAACTCTAAAAGGCCAATATAGTGAGAGTTCCTCCATAGGGTGAGCATTTCTTATATTATGATTGGAATCATATGCACACATCCAATGACAAATATTAGAAGGAAACCAAAGCATATTGAGGATCCAAAGATTCCAAAAGAAATCTAAACAATAGGTTCACCCCCTAATCATCGAACTGAAGGATAGAAGTTTGGGAGGACAAACTACCGTGATTGATGATGGACGATGCATCCTACCACGATGCTTGGATTAGTAGTCCAGGGGAAAGAGTTTACCTTGAATTGATAATCTTCTAACATCTTATGGTGTTATATCATGTAAGTGCCTATTGACATGTGTGACATGACTTTGTAATCAAATCCATATGTATATGGAGAATGATAATTTACCAAGGTATATCTACTAGAGCCTCCCTTTTGTAAGATATTCACAAGGTTCCATACAAGTTATGTAGTGTGGACATCAAAGCAACAGTATTAATTTCATGGATGTTACATAAACAACATGGTATAAAATCATCAATCAATTATTAAAACCACATCGATAGCTAGGTGGCTATCCTGCATGGATGGTTTTAGGGTGCCACGAGGGTGGATAAGCCCTCCTAGTGAACAACTTTGTCCCCATTGGCAATAGTAGTTGTAGCCATTTTTCTCGCTCCACAAGATCTTTATCCTCTGTATGACACATGCATCCTCTATGTGGGAAATTTGGCTACGTCCTTGTTGTCCTTGTAAATACTCCCTCCGTTTTAGCTTTTGTGAAGTGAATGTATCTAGACATTTTTTATTATGTATGTTTGGAGTGTACACATAAAATGCATCTAAATACGTTTATTTGACAAAAGATAAAACATCTTATATTTTGGAACGGATGGAATATTCAATGTATCGTGTACATGTGTCACACACACATCAATCTTGTTGGTAGTTACTAGTGATCAACAAATTTATTTATTCTTTATTCTTTCTTTGATTGGTTAGCCAGATCAATACATCTTTGTTAGAACCATAGAATCACTATGTGGGATCAAATTCTCGATCATAGCACCCTTAGCCATTATTGCAGCATCACAAACTGCATTGGCTTACATGAGAGGGCATTTTAGTATTTATATACCAATATCCTTGGCCTATGATAAAGCGTCCATCACTATTACATGCCACAACACCAACAACCATATTTCATACTTGAAAGCTCCACCAACATTCACTTTAGTGCTGTTAATCTCCAGATGTTCGAACAAGCTAGCCTTTTTGGAGAAGAATTAACATGCTATTTTAGGCTTGAAGTCCACAATTCATAAGCTATACCAGTTTCCTATTGAAAGGATCGTATGGGCACCTAGAGGGGGGGGGGGGGTGAATAGGTGCTACTTCAAATTTTACTCCTTTTCAATTTAGGGTTTGACATGAAAGGTAAATTCTCTAGATTATGTAACTATGGTGAATTTACCTATATGTCAATCTAGCACATATACTAAGCAATAACTAGATAAGTAAAGTGCGGTAAAGGATAGAAGTAACCAAAGTGGAGCACACGGAGACACAAGGATTTGTTTCCCGTAGTTCCTTCCTTTTAAAGGGAAGTACGTCTACGTTTGGAGAGGGGGTGGTTTCAAACCACCAATGCCACGAGAGGCCCCCCTTGTTCTCCGATGAACCTCACCCCAACGGGTTTAATTCACCTCTTCCACTATACAGCAACCTTCGAGGTGGAAGCCAGCACCTTTACAATGAGTTCGGGGCACACATCCACAACTTAATTGGAGGTTCCCAAGTACAAGCTAGCTGTCAAACAATCAAAGACAAGCTAGTAAGAACCAAATCACAAGCTAGGGTTTCCAATGAAACACTAGAGCAAGGGGCCCTCAAGTGAATGAGGGGGAAATGAAGATATCCCTTGGTGAAGATGTAGATCAAGGCCTCCTCCTTCGATTCTCCAAAGATCAATAACTTTGGATGGTTGAGTGAGGAGATCTTGTGGATTTGGTGGCTCAAATGGTGCTGGAGTTCTTGAGGTGGACGAGCAGCTTCCAAGGTAGAAGAAGGGGCCTTGGAAATAGAGCCGTTGGGAGCCACTTACCCCGGACAGTCCGGCCCAGCCGGACACTCCGGGCGAGACCAACCGGACACACCGGCCTGGCCAAGTTTCTAGCCAGTATCCGGTATGTGTCCGAGGAGTGTCCGTAAAGCTATTCTGAGTGTCCAGAGAAGTTGCCCACTTCCCAGGGGCGGATAGTCCGGGCGAATCCCACCGGACAGTCTGGCTGAGGCTTGTCCCCTGCACAGACCAGATCCTGGGCAGCTCTTTTTCCTGTATTGCAACATACATAGGGGCAGCTAGAATCTCCTGAAACATTTAACAGATGATTAAACTTATCCAAGTGTTGTCACCAAACATCAAAATAATAGTAAGGGCATAAATGCCCTTTCAATCTCCCCCTTTTTGGTGTTTGATGACAACCCAAATCCTTCTCCTTTTTGTGACTATCTAACCACTGCATGGAGCTATCCCTTTTTGCAAATATTTCGAAGAGCTCCATGCAGTGGTTAGATATTCCATGCTCTTCGGTGCCCAAATTTTCCAAAGTGGTTAATGACTCAAATTTCATGCGCTTGGCTTCATCCCTCTTTAGTTTTCTGACCTTCTCCTGCTTTGTTGCAACACGGTCACGAGCAGCCTGCCTGACCATGGATGGATCCATATGAACCTCATTCTCTTCATCACGGTACCTGCGAGGACGAGCTTTCTGAGTGGCCCTAGAGCGATGAGGATGGGATCCACCTGTGAATTCAGAGTAGAAAGATATTAGCAGGGTAAGCACATTTATCCAAGAGGTGAATGCACATAGCAGTAGTGAAAGGAATGCCATATCAAAACTGGTTCAGGAAACCCAGACTATCCGGCAAAATCGAGCCGGAGACTCATCGCCTTGAACAATCCTGGCGTCTGGTAGGACATTCGGCTAGGCCGAGTGTCATACACTGCCGGACAGTCCGGTGGGAGACCTGGTGATTTTCCGGGCAACACGAAAGTACTCAACTGGAGCAGATCGGGATTGTTAGGACTACTATAATGACCCCATATGCACGCAGTATGATGAATCCGTGGATCAAGATAGGTCATTGCCTCCAAAAAGCATCTAGAGGAAACCCTAGAGATGTAGAAGAGGGGGAGGAAAAATACCAGCATCCATGGAGCCTTCACCGGAGGGGAAGAAGTCCCAGCGGCAAAGGGGCGGTAATGGCTAGCGGCAACGGTCGAATCCGGGGTGGAGAGGCCCTCCCGGTGGAGATCCTGGTCGAGGGCAGCGGGCTGTGGTGAGAAGAGAGTCGAGGGGAAGAAGGAGGACTGAACCGTCCACTTCTCCCCGACCCCCTTTACAGGACTGAAACCACTGGGGCCAGAGTGTCCGGGTGAAATTAGCTGGAGTGTCCGGCCCGGCCGGAGTGTCCGGGCTATGTCAAGCGGAGTGTCCGGCCTAGCTGGACTCTCCGGTCGGTACAGTGCGGACATTGCGGCCCCCACGACCAGAAAACTCCAGGTACAAAAGTTGGACAAATGTGTGGCAAGAGGAGCATGTTTAGGGATGAGTACATGCCTGGGATTCAGAAAATGTACTGTGAAGAACCAAAAAACCATAGATAGTCAAAAGATGGCAAATTAAGATCCAAACCACACAAGTCAAGAACCAACTCTTCAAATATGAAGAGGGCGGTGGCCAAAGCCACCATGTAAGAGATTGTGGCATGACACTGCGAAGAATTATCCTTAGGTTCATTGCCACTACTCATCAATGAAGCTCACATATCACTAAATGGTATTAAGAGAATTGAATTTCTTAATGTTGGTGAGTCAAGATATAGGTGAGTATGCAAGGTGATCAAGTCAAGCTCCTAGAATCTACGATATTTAGTTCATTCCTCAAATAACAAAACCTTGCTTCATCAAGTGGCTTCATGAAAATGTTGGCAAGTTGGTCTTTGGTTGACACATAGGATAGCTCAATATCACCTCAAGCAACATGATCTCTAATGAAGTGATGACGAATCTCAATATGCTTTGTCCTTGTATGATCCACTGGGTTATAGGCAATCTTGATAGTACTTTCATTGTCACATAGAAGAGGCACTTTGTCACAATGGACACCGTATTCCTTTAAAGTTTGCCTCATCCATAGCAATTGTGTACAAGCACTAGCAACTGCCACATACTCAGCTTCGGCAGTGGAGAGAGATATACAATTTTGCTTCTTAGAAGACCAACACACCAAGGACCTCCCAAGGAATTGGCAAGCCCCAGAGGTTGATTTCCTATCATCCTTGTCACCAGCCCAATCCGAATCTATGTATCCACAAAGAGAGAAAGTTGAGCCCCTAGGATACCAAATACCATAGTTTGGGGTATGAACCAAATATCGAAAGATTCTCTTGACCGCCATCAAATGGCTTTCTTTAGGAGCCGCTTGATATCTTGCACACACTCCTACACTCAACACAATATCGGGTCTAGATGCACAAAGGTAAAGCAAAGAGCCAATCATGGACCGGTATACCTTTTGATCCACATCTTTACCATTTGGGTTTAGTTCAAGATGAGTCTTTGTTGCCATCGGAGTGGGAGCTCCATTTAGATCTTTCATGTTGAATCTTTTGAGCATATCTTGAGTATACTTGGATTGGTTGACGAATGTTCCTCCTCTCACTTGCTTGATCTCAAAACCAAGAAATACTCTCAATTCTTCCATCATAGACATCCTGAACCTGTCAGTCATAAGCTTTGAGAATTCATCATTAAAAGCTTTGTTAGATGAGCCAAAGATAATATCATCTACATAAATTTGGCATACAAAAAGTTCCCCATTGACCTTCTTAGTAAAAAGAGTGGGATCGATTTTCCCAACCTCAAACCCACGATCTAACAACAACTCTCTAAGGTGCTCATATCACGTACGTGTGGCTTGTTTGAGCCCATAGAGTGCCTTATCGAGTTTGTAGACGTGGTTTGGAAAGTTGGGATCCTCAAACCCCGGGGGTTGCTTCACATATACCAACTCATGCAATGGACCATTAAGAAATGCACTTTCTACATCCATTTGTTGTAATTTAAATTTATGATGTGCCGCATAAGCAAGAAGGATGCAGATGGACTCAAGGCGAGCCACAGGTGCATAAGTCTCTCCATAATCAATGCCTTCAATTTGAGAGAACCCTTTTGCAACCAATCTTGCCTTGTTCCTCACCACAATTCCATGCTCATCTTGCTTGTTCTTGAAAATCCACTTGGTGCCTATAACATTGCGGAAATATTTTGGCTTTTCAACTAACTTCCATACTTTGTTTCTCTCAAAGTTGTTGAGCTCTTTGTGCATTGCATCCAACCAATCCAAATCTTCAAGAGCTTCCCATACTTTCTTTGGTTCCACCATGGAAATGTGTGCTTGGTGCTCACCAAAGTTCTTTAGTTGAGCTTGAGTAGATATCCCTCTTCTTAGATCTCCTACCACATTCTCAAGAGTGTGGTCTCTTAATTACAATATTCTATCCATTCTAGCTTGGCGACGAGTTTCGATCTCCTTGTTGTTTCTTGGGGGGATCACTTCATCATTTTGGTCCTCGTATTGACCATCAACTTGACCTTGATCATCATTGGAATTATTCTCTTCTACAAGAGGCAAAGATTGACCTTGGTCTTAATCAAGCATACTTCTAGACAGGCATTGAGCTTCCCTTATGGCAGTTTCTATAGATCTTCCTTGTGTAATAGACTTAGCAGCACTGGACATTCTGGCAATGGAGACTCAAGTAACTCCTGGCTAGAGGTTTCTTCTTGATCAGCAGGTTGAGGGTCCACAACTTGTCTTTGGCATGGGTCATTGTCCTCCTCGATAGGATCTTGTTGATGTTGTGAAGATGAGGGCTCCACTTGAGTAGAGCACAATTCTTCTCGATCTGCCATAAGGGGTTCCTCAACAGGGCGGATGAAACCCGCACCCATTCTTCATATGGCATCCTGAGGCATTTCATCATCTACATCACAGACATCAACACGCCCTGCTTGGGGACCATCATATTCTTCAAACACCACACTACAAGATTCTATGACGGTTCTGGAGAGCTTGTCATAGATTCTATAAGTGCGGGATTCGAGACCATAACCAACAAAAATACCCTCTAATGCTTTGGAATCAAACTTGGACAAACGAATACCCTTAATGCGATAGAAGCACTTACAACCGAACACCCGGAAGTAAGAAACATTGGGCTTATTACCGATAAGGATTTCATATGGAGTCTTGATCAATTCTTTGTGGAGGTAGAGACGGTTTGATGCATGGCATGTGGTGGAGATAGCTTCAGCACAAAAATTGTATGGAGATTGAAATTCCGCCAACATAGTCCTTGCCATATCAATAAGAGTCCGGTTCTTCCTCTCACCTACACCATTTTGTTGAGGGGTATATGCAGCGGAATATTGATGTTTTATTCCCTCATCACTAAGAAGTCCATTCAAAGTGTAGTTCTTGAACTCGGTACCATTGTCACTTCTTATTGTTAATACCGGGACATTGTGTTGGTGTTGAGCCATGTTGATGAAGTCAATGAAGTTCTCTTGTGTCTCACTTTTCAGTTTTAAGAAATATACCCAAGTGTATCTTGAGTAGTCATCAACAATCACCAAGAAATATTTCTTCCCACCAAGGCTTGCATGTGATGGAGGACCAAAGAGATCCACATGAAGGAGCTCCAAGATCCTCTTGGACTTGATGTAGTTCTTTGGCTTGTGGGGAGAATCATGCATCTTTCCTTCAACACATGCCCTGCAAACACGATCTTTGGCAAAGCAAACATTTTCTTTTAGTCCAACAATATGACCATCCTTGTGGAGGCTTTGCAAAGTTCTCATGTTGACATGGGCTAGACGGCGATGCCATAGCCAACCCACATCGGCCTTTCCGAATAAGCACATCGGACTTGTAGTGGTTTTCCCCGAGAAGTCCACCACATATAAGTCATTTTCGACGTACCCAACAAAAGCGACCTTGAGAGACTTGCTCCACAAGAGGATCACAATATCATTATCAATAAAGATGGTAAAACCCATCTTTCCAAGAGCACGGACTGAAAGTAAATTATAGCCAAGGGTCTCAACAAGCATGACGTCCACGAGAGTGATATCGTGTGCAACCACAACTTTGCTGAAACCCATTACCTTAGACTTTGACTTGTCGGCATATGTCACGGATAGTTGATCAATATTTGGTCTCAACTCCTTGACACTTGAAGTGCTTCCGGTCATATGACTTGTGCATCCACTATGAAGCACCCATTTTGACCCTCCGGAAGCGTAGGTCTACAAAAGATCAAACTAGTTTTTAGGTACCCATTTTTCAATGGGTCCTCTTTTGTTAGCAACAAGGGTCTTTGGAACCCAAATAGACCAAGCAATATAACCATCATATGGCCCAACATATTGTGCATACACATCACCATAATAATCACGCATTAAAACATAGTGAGGGTTAGCACGCCCTGCAAAATCATCATGAGACATAGCTTTGCCATTGGTGGTCTTACTATCCACAATGACCTTATCCTTTTCTTGTGTGGGCTTGGCCTTCCTTTTCTTGTTGTTGTTCTTCTTCTTGCCTTTAGAGACAAAGCCAATGTCCCCTTTCTCACTACTTGACCTTTGCTTACTCAAGAGGTCATCAATTGACTTGTTTCCTTTGGGAAAGGTGGCCTTAGCTAGCTCCCCCTTGAACCTAGCATTTTCTTCAAGTATACTAGTACAACTAGAGGGAATGAAAGTACTAGGTGAAGAAATATTAGTCAATTGAGTTTGAGGCTTTTCACGAGACTTTGTGAGCAACAAGAGTTCACTCTCCAAGGCCTTGTGAGCCTTGTCAAGCATCCTAAAGTCCTCGGCAAGTTTTTCATGAACAACATCAAACTCAATCTTGTCCTTTTTAGCCTTTTTATATTTGGCAATAGCATGGTCACGTTCCTTGATGAGTTTATTGATAATGAGATCATTTGCTTCATCAAGACCCTCAAGTTTAGTTTCAAGGGATATTCTAGTTTCTTGTTCTTCTTCTAGAGAATTATTTAGAGCTTCTACCTCAATCATGTGCTCTCTTCCTAATTTGTATCTTTCATCTAGAAGTTATTGTGTGTGTGCAAGTTGATTTAAGAGGTCCACAACATGTTTCTTGTGTTCCCCTTGCAAGTTGTTCATAAACACATCAAAAGCAACTAATTCCTTTTTAACCTCAAGAGATAACTCATCATCAAATTCGTCATAGATTAAAGAGGTGGAGTGTGATGATGATAATACCTCCGTTCCTCTTGCCATAAGGCAAGTGACGTTCTTGTTGGAGATATTCTCATTTGGAGAGTCAAAGAGTGAGAATGTAGGGGTAGAAGTGGTGGCAAGAGCCGCCACACCACTTGATGTTTCCTCTTCATCATCTTCATCATCATCATCGGAGGAGAATTCTTCATGTGTGATCAAGACAATTTCACCCGGCTTCTTGTTGGTTGCATTCCTTTTGATGAAAGGTTTCTTATAAGGAGCTTTGGAGGTCTTCTTTAACACAAGTTTACCCCCATGATCTTATCTTTTCTCATAAGGACAAGCAGCAACAAAGTGATAGCGGTCACCACAATTGAAGCAAGTTCTCAACTTGGACCCATTATCTCTTCTCCCATTCGGGTTGCTTCTTCGTTGAATTTCCATCTTGGCCTTGGCGGGATCTTTCCAAAAGTTTCTTGTATAGAAGGCCATGTATTCACCATGAGCAACCTTGACATCTTCGGGGTGGCTCATTGAAAGCCCCTCATCACTTCCTTCATCTTCATCATACTCCACAACCTTGGCCTTTAAGGCAATATTGACACCACTACTCATTCCAATGGCACGAGCACTGACGTCTTTGGCATTCTTGGAGGCAACCTTGAAGGTAGCCATCGCTTGCATAACTTCATTGGAGGTCATGAGATGGTAGTTGTGTCTTCCTTGGAGACTCTTCAAGTCAGTAGGCTCGAAGGGCATGAGAGCACTCACATACTTCCTCTTGATCTAGGCATCATCAATGTGAGAGGCACCAACATTCCTGAAGGCGGTGGCTGTGGATTTGAGTCTTTGATACATGTCTTCATGATCCCCACCATCCTTCATGAACAAACCTTTGGCCTCATTGCTTAAGGCATCATATCTATTTCTTCTCATACTCGCATTGCCAACAAACAAGTCAATGAGAGCATCCCAAGCTTCCTTGGCGGTATTGTAGTGCTCAATGTGGGGAAAATCCTTTGGCCCCACCCCAAGTTGGATCATGTGCAAGGCAGTTGCATTGAGTTGGCTATTGACCACTTCTCTTCTAGTCAAGTTGGTTGGATCCTCAATTTTGAGACCTTCTTCAATAATATTCCACAAATCAATGCAAGAGTTGCGTACATGAGATTTCATTAAAACTTTCCATTGAGCAAAATTATGTGCAGCTAACTTAGGTGGGTCACCTCTATTATTTATATGTGGGTGAGGGATAGGGGGGTTGGGAGAGTACCATCCGGGAACCGCATGGTGCTCTTCCTTCCCATCACCCTTTTTGGTGGTGGAGTCAGTGCGTGGAATTATGGTCATCCCCCGCCACTTCCTCCAAAGGCTTAGCCGGAGCATTTGCCTTTGGGTTAGGTGGTGTTTCCACATGGGAGGGAGGAGGTGAGGTTTGCTTATCCCTAACAAGTTGCTCAACGAGTTGGCGCAACTATTGGATTTCGTTGCCCAAGGTAGAGCTTAAGCTTGTTTCCAAGTTCTTGAGATCTACCATGGTCACCGAATGGCTAGCCTCACTTTCCCCCTCATCTGGGTTGCCCTAATCTCTTAGGCGGTTAAGCCCGAATAAAGAGCCGAGGCTCTGATACCAATTGAAAGGATCGTATGGGCACCTATAGGGGGGGGGGTGAATAGGTGCTACTTCAAATTTTACTCCTTTTCAATTTAGGGTTTGACATGAAAGGTAAATTCTCTAGATTATGCAACTATGGTGAATTTACCTATATGTCAATCTAGCACATATACTAAGCAATAACTAGATAAGTAAAGTGCGGTAAAGGATAGAAGTAACCAAAGTGGAGCACACGGAGACACAAGGATTTGTTTCCCGTAGTTCCTTCCTTTTGAGGGGAAGTATGTCTATGTTTGGAAAGGGGGTGGTTTCAAACCACCAACGCCACGAGAGGCCTCCCTTGTTATCCGATGAACCTCACCCCAGTGGGTTCGATTCACCTCTTCCACTATACGGCAACCTTAGAGGTGGAAGCCGGCACATTTACAACAAGTTCGGGGCACACATCCACAACTTAATTGGAGCCTTCCAAGTACAAGCTAGCTGTCAAACAATCAAAGACAAGCTAGTAAGAACCAAATCACAAGCTAGGGTTTCCAATGAAACACTAGAGCAAGGGGCCCTCAAGTGAATGAGGGGGAAATGAAGATCTCTCTTGGTGAAGATGTAGATCAAGGCCCCTCCTTCGATTCTCCAAAGATCAATGGCTTAGGATGGTTGAGTGAGGAGATCTTGTGGATTTGGTGGCTCAAATGGTGCTGGAGTTCTTGAGGTGGACGAGCAGCTTCCAAGGTAGAAGAAGGGGCTTTTATATAGGCCCCCTGGAAATAGAGCCGTTGGGAGACACTTACCCCGGACAGTCCGGCCAACACTAGCCGGATAGTCCGGCCCAGCCAGGCACTCTAGGCGAGACCAGCCGGACACTCCGGCCTGGCCAAGTTTCCGGCCAGTATCCGGTATGTGTCCGGGGAGTGTCCGAAAAGCTATTCTGAGTGTCCAGAGAAGTTGCCCACTTCCCAGGGGCGGATAGTCCGGGCGAATCTCTCTTGCTAGTCCGGCCTGGCCGGACACTCCGGCCTGGATCAGCCGGACAGTCTGGCTGAGGCTTGTCCCCCTGCACAGACCAGATCCTGGGCGGCTCTTTTTCCTGTATTGCAACATAAATAGGGCAACTAGAATCTCCTGAAACATTTAATAGATGATTAAACTTATCCAAGTGTTGTCACCAAACATCAAAATAATAGTAAGGGCATAAATGCCCTTTCACCTACTAATCCAATTTGATTATAAATCCTTCTCTTATCCCCGTGTCTGTGGTCATTATAGGATTTCCACACATGGCGGACAACAAACTCTCTTTTTAGTGTTTTCGATCTCCTCCTTGCATCATAAGGAGATCGCCGAAGCGACCTTATTTATAGATGGTTTTATGTAAAAACAAAGAGAATGGCAGTGGAATCAACTGTACTAGAGCCACATGGCTTTACTTAGACGGTATGGTGTTGGCTATGCAACAAGCCCCCTTGGGCAGCCCATTAACCTCATTATGCCTTACCTTGGCTAGTTGGATGTATCTTGAAAATTCTGAAGCATGTTCTCTGATCTTGCTCTTTGTAGAGTCCCGTAACTCCTAGAAAAATAAAAAAATGTCTTTTCTGCCAGACAGAGTTAGAACCAAAATAAAAGGAATCAATGGTAAATCCTTAAAAAGAAATGTAAAACATAATAATAAGATGCATATATGTTTGAATATAACACAATAAACTACACAGTTCATGTATTCATTTTACATGCATCACTGATATACATACTGTACATAGTTCACACTTTTCTAAACGGTCTCCCAACCCCTGATGTCCTCTGCACCCTTGCCAAAAGGAATGCATTTAATATCATTGATGTATGCCATGCTAAAAAATTCTTACAGTCTCTCCAATACCGGTTTTGTCCCATTTTGTCGTATGGTCATTCATGAGTTCATTTCCATAGGAAATAACAACATATGTTGGTTTTATCAATGGTTGAAGAAGGAGTTCCCTGGACCACAGGTCCCCGCAGAACCTAATGGATGAAACATTGACAACCCTCATAATAGAGCCTTTTTAATGGTATGCCTACCATGCAAGATATATCCCTCCAATTATGAGAAACATTTCTCTTCTTTATGGTATGGAAAATCAACATTGTGGAAACACTTTCCCATGAGAAGCCATGTGCAAAAAGAACTTAGGTGAGGGATTAATCTCTAGTCATGTTTTTAGCCAACATAGGTTTGTTGAATTTTCAAATCTCTCTAAACACTATTCCATTGTCTGATTTAGGAATTTAATATCCTTCCATTTTCTCCAAAGATTTTCTTTTAAATTCATCTCATCCACACAAAAAAAGAGCAACACAGCTTGAGATTTTATTGCAGCTACTAGATGTGAATTGGAAGTAGGACATAGAAAAGGTTGGAATGGCTTCATCGATGGATTTGACCATTGCTCTTTATTTGAAGATCTTGATCCTCCATGAATCAACTCATAAGTTGAAACATGACTATTTTTCAGGCCCTCTAGTTGACTATATTTTGGTAATTACTCTTTGTTTTTACTAACTTCATCTTGATTGCATTAGGATTAAACAATGAACGCAATCTTTATCATATATTATATGCATCCCTTCAACACATGATCTTTGTGTGTATTTTGACTTTAATGTCATTAATCACCGAATCTATCAAATGGTTGCATCTTGTATCCAGTATCCTGAGAGAAGATCGTCGCGATAAGTCCATGGGGGGATGCAATCTACCTAAAAATTCCTGCAAAATACAAAAAGAAAAGGAAAAAACTAAAAGGTGAAGATAGTATATATCTCAAGATCAACATGATAATACTGAAGATCATGATGAGTACAAAATATATTCATGAGCGACAAATGTGGAGTCCCCTAGGCGCAAGGCTGCTAGGTGCACCTCTATGATGAAGACAAAGTTGTCTCCCTTGGTTGAAAAGCGCTATACGTCACCCTTGGTTGAAGAGAGCTTCACGCCACCTTGGATGAAAAGTGTTATACGTCATCCTTGGTTGAAGAGAGATTCACGCCATCCTTGGCCACTATTTACGAGTGACTGGGTGAGAAATAGCAGGCGGGGATATGATAAATAATATGTATATGTACGACGTTAAGGACAATCAGTTGCTGAGATCTATGTTAGATCCTAATTTTTTGAACTCTGAGAAGAAAACACTACCGTTTTCTCCTTTTCCACGAAATAAAAAAAATTATAGCATCACGGTGAACATTTGGATAGGTATGAACATATTCATATAATCGATCGGTACTCTATAATTTTTGATCCACCAAGAAAATATACTATTAGGTTATACTAGGCAAACAATTTTTTGAAGAAATAAATAAAAGAGAAGATTGAACAAAGAAGAAATGATGCATCTCTTTTTCACCTGTGACTTCAGCCAGGCATTCTCGTGGAGATTGAACATGGAATGGAATCCTGATCTTCCACTTATGGAGATGCTTCTTGATGGGAATAACAGAGCAAACATTGTATGTTACAAAAAAATTGATTATCACAGCCTGCTGGTCTATTTGGAACCATCGTAACAAGGCCATCTTTGACAACCATACAGTTGATGCCACTGAATGTTTTTGATTCTTTAAGGAATGCTTCCATCTTGTAATGCTTAGAGCTAGGCCTGGCCTCAAAGATGGCATGCAGGAGTGGTTAAACACTTTGTAATCCCCCTGGAACTCTATGTGGTACCCATCCCACTTGTAAATATTTGCTTTCTTTTATAAAAAAAGTTGACACAATAGGAATTTTTCCCTACTGTAATGTGTCAAAAAAGAAATAAATAAAAGAGACCGAGAAACAATTAAATCACCGATACATAGACCCTCTCTATTTATTAAGTGAAAAATATATAACTCCATGATTAATTAGTCCATAGGGATCATCAATAATTATCAAACCACACATGGGGCCTCCATGCACTTTTAACATCGAATAGGGGAGGATGACAATGAGTTTACATATGCGATGAAGAGATGGTAATGGGGGTAACAATGATTGTGGCTGAGAATAAATTTTGAAATTTTCTATGTTACTGTAATATGTGGCATGTCTCGCTGAGGGAGCACAAGATTCTAAATACATATGGGAAAATGTAGTACATATATGGAACTCCAATAATTGTCAAACTTTGGAACAAGTGGAAATGACCATCAATTTTTATTGTCATGTCACAACAACATTTGCAAGTTTTTATATGATAAAATACTCCCTACCCCCAGGGGAAGTCAAATCCCCGCTGCCTCCTTGAAAGGGATGAGAATGTCTTCCACACAAAAGGAAAATAATGTGCTATATACAAAGGCATCATTTTGGCTCACATGTGACAGATGCTCCCATTACGGAAAATGCATTTAAAAATGGTTAAAACATTTTCAAATTTTATTTTTATTTTTTCACAATGTACATGATTGTGTCTTTTATATGTCCTCAAACATTTTGTGAATGAAAAAATATGTAGTATCGTAGGAAATGAAGATATAAAATGTCTTGTGAAAAGTAGTTTTGTGCCACCGAGAATGGTCCTTTTTACACATGGTGTAAATTTTTTTTTACAAAACTTCATATGCACACACAGAATATGTAGGTATACACCGGGAGTTTTTACAAAAAAAAAATGACATTTTAATGTATTTTTTCACAATTGGAGTATCTAGTGCTACAAACAAAAGTGGATTTTTTGAGTATTTACATATCAATGATGCGTAAAAAATTATGTCATCTACATTGTGGATGTCCTTAGCACAATAATCATAACTAAAATTTTCCTAGATTTCGCGCTCTCCCTCTACTTTTCTCATTCAACCATCTAAGTGTAGAATCTACATAATGAAAAAAATCCAACCTACCTTCTCAATTGACAAAAGTTATACTTACCACTTCCTTCACAAATTTCTCCATGGCGAAGCTATCCACTCTGATGTTCGTTAGCCCCATGTTTGATAAAAAAACTAACAATAACACATCGCCACTGGATTGAGACATATCAGACAATTTTTGTGATGCGAGGGTCCCATCTACTGGTATTGTACTCCTTTCTACATCCATGTTGCCATCCCTACTCATTTGTTGTATCATCAACACTATGCATGTTGGATACAGGACGACACAATGAGTTTACTTTGCGCTAATGTGATGTGCTAATGGTGGTGGTGATGATTATAGCTAATAGGACTTGCTTGAAACTTTATATGAGATTCCAGTATGTAGCATGTCTCGCCAAAGGAGCACAAGATTCAAAATACACGAGAAAAAACACAAACGTACATGTATAGAATGACAAGAAATTCCAAACTCCAGAAAACGTGGCAATGGCCAACAAATTTTGCATGTTATGTCACAAATGACCGGTGTACTTTTCAAGTTTTCTATGATGGAGGAGAACATCTTCCACCCCAGTTCATCGAAATATGTGTGCATCCCAATAACTAAGTTGCCTAGATCTAGAGCAGCAACAATGCAGGTTCCAGAAGGCGTCATTGCCAGTGAAAACCATGATGACTTCGGTCATGGTCAAAGATGGTGGTGTATTTGCATCGCACTGGCTAGAGGGGGATTGGCTCTGCGGTTGTTGCCAATGGAAAATGTTTCTAGGCTCGCCACAACTGCATAGAGATTGTCACTAATTATGAAAACCACAAATGGTGGTGCACATGCTCTTTCAAACTCTCTAGCTTGTCAACCATTATCGGTGGTGGAGTTTCCTCTATATATTCAATATGCATAACAACAAATATGCATGAACCTGAAAGGAAAAATCTCAACCAGAAAACTCAAAGCATAAAACCAGTTTCCCTTAAACCTATAAAACTTCTCCTCCATTGGTATCTAATGCCAAAATGGGTGGAAAACTGTAGAAGGACAATATAGTGAGAGTTCCTCCATAGGGTGCACATTTCTCATATTATGATTGGAATCATATGAACGTATCCAATGACGAATATTAGAAGGAAATCAAACCATATTGAGTATCCAAAGATTCCAAAAGAAATCTAAACAGTACGTTCACTCCCTAATCATCGATTTGAAGGATAGAAGTTTGGGAGGACAAACTAACGTAATTGATGATGGATGAGGTATCATATCACGATGCTTGGATTAGTAGACTAGTGGGAAGAGTTTACTTTGAATTTATAATTTTCTAACATCTTATGGTGATATATCATGTAAGTGCCTATTAACATGGGTGACACGACTTTGTAATCAAATCCAGATGTATATGGGGAATGATAATTTACCAAGGTCTATCTACCAGAGCCTCCCTTCATTAGAGATTCACAAGGTTCCATACAAGTTATGTAATGTGGATATCAAAGCAACAATATTAATTTCATGGATGTTACATAAACAACATGGTATAAAATCATCAATCAATGATTAAAACCACATCAATAGCTAGGTGGCTATCCTGAATGTATGGTTTTAGGGTGCCACAAGGGTGGATAAGCCCCCCAGTGAACAACTTTGTCCCCATTGGTGATGGTAGTTGTAGCCATTTTTCTCACTCCACAAGATCTTTATCCTCTCTATGAGTATACTCACATCCTCTATATGGGAAATTTGGATATGTCCTTGTTGTCCTAGTAAATACTCCCTCTGTTTCTAAATATAAGATGTTTTAGTTTTTGAAACGAATGTATCTCGACGTATTTTAGTACGTAGGTTTGGAGTGAATCTACACATAAAATGCGTCTAAATACATTTGTTTCACAAAAGCTAAAACATCTTATATTTTGAAAGGAAGGAGTATTCAATGTATCATGTACATGTGTCAAACACACGACAATCTTGTTGGTAGTTACTAGTGATCAACTAATTTATTTATTTTTTATTCTCTCTTTGATTGGTTAGCCAGATCGATATCTACAAGTTCTAAATGATAAGTTGTATAGCAAAAAATAAATTATGTATATAAGGGGTAAAGTATACTATTTGCGACAAAAATATTGCCTATTTTGGGGACATTTTTTCGTAACTCAAGGAGAGGTTACATTCATTAACATGGTTGTTACAATCATATTGTAGGATGTCATAAATAAAGTCTTGGGCACAACTTATGCATGAGCTCCATTGCCTCTTATTAATGGCATGTCTAGCATACAAAGGAACTGCAACAATTATAGTCTTGTTATTAAAAACAATATAGAAAGAATGGAGTTCCCTACTAAGTTCCTTGATTTCATGCATGGTCGAAACAATTTGAGATCAATGGTTTATTTTTCCTCATATACATCTTTGTTAGAACCATAGATTCACTATGTGGGATCAGATTCTAGATCATATCACCCTTAGCCATTATTGCACCATCACAAATTGCATTGTCCTACATAAGAGGGCATTTTAGCATTTTTATACCAACATGCTTGGCCTATGATAGAGCATCCATCACTATTACGTGCCACAACACTATCAACCATCCTTGTCAATCTCATACTTGAAAGCTCCACCAACATTCACTTTAGTGATGTTAATCTCCAGATGTTCGAACAAGCTAGCCTTTTCGGAGAAGAAATATCATGCTATTTTAGGCTTGAGTTCCACAATTCATAAGTTATAGCAGTTTCCTACTGATCCAATTTGATTATAAACCCTTCTCATATCCCCGTGTCTATGATCATTATAGGATTTACACACTGCCAGCATGCCACACAAAACTAGGCAATCATCTCTTGAATTAATGACGTGGTTGTCAATGATATCCTATAGGCCCAAGATTATGGATGGAGGTCCAGATTGCAAATTCTGCTAAGAGAAGCTTTGGAAAACCTTTCTTTTTAGAGGTGGCTTTTATTGGGTGTTGGCATATTTGGAAGTTGAGAAATGGGAAGATTTTCAGAAATGAGAGACCCAAGTTCACCGCTTGGCGTAGTAACTTTATCCATGACATGTCTCTACATGTTCATAGGTTTTCTAAGAATTTGGCCGGAGAAGTAAGACTGTGGTTAGACAATTTGCCTTAGAGGCTCCTTTTGTACATATGTAAATAAATAGTTTTTCTAGAATAAAAAATAGGCTGTGGGGCTTTTACCTCGTAGTATTTGGTCAAAAACAAATTGTTTCTCAGAGCTTCTTAGACTTACTCTATAAGATTTGCACCCACCTGCATTCAATGAGGTCATGCTTTGTCGTCTTCTTGTGAGCACCACATCTATCACATAAAGAATTCTTTTCGTGTGTGCCCCAAAAATATTTAATTTTAGAGGGTTTATCATCTTCGAAATAGATTTCCAACCAGGTCTATCATTGACCCAGGAGCTAGAAGGCAAGTTGACATTGCTCGAAATATTGCAAACTAGCTGACTGATAATCCCCAAGAGTAGGGTATCACTGTAGAACCTCTCAATGTAGAAGTAGGGTATCGATCTGCAAGAGTAAGATAGAAAAAACTATTACTCTCTCCAACTAGAGTGTCATAATTTTTAGTTGTCTATGAACTAAACAAAACAAAGTAACAATGAGGGTTTAAATTTATATTTTAAAGTAAAAACAAGATAGAAAATGTAAACATGTCCCAATCCTATAAATGCAAGAGGAAAATATGGAGGTTTAATATTATAGGAAGGACAGACCTGGGTTCACTCAATGATCTCTCTCCATCTATGGTGATGATCATATTAGTGATGATAATATTACACACAATTTCATGCTTTAATGATAACTTTTATAGCAGCTACATGCCCTAAAAAACATAGTTGAAAGAAATACCCATATGTGTTGTGGTCTCACTTTCGTAAGGCCAGCGTATGGTTACTTTGTCACTCCACCATGTTATACTTATCTCTTTTTACCCCTATATAAAGGATGTTTGGTTGCATCATTTTCTGTCACTCAATGTATATGTCATCTGTCAGTCGGTCACCCCTCATCTACATACATCGATATCATACTCCTTTATGGAAAACACTCTAAACACTCGTGCAATGATTATAAATTGTGCTTTCACATCTCTCCCATCTACCTAAAGTTGGTGCAGTCAAACTCTTCATGACATGGGGAAAAGGGTATTATGCATAGATCAAACCACTACATGTATCATATTTGTATTTCCAAAGTTCGAAAAACCATAAAGTCTCAACATAATGGTAAGTGCATAACAAGTATCTTCTGATACCACAATATCCAACATAGGAATTATATAGATAGTTCCATAATAAGGCAAGGCACATCATATGGACTTCAAAAATGATCATACATAGAGATATTGGATCAAGTTACCACCACAAACCCATATTCCAGGGGGTGGAATACTCCCCCATCATGATGAATAACAACATGCATGCATTGGTGAAGGAGGAGAAGCCACCGAAGGCGATTATGGTAGAGGTTCCCCCTCCAATCTTTCTCTAATGGCGGACAACAAACTCTCTATTTTAGTCTTTTTGATCTCTGCCTTGGACCGCAACGAGATCACCGAAGGGGCCTTATTTATAGATGGTTTTATGTAAAAACGAAGAGAATGGCAGTGGAATCGATTGTACCATAGACACAAGGATTTAAATAGCGTGTATGGTGCTGGCTGTGCCATAAACCCTCTTGGACAGCCCATTAACCTCCTTATGCTCTACCTTGGCTTATTGGATCTATCTTGAAAATTCTAAAGCATGCACTCTGATCTTGCTCTTTGTAGAGTCCCGTAACTCCTAGAAAATCAAAAATAATAAAATAACGTCTTTTCTGCCAGATAGAGTTAGAACCAAATAAAAGGAATCACTGATAAATCCCTAAAAATAAATGTAAAACATAATAATAAGATGCATATATGTTGGAATATAACACAATAAACTACACACTTCATGTATTCATTTTACATGCATCACTGATATACATACTGTACATAGTTCACACTTTTATAACCAGATGTACCGTGCACCCTTGCCAAAAGGAATGCATTTAATATCATTGATGTATGTCATGCTAAAAATTTCTTAAAGTTTCTCCAATACCCGTTTTGTCGTATGCTCATTCATGAGTTCATTCCCAAAGGAAACAACAACATATGTTGGTTTTATCAATGGTTGAAGCCGGAGTTCCCTGGACCATAGGTCCCCCCACAACTTAATGGATGAAACATTGCCAACCCTCATAATAGAGCCTTTTTAATGGTATGTCTACTATGCAAGATATATCCCTCCAATTATGAGAAACATTTCTCTTCTTTATGGTATGAAAAAATCAACATTGTGGAAACACTTTCCCATGAGAAGCCATGCCCAAAAATAACCTAGGTGGGGGATTAATCTCTAGCCATGTTTTTAGCCAACATATGTTTGTTGAATTTTAAAATCTCTATAAACCCTATTCCTGAAGGAAATATGCCCTGAGAGGCAATAATAAAGTTGTTATTATGTATTCCTTGTATATGATAGATGTTTATTTTGCATGCTATAATTGTATTGATAGGAAACATCAATGCATGTGTGTTTAATAAACAAAAAGGGTTTGTATACGGAGGTGAAGAAGAACTAAGGATATGTTTCTTGTATACGGAGGTGAAGAAGAGCTAGTCGCTAAGTGTTATGTCGATGCTAGCTTTGACACTGATCCGGATGACTCTAAGTCTCAATCCGGATACGTATTTCTCTTGAACGGAGCAGCAGTTAGTTGGAGGAGTTCCAAACAACCTGTGGTGGCTGGATCAACAACAGAGGCGGAATATGTTGCTGCTTCAGAAGCGACGCAGGAAGTTTGGATGAAAGAGTTCATTACGGAACTGGGTGTGGTTCCCAGTGCATTGGACCCGATGGTGATCTATTGTGACAACAATGGAGCCATAGCCAACGCAAAGGAACCAAGGTCTCACAAGAATTCCAAACATATTAAGCGCCGGTTTCACTCCATCCGCGAGCATGTCAAGGATGGAGATATAAAGATTTGTAAAGTGCACACGGACCTGAATGTAGCAGATCCGTTGACTAAAGTACTCCCTAGGGCAAAACATGATCAACACCACAACTCCATGGGTGTTATATTTATCACTATATAAACTAGATTATTGTCTCTAGTGCAAGTGGGAGACTGAAGGAAATATGCCCTGAGAGGCAATAATAAAGTTGTTATTATGTATTCCTTGTATATGATAGATGTTTATTATGCATGCTATAATTGTGTTGATAGGAAACATCAATGCATGTGTGTTTAATAAACAAAAAGGGTTCCTAGTTATGCCTCTCTTATAGACTAGCTTGTTGATTAACAAGATGATCAAGGTTTCCTGATCATGGACATTGGATGTTGTTAATAACAAGGTCAAAACATTTGTGAAATGATGTGATGAACATTCATCCGAAGTATAGCATTACGATCAAGTCATTATGTTTATATTGCTATAACATCATACAAAGTAGTCTTAGTCCTTAGACCATGAGATCATGTTAATTGCTAACACCGGAAGAGTATCTTGATAACATCAAACGTCACACCATAACAGGGTGACCATAAAGGTGGGTTCAGTGCTATGAAGGTGTTATGTTGAGGCTCATGGATCAAGAGTGGAATTTGTCAATCCCGATGACGGATAGATATACTCTGGGCCCTCTCGGTGATATCACATTAAGATAGCTTGCAAGCAAGTGATGTGATCACTAGAATGTTATATCACGGGAACGAGAAAAGAGTGCATGTTGGTAACGAGATCAAACTAGGTATTTGGATACCGATGATCGAATCTCGGACATGTATTATATCATCAGACAAAGGGATTAAATTGCTGACGTTAAAGGTTCTCACGATCACAGAAGTCATCGTTGAATATGCAGGAGTCAGTATGGATCTCCAGGTCCCGCTTCTGATTATTGATCTGAGAGGAGTCTCAATCATGTCTGCATTATTCGCGAACCGTAGGGTGACACACTTAAGGGTTGCCGGACACCATTTAGGAGCACATATGTTCCAGACAAAAGGTTTGCAAAGCGCAGGAAATGTTTCGATAGAAACAGGAATTGTTTCGATAGAAACCGGAATTGTTTCGGGTGAAATTGCAGAAAGTGGTTCTGCATGTGATATTGAAATGTTGCAAGGGGTTTTATGTGAATGTTTGTTAATTAAAGTAATTAACAAAATTCTGAATAAAATAATAAAAGAGTTTTATTAATTGAGAGTTGCATTTAATTTGGTGGAAATTAAATACATGTGAGTGGGATTTTGGGTGGAGGCCATGTTTATGTGAGTGGAGGTTCACCACATGAATGAAGGAGGGGAGGAGTCCCCCCCTCATGCGCCGGCTATGGGAGGGGAGGGGTCTCCCTCCCTCCTATATAAAGCACCCCTCTCCCCTCTCACAAAACACATATCCTCGTGAAGGATCTCTCTCCCCCTCTAGATATTCCCCCATGGTCTCGGATTAGCGAGATACATGTTACCGGTGGCCTTGCGTCTGGAAGGAGTTGCTGCTTCCGCTGATTCGCTGGGGCGAGGAGGTGGAGGTTGTCCGGTGGCTTGAACGTGTGTGCGAGGATGGATGCGCTGCTGATTTGCGGCGCTCGGACTTCCACACGATCTTGAGATCGGCAAGCGTACGACTACATCAACCACGAGTTCCTACTCGTTAACAAAACTGGTTGTCTTCGAGGGTAAGTTCTCCATGGATGTATGTCCACCCGTTGCTCTGTATCTAGTAGATAGATCTTGGCGTATAGTTCTCATCGTAGGAAATTTTTTGTTTTCTATGCTGCGGACCCAACAATTCCATCATCTGATTTAGGAATTTAATATCCTTCTATTTTATCCAAAGGATTTTCTTTTAAAGTCATCTCCTCCACACAAAAAATAGCAACACAGCTTGAGATTTTCTTGCAGCTACTAGATGTGAATTGGAAGCAGGACATAGAAAAGGTTGGAATGGCTTGATCGATGGATTTGACCATTGATATTTCTTTCAAGATATTGATCCTCTATGAATCAACTCATAAGTGGAAACATGACTATCTTTCAGTACCTTTAGTTGACTATATTTTCATAATTTCTTATTGTTTTTACTAACTTCATCTTGATTGCATTGGGTTTAAACAATGTAAACAATCTTCATACCTTGAAGTTCTCTTCACGTTCTTCTTCTTGATCATATGGTGTATATTTTGAAGTTCTCTTCACTTTCTTCTTCTTGATCATACGCATCCCTTCAACACATGATCTTGGTGTCTATTTTGAATTTAATGTCATTAATCACCGAATCTATCAAATGGTTGTATCTTGTAACCAGTATCCTGAGAGAAGATCGTCGCGAGAAGTCCACGGGGGGATGAAATCCACCTAAAAATCCTGCAAAACAAAAAAAGAAAAGGAAAAATCTAAAAAGTGAAGATAGTATATATATCTCAAGATCAACATGATAATACTGAAGATCATGATGAGTACAAAATACATTCATGAGCGACAAAGATGGAGTCCCCTAGGTGCAAGGCCACTAGGTGCCACCTCTATGATGAAAACAGAATAATCTCCCTTGGCTGAAAAGCGCTATACGTCATTCTTGGTCGAAGAGAGCTTCACGTTATCCTTGGACACTGTTTATGAGTGAGTGGGTGAGAAAGAGCAGGCAGGGATATGATAATTAATTTGTATATGTGCGACATTGAGGACAATCGGTCGTTGAGATCTATGTTAAATCCTAATTTTTTTTGAACACTGAGAACAAAACGCTGTAGTTTTCTCCTTTTCCATAAAATTAAAAAATTATAGCATCATGGTGAACATTTGGATAGGTATGAACATATTCGTATAATCGACCGGTACTCTTGAATTTTTGGTCCGCTAAGAAAATATACTATTAGTTTATACTAGGCGAAAAATGTTTTGAAGAAATAAATAAAAGCGACCGAGAAACAATTAAATCACCGATACATAGACCCTTTCTATTTATTAATTGATATATATATAACTCAATGATTAATTAGTCCATAGGAATCATCAATAATTATCAAAACCACACGTGGGGTCTCCATGCACTTTTAACATCGAATAGGGGATGATGACAATGAGTTTACATATGCGATGAAGAGATGGTTTAATGGGGTAACAATGATTGTGAATGAGAATAAATTTTGAAATTTTCTATCTTACGGTAATATGTGGCATGTCTCGCTGAGGGAGCACAGGATTCTAAATACATATGGGAAAAAATGTAATACACATATCGAACACCAATAGTTGTCATTTGGAACAATTGAAAATGGCCATCAATATTTCTTGTCATGTCACAACAACATTTGCAAGTTTTTATATGACAAAATACTCCCTACCCCCAAGGGAAGTCGAATCCCTGCTGGCTCCTTGAAAGGGATAAGAATGCCTTCCTCAGAAAAGGAAAATAATGTGCTATATACAAAGGCACAATTTTGGATCACATATGACAGATGCTCCCATTACTCAAAAAATATTTTATTTTTTCACAATGCACATGATTGTGTCTTTTATATGTCCTCAAACATTTCATGAATGAAAAAAATGCAGTATCGTAGGAAATGAAGATATAAAATGTCTTATGAAAATTAGTTTTGTGGCACCGAGAAGCGTCCTTTTTACACATGGTGCAAAAAACTTTTTTTCACAATACTTCATATGCACGCACATAATATGTAGGTATACACCGGGATTTTTATAAAAAATGACATTTTAATGTATTTTTACACAATTGGAGCATCTAGTGCTACGAAGAAAAGTGGATTTTCAGGTATTTGCATATCAATGATGTGTAAAAAATTATGTCATCTCATTGTGGATGTCCTTAGCACAATAATCATAACCAAAATTTTCCTGACTTTCACACTCTTCCTCAGCTTTTCTCATTCGACTATCTAACTGTAGAATCTACATAATGAAAAAATCCAACATAGCCTCTCAATCGACAAAAGTTATACTTACCATTGTCTTCACAAATTTCTCCATGGCGAATCTGTCCACTCTGATGTTCGTTAGCCACATGTTTGATAAAAAACTAAACAATAACACACCGCCACTGGATTGAGACATATGAGACAATTTTTCTCTCTCTCAGGGTCCCATCTATTGGCATCATACTCCTTTCTAGATCCATGTTGCCATCACCCTACAAATTTGTTGTATCATCAACAATACGCATGTTGGATACGGGATGACACAATGACTTTACTTTGCGCTAATGTGATGTGCTAATGGTGGTGGTGATGATTATAGCCAATAGGACATGCTTGAAACTTTGTACGCGATTCCAGTACGTAGCATGTCTCGCCAAAGGAGCACAAGATTCAAAATACACGAGCAAAAACAAAAACATACATATATAGCATCGCAAAAACTTCCAAACTTCAGAAGACGTGGCAATGACCAACAAATTTGGCATGTTATGTCACAAAGAACGGTGTACTTTTCAAGTTCTATATGAAGGAGGAGAACATATTCCACCCCAGTTCATTGAAAGATGTGTGCATCCCAATTACTAAGTTTGTCTCGATCTAGAGCAGCAACAATGCGGGTTCCAGAAGGCGTCATTGTCGGTGAAAACCATGATGACTTTGGTCATGGTCGACGATGGTGGTGTATTTGCATCGCACTGGCCAGAGAGGGATCGGCTCTGCGGTTGTTGCCAATGGAAAATGTTTCTAGGCTTGCCACGACTGCATAGAGATTGTCATTAATTATGAAAACCACAAATGGTGGTGCACATGCTCTTTCAATCTCCCTTGTCAACCATTACCGGTGGTGGAGTTTCCTCTATATATTCAATATGCATAATGATCAGTGCATATTTTGTAGGGTTTCGTAGCATGGAAAACAAAAAATTTCTACCGCATACAAACAAACAAGCCAAGATCTATCTACTAGATTGTAGCAACGAGTCGATGGAATAGCTCACCCTCAAAGATTCCAAAGTGTTTAACGAGAGCAGATTCTCGTGGGTGATGTAGTCGTACTCTTTCCGATCTCAAGATCGCGTAGACGATCCTTCCGGCTCTGCGTTCAAGGCGCTCCCTGATCGGTCACTGCGTTCGTACTCGACGAAGACCTTCCTCTCCCTTGTTCCAGGCAGCGGAGGTTGTAGCACTCTCCTCGCGATTGAGGCAACTGGCAGTGGTGCAGGAAGTAGAGGGGAGATCTCGCAGGGCTTCGCCTTAAGCCGGAGCGAGTATGGTGGAGTATGAGAGAGCTCCTCAGCGATCTAGGTTTTAGACACACCAAGGAGGAGGTGCTAGAGCCGGTGGCTAGGGTTTGGGGCACCCCAAGTCGGCGGCTAGGGCAACCCTGGGAGGTGGCGGCAGCAGCAGGAGGTGGTGGCGCCAATCTAGGGTTTTGGAGGAGAGGTACTTGTGTGCTAGGAGGGGCAGCCCTGCCCCTCCCTTTATAGGTGGGAGGCGCGGCCAAGGGGAGGGGAGTCCCTCCCCAACTCGGCTTTGAGGTGGGCCGGTGGTTGGAGGAGGGAATCCCTCCCCAACTCGGTTTCCCACTCCTCCTCCTCTTTCCAAAACTTGCCGTTTGACTTTCAAACTAGCCGTTTGACTTTTCAAATTAGGATTTGAATAAACCCTTTATTTTGGACAGCAATGACACCTAGTACATGATGCAATCATTCCAACTTACAATGACACATTCATGTACCCTTCCCCCCGGAGTGCCGGACATTCCGGAACCTTCTAGAATGTTCCCGATGAAAACACCGGAATCATTCCCCAACTCCGAAACGGGACTTTCCTTATATGAATTTTATTCTCCGGACCATTCCGGATCTCCTCGTGATATCCCGGATCCCATCCGAGACTCACATTCGGTCTCTTTCTCATCATTCCATAACTACTCAAACAATGTCGAATCCTTAAGTGTGTCTCCCTACGGTTCGTGAATTATGCGGACATGATCAAGACACTTCTCCGAACAATAACCAATAGAGGAATCTGGAAATTCATATGGCTCCCACATATTTCTACGATTACTTTGCGATCGAATGAACCACTTACATACGATATCAATTTCCCTTTGTCTCACGATAGTTTACTTATCCGAGGTTATGATCGTCGGTATCTCTGCATACCTAGTTCAACCTCGTTACTGATAAGTACTCTTTTCTCGTTCCCGTGATATGTGATCCCTTGTGAGCCAGTCACATGCTTGCAAGCTAATTGGATGTCATTTCACCGAGAGGGCCCAGAGTATATCTATCCGTCATATGGATGGACAAATCCCACTTGATCCATGTGTTTCAACCAATACTTTCCGAACACTCAATGCCACCTTTATAGCCACCCAGTTACGGTGTGGTGTTTGATGTCATCAAAGCATCCATCCGGTAAAGGTGATATGCATGATCTCATGGTCGAAGGAATTAGATAACTATGTATCAGAAAGCATATAGCAATTGAACTATTAAAATGACTTGATCTTTATGCTACGCTTATCTATAGGAGTATGTCCACCATATCATTCTCCTAACGATATGATCTTGTTGTTAATAACATCTTAATGTTCATGATAGGGAAACCACAATCATCTATTAACCAACAAGCTAGTATTATATAGAGGCTTTACTAGGGACTTCAAATTAAGTTTACAAATCACACAAGTATTAATGTTTCCTTGTTAATACTATTATAGCATGAATATAAACATTCATCATAAACACAAAGATATAATAATAACTACATTTATTATTGCCTCTAGGGCATATCTCCAACAATCTCCCACTTGCACTAGAGTCATCTAATCTAGATTACATGGTAATATACCGAACACCCATGGCAGTTTGGTGCTGGTCATGTTTTGCCCTCGGGAGAGGTTTAGTCAACGGATCCGCCACATTCAGATCTGTGTGTACTTTGCAAATCTTTATATCCCCATCTTGGATATGTTCTCGAATAGCGTGAAAACGTAGCTTGATGTGCTTCAGCTTCTTGTGTGACCTTGGTTCTTGCGCATTGGCTATGGCGCCCATGTTATCACAGTAGATAGACATTGGGTCCAGCGCACTAGGAACCACACCCAGCTTTGTAGTGAACTCTTTCATCCATATTGCTTCTTGTGAAGCCTCCGAAGCAGCCATGTATTCCGATTCAGTTGAAGATCTCGCCACAACGCTTTGCTTTGCACTCCTCCAGCTAACTGCTGCACCATTCAAAATAAATCATTATCCAGTTGTGATTTAGAATCATCCGGATCGGTGTTCCAACTAGCATCGGTGTAACCATTAACAACGAGCTGTTCATCACCTCCATAAGAAAGAACCATATCCTTAGTTCTTCTCAAGTACTTAAGGATGTTTTTGACCGCTGTCCAATGATCCACTCCTGGATTACTTTGATATCTGCTAGTTAGACTAACAGCATATGTGATGTCGGGTCTAGTACATAGCATGGCATACATTAGAGATCCTATGGCTGAGGCATAGGGAGTCTTACTCATCCTTTCTCTATCTTCTGCCGATGTCGGACTTTGAGTTTTACTCAAGGTCGTATTGGGCAACATGGGCAAGAACCCTTTCTTGCTATCTTCCATTCCAAACCTCTTTAGAACTTTGTCCAAATATGTACTCTGTGACAATGATATTTGGCGTTTTGATCTATCTCTATAAATCTTTATGCCTAATATGTAAGCTGCTTCGCCAAGATCCTTCATTGAAAAACTATTATTCAAATATTCCTTGACACTATTAAGAAGGTCTACATCATTCCCAATCAACAATATGTCATCCACATATAGTATTAAGAATGCTACAGAGCTCCCACTCACTTTCTTGTAAATACAAGCTTCTCCATAAGTTTGTATAAAACCAAAACTTTTGATTACTTTATCAAAACGTTGATTCCAACTTCGGGATGCTTGCTTCAATCCATAGATGGACCGTTGAAGTTTGCATACCTTGTTAGCATCTTTAGGATCGAAAAAAACCTTTGGGTTGCATCATATACAACTCTTCATCAATGTCACCATTGAGGAATGCTGTTTTGACATCCATCTGCCATATCTCATAATCATAATATGCAGCGATTGCTAACATAATCCTTACAGACTTTAGCTTCGCTACTGGTGAGAAAGTCTCATCGTAGTCAACTCCTTGAATTTGTCGAAACCCTTTTGCGACAAGTCGAGCTTTATAGACAGTAATATTACCATCAGCATCTGTTTTCTTCTTGAAGATCCATTTGTTCTCGACAGCCTTTCGGCCATCCGGTAAGTCCACCAAAGTCCATACTTGGTTTTCATACATGGATCCAATCTCGGATTTCATGGCTTCTTGCCATTTATTGGAATCTGGGCTCATCATCGCTTCCTCATATGTCTCAGGGTCATCGGTGTTGTCCACCAACATGATACTCATAACGGGATCATACCAATCTGGAGTGGTACGAGTTCTCGTTGACCTGCGAGGCTCTGTAGCAACTTCGACCGAAGTTTCATGATCATCATCATTAGCTTCCTCTCTAATTGGTGCAGGCACCACAGGAACTTCTTCCGGCGCTGCGCTACTCGCAATTTCGAGAGAAGGTTCGACAACCTCGTCGAGTTCTACTTTCCTTCCAGTCACTTCTTTCGAGAGAAATTCCTTCTCTAGAAAGGATCCATTCTTAGCAACGAAGATTTTGCCTTCGGATCTATGATAGAAGGTATACCCAATAGTTTCCTTCGGGTATCCTATGAAGACGCATTTTTCCGCTTTGGGTTCAAGCTTGTCCAGCTGTAACTTCTTTACATAGGCTTCGCATCCCCAAACTTTAAGGAACGACAATTTAGGTTTCTTCCCAAACCATAATTTATACGGTGTCATTTCAACGGATTTAGACGGTGCCCTATTTAAAGTGAATGTGGCTGTTTCTAATGCATAACCCCAAAATGATAGCGGTAAATCTGTAAGTGACATCATAGAACGAACCACATCTAAGAGAGTTCGATTACGACATTCAGACACACCATTACGCTGTGGTGTTCCCGGCGGTGTCAATTGTGAAAGTATTCCGCATTTCTTCAAATGCTCGCCAAACTCGTAACTTAGATATTCACCTCCACGATCAGAACGTAGAAATTTAATCTTCTTGTTACGTTGATTCTTGTAACACCCTCAGAATCGGCCATATGCAAGTTTTAGCGAAGCCCGCCAAACCCGCATAGAAACGATTCAAAGGTGCCCACCAGGCACTTTCGTGCGGGTGGAAAACGAAGTAATAACATTACACAACAGTCCTCGATGGGACCCACAGAACAGATATATACAAAAGCGACTCAAAGAGCCAAGAATACAGATATACAAGACAAAGATCCAAATCACCTTGAAACGATAGAGCGTTCGAGTACGGACAAGATGCAAATTGAGCTAAGAGCCCTGAAGAATAACCAATGGCGTCCATAACCCTGCCCAGGCCAAGCCGGAAGGGTAACCCTGCTAACGACGTCGATCTCAAAACCTGCTTAACAAAAGGGGTGCCGACAAAGGGCAAAGGAAAAAGAGGAGCGTCGATCGAGGCGATGCGGCGAGACTAGAATTGGCGGTCCTCGCCTACATAGGTATGGTGGACTGAGCGGCGCATCATGTACTAAACAACCTATAGAGACTCGATATAAGCTGCCTATCGAGAGGATAAGAAAGACCTATTCGGATCCAACCTGATCCTAACACCAAACAAACCCATCCTGGTATTCCCCCTCGATACCAACCGAGAAAGTCAACCGAGGAACTCACACAGTTGGCAGTTTTATTTATTCCGTTATAGTTGCGGCAATTACTAGTCAAATGTAGATAGTCATCCTGATAAAATAAGCAGTGGGCAGTTTTATTTAACCATTCCGTTGTAGTTGCGACACTTACTAGTCAAATACAATTAGAATGAGATATCCCAAACCCAGCAGTTGTTGGTACCTTTATTTAGCCATTCCATTGCAGTTGAGCTGATTACTAGTCACATCGGATACAAGTCAAATTATAACAGTGAACTTTAGTTATAGTTGTCTATGATCGAGAACTGTGCTCCAAGTCGTCCATAACCGCGGACACGGCTTTTCGAAAAGATTTAACCCTGCAGGGGTGCACCAAAGTATCCACACGCAATTAGCATGAGATATCCACACGCACTTCGACCCTTTTTGCCAGATCAATTAACATACACCCATCGGTATGTCGGCGGGGCCTAAGTCATGACGTTTCCCAGACCCAAAGCAAGTACATGGGGCCACCCCACTAAGTCTACCATAGCGAAGTCGGCCGGTCTCGAGACGGACTTAGGGTTTGGGTGAAGCGGTAGAACGATCGGGGACCCAAAGCTGGCTTGTCGACACACAAAACGTGTCGCGATCCTAACAAGACAAAGGTGCTATCCATCGCACAATTTAAATAAAGCAGTAAAGCATGGCATAAGTACAGGATAGTAAATAAAACCTCAAACTAGTTGTGGCCCCCAGTACAATACTTGGAATCAGGTACTAAATCGATGGGGTGCCCACACATCCCACATGTGGTTAGCGCGCTCGATCTCGGAACAGGTGTCAAGAACTCGGGGTCCTACGGGACACCGGTGAGCGGTCGGAAACCAAATATTGTCTATCACCCACCGGTGCCTCTGCATTTACCTACTTCAATTTTAGTTATTAAACAATAATTAAAGTTATAACCATCTCCAACATAAAGCTTATGGCAGCCTTCCAACAACTGTGGTACTTGACGACACGCAACAGCACTTGAGCAAGCGACTACGACGCGCAAGTCCAACTATCTACCAAACAACAGGTAATAGGATGTGACCAAGGCAATATAAGGCTGCAAGGGATATCACAGGTACGACAACTATAGCATCGCAACACAGATAGCAGTAGATCAACAGGAGGAAATAAAGACTAGAAATGTAAAATAGGTAGAAAGGGGGAGAATGCTCGCCTGGAAACATTGCCGAAGGTTCACCCGAAGATCGGGTCGACACTCGCATCAACTCAACGGCCTTATCCGCGAAGAACCAAAACACTAGAAGAAACACCGGGTGCACTATTTAATACTATGGCAAAAGATCGGGCATGATGCATGTATGATGTATGACATGGCAAAGATGCGATGCAATTAGGCAATATTAAGCGGAACCGGAGTTCCGACAATTAAATATATGGTTCTAGTTGTTTAGGTACCCTGCAATTTAATTGTTGTCTTAACATGGCAAAAGATAGCACCGGTTCGCTACACAAATTTAAATGGGACCAATATTGGACTAGATAAGCCCGCATATGACCCCATATTTAATTTAGGTGAATCGGCATAAGGCCCCCAAACCGCACAAATATGCATGCATGAACAATTATTATGCAACAATTATATAGAGGGCATTTATAAAAAATAGGGTTCTCGGATAAGGGTCACACATTAGGGTTCGGCGATCTTGGTCCGGGGGGGTTCGGGGTTCGACAGGGTTCGACGGGGATCGGTTTCGGCGGGAGCGTTCTTGGATAACGGAGTAGATCTTGGTGTTCCGGGAAGCAGGACTTGGTTCGGCGTCGGGGGCGCATCGGTCTCGCCCTGGTCGGTGTCGATCTTGTCGTTGATGGCGGACTTGAGTGGATCGGGTACCGGGGTCTTCGGATCCGTGAAGTGGATCTTGTCGCACGGTGTCCGGGGTAGATGAGCTTGGCGTATTCGCATCGGCGCTCTTGACGTTCGGGTTCTCATCTTCGCATCCGGGAAAGGAGGACTTGTCGCACATGTGATCTTCGGGTCCGGGGTCTCAGGTTCGCGGAACGGTCTCGCGATCCGAGCGGGAGTACTTGTCGGTCCTAGGTTCCATGTCGACATCCTCGGTGTCTCGCGTGAAGTGCTTGCCGTTTGTGGCGAGCTTAGCGGTCATCAGGTTCGGCGCCGATGGTCGTTGGCGAACTTGGGTGCATCAAGACGGGCCATAGGGAACACAAGCAGATCCCATGGCACACATACACGAGCACACACAGACGCACACACGGGAGGCAGAGGGCCCACAGGGTGACGGTGGCGGGGTTAGGCGAGGAGGCCGATGGCGGCGTCGACGCGCGAGAGGCGACCGGGAAGAAACTCCGCGGCGACGCGGTGGCAGCGCTGGGGCCGAGGATGGCGTGAGGGTGAGGACGGGGGCGTGGGGCCGGATTCGCGCGGGATGGCGGAGCAGGACCACCGGCGGCGAGGCGGGGTAGAGGCCGCGGCCTGACGGAGGGGGAACAGGCGCGGGAGGCGCCTCGACGGAGGCGGGCGGACGCGGGGTTGACGGCGACGCCTGGCGGCGCTCGCTGGCCGGAGGGACGGCGGCCGGAGGGGCGAGGAGAGGAGCGGCCGACGCTGGGGAGAGAGGGAGGCCGAGCGGGCCGGCGCCGAAGGAGGAGGAGAGAGCGGGGTCGGGAGAGAGGTGAAGGGAGGGAGAGGAGAGAGGGAGAGCGGGTGGGCGTGGTGGGGTCGGGCCAGGGGCGGTGGGACCCAGGGGCAGGCAGGGGGTCACGCTGGGAGGGTGGACCGGGTCCAGGGTGGGCCAAGGAAGCTGGTCGGGGTGGGGTTGAGGGTGGTGGGGTCAGGTGGGAGTGGGGCCTGGGTGGGGCCAGTGTGTGAGGGAGTGAGAGTGGGGGTTGGTGGGACTGGGGTGAGAGAAGGAGTGGGGTGCTGCAGGGTGGATTGATGAGGTGGCAAGGTGGGTAGGGATTGGGGAAGAGGGTGAGATGGCAAGCTGTGATTGGTGGGTAGATTAGGATTGGGTGGAAATTAGGTTTAGAGTTTGGGTGGACCGATTTTATTCTGGGGGTGGTCGACTGGGTCGAATCGGCCCGTTCGACTGCCCCCCTAAAAATAATTAAATAGTTTATTTATTTCAAACAGGGCTTTTGCAAACCGATAGCAGACAAAACAAAATAATCCGGAGACCCGGGTTTTGTGTTTGAACAAAGACGGGGCGTTTAGAAAACAAGAACAGGTTTTTCCGCAAATAGTTTTATGCAAGCAAAATGCAAGATGATGACGATGCTCAAATGCAATGTGGCATGATGACATGAGCATGCGGTCATGATGATGCAATGCACAAAAACAACGCGATTTTCTAGTAGTGGTTTTGCGGGATGCCACAATTCTCTACCTCACTTTGAAACTCCTTAAACTTCTCGAAAGTTTCGGACTTATGTTTCATGAGATAGATATACCCATATCTACTCAAGTCATCCGTGAAGGTAAGAACATAACGATAACCACCGCGCGATGCTACACTCATTGGACCACACACATCGGTATGTATGATTTCCAATAAGTCCGTAGCTCGCTCCATTATACCAGAAAATGGAGTCTTAGTCATTTTACCCATCAGACATGCTTCGCATATTTCAAGTGATTCAAAATCAAGTGATTCAAGAAGTCCATCGGAATGGAGTTTCTTCATACGCTTCACTCCAATGTGACCAAGACGACAAAGGTTACATATAGGTCGAGTTATCACTCGATTTCAAACGTTTAGCCTCAATGTTATTAATATGTGTATTTCCACTATCGAGATTCAATAAGAATAGACCATCTATCAAAGGTGCATGTGCATAAAACATATTACTCATATAAATGGAACAACCATTATTCTCGGATTTAAACAAGTAACCGTCTCGCAATAAACAAGATCCCGATATAATGTTCATGCTTAACGCAGGCACCAAATAACAATTATTTAAGTATAAAACTAATCCCGATGGTAGATGAAGGGGTAGCGTGCCGACCGCGATCACATCAACCTTTGATCCGTTTCCACGCCGCATCGTCACCTCGCTCTTCACTAGCTTCCGTTTATTCCGCAGCTCTGCTTCGAGTTACAAATATGAGCAACCGAACCAAGATATCAAATACCCGTGCACTACTACGAACACTAGTGAGATACACATCAATAACATGTATATCAGATATACCTTTCTTCTTGATGTTGCCGTTCTTCAAATCCGCCAAGTACTTTGGGCAATTCCGCCCAAAGGACCTTCTCCCTTGCAGTAAAAGCACTCAGTATCAGGCTTGGGTCCAGCCTTGGTCTTCTTCATCGGCGTGGTAACTTTCTTACCACCCTTCTTGAAGTGTCTCTTCTGCTTAGACTTGCCTTTGAATTTGGTGGTCTTATTGACCAACAACACTTGGTGCTCTTTCTTGATCTCCACTTCTGCAGACTTTAACATAGCAAACAGTTCTGGCAACTTCTTGTTCATGTTCTGCATGTTGTAGTTCATCACAAAGTTCTTGTAACTTGGTGGTAGTGATTGGAGGACACGGTAAATCCCCAAAGCATTAGGAATCACTATACCCAAGCTTTGAAGTTTGTTTATGCGTCTGCACATCTTAAGCACATGCTCACTGACGGAGCTGCCCTCTTCCATCTTGCAGTTAAAGAACTTTTCAGAAGCCTCATAGCTCTCAATTGTCGCGTGAGTCTCAAAGATCAATTTGAGTTCACGGACAATATCATGTGGGTCTGAATTCTCAAACCTTTTCTGAAGCTCCGATTCTAAACCATACAAGATAGCACACTGAACTATGGAGTACTGATTCTTCCGAGCAAGGTAAACATTCTTTACTTCATCGGTAGCATCAGCTGCAGGTGGGTCACCAATGTGCATCCAGCACATAGGTCAAATTACCAGCTGTGAGGACAATCCTAAAATTGCGGAACCAATCCGCGAAGTTGCTTCCATTGTTTTTCAACTTTTCTTTCTCTAGGAACGCATTAAAATTGATGGTAGGGGCTACCATTGATCTACAACATATTTGCAATAGTTTAGACTAAGTTTATGACAAATTGAGTTCAAATTAATAATAAAGTTTAATCTAGGTGAACTCCCACTCAAAACAACATCCCTCACATTGTTTTAGTGATCACACGAACCAAATCCACCATATCAAAACTGATCATCACGAGAGTTGTTATAGTTTCAATGGCGAACAATCGACATGTTCATCATATCTACTATATGATTCATGCTTTACCTTTCGGTGATCCGCGTTCCTGAGACCATGTCTGTACATGCTAGGCTCGTCAAGATCAAACCTTAGCTTCCGCATAAGCAAATCTGGCTTGCTTACGTTGTATACACTTGCGGAATCTAACACACCCGATCATCACGTGGTGCTTCGAAACAACAAGCTTTAGCAACGGTGCATGCTAAGGGTGAACACTTTAGAACTTGAAATTTATGTGCATGAGGGATCATCTTATAATGCTACCGTCGTCTACTAAGCAATACAAGATGCATAAAGGATTAACATCACATGCAATTCATAATATGTGATATGATATGGCCTTTCTTCTTTGTGCTTCCGATCTCCATCTTCAAGCACGAACATGATCTCCATCATCACCGGCATAGCATCAAGGTCAATGACGCTTCTTCATGGTTGTCGTCCACCAGCTTCAACTATTACAACTACTTTGAATAGACACGGTCTTAATGTAAATTAAAGACAACCATATGGCTCCTGCCGGTTGCCAACTTACAATAAGGAACATTGCATACATCAAATATAATCACAATCATGGCCATATCACATCACTGCACACCCCTGCAAAACAAAGTTAGACGCCTCTACTTTCTTTGCATATTTTACGTGGTTTGGGGCTGTTAATAAGTGTCGTTCTAACTTACAAACAAGAACCACAACATTGATACTAGTATTGTTAATCACCCGTTGTAAATTGGATCTCCACTATGCTGGGAGAAACAGGCACCCGCAAAGCCACTTATGCAATACAAGTTGCATGTCAAGCGTGGAGCAAGTCTCATGAACGATGTCATGTAAGGTTAGCCCGGGCCGCTTCATCCCAACATCCCGCAAGATGCAAAGTACACAAGAAGCAATCGACAATAAAAGCATCAACGCCCACAATGACCATTGTGTTTTACTCGTGCAACAGATCTACATATAGACATGGCTCTGATACCACTGTAGGGTTTCGTAGCATGGAAATCAAATTTTTTCTACCGCATACAAACAAACAAGCCAAGATCTATCTACTAGATTGTAGCAACGAGTCGATGGAATAACTCACCCTCGAAGATTCCAAAGTGTTTAACGAGAGCGGATTCTCGTGGGTGATGTAGTTGTACTCTTTCCGATCTCAAGATCGCGTAGACGATCCTTCCGGCGCTGCGTTCCAGCAGCACTCCCGCAGTCGGTCACACGTTCGGTACTCGACGAAGACCTTCCTCTCCCTTGTTCCAGCAGGCAGCGGAGGTTGTAGCACTCTCCTCGCGATTCCGCAAAGACAACGTGGTACCGGAAGTAGAGGGGAGATCTCGCAGGGCTTCGCCTTAAGCCAGAGCGAGTATGGTGGAGTATGAGAGAGCTCCTCGGCGATCTAGGTTTTAGACACACCAAGGAGGAGGTGCTAGAGCCGGCGGCTAGGGTTTGGGGCACCCCAAGTCGGCGGCTAGGGCAACCCTGGGAGGTGGCGGCAACAGCAGGAGGTGGTGGCGCCAATCTAGGGTTTTGGAGGAGAGGTACTTGTGTGCTAGGAGGGGCAGCCCTGCCCCTCCCTTTATAGGTGGGAGGCGCGGCCAAGGGGAGGGGAGTCCCTCCCCAACTCGGCTTGGAGGTGGGCCGGCGGTTGGAGGAGGGAATCCCTCCCCAACTCGGTTTCCCACTCCTCCTCCTCTTTCCAAAACTTGCCGTTTGACTTTCAAACTAGCCGTTTGACTTTTCAAATTAGGATTTGAATAAACCCTTTATTTTGGACAGCAATGACACCTAGTACATGATGCAATCATTCCAACTTACAATGACACATTCATGTACCCTTCCCCCCCCGGAGTGCCGGACATTCCGGAACCTTCTAGAATGTTCCCGATGAAAACACCGGAATCATTCCCCAACTCCGAAACGGGACTTTCCTTATATGAATTTTATTCTCCGGACCATTCCGGATCTCCTCGTGATATCCCGGATCCCATCCGAGACTTTGAACAACATTTGGTCTCTTTCTCATCATTCCATAACTACTCAAACAACGTCGAATCCTTAAGTGTGTCTCCCTACGGTTCGTGAATGATGCGGACATGATCGAGACACTTCTCCGAACAATAACCAATAGAGGAATCTGGAAATTCATATGGCTCCCACATATTTCTACGATTACTTTGCGATCGAATGAACCACTTACATACGATATCAATTTCCCTTTGTCTCACGATAGTTTACTTATCCGAGGTTATGATCGTCGGTATCTCTGCATACCTAGTTCAACCTCGTTACTGATAAGTACTCTTTTCTCGTTCCCGTGATATGTGATCCCTTGTGATCCAGTCACATGATTGCAAGCTAATTTGATGTCATTTCACCGAGAGGGCCCAGAGTATATCTATCCGTCATATGGATGGACAAATCCCACTCTTGATCCATGTGTTTCAACCAATACTTTCTGAACACTCAATGCCACCTTTATAGCCACCCAGTTACGGTGTGGTGTTTGATGTCATCAAAGCATCCATCCGGTAAAGGTGATATGCATGATCTCATGGTCGAAGGAATTAGATAACTATGTATCAGAAAGCATATAACAATTGAACTATTAAAATGACTTGATCTTTATGCTACGCTTATCTATAGGAGTATGTCCACCATATCATTCTCCTAACGATATGATCTTGTTGTTAATAACATCTCAATGTTCATGATAGGGAAACCACAATCATCTATTAACCAACAAGCTAGTATTATATAGAGGCTTTACTAGGGACTTCAAATTAAGTTTACAAATCACACAAGTATTAATGTTTCCTTGTTAATACTATTATAGCATGAATATAAAAATTCATCATAAACACAAAGATATAATAATAACTACATTTATTATTGCCTCTAGGGCATATCTCCAACATATTTGCATCGTGTTTTTCATTATTATTTTGCATTGTAGATGTAGGATCTTGGCATTTTACGGCGTTCGCACACACATTTTATGTCTGTTTTCACCTGGATCAGGATAGATGATGGATGGAATGGATACAATTATTGGAGTAGTTGCACTGTGGAGAAAATGAGTAAACAACAACGTAAATTGATTATTTGGGAAATATTAATAATACCAGAAGAAAACCAGAAGCGAACAAGGGAGGCAGAGAGCATAACGACCAACTATACGGGAAGAGCAAATTCTCCGACCGTATAGCTCTGGTCATATAGTGGGTGCTGCCTCCATCCTGTCAAATAGTTACACTCCGTGCAATTGGTTCGATGAGACGACATACAGAATACCAGAAATCGCAGAAACCTCACCTCCGGAAGGCATCTAGAGGGGGAACTCATCCACCGGGGATCCATCTTCGCCCTGCGCAGATCCGGGAGGCTAAGACATCGATCTTCATCATCCACCGCTGCATCACCACCATCTCCATCCATCCCATCTACATCTTGTCTAGATCTTTTTGTAATTCCTATACTCGTTGTGGGTTTATACAAGTACTATTCATCTATGATTGTTTCCATTACCGTTGCCATGATGTTGATTGCCTCCATGTCTGAGTAGATCATTAGTTCTTGGGAAGATGGAGAAACCCTAGTATGAGATTGAAATAAGATAAAGTCTATTATGATATTCATCGTTGTGACCATGTGTTAGAGTTTCTACATCTTGATGTTGAGAGAAGTCGATCTCTCAATATCTGTATCTTGTGGGGAGTTGATGGAGGAAACTACTTGTTGGTAGACGGAGGTGTGTTAGCACTTATAGTGACTATAAAGCTGTTGGCACCCCTTACGTATCAACTTGGGAAACCGAGGAAACTCATAGAACACTATCCATGCCATGGGATACGTCCTACAAGATTATGTCCCTTAATAGTGCAGTAATTCGATTGATGTCGATTGCGCACTGTTGTAGTTATGAGGATGATGTGAGCAGCGGTTGTTGCCTATTCGTCCAAATACGGAGTTCCTCCTACACATACGTAGTTGAGAATGTTCATGACGATAATCTTTATCTTAGATCTTTACAATACTAGTGGTGTATCCGCTACTCCCTGAGAACGCCTTTTTCCGTACTGCAGTTCCAATCTCTCTTACATACGCAATACTTACTTTTTATACTCAGTTATTTTACTTTACTTTATTTCTCTTATACCCAAAACCCAAAAACACCTTTTTACACAATACTTGCATTTTATCTTGTCACTTAGAACTTTATCTAGCATTTCTATCATAGTATTTATTTCAAGAGTTATTAGACTTCAGACTCCTGCTACCTGTGGGATCGATATCTTTATTTCGAAACTAGCTTCAAAGTTGCAGTCATCGAGCTATTTTCTGGCGCCGTTGCCGGGGAGTTAAGCGATGTAGGTCTTTTAGTTTTTGTTTATTTATTTTTGTCTTGCTAAATTTTGTTTTGAGTTACAGGTATCCACCAACATGATGGAGTTTGAGCATATGACTAGTGCTAACCCACTAACCACATTGGGAAGCCCTATGATATTTATAAAAGAGACAACTCCAATAAGAAGACAAGGGGGTTTGAAATAAATCCTCTACTACTTAGTATTCTACATAAGAAGCAATTTACTAGAGATGAAGAAGATCCTGGTCCATATGAGCATATTGCATGTTTTAAAGATATATGTGGCACTTTTCTATTGATGGATATACCGCCGATGAGGTGAGGGTTAAACTTTTTAGTCAAACTTTGACAAGTACAGCTCTCTCATGGTATAGATCTCTACCCCCTGAAGCCACTACTACTTGGGATAATCTAGCTTGTGAATTTCTATCAAAATATTATCCATTAGCAAAATCTTTTGAAATCAAGCGTCTTATAATGACTTGGAAGAATCGTGCTAATGAAGGACTAGTAAGATATTATATTACATTTAAAGATTTACTACGACTATGTCCTCATCATGATTTGCTTGAATGGTATTTACTACATATCGTTTATGTCGGTTTAATTGAACCCAATAAAATTGAACTAGACTCTTTCGCTGAAGGAGCCTTTATGAATCTTCCTATACATAAAACTTGGGTTTTACTTAATAGAATTCATGATCATAGAGTTTCATGGAATTTCGGTCTAGGAAGTGAAGGAGGCGTAGAAATAGATCATAATTGTATTCATGACTATAATAAAAAGGACGATGTTAAAGAATTATCTAAAGAACTTTATTTAGATTCAGATCTTGTGTTGCAAGTTGTTAAAGCTTCTACAGAACGTATTAAAGCTCCAAAGGATGGTCCAGTCAAATATGATCCACCACCTGAACTAGAAAAGAAAAAAGAAGATGAAGCAACACTGGCCTCCGTAGAACCAATATATGAAGTGCCTTTCCCTAACACTACACAAAAGCATATTCTTGAATATGAGAAGGTCAAAGCAGTACAGGAAAAGAGGGAAGAGGAAAGCATGCCAGAAGTCGTGGAACATCTGGAAGAAACCAAAGATGAAGAGGTAACCAAGGAAGAAATTATGGCTATGTACTCACACTGTAATATAGTTGAACTTGATGAAGAGGCTTTCGTATTGGTTGAAGGTAAAACAAAGGTAAACAATGTGGGTAAGCTTATTCTTCCCTGCATATTTAAAGAAACCTCTCATTATGGTTTATGTGATCTTGGCACTGAAGTTAATGTTATATCTTATGATTTTTACGTAGAAATAAAAGAAGAAATAGAACCGGCTACAATTGAAAATACTGATATAACAATTATGTTAGCCAATAAAAACCTTAGAATTCCAATGGGAGTAGTTGACAATGCAACTATCACAATTGGCAATAAAGATTTTCCTATTGATTTTGTAGTTGTTGATATGCCAGCTGACACACTTTGCCCAATTATATTTGGATGGAACTTTTTGGGTGATATAGGTGCCTATGTTAACTTCAAGAAGGAGATTGTGTCTCTTAAGCTTGGGGGAATGGAAAACAAATTCCATTTCTCCAAATTTAAAGACAGACCTCCACACACATAAGAAGAAGAGAGAACTATTAAGGAAATGACATCTCTTTTCTTAAATAATCAAGAAGAACAAATAGATGAAGATCCTACTTATGAAGAAATAGTTATGGAGGATAAGTCCCTGGGAGAACTAGAAAATGAATTTGATTCACTACCCATTTTGGGACCTCCAACTGATGAGGCTTTCGAAGAGCCAAAAAAGAGAGGGGACGAGGAATTACCACCCCTAGAATTGAAGACTCTACCAAAAAATCTTAAATACAGGTTTTTAGATGATACTAATAAATTCCCTATTATTAGTCGTGCTAAACTTTCAGGACAAGAAGAAGAAGAACTCATGAGGATACTTAAGGAGCATCGCCAAGCTTTTGGGTACTCAATAGATGACTTGAAGGGCATTGGTCCCATGATTGCCATCCATCGAATATTCATGGAAGAAGGTGCTAAACCAGTTGCAAAATTCAATAGAAGACTGAAGCCTAAAATGAAAGAAGTGGTAAGAAAAGAAATTGTACGCCTATTGGACGCAAGTATAATGCATCCTGTTAAAGAAAGTGATTGGGTAAGTCCTGTTCACTGTGTTCCTAAAAAGGGCGGTTTTACTGTTGTTCCAAATGAAAACAATGAATTGATACCTACTAGAACTATTGTTGGCCATAGGATGTGCATAAACTTCAGGAAATTAAACAAAGAAACTAGGAAAGATCACTATCCTTTACTATTCATAGATCAAACCTTAGAAAGGTTAGCAAACCGTACTTACTTTTGTTACTTGGACGGATACTCTGGTTTCTCTCAAATAGTTGTTCATCCAGATGACCAACTTAAAACAACTTGCATAAGTCCTTATGGTCTACATGCTTACCGACATATGCCCTTTGGTTTATGTAATGCTCCAGCTACTTTTCAAAGATGCATGACTGCTATTTTTGCTAATTTTATAGAACTTATAATGGAAGTATTTATGGATGACTTTTCTGTCTATGGAACTTTGTTTACTAGTTGTTTGGATAATCTCAAAAGAGTTTTGCAGCGTTGTGAAGAAACTAATCTCGTCCTAAACTGGGAGAAGTGCCATTTTATGGTCAAAGAAGGTATAGTCCTTGGACACCAGGTATCAGGTAAGGGAATTAAAGTTGATAGAGCTAAAGTTGAAGCAATAGAGAGAATGCCACCACCTAGGGATATTAAAGGTATAAGAAGTTTTCTTGGTCATGTGGGTTTTTATAGAAGGTTCATTAGAAATTTCTCTGGAATATCTAAACCTTTGACAAACCTCTTGCAAAAGGGAATTAGATTTAATTTCGATGATAAGTGTCTTGAAGCCTTTAATAAACTCAAAAATGCTTTATCTCGCGCTCCTATTATTAAACCACCCATCTCGGATACAACCTTTGATTTAATATGCGAGGCTAGTGATGATGTTGTAGGAGTAACTCTAGGACAACATATTGGTCGTAGATTTAATATTATGCATCATGCTAGTAGAACTCCCAATGGTGCTCAAAAGAACTACCCAAAGGAATAAAAGGAACTTTTTGCTGTATTTTTCTCTTGTGATAAATTTCGTTCCTATATAGTTGATGCAAAGGTAAGAGTTCACACGGATCGTGATGGCTTAAGAGAACTCCTTGAAAGGAAAGACCATAAGCCAACGCTGATCCCTTGGATTCTTTCACTTCAAGAATTTGAGCTGCAGATTATGTAGAGGCAGGAAATAAAGATGCTAGATGTAGTGTCCATGTTTTCCCTGCAAGACATCAATCTTATTGAGAGGAACTTTAGTCTTGGTGATTTTCATTTACGAGAATTATTCAATGAACTATGGTCAATTCCTCCAAAAGAGAAGAAGTCTTTGTTATGGGAGGAATTTTCCATCCCTGAACAAACAATGGTAAGTGAAAGGTAAGTGTTCTTACCCAAATAAGTGATTTATTTTCACAATTCTTACTCTTAAAAATTCTGCCTTTGAATTCCTTGTATTTTTTTGAAGTTTTAGAGGGGTTTTTCCAACTATATGGGCGGATCTATACGACCGGAGAGGGAGATCCTGCCGTATAGTTGGTCATTAAACTCTCTGTATCATCTTCGTGAAATTGTTTTCACTATTTGAGCCTATACGGTCGTAACTATACGACCGAAGCCAAAAATTCCGGCCGTATAGTTGGTCGTTAAGCTCTCAGATGGTTTTGCTTTTGATGTCTGTATATATACAGTCGCAACTATACGTCCGGAGCAAAAATTCCGGCCATATAGTTGGTCGTTAAACTCTCAGATACTTTTTGGTTTTGATGTCTGTACCTTACGGTCACAACTATACGAGCGGAACCAAAAATTTCGGCCATATAGTTGGTCGTTAAACTCTCAAACACTTTTTCGTTCAATCTTTTTTTTTACTATTCATTTAAAAAAACGTTATTGTCAGTTCCGAGCCGTGCTTTAATCGACCTAGACTCGAGATATTTGGAAATATCTGCCTGGAACGAACTATACGGCCGGAGCTATACGAGCCGCGCCCTTATAGTTGGTCGTTACGCGGCAGGACACTTCCAAATCCGTGATTTCTTTTCCTGTTTTGTTCAGATTCTTTTCTTGGGCGACAATTTGGTGTTTCTCGCGAGTTTTACCGACCTGTGACCCCCCTTATATTCTGCCATTGTCTCTCTCTATAATCATAATCTTCGGGAAAAAATCTAGCAATGCTATACCCCTTCCCAGCCGTGGAAAACCAATGGGGCTCATTGCTCCGTCCAGGGACCTCTCAAGTAGCCCGTCCATGGAGGACGATGATGAGGAGGTGGAGAGGTTTAGCGCAAGGTACAAGGAGTATGTCGAGCCAAGCCACTTCAACAACGATTCTGATGACGATGTGGTTGACGTCTACATCCGCCATGACGTCTATGATCCACCGAGGATCAATTGGGTGGCGATGAAGAAAGATCAACAAGAGAGAGAAGATCACAAATCACATGGAAAAGGGCGCATGGAGACGGTCAAGTTCATCACCATGGATCAAAGGCCACACAAGCGTAAGGAATTATCTAATAGTGGTGCAGGTGCTAGCAAGGGAGACGAGGTACCACTTTCAAAGCCAACCATTGGTGCTCGCATGAAGTTCAAGCCTCAACAATAGTGGAGGTATGGTTTCCACTTCCCCGGTCCATCAATTATGGATGAGGAAGAAGAAGCTGTACCCAGGACCAAGGATCGCATACATGCATTGGAAATATACCAGAAGCAGGAACCACTCCATCGCGTTGAAGTCCACCACTGTCTCGATGAGATGGAAAAGAAGGAAGACCTCTTTCCATTGGTGACTAAGCTCATAGATAGAATGGACACCCTGCAGTCTGATTGTGAAGATGCTACAGCCGCATAACTACTTTGGAGGAGACCAACAAGAATCTACGCACTGTGGTGCTACATGCCATGGCACCCCGTTGATCTACAACAATCACCGTATCAAACAATCGCAAGGGATTATTTGATCCCGTCTGGCTTGATTCCAAGCTTGGGGAGATCTTTAATACCATGTAATCTATATTAAGTTTTATTTCATTTTCGCATTAGCTCAAACTATAAATAAAGTTTGCATCATTAGAATTCCCTTCAGGAATAGTCGATCCCTTTTATGAAATTCCGAGTTTATTATTATATATCGAGCAATATTGAGTTTGTGTTTGCTTTATTGATATATGAATGGCTTGAGTATAATTTTACTTGCACTTGATGATATCAATAGGAGTCTTCCACACCATTAGTATTAATAGAACATCTAAAAATATAATTCAGTCAATATGTTGTAAGTCTACGGTTTGATTTACAAAGAAAAATTATCTACATAGTTAAGGAAGAAGAAACCTTGAACAAATGAAAATAAAGTGCTATCAAAATAGAGTGGGAACAAGTTGAGGTAGAATCTTCAAGTCGTAAGAATGCTTCATATATAGTTGGAATTTGGTAATTGAGACCGTTAAACTTTGAATTCCTACATGAAGTGGAATATATGGCTAGCTCCTTTGCATAGCACTTAAACAAAAGTGTGAGCATATATATATACAAAAGAAAAGAAAAAGAAGAATAAAAAGAGTGAGTGTGCAAAGAGCAAGTAGGCATATACCACTAAGTGGTAGTATGACAAAGAGATACTTTTGAGATTCTAAATCCCAAGTGAATACGCTGATCCTAAAACACTTGGGACTACCTCATTAACTTATTCGGTTGAACCGGATTCTTTTACATTATGTTGAGATTCATCTTTTATGAAGTATTGATTACTAAGGTGTGGAAGCCTTATAATACTATTCTGATGGTTCGAGTAAGGTACTATTCATGAACTTATTCCTATGTATCGTACATGATAAACACATGCTGCAATTGCCTCATTTATTTTATTGACTCAGCTTCATGAATATGAGGATCACATCCATTAAGCTAGAGCTTGCTCGGGACGAGCAAGAGTCTAAGCTTGGGGAAGTTGATGAGTGCATATTTGCATCATGTTTTACATTATTATTTTGCATTGTAGATGTAGGATCTTGGCATTTTACGGCGTTCGTGCGCACATTTTATGTCTGTTTTTACCAGGATCAGGATAGATGATGGATCCAATGGATACAATTCTTGGAGCAGTTGTACTATGGAGAAAAGGAGTCAAAAACAACATAAATCGCTTATTTGGGAAATATTAATAATACCAGAAGACAACCAGAAGCGAACAAGAGAGGCAGAGAGCGTAACGACCAACTATACGGGCAGAGCAAATTCTCTGACCGTATAGCTCCAGCCGTATAGTTGGCGCCACCTCCGCCTCGTCAAATAGTTTCACCCCGTGCAATTGGTTCGAGGAGACGACATACAGAACACCAAAAATCGCAGAAACCTCACCTCCGAAGGCATATGGAGGGGGAACTCATCCATCGGGGATCCATCTTTGCCCTGCGCAGATCCGGGAGGCTAAGGCATCGATCTTCATCATCCACCGCTGCATCACCACCATCTCCATCCATCCCATCTACATCTTGTCTAGATCTTGTTGTAATTCCTATACTCGTTGTGGGTTTATACAAGTACTATTCATCTATGATTGTTTCCATTACCGTTGCCATGATGTTGATTGCCTCCATGTCTGAGTAGATCATTAGTTCTTGGGGAGGTGGAAAAACCCTAGTACGGGATTGAAATAAGATAAAGTCCATTATGATATTCATCGTTGTGACCATGTGTTAGATTTTCTACATCTTGATGTTGAGAGAAGTCGACCTCTCAATATTTGCCTCTTGTGGGGACTTGATGGAGGAAACTACTTGTTAGTAGACGGAGGCATGTTAGCACTTATAGTGACTATAAAGTTGTTGGCACCCCTTACATATCAACTTGGGAAACCGAGGAAACTCACGGAACACTATCCATGCCATGGGATATGTCCTACGGGATTACGTCCCTTAATAGCATAGTAATTCGATTGATGTCGATTGCTGACAGTTGTGGTTATGAGGATGATGTGAGCAGTGATTGTTGCCTATTTGTCCAAATACGGAGTTTCGCCCACACATACACAGTTGAGAATGTTCATGATGATGATCTTTATCTTAGATCTTTACAATACTAGTGGTGTATCCGCTACTCCGTGAGAATGCTTTTTTCCCTACTGCAGTTCCAATCTCTCTTACATACGCGATACTTACCTTTTGTACTCAGTTATTTTACTTTACTTTATTAATGTTATACCCAAAACCCAAAAACACCTTTTTACACAATACTTGCATTTTATCTTGTCACTTAGAACTTTATCTAGCATTTCTATCGTAATATTTATTTCAAGAGTTATTAGACTTCAGACTCCTACTCCCTATGGGATCGATATCTTTATTTCGAAACTAGCTACAAACAATTTGTACTCTTGCAGTCATCACATAACAACAACAAAGATGCATGAACATGAAAGGAAAAATCTCAACCACAAAACTCAACACATAAAACCAATTTCCCTTAAACCCTATAAAACTTCTCCTCCATTGGTATCTAGTGCCAAAATGGGTGGAAACTGTAGAAGGCCAATATAGTGAGAGTTCCTCCATAGGGTGGGAATTTCTCATATTATGATTGGAATCATATGCACGTATCCATTGGTGAATATTAGAAGGAAATCAAACCATATTGAGGATCCAAATATTCCAAAAGAAATCTAAACAATAGGTTCAGTCCCTATCCATAGATTTGAAGGATAGAAGTTTGGGAGCACAAACTACCGTAATTTATGATGGATGAGGCATCCTACCACGATGCTTGGATTAGTAGACTAGTGGGAAGATTTTACCTTGAATTGATAATTTTCTAACATCATATGGTGTTATATCATGTAAGTGCCTATTGACATGTGTGACACGACTTTGTAATCAAATCCATATGTATATGGGGAATAATTATTTTACCAAGGTCTATCTACCAGAGCCTCCCTTCATAAGAGATTCACAAGGTTCCATACAAGTTATGTAATGTGGATATCAAAGCAGCAATATTAATTTCATGGATGTTACATAAATAACATGGTATAAAATGATCAATCAATGATAAAAACCATATCGATAGCTAGGTGGCTATTGATACATTGCAAATGTATCTATAATTTTTTATGTTCCATGCTTGGTTTTATCTACTTTCTTGTGTTTTGTCCACACTTTGGAGTACTTTTCATATGATTTCTTGGACTAACCTATTAACAAGAGCCACAGTGCCAGCTTCCTGTTTTCTGCTGTTTTTGGTTCTAGGAAAGTCAGAAAATGAATTTCTCGGAATTGGACGGGACAAAAGCCAAAGTGCCTATTTTTCTGGAAGACATCTGGAGCCAGAATACGAGACTAAGAAGGGCTGGGGGCCGGCCACACCACCTGGCCTCGCGGCCAGGCCTAGCCCGTGCCAGGGGGTGGTCTGGCCAACCCTAGCACCCCCTCGGCCTCTCCTTCCGCCTATATATTGCCCTTGGGACCAAAACCCTAAGTACCCGATCAAAAATCCACGAAAGAGTTCATGGTCATGTCATCTCCATCCCTAGATCGGGAGGGATCTGAAGCTCTTCCCGGCACTCTGCCGGAGAGGGGAATTCACCCTAGAGGCCTTCTTCATCATCATGCAAGCCTCCGGTGTGATGCATGAGTAGTTCATCTCTGGACTACGGGTCCATGTAGTAGCTAGATGGCTGGTTCTCCTCCTTTGTGTTATCATGTCTAGATCTTGTGAGCTCCGTTCATAATCAAGATCATCTATTTGTAATTCTGCATGTTGTGTTTGCGGGGATCCGATGGATATTGAGATACTATTTCAGATTGATTATTGATTCTATCATGTCTTTGTTATTTGTGATCTTGCATGCTTTCCGTTGTTAGTAGCTATCTTGGCCAAGTAGATGCTAGCAACTCCAAGAGTTAGTATTTATGCTCGATAGTGGGTTCATGCCTCTGGTAATCTAGGGAAGTGACAGAAATCTCTAAGGTACTAGATGTGCTGTTACTAGGAGAAAACAACAATCCTTTGTTCATAGAACAATCGTATTGTTTACTTTACATAATTCAGAAGCAATAATCTGTTGCTTGCAACTTAATACTGGAGGGGGTTCGGATGATAACCTAAAGGTGGATTATTAGTCATAGATGCAGTTGGATGGCGGTATATGTATAATGTTGTGATGCCCAATCAAGTTCCAAAGGAGTCAAGATGATTAGTATATGCATGTATTGCTTTCTCGATGTTTGTCAATTGCCCCGCTGTAATTTGTTCACCCAGCATGTTATCGATCTTAAGGAGAGCCACCTCTAGTGAACTATGGATCCCGGTCCTTTCTATTACATACAATATACAAATTGTTTACTGCTTTGTGTTTACTTTCTACAAACTATTACTTCCTTACATTCGATACATTTAATCCTTTGTTTTCAGCAAAACCGGTGAGATTGACAACCTCATCGCAAGTTGGGGACAAAGTTTTATGGTTGTGTTGTGCAGGTCTCAACGTTGCTACTAGCACCGGTAGTGCGCCCTGCCAAGGGCTCAGCTAGCAACACCTTCCTCTTGGGCTTCCCCAACGAGCTCTACATCAACACTGAGCCATCAGCTATCCCGAAGGGTTAATTATTGGTTTGCCACTAGAGGCCGCCATATGCTCAGTTTTGCCACTAGCGCGGAATGGTGCTCAGTTTTGACACTTCGGGCACAGCTACTATGGTGAGGCCAACCGACTAGTTTAAATGGACATAACAAGTTTAAAAAAAATCAAAAATGAAAAACCTGCGCACATAGTCTTCTTATGCGTTATACTAACAATTCAAGTTGATAAACAAGGTCTACATACATTCAAACGAAAAATTCTAGAATACATGATAAAAATGGTATACATACATGAATACATGGTCAAAACAGTTTGAGATCAATGGTATATTCTTCCTCATATACATCTTTGTTAGAACCATAGAATCACTATGTGGGATCAGATTCTGTATCATAGCACCCTTAGCCATTATTGCACCATCACAAATTGCATTATCCTACATGAGAGGGAATTTTAGCATTTCTATACCAACATGCTTGGCCTATGACGTCCATCACAATTACGTGCCACAACAACAACAACCATCCTCGTCAATTTCATACTTGAAAGCTCCACCAACATTCACTTTAGTGTTGTTAATCTCCAGATGTTCGAACAAGCTAGCCTTTTCGAAGAAGAAATATCATGCTATTTTAGGCTTGAGTTCCACAATTCATCAGTTATAGCAGTCTCCTACTCATCCAATTTGATTATAAATCCTTCTCTTATCCCCGTGTCTATAATCATTATAGGATTTCCACACCACCATCATGCCACACAAAACAAGGCAAGCATCTCTTGAATTAATGACGTGGTTGTCAATCATATCCTGTAGGCCCAAGATTATGGATGGAGGTCTAGGATTTTTGTTTCTCATAGCTTCTTAGATTTACTCTTTAAGAGTTGCACCCACATGCATTCAATGAGGCCATGCTTTGTCGTCTGCTTGTGAGCACCACGTCTATAACATAAAGGAATTCTTTTCATGTGCGCCCCAAAAAAACTCTAGCGGGAAGGTTTTTAGCATCCACATTTGAAATATTTACTTTTAGAGGGTCTATCATCTTCCAAATATATTTCAAACCAGGTCTAGAATTGACCCAGGATCTACAAGGAGAGTTGACATTGTTCGAAATATTGCAAACTAGCTGACTGATAATCCCCAAGAGTAGGGTATCACTGTAGCACCTCTCAATGTGGAAGTAGGGTATCGATCCACAAGAGTAAGATAGAAAAACAATTACTATCTCCAATTAGAGTGTCACAATTTTTATTTTTCTATGAACTAAACAAAACAAAGTAAGAAAGAGGGTTTAAATTTATATTTTAAAGTCAAAACAAGATAGAAAATGTAAACATGTCCCAATCCTCTAAATGCAAGAGGAAAAGACAGAGGTTTAATATTATAGGAAGAATAGACATGGGTTCACTAAATCCTCTCCCTCCATATATGGTGATGATCATATTATTGATGATAATATTACACACAATTGCATTCTTTAATGATAACTTTTATGACAGCTGCATGCCCTAAAACACATAGTTGAAAGAAAATACCCATAGGTGTTGTTGTGTCACTCTCGTAAGTCCAGCATATGGTTACTTTATCACTCCACCATGTTATAGTTCTCTCTTTTTACCCTAGATAAAGGATGTTTGGTTGCATCATTTTTTCACTCAATGTATATGTCATCTGTCACTGGGTCACCCCTCATCTACATACATCGATATCATACTCCTTTATGGAAAACACTCTAAACACTCGTGCAATGATTTATAAATTGTGCTTTCACATCTCTCCCATCTACCTAAAGTTGGTGTAGTTAAACACTTCATGACATGGGGAAAAGGCATTATGCATAGATCAAACCACTACATGTATCATAGACGTGTTTCCAAAGCATGAAAACCCATAGAGTCTCAACATAGTGGTAAATGCGTAACAAGTATCGTCTCATACCACAACATCCAAGATAGGAATTATATAGATAGTTCCATAATTAGGCAAGGCTCATCATATGGACTAAAAAATGATCATATATAGAGATATTGGTTCAATTTGCCACCACAAACCCAAATTCTAGGGAGGGTAATACTCCCCCATCATGATGAATAACAACATGCAGGCGTTGGTGAAGGAGGAGAAGCCACCGAAGGCGATTATGACAGAGGTTACCCTCCAATCTTTCTCTAGTGTCGGACAACAAACTCTCTGTTTTAGTCTTTTCGATCTCTGCCTTGCACCACAACAAGATCGCCGAAGGGGCCTTATTTATAGATGGTTTTATGTAAAAAGAAAATAACACTACAAGGAATGTGTTATTCTATGACCTTCTGATAGTGACCGTGGACAAAATCATCATAGAGTTATGACGATTTTGCACCAGATGGTCGTAAGCCGTTTGTGAGATTCAAAACCTTAGAAAATTATGACGATTTTGCTCAGAAATGACATAGTTTTATTATTTCAAATCGTCATAATCTGACGCATGTAGCATACAATGTTCTCTGTAGCTCACTATGACCATTTAATATCGTCATAGCGTCCAAATTAGGTTAAGTTGAAATTGGTAGTCAGCCACGTCAGTAATTTCGTCTATGTGTCAATTTTTGACCACGTGTCATATCCATGTATCAATATCTGCTTCCATGGCAATATTTGAATCTACCCGGACAAATATATACCCAACCTAGTGCGTGGGCCTATATCTGAAATGAAATAGACACACCAAGCTAACACGGTGGGCCTGTCTCTAAACTGACGCTCTAAACAACAAATTCCTGCAAAAAATATGCAGCCGGGGTGTTTGAACTCGCGACCCCGCGCCCCTCCTACTCTACTAGAGACGCATACCACTGCACCAACCAAGTTTCTGTGATCTATTACTACAACCACATCTATAACAACATTTATGCGTCAGGCCTGGGCTTGTTCGGTAGGACTGGGCCTTTGTAGGACTGGGCCTTTGAGGGAAGCGGGTTGCAGCCGGACTTGCGCTTATGTGCGGTAGTTTAGGTCTGGGCCAGCTCGGCTGGTCCAGTTAGGATAGTTTTTTTCTTTGTTTTTTTTTCTTAATTCTTTTGTATCTTTTTCATATGAAGTCCAAAAAAATGATTTTTTTTCCTAAATTTTTATAAAATCCAGTAGATCATATTAGGGTGTTAATTAGAAATACTTTTATTATTTTAGAAAATAAATTTACTAATCCCACATTAGTCCATGGTAGGGACAATATCCTAATTCAAAATTTAATTTTGAAACTAGCGTTTTGATTTTAAAAAATAGATGAGTGCGATGGATGAAATACCATGATAAAATAGCATATTGTGAGCCTAAAAATGATTTTTGCACAAAATCATAAGCAACAGATCATGTACCTGTAGTTCAAACCGGACCCACTTCCTACCGATTCAGCAGGAATTTGTCTTTTTCACCAGGGGTAGACGAAAAGGTTTTAAAATCTCTGGTTGGGACATTGTACATGTAAGGTGGTCTAGTATTTTTTTTAAATGGGGTGGTAGCATTTTTGAATCGAACATTCGGTATTGCTTCACAAAACGCCCCGATTTTGGCACTCGAAAAATAGAAAATGGCTTTTCCGTGCGACGAAAAGGAAAACTTACTCCTGCAACATTGTTCGCCGTCCCAAGATACACATGCGTGCACAATGTGGGATCATTATCACAAACTATACCGCGAATCTAGCCATAACATTGGTCTTTTGGCCTAAAAGTCATTAAACCTCGAACATGATAGGTCATTTCTGTGAAGGTTTTTTCGAGATGCAATAAATATACCAAGTTTGTTATTTTTCCTTGTAACTATATCACATAGCATGACGCCACGCGAAGGATTTACATTGTTCGAACCGTTTTTGAGTTTCTTATGCCCGTTTCAAAAAAATTCTATTTCAAACTATGGTCAAAACGACGGGCATGAAGATAGGGGATGAGCCTCGCTAAACTTGCATTGGATCTCTGAAGAAACATCATATTGTGAGCCTAAAAATGATTTTTGCAAAAAATCATGAGCACTGGATCATGTACCTGTAGTTCAAACCAGACCCACTTCCTACCGATTCGACAGGAATTTGTCGTTTTCACGGGGGGTGGACGGAAAGGTTTTAAAATCTCCGGTTAGGACATTGTACATGTAAGGTGGTCTAGTATTTTTGAAAAATGGGATGGTAGCATTTTTGAATTGAACGTTCGGTGTTGCTTCACAAAACGCCCCGTTCTTGCCGCTCGGAAAATGGAAAATGGCTTTTCCGTGCGACGGAAAGGAAAACTTCCTCCTCAAACATTGTTCGTCATCCCAATATTCATATGAGTGCACAATATGGGCACATTATCACAAACTATGCCGCGAATCTAGCCATAACATTGGTCTTTTGGCCTGAAAGTCATTAAACCTCGGACATCATAGGTCATTTCTGTGAAGGTTTTTTTGAGATGCAATCAATATACCAAGTTTGTTATTTTTCCTTGCAACTATATCACATAGCATGACGCCACGCGAAGGATTTACATTGTTCGGACCGTTTTTGAATTTCTTATGCCCGTTTCAAAAAAAATCTATTTCAAACTATGGTCAAAACGACGGGCATGAAGATAGGGGATGAGCCTCGCTAAACTTGCATTGGATCTCTGAAGAAACATCATATTGTGAGCCTAAAAATGTTTTTTGCAAAAAATCATGAGCACCAGATCATGTACCTGTAGTTCAAACCGAACCCACTTCCTACCGATTTGGCAGGAATTTGTCTTTTTCACCGGGGGTGGACGGAAAGGTTTTAAAATCTCCGGTTGGGACATTTTACATGTAAGGTAGTCTAGTATTTTTGAAAATGGGATGGTAGAATTTTTGAATCGAACATTCGGTGTTGCTTCACAAAACGCCCCGTTCTTGCCGCTCGGAAAATGGAAAATGGCTTTTCTGTATGACGGAAAGGAAAACTTTCTCCCGCAACATTGTCCGGCATCCCAAGATGCATATGCGTGCACAATATTGGCAAATTATCACAAACTATGCCGTGATTCTATCCATAACATTGGCCTTTCGGCCTAAAAGCCATGAAACCTCGGACATAATAGGTCATTTGTGAGAAGGTTTATTCGAGACACAATATATATACCAAGTTTGGTATTTTTCCTTGTAACTATGTCACATAATATGAGGCCACGCGAAGGATTTACATTGTTCAGACCATTTTTGAATTTTTTATGCCCATTTCAAACTATGCTCAAAATGCCTTTTTTGCATAATATAGCCACCCAATCAGAATAGAGAATTAGACTCCCCACGGATCAACCCACTTAATAAGATCTCAACCGTCCATGTAGGATCTATCCAACGAAGGAATTTTTTTCCAGATTCTCCCGCCTCCCATCCCCTCCACACCTTGCACCTGAAATGACTAGAACATCTTTCATCTCCAACGCACTAATCAGAAGAGGTCAGGGGTATTTCCGTAAACCCCACTCCACCCATCTAGATCGAACAGACCCCCAAACCCTAATCCCCTTCTCATACCCCGCCGCCACTTCTCCTCTGCCGTGAGCTAGTGCTCTCTAGCACCAAATCCCACCTACCCAGATGCGGCCGTCCCTCACTCCTCGTCAAACCCTAGCCCCTAGCTCGACAGATGCGGTCGCCACCCCAGGAACTACAACTCCATGGCGAGCCACCACGCGGGACGAGATCCGGCGGTGTCATGGTGGTTTTGCTCGCCAGCACGTGCGTGCATCACTTACCGGTGCTCTGTCGAGCTCGCCCCACCGCGTCACTACCATGGACGACGACAATGAGGAAGCTACGGCTGACGTCCACAGTTCCTCCCGGCGGTGAGAGGAGCATGCACGCTTCAGATCCGGTAACTTATCCCTCTCTCCCCCTCCCCCTTTCTCCCCTCCCCTCTTTCTTCTCTTTCTTGGCCCCTCTCTCAGTATTCCTCTCTCTCAATGCAGACGCCGCCGCACCCGAGGGATCCGTGGCCATGGAGGGAAATGTAGGGTTTCGTAGCATGGAAAACAAAATTTTCTACCACATGAACACACAATCAAGATCTAATCTATGATCAAGCCAAGATCTATCTACTAGATTGTAGCAACGAGTCGATAGAGGAACTCACCCTCGAAGATTCCAAAGCGGTTAACGAGAGCAGATTCTCGTGGGTGATGTAGTCGTACACTTGCCGATCTCAAGATCGCGTAGCCGATCCTTCCGGCCATGCTCCGCAGCGCCTTCGCAATGGTCACACATCGCTCGTTAGATTTCGATGAAGACCTTCCTCTCCCTTGTTCCAGCAGGCAGCGGAGGTTGTAGCACTCTCCTCGCGATTCCGGCAGCACAACGGCGTGGTACCGGAAGTAGAGGGGAGATCTCGCAGGGCTTCGCCTTAAGCCGGAGCGAGTATGGTGGAGTATGAGAGAGCTCCTCGACGATCTAGGTTTTAGATACACCAAGGAGGAGGTGCTAGAGCCGGCGGCTAGGGTTTGGGGTACCCCAAGTCGGCGGCTAGGGCAACCCTGGGAGGTGGCGGCAGCAGCAGGAGGTGGTGGCGCCAATCTAGGGTTTTGGAGGAGAGGTACTTGTGTGCTAGGAGGGGCATCCCTGCCCCTCCCTTTATAGGTGGGAGGCGCGGCCAAGGGGAGGGGAGTCCCTCCCCAACTCGGCTTGGAGGTGGGCCGGCGGTTGGAGGAGGGAATCCCTCCCCAACTCGGTTTCCCACTCCTCCTCCTCTTTCCAAAACTTGCCGTTTGACTTTCAAACTGGCCGTTTGACTTTTTCAATTTAGGATTTAAATAAACCCTTTATTTTGGACAGCAATGACACCTAGTACATGATGCAATCATTCAAACTTATAATGACACATTCATGTACCCTTCCCCCTTCCGGAGTGCCAGACATTCCGGAACATTCTAGAACATTCCCGATGAAAACACCGGAACCATTCCCCAACTCCGAAACAGGACTTTCCTTATATGAATCTTATTCTCCGGATCTCCTCGTGATATCCCGAATCCCATTCGAGACTCCGAACAACATTCGGACTCTTTCTCATCATTCCATAACTACTCAAACAACGTCGAATCCTTAAGTGTGTCTCCCTACGGTTCGTGAATTATGCGGACATGATCGAGACATTCCGATCAATAACCAATAGAGGAATCTGGAAATTCATATGGCTACATATTTCTCTGATTACTGCGATCGAATGAACCACTTACATACGATACCAATTTCCCTTTGTCTCACGATAGTTTACTTATCCGAGGTTATGATCGTCGGTATCTCTGCATACCTAGTTCAACCTCATCGATAAGTACTCTTTTCTCGTTCCGTGGTATGTGATCCCTTGTGAGCTACCACATGATTGCAAGCTAATTGGATGACATTCCACCGAGAGGGCCCAGAGTATATCTATCCGTCATATGGATGGACAAATCCCACTCTTGATCCATGTGTCTCAACCAATACTTTCCGAACACTCAATGCCACCTTTATAGCCACCCTGTTACGGTGTGGTGTTTGATGTCATCAAAGCATCCTTCCGGTAAAGGTGATATGCATGATCTCATGGTCGAAGGAATTAGGTTACTATGTATCAGAAAGCTTATAGCAAATGAACTATATTAAATGACTTGATCTTTATGCTACACTTAACTATAGGAGTATGTTCATCACATCATTCTCCTAATGATATGACCCTGTTGTTAATAACATCTCTATGTTCATGATCAGGAAACCATGATCATATATTAACCAACAAGCTAGTTTAACAAGAGGCTTTACTAGGGACTCTTTTATGTTTACAAATCACACAAGTATTAATGTTTCCGGTTAATACAATTATAGCATGGTATGTAAACATTTATCATAAGTATGAAGATATGATAATAACCACTTTATTATTGCCTCTTGGGCATATCTCCAACAGTCTCCCACTTGCACTAGAGTCAATAATCTAGTTTCAAACCTTTGTGTATTCAACACCTATGGCTTTCTGGTGTTGTATGTACACGATTGCTAGTGGTCAATCGATCTCGGATCCGACACTTCCGTGTCCGTGTAATTGCATGTCTTTGCGTCCCTACGCATCACTCATTCTCTAATGAGATGGCTTCGTACAAATTTGGTCCTTTGGTGTGACCTTTAGTTCTTTGGGGTTAAAACATGTTGATAATATTGTCGTACAATATATCTTCATAGTATTATCCCGCTGTGAACTACACCTAGTTTGATAACAAACTACTTGACACAAATGCCCTCTTTGCTGCTAAAATAGCAGTCATACATTTAGCCTTTTGTTGTAGTATCTGTCACAATGTCTTTAACTTTGGAACTCATCCAAATCCATTATGGAACTCACTTTCCATTATATTGTGCCACCTTTAGTTTAGATTGAGATAAGATTAATTTGTACTTTGTGACAAAACTAGTATCAATGTAGTACTTTTACAATGAACTAACCATCTATTTGTCACTTCTACAAATAATATACTCTTAGTTCTTTCAAAAGATCATAAGAATATCCTAACTATTGTCCAATGATCATCTTATGAATCATTCTGGTATATGCTCATAACATTCAGAGCATAGGACATATCTGGATTTGTACATATCACAGTATGATTGATATAAATACTCTTTGTGATTTCATACATCAAGTATCAATCTATACTTGAATCTATGTTTCACTTACCAAGTGTCAATACACTTGAATATATCATCAATATTGAACTCATTCAATCTTTTCTGTGTGACAAGAACCTTTCTTGTAGTTTCTATATTGAACTCATTCAATACATCATCTATGTACTTTCTAAGACAACCATATTAGCGTCTATTGATGCCAAATATTTGGGTTTTGCCTAAGTCTTTCATCAGGATGAAATTCTTAATATGTGTTAATAAAAGATACATCATTTCTAATCAACAATATGTCCTCCACATAATGTATTAGAAATATGTCTTAGCGCTCCCACTTAATTTCTTGCAAATGCAAGCATCTTCATTGTCTCCAATGAAATTAAACTCTTTTAACAGTTTCATCATAGTGAAGATTCCAACTCCGCTATGCTTACTTCAACCATTGAAGTTTGCATATGCATTTAGCATCCTTTGAATTAACAAAACCCTTTGGACCGTGTCATGCACACGTCCTAGGTAACCCTTCTATTAGAAGAACTTGTTTTGTTTGTTCAACTACCACATAACAAAATTATATGTAGTGGTTGCTACATTAATCCGTCTAGACTAAATATCGCTATGAAAGATCAAATCTTGTCATAGTCAACCTTTGAACATTTTGTGAACTCTTTCCCAACATGTCGACTATTTCATAGATGTGAAACATCCATGTCTACTTCTTTATAGATCCAAACACAACTGTAAGGTCTTACACCTTTCTTGAGGGTCCTTCAAGTTCAAAACTTGATTTCTCGTGTATGGAACTATCACGGATTTTATGGCGTCAAGCCATTTGACGGAGTCAGGGCTCATCATCGCTTCTTTGCATGTAGTCGGATCATTATTGTCAAATAATGATTTAACTCTCAAATCTTGGTATTCGATTGTTCATCCGACCTACTTGTTTCAATAGGAACTTAGATCTCATTGACCACAACCTTTGAGGTACGTGAACCATGAGCATTATTGCTACCTCCGGAACACTTTTCAGCGCTGCGCAACTCTGCACATATAGCTAAGATTCCTTTAACCTTATCAAAGTTCTATTGTCCTCCCACTTATCTTTTCACGAAAAATTCCTCCTCAAAGAAACTTGACGTTCTAAGTGACAAACACTTTTGTCTCCGGTGTTTATGGAGGAATACTTAACAGTAATACAAAGACAGGTTTATCCGACTTTTGTTGCAAACATCTTTCTTATGCATAGCATACCAATGTTTAAGAAAGGACTACTTGGGTTTTATCCCAAACCATAACTTTATATGGTGTCATTTCAGCGGATTATGATGGAGCACTTTTCAGTGGAAAACGGTAGTCTCTAAAGCTTTTAATCTTTAAAATATAATGGCAGTTCTATGAATTACACCTTTGATCTTACCATGTCAAACAAGGTTTTAATTACATATCTAGAACGCTCCATACTCTTATGGTGTTTCAGGAAATGCAAATCCACAGAACGATTCCTTAAATCTTTGGTATTATGCTAAACTTGTAACTCAAATATCTTCCTTTATGATCTTTATCATAAACTATTTATATTCTTATTACAATGATTTTGCACTTCATCTTGAAAGACTTTGAACTTTTCAAATGTTTCATACTCCATCCTTATTAAGTAAATATTCATATATTCACTCAAATTTTTGGAGAAAGCATATGAAGTTGAAATCCATCGCTCTTGACTACATATAATGGATTTCATACAACAATATGTATAAGTTCTAATAAGCTAGTCATTCGTTCCTTTTTGGCCTATGAACGAAGTTTTAATTATCTCTAGGAAAGTTTCACAAGCGTCATGTGATCAAAAATCAAAAGACTCCAAAATTCCATCCACATGGAGTTTCTTCATGTTTTCTTTCCAATATAATTTAAACGGCGATGTCACTTCCTAAGTGATCTTTCAATCAATTTGTCTTTCGACATTTTTAGCACTAGTTTTATGGATGTGATTTCGCCAACGAGATTTGTGAATCATCCATCTTTTATGGATTACGGCAATTATTTGAACAACCCTTTTATTCTCATAATACCTGATAAAACAAATCCTGAAGGCAAGCTTTGATGTTTAACGAGCAACACAATAACCCTTTATTTGTTCTCGATGAACATCATCACATATTCTTTTGCTAGTCACTTAGGCCATTGTAGTTCATGAATTGTGTTGTTTCGTATGACGATTCACACCAACAAATTCAGTATCAAATACTTAAGAACCACATTGTTTAATAAGCAAAGAATATAGCCATAACATGTATATCATCTATATAGTTGAACTGAACAATTCTAGTCTTTTCTTTTCTGCCATATATTTATGAGATTCTCTTTCAGTATTTATTTTCTGTTTGAAAGAATCTATCAACATCAACAGTGGAGTCATACATATGACACATAGTCCAAAGTGTGTATAATTAAATACCAATGTCTTTGGACTTGCACTTTGAAGTAGATCACCATCATCAAATGTTTGGTGTTCTTTCAAATTCCTTTCTTTAGTAATCTATTGGTGTAGTAAACACTTTACCTACATCAAATATTCACCCTTATCATGGAATTATCCATGATCAAGCTACTTTAGCTTATAACGGTGAATCATGAGTATAATGTTGCTCTCCAAAACATTTTGGAGGATTAGGACAACTAGTGTCTTCAACCTTTTGCAAATTCTCATCAAATACGAGAACATGACTTTTGCCATATTATACTCTATCATGTTGCAACCAAAACTTTGTTTCAGATATCACAATATCTTCCACACATCATGGTTTCTGAAACAACTCTTTCAGATCCTAGATAACCTTGATATTAAGACAATCCTTTGAATATCAAGAATCATGGAGACAAACACGATACTCATACACTAACACTTGGAATTGTCACTCTTGATTTAATACCAATTATTATACTTCATGGAGTAACTGGAACTTACTGAAAGTTTGCAATAGGACTTTTAAACTTTAAATTAACACTTCAAAACAATACGATACCAGTTCGTAAAGTAACTAACCAGAATTCTATAGTTCTATCATCTCAATTATAACTAAGCGCAAGGTGGTAAACGGATGCCAATGACTACAACAACTATGCAAATTCACTTTGATTTAATTTATGATAAATTGAGTTCTAATTAATAATTAAATTAATCTAGGTGAACTCCCACTCAAAACAACATCCCTCACATTGTTTTAGTGATCACACGAACCAAATCCACCACATCAAACCGATCATCACGAGAGTTGATGTAGCTTCAATGGCGAACAATCAACATGTTCATCATATCTACTATATGACTCATGCTTTACCTTTCGGTGATCCGTGTTCCTGAGACCATGTCTGTACATGCTAGGCTCGTCAAGATCAAACCTTAGCTTCCGCATAAGCAAATCTGGCTTGCTTACGTTGTATACACTTGCGGAATCTAACACACCCGATCATCACGTGGTGCTTCGAAACAACAAGCTTTAGCAACGGTGCATACTAAGGGTGAACACTTTAGAACTTGAAATTTATGTGCATGAGGGATCATCTTATAGTGCTACCGTCGTCTACTAAGCAATACAAGATGCATAAAGGATTAACATCACATGCAATTCATAATATGTGATATGATATGGCCTTTCTTCTTTGTGCTTCCGATCTCCATCTTCTAGCACGAACATGATCTCCATCATCACCGGCATTGCATCAAGGTCAATGACGCTTCTCCATGGTTGTCGTCCACCGTCTTCAACTATTACAACTACTTTGAATAGATACGCGGATCTTCACTTAAATTAAAGACAACCATATGGCTCCTGCCGGTTGCCAACTTACAATAAGGAACATTGCATACATCAAATATAATCACAATCATGGCCATATCACATCATCAGACACCCCCGCAAAACAAAGTTAGACGCCTCTACTTTCTTTGCATATTTTACGCGGTTTGGGGCTTTCAATAAGTGTCGTTCTAACTTACGAACAAGAACCACAACATTGATACTAGTATTGTTAATCACCCGTTGTAAATTGGATCTCCACTATGCTGGGAGAAACAGGCACCCGCAAAGCCACTTATGCAATACAAGTTGCATGTCAAGCGTGGAGCAAGTCTCATGAACGATGTCATGTAAGGTTAGCCCGGGCCACTTCATCCCAACATCCCGCAAGATGCAAAGTACACAAGAAGCAATCGACAATAAAAGCATCAACGCCCACAATGACCATTGTGCTCTACTCGTGCAATAGATCTACATATAGACACGGCTCTGATACCACTGTAGGGTTTCGTAGCATGGAAAACAAAATTTTCTACCGCATGAACACACAATCAATATCTAATCTATGATCAAGCCAAGATCTATCTACTAGATTGTAGCAACGAGTCGATAGAGGAACTCACCCTCGAAGATTCCAAAGCGGTTAACGAGAGCAGATTCTCGTGGGTGATGTAGTCGTACACTTGCCGATCTCAAGATCGCGTAGACGATCCTTCCGGCGTCCGGCAGCCTCGCAGCTGGTCACATCGCTCGCATCGGATGAAGACCTTCCTCTCCCTTGTTCCAAAGAAAATGGAGGTTGTAGCACTCTCGCGATTCCGCAAGACAACGGCGTGGTACCGGAAGTAGAGGTGAGATCTCGCAGGGCTTCGCCTTAAGCCAGAGCGAGTATGGTGGAGTATGAGAGAGCTCCTCGGCGATCTAGGTTTTAGATACACCAAGGAGGAGGTGCTAGAGCCGGCGGCTAGGGTTTGGGGTACCCCAAGTCGGCGGCTAGGGCAACCCTGGGAGGTGGCGGCAGCAGCAGGAGGTGGTGGCGCCAATCTAGGGTTTTGGAGGAGAGGTACTTGTGTGCTAGGAGGGGCAGCCCTGCCCCTCCCTTTATAGGTGGGAGGCGCGCCAAGGGAGGAGTCCCTCCCCAACTCGGCTTGGAGGTGGGCCGGCGGTTGGAGGAGGGAATCCCTCCCCAACTCGGTTTCCCACTCCTCCTCCTCTTTCCAAAACTTGCCGTTTTACTTTTTCAATTTAGGATTTAAATAAACCCTTTATTTTGGACAGCAATGACACCTAGTACATGATGCAATCATTCAAACTTATAATGACACATTCATGTACCCTTCCCCCTTCTGGAGTGCCGGACATTCCGGAACATTCTAGAACATTCCCGATGAAAACACCGGAACCATTCCCCAACTCCGAAACGGGACTTTCCTTATATGAATCTTATTCTCCGGACCATTCCGGATCTCCTCGTGATATCCGATCCCATTCGAGACTCAACAACATTCGGACTCTTTCTCATCATTCCATAACTACTCAAACAACGTTAATCCTTATGTGTCTCCCTACGGTTCGTGAATTATGCGACATGATCGAGACACTTCTCCGATCAATAACCAATAGAGGAATCTGGAAATTCATATGGCTACATATTTCTACGATTACTTTGCATCGAATGAACCACTTACATACGATACCAATTTCCCTTTGTCTCACGATAGTTTACTTATCCGAGGTTATGATCGCGGTATCTCGCATACCTAGTTCAACCTCGCTCGATAAGTACTCTTTTCTCGCTCCGTGGTATGTGATCCCTTGTGAGCGTCACATGCTTGCAAGCTAATTGGATGACATTCCACCGAGAGGGCCCAGAGTATATCTATCCGTCATATGGATGGACAAATCCCACTCTTGATCCATGTGTCTCAACCAATACTTTCCGAACACTCAATGCCACCTTTATAGCCACCCTGTTACGGTGTGGTGTTTGATGTCACCAAAGCATCCTTCCGGTAAAGGTGATATGCATGATCTCATGGTCGAAGGAATTAGGTTACTATGTATCAGAAAGCTTATAGCAAATGAACTATATTAAATGACTTGATCTTTATGCTACGCTTAACTATAGGAGTATGTCCATCATATCATTCTCCTAATGATATGACCCTGTTGTTAATAACATCTCTATGTTCATGATCAGGAAACCATGATCATATATTAACCAACAAGCTAGTTTAACAAGAGGCTTTACTAGGGACTCTTTTATGTTTACAAATCACACAAGTATTAATGTTTCCGGTTAATACAATTATAGCATGGTATGTAAACATTTATCATAAGTATGAAGATATGATAATAACCACTTTATTATTGCCTCTTGGGCATATCTCCAACAGGAAACAAATGAGGCAGGCCAAAGAGGCGCTGAGCACCTGTGTCTATGCCTCCTGGCTTCACAACTCACCATCGCTGGTGAGATCCCCCTGCCCTTCCCTGCTCTCTCATTCTTGCTCGCTTAATTGCTCCCCACATAGATAGGATCCTAGTATAGTAGCTAGGATCTGACGAGTTTACACTCACTTAACTGCTATTGATCATGGTATGTTTGCCTAACTGCTGGTATGGTAGTGTGATTTCTTTTTCGGCTGTTGCTTACTTGATGAATTAGCTAGGGGGGTTTCTAACCCGCACACTTGCACACTTGCATTGCGATACCTCCTTTTCTACTGCGATACCCGCTTTTCTACTGGTATGGTAACACTGATGTTTCATGTTTATCCATGGTTAGTATGTTGGATATAAGCATCACCATTGTTTCTTGTTGTTTTGTACAACCACAATGATCTAAGATTAGTGTGTTAAATGTATGCACCACTGCTGCTTGTTGTTGTTTATTACCAATGTTCTAAGTTTAATATGATGAATGTAAGCACCACTGCTGTTTAGTATCAAAAATGTGACCTTTATACCTTGTTTCTTGTTGCAAGTTTGGTATGGTTGACCGCTAGGCTTCTACACCTGATTGCCTCGCTTCCAGATCCCTTCAAGCATGACGAGTTCATCGCCTCTGATCCGGTCTACGCCCCAAGGTATGTACCTGCCCTACCATCTTGGACGTTGACTGTTCTCTTGCTTGCTCTGTATTTTTATGTGCTGACATTCTTCTTCTTATCAATTTTGTGCCCTTCCGCCTTGGAATCTGTGTGGTGGTTGTACATGTGCAATTCCTGATGTCTCCTCATTTCCATTGGTTTATCTGGGTACTTAGAAGCATGTAATTGTTTCAGAGGACATGAGGGTAGCTGCAGTGTTCTAGCAGTGTCCCATTAGTTAGTTTCCAAAACACTCCCGCATTGCTGCAATTCATGGTTGTCATTTTTGGATAATCCATACTAGATATGTCGAATCTGCAAGTTGAATCTACAATATAACTACTTTGTTCTTCAGCTGCTACTGCTAGAAACTAAATAATGATAGATTGATGTTAACATTAAGTCATCTTCTCTGTAATTGACTTTTTATATAAGGTTCTGCTGGTTGGTATGTTCTCATACATTCAGCTTGTAAGATTTACTTTGGACATTTGTCCTTTCATTTCACTCCTAAGATAATGATGATATGATATGTTCTTCTATGGTTGAATGCTAAATGCTAAATGTTGTGAGATGTTACAAGCTAGTAACAATTAAAAGCACATCAAATGTGCATGCTGAATGCTAACACCAAAATCTGTGAGGATATTTTCTAGATTATTATGAGATAATACATGCCTTCTTTATCTGTTTGCTTCTTTGCAAAAATGATGGCGCCCACTAATTCAGACGTTTCATTAGTCTTGACAGTTTTGTACAATAAATGATGTGATGTAAAATATCTATAGGTACTATTTCTATAACTAGATACAACAAATGGATGCTCAAGATAATATGGAACAATAATCTTTGTAATGTTGCAGTATAAACTTTATCCTAGCTCACCAGATTGAACATGCCATTTTACTGTTTTTCTTTATAAGCTACTCGATTCTTGACATTCCATCTATTCTTTAGTTGTAGGCTATTATGCTCTAGGCTTGCAACTATGTACTGATCTCCCTAGACTACTTATTAGCTTAGCACATGAGGGAAATGTATTAACTATGTACTAATGCTCTAGACCTACAACTATGTACTGATTGCACCCCTGGACTCGAGCTTGAAGCCTCCATTGGACCGTGGGTGCAAGGGACGGGAGTTGGAGGCCTGTAATGATCCGTCGTATTCGACCTGGGCACCCACACGGAGGAGCAGCGGCTGTGCTAGCCTGGTCCGCGAACTAGACTGACAGAACATGTAACTACTGTGTAATAGACTTAGACTATTCTTGGCTGTTAATTGAAATTTTTCATATATTTTATATTTCAGTTGAACAAATGTTATGTCTGTATTGTAGAATAGAATAGAAATTTAATGAGTGGAATCTCACAAAATTATTGCCTGTAATTTTCGGGATAGAAGAAAATGGAAAAGGGTTGAAGATTGTACTGGACCAAATATTATTTGGGCTCTAAAGAGGCCATGGCCCAAATTATATTGATAGAAATGTTTTAGAAAAGTAAAAAATGCTAAGAAATAATTGGATAGTAAAATGGCTGAGGCCTAAAAATGAAATGTGAAATAAAATGGCCAAAGCCCATAACAATAACGAGCCATGGTACAGAAAGTAAAAGGCCACAATTCTTGGGCTTAGCCCACATAAACACCAAAATGGACCAGGCTGATTGTGCACCACGTAGGCTCAACCATGTAGGATCTGATCTGGCGAGGCCAGTTTGTCGATGACGATATCGGATCGTCATAATGGTTATGACGATCCAATATCGTCATAAACGGTTATGACGATTTCACTAAAATCGTTGTTATAGTTCATTTGCGACGCTCAGCTTTTGACGATCTCAAAATCATCATAGAATCATCATAAACAGACTATTGTGACAATTTTGTGACGAAAATAGAGGGTCATATATAGCCAGATTCCTTGTAGTGGAATGGCAGTGGAATCGACTGTATCGTAGCCACGATGCTTTAGATAGCATATATGGTGCTGGCTGTGCCACAAGCCCACTTGGACAACCCATTAACCTCCTTATGCTCTACCTTGGATTGTTGGATGTATCTTGAAAATTCTGAAGCATGCTCTGTGATCTTTCTCTTTGTAGAGTCCCATAACTCCTAGAAAAAAAAGTACTAAAATAATGTCTTTTCTGCTAGATAGAGTTAGAACCAAAATAAAAGGAATCACTGATAAATCCTTAAAAATAAATGTAAAACATAATAATAAGATGCATATATGTTGGAATATAACAAAATAAACTAGAAAGTTCATGTATTCATTTTATATGCATCACTGATATACATAGTGTACATAGTTCACACTTTTCTAATCAGTCTCCCAATCCCAGATGTCCTCTACACCCTTTCCAAAAGGAATGCATTTAATATCATTAATGTATGTCATGCTAAAAATTTCTTACAGTTTCTCCAATACCTGTTTTTCGTATGCTCATCCATGAGTTCATTTCCATAGGAAACAAAACATATGTTGGTTTTATCAATGGTTGAAGCCAGAGTACCCTGGACCACAGCCCCCTCCCCCACAACCTAATGGATGAAACATTTCCAACCCTCATAATAGAGCCTTTTTAATGGCATGTCTACCGTGAAAGATATATCCCTCCAACTATGAGAAAATTTATCTTCTTTATGGTATGAAAAAACAACATTATGGAAACACTTACCCATGATAAGACATGTGCAAAATTAATCTAGGTGAGGGATTAATCTCTAGCCATGTTTTTAGCCAACATAGGTTTGTTGAATTTTAAAATCTCTCTAAACCCTATTCGATCATCTGATTAAGAATTTAATATCCTTCCATTTTCTCTAAAGGACTTTATTTTAAATTCATCTCCTCCACACAAAAAAGAGCAACACAGCTTGAGATTTTCTTGCAGCTACTAGATGCGAATTGGAAGCAGGTCATAGAAAAAGTTGGAATGGCTTGATCGATGGATTTTACCATTGATCTTTCTTTCAAGTCTTGATGCTCCATGAATCAACTCATAAGTTGAAACATGACTATCTTTCAGTCCATCTAATTGACTATATTTTTGTAATTACTCTTTGTTTTTACTAACTTCATCTTGATTGCATTGGGTTTAAACAATGAAAGCAATCTTCATACATTGAAGTTATCTTCACTTTCTTCTTCTTGATCATATATTATATGCATCCCTTCAACACATGATCTTGGTGTCTATTTTGACTTTAAAGCCATTAATCACCGAATCTATCAAATGGTTGTGTCTTGTAACCAAGATCCTTAGAAAAGATCGTCGCGGTAAGTCCATGGGGGGATGCAAACCACCTAAAAATCACGCAAAACACCAAAAGGAAAAAAAACTAAAAAGTGAAGATAGTATATATCTCAAGATCAATATGATAATACTGAAGATCATGATGAGTACAAAATACATTCATGAGAGAAGAAGATGGAGTCCCCTAGGTGCAAGGCCGCTAGGTGACACCTCTATGACGAATACAGAGTAGTCACCCTGGGTTGAAAACCAATATATGTCATCCTTGGTTGAAAAGCGATATATGTCATCCTAGTGAACAACTTTGTCCCCATTGGCAATAGTAGTTGTAGCCCTTTTTCTCACTCCACAAGATCTTTATCCTCTCTATGAGTATACTCACATCCTCTATGTGGGAAATTTGGCTACGTCCTTGTTGTCCTTGTAAATACTCCCTCTGTTTTTAGCTGTTGTGAAGCAAATGTATCTAGACATCTTTTAGTACGTAAGTTTGGAGTGTACACATAAAATGCATCTAAATACGTTTATTTCACAAAAGATAAAACATCTTATATTTTGGAACGGATGGAATATTCAATGTATCGTGTACATGTGTCACACACACATCAATCTTGTTGGTAGTTACTAGTGATCAACGAATTTATTTATTCTTTATTCTCTCTTTTATTGGTTAGCTAGATTGATATCTACAAGTTCTAAATGATAAGTTTTGTAGCAAAAAATAAACAATGTATATAAGTGGTAAAGTCTACTATTTGCAACAAAAATATAGCCTATTTTGGGGACATTTTTTCGTGACTCAAGGAGAGTTTACATTCATTAACATGAGTGTTAAATCATATCGTAGGATGTTAGAAATAAAGTCTTGGGCACAACTCATCCATGTGCTCCATTGCCTCTTATCAATGACATATTTAGCATACAAAGGAACTAAAACAATTATATTCTTGTTATTAAAAACTATATAGAAAGAATGGCGTTCCCTACTAAGTTCCTTGATTTCATGCATGGTCGAAACAATTTGAGAGCAGTGGTATATTTTTCCTCATATACATCTTTGTTAGAACCATAGAATCACTATGTGGGATCAATTTCTGGATCATAGCACCCTTAGCCATTATTGCAGCATCACAAATTGCATTGGCCTACATGAGAGGGCATTTTAGTATTTATATACCAATATCCTTGGCCTATGATAAAGCGTCCATCACTATTACATGCCACAACACCAACAACCATATTTCATACTTGAAAGCTCCAGCAACATTCACTTTAGTGATGTTAATCTCCAGATGTTCGAACAAGCTAGCCTTTTTGGAGAAGAATTAACATGCTATTTTAGGCTTGAGTTCCACAATTCATAAGCTACAGCAGTTTCCTACTAATCCAATTTGATTATAAATCCTTCTCTTATCCCCGTGTCTATGATCATTATAGGATTTCCACACATGGCGAACAACAAACTCTCTTTTTTAGTGTTTTCGATCTCCTCCTTGCACCGTAAGGAAATCGCCGAAGCGACCTTATTTATAGAAGGTTTTATGTAAAAACAAAGAGAATGGCAGTGGAATCGACTGTACTAGAGCCACGAGGCTTTACTTAGACTGTATGGTGCTGGCTATGCAACAAGCCCCCTTGGGCATCCCATTAACCTCCTTATGCTCTACCTTGTCTTGTTGGATGTATCTTGAAAATTATGAAGCATGCTCTCTGATCTTGCTCTTTGTAGAGTCCCGTAACTCCTAGAAAATAAAATAAAAAATGTCTTTTCTGCCAGACAGAGTTAGAACCAAAATAAAAGAAATCAATGGTAAATCCTTAAAAATAAATGTAAAACATAATAATAAGATGCATATATGTTGGAATATGATGGATATAAAATATAGCCATCTACGTCCATATTTAAACTAGATATTATTCATATTTTTGATGAAATATCTCTCTAACTCTGCCACTAATGCCTAATATTCAAAGGGGTATGCAAATCCTTTTTTTCTATTTTTTCCTATGGAGATTATGTCGTTTGAAGATGGGAATCACTATATTAAAGTCAAAGATACGAGATTTCCAACAACTAAAACAAACCAGGAGCCGTGAAGCGGAGGCAGACGCTTTAATGACCAACTATACGATCGGAACAAAATTCTGGCCGTATAGTTCCGATCGTATAGTTGGCGCCACCACCGCTAGGTCAAACGGAACAATTTTCGTGAAGGGACCCCTATATAAAGAAGCCTCGGGCGACGAGAAAAGAGGCCTGCCTCATCCAAAAGTCTCTGCCCCAGATCATTATCCGCCTCTAGATCTCAAAACCCTTCTCCATCTCCATAGCCATATTTCACCACTTGTAATAGTTGATCTCTTCTTCGATCAGCGATATTGTAAGACTATTGATATCAATCTTATGATTTTCATTACAATGTTTGTGATTGTTGATCTCATCTCTATGTGTGAGTAATTCTCCTTGGGTTAAAGGCTTCGGCCTAGCCATGTAGCGTTTGTGCATTTTATTTATCATGGATGGGATCATGTATTAGTTTGTATGACATGATGATTATTGTATCCTCTCTTGCCTCAATCCAAGGACTTGTCAGGTACCCAAGACCTCGAGGGTTGAGCTAGGTATAGAAATTATGAGTAATGACTGATCCACAGGTTGGGAACTCCAGTGATAGAAGGGGTAGTACGACTGTATGTCAGGGATTTACTTGTGATTAATGGTGACATCACTATGTATATCATTAGTTCTCTTTCTTCTATGGATGAAACTAGTAGGTTATTGCTATAAGAGGTTGCAGAGGCATTATAAATTATCGATGCACTGCCCACATATAATTTATCTTGCTCTAACAATTACATGCATACTTTATCATTATCTTTTATTCCCATCAGATGTTTTACACAACTATAGGTGAAACCGAACACCCTACGCCCTCTCTCTCCATCATCGACAACAACAAAAAGACGCAAACTCTTGGTCCGGTAAAAACACAAAAGGAACTATAAAACTCCCGATGGTCCGTTAAAGTAACTTCACTATGCATCTGCTTTCCGAGGATTCAATAACCTAGGTCTACTAGGGAAAAAGAAGCTATACTACATCCATAATCTGGATTGAAGTTTTCCCTTTTTCTAGCGCCGTTGCCGGGGAAGCAATAGCTACCCTGGTGAGGTTAGTAGGAACCTTGCTAGTTTTAATTCTTGTTTTTAATTTTGCTAGTTTGCTTTCAGTCTTTATTTGAAAAACCAAAAAAAAGAGTTAGACTTTAAATTATTTCTTTTACTATTATAATTCTATGTTTAAGAAAACCCCAAAACATAGGAAATATGGCTGAAAAGAAGCTTGGGGAGTTTGCTACTTCCAACAATGATTATTTGCGTACTCCTATTACTCAGCCAACAATTGCTGCTGATGACTATGAAATTAAGCCCCATTATTTAAGTTTAGTTCAACAGAATCAATTTGGAGGCTCTGCTGTTGAAGACGCAGGTATGCACTTGAATACTTTCACTGAAATATGTGATATGATGCGTATAAAAGACGTTGACCCCGATGCGGTCAAATTACATTTATTTCTTTTCTCTCTTAGAGGAAGAGCAAAAGAATGGTTGCTATCTTTGCCTAGAAATACAATTACATCATGGGTGGGATGTACTTCTTTATTTATGACTAAATTTTCCCAACTGCAAAGACTATGCAACTCAGATCTAATATTACTGGTTTTAGACAGGAAGAGCGTGAGCCACTAGCGCTTGCATGGGAGAGGATGGAAGAATGCATGAGAAACTGTCCTAGTAATGGGATGGAAGATTGGTTAATCCTCCATTTATTTTATAATGCTCTTAACCCTGTGTCTAAGTCTATGCTTGATACTGCAGCTGGAGGATCATTTATGGGTAAACATATTATCGAAGCAAAGCAACTGCTAGACAATATACAAGACAACCATGCTCAATGGCATGTGGATTGATCAAACACGAAGAAGGTGAACTCCGCCTCACCACAAGAAAATGAACAACTCAATGCTAAGTTGGATGAGCTCATACTAGCCGTGAAAGGTAAGGAAACCTAGGTAAGAGCCATCCCTGAAACAAATATTGAAGATATAGACTTCATAGCTCGTAATGATTATAACCCTGCTTGGAAGAAGAATTATAATCCTAACTTTCAGATACACTATTATAGTCCCACAGGTAACTCTAATAATAATATGTGAACTAGTAATGGTAGTCTCCAAGAAACACTTAAGTCTTTTATAGACTCACAAAATGAACAAAACAACATTCTTGTTAAAATAACGGAAAACCACGATGCTATTCTTGGTAAATTGTCTAACCAAGCTGTAAGTTTGAGAAATGATTTGCAGGCCCGCCAAGAAACAACGAGGATCGTTGAGGCACAACTAGGTAAGATAACTGAGAGTCAAACTCTCATTTTAGCTAATTTTGCAGGTAAAGCTGAGCCTAATCCTGTTTGAGATCTCAAGATGATGAGAATCCAAAGGGAGGAGCCTGAAAAACTTGATTATAGTAATGCTCCTTCACCAAGTTATATTGTTGAAGATCTTGTAAAAATGATCAACTTTAAGATTTTGGTAAGTGAAGGTAGTGAGGAAGCTATGTACCAACACTTTGTAAATTAGGTAGCAATAAAGGTACGTGAGCTTGAGGAAGAATATAAGCAAATTGCTGAAAAATTACTTGTGAAGCTTGATGACATATTTGAGCCTACTATTAAGATTAAGATTGGAACCAATGAGATAGCTGCACTTTGTGATCTAGGTGCAAGCGTCTCAACAATTCCAAAGAGTCTTTTTAACAAGTTAAATCTTGGCTCCTTTGAGATCACCGAGTTAAAATTGCATCTAGCAGATTCTACCTACAAACAAGCTGTAGGAATTAAGGAGAATACTTTAGTATACATTAAAGGCTGTCCTGCTCTTATTGACTTTGTTATTGTTGACATGCCTAAAGATGTTACTGCTCCTATTATACTAGGTCGTACTTTCTTAAGAACTATTAAGGCTTTCATTAATCTACATGAAGGGAACGTGAAGCTTCAATTACCTTCATGGGATCTTTTTGTTGCTCATTTCCCTAGGAAGAAGAAAGCCAAGCATGATGAAAAGGAGGCCATCATTTTAAAGGCCAGCTACTTTGGAGTGGGTGTTCCACTCATCTGGCCTAAGTGAGCAACATTGAGGTCAACTATTGACCATAAAAGAGCGCTCCATGGGAGGAAACCCATGTGAAATAAAGGTTTGAGTTAAGTTTTAAGTTTTAGTTTAAGTTTATGTTTAATAAAGAGTGCTAGAAAACTCCATTTGAGGGGAAGAAGTTCGGTAGTACTAAAATCCTACTTTATTCATGTTGTTGTTGGTAGACAATTTTTACTGTCAATTTTCTGTCAAAAACAAGGTATATCACTAAGTTACAGGATAAGAAATAATTTTTGAAGAAACAGATTTTTTTTATGCATATAGAGAATTTAACGACCAACTATACGGCAGGAATAAAAATTCTGGCTGTATAGTTCCGGTCGTATAGATATCTTTGCCATCGACAATTTTTATTTCATATGTGCTGACTGTTTAACGACCAACTATATAGCGGGAATAAACATTCTGGCCGTATAGCTCCGGTCGTATAGATCTTTTCCAATGTACTAATGGTTTAACGACCAACTATACAGCGGGAATAAAAATTCTGGCCATATAGTTCCAGTCGTATAGATATCGATGCCTTTGTATATTTTCTTTTCCCAGGTACAAACGGTTTAACGACCAACTATATAGCGAGAACATATTGTTCCGGCCGTATAGCTGCGCCGCTAGTGGAAACCCTAAAATTTTGAGAGAAGGCCAACTATACGGCGGGAACACATTGTTCCGGCCGTATAGTTCCGCTCGTATAGTTGCGTCCGACCACAAAATCGCACGGGAAGGTACCTCCAACTCCAAAACTTCAATCTTTTTTCTCTCTTCTACCTCCAAACCTTCTCAAAACCTCAAGAGATCTTTATCTCTGCTCAATTTCGTTCGATTTCCTCACACACAAGTGGTCTACGGTATATTTATCCTTTGATCCTCCAATTACTTTTTGCAAATTCATCTTTGATCTATTGTCATTATCAATCTAGGGTGAGACCTACTATGAACTAATTGCCATGATTCTCTTGCCTGGATTATTATTTTGAGGAGATTCTTTAGTGTGCTATGATGAGGAATAATGTCATACTTACTATTGTTGGATCAAAAAGTTTATTTTTTGTCTTTCTTCAATGTTTTAGATGATGAAAACAAGGAGCCAAACTTGTGCTTGTGCCACCGCTAGCGCTTCTTGGGTTATCTCTCAAGAACGCATGGGGATACGGTTCAGGGATGAGATGCAATGTGATCGCTTCAACAAGATCAAGAACCGTGAAGTGAAGGCCACCAAGTGGGCTTGCCCCATTATATTGAACCACCTCGGTATTTCCGATGACTCCAATTTACTTTGCAATAGAGATGGCGTACAAAACTTTGTGTACAATGATGTGCCTACTTATCGCCGCTTAACCATTGAATTCCTAAGTTTGTTGCAAAGCACCGTTAAACTATGGCAAGGAGAGGACACGATTTATTTTTGACTTATGAATAACTACACCTTAACATTAGATGAATGGTGCACATGTTTTAATTTTCCAAACAATGATGTTAATGCCTTGCGTGCATCCTATACTGGCTTAGACCCTTCCCCTAAACAATATTATAATGGAATGAGTTTCACTACTAGAGTAAGCAAGGGGAAGAATATTCAACATCCTGCAATTCGCTATTTGTTCTATGTTATTGCTAACACCTTGCAGGCACGTAATGAGTTCACGAGACTCAACAAGGAGGACACCTTAGTCCTCACAAAGGCTGCTTACATGAACCGCAGCTTGTCACTCAACTTGGGAGCCATCCTTGTGCGCTACCTGGAGCACAAATCCTCCCAAATCCAAGGACGAATCACAGGAGGAGGCGTCATCATCATGCTTGCCACTGCCCTAGGCATCAACCTAGGTGAGTTGCAACCCGTTCTAGGTGAGCGACGTGTTGGTTTCTCTACTTTGAAAGCTTGTGGGATGCTCACTAGGAGAGGTGGTGTTTATTACCTGCATATTGCTGAAGCTGGGCATCTTTACCCTGCTCCTATGCCTAATGGTCTTTTCTCTATCGAGGAAGGGAGTTTTATATATTACATGCAGGTTGAGCAACACCAACCCGAGGAGGAGATTACGGAGGAGGATGAGGACCAAGAGGAGGAGCAAGAAGTTCCTTATCAAGAGGAGTAGCCATCAACCCGGTTCGCTACATACCAAGACTTCCAAGAACTTGGAGGGACTGTGGGGAGGATGCATAGCCTCTCTTTGAACCTCCAAGGAACAACTAGTAACCTCTCAACTCAATTTGCAAACTGGAGTAACGACTTTTCTCACCACCATAATGATTTGAAGGTCTTGCAAAAGCCTAAGCTTGGGGAAGTTTCCTCATGTATCTTTATTTGGCGTTCATTTGCTTTTATTTATTTCGAGGTTATGTTTTTAATTCGAGTTTATAAGCACTCTTGTTGGTATCCCTAACACTTTTTGTTAGTTCTTTCTATTTTCTTTCAAGTTTTTGTAGCCGAGCTTTGCCGCCAATTTTCTATTCTTTAAATTCCCTCTCTTAAAAACAACAAAAAGATTTCTCTTTTTTCTTTATTTTCCCTCTTTCTTTTCTTTCCGCCTCGAGGTTCCTATGTTTGCAGGAGAGTGATCGACTTTGAGTTTTCAAGAAACAAATAAAAAGAAAGAGAGAAGTGGAACCAAACATGAGAGGTATGCCTTATGACTCCCCACTTTTGAAGTTTGAGAAACCTATGCTAGTTAGTAGTAAATGTTGAGATATTATACTGGTGGAGTGAGTCTTTGTATTATAGTAAGATTTTTGTTTGCATGGGTATTTAGTTGGATACGTTTTGTTCCATCTCTCGTAATTAACCAAGTCTTTCCTAAAAATTGCTACACAATTGTAATAAGAAAAAGTCTCGCAATTGAAGGCTTGGGTGTTGTAGTGCCTAGTCTTGAAGGCTTATTTCTAGAGACACTCAACACCATTGAAAATGTTGATTGACTTGATAGCTCTCTTTAAAAGGATTTGTTCGATTGAATTAATGTTTAGTGGTTTTTGTGAGGATGCCAAAGTTTGACTTGTTAATCATAAGAATGATATAGCTTTATGTGTGTCGAACTTCATGGGATGCCAACAACTCCGCTAGCCTACAAACGATCTTCATGGAGGAAACTCCTAGATTTTGGCTATGAGTTGATTAAACACATGTAGCAGCAATGCTATAGTGGGTAATATTCTTGGCACTCCCGGATAGCTGTAATCATGATGGAATCGCTCCTCTGGCTATTATGAGTAATCATTATGCAAGGAACAAAAACCTTAGTGATGCCACGAGTGTCCATCATAGCCCGATAAACTATTTTTTTTTGGCATGCTCTCAATTACTTAAGAACTGAAATTCTTGAAGGACAATGAATAAAAAAGTAGTGCTTGAAAAGTCTTGATTTATTGATGTGGGAGAATTGAGATACTCTAGTGTATATGCTTTTCATGACAACTCTCATACTCTCAATTTACATGATTATACTTTATTATTTAGAGGCAAGCCTATGAGTTGATTACATGACATGGAATAAAGTTTACTCATTTGAATCATCCATGTTAATAATAATTTTGCTACACTATAAGGATGCATAAAATCCGTATGATATGCTTGCCATTGCTCTATCTATGTTGAAGTTTTTCAGATTTATGAAGTGGAGGAAACATGAGACCACCAATCATGAGTAAGATCACCATCTCGTTATTTCAGTTTAAATGCTAAGTTCCTTTTTGATTTTGGTTTTCTTGCTTGGGGACGATCAAGTTTAAGCTTGGGGAGGTTGATGACTCTGAAATATAGCCCTATATGTCCATATTTAAACTGGATATTATTCATATTTTTTCATGAAATATCTCTCTAACCCTGCCACTAATGCCTAATATTCAAAGGGGTATGCAAATCCTTTCTTTCTATTTTTTTCTACGCAGATAATGTCATTTGAAGATGGGAATCACTACACTAAAGTCAAAGATATGATATTTCCAACAACCAGAAGAAACCAGGAGCCGTGAAGCGGAGGCAGACGCTTTAACGACCAACTGTATGACCAGAACAAAATTCCAGTCGTATAGTTCCAGTCGTATAGTTGGCGCCGTCACCGTTAGGTCAAACGGAACAACTTTCGTGAAGGGACCCCTCTATAAAGAAGCCTCGGGCAACGAGAAAAGAGGCATGCCTCATCCAAAAGTCTCTGCCCTAGATCATCAGCCGCCTCCAGATCTCAAAACCCTTCTCCATCTCCATAGCCATATTCCACCACTTGTAATAGTAGATCTCTTCTTCGATTGGCGACACTGAAGACTATTGCTATCAATCTAATCATTTCCATTACAATGTTTGTGATTGTTGATCTCATCTCTATGTGTGAGTAATTCTCCTTGGGCTAAGGGCTTCGGCCTAGCCATGTAGGGTTTGTGCATGTTATTTATCATGGATGGGATCAAGTATTAGTTTGTATGACATGATGATTATTGTATCCTATCTTGCCTCAATCCAATGACTTCTTAGGTACCCAAGACCCTGAGGGAGTATGAGTAATGACTGATCTGCAGGATGGGAACCCCAGTGACAGAAGGGGTAGTACGGCTGTATGTGAGGGATTTACTTGGGATTAACGGTGACATCACTATGCATATCATTAGTTCTCTTTCTTCTATGGCTGAGACTAGTAGGTTATTTCTATAAGCGGTTGTAGATGCAATAGAAATTATGGATGCACTACCCACATATAATTTATCTTGCTCTAACAATTACATGCATACTTTATCTTTATCTTTTATTCCCAGCAGATGTTTTGCACAGCTACAGGTGAAACCGAACGCCCTAGACCCTCTCTCTCCATCATCGACAATAACAAAAATACACAAACTCTTGGTCCGGTAAAAACATAGAAGGAATTTTAAAACTCCCGAAGGTCCGTTAAAGTAACTTCACTACGCATCTGTTTCCCGAGGATTCGATAACCTAGGTCTACTATGGAAAAAGAAGCTATACTATATCAATAATCCGGATCGAAGGTGTCAGAATATAACACAATAAACTACACAGTTCATGTATTCATTTCACATGCATCACTGATATACATACTGTACATAGTTCACACTTTTCTAAACGGTCTCCCAACCCTTAATGTCCTCTGCACCCTTGCCAAAAGGAATGCATTTAATATCATTGATGTATGTCATGCTAAAAATTTCTTATAGTCTCTCCAATACCCGTTTTGTCCCATTTTGTCGTATGATCATTCTCGAGTTCATTTCCATAGGAAACAACAACATATGTTGGTTGTATCAATGGTAAAAGCCGGAGTTCCCTGGACCACAGGTCCCCGCAGAACCTAATGGATGAAACATTAACAACCCTCATAATAGAGCCTTTTTAATGGTATGCCTACCATGCAAGATATATCCCTCCAATTATGAGAAATATTTCTATTCTTTATGGTATGAAAAAATCAACATTGTGGAAACACTTGCCCATGAGAAGCCATGTGCAAAAAGAACTTAGGTGAGGGATTAATCTCTAGTCATGTCTTTAGCCAACATAGGTTTGTTGAATTTTCAAATCTCTCTAAACGCTATTCCATCGTCTGATTTAGGAATTTAATATCCTTCCATTTTATCCAAAGATTTTCTTTTAAATTCATCTCCTCCACGCAAAAAAGAGCAACACAGCTTGAGATTTTCTTGCAGCTACTAGATGTGAATTGGAAGTAGGACATAGAAAAGGTTGGAATGGCTTAATCGATGGATTTGTCCATTGCTCTTTCTTTGAAGATCTTGATCCTCCATGAATCAACTCATAAGTTGAAACATGACTATTTTTCAGTCCCTCTAGTTGACTATATTATGGTAATTACTCTTTGTTTTTACTAAATTCATCTTGATTGCATTGGGATTAAACAATGAACGCAGTATTTATCATATGTTATATGCATCCCTTCAACACATGATCTTCGTGTGTATTCTTACTTTAATGTCATTAATCACCGAATCTATCAAATGGTTGCATCTTGTATCCAGTATCCTGAGAGAAGATCGTCGCGTTAAGTCCATAGGGGATGCAATCCACCTAAAAATTCCTGCAAAACACAAAAAGTAAAGGAAAAAACTAAAAGGTGAAGATAGTATATATCTCAAGATCAACATGATAATACTGAAGATCATGATGAGTACAAATACATTCATGAGCGACAAATATGGAGTCCCCTAGGCGCAAGACTGCTAGGTGCACCTCTATGATGAAGACAGAGTAGTCTCCCTTGGTTGAAAAGCGCTATACGTCATCCTTGGTTGAAGAGAGCTTCATGACACCTTGGATGAAAAGTGTTATACGTCATCCTTGGTTGAAGAGAGATTCACGCCATCCTTCGCCACTATTTATGAGCGAGTAGGTGAGAAAGAGCAGGCAGGGATACGATAAATAATATGTATATGTGCTCAGGACAATCAGTCATTGAGATCAATATTAGATCCTAATTTTTTTTGAACCCTGAGAATAAAACACTACAGTTTTTTCCTTTTCCACGAAATAAAAAAATTATAGCATCACGGTGAACATTTGGATAGGTATGAACATATTCATATAATCGGTCGGTACTCTTTAATTTTTGGTCCGCCAAGAAAATATACTATTAGGTTATACTAGGCAAACAATTTTTTGAAGAAATAAATAAAACCGACCGAAAAACAATTAAATCACTGATACATAGACCCTCTCTATTTATTAAGTGAAATATATATATATATATAAATTTGTGATTAATTTGTCCATAGGGATCATCAATAATTATCAAACCACACGTGGGGCCTCCATGCACTTTTAACATCGATTAGGGGATGATGACAATGAGTTTACATATGCGATGAAGAGATGGTAATGGGCGTAACAATGATTGTGGCTGAGAATAAATTTTAAAATTTTCTATGTTACTGTAATATGTGGCATGTCTCACTGAGGGAGCACAAGATTCTAAATACATATGGAAAAATGTAGTACATATATGGACCACCAATAGTTGTCAAACTTTGGAACAAGTGGAAATGGCCATCAATATTTCTTGTCATGTCACAACAACATTTGCAAGTTTTTATATGATAAAATACTCCCTACCCCCAAGGGAAGTCATCCTTGAAAGGGATGAGAATGCCTTCCACACAAAAGGAAAATAATATGCTATATACAAAGGCATCATTTTGGCTCACATGTGACAAATGCTCCCATTACGGAAAATGCATTTCAAAATGGTTAAAACATTTTCAAATTTTATTTTTATTTTTTCACAATGTACATGATTGTGTCTTTTATATGTCCTCAAACATTTTGTGAATGAAAAAATATGTAGTATCGTAGGAAATGAAGATATAAAAAATGTCTTGTGAAAAGTAGTTTTGTGGCACCGAAAATGGTCCTTTTTGCACATGGTGTAAAAAACATTTTTTCACAAAACTTCATATGCACGCACAGAATATGTAGGTATACACCGGGATTTTTTACAAAAAAATGACATTTTCATGTATTTTTACACAATTGGAGCATCTAGTGCTACAAAGAAAAGTGGATTTTTCGAGTATTTACATATCAATGATGCATAAAAAATTATGTCATCTACATTGTGGATGTCCTTAGCACAATAATCATAACCAAATTTTCCAAGATTTCGCGCTCTCCCTCTACTTTTCTCATTCAACCATCTAAGTGTAGAATCTACATAATGAAAAAAATCCAACCTACCCTCTCAATTGACAAAAGTTATACTTACCAATGCCTTCACAAATTTCTCCATGGCGAAGCTATCCACTCTGATGTTCGTTAGCCCCACGTTTGATAGAAAACTGTTGGGTCCGCAACAAAGAAAACAAAAAATTTCCTACGGTGTGAACTACACGCCAAGATCTATCTACTAGGTACAAAGCAACGGGTGAACATATATCTAACGAGAACTTACCCTCAAAGACAATGAGTTTTGTTAACGAGTAGGAACTCGTGGTTGATGTAGTCGTACACTTGCCGATCTCAAGATCGTGAGGACGTCCGAGCGCCGCAACTCAGCAGCGCATCCGCACTCGTACACACGTTCAAGCCACCTGACAACCTCCACCTCCTCGCTCTAGCGATCCAGCGGAAGCAGTAACTCTTTCCAGACGAAATGCCACCGGGAATATGTATCTCGCTAATCCGAGACCATGGGGGAATAATTCTAGAGGGAGAGAGATATCCTTCACAAGGAGGTGTAAGGATGGAGGGAATGGGTGGCCTTTTATAGGAGGAGGGGGTGCCCGTCCTCTCCATGGCCGGCTCATGGGGGGGTGACCCCTCAACTCCCCCATTCATGTGGTGGTAACCCATCCACATTAAAATGCCTCTTCACATTCCCTTTTAAAGTCTCCACTTTAAATGCATTAAAATTCTCTAAGTTTAATGCTCTCTCATTTAATAAAACTCTTTTATTAAATTTATTCAGAATTTTGTTAATTACTTTAATTAACAAACATTCACATATAGCCCCTTGCAATATTTCAATATCACATGCAGAACCACTTTCTGCAATTTCACCCGAAACAATTTCCGGTTTCTATTGAAACAATTCCTGCGCTTTGCAATTCTTTTGTCTGAAACATATGTGCTCCAAAATGGTGTCCGATAACTCTTAAGTGTGTCACCCTACGGTTCACGAATAATGCAGACATGATCGAGACCCTTCTCTGATCAATAATCAGCAGCGGGACCTAGAGATCCGTACTGACTCCTACACATTCAACGATGACTTCTGTGATCGTGAGAACCTTTAACGCTTGTAACTAAATCCCTTTATCTCACGATATATTACATATCCGAGATTCGATCACCGGTATCTCCATACCTAGTTTGATCTCGTTACCGACATGCACTCTTTTCTCGTTCCCGTGGTATAACATTCTAGTGATCATATCACTTGCTTGCAAGCTATCTTAATGTGATATCACCGAGAGGGTCCAGAGTATATCTATCCGTCATCGGGATTGACAAATTCCACTCTTGATCCATGAGCCTCAACATGATCTCATCTTTATAGTCACCCTGTTACGGTGTGACGTTTGATGTTATCAAGATACTCTTTCGGTGTTAGGAATTAACATGATCTCATGGTCTAAGGATAAAGATTACTTCGTATGACGTTATAGCAATATAAAAATAATGACTTGATTGTAATGCTATACTTCGGATGAATGTTCATCACATCATTCCACCAATGGTGTGACCTTGTTATTAACAACATCCAATGTCCATGATCAGGAAACCTTGATCATCTTGTTAATTAACAAGCTAGTCAATAAGAGATGCATAACTAGGAACCCTTTTTGTTTATTAAACACACATGTATTGATGTTTCCGATCAATACAATTCTAGCATGCAAAATAAACATATATCATATATAAGGAATACATAATAACAACTTTATTATTGCCTCTCAGGGCATATTTCCTTCAGTCTCCCACTTGCACTAGAGACAATAATCTAGTTCACATAGTGATAAATCTAACACCCATGGAGTTCTGGTGTTGATCATGTTTTTCCCTAGGGAGAACTTTAGTCAATGGATCTGCTACATTTAGGTCTGTGTGTACTTTACAAATCTCTATATCTCCATCCTTGACATGCTCGCGGATGGAGTGAAACTGGCGCTTAATATGCTTGGAATTCTTGTGAGACCTTGGTTCCTTTGCGTTGGCTATGGCTCCATTGTTGTCACAATAGATCACCATTGGGTCCAATGCACTAGGAACCACACCTAGTTCCGTAATGAACTCTTTCATCCAAACCGCTTCCTGTGCTGCTTCTGAAGCAGCAACATATTCCGCCTCCATCGTTGATCCAGCCACCACAGGTTGTTTGGAACTCCTCCAACTAACTGCTGCTCCGTTCAAGAGAAATACGTATCCGGATTGAGACTTAGAGTCATCCGGATCGGTGTCAAAGCTAGCATCGACATAACACTTAGCGACTAGCTCTTCTTCACCTCCGTATACAAGAAACATATCCCTAGTTCTTCTCAAGTACTTGACGATGTTCTTTACCGCTATCCAGTGTTCCGAACCTGGATCAGATTGGTACCTACTAGTCAAACTAATAGCATGTGCCACATCCGGTCTTGTACATAGCATGGCATACATAATAGAGCCTAGGGCCGAGGCATAGGGGATCTTATCCATCATCTCTCTTTCTTCTGCCGTAGCCGGACTTTGAGTCTTACTCAATGTCTTGCCTTGCAACATAGATAAGAACCCCTTCTTACTTTCGTCCATATTAAACTTCTTTAATATCTTATTAAGGTATGTACTCTGCGATATCCCAATTAGGCGCGTTGATCTATCTCTATAGATTTTAATGCCTAATATATATGACGCTTCACCAAGGTCTTTCATCGAAAATTTGCTTTTTAGATAACTTTTAACACTGTTTAAAAGATGTATATCATTTCCAATCAATAATATGTCATCCACATATAATATTAGAAATGCCACATTGCTCCCACTCACTTTCTTGTAAATACAAGCCTCTCCATAAGTTTGGACAAATCCAAACTCTTTGATCACCTCATCAAAGCGGAGATTCAAACTCCGGGATGCTTGCTTCAGTCCATAGATGGATTGCTGAAGTTTGCATACCTTATTAGCATCCTTAGGATCAAGAAAACCCTTAGGTTATATCATATACAACTCTTCTTCAATATTACCATTGAGGAACGCAGTTTTGACATCCATCTGCCATATTTCATAATCGAAATATACAGCAATTGCTAACATAATCCTAACTGCCTTAAGCATCGCTACGGGAGAGAATGTCTCATCGTAGTCAACTCCTTGAATTTGTCGAAACCCCTTTGTGACAAGTCGAGCCTTATAGATGGTCACATTACCATCAACATCAGTTTTTCTTTTGAAAATCCATTTATTCTCAACAGCCTTTCGATCGTGAGGTAATTCCACCAAGGTCCAAACTTGGTTCTCGTACATGGATTCCATCTCGGATTTCATGGCTTCTAGCCATTTGTTGGAATCCGGGCTCATCATCGCTTCTTCATACGTCGTAGGGTCATCCATTTCATTAACCATGAAATCCACAACAGGATTGCCGTACAGTTCAGGAGCTGCACGTGTCCTGCTTGACCTGCGAGGTTTGGTAGTTTCCTCTTTCGGAGTTTCATGATCAATATCATTAGCTCTCTCTTTATTAGGTGAAGTCAACTCCGAAACAACTTCCGATGCTGCGCCACTCACCATTTCATGAAGAGAAGGTTCAATAACCTCTTCGAGTTCTACCTTCCGACTACTCACACCTTTCGCGAGAAACTCCTTCTCAAGAAAGGATCCATTCTTGGCAACAAAAACCTTGCCCTCGGATCTGTGATAGAAGGTATACCCAATCGTTTCCTTAGGGTATCCTATGAAGACGCATTTTTCCGCTTTGGGTTCGAGTTTATCCGGTTGAAGTTTCTTCACATAAACATCGCATCCCCAAACTTTAAGAAATGACAACTTAGGTTTGTTTCCAAACCATAATTCATATGGTGTCATTTCAACGGATTTAGATGGTGACCGATTTAAAGTGAATGTAGTTGTTTCTAGTGCATAAACCCAAAATGACAGTGGCAAGTCAGTCAGAGACATCATAGATCGAACCATATCCAATAAGGTATGATTATGACGTTCCGACACACCATTACGTTGTGGTGTTCCGGCAGGCGTGAGTTGTGAAACTATTCCACACTCTTTCATGTGTGTGCTAAATTCGTAACTTAGATACTCTCCTCCACGGTCAGACCGTAGAAATTTGATCTTTCTAGTACAATGATTTTCCACTTCATTCTAAAATTCCTTGAACTTTTCAAAAGTTTTAGACTTGTGTTTCATCAAATAGATATACCCGTCTACTCAAATCATCCATGAAAGTAACAAAATAACGATATCCACCTTGCGCTGACATACTCATTGGTCCACACACATCAGTATGTATGATTTCCAATAGATCTGTCGCCCGTTCCATTGAACCGGAAAACGGCGTTCTAGTCATCTTGCCCATAAGGCATGGCTCACATGTATCAAATGATTCAAAATCAAGTGATTCCAGAAGTCCATTAGAATGGAGTTTCTTCATGCGTTTAACGCCAATATGACCTAGACGGCAGTGCCACATATATGCAGATATATCATCATCAAGTTTAATCTTTTTAGCATTAATATTATGAATGTGCGTAATATTACTATCGAGATCCATCAGAAATAAACCATTCAACACAGGTGCATGACCATAAAAGATATTATCCATATAAATCGAACAACCATGGTTTTCAGATTTAAACGAATAACCACTTTGCATCAAACACGATCCGGATACAATGTTCATGCTAAGTGCAGGCACCAAATAACAATTATTTAGGTTTATAACTAATACTGATGGCATATGGAGAGAAAGCGTTCCGACGGCGATCACATCAACTCTTGATCCATTGCCGACCCGCATTGTGACATCATCCCTTGCTAGTTGTCGCTTGTTTCGCAGCCCCTGAATCGAGTTACATATATTAGCAACTGATCCCGTATCAAATACCCCGGTGCTACTGCGAGTAATAGTCAAGTACACATCAATAACATGTATATCACATATACCTCTGTTTGCCTTGCCGGACTTCTTGTCATAAATACTTGGGAAGTTAAGCTTCAATGGCGATCCTTGCAATAGTAGCACTCGGTATCGGACTTAGGGCCAGCTCGGGGTTTCTTTTTAGGCGTGGCAACAGATTTTCCACCCTTCTTTCCCTTGTGCTTGCCTTTCTTGTCCTTCTTCAAACCGGTGGTCCTATTGATCATCAACACTTGATGTTCTTTCCTAATCTCCACTTCTGCAGTCTTAAGCATTGACAGAAGCTCAGGAAGAGACTTCTTCATGCCCTACATATTATAGTTCATCACGAAGCTCTTGTAGCTAGGTGGCAGAGATTGGAGAACACGATGTATGCCTAAGTCAATGGGAATCGTTATTCCCAAGGACACAAGCTTATCGGCGTACCCAGACATTTTGAGTACGTGCTCACTAACGGAGCTGTTTTTCTCCATTTTGCAGCTAAAGAACTTTTCAGAAGCATTATAACTCTCTACGGCAGCATGGGTATTGAAAATCATTTTCAATTCTCCCATGGTATCAAAGGCATTGCCATTTTCGAAACGCTTTCCAAGTTCTGGCTCTAGCCCATACAGCATGCCGCAATGAACTAAGTTGTGGTCCTCCTGACGAGTCACATAGACATTCTTTTCTTTGTCAGGGGCATTAGGAGCTGGTGGGGGGCCTAGCGGCGCATCTAGCACATATTGCTTTTGTGCAGCAGTGAGGAGAATCCTCAAATTCATAGCCCAGTTGGTGAAGGTGCTACCATTCGCAGCAAGTTTCTCTTTCTCCATGAACACATTGAAATTAAAAGCAGGTGGTGCCATCTACAACAGAATTTGTAAAGTTTATTTAGACTAAGTTTATGATAGATTGAGTTCAACTAATCCAAATTACTAATGAACTCCCACTCAAAAACGACATCCCTCGTGCCTTTTTGGTGATTACATGAACCAAATCCACTACACCAAGTCCGATCATCACGTGAGTCGGTGTAGTTTCAAAGGCGAGCATCTATATGGGCATCATATCAACCATATGACTCATGCTTAACCTTTCGGTCCGTGTTCCGAGGCCATGTCTGTACATGCTAGGCTCGCCAAGTAAGAACCTTAGTACTCGCGTGTGTAAAACTGTCTTACACCCGTTGTATGAAAGCGTAGAGTCGAGTACACCCGATCATCACGTGATGTCTCGAAACACGATCCATAGAACGGTGCATACTCAAGGAAGAACACATTTTATCTTGATATCTAAATGAGGGATCATCTTACAATGCTACCAAAAGCGCCAAACTAGCAGTATAAGATGCTAACATCTAATGTGTAAAGTGAGATGATATGGTCCATGCATTTGATCTCTATCAGTTGCATCATGGTATGATCTCTATCATTCCTTTGTGTGTAAGGTAAGAGTATCTATCATACATCTACTTACAACAATACCATATCAATACACTAGCCCAACAATGATCTAAACTAGATGCCTCTAATTTATCAATTGCAAGTTTTACGTGGCTTAGGGCTTTCGGAGATAGAACCGTTCTCACCTACGAACATGAGCCACAACGAGGATAACTAAGTTATTAGCAACTCGTTGTAAATCAGATATTGACTATAGTAGGAGGCAGACACCCGCCGACCACTTATGCAAAACAAGTTGCATGTCGAGTGGAACCGGTCTCATGTACGATGACATGTAAGGTTGGTCCGGGCCGCTTCATCCCACTATGCCACCAATATCCAAAATACATAGAAGATGCAATAACATGATCATCATCGCCCACATATAAACATATGTGTACTACCCGTGCAAAGCACATACGCATAGATCAGGCTCTAATACCATTGTTGGGTCCGCAGGATAGAAAACAAAAAAATTCCAACGGTGTGAACTACACGCCAAGATCTATCTACTAGGTACAAAGCAACGGGTGGACATACATCCAACGAGAACTTACCCTCGAACACAACGCGTTTTGTTAACGAGTAGGAACTCGTGGCTGATGTAGTCGTACACTTGCCGATCTTAAGATCATGAGGAAGTCCGAGCGCCGCAACTCAGCAGCGCATCCGCACTCGCACACACGTGCAAGCCACCGGACAACCTCCACCTCCTCGCTCCAGCGATCTAGCGGAAGCAGCAACTCCTTCCAGACGAAATGCCACCAGGAACATGTATCTCGCTAATCCGAGACCATGGGGGAATAATTCTAGAGGGGGAGAGAGATCCTTCACAAGGAGGTGTAAGGATGAAGGAGGGAATGGGTTGCCTTTTATAGGAGGAGGGGGGTTCCCCTCCTCTCCATGGCCGGCGCATGGGGGGGTGACCCCTCACCTCCCCCATTCATGTGGTGGTAACCCCTCCACATTAAAATGCCTCTTCACATTCCATTTTAAAGTCTCCACTTTAAATGCATTAAAATTCTCCAAGTTTAATGCTCTCTCATTTAATAAAAATCTTTTATTAAATTTATTCAGAATTTTGTTAATTACTTTAATTAACAAACATTCACATATAGCCCCTTGCAATATTTCCATATCACATGCAGAACCACTTTCTGCAATTTCACCCGAAACAATTTCCGGTTTCTATTGAAACAATTCCTGCGCTTTGCAATTCTTTCGTCTGAAACATATGTGCTCCAAAATGGTGTCCGGTAACTCTTAAGTGTGTCACCCTATGGTTCGTGAATAATGCAGACATGATCGAGACCCTTCTCCGATCAATAATCAGCAGCAGGACCTGGAGATCCGTACTGACTCCTACACATTCAACGATGACTTCTGTGATCGTGAGAACCTTTAACGCTTGTTACTAAATCCCTTTGTCTCACGATATATTACATATCCGAGATTCGATCATCGGTATCTCCATACCTAGTTTGATCTTGTTACTGACATGCACTCTTTACTCGTTCCCATGATATAACATTCTATTGATCATATCACTTGCTTGCAAGCTTGTCGTGGTGGTGTCACGGCAGATGCCATGGATAGGCTAAAGGTGGGGACTAATATGCGCTAGGGGAATCCAGGGAGGGATAGTGGAGTGATTCTCCACACAGAAGTTTGCATTGCTATATCTCCAAGATTACAAGTGCTTCTTGAGCTGTATTGGCGAGAGGAGGAAGAAGGTGCTCTCTTACTCTTGCCTACTATCTTGCCCAAGAACCCTAGATCAACTAGTGTATGGAACTACCAAACCAACTAGTGCTCAACCAACCCCCTCTACCAAACTCTTGCTTTATTCGCTCATGCAGTGCGTATCGGACCTTCTTTTTTGACTAGAGAGATTCCTTCCTTCTCCCAGAAGCTAAGCGAGGATCCCGATCATAGTAGATCCGGCCACACCTGTTCCTGCATATAAGTTAGACAAGCATTTCCGACTTACTCCTTAAGTCGGATGAGACAACGTTAGGCGACCCCCCCTGGTCCGGGTTACTCCGTGATCCGGCCTGCCTTGAGGTGACTCGGCCAGCATCCGCTTTGACCTTGCCGAACCTCGGCTAACTCGGCCCTTATACCCCGGAGTGACCCTACCCGGGGGTATCCCCCCAACATTAGTCCCCGAAGCTGGTGCGGTCTTAGCTGCCTCGGTCGCTAAGGCCACATCAGGTTCATTTATGTTCGAGCCTCGGACGTTTAATTCCGAGTTAGCTCCTTATCTCGGATTATATGGATTTACGTTCCCTTCGCAAGTTCCAAGTTTTCACTTGCCGGCCGGGTCACCACTTTGGCTCGGATCCCATGGTTATCATGGTTTGATCCAGGCCCCGTTTCCTTCTCTCATACGCCAACCCACGTGGAGGCTAATCATTACCTTGCCTTATTTTAAGGGCCTGCACAGTAACCGCCGTAGTAATTGTCAGTTTCACTGTTTGTGGGTCACGTCATGCCTTCCTCCTCATTTACCGCAACAGCACGTCACGTCATGGGATCACTTCTACTCTATGGCCCCCTGTGTGGCTTTTCTCTGATTGGCTGATGCCGGTGATACACGGCCACACTGTGTGGCTCGTCGGCGCAGCGCGATCCCACTCATCGATCACTGGGGGTGGTTAAATAGGGGAGGGGCGCGTCCCTTAGCGTTTTTCCACCTCCGCGCCCCTTTGCCCGTTGCGTTTTCTCCTTCGTCTTCCCTGCGACCACGCCGCCGCCAGTGCTTTCTAGCAGCAGCACCGCCGCCGCACCTCCCCGTGCCTCCGCACCAGAGCCACCGCCGCGCAGCTTCTTCGCCATGGGTCCACGCCAATCTAGGCCTCAGATCCCTGCCGCCGCTAGCTCCAGCGAGGATAGCGGATACGAGATGATGGAGGAGGAGCTCGTCGTCGCCGAGCAGGAGATGGAGGAGGACGCCGGCGCGGCGGACCACGACGCGTGGGCCGGGTCATGGGTCTGTCAAGATGACCTTGACTGGCTCTACCGGACCAGGCGCATTCCTGCCAGCATTGCCGCTTGTCTCCCCTCCTCGAAACTGGCCCCCTCACCCAATCCGGGTGAGTTCATTGTATTCATGGACCACTTCCAACAGGGATTTGGTCTCCTGGTGAGCGATTTCTTCCGGGATTGGGTTAGGACATACCACCTGCAGCCGCACCATCTCCCAGCAAACGCTATCACCCCCCTTTCTGCCTTTGCCTCTACGATCGAAGGCTACACCAGACTATGGCCCACGAAGGAGCTGTGGATCCGGTTCTTCAGCCTCCGTCGCAACGTTGTCCCCAATATCCACGTTGAGTTGGAGGACAAGCAGCTCACCCAGTTCGGAGCTGCCTCAATCTCGCCCCGGAGATTTTCAGTCTTTCCCCGGGTTACCGGGCTCGACTCCTGCAAAGGATGGGCCCGGACCTTCTTCTACATCCGGAACGAGGGTACCGAAGACTTGATTCGGTTGCTGCCCTACGCTTCGGGCCTTCCTGACACGGATTTCTGGGAGGAGGTCCCCAAGAAGCCTACCGCTCTGGCCAACCAAGTTAACAAGAGGTTCGCGGAGCTGAAGAAGCTCGGATTGCGCAACGAGGATGCTATGATCACGTTCGTGCGCAACCGAATCTCTCCCCTCCAGAAGCGCACCCACAAGTTGTGCCATATGAGTTTCGGCCGCGACCCCAACCAAACCTCCTCCTTCGAATTGAGAAACACAGAGATCTTTCGCCGGGTCAAGGCTCTTTTCACCACCCACAAGGATTTCTCCGCCGAATGGACGTGGGGAATCGAGCACTACTGTCATGACAGGCTCCCTCCCGCGGTAAGCTTCACGGGGCAAACTTAATTCGGATGAAGTATGTGTTGGTTTTTGTTATATTTCTGACTCTGTTCTTCATGCTTTTTCTCAGCTATTCCTTCAGCAAACTCTCGAGGATGGTACGGATTCGACCCTTAAGTGGGCACCGGACCGAGAAATCCCGGATGAGGAGCCGGACCAGGAGATGTTCCTCCCTATGACCGACGCCACCAAATGACCTAGCGGTAAATTCCCTTATCTTAGAGATTGGCCCGATGATGAGGATGACTCGGATATCGACGTGATTGAACCTGTTGAGGCTGTCCCTCTTTCTTTTGCCTTTCTGGCATCAGCTAACCTCGGTGGGCATATCCACGAGGATCCTCCACTTGCTACAGGTGAGCCGGTTCCGGTGGCGTCGAAGAAGAAGCGCGGAGCCGCATCAAGTTCTTCCTCCGAACCTTCTCAGCCTACAAAAAGGCAAAAGAAGGCCGGAGACAAGACTGCCTCCAAGCCAGGCAAAGCCCCGGCACGAAGGGCCCGGAAACCCAAGGAGGACGAAACCTCGGATGCGTAAGTCATTTCTCATTGTGTAACTCACTTTTCCTTGCATCGCGGTAATTTCACTCCTGGCATTATTCTCTTTTTCAGGCCTCCTGTGGAGGTCCCTCAGAGCGGATCGAGCATCTCTTCTCCCCTTCGGTCCGGCCCTTCTCGTCCTCGTGACGACGAGTCACGCCCGCTGAGCCCTATTCCGTAGGGCTCTGCGGCTGCTCCGGGTTCCACAGTACCTCATCGAGAGGAACGCGACCTCGGAGCGGGAGGGGTCGGTTCGGCCGAGGCGACGGCGTCCACCACTTCGGCATTGCCGCAACCAGCAACCACCGAGTCTATCGCAACACCAGCACCAGCAGTAGCTCCAGTACCAGCAACCGAGCCAGCACCTGCCCCGGCACCAAGGAAACCAACAATAGCTCCAGTGCCAAGTTCCTCTGCCTCTTCCGAGTCATCTCAGCCTCGGCGAGGAACCATTCCAGCAGCTTCCAAAGGGAAGTCCACCGTGGTTACTTCTTCCCAGCAAGCTAAAGGCAAGAAGGCTCCGGATACTGCCAAGTCTACATCCGTCGAGGCCGGGCAGCGAAGCCTGTCGTCGATGCTTCTAAAGAAATCACCAGCAGTGACGGATGTTCCTGCCGAGCCAACAAATGCGCAACAGATGGTTCTGCACACCAGCCTAGCTCTTGCTCTAGTTGAGAGGAAGGAAGCTCATGCGAAGGGCTTGGTGGCACCGCACATGCCCACTGGCGAATGGTACCCTCCGAGCCTTATCGAGTTCATCATGAACTGGAACAAGGCGGAGGTCGTCCACAACGACGATGTCCCAGAGAAGTTTGGCCCTGCAGAATTTTCTGCCCAGATGAATACTGCCGCCAAGGATATTAACCTCGCGGGGCGAATGATGGAGGTATGTCGTTTCTCCTTTACATGTTGTAGATAATAACCATTAGTCCCCGAGCCTCCGGTGGAGTAGCTTGTTACTCGGCCGGATGCTCATTAGAAAACTAACATAGTTGCATGTAAACTTCAAATATGCACACACCTAGAGCCGGGTTAAGTTCCACTTGGCCCGGATCTTGCACACTTCGAATATGCACACACCTAGAGCCGGGTTAAGTTCCACTTGGCCCAGATCTTGTACACTTCGAATATGCACACACCTAGAGCCGGGTTAAATTCCACTTGGCCCAGATCTTGCACACTTCGAATATGCACACACCTAGAGCCGGGGTAAGTTCCACTTGGCCCGGATCTTGTACACTTCGAATATGCACACACCTAGAGCCGGGTTAAGTTCCACTTGGCCCGGATCTTGTACACTTCGAATATGCACACACCTAGAGCCGGGGTAAGTTCCACTTGGCCCGGATCTTGTACACTTCGAATATGCACCAAGCTAATTTTACACTTCTGTACTTCTTCAGGTAACCACCAATCGGCGGAGCGCTGAATTCCAACGCCTGCTTGATACCCACAAGATCCTACGCGCAAAACATGTTGCACTTGGCGCAGAACATGAAAAGAGGGGTAATTTTCTCCCTCAGCACCTCTCCGTTTTTCTTCACTTTCTTCCGCCGGACTAATCTCTTCATTCGGTTTCTGCAGCTGGGGTGGAGGCTGAGAACAAAATTATGCGGAAGAACTTGGAGGAAATCTGGGGTATGTCCTCTTTTGTTCGACCTTGTTGTGTTTTCCATTTCTTCTTCTCCTTGGCTCGGCAAACATTCACTCCTCGGCTCTGCCGGGTCAACATACTATTTCAGCATCGCTTGAGGATAGTGTGCCCGTGCCTGATGTGATGCTGCATTTTCTCGAACAAGCAGGGCAGCATCAAGCTGAGCTGAAGAAGAAGAATGATGAGCTTGCCCTCCTTCGGACCAAGGACGACGAGATAACCAAGCTCAAGGCTGAGATGGAGAAGATGAAGGCCCAACACAAAACCGAGCTCCAAAAAGTTGGCTAGAACTTCACCAAAGAGCGTGAGCGCCTTACTCTCCAGATCTCTAAGGGCCAGGACCTACTCAGAGAATCCGACGTCCAGCTTGGGTTGGCCAACGCTGAGCTTGAGCAACTTCGCAAAAGACACGATGCCTGCATCAAGGAGTTGACCCAGATCCATAGCCACATTTCTCGTAAGTTCCTTTCCCTTGTCCGACCTACTTCTCCGGGTTACCTCATATGTCTTTCCTTCACCTTCTCCCTTTGCCTTGTTTCCAGACCACTTTCCAGAGGGTACTGCCATTGCAAGCGCTGCTGTTGCCAAATTTCGCCGAGAGAGGGGTACTCCCATTCCTCTTGATGGTGAGAACATTTCCTTGGACATGGAGGACCTATTGGTCAGCTTGTCCTCTTGTGTGGAGACCATCAAGAATTATGGCAAAGATATCCTTGACGTTGCAGTTCGCATCTTCAATACATTCTGGCCCGGAGAGAGTAGCCCGGAGACCATCGCAACTCTCGTCGAGAAATTAATGGAAGTTGAGACCTAGCTTGACCTCTAGAGAGAATCTGTTGGTCGTGATGCAGCTGACACCATCCTTCATCATGTTCTCACATGGTACGAGAAGATCGACCTCAGCCTCCTCACACGCCGGCGGACCGGATCCAGATGGACCGATGATCCGGAGTGGGTAGCTCGGCGCCAGGCCTGTGCCTACAGCCTCGTCGAATATTCTCCTATTCATGACTGGGTTGAGGGACCGAGCTTCCTGGAATCCACTGAGGACGAGAAGAATGAGAATGTTGAAGATGGGTCGGATGAAGACAGGGAAGATGATGCTTCAGATATTGAAGACATCGACGACGGTGCCGAACCTACTCCTCCTGCTGCTCCTTAGTTCTAAATAAACTTGAAAATTTATCAGATCCCCGGTATGCCGGGTGCAATTGTATGCTGGACATGTGATATTTTGCTACTACATTTTTATGCCGGATTAACTTGGGCGCAATCCTCGAGTTTCATTTTCTTGTTCGTCCAATTCTCTGGGTCGGTCCGTGTCTACCTTGATTCGGTTTTATGACTTACGAATCCGAGCTTCAAAAACTGTCTTAACAATACTTAGAAACTTTTGGGGCTTGGCTCAAAATAATTCAGCATAATAACTTGAAAATAAAAACACGGTTAGTCCGAAAAAACAAACGTTAGCTCAAATAAATTCGTTTCCTTAGCCGTTTTTCATGTGCTACGCAATTCCAAACTTGTTCCCTTGCTTGCCATGAAGCCAATTCTTGTTGGACAGCAGCAAGTCGAAGGGTTGGGTTTTTGGTGCTCACACATTACTAATCCGGGTTAAGTAGAACGACTTATTCTAGCTACCGCATAAGAAATTACGACAAATATTATTAGGGCAGTCCCCGAGTTACTGCTCGAGGCGCTGCTATTTCATTGATAAGCTCATTGCCGACATACATACCGACATATGAGATGACTCGGATACATACACTTTTTAGCTAAGTGTAGAAGGGACGAAGTAGTGCTACATTCCACGGTCGCTTGGATTCCTCTCCGGACCTGTCCGCCTTGTTCTTTTCCTATGGCTTTGCATCTATAAGATAGTAAGAATCATTGTGCAATGCTTTGCTCACAATGAACGGCCCTTCCCATGGGGGGATAATTTATGCATGCCAGTAGTACGTTGTACCAACCGGAGCACCAGATCGCCTTCCCGAAACACTCGGGGGCACACTTTCCGGCTATGATAGCGTCGGAGATTTTGCTGATATATGGCGGATCGGGCGATGCGCTTCTCTCGCTTCTTCCAGCAGATCAACATCATTTTGCCGGGCTTCTTGCACTTCGGCTTCTGTGTATTGGGTGACCCTAGGCGAATCATGCTCTATGTCGGCTGGTAATACAGCTTCTGCCCCATATACCAGAAAAAAATGGCGTATAGCCTGTTGATCGATTCGGAGTTGTTCTTAAGCTCCACAGTACCGCTGGTAGTTCTTCTATCCAGCACCCGCTGATCTTTGCAGCGGCTCAATAAGCCGGGGTTTTATCCCAGATAATACTAATCCGTTGGATCTTTCCACTTGTTCGTTCGATGCGGGGTGGGCTACCGAGGCGACGTCGAGTCGAATCTTCTTATCTCAGCAGAAGCGCGCAAATGCTCCTTCCACAAAATTTGTTCCATTGTCAGTTATAATACTGTGTGGATAACCGTATCTCAAGATGATGTCTTTGAGAAATGTCACGGCCGTAGCTCCATCACATTTTCTTATAGGTTTCACTTCAATCCATTTTTTAAACTTGTCCACCATGACCAAAATGTGTGTCATGTTTCCTCTAGCCGGTTTGAACGGGCCAACCATATCCAAGCACCATACAACAAATGGCCACGTAATTGGTATGGTCTTGAGTTCCGACATAGGCATATGTGTCTTGGTGGCGTACCTCTGACAACCATTGCATTTTCTCACCAGATCTTCTGCTTGTTCCAAGGCACTTGGCCAGTAGAATCCATGCCGGAACGCCTTTGCCACCAAGGCTTGGGATGAGGCATGATGCCCGCATTCTCCTTGGTGTATATCTCGGAGAATGTCAAGCCCTTCTTCCGGGTCAACGCATCTTTGGAGAACATTGGTTACACTCTGTTTGTATAACTCAGAATTGATGATTGTGTATGCTTTTGCTCTCCTCTGAGTTTGCCTGGCTAACACCTCCTCAGCGGGTAACATTCCGTCTTTCAGGAATTGGAATATAGGCAGTGCCCAAGCTGGTATCGCTCGTGGAGGGAACATCTCCTCATCAATTTCCATCTAATCCACCGGCATAACTTCAGCCGGATCACGCTGAGCAGTGCCCGGGTCTAGCGAGGTAGTCCCCGGGTTTGCCGAGGCAGTCCCCGGGTTTGCTGATGCAGTCCCTGGGTTTCGCGTATTACTTCCCGTGTCAATGTCCATGGGCTCAGCTCCGGATTCTGTATTTTCCAGGACATAGATCGAGTCGGTTCCTGGGGACGGCCTGATAGATGGTTTTCTGAGGTGTTCCAATGCTACACCCGGTGGAATTGCCTGTCTGGTCGATCCGAGCTTCGACAACATGTCGGCAGCCTCGTTTTCCGCCCGGGGTACATGGTGAAATTCACATCCCTCGAAGTAACCAGATATCTTCTGCACGTGAAATTTGTATAGTGCCATGTTTGGATCCGTATGCCCCACACTCCGGACACCTGCTGCACCACCAGGTCTGAGTCGCCAAAGCATATTATCCGACGTATGCCAATCTCCTTTGCCACTTTGAGCCCATGCACAAGAGCCTCATACTCAGCGACATTGTTCGATGCCGCGAAATGGATCTGCAATACGTACTTTAGCTGATCCTTCTTTGGCGAGATAAGCACAACCCCGGCGCCCAATCCGGTTTTGGTTTTCGACCCGTCAAAGTGCATCCTCCAGTAATTCGGATCTGGTGGCGGTGGTTCGTATTGTACCTCGGCCCAATCCACAAAAAAGTCCGCCGCAGCCTGAGATTTGATCGCTTCTCTTCTGTCGTATTGGGGCGCATAGGGGGCTAGCTCAATTGCCCATTTTGCGATTTTGCCACTCGCATCCTTGTTACCCATTATCTCGGATATGGGAGCTTCACATATTACTTTGATGGGGTGCTCCTCAAAGTAATGCTTTAACTTCTTCTCTGCCATATAGACACCGTATGCCACCTTTTGAAAGTGCGGATAGTTCTATTTTGAGGCAGACAATACCTCGCTCAGGTAATACACTGGCCTCTGCACCGACTTACCCTGTTCATTGCGTTCCACTATGATTACTGCACTTATAACTCAGTTGGTTGCGGCTACGTAGAGCAACATTGGCTCCTTTGATAATGGAGAGGCTAACACTGGCGCAGTGGCCAACATCTTTTTCAAGTGGGCAAAGGCTTCATCGGCATGTGGCGTCCAAACGAATTTATCCGACTTTTTCATGAGTTGGTAGAGAGGCAGTGCCTTTTCTCCCAACCGACATACAAACCGACTCAACGATGCCAGGCATCCAGTGAACTTCTGGACATCGTTAAGACACTTTGGCAGCTCCATTCGTTCGATGGCTCGGATCTTAGTTGGATTAACTTCGATACCTCGGTTGGAGACGAGAAATCCGAGTAATTTTCCAGCCGGGACACCGAAGGTACACTTTTCCGGGTTAAGCTTCATCCGGAACCTTCTCAAGTTCGCGAATGTTTGCCTTATGTCCTCACGGAGCGTTGTGCTTTCCTTGGTCTTGATAACCACATCATCCACGTATACTTGTACGTTTTGACCTATTTGGTCGTGCAAACATTTTTGCATACATCTTTGGTACGTTGCACCTGCATTACGTAAACCGAACGGCATAGTGCGATAGCAGTAAGCCCCGTACGGGGTAATAAACGCCGTTTTTATTTGATCATCCGGTTCGAGGTATCTGGTGGAAGCCAGAATATGCATCAATGAATGACAACAGTTTGCATCCCGCGGTTGAGTCTATGACCTGATCTATCCTCGGCAGTGGAAATGGATCTTTTGGACACGCCTTGTTCAGGTTCGTGTAATCGATACACATGCGCCAAACCACTGCCACGTTCGGATCGTCCTTCTTCTTTTCTACCAGCACCGGATTAGAGAGCCAATCTGGATATAGTACCTCCATGATAAATCCTGCTGCTAGTAACCGAGCTATCTCGTCTCCAATGACTTTTCTCCTATCCTCAGCAAAGCGGCGGAGAGGTTGCTTCACCGGCCTTGCTCCGGGTCTTACGTTCAAAGAGTGCTCAGCCAACTCCCTCGGAACACCTTGCAAGTCCTGTGTAGACCAAGCAAAAATATCCCGATTCTCACGGAGGAAGTTGACGAGCTCGCTTTCCTATTTGTCAGTTAACCCGGCACCAATTGTTACGGTGCGCTTCGGAAACATGTTATCAACTGGAATCTTCTTGGTGTCCTTCGCGGCTTGAAATGAAACGCTGCCATGCGGGTTACTTAACGCCGACATATATTGTTGCGCGGACTGAGCTAGTGCCGCCACCTCTTGGATTTTTCTTTTCTCTTGCGCAATCATGGGTGACTCAGCTAGGTTAGACCCGGCTGAAGCACACTCCATGGAACGTCGGAAATCTCCAGCAATGGTAATCGCTCCATTTGGCCCGGGCAACTTCATCTTCAGATAACTGATGTGACAGCTTGCCATGAATTTGTTCAATGCTGGTCTTCCTAGTAACGCATGATATGCACTTTCCAAGTTCACCACCTCAAACTCCAGATTTTCAGTTCGGCAGTTATCCCTTGTGCCGAATAGCACGTCGACCCGGACTTTGCCTATGGGCTCACAAGAAATGTCTGGTACAATGCCATGGAAAGTTGTTCTCGTAGCCTAGAGCATGTTCTCCGAGATGCCCAACTTGCGCATCGTATCCGCATACATGATGTTAATGCTACTCCCATTATCAATCAAAACCTTGGAGAACCTCACATTGATGTTCGGTCCAATGAATGTCGGATCCAGCACCAGCGCATACGAACCAGGACTCGGTATAAGTTTAGGATGATCTTTGATGTTCCAGGTGATTTCCTGGTCCGACCAAGGCATGTACCTTGTCACTGCTGCCATGACCGCATTGACCTCCATATGTCGGCGCTGCAAGCTCTTTCTATTTGTTTCCTCGATTGTGAACACACAATAACTCTGGTGATGTTCCCTGTACTCATTCCTTCCCTTGTTTCCGGGGTATCTCTGATCCGGTTGTTGCTGATTTTCCACCTGATGCACTGCATCCCTTCTCTCATTGTTGTCATACCTCGGCGGAAGGGGAGGCAACATTAGCTGCTGCGTGTTCGCTCCGGAGAGCAATTGCTGCCGGGGTAACTCCTGCCGAGGTTGATCATTCCGGGGTGCCTGAGCATTCCCCGAACCACCATGCTCTATCTTTCGCATCCACTCACATTGCCTCGTCGTGTGACCTGCCGGGCTATTCGGATTTGGCGTGTGAAATTTACACGGCTGGTCCAGCATTGACTCGTAGGTATACCTCGGACGGTCTTTCTTTTCCTGCCACTGTTTCTTCTGCTTCGGAGTCCATGTTTTCTTGCCATCATTTCTTGGAGTCCATTGCCCTCCAGTTCTCTGGCGTTGGTTACTCCCTGATCCGGGTTGATCTTGATTCACGGCCGCAACTTGTTGCGAACCGTAACGATGATCCGGTCTATCATCTCTCCTTTTTCCTCTGTAATCATTCCTCCGGGATGACCCGACTCCATCCCTCTGATAGTATTCCTCGTTTGACTCTCTTGACGCGAGCCTAGGTTGAGTCGGATCGCCCAATGCATACGAATCAGCAATCTGGATCATTTCTGCCAGTGTAACTGGCATTTTCCTTTGCAACTTCATCCACAGCTCGCTGATCTTCACCCTTGCGCAAACCACGCTATGGCATGTGATTCTATGACACCCTCACACGAGTTTCTCACTGTACACCACCGGGTCAAGAATTCACGATCCGTCTCGTTAGGTCTTTGCTTGCACATTGCTAGGGTCTGTGGTCTATTCGGTCTCTAATATGTACTTGAGAAGTTGCTGATAAACATTTCTTCAAAATCTATCCAGCAGTTGATGCTTCCAGGTGGTAAATTATTCAGCCATACTCTGGCCGGGCCTTCCAACATCTGGGGCACGTAACGTACAGCCCATCTCAAGTTGCCAGTTGCAATTTTCACCGCCGTAGCGTAGTTTATCAGCCAATCCTCTAGCTTGGTACTGCCGTCATACGTCTTCGTGCCTCTGGGTAACTGGAAGTTGGGTGCCGGTGGTTCCTTCATGATCCGGGGTCCAAAGCACGCTGGACCCGGAGGACCTTGACATTCGATCTGTTCCGACCTGTACAAGCGATCCAGTTTTAACCTGGCGTCATCCGGCATTAAGTCCCTGCTTCCCAATCTTGACCCTATCACATGATAATCTGGTCTGGGTATCCTGCGTTCACCATCTCCGAATCACCGTCGTTGTACCGGTTTTGCTCTCGTTGCGCACCTTTCTGCTGCATACCTCGGCCGGCGCTTTGCTCTTGCCTCGGTATATTCCGCTGCTGCGGTTGTCCTGCTCCTGCGGAGTTGCGCTGTCCGGCATTGCCGTTGGCAGCGTTCCCTTGACCGGCATTGCCTTGGTCGTGATTACCTCGGCCAGCTTCACCTCGGCTCACACTCCGTCGATCATCACCTTTCCACATCTATTTTTCTTTTCCCGCACGCGTTGGGTCGTACGGGAGGATCTGTTTGTTCCGTCTGGCCGAGGTTACTACCTCTTCTCTCCTTGGACCGCCATGAGGCGATGATGCGGCTCCAGCGGATTTCTCCGGGTTACCCATCACCGAGTGGACGATCTTGGAAGCCCCAGCTCTCTCCGGGTTAGCTCTCAGCAGCTCCTCGTTCTGCCTGTTCGCGATCCGAACCAGCTCGTTAACCCTGTCTTGCTGTCTTTGACGGGCCTCACCCGTCAGACCCTCTAGCTCGGACGCAGCCGCATCTGCCGCTCTGAGGTTCTTCGCCGGGGTGCTATACCTCGGCAACCCCACAGACAGATAGTTTTCCGACCCTTCTGCTCCATCATCACCTTCTCTGTTCATCTCACTTATGAGATTTCTCCCTTTTACCCTTACTGCATCAACTTTGTTTGCCTTTGCATACTCACGCAGCGTCATGTTCAGTGACTGCTGAGCCACGGCTATTTTCTTTGCGCCCTCTAGTATCTTTTGCCGAGTTTCGTCTAGCTCGGCCTGTGCCTGAGCCGGATCTACCACTGCTGCTACCGGGTTAGCCAAGCTATCCATAGCTTCCCTCAGTACGTTCTCAGGCTTCTCTAGTGGAGGTCCTCTACCTTTCCTCGGTGCCTTAGGTGTTACCTCCGGTTCTGGCGCTGGGTCCTTGCTTGCGCCTGCACCTGGCGCAGTCATCATCACCTCCGCTTGGTCCGGGGAGCGAGCGATACGCGCCCCACGAGCCATAGTGAGGGGTGGTTCCCCCGCATCGACGACGCGACGTGGATGAACGCACATGACGTCCACAGCAACGTAGACCTTGTGCGCGCCGAGCTTGATGAAGAGGCCGTTGCGCGGAAGCGGGCGCGTACCGAAGCAGCCAGCGTTGTTGCTGACGAAATCCAACGCTCCAAAGCGCTGAACGAGCCCGGAGACGATGCGTTCGCCAGTGCCGATGAAGTTTCCCGTCCGGAACTTCACCCCTGCTAGCGCCGCTAGCCCCACGGTGGGCGCCAACTGTCGTGGTGGTGTCACGGCAGATGCCATGGATATGATAAAGGTGGGGACTAACGCTAGGGGAATCTAGGGAGGGATAGTTGAGTGATTCTCCACACAGAAGTTTGTATTGCTATATCTCCAAGATTACAAGTGCTCCTTGAGCTGTATTGGCGAGAGGAGGAAGAAGGTGCTCTCTTACTCTTGCCTACTATCTTGCCCAAGAACCCTAGATCAACTAGTGCTATGGAACTACCAAACCAACTAGTGCTCAACCAACCCCCTCTACCAGAACCCTAACTCCCCTTATATAGAGGAGGTTCGGTCCTGGCCTAGGGCATACGTGGAGGCATATTCCTAAGAATATGCCCCCTCCCAAAGTGGTAACCCGACCGGGGTGCTTTTCCCCCGCGTCATACATGCTTTAGCGACGTAGCCTCTGCGGCGCTGGCCACCGACGTGGCGTCATCACCCTTGTCGGCCATGACCGGTGGTCCTGCCTTGCTTTATTCGCTCATGCGGCGTGTCGGACCTTCTTTTTGACGAGAGATTCCTTCCTTCTCCCAGAAGCTAAGCGAGGATCCGGATCATAGTAGATCCGGCCACACCTATTCCTGCATATAAGTTAGACAAGCATTTCCGACTTACTCCTTAAGTCGGATGAGACACTGTTAGGCGACCCCACCTGGTCCGGGTTACTCCGTGATCCGGCCTGCCTTGAGGTGACTCGGTCAGCGTCCGCTTTGACCTTGCCGAACCTCGGCTAACTCGGCCCTTATACCCCGGAGTGACCCTACCCGGGGGTACCCCCAACAAAGCTATCTTAATGTTATATCACCGAGAGGGCCCAGAGTATATCTATCTGTCATCGGGATTTACAAATTCCACTCTTGATCCATGAGCCTCAACATAACACCTTTGTAGTACTGGACCCATCTTTATAGTCACCCTGTTACGGTGTGACGTTTGATGTTATCAAGATACTCTTCCGGTGTTAGGAATTAACATGATCTCATGGTCTAAGGATAAATATTACTTCGTATGATGTTATAGCAATATAAACATAATGACTTGATCGTAATGCTATACTTCGGATGAATGTTCATCACATCATTCCACCAATGGTGTGACCTTGTTATTAACATCATCCAATGTCCATGATCAGGAAACCTTGATCATCTTGTTAATCAACAAGCTAGTGTATAAGAGAGGCATAACTAGGAATCATTTTTGTTTATTAAACACACATGTATTGATGTTTCCGATCAATACAATTCTAGCATGCAAAATAAACGTCTATCATATATAAGGAATACATAATAACAACTTTATTATTGCCTCTCAGGACATATCACATCGCCACTGGATTGAGACATATCAGACAATTTTTGTGATGCGAGGGTCCCATCTACTGGCATTGTACTCCTTTCTACATCCATGTTGCTATCCCTACTCATTTGTTGTACCATCAACACTACGCATGTTGGATACGGGACGACACAATGAGTTTACTTTACGCTAATGTGATGTGCTAATGGTGGTGGTGATGACTATAGCTAATAGGACTTGCTTGAAACTTTATATGAGATTCCAGTAAGTAGCATGTTTCGTCAAAGGAGCATAAGATTCAAAATACACGAGCAAAAACACAAACGTACATCTATGGCATGAGAAGAAATTCCAAACTTCAGAAAACGTGGCAATGACCAACAAATTTTGCATGTTATGTCACAAATAACCGGTGTACTTTTCAAGTTTTCTATGATGGAGGAGAATATCTTCCACCCCAGTTCATCGAAATATGCGTGCATCCCAATAACTAAGTTGCCTCGATCTAGAGCAGCAACAATGTAGGTTCTAGAAGGCATTGTTGCCGGTGAAAACAATCATGACTTCGGTCATGGTCGAAGACGGTGGTGTATTTGCATCGCACTGGCCAGAGGGGGATCGGCTCTGCGATTGTTGCCAATGGAAAATGTTTCTAGGCTCACCGATACTGCATAGAGATTATCACTCATTATGAAAACCACAAATGGTGGTGCACATGCTCTTTCAATCTCCCTAGCTTGTCAACCATTATCGGTGGTGGAGTTTCCTCTATATATTCAATATGCATAACAACAAATATGCATGAACCTGAAAGGAAAAATCTCAACCACAAAACTCAAAGCATAAAACCAATTTCCCTTAAACCTATAAAACCTAAAACATCTTATATTTTGAAAGGAGGGAGTATTCAATGTATCATGTACATGTGCCAAACACACGACAATCTTGTTGGTAGTTACTAGTGATCAACTAATTTATTTATTCTTTATTCTCTCTTTGAATGGTTAGCCAGATTGATATCTACAAGTGCTAAATGATAAGTTGTATAGCAAAAAATAAACTATATATAAGGGGTAAAGTATACTATTTGCAACAAAAATATTGCCTATTTTGGGGACATTTTTTCATAACTCAAGGAGAGGTTACATTCATTAACATGGATGTTACAATCATATTGTAGGATGTAACAAATAAAGTCTTAGGCACAACTTATCCATGAGCTCCATTGCCTCTTATTAATGACATGTCTAGCATACAAAGGAACTGCAAAAATTATAGCCTTGTTATTAAAAACAATATAGAAAGAATATAGTTCCCTACTAAGTTCCTTGATTTCATGCATGGTCGAAACAATTTGAGATCAATGGTTTATTTTTCCTCATATACATCTTTGTTAGAACAATAGATTCACTATGTGGGATCAGATTCTGGATCATAGCACCCTTAGCCATTATTGCACCATCACAAATTGCATTTTCCTACATAAGAGGGCATTTTAGCATTTTTATACCAGCATGCTTGGCCTATGATAGAATTTTTATACCAGCATGCTTGGCCTATGATAGAGCGTCCATCACTATTACGTGCCACAACACCAACAACCATCCTCGTCAATTTCATACTTGAAAGCTCCACCAACATTCACTTTAGTGATGTTAATCTCCATATGCTCGAACATGCTAGCCTTTTCGAAGAAGAAATATCATGCTATTTTAGGCTTGAGTTCCACAATTCATAAGTTATAGCAGCTTCCTAGTGATCCAATTTCATTATAAATCCTTCTCCTATCCCCGTGTCTATGATCATTATATGATTTCCACACCGCCATCATGCCACACAAAACTAGGCAAGCATCTTTTGAACTAATGACGTGGTTGTCAATGATATCCTATATGCCCAAGATTATGGATGGAGGTCTAGGATTTTTGTTTCTCAGAGCTTCTTAGATTTACTCTATAAGAGTTGCATCCACCTGCATTCAATGAGGTCATGCTTTGTTGAGCACCACATCTAACACATAAAGGAATTCTTTTGGTGTGCGCCCCAAAAAAATCTCTAGAGGGAAGATTTTTTAGCACCCACCACTTGAAATATTTAATTTTAGAGGGTCTATCATCTTCGAAATAGATTTCCAACCAGGTCTAGCATTGACCCACGAGCTAGAGGGCGAGTTGACATTGCTCGAAATATTGCAAACTAGTTGTCTGATAATCCCCAAGAGTAGGGTATCACTGTTGCACCTCTCAATGTGGAAGTAGGGTATCGATCTACAAGAGTAAGATAGAAAAACTATTACTCTCTCCAACTAGAGTGTCACAATTTTTAGTTGTCTATGAACTAAACAAAACAAAGTAACAATGAGGGTTTAAATTTATATTTTAAAGTAAAAACAAGATAGAAAATGTAAACGTGCCCCAATCCTCTAAATGCAAGAGGAAAATACGGAGGTTTAATATTATAGGAAGAACATACCTGGGTTCAGTCAATGCTCTCTCTCCATCTATGGTGATGATCATATTAGTGAAGATAATATTACACATAATTTCATGCTTTAATGATAACTTTTATGGTAGATGCATGCCCTAAAACACATAGTTGAAAGAAATACGCATAGGTGTTGTTGTGTCACTTCCGTAAGGCCATCGTATGGTTACTTTTTCACTCCACCATGTTATACTTCTTCTTTTTACCCCTAGATAAAGGATGTTTGGTTGCATCATTTTTTGTCACTCCATGTATATGTCATCTATTAGTCGGTCACCCCTCATCCACATACTGCAGGGTTCGCAGCATAGAAAACAAAAAAATTCCTACGATGGGAACTGTACGCCAAGATCTATCTACTAGATACAAGCAACGGGTGGATATACATCCATAGAGAACTTACCCTCAAAGACAAAAAAGCTTTGTTAGGCCTTGTTTACTTCTCTCGTATTGACTAGTGTATTTGCGGGGATTGGAGGGAATTATTCCAATTCCCGCAAAATCCCCGTAGTCCGTTTACTACTCCGGGTTTGGCCGGGATAATCCCGTGATATCCCCACAAATCCTTCTTATTTTTATCTAGATTGAAAACTCTCCTACATGATAGAGTATTTTTGGGGAAGAGTATTTGCGGAGATTGGAGAGTATTGGGTGAACACCAAATCCCCGCATATCCCCGATACTCTACTGGATAAGAATACGAGAGAAGTAAACGAGGCCTTAACGAGTTGGAACTCGTGGATGATGTAGTCGTACACTTGCCGATCTCAAGATCGTGATGAAGTCCAGCAGGTCTGGCTCCAGCACGTCCATGAGATCCAACTCCAGCATGTCTAGCACCACCAAGTCCAGCACCGCAAAGCAGCGGTGCATCCGTGATCGCACACACGTCCAGTACCCCGACAACCTCCATCCCTCGCTCCAGCAAAGCACCGGAAGCAGCAACTCCTTTCCATATAAAGCCACCGGGAACATGTATCTCGCTAATCCGAGACCATGGGGGAATAATACTAGAGGGGGAGAGAGATCCTTCACGAGGAGGTGTGTGTGTGAAGGTGAGAGAGGGGGCCTTTTATAGGAGGAGGGGGGTGCCCCTCCCCATGGCCGGCGCCCCAAGGGGTGACCCTTCACCTCCTCATTCATGTGGTGGTAACTCCCTCCACATAAATTTGCCCCTTCACATTCTCTTTTAAAGTCTCCACTTTAAATGCATTAAATTTCTCCAAATTTAATGCTCTCTCATTTAATAAAACTCTTTTATTATTTTTATTCAGAATTTTGTTAATTACTTTAATTAACAAACATTCACATAAAACCCCCTGCAACATTTCAATATTACATGCAGAACCAATTTCAGCAATTTCACCCGAAACAGTTTCGGTGTCTATTGAAATAATTCCAGCGCTTTCTTAAATATTTATCTGAAACATATTTGCTCCAAATGGTGTCGGTATCCCTTAAGTGTGTCACCCTACGGTTCGCGAATAATGCAAACATGATCGAGACCCCTCTCGGATCAATAATTAGAAGCGGGACCTAGAGATCCATACTGACTCCTACACATTCAACGATGACTTCTGTGATCGTGAGAACCTTTAACGCTAGTAACTAAATCCCCTTGTCTCACGATATATTACATGTCCGAGATTCGATCATCGGTATCTCCATACCTAGTTTAATCTCGTTACTGATATGTACTATTTCTCGTTCCCGTGATATAACATTCTAGTGATCTCATCACTTGCTTGCAAGCTAACCAATGTGATATCACCGAGAGGTCCCAGAGTATATCTATCCGTCATCAGGATGGACAAATCCCACTCCTGATCCATGAGCCTCAACATAACACCTTTGTAGCACTGAACCCACCTTTATAGTCACCCTGTTACGGTGTGATGTTTGATGTTATCAAGATACTCTTTCGGTGTTAGCAATTAACATGATCTCATGGTCTAAGGACTAATATTACTTCGTATGATGTTATAGCAATATAAACATAATGAATTTGATCGGGATGCTATACTTCGGATGAATGTTCATCACATCATTCCACTAATGTTGTGACCTCGTTATTAACAACATTCAATGTCCATGATCAGGAAACCTTGATCATCTTGTTAATCAACGAGCTAGTTTATATGAGAGGCATTACTAGGAACTTTGTATTTTGTTTATTAAACACACATGTATTAACGTTTCCAATTAATACAATTATAGCATGCAAAATAAACATTTATCATAAACATGGAATAAGATAATAACCACTTTATTATTGCCTCTCGGGCATATTCCCTTCACATACATCAATATCATACTCCTTTATGGAAAACACTCTAAACACTCGTGCAATGATTATAAATTGTGCTTTCACATCTCTCCCATCTACCTAAAGTTGGTGCGGTCAAACACTTCATGACATGGGGAAAAAGGTATTATGCATAGATCAAATCACTGCATGTAACATATTTGTATTTCCAAAGTATGAAAAACCATAAAGTCTCAACACAATGGTAAATGCATAACAAGTATTTTCTGATACCACAATATCCAAGATAGGAATTATATAGATAGTTCCATAATCAGGCAAGGCACATCATATGGACTTCAAAAATGATCATACATAGAGATATTGGATCAAGTTACCACCACAAACCCATATTCCAGGGGGTGGAATACTCCCCCATCATGATGAATAACAACATGCATGCGTTGGTGAAGGAGGAGAAGCCACCGAAGACGATTATGGTAGAGGTTACCCCACCAATCTTTCTCTATTGGCGGACAATAGACTCTCTATTTCAGTGTTTTCGATCTTTGCCTTGCACCGCAAAGAGATCGCTGAAGGGGGCTTATTTATAGATGGTGTCATGGTGGTGTCACAGAAGATGCCATGGATAGTCTAAAGGTGGGGACTAATATGCGCTAGGGGAATCCAGGGAGGGATAGTAGAGTGGTTCTCTACGCAGAAGCTTTGTATTGATGTTCAATCTCAAAGATTACAAGTGCTCCTCGAGCTGTATTGACAAGAGGAGGAAGAAGAAACTCTCTTACTCTTGCCTACCAACTAGCCCAAGAACCCTAGATCCACTAGTGCTCAACCCACTAGAATTCTCCCAACTCTGTCTTCGAAAAAACCCCAACCCCTCTACCAGAACCCTAACCCCCCCTTATATAGAGGTGGTTCGGTCCTGTCCTAGGGCATACGTGGAGGCATATTCCTAAGAATATGCCCCCTCCCAAAGTAGTAACCCGACAGGGGTGCTTTTCCCCCGCGTCACACTTGCTTTAGCGACGTAGCCTCTGCGGCGCCACACAGCCGACGTGAGCTCACACCCTTGTCGGCCATGATCCGGTGGTCCTGCCCTCGCTTTATTCGCTCATCCAGTATGCACCAGACCTTTTTTTTACCAGAGAGATTCCTTCCTTCTCCTAGAAGCCAAGCGAGGATCCGGGTCACAGTTGATCCGGCCACACTTGTTCCTGCATATAAGTTAGACAAGCATTTCCGACTTACTCCTTAAGTCGGACGAGACAATGTTAGGCGACCCCCTAGTCCGGGTTACTCCGTGATCCGGCCTGCCTTGAGGTGACTCAGCCAGCATCCGCTTTGACCTTGCCGAACCTCGGCTAACTCGGCCCTTATACCCCGGAGTGACCCTACCCGGGGGTATCCCCCAACATTAGTCCCCGAAGCTGGTGCGGCCTTAGCGGCCTTGGTCGCTAAGGCCACATTAGGTTCATTCGTATTCGAGCCTCGGACGTTTAGTTCCGGGTTAACTTCTTGTCTTGGATTATATGGATTTACGTTCCCTTCGCACGTTCCAAGTTTTCACTTGCTGGCCGGGTTACCATTGTAGCTCGGATCCTATGGTTTTACTTTCCCTCTGCACATTTCAAGTTTTCACTTGTCGGCCGGGTTACCATGGAGGCTCGGATCCAGGACTTGCTTCCTTCTCTCATACGCCAACCCACGTAAAGGTTAATCATTACGTTGCCTCATTTTAAGGGCCTGCACTGTAGCTGTCGCAGTAACTGTCAGTGATTACTGTGCGTGGGTTACGTCACGCCTGTCTCCTCGTTTACCGCAACTGCACGTCGCGTCATGGGATCATATTTACTCTGTGGCCTCTGCTGTGGCTTCTCTCTGATTGGCTAATGCCGGTGATACACGCCACGGCGTGGCTTTCCGGTAGCGATCCCACTTATCACCATGCGGCGATTAAATAGGGGCGCGCCCCTTAGCACTTTTCCATCTCCGCGCCCCTTCGCCCGTTCCTCTTCTTATTCCTCGCGACCATGCCACCGCCAGTGCCCGTTGCAGCAGCGCCGCTGCCGCACCTTCTCCGTGCCTCCGCACCGCAGCCACCGCTGCACAACTGCTTAGCCACGGGTCCTTGTCAATCTAGACCGCAGAGCCCCGCTGCCGCCAGCTCCAGCGAGGACAGCGGATTCGAGATGACGGAGGAGGACCTCATCATCGTCGAGCAGGAGATGGAGGAGGACGCCGGCCATGGCGGAACGGCGTGGGCGGTTCGTGGAGTCTGCCAGACGACATCGATCGGCTCTACCGGACCCGGCGATTCCGCCGCGGCATCGCCGCTCGTCTCCCTCCTCGGAATTGGCCCCCTCACCCAATCCGGGTGAGTTCGTTGTTTTCCTATCCCATTTCCAACGGGGATTTGGTCTTCCTGTGAGTGATTTCTTCCGGGACTGGGTCCGGACCTATCACCTGCAACCACATCATCTCCCGGTGAACGCCATCACCTCTCTGTCTGCTTTCGTCTCTTCGATCGAGGGCTACACCGGACTATGGCCCACGAAGGAGCTGTGGATCCGGTTCTTCGGCCTCCATCGCAACGTCGTCCCCAACATCCACGTCGAGTCGGAGGACAAGCAGCTCACTTAGTTTGGAGCTGCCTCGATCTCGCTCCGGAGATTTTCAATCTTTCCCCGGGTCACTGGGCTTGACTCCTGCAAAGGATGGGCCCGGACCTTCTTCTACGTCCGGAACGAAGGCACTGAAGACTTGATCCGGTTGCTGCCCTACGCTCTGGGTCCCCCGGACACGGATTTCTGGGAGAAGGTCGACAAAAAACCTACAGCTCTGGCCAACCAAGTCCACAAAAGGTTCGCGGAGCTGAAGAAGCTCGGATTGCGCAACGAAGATGCCATGATCACATTCGTGCGCAACCGAATCTCTCCCCTCCAGCGGCGCACTCACAAGTTGTGCCATATGAGCTTCAGCCGCGACCCCAACCGAACCTCCTCGTTCGAGTTGAGCAATACGGAGATCTTCCGCCGGGTCAAGGCTCTTTTCACCACCCATAAGGATTTTTCCATCGAATGGACGTGGGGAATCGAGAATTAATGCCGTGATAGGCTCCCTCTCGCGGTAAGCTTCGCGGGGTAAACTTATTTCGGATCAATTACGTGTCGGTTCTTATCATATTTTTGACTCTGCTCCTTGTGCTTTTTTCTCAGTTGTTTCTCCAACAAACCCCGAGGATGGTATTGATCCGACCCTTAAGTGGGCCCCGGACCGAGAAATCCCGGATGAGGAGGAGCCGGACCAGGAGATGTTCCTCCCCACAACCGACGCCACCAAACGACCCAGCGGTAAATTCTCTTCTCTTAGAGATTGGCCCGACGATGAGGATGACTCGGATATCGACATGATTGAACCCGTTGAGGCCGTCCCTCTTTCTTTTTCCTTCCCGGCATCAGCTAACCCCGGTGGGCACTGTAGGGGTTCGTAGCATGGAAAACAAAAATTTTCTATCGCATACAAACAAACAAGCCAAGATCTATCTACTAGATTGTAGCAACGAGTCGATAGAGGAACTTACCCTCGAATATTCCAAAGCGATTAACGAGAGAAGATTCTCGTGGGTGATGTAGTCGTACACTTGCCGATCTCAAGATCGCGTAGACGATCCTTCCGGCGCTGCGTTCCGGCAGCGCTCCCGCAGTCGGTCACGTCGCGATTTCGATGAAGACCTTCCTCTCCCTTGTTCCAGCAGGCAGTGGAGGTTGTAGCACTCTCCTAGCAATTCCGGCAGCACAACGGCGTGGTACCGGAAGTAGAGGGGAGATCTCGCAGGGCTTCGCCTTAAGCCGGAGCGAGTATGGTGGAGTATGAGAGAGCTCCTCGACGATCTAGGTTTTAGACACACCAAGGAGGAGGTGCTAGAGCCGGCGGCTAGGGTTTGGGGCACCCCAAGTCGGCGGCTAGGGCAACCCTGGGAGGTGGCGGCAGCAGCAGAAGGTGGTGGCGCCAATCTAGGGTTTTGGAGGAGAGGTACTTGTGTGCTAGGAGGGGCAGCCCTGCCCCTCCCTTTATAGGTGGAGGCGGCCAAGGGAGGAGTCCCTCCCCAACTCGGCTTGGAGGTGGGCCGGCGGTTGGAGGAGGGAATCCCTCCCCAACTCGGTTTCCCACTCCTCCTCCTCTTTCCAAAACTTGCCGTTTGACTTTCAAACTGGCTGTTTGACTTTTTCAATTTAGGATTTAAATAAACCCTTTATTTTGGACAGCAATGACACCTAGTACATGACGCAATCATTCAAACTTATAATGACACATTCATGTACCCTTCCCCCTTCCGGAGTGCCGGACATTCCGGAACATTCTAGAACATTCCCGATGAAAACACCGGAACCATTCCCCAACTCCGAAACGGGACTTTCCTTATATGAATCTTATTCTCCGGACCATTCCGGATCTCCTCGTGATATCCCGAATCCCATTCGAGACTCCGAACAACATTCGGACTCTTACTCATCATTCCATAACTACTCAACAACATCAAATCCTTAAGTGTGTCTCCCTACGGTTCGTGAATTATGCGGACATGATCGAGACACTTCTCCGATCAATAACCAATAGAGGAATCTGGAAATTCATATGGCTCCCACATATTTCTACGATTACTTTGCGATCGAATGAACCACTTACATACGATACCAATTTCCCTTTGTCTCACGATAGTTTACTTATCCGAGGTTATGATCGTCGGTATCTATGCATACCTAGTTCAACCTCGTTACCGATAAGTACTCTTTTCTTGTTCCCGTGGTATGTGATCCCTTGTGAGCTAGTCACATGCTTGCAAGCTAATTGGATGACATTCCACCGAGAGGGCCCAGAGTATATCTATCCGTCATATGGATGGACAAATCCCACTCTTGATCCATGTGTCTCAACCAATACTTTCCAACACTCAATGCCACCTTTATAGCCACCCTTACGGTGTGGTGTTTGATGTCATCAAAGCATCCTTCCGTAAAGGTGATATGCATAATCTCATGGTCGAAGGAATTAGGTTACTATGTATCAGAAAGCTTATAGCAAATGAACTATATTAAATGACTTGATCTTTATGCTACGCTTAACTATAGGAGTATGTCCATCACATCATTCTCCTAATGATATGACCCTGTTGTTAATAACATCTCTATGTTCATGATCAGGAAACCATGATCATATATTAACCAACAAGCTAGTTTAACAAGAGGCTTTACTAGGGACTCTTTTATGTTTACAAATCACACAAGTATTAATGTTTCCGGTTAATACAATTATAGCATGGTATGTAAACATTTATCATAAGTATGAAGATATGATAATAACCACTTTATTATTGCCTCTTGGGCATATCTCCAACAGTCTCCCACTTGCACTAGAGTCAATAATCTAGTTTCAAACCTTTGTGTATTCAACACCTATGGCTTTCTGGTGTTGTATGTACACGATTGCTAGTGGTCAACTGATCTCCGGATCTGACACTTCCAGGTCCGTGTGTAATTGCATGTCTTTGCGTCCCTACGCATCACTCATTCTCTAATGAGATGGCTTCGTACAAATTTGGTCCTTTGGTGTGACCTTTAGTTCTTTGGGGTTAAAACATGTTGATAATATTGTCGTACAATATATCTTCATAGTATTATCCCGCTGTGAACTACACCTAGTTTGATAACAAACTACTTGACACAAATGCCCTCTTTTGCTGCTAAAATAGCAGTCATACATTTAGCCTTTTGTTGTAGTATCTGTCACAATGTCTTTAACTTTGGAACTCATCCAAATCCATTATGGAACTCACTTTCCATTATATTGTGCCACCTTTAGTTTAGATTGAGATAAGATTAATTTGTACTTTGTGACAAAACTAGTATCAATGTAGTACTTTTACAATGAACTAACCATCTATTTGTCACTTCTACAAATAATATACTCTTAGTTCTTTCAAAAGATCATAAGAATATCCTAACTATTGTCCAATGATCATCTTATGAATTATTCTAGTATATGCTCATAACATTCAGAGCATAGGACATATCTGGATTTGTACATATCACAGTATGATTGATATAAATACTCTTTGTGATTTCATACATCAAGTATCAATCTATACTTGAATCTATGTTTCACTTACCAAGTGTCAATACACTTGAATATATCATCAATATTGAACTCATTCAATCTTTTCTGTGTGACAAGAACCTTTCTTATAGTTTCTATATTGAACTCATTCAATACATCATCTATGTACTTTCGGCACAACCATATTAGCATCTATTGATGCCAAATATTTGGGTTTTGCCTAAGTCTTTCATCAGGATGAAATTCTTAATATGTGTTAATAAAAGATACATCATTTCTAATCAACAATATGTCGTCCACATAATGTATTAGAAATATGTCTTAGCGCTCCCACTTAATTTCTTGCAAATGCAAGCATCTTCATTGTCTCCGATGAAATTAAACTCTTTTAACAGTTTCATCATAGTGAAGATTCCAACTCCGCTATGCTTACTTCAACCATTGAAGTTTGCATATGCATTTATCATCCTTTGAATTAACAAAACCCTTTGGACCGTGTCATGCACACGTCCTAGGTAACCCTTCTATTAGAAGAACTTGTTTTGTTTGTTCAACTACCACATAACAAAATTATATGTAGTGGTTGCTACATTAATCCGTCTAGACTAAATATCGCTATGAAAGATCAAATCTTGTCATAGTCAACCTTTGAACATTTTGTGAACTCTTTCCCAACATGTCGACTATTTCATAGATGTGAAACATCCATGTCTACTTCTTTATAGATCCAAACACAACTGTAAGGTCTTACACCTTTCTTGAGGGTCCTTCAAGTTCAAAACTTGATTTCTCGTGTATGGAACTATCACGGATTTTATGGCTTCAAGCCATTTGACGGAGTCAGGGCTCATCATCGCTTCTTTGCATGTAGTCGGATCATTATTGTCAAATAATGATTTAACTCTCAAATCTTGGTATTCGATTGTTCATCCGACCTACTTGTTTCAATAGGAACTTAGATCTCAATGACCACAACCTTTGAGGTACGTGAGCCATGAGCATTATTGCTACCTCCGGAACACTTTTCGGCGCTGCGCAACTCTGCACATATAGCTAAGGTTCCTTTAACCTTATCAAAGTTCTATTGTCCTCCCACTTATCTTTTCACGAAAAATTCCTTCTCAAAGAAACTTGACGTTCTAAGTGACAAACACTTTTGTCTCCGGTGTTTATGGAGGAATACTTAACAGTAATACAAAGACAGGTTTATTCGACTTTGGTTGCAAACATCTTTCTTATGCATAGCATACCAATGTTTAAGAAAGGACTACTTGGGTTTTATCCCAAACCATAACTTTATATGGTGTCATTTCAGCGGATTATGATGGAGCACTTTTCAGTGGAAAACGGTAGTCTCTAAAGCTTTTAATCTTTAAAATATAATGGCAGTTCTATGAATTACACCTTTGATCTTACCATGTCAAACAAGGTTTTAATTACATATCTCGAACGCTCCATACTCTTATGGTGTTTCGGGAAATGCAAATCCATAGAACGATTCCTTAAATCTTAGGTATTATGCTAAACTTGTAACTCAAATATCTTCCTTTATGATCTTTATCATAAACTATTTATATTCTTATTACAACGATTTTGCACTTCATCTTGAAAGACTTTGAACTTTTTCAAATGTTTCATACTCCATCCTTATTAAGTAAATATTCATATATTCACTCAAATTTTTGGAGAAAGCATATGAAGTTGAAATCCATCGCTCTTGACTACATATAATGGATTTCATACAACAATATGTACAAGTTCCAATAAGCTAGTCATTCGTTCCCTTTTGGCCTATGAACGAAGTTTTAATTATCTCTAGGAAAGTTTCATAAGCGTCATGTGATCAAAAATCAAAAGACTCCAAAATTCCATCCACATGGAGTTTCTTCATGTTTTCTTTCCAATATAATTTAAATGGCGATGTCACTTCCTAAGTGATCTTTTAATCAATTTGTCTTTTGACATTTTTAGCACTAGTTTTATGGATGTGATTTCTCCAACGAGATTTGTGAATCATCCATCTTTTATGGATTACGGCAATTATTTGAACAACCCTTTTATTCTCATAATACCTGATAAAACAAATCTTGAAGGCAAGCTTTGATGTTTAACGAGCAACACAATAACCCTTTATTTGTTCTTGATGAACATCATCACATATTCTTTTGCTAGTCACTTAGGCCATTGTAGTTCATGAATTGTGTTGTTTCGTATGACGATTCACACCAACAAATTCAGTATCAAATACTTAAGAACCACATTGTGTAATAAGCAAAGAATATAGCCATAACATGTATATCATCTATATACTTAAACTGAACAATTCTAGTCTTTTCTTTTCTGCCATATATTTATGAGATTCTCTTTCAGTATTTCCTTTTCTGTTTGAAAGAATCTATCAACATCAATAGTGGAGTCATACATATGACACATAGTCCAAAGCGTGTATAATTAAATACCAATGTCTTTGGACTTGCACTTTGAAGTAGATCACCATCATCAAATGTTTGGTGTTCTATCAAATTCCTTTCTTTAGTAATCTATTGGTGTAGTAAACACTTTACCTACATCAAATATTCACCCTTATCATGGAATTATCCATGATCAAGCTACTTTTAGCTTATAACGGTGAACTGCGAGTATAATGTTGCTCTCCAAAACATTTTGGAGGATTAGGACAACTAGTGTCTTCAACCTTTTGCAAATTCTCATCAAATACGAGAACATGACTTTTGCCATATTATACTCTATCATGTTGCAACCAAAACTTTGTTTCAGATATCACAATATCTTCCACACATCATGGTTTCTGAAACAACTCTTTCAGATCCTAGATAACCTTGATATTAAGACAATCCTTTGAATATCAAGAATCATGGAGACAAACACGATACGCATACACTAACACTTGGAATTGTCACTCTTGATTTAATACCAATTATTAAACTTCATGGAGTAACCGGAACTTACTGAAAGTTTGCAATAGGACTTTTAAACTTTAAATTAACACTACAAAAACAATACGATACCAGTTCGTAAAGTAACTAACCAGAATTCTATAGTTCTATCATCTCAATTATAACTAAGCGCAAGGTGGTAAACGGATGCCAATGACTACAACAACTATGCAAATTCACTTTGATCTAATTTATGATAAATTGAGTTCTAATTAATAATTAAATTAATATAGGTGAACTCCCACTCAAAACAACATCCCTCACATTGTTTTAGTGATCACACGAACCAAATCCACCACATCAAAACTGATCATCACGAGAGTTGATGTAGCTTCAATGGCGAACAATCAACATGTTCATCATATCTACTATATGACTCATGCTTTACCTTTCGGTGATCCGTGTTCCTGAGACCATGTCTGTACATGCTAGGCTCGTCAAGATCAAACCTTAGCTTCCGCATAAGCAAATCTGGATTGCTTACGTTGTATACACTTGCGGAATCTAACACACCCGATCATCACGTGGTGCTTCGAAACAACAAGCTTTAGCAACGGTGCATACTAAGGGTGAACACTTTAGAACTTGAAATTTATGTGCATGAGGGATCATCTTATAATGCTACCATCGTCTACTAAGCAATACAAGATGCATAAAGGATTAACATCACATGCAATTCATAATATGTGATATGATATGGCCTTTCTTCTTTGTGCTTCTGATCTCCATCTTCAAGCACGACCATGATCTCCATCATCACTGGCATAGCATCAAGGTCAATGACGCTTCTTCATGGTTGTCGTCCACCAGCTTCAACTATTACAACTACTTTGAATAGACACGCGGGTCTTAACATAAATTAAAGACAACCATATGGCTCCTGCCGGTTGCCAACTTACAATAAGGAACATTGCATACATCAAATATAATCACAATCATGGCCATATCACATCAGACACCCCTGCAAAACAAAGTTAGACGCCTCTACTTTCTTTGCATATTTTACGTGGTTTGGGGCTTTCAGTAAGTGTCGTTCTAACTTACGAACAAGAACCACAACATTGATACTAGTATTGTTAATCACCCGTTGTAAATTGGATCTCCACTATGCTGGGAGAAACAGGCACCCGCAAAGCCACTTATGCAATACAAGTTGCATGTCAAGCGTGGAGCAAGTCTCATGAACAATGTCATGTAAGGTTAGCCCGGGCCGCTTCATCCCAACATCCCGCAAGATGCAAAGTACACAAGAATCAATCGACAATAAAAACATCAACGCCCACAATGACCATTGTGTTCTACTCGTGCAACAGATCTACATATAGACACGGCTCTGATACCACTGTAGGGGTTCGTAGCATGGAAAACAAAAAAATTCTATCGCATACAAACAAACAAGCCAAGATCTATCTACTAGATTGTAGCAACGAGTCGATAGAGGAACTTACCCTCGAAGATTCCAAAGCGGTTAACGAGAGCAGATTCTCGTGGGTGATGTAGTCGTACACTTGCCGATCTCAAGATCACAGAGACGATCCTTCGGCCATGCGTTCGGCAGCGCTCCATGATCGGTCACACGTTCGATACTGATGAAGACCTTACTCTCCCTTGTTCCAGGCAGCGGAGGTTGTAGCACTCTCCTGCACCTGACAAAGACAACGTGGTACCTAAGTAGAGGGAGATCTCAGAGGCTTCGCCTAAGCCGGAGCGAGTATGGTGGAGGTGAGAGCTCCTCGGCGATCTAGGTTTTAGACACACCAAGGAGGAGGTGCTAGAGCCGGCGGCTGGGGTTTGGGGCACCCCAAGTCGGCGACTAGGGCAACCACAGGGAGGTGGCGGCATCGAGGTGGTGGCGCCAATCTAGGGTTTTGGAGGAGAGGTACTTGTGTGCTAGGAGGGGCAGCCCTGCCCCTCCCTTTATAGGTGGGAGGCGCGGCCAAGGGGAGGGGAGTCCCTCCCCAACTCGGCTTGGAGGTGGGCCGGCGGTTGGAGGAGGGAATCCCTCCCCAACTCGGTTTCCCACTCCTCCTCCTCTTTCCAAAACTTGCCGTTTGACTTTCAAACTGGCCGTTTGACTTTTTCAATTTAGGATTTAAATAAACCCTTTATTTTGGACTACAATGACACCTAGTACATGATGCAATCATTCAAACTTATAATGACACATTCATGTACCCTTCCCCCTTCCGGAGTGTCGGACATTCCGGAACATTCTAGAACATTCCCGATGAAAACACCGGAACCATTCCCCAACTCCGAAACGGGACTTTCCTTATATGAATCTTATTCTCCGGACCATTCCGGATCTCCTCGTGATATCCCGAATCTCATTCGAGACTCCGAACAACATTCGGACTCTTACTCATCATTCCATAACTACTCAACAACATCGAATCCTTAAGTGTGTCTCCCTACGGTTCATGAATTATGCGGACATGATCGAGACACTTCTCCGATCAATAACCAATAGAGGAATCTGGAAATTCATATGGCTCCCACATATTTCTACGATTACTTTGCGATCGAATGAACCACTTACATACGATACCAATTTCCCTTTGTCTCACGATAGTTTACTTATCCGAGGTTATGATCGTCGGTATCTCTGCATACCTAGTTCAACCTCGTTACTGATAAGTACTCTTTTCTCGTTCCCGTGGTATGTGATCCCTTGTGAGCCAGTCACATGCTTGCAAGCTAATTGGATGACATTCCACCGAGAGGGCCCAGAGTATATCTATCCGTCATATGGATGGACAAATCCCACTCTTGATCCATGTGTCTCAACCAATACTTTCCGAACACTCAATGCCACCTTTATAGCCACCCTGTTACGGTGTGGTGTTTGATGTCATCAAAGCATCCTTCCGGTAAAGGTGATATGCATGATCTCATGGTCGAAGGAATTAGGTTACTATGTATCAGAAAGCTTATAGCAAATGAACTATATTAAATGACTTGATCTTTATGCTACGCTTAACTATAGGAGTATGTCCATCACATCATTCTCCTAATGATATGACCCTGTTGTTAATAACATCTCTATGTTCATGATCAGGAAACCATGATCATATATTAACCAACAAGCTAGTTTAACAAGAGGCTTTACTAGGGACTCTTTTATGTTTACAAATCACACAAGTATTAATGTTTCCGGTTAATACAATTATAGCATGGTATGTAAACATTTATCATAAGTATGAAGATATGATAATAACCACTTTATTATTGCCTCTTGGGCATATCTCCAACAGGCACATCCACGAGGATCCTCCACTTGCCACGGGCGAGCCTATTCCGGTGGCGTCGAAGAAGAAGTGCAGATCTGCGTCAAGTTCATCTTCCGAACATTCTCAGCCTACCAAAAGGCAAAAGAAGGCCGGAGACAAGACTGCCTCCAAACGGGCAGGCAAAGCCCCGGCACGGAGGGCCCGAAAACCTAAGGAGGCCGAGACCTCGGATGCGTAAGTCATTTTTCACTGCGCAATACACTTCTCCCTGCATCGGGGTAATTTCACTCCTGACATTATTTTCTTTTGCAGGGCTCCTGTGGAGGTCCCTCAGAGCAGATCGAGCATCTCTTATCCCCTTCGGTCCGGTCCTTCCCCTCTTCGTGACGACGAGTCACGCCCGCTGAGCCCTATTCCGGAGGGCTCTGCGGCCGCTCTGGGTTCCGCAGTACCTCCTTCAGAGGAACGCGACCTCGGATCGGGAGGGGTCAGATTGGCCGAGGCAACGGCGTCCATCACTTCGGCATTGCCACAACCAGCAACCACCAAGTCTACTGCAATTCCAGCAACAGCAGCAGCTCCGGCGCCAGCCACCAAACCAACGCCTATCCCAGCTCCGAAGAAACCAACAGCAGCTCCCAGTCCTGCCACCAAAGCTCCCGTGCCAAGTTCGTCTGCCTCATCCGAGTCATCCCAAGCTCGGCAAGGAACCACTCCAGCGGCTTCCAAGGGCAAATCCACTATGGTCACATCCTCCCAGCAAGCCAAAGGCAAGTCTACTTCCGTCGAGGCCGGGCAGCGAACCTTGTCGTCAATGCTTCCAAAGAAGTCACCAGCAGCGACGGATCCTCCTGTCGAGCCAGCCGATTCACAGCAGATGGTTCTTCACACCAGCCCAGCTCTTGCCCTGATTGAGAGGAAGGAAGCTCACGCAAAGGGCTTGGTGGTACCCTCCGAGCCTTATCGAGTTCGTTATGAACTGGAATAAGGCGGAGTTCGTCTACAACGACGATCTCCCGGAAAAGTTCGGCCCCGCTGAATTTTCCGCTCAGATGAATACCGCCGCCAAGGCCATTAACCTCGTTGGGCGAATGATGGAGGTACGTCGTTTCTTCTTTACATGTTGTAGATAATAACCATTAGTCCCCGAGCCTCCGGCGGAGTAACTTGTTACTCGGCCGGATGCTCATTAGAAGATCAACGTAGCGGCATGTAAACTTCACATATGCACACACCTAGAGCCGGGTTAAGTTCCACTTGGCCCGGATCTCGTATACTTCGAATATGCACACACCTAGAGCCAGGTTAAGTTCCGCTTGGCCCGGATCTTGTATACTTCGAATATGCACACACCTAGAGCCGGGTTAAGTTCCGCTTGGCCCGGATCTTGTATACTTCAAATATGCAACAAACTAACTTTACACTCATGTACCTTTGTCAGGTAACTACCAATCGCCGGAGCGCCGAATTTCAGCGCCTGCTTGATACCCACAAGATCTTGCGCGCAAAACATGTTGCACTTGGCGCGGAGCATGAAAAGAGGGGTAATTTCCTCTCTCGACACCTCTCCGTTTCATTTGTTTCTGCCGGACTAACCTCCTTATTTGGTTTTTTGCAGCTGGGGTGGAGGCTGAAAACAAAATTATGCGGAAGAACTTGGAGGAAATCCGAGGTATGTTCTCTTTCGGCCAACGTTGTTGTGTTTTCCATTCCTTCTTCTCTTTGGCTCGGCAAACATTCACTCCTCGGCTTTGCCGGGTCAACATACTATTTCAGCATCGCTTGAGGATAGTGTGCCCATGCCTGATATGATGCTGCATTTTCTCGAACAAGCACGACAGCATCAAGCCGAGCTGAAGAAAAAGAACGATGAGCTTGCCCTCCTACGGACCAAGGACGACGAAATAGCCAAACTCAAGGCCGAGATGGAGAAGATGAAGGCCCAACACAGAACCGAACTCCAAAAAGTTGGCCAGAACTTCACCGAAGAGCGTGAGCGCTTTACCCTTTAGATCTCCAAGGACCAGGACCTGCTTAAGGAATCCGAGGTCCAGCTTGGGTCAGCGCTCGCTGAGCTTGAACAACTTCGCCAGAGACGCGACAGTTGTATCAAGGAGTTGACCCGGATCCATCGTCATATCTCACGTAAGTTTCTTCCCCTTATCCGACATAGTTTTCCGGGTTAGCTCATATGCCTTTGCTTCAGCATCTTCCCTTTCCTTATTTTTAGATCACTTTCCGGAGGGTACTCCCATCGCCAGTGCTGTCGTTGCCAAATTCCGCCGAGAGAGGGGTACTCCCGTCGCTCCTGATGGTGAGAGCGTCCCCTTAGACATGGAGGACCTGTTGGTCAGCGTGTCAGCTCGGGTGGAAACCATCAAGAACTATGGGAAAGATCTCCTCGACGTTGCGGTCCGGATCTACAACACTTTCTGGCCAAGCGAGAGCGCTCCGAAAAGGATCACACTCCTTGCTGAGAAGCTATTGGAAATCGAGACACAACTTGATCTCTGGAGAGAATCCGCCGGGCGTGCCGCAGCAGATACCCTCCTCCATCATATCCTTACATGGTACGAGAAGATCGACCTGAGCCTCCTCACACGCCGGCGCACCGGATCCAAATGGACCGATGATCCGGAGTGGGTAGCTCGGCGCCAGGCTTGCGCCTATAGCCTTGACGAATATTCTCCCATCCATGACTGGGTTGAGGGGCCGAGCTTTCTGGAATCTGGCGAGGACGAGCAGATGGAGAACGTGGAGGATGGGTCGGGCGAGGATGGAGAAGATGCTGCTTCAGATATTGAAGACAGTGATGATGATGCCGAACTTCCTCCTCCTGCTGCTCCTTAGTGGAAAAAACTTGAAAATTTATCAGATCCCCGGTATGCCGGGTGCAATTGTATGCTGAATACCTGATATTTTGATACTATGCTTGTATGCTGGATTAACTTGGGCGTAGTCCCCGAGTTTCATTTTCTTGTTCGTTCAATTCTCCGGCTCGATCCGTGCCTACCTTGATTTGGTTTTACGACTTATGAATCCGAGCCCCAAGAATCGTTTTAACAATACTTAGAAACTGTGAGGCTTGGCTCAAAATAACTCAACATAATAATTTGAAAGTAAATACGGGGTTAGTCCAAAAAAACAAACGTTAGCTGGAATAAGTTCGCTTCCTTAGTGGTTTTTCATGTGCTACGCAATTCCAAACTTGTTCCCTTGCTTGCCATGAAGCCAATTCTTGTTGGACAGCAGCAAGTCGAAGGGTTGGGTTTTTGGTGCTCACACATTACTAATCCGGGTTAAGTGAAACGAGTCATTCCAGCTAATGCATAAAAAGCAACAACAATCATTTCAAAGGCAGTCCCCGAGTTACTGCTCAAGGCTCCGCTATTTCATTGATAAGCTCATTTCCGACATACATACCGACATATGAGATGACTCGGATACATACACTTCTTAGCTAAGTGTAGAAGGGACGAAGTAGTGCTACATTCCATGGTCGCTTCGATTCCTCTCCGGACCTATCCGCCTTGTTCTTTTCCTATGGCTTCGCATCTATAAGATAGTAGGAATCATTGTGCAATGCTTTGCTCACAATAAATGGTCCTTCCCATGGGGGGGATAATTTATGCATGCCAGTGGTACGCTGTACCAATCGGAGCACCAGATCGCCTTCCCGGAAGACTCGGGGGCACACTTTCCGGCTATGATAGCGTCGGAGATTTTGCTGATATATGGCGGATCTGGATGCTGCCTTCTCTCGCTTCTTCCAGATCAACATCATTTTGCGGGCTTCTTGCACTTGCTTCGTGTATTGGGTGACCCTAGGCGAATCATGCTCTATGTCGGCTGGTAATACCGCCCCATATACCAGAAAGAACGACGTGTAGCCTGATGATCGATTCGGAGTTGTTCTTAAACTCCACAATACCGCTGGTAGTTCTTCTATCCAGCACCCCGCTGATCTTTGCAGCGGCTCAATGAGCCGGGGTTTTATCCCGGATAGCACTAATCCGTTGGATCTTTCCACTTGTCCGTTCGATGCGGGGTGGGCTACCGAGGCTACGTCGAGTCGGATTTTCTTGTCTCGGCAAAAGCGCGCAAATGCTCCTTCCGCGAAATTTGTTCCATTGTCAGTTATAATGCTGTGTGGATAACCGTACCTCAAGATGATGTCTTTGAGAAACGTCACGGCCGTAGCTCCATCACATTTTCTTATAGGCTTCACTTCGATCCATTTTGTAAACTTGTCCACCATGACCAGAATGTGTGTCATGTTTCCTCTTGCTGGTTTGAACGGGTCAACCATAACCAAGCACCACATAGCAAATGGCCATGTAATTGGTATGGTTTTGAGTTCCGACATAGGCATATGTGTCTTGGTGGCGTACCTTTGACAACCATTGCATTTTCTCACCAGATCTTCTGCTTGCTCCAAGGCACTTGGCCAGTAGAATCCATGCCGGAACGCCTTTGCCACTAAGGCCCGGGATGAGGCATGATGCCCGCATTCTCCTTGGTGTATGTCTCGGAGGATATTAAGTCCTTCTTCCAGGTCAACACACCACTAGAGGACATTGGTTACACTCCGTTTGTACAGCTTGGAATTGATGATTGTGTAAGCTTTGGCTCTCCTCTGAGTTTGCCTGGCTAGCACTTCCTCAGTGGGTAACGTTCCACCTTTCAAGAATTGGTATATAGGCAGTGCCCAAGCTGGTATCGCTCGCGCAGGGAACATATCCTCATCAATTTCCATCCGATCCACCGGCATAACTTCAGCTGGATCACGCTGAACAGTCCCCGGGTTTGCCGAGGTAGTCCCCGGGTTCGGCGTGCTACCTCCCATGTCAATGTCCATGGGCTCAGCTCTGGATTCCGTGTTTTCCGGGACATAGATAGAGTCGGTTCTTGGGGACGGCCTGATAGATGGTTTTCTGAGGTGCTCCAGTGCTACGCCTGGTGGAATTGCCTGTCGGGTCGATCCGAGCTTTGACAGCATGTCGGCAGCTTCGTTTTCCACGCGAGGTACATGGTGAAATTCGCATCCCTCAAAGTAACCCGATATCTTCTGCACATGAAATCTGTATAGTGCCATGTTTGGATCCAAGGCGTCCCACACTCTGGACACTTGCTGTATTACTAGATCCGAGTCGCCAAAGCATATTATCCGACGTATGGCAATCTCCTTTGCCACTTTGAGACCATGCACAAGAGCCTCGTACTCAGCGACATTGTTTGATGCCGCGAAATGGATCTGCAATACGTACTTGAGCTGATCCTTCTTTGGCGAGGTAAGCACAACCCCGGCACCTAACCCGGTTTTGGTTTTCGATCCGTCAAAGTGCATCCTCCAGTAGTTCGGATCTGGCGGCGGTGGTTCGAATTGTACCTCGGCCCAATCCACGAAAAAGTCCGCCACAGCCTGAGACTTGATCGCTTCTCTCCTATCATACCGCGGTGCGTAAGGTGCTAGCTCAATCGCCCATTTCGCAATTCTGCCATTCGCATCTTTGTTACCCATTATCTCGGATATGGGGGCTTCGCATATCACTTTGATGGGATGCTCCTCAAAGTAGTGCTTTAACTTCTTTGCCGCCATATAAACACCGTATGCCACCTTTTGAAAATGCGGGTAGTTCTGTTTTGAGGCAGACAACACCTCGCTCAAGTAATACACTGGCCTCTGCACTGACTTACCCTCTTCATCACGCTCCACTACAATCACTGCACTTACAACTCGGTTGGTTGCGGCTATGTAGAGCAACATTGGCTCCTTTGACAGTGGAGAAGCTAACACGGGTGCAGTGGCCAACATCTTTTTTAAGTGGGCAAAAGCTTCATCGGATTGCGACGTCCAAACGAATTTATCTGACTTTTTCATGAGTTGGTAGAGAGGCAGTGCCTTTTCCCCTAACCGACATACAAACCGACTCAACGATGCCAGGCATCCAGTGAACTTCTGGACATCGTTGAGACACTTCGGCAGCTCCATTCGTTCGATGGCTCGGATCTTAGTAGGATTAACCTCGATACCTCGGCTAGAGACGAGAAATCCGAGTAATTTCCCAGCCGGGACACTGAAGGTACATTTCTCCGGGTTAAGCTTCATCCGGAATCTCCTCAAGTTCGCGAATGTTTGTCTTATGTCGTCAAGGAGCGTTGCGCTTTCCTTGGTCTTAATAACCACATCATCTACGTAGACTTGTACATTTTGACCTATTTGATCGTGCAAACATTTTGCATACATCTTTGGTACGTTACTCCTCCATTTCGTAAACCGAACGGCATAGTGCGATAGCAATAAGCCCCGTACGGGGTAATAAAGGCAGTTTTTATTTGATCATCCGGGTTCAGAGGTATCTGGTGGAAACCAGAATAGGCGTCAATGAATGACAACAGTTCACATCCCGGGGTAGAGTCGATGACCTGATCTATCCTCGGCAGTGGAAATGGATCTTTTGGACATGCCTTGTTCAGGTTCGTGTAATCGATACACATACGCCAAACCACTGCCACGTTCGTATCATCTTTCTTCTTTTCTACCAACACCGGATTAGAGAGCCAATCCGGATACAGCACTTCCATGATAAATCCAGCTGTTAGCAACCGAGCTATCTCGTCACCAATGACCTTTCTCCTATCCTCGGCGAAGCGTTGGAGAGGTTGCTTCAGCGGCCTTGCTCCTGGTCTTACGTTCAAAGAGTGCTCGGCCAACTCCCTCGGAACACCTTGCAAGTCCTGTGTGGACCAAGCAAAAATATCCCGATTCTCAAGAAGGAAGTTGATGAGCTCGCTTTCCTATTTGTCAGTTAACCCGGCACCAATTGTTACGGTACGCTCCGGAAACATGTTATCCATTCGAATCTTCTTGGTGTCCTTCGCGGCTTGAAACGAAACGCTTCCATGCGGGTTACTTAACGCCGGCATATACTGCTGCGTGGAGTGAGCTAATGCCGCCACCTCTTGGATTTTCTTTTCTCTTGCGCAATCACGAGTGACTCGGCTAGGTTAGACCCGACTGAGGCGCACTCAATAGAACGTTGGAAATCCCCAGCGTTAGTAATTGCTCCATTTGGCCCGGGCAACTTCATTTTCAGATAACTAACGTGGCAACTTGCCATGAATTTGCTCAGTGCTGGTCTACCGAGTAATGCATGATACGCGCTCTCCAAGTTCACCACCTCAAACTCCAGATTCTCAGTTCGGCAGTTATCCCTCGTACCGAATAGCACGTCGACCCGGACTTTGCCTATGGGCTCACAGGAGATGCCTGGTACGATACCATGGAAAGTTTTTCTTGTAGCCTGGAGCATGTTCTCCGAGATGCCCAACTTGCGTATCGTATCCGCATAGATGATATTAATGCTACTTCCATTGTCGATCAGTACCTTGGAGAACCTCACATTAATGTTTGGTCCAATGAACGTCGGATCTAACACTAGTGCATACGAGCCCGGACTTGGCATAAGCTTGGGATGATCTTTGACGCTCCAGGTAATTTCCCGGACCGAACCAAGGCATGTACCTCGTCACTGCAGGCATAACCGCGTTAACCTCCATATGTCGGTGCTGCAAGCTCTTCCTATCTGTTTCCTCTGTTGTGAACACACAATAGCTCTGGTGATGTTCCCTGTACTCATTCCTTCCCTCGTTTCTGGAGTACCTCTGATCCGGTTGTTGCTGGTTTTCCACCTGATGCACTGCATCCCTTCTCTCACTGTTGTCATACCTCGGTGGAGGGGGAGGCAACATTAGCTGTTGCGTGTTTGCTCCAGAGAGCAGTTGCTACCGGGGTAACTCCTGCCGAGGTTGATCATTCCGGGGTGCCTGAGCATTCCCCGAACCACCTTGTTCTATCTTACGCATCCACTCGCATTGCCTCGTTGTGTGACCCGCCGGGCTGTTCGGATTTGGCGTGTGAAATTTACACGGCTGGTCCAACATTGAAGAAGTGAGCTAAGTGTTAAAATTGAATTGTTTCTGTTTGAAATTATTTAATAGAGATGCTCAAAGTGAGCTAAGTGTTAAAATTTGAAGAAGTGACCATTAGCATATATGCTTTATATTTTGATTTTCTTTTGCTCTGGTTTGGTTTTGATTTGACTTAGGTGATATTGTTTTGATCTTTAAACCAATTCTCATCATTTATAACCAAAAAAACATGGCATATCATGCATTCACACATCATTAACAAACACATACTTGCATTCATAGTTTTTTTTAAATTAAAAGTTTTTGTTAACCCTAATTTTGATTGCTTGAAAATTGATATTCTCGTTTCAATATTTTTAAGATGTTACACCCAACCTCTCACCGGCCTCCACCACCCAACACCAACACAACACCAACACACGATACGCACTCACTCCCCAACACGACGCACCCTGACACGCACACACCCGACCGACCCACGGACACAACACACTCTAAACACTCAACACACGCAACACACACAGACGCACGCGAGCCACACACAACGCACGCACACAAGGACACCTACCTTGTCCCCAACCCCTCTCTGCTTCCTTCCACCGCCGCTAGGCTCTCTCCTGCCCCGAGCTCCTCCTCGCCCCGTATCAAGCTCCGCTGCCAGTAGCCGCTTCTCAGCAGCAGCACACCCCGCCTCTGCTCTACCCCAGACTCCAGTAGCGAGCTCTCCGCCGCCCGCTCGCCTTCCTCTCTTCTCCACCAAAGCCGGCCGCCACCTCCCTGCCGTCAACGTACGCGCCTCAGCAACAGTCCGGTGCTCTGTCTCGCCTCCCCGCATGATCCCCTCTCTGCAGCACCTAGTGACGCCCGCCTCTCCTCCTCGTGTTGCGGGTTTCGCAAGCGCCGCCCACTCTGGCTCTCCCCTCTCGCCGCCATGAATGTCAATCTCAATCCCCTCGAGCCCCTCCACCGCTGTTCTCCATAGGATGGCCGCTGTTTCCTATAGAGACCGTCGACACCAGCACATCCTCATCGTTACCGTGTCGTCAACCTAGCTACCTTGGGCCTCCTCTCCGACAACCCCGAGCTAGACCCTTGGTGCCTTCGTTGCCCTTCTCTAGACGCCAGCGCGAGCATCCCTGATGCCCTCTGTTGTGGATGGTGCTGCGACCCGTGACCTTGCTTCCTGCTTGTAGCCCGAACTCATCGTTCTCTGTGGCCAAGAAATACCTGCAGGTATCGCCATGCACGGCTTTGGGTTTGTGTTACCTGTGTGTGCACGCTTGGTGTCGAAGAGTCTTGGCTGCTCCTTGCTGCGCTTTAGTCCATGTGCTATTTTTTCCGGTGCCATGTTGGGCTTGTCCGTGTCAACAAGATCTCCGCGTGGTTCCCCAAATACGAGTGTGCCTTCACCAAAGATCTTCCGATGACCAACGAGAAATAACCGGGCCAAACACGGTGCCCCTCCAAGACCACCTACAATTGAAGAGGTACCCGAGGGTTTTTGAGAAGACACACAATATCTACTACACGGATCACGAAGACCCTGACGCCCAAAACCAAGTCCACCACTGACGAGCGAGATGGAATATAAAGTTCTCCTTCACGGATCCAAAGGCAAAACCTCGAAGAGTCTGAAGATTGTTCCCGGACCCGAGTTCTCTGTCACGGATGACAAGAGCTTCGACATGGACCCTAAAGACCCCGATCCTAGAATCCAAAGACCGAATCACGTCTTCTTCCTCTCCGATCTGAAGACCGATCTCGTCAAAACCGAACCATTCGAACCCCAAGATCTTCGAACCCCTAATGTGTGACCCCTATCCGCCCCTATTTTTGTGTATAAATGCATTATAACTTGTTGCATATTAAATCGTTAGTGCTTGCATACATATATTGTTGTTCGGGTTTAAATAGTGATTAATCTACTAAATAAATATGGAATATATGGGATTGCGATTTGTCTTGTCCCGGTTCCATTTAATATTGTGTAGCTTACCTATTACATCCTCTTGATATGACAAGTCATCATTTAAATTGTGGGGTAAATAAACAACTAGAACCATCTAATTAATTGTCGGGATATCGATTCCGCTTAATATTGCTAGATCGCATCGCATATTTCCATGCCATGCATCATATCATAAACATGCTAGATTTTCTACCGTAGTGTTAAATATTGCACTCGGTGTTTCTTGCTAGTACTTTGCTTCTTATCGGATAAGACGATGAGATGTTGTGAGGTTCGACAAGTTCTTTAGATATGTATCTTCAGCTATGGTTCCTAGGCAAGCATTCTCCCCCTGCTACCTATTTTTTCTTTATGGATTTAGTTATCTCTATTGCTATCCGTATTGCGATGATTTAGTTTTCGTACCATTCATATTTCGTATAGCCTATATTGCCTTGGTCACTTCCTCTTGCCAGTTGTTTTGATAAATAATTGTCCTTGCGAGTCGTAGTTGCTTGCTCAGGTGTTGGTTCAAGTCATTGAGTTCCACAGTTGTTGGGAGGTTGTCACATTCTTAATGGTGGAGATACTCATGGTTCTACTTACATCTTGATAATTAAAATGTTGAAAATAGATATAACTAATAAAGCAGCACCGATGGGCAATAATTGAGATATGACTTTGATCCCGCTCACTTGTGTCCACCTAGGACCTGAGTACTTGATGTCTGTTCCTTGACATCGCACTATCCATATGTGGGAGACTTTATGGATGCCCTTCGCCTAAGCTTGATTCACATCTTATTTCTTGCGGCCACAAACTAGTTTGGGGATTTACTACTATCTTATACTTATGCCATGATTTTCTGCTATACTTACTACTGTTGCTCGAGGAGAGGTTTACTACTGTACTGTTTAGGACTTGTGCCACATTTTTGTGGTATCGACAAGACCAATCACACATTTGGGTTCCTAGTCATTTATAGTTGTCACCACAAACCCTTGGTCCGTCTCGGAGCCCGGCCGACTTCGTTGTGGGTAGCTTAGTGGGGTGGCCCCTGAAATCATTTTCGAATCTCGTGAATGCTTTGTCGTGATGCCTCGTTGCTTTTCATTTGGTTTTTTCCCGAGGTTGATTGTGTGTGTGGTTCTATTTGTGCACCCCTGCAGGGTAAATCTTTTCGAAAAGTCGTGTCCGCGGTTATGGACTACTCGGAGTAGAATGTCTCGACCATAGACAACTCCAACTAAATTAGTGCTATAAATTTTACTCTGGTATGACTAGTAATCATCTCTACTACAACAGAATGGGTAATTAAAAGTGTCAATAGCTAGTGATATTAGGATGTATTAGGCTATCTATATCTGACTAGTAAGTATTGCAACTATAATGGAATGATTAATAAAATTTCCAACTATGTGAGTTCCTCAGAACGACTTCCTCGTTTGGTATCGAGGGGGAAACTGCAGGATGGGTTATGTTTGGAGTTAGTAGCAAGTCGGTTCCAAATAGGTCTCTCTTATCCCTCTCTAATATCCGACAGTTGTATCGAGTCTCTATGGTTGTTCAGTGCATGCTTTGTTGCTGCTTCAGTCCACCATACCCAAGTGAGAGCCTCTGAATTCTAAGACTCGTCGTGTACTGGCCTCAGTACTGACTGCTCCATTTTTCTTTTCCCTTTGTCGTCACCACTTTTGGTTTTATAGGTATGAGTTCTACGATGTTAGCAAGGTTACCCTTCCAGTTTGGCATGGGTAGGGTTATGGACGCCATTGGTTATTCTTCAGGACTCTTATTCCAATTTACATCTTATCCGTACTCAGATGTTGTATCGTTCTCAATGTGATTTGGATATTTATAATGTATATCTATATTCTTGACTCGTTGAGCCATTTTTGTATATATATGTACTTGTGGGTTCCATCGTGGATGATAGTGTAATGGTATTACTTCATTTTCCACCCGCACACAAGTGCTTGGTGGGCATCATTGAATCGTTTCTATGCTAGTTTTGCAGGAATCGCTGAAATATGCATAGGACCGATTCGAGGGTGTTATAGACTACATGCATTGGTAGTGGAAGACCTATCCTTTTGGTTGGCAAGGGCAGTTCAAATGGCATTTGGAGGGGTGCACCGTCATACTAGAGGTTGTTTCATCACATGATCTCTGGATTTGTCACTCCTTTTTGTATGGCTGGATCAAAAAATGATATCAATGTTGTTGGGTCTGCAGCATAGAAAACAAAAATTTTCCTACGGTGTGAACTACACGCCAAGATCTATCTACTAGGTACAAAGCAACGGGTGGACATACATCCAACGAGAACTTACCCTCGAAGACAACGAGTTTTGTTAACGAGTAGGAACTCGTGGTTGATGTAGTCGTACACTTGCCGATCTCAAGATCGTGAGGAAGTCCGAGCGCCGCAACTTAGCAGCGCATCCGTACTCGCACACACGTTCAAGCCACCGGACAACCTCCACCTCCTCGCTCCAGCGATCCAGCGGAAGCAGCAACTCCTTCCAGACAAAATGCCACCGGGAACATGTATCTCGCTAATCCAAGACCATGGGGGAATAATTCTAGAGGGGGAGAGAGATCCTTCACAAGGAGGTGTGAGGATGAAGGAGGGAATGGGTGGCCTTTTATAGGAGGAGGGGGTGCCCCTCCTCTCCATGGCCGGCGCATGGGGGGTGACCCCTCACCTCCCCATTCATGTGGTGGTAACCCCTCCACATTAAAATGCCTCTTCACATTCCCTTTTAAAGTCTCCACTTTAAATGCATTAAAATTCTCCAAGTTTAATGCTCTCTCATTTAATAAAACTCTTTTATTAAATTTATTCAGAATTTTGTTAATTACTTTAATTAACAAACATTCACATATAGCCCCATGCAATATTTCAATATCACATGCAGAACCACTTTCTGCAATTTCACCCGAAATAATTTTCGGTTTCTATTGAAACAATTCCTGCGCTTTGCAATTCTTTCGTCTGAAACATATGTGCTCCAAAATGGTCTCCGGTAGCTCTTAAGTGTGTCACCCTATGGTTCACAAATAATGCAGACATGATCGAGACCCTTCTCCGATCAATAATCAGCAGCGGGACCTGGAGATCCCATCGACTCCTACACATTCAACGATGACTTCTGTGATCGTGAGAACCTTTAACGCTTGTAACTAAATCCCTTTGTCTCGCGATATATTACATGTCCGAGATTCGATCATCGGTATCTCCATACCTAGTTTGATCTCGTTACCGACATGCACTCTTTTCTCGTTCCCGTGATATAACATTCTAGTGATCACATCACTTGCTTGCAAGCTATCTCAATGTGATATCACCGAGAGGGCCTAGAGTATATCTATCCGTCATCGGGATTGACAAATTCCACTCTTGATCCATGAGCCTCAACATAACACCTTCGTAGTACTGAACCCATCTTTATAGTCACCATGTTACGGTGTGACGTTTGATGTTATCAAGATACTCTTCAGGTGTTAGCAATTAACATGATCTCATGGTCTAAGGATAAAGATTACTTCGTATGATGTTATAGCAATATAAACATAACAACTTGATCATAATGCTATACTTCGGATGAATGTTCATCACATCATTCCACCAATGGTGTGACCTTGTTATTAACAACATCCAATGTCCATGATCAGGAAACCTTGATCATCTTGTTAATCAACAAGCTAGTCTATAAGAGAGGCATAACTAGGAACCCTTTTTGTTTATTAAACACACATGTATTGATGTTTCCGATCAATACAATTCTAGCATGTAAAATAAACATCTATCATATATAAGGAATACATAATAACAACTTTATTATTGCCTCTCAGGGCATATTTCCTTCAGTCTCCCACTTGCACTAGAGACAATAATGTAGTTCACATAGTGATAAATCTAACACCCATGGAGTTCTGGTGTTGATCATGTTTTGCCCTAGGGAGAAATTTAGTCAACGGATCTGCTACATTTAGGTCCGTGTGTACTTTACAAATCTTTATATCTCCATCCTTGACATGCTCGCGGATGGAGTGAAACCGGCGCTTAATAGGCTTGGAATTCTTGTGAAACCTTGGTTCCTTTGCGTTGGCTATGGCTCCATTGTTGTCACAATAGATCACCATTGGGTCCAATGCACACACATAGTTCCGTAATGAACTCTTTCATCCAAACCGCTTCCTACGCTACTTCTGAAGCAGCAACATATTCCGCCTCCGTCGTTGATCCAGCCACCACAGGTTGTTTGGAACTCCTCCAACTAACTGTTGCTCCGTTTAAGAGAAATACGTATCCGGATTGAGACTTAGAGTCATCCGGATCGGTGTCAAAGATAGCATCGACATAAGACTTAGCGACTAGCTCTTCTTCACCTCCGTATATAAGAAACATATCCCTAGTTCTTCTCAAGTACTTGAGGATGTTCTTTACCGCTATCTAGTGTTCCGAACCTGGATCAGATTGGTACCTACTAGTCAAACTAATAGCATGTGCCACAGCCGGTCTTGTACATAGCATGGCATACATAATAGAGCCTATGGCCGAGGCATAGGGGATCTTATCCATCATCTCTCTTTCTTCCGCCGTAGCCAGACTTTGAGTCTTACTCAATGTCTTGCCTTGCAACATAGGTAAGAACCCCTTCTTACTTTCGTCCATATTAAACTTCTTTAATATCTTATCAAGGTATGTACTCTATGATAGCCCAATTAGGCGCCTTGCTCTATATCTATAGATTTTAATGCCTAATATATATGACGCTTCACCAAGGTCTTTCATCGAAAATTTGCTATTTAGATAACTTTTAACACTGTTTAAAAGATCTATATCATTTCCAATCAATAATATGTCATCCACATATAATATCAGAAATGCCACATTGCTCCCACTCACTTTCTTGTAAATACAAGCCTCTCCATAAGTTTGGACAAATCCAAACAATTTGATCACCTCATCAAAGCAGAGATTCCAACTCCGGGATGCTTGCTTCAGTCCATAGATGGATCGCTAAAGTTTGCATACCTTATTAGCATCCTTAGGATCGACAAAACCCTTAGGTTGTATCATATAAAACTCTTCTTCAATATTACCATTGAGGAACGCAGTTTTGACATCCATCTACCATATTTCATAATCGAAATATGTAGCAATTGCTAACTGATACATTGCAAATGTATCTATAATTTTTGATGTTCCATGCTTGGTTTTATCCACTTTCTTGTGTTTTGTTCCAACTTTGGAGTACTTTTCATATGATTTCTTGGACTAACCTATTAACAAGAGCCACAGTGATTGCCTGCTGTTTTCTGCTATTTTTGGTTCCAGAAAGTCGAAAATGAATATTCTCGAATTGGACAGGACAAAAGCCAAAGTGCCTATTTTTCCTAAGGGATCAAGTGCCGAATTGAGAGAGAAGGGCCAGGAGCCACCACACCACTGGCCAGCTGGGCTAGGCCTGGCCCACGCCAGGTGGTGTGGCCCGGCACCCCTCGGCCTCTCCTTCGCCTATATATTTCCTCGGACGAAAACCCTAAGGGCCCATCAAAATCCACGAAAGAGTCTCAGAGCTGCCCATCTCCATCCCTAGATTGGGAGGGATCTGAAGCTCTTCCCACCACGGAGGGGAATTCACCCTGGAGGCCTTCTTCATCACCATGCAAGCCTCCGGTGTGATGCGTGAGTAGTTCATCCTTGGACTACGGATCCATGTAGTACCTATATGGCTGGTTTCTCCTCCTTTGTGCTTTCATGTTTAGATCTTGTGAGCTCTGTTCATGATCAAGATCATCTTTTTGTAATCCATACATGTTGTGTTTGCGGGGATCCGATGGATATTGATATGCTATTTCAGATTGATTATTGATTCTATCATGTCTTTGTTATTTGAGATCTTGCATGCTTTCCGTTGTTAGTAGCTATCTTGGCCAAGTAGATGCTAGCAACTCCAAGAGTTAGTATTTATGCTCGATAGTGGGTTCATGCCTCTCGCTAACTGGGAAGTGACAAATCTCTAAGGTACTAGATGTCTTTGTTGCTACTAGGAGAAATCAACAATCCTTTGTTCATAGAACAATCGTATTGTTTACTTTACACGCAGTTAAGTAAAGCAATAATCTGTTGCTTGAAACTTATCTTTGGAGGGTTGATGATAACCTGAAGGTGGATTATTAGTCATAGATGCAGTTGGATGGCGGTCTATGTATTATGTTGTAATGCCCAATCAAGTCTCAAAGGAGTCAAGATGATTAGTATATGCATATATTGCTTTCTCGGTGTTTGTCAATTGACCCATTGTAATTTGTTCACCCAGCATGTTATCTACCTAAGGAGAGCCACCTCTAGTGAACTATGGATCTCGGTCCTTTTTCTTTACATATAATCTATAAACTGTTTCTGCTTTGTGTTTACTTTCTGCATCTTTCCATTCGATACGTTTAATCCTTTATTTTCGGCAAAACATGGTGAGATTGACAACCTCATCGCAAGTTGGGGACGAAGTTCTGTGGTTGTGTTGTGCAGGTCTCCACGTTGCTACTAGCACCGGTAGTGCGCCCTGCCAAAGCTCAGCTAGTAACACCTTTGGGGTGTTTCCTTGCTCCTGCTGGTTCGATTAAACATTGGTTTCATAACTGAGGGAAACTTGCTGTTGTGCTCATCATACCTTCCTCTTGGGGTTCCCAACGAGCTCTACATCAACACCGCCATCAAGCATTTTTCTGGGCGCCATGCATTGAGCCATCACTAACATAATCCTAACTGACTTAAGCATCGCTACGGGAGAGAATGTCTCATCGTAGTCAACTCCTTGAATTTGTCGAAACTCCTTTGCAACAAGTCGAGCCTTATAGATGGTCACATTACCATCACCATCCGTTTTTCTTTTGAAAATCCATTTATTCTCAATGGCCTTTCGATCGTGAGGTAAGTCCACCAAGGTCCAAACTTGGTTCTCGTACATGGATTCCATCTCGGATTTCATGGCTTCTAGCCATTTGTTGGAATCCGGGCTCATCATCGCTTCTTCATACGTCGCAGGGTCATCCATTTCATCAACCATGAAATTCACAACAGGATTGTCGTACAGTTCAGGAGCTGCACGTGTCCTGCTTGACCTGGGTTTGGTAGTTTCCTCTTTCAGAGATTCATGATCAATATCATTAGCTCTCTCTTCATTAGGTGAAGTCAACTCCGAAACAACTTCCGGTGCTGTGCCACTCGCCATTTCATGAAGAGAAGGTTCAATAACCTCTTCGAGTTCTACCTTCCGACTACTCACACCTTTCGCGAGAAACTCCTTCTCAAGAAAGGATCCATTCTTGGCAACAAAAACCTTGCCCTCGGATCTGTGATAGAAGGTATACCCAATCGTTTCCTTAGGGTATCCTATGTGATGGGTTCGTACCATGGAAAACAAAAAAATTCTACCGCAAGAACGAACAAAACCTAGATCTAATCTAGATAAAAGCCAAGATCTAATCTATTAGACATGAGCAACGAGATAGATCTGTACTAACCCTTGTAGAACCGAAAGCGTTACGAGATTAGATCTCGGGGTTGATGTAGTCGATCACTTGCCGATCTCAAGATCGTGTGGACGATCCTTTCGGCGCCGCGTTCCAGCAGCGCTTCGCGATTGGTCACACGTATGAGTCAAGGAAGCAGACCTTCCTCTCCCCGTTCTAGCGAGCAGCGGAGGTAGTAGATCTTCTCCACGGAATCCCAGCAGCACGACGGTGTGGTGGTGGTGGTGGAGGAGAGAATTCTGCAGGGCTTTGCCTAAGCCGGAGCAGAGCGAAGGAAGAGGAGAGAGACGGCAGCTAGGGATTGTTATTGGAGAGTTCTAGGGGGTGGCGCCCCCTCCCCTCTATTTAAAGGAGGGAGGCGCGCCATGGGAGGGGGAGTCCTAGTAGGACTCCCCTCCCTCCTTGGCCGGCGGGTTGGGAAGGGGGAAGGAGTCCTCCTCCCCCACGAATCTGTGTCTTGCCCCACAAGGTTTCCTTGACCCTTTCTTGGTTTTCAAGCAAACACCAAGAACTCTTCTAGAACCTTCCAGAACATTCCGAAACCTTCTAGAATCTCCATACAAACACTCCGGAACATTTCCTAACTTAGAAAATGATCCCCAATATATGAATCTTATTCTCCGGACAATTCCGGATCTCCTCGTGATGTCCTGGATCCAATCCGAGACTCCGAACAACATTTGGTCTCCAACGCATATTCCATATCAACAACTTCGAACCTTAAGTGTGTCACCCTATGATTCGTGAATATGCAGACATGATGGAGACACCTCTCCGATCAATAACCATCAGCGGGATCTGGAGATCCATAACGGCTTCCACATACTCAACGATGACTTCGTGATCGATAGAACCATTAACACACGAAACCAATTCCCTTTGTCACGCGATATTCTACTTATCCGAGGTTTGATCATCGGTATCTCTATACCTAGTTCTACCTCGTTACTGATAAGTACTCTTTACTCGTTCCATGTTATGTCATCCCTTGTGACCCAGTCACATGCTTGCAAGCTAACTAGATGACATTCCACCGAGAGGGCCCAGAGCATATCTTTCCGTCATATGGATGGACAAATCCCAACCTTGGTCCATGCGCTTCAACACATACTTTCATTATACCCAATGACACCTTTATAACCACCCAGTTACGAAGCGGTGTTTGATGTCATCAAAGTACCCATCCGGTGATGGTGATTAACATAACCTCATGGTTGAAGGATTAGGTTACTATGCATTTGAAAACTTATAGCAATACGAACTTAATGACTTGATCTTATGCTACGCTTACTATGGGTGTGTGTCCATCATATCATTCTCCTAATGATATAACCTTGTTATTAATGACATCCAATGTCCATGATCAGGAAACCATGATCATCATTTAATCAACAAGCTAGTTCCACAAGAGGCTTACTAGGGACTCTTTTATGTTTACAAAACACACATGTATTAGTGTTTCCTTATAATACAATTATAGCATGGGATGTAAACATTCATCATAAACACAAAGATATAATAATAACCACTTTTATTATTGCCTCTTGGGCATATCTCCAACAGTCTCCCACTTGCACTAGAGTCAATAATCTAGATTACATGGTAATATACCTAACACCCATGGCGTTCTGGTGTTGGTCATGCTTTGCTCTAGGGAGAGGTTTAGTCAACGGATCTGCCACATTCAGATCAGTGTGTACTTTGCAAATCTTTATGTCACCATCTCGGACATACTCGCGAATAGCATGGAAACGTAGCTTGATGTGCTTCAGCTTGCTATGTGACCTTGGCTCCTGTGCATTAGCTATGGCACCTGTGTTGTCACAGTAGATGGCCATCGCCAACGCACTGGGAATCACGCCAAGTTCAGTAATGAACTCCTTCATCCATATGGCTTCTTGTGCAGCCTCCGAAGCAGCTATGTATTCCGATTCAGTTGAAGATTTCGCCACAACGCTTTGTTTGGCACTCCTCCAGCTCACTGCAGCACCATTCAAAATAAATACGTATCGACTGTGACTTCGAGTCATCTGGATCGGTGTTCCAACTAGCATCAGTGTAACCGTTTACAACAAGTTGTTCATCACCTCCATAAGAAAGAACCATATCCTTAGTCCTATTCAGGTACTTTAGGATATTCTTGACCGTTGTCCAGTGCTCCATTCCAGGATCACTTTGATATCTGCTAGTCAAACGAACAGCATGTGCTATATCCGGTCTTGTACGCAGCATGGCATACATGATAGAACCTATGGCCGAGGCATAGGGAATATTATCCATCTTTTCTCTATCTTCTGCCGTAGTCGGACTTTGAGTCTTACTCAAGGTCTTACCTGACAACATGGGCACGAACCCTTTCTTGCTCTCTTCCATTCTAAACTTCTTTAGAACTTTGTCTAAGTATGTACTTTGTGAAAGCGCTATTAGGCGTCTTGATCTATCTCTATAAATCTTGATGCCTAGAATATATGCCGCTTCGCCAAGATCCTTCATTGAAAAACTATTATTCAAATAGGTTTTGACGCTATTAAGAAGTTCTATATCATTCCCAATCAACAATATGTCATCTACATATAGTACTAGGAATGCTACAGAGCTCCCACTCACTTTCTTGTAAATACAAGCTTCTCCATAAGTTTGTATAAATCCAAAGTTTTTGATTACTTTATCAAAACATTGATTCCAACTCCGGGATGCTTGCTTTAGTCCATAAATGGAGCGCTGAAGTTTGCATACCTTGTCAGCATCACTAGGATCGACAAAACCCTTGGGTTGTACCATATAAAACTCTTCCTCAATGTCACCATTAAGGAACGCCGTTTTGACATCCATCTGCCAAATTTCATAATCGAAATATGCAGCGATTGCTAACAAAATCCTCACAGACTTTAGCTTCGCTACTGGTGAGAAAGTCTCATCATAGTCAACTCCTTGAATTTGTCGAAACCCTTTCGCGACAAGTCGAGCTTTATAGACGGTAACATTACCATCAGCATCTGTTTTTCTTTTGAAAATCCATTTGTTCTCGACAGCCTTACGGCCATCCGGTAAGTCCACCAAAGTCCACACATGGTTTTCGTACATGGATCCCATCTCGGATTTCATGGCTTCTAGCCATTTGTCAGAATCTAGGCTCACCATAGCTTCTTCATACGTCGCAGTGTCATCAGTGTTGTCCACCAACATGACGTTAAACGCAGAGTCATACCACTCAGGAGTGGTACGAACCCTCTTTGACCTGCGAGGTTCAGCAGTAACTTCGTTCGAAGTTTCATGATCACCATCATTAGCTTCCTCTCCAGTTGGTGCAGGCGGCACAAAAACATCTTCCGGTGCTGCGCTACTCTCAACTCCGAGAGAAGGTTCAATAACCTCGTCGAGTTCTACTTTCCTTCCAGTCACTTCTTTCGAGAGAAACTCCTTCTCAAGAAAGGATCCATTCTTGGCAACGAAAACTTTGCCTTCGGATCTATGATAGAAGGTATACCCAATTGTTTCTTTAGGGTATCCTATGAAGACGCATTTCTCCGCTTTGGGTTCAAAGTTATCAGGTTGTAACTTCTTTACATACGCTTCGCAGCCCCAAACTTTAAGGAACGACAACTTAGGTTTCTTACCAAACAACAATTCGTACGGTGTTGTTTCAACGGATTTAGATGGTGCCCTATTTAAAGTGAATGCGGCTGTCTCTAATGCATAGCCCCAAAATGATAGCAGTAAATCTGTAAGAGACATCATAGACCGAACCATATCTAAGAGAGTTCGATTACGATGTTCGGACACACCATTACGCTGTGGTGTTCCCGGCGGTGTCAACTGCGAAAGTATTCCACATTTCTTTAAATGCATGCCAAACTCATAACTCAGATATTCACCTCCGCGGTCAGAACGTAGAAACTTAATCTTCTTGTTATGATGATTTTCCACTTCACTTTGAAATTCCTTAAACTTCTCGAAAGTTTCGGACTTATGTTTCATAAAGTAGACATACCCATATCTACTTAAGTCATCCGTGAAAGTGAGAACATAACGATATCCACCACGCGACGCTACACTCATTGGACCGCACACATCGGTATGTATTATTTCCAATAAGTCCGTAGCTCGCTCCATTATTCCAGAGAATGGAGTCTTAGTCATTTTTCCTATTAGACATGCTTCGCATCTTTCAAGTGATTCAAAATCAAGTGATTCAAGAAGTCCATCAGAATGGAGTTTCTTCATACGCTTCACTCCAATGTGACCAAGGCAGCGATGCCACATGTATGTAGAATTATCATTCAATTTTATTCGTTTAGCATCTATGTTGTGAACATGTGTATCACTACTATCGAGATTCAATAAGAATAAACCATTCATCTCCGGTGCATTACCATAAAAGATATTACTCATATAAATCGAACAACCTTTATTCTCAGACTTAAAAGAGTAACCGTCTACTTAATAAACAAGATCCAGATATAATGTTCATGCTTAACAGGCACCAAATAACAATTATTTAAATTTAAAACTAATCCCGAAGGTAGATGTAGAGGGAGCGTGCCCTGGCGATCACATCAACCTTGGAGCCATTTCCAACGCGCGTCACCTCGTCTCTTGGTCTTCGTTTATTTCGCAGCTCTGTTTGAGTTACAAATATGAGCAACGAACCAGTATCAAATACCCGAGCACTACTACGACTACTAGTAAGATACACATCAATAACATGTATATCGAATATACCTTTCTTCTTGATGTTGCCGTTCTTGAGATCTGCCGGTACTTGGGGCGATTCGCTTCGATGACCGGCACCCTTGCGTAAAGCACTCGGTTTCAGGCTTAGGACCAGCCTTGGGCTTCTTAGCAGTGCGGCCTTTCTTGCCGTCCTTCTTGAAGTTGCCCTTTTTCTTAGGCTTGCCTGTTTCTTGAAATTGGTGGTCTTATTGACCATCAACACTTGGTGCTCCTTCTTGATCTCCACTTCAGCAGTTTTCAGCATGGACGGTAGTTCAGGCGTCTTGTTCATGCAGTGCATATTGTAGTTCATCACAAAGTTCTTATAACTCGGTGGCGGTGATTGGAGGACACGGTGAATCCCTAACTCATTAGGAATCGTTATCCCCAACTCTTGGAGTTTGTTTGCGTGCCCAGACATGGTGAGCACGTGCTCGCTAAGACTTCCCTCTTCCATCTTGCGGTAAAGAACTTCTGAGGCCTCATAGCTCTCCACGGCGTGAGTCTCAAAAATGAGCTTGATCTCCTTAATGATCTCGAACGTCGTGGTGCTCAAAACGCCGGAGCTCCGTTTCTAAACCGTCTGGGATGGCACACGAACTGTGGAGTAATGATTTTTCCGAGTGGCGTAAACATTCTTTACGTCATCACTGGCATCATCTGCAGGTGGGTCACCTAGCGGTGCTTCGAGCACATAGGTCATCTGACCAGCCCTGAGGACAATCTTCAGACCACGGAGCCAGTCCGTGAAGTTGCTTCCATTGTTCTTAAGTTTTTCTTTCTCTAGGAACGCATTGAAATTGATGGAGAGTTTCGCCATAATCTACAACAAATTTGCAAGTAGTTTAGACTAAGTTTATGATAAATTGAGTTCAGTTTTAATTCTTAAATTAACTAGGTGAACTCCCACTCAAAACAACATCCCTCACATTGTCTTAGTGATTACACAAACCAAGTCCACTACACCAAGTCCGATCTTCACGAGAGAAGATGTAGTTTCATCGGCGAACAATCTTCATGTTCATCATATCACTTATATGATTCATGCTCTACCTTTCGGTATTCCGTGTTCCGAGACCATGTCTGTACATGCTAGGCTCATCAAGATTAACCTTAGTTTCCGCATGTGCAAATCTGGCTTGCACCCGTTGTATGCACACGTAGAATCTATCACATCTGATCATCACGAGATGCTTCGAGACGACGAGTCTTAGCAACGGTGCCAACTAAGGACGAACACTTTATTACTTGAAATTTAGTGAGAGGGATCATCTTATAATGCTACCATCGCGATCTAAGCAATACAAGATGCATAAAGGATTAACATCATAGGCAATTCATAATTAGTGTGATATGATATGGCCCTTTCTTCTTATGCCTTTGATCTCCATCTCCAAAGCACGGACATGATCTCCATCATCACCAGCATTGCGTCAAGGTCAGAAGCGCCGCTTCATGGTTGTCCATCATCACCAGCAACTATTACAACTACTTGGAATAAAGCTATTACAAGATGAATAGACACGCAGGTCTTAACAGAATTAAAGACAACCATTAGGCTCATGCCGATTGCCATATTACAACAAGGATCATTGCATACATCAAATATAATCACAATCACATGATGGCCATATCACATCACAAAACCCCTGCAAAAACAAGTTAGACGCCTCTAATTTTCTTTGCATGTTTTACATGGTTTGGGGCTTTCGAATAAGAACGGATCTTACCTATGAAACTAAACCACAACATTGATACAAGTGCTATCAAGTGCAAAGTGTAGATTGGATCTATACTATGATGGGAGAGACAGACACCCGCAAAGCCACTTGTGCAAAGCAAGTTACACGTCAAGCGTGGAGCAAGTCTCATGTGCGATGACATGTAAGGTTAGCCCGAGCCGCTTCATCCCACCATACCGCAAGATGCAAAGTACACAAAGCAAAAGACGGCACGAGCACCAACGCCCACAACATCATTGTGTTCTACTCGTGCAACAGATCTACGCATAGACAAGGCTCTGATACCACTGATGGGTTCGTAGCATGGAAAACAAAAAAATTCTACCGCAAGAACGAACAAAACCTAGATCTAATCTAGATAAAAGCCAAGATCTAATCTATTAGACATGAGCAACGAGATAGATCTGTACTAACCCTCGTAGAACCGAAAGCGTTACGAGATTAGATCTCGGGGTTGATGTAGTCGATCACTTGCCGATCTCAAGATCGTGTGGACGATCCTTCCGGCGTGTTCGGCAGCTTCATGATCGATCACGTGCGGAGTCGAAGCAGACCTTCCTCTCCCTGTTCCAGCGAGCAACGGAGGTAGTAGATCTTCTCCATGGAATCCCAGCAGCACGACGGTGTGGTGGTGGTGGAGGAGGAGAGAATTCTGCAGGGCTTCGCCTAAGCCGGAGCAGAGCGAAGGAAGAGGAGAGAGACGGCGGCTAGGGATTGTTATTGGAGAGATCTAGGGGGTGGCGCCCCCTCCCCTCTATTTAAAGGAGGGAGGCGCGCCATGGGAGGGGGAGTCCTAGTAGGACTCCCCTCCCTCCTTGGCCCGGAGTTGGGAAGGGAGAGTCCTCCTCCCCCACGAATCCGTGTCTTGCCCCACAAGGTTTCCTTGACCCTTTCTTGGTTTTCAAGCAAACACCAAGAACTCTTCTAGAACCTTCCAGAACATTCTGAAACCTTCTAGAATCTCCATACAAACACTCCGGAACATTTCCTAACTTAGAAAATGATCCCCAATATATGAATCTTATTCTCCGAACAATTCCGGATCTCCTCGTGATGTCCCAGATCCAATCCGAGACTCCGAACAACATTCGGTCTCCAACGCATATTCCATATCTACTTAAAACAACTTCGAACCTTAAGTGTGTCACCCTACGGTTCGTGAATATGCAGACATGATGGAGACACCTCTCCGATCAATAACCATCAGCGGGATCTGGAGATCCATAACGGCTTCCACATACTCAACGATGACTTCGTGATCGATAGAACCATTAACACACGAAACCAATTCCCTTTGTCACGCGATATTCTACTTATCCGAGGTTTGATCGTCGGTATCTCTATACCTAGTTCTACCTCGTTACTGATAAGTACTCTTTACTCGTTCCATGTTATGTCATCCCTTGTGACCCAGTCACATGCTTGCAAGCTAACTAGATGACATTCCACCGAGAGGGCCCAGAGCATATCTATCCATCATATGGATGGACAAATCCCAATCTTGGTCCATGCGCTTCAACACATACTTTCAGAATACCCAATGACACCTTTATAACCACCCAGTTACGAAGCGGTGTTTGATGTCATCAAAGTACCCATCCGGTGATGGTGATTAACATAACCTCATGGTCGAAGGATTAGGTTACTATGCATTTGAAAACTTATAGCAATACGAACTTAATGACTTGATCTTATGCTACGCTTACTATGGGTGTGTGTCCATCATATCATTCTCCTAATGATATAACCTTGTTATTAATGACATCCAATGTCCATGATCAGGAAACCATGATCATCATTTAATCAACAAGCTAGTTCCACAAGAGGCTTACTAGGGACTCTTTTATGTTTACAAAACACACATGTATTAGTGTTTCCTTATAATACAATTATAGCATGGGATGTAAACATTCATCATAAACACAAAGATATAATAATAACCACTTTTATTATTGCCTCTTGGGCATATCTCTAACACTATGAAGACGCATTTTTCCGCTTTGGGTTCGAATTTATCCGGCTAAAGTTTCTTCACATAAACATCGCATCCCCAAACTTTAAGAAATGACAGCTTAGGTTTGTTTCCAAACCATAATTCATACGGTGTCATTTCAATGGATTTAGATGGTGCCCGGTTTAAAGTGAATGCAGCTGTTTCCAGTGCATAACCCCAAAATGACAGTGGCAAGTCAGTCAGAGACATCATAGATCGAACCATATCCAATAAGGTACGATTACGACGTTCCGACACACCATTACATTGTGGTGTCCCGGCAGACGTGAGTTGTGAAACTATTCCACACTCTTTCATGTGTGTGCTAAACTCGTAACTTAGATACTCTCCTCCACGGTCAAACCGTAGAAATATGATCTTTCTATTACGATGATTTTCCACTTCATTCTGAAATTTCTTGAACTTTTCAAAAGTTTCAGACTTGTGTTTCATCAAATAGATATACCCGTATCTACTCAAATCATCCGTGAAAGTAACAAAATAACGATATCCACCTCGCGCCGACACACTCATTGGTCCACACACATCAGTATGTATGATTTCCAATAGATCTGTCGCCCGTTCCATTGAACCGTAAAACGGCGTTCTAGTCATCTTGCCCATAAGGCATGGCTCACATGTATCAAATGATTCAAAATCAAGTGATTCCAAAAGTCTATCAGAATGGAATTTCTTCATGCGTTTAACGCCAATATGACCTAGACGGCAGTGCCACATATATGCAGATATATCATCAAGTTTAATATTTTTAGCATTAACATTATGAATGTGCGTAATATTACTATCGAGATCCATCAGAAATAAACCATTCAACATAGGTGCATGACCATAAAAGATATTATCCATATAAATCAAACAATCATTGCTTTCAGATTTAAAGGAATAACCACTTTGCATCAAACATGATCCGGATACAATGTTCATGCTAAGTGCAGGCACCAAATAACAATTATTTAGGTTTATGACTAATCTCGATGGCATATGGAGAAAGGCGTTCGACGGCGATCACATCAACTCTTGATCCATTGCCGACCCGCATTGTGACCTCATCCCTTGCTAGTTGTCGCATTCCGCAGCCCACAATCGAGTTACATATATTAGCAACCGATCCCGTATCAAATACCAAGGTGCTAGTACTACTAGTCAAGTACACATCAATAATATGTATATCACATATACCTTTGTTTGCCTTGCGGACTTCTTGTCCGCCAAATACTAGGCGATTCGCCCAACGGCCGGTCCCCTTGCAATAGTAGCACTTTATCGCATTTAGGGCCAGCTCGGTTTCTTTTCAGCAAACAGATTTGCCACCCTTCTTTCCCTTGTGCTTGCCTTTCTTGTCCTTCTTGAAACCAGTGGTCCTATTGATCATCAACACTTGATGTTCTTTCCTAATCTCCACTTCGCGGTCTTAAGCATTGTGAAGCTCGAGAAGAGACTTCTTCATGCCCTGCATATTATAGTTCATCACGAAGCTCTTGTAGCTAGGTGGCAGAGATTGGATAACATGATGTATGCCTAAGTCAATGAGAATCGTTATTCCCAAGGACACAAGCTTATCGGTGTACCCAGACATTTTGAGTACGTGCTCACTAACGGAGCTGTTTTCCTCCATTTTGCAGCTAAAGAACTTTTCGGAAGCATTATAACTCTCTACGGCAGCATGGGTATCGAAAATCATTTTCAATTCTCGCATGGTATCAAAGGCATTGCCATTTTCGAAACGCTTTCGAAGTTCTAGCTCTAGCCCATACAGTATGTCGTAATGAACTAAGTTGTGGTCCTCCTGACGAGTCACATAGACATTCTTTTCTTCGTCAGGGGCATCAGGAGCTGGTGGGTGGCCTAGAGGCGCATCTAGCACATATTGCTTTTGTGCAGCAGTGAGGAGAATCCTCAAATTCATAGCCCAGTTGGTGAAGTTGCTACCATTCGCAGCAAGTTTCTCTTTCTCCATGAACACATTGAAATTAAAAGCAGGTGGCGCCATCTACAACAGAATTTGTAAAGTTTATTTAGACTAAGTTTATGATAGATTGAGTTCAACTAATCCAAATTACTAATGAACTCCCACTCAAAAACGACATCCCTCGTGCCTTTTTGGTGATTACATGAACCAAATCCACTACACCAAGTCCAATCATCACGTGAGTCGGTGTAGCTTCAAAGGCGAGCATCTATATGGGCATCATATCAACCATATGAATCATGCTTAACCTTTTGGTCCGTGTTCCGAGGCCATGTATGTACATGCTAGGCTCGCCAAGTAAGAACCTTAGTACTCGCGTGTGTAAAACGGTCTTACACCCGTTGCATGAAAGCGTAGAGTCGAGTACACCCGATCATCACGTGATGTATCAAAACACGATCCATAGAACGGTGCATACTCAAGGAAGAACACATTTTATCTTGATATCTAAATGAGGGATCATCTTACAATGCTACCAAAAGCGCCAAACTAGCAGTATAAGATGCTAACATCTAATGTGTAAAGTGAGATGATATGGTCCATGCATTTGATCTCTATCATTTGCATCATGGTATGATCTCTATCATTCCTTTGTGTGTAAGGCCAAGGTCTATGGAACTTACACGTTGAATGTGTTGTAAGAGTATCTATCATACATCTACTTACAACAATACCATATCAATACACTAGCCCAGCAACGATCTAAACTAGACGCCTCTAATTTATCAATTGCAAGTTTTACGTGGCTTAGGGCTTTCGGAGATAGAACCGTTCTCACCTACGAACATGAACCACAACGAGGATAACTAAGTTATTAGCAACTCGTTGTAAATCAGATATTGACTATAGTAGGAGAGACAGACACCCGCCAGCCACTTATGCAAAACAAGTTGCATGTCAGTCGTGGAACCGGTCTCATGTAAGATGACATGTAAGGTTGGTCCGGGCCGCTTCATCCCACTATGCCACCAATATCCAAAATACATATAAGATGCAATAACATGATCATCATCGTCCACATATAAACATATGTGTACTACCCGTGCAAAGCACCTACGCATAGATCAGGCTCTAATACCACTGTTGGGTCCACAGCATAGAAAACAAAAAAATTCCTACGGTGTGAACTACACACCAAGATCTATCTACTAGGTACAAAGCAGCGGGTGGACATACATCCAACGAGAACTTACCCTCGAAGACAACGAGTTTTGTTAATGAGTAGGAACTCGTAGTTGATGTAGTCGTACACTTGTCGGTCTCAAGATCGTGAGGAAGTCCGAGCGCCGCAACTCAGCAACGCATCCGTACTCGCACACACGTTCAAGCCACCGGACAACATCCTCCTCCTCGCTCTAGCGATCCAGCGGAAGCAGCAACTCCTTCCAGACGAAATGCCACCGGGAACATGTATCTCGCTAATCCGAGACCATGGGGGAATAATTCTAGAGGGGGAGAGAGATCCTTCACAAGGAGGTGTGAGGATGAAGGAGGGAATGGGTGGACTTTTATAGGAGGAGGGGGTGCCCCTCCTCTCCATGGCCGGCGCATTGGGGGGTGACCCCCCACCTTCCCCATTCATGTGGTGGTAACCCCTCCACATTAAAATGCCTCTTCACATTCCCTTTTAAAGTCTCCACTTTAAATGCATTAAAATTCTCCAAGTTTAATGCTCTCTCATTTAATAAAACTCTTTTATTAAATTTATTCAGAATTTTGTTAATTACTTTAATTAACAAACATTCACATATAGCCCCTTGCAATATTTCAATATCACATGCAACCACTTTTCGCAATTTCACGAAACAATTTCGGTTTCTATTGAAACAATTCCTGCGCTTTGCAATTCTTTCTGCGAAACATATGTGCTCCAAAATGGTGTCCGGTAACTCTTAAGTGTGTCACCCTACGGTTCGCGAATAATGCAGACATGATCGAGACCCTTCTCCGATCAATAATCAGCAGCGGGACCTGGAGATCTGTACTGGCTCCTACACATTCAACGATGACTTCCGTGATCGTGAGAACCTTTAACGCTTGTAACTAAATCCCTTTGTCTCGCGATATATTGCATGTCCAAGATTCGATCATCGGTATCTCCATACCTAGTTTGATCTCGTTACCGACATGCACTCTTTTCTCGTTCCCGTGATATAACATTCTAGTGATCACATCACTTGCTTGCAAGCTATCTCAATGTGATATCACCGAGAGGGCCCAGAGTATATCTATCCGTCATCGGGATTGACAAATTCCACTCTTGATCCATGAGCCTCAACATAACACCTTCGTAGTACTGAACCCATCTTTATAGTCACCCTGTTACAGTGTGACGTTTGATGTTATCAAGATAATCTTCAGGTGTTAGCAATTAACATGATCTCATGGTCTAAGGATAAAGATTACTTCGTACGATGTTATAGCAATATAAACATAATGACTTGATCGCAATGCTATACTTCGGATGAATGTTCATCACATCATTTCACCAATGGTGTGACCTTGTTATTAACAACATCCAATGTCCATGATCAGGAAACCTTGATCATCTTGTTAATCAACAAGTTAGTCTACAAGGGAGGCATAACTAGGAACCCTTTTTGTTTATTAAACACACATGTATTGATGTTTCCGATCAATACAATTTTAGCATGTAAAATAAACATCTATCATATATAAGGAATACATAATAACAACTTTATTATTGCCTCTTAGGGCATATTTCCTTCAAATGTGTGGCGGCGGTCTCTGGTGTTTGCTAGGCTAGAAGAAGGCAATGCCCCATAGATTTCCTATGAGATCAATGTCAATCCTTATGAAATGGGTTACTATCTAGCTGATGGTATCTATCCTTCCTGTTCCACCTTTGTCAAGACAATCCGCAACCCTGGAGATGAGAAATGCAAGAGGTTTGTGAAAGAGCATGAGGCCGCTAGGAAGGATGTGGAGCGAGCATTTGGTATGCTTCATTCAAGGTAGGATATTGTCCGATAGCCTGCTAGAATCTGGAGCATGTAGAGGATGTGGGATGTGATGACTGCTTGTGTGATCATGCACAGCATGATCGTCAAGGACAAGCGTGATGACAATATCTTCGACCAAGGCTGGGATTTTCAGGGTCAGTTGGTTGAGCCAGAGCCAGGTCTAACGTTTGGGGAAGATTTCATCCATGCACATGAAAATTTGCGTCACAAGCACTCCCATGACCGACTTCAACTAGATTTGATTGAGCATATATGGGCTCGTGCGTGAAACCAAAACGGTTAATCCCTTATTTGTTTCTTATAAATTGAGTGATGTTTGGTTGTTTTTATCAAACCATGTGAGTGTGAACTATTCATATGTAAGCACTATTTTAATTTGATTACCTAATCTAGTTTATTTGCTTGTCAAATTGTATATTTGTCTATATAATTTATGCTAAAATGGGCAAAAAGATGAAATTTTTGTACAACGCTGGCCAGCGCAGACAGATGGGTTGCACCGCTGGACGTGACTGGCCGGACGGACGAACCATGACCAAAAAATTTCCGCGGCCCAATTCAAACGGACAAAATCGGACCATTTAGGTCGCCTGTTTGATTCGTGCCCGTGGAGATGCCCTTACTGCTGGCGCGCAATAGCAAGTTGTACGGCCTCCATGAGTCCGCCAGCTGGAGTCGCCTATGGCCTAATCTAAGCTTTCCATTTATCTTAGACTAGTCATAGTGGGAAGGAGGTGGTTATTCAGCTCACGTGTATATTTGCATCTATTATGAGAAAACATATTTCAAAATAATAAAAAATTCAAAAAATGTCTACATATACGTTCGAGCATTTTATGTTCGTTCACAATTTTTTTGGGTGAAAGAACATTCCACGTGTCACACGTGACTCTTTTGTCATTTTATGCATGACAGATAAAATGTTCTTTCATCCTGAAAACTTGTGAATGAGCATAAAATGTTCGAATGTATATGTAGATATTTTTTTAATTTTTTTGACATTTCAAAATATATTTTCTCGGAACGGATACAAATGCACGCGTGAGCCAAAAGGGATTTCCGTCGTGGGAGTAACTAAACTAGTAACATGCAAGTACATGCAATGCCAACTAGTCATTTTTATGACATGGCATACTACTAAATATGAAATGAGATGAGTGTGGTAACTAGCTAAGTTATCATAACATCACACTTTTTAAGAAGAAATGAGTCTAGAAGCTAATTAATATAGCGGGCCCCCAAACAAACAAAAGGGAATGCGAGAAATTATCGAAACTATTGAGAAAGGAAAGAGAATGGAGGCCCATTTCCTTTTGCCCAGTCTTATGACAGTACCTATTTAGTTACTGTGCACTACAAAGGTGATAACTTAACTAGTATCATGTGTATAACACTAGCCTAATTTACTCTCCAAAATGACCAGGCTTAGGTAGCGACAGTGAAAATTTGAGCTTTGGTGCAGTAGGTTTGTCATGAACCCGAGCGATGTGACGTGCACGCCAATAACCATGTTGATGAACTTTCTATGCGGGATGTTCACCACGCTCACACTTCCTAGGCGAGAGGTTCGACTACGCGTTGCCGAGCGCGCGGAGGTGACACGAGGTTTCGAGGCTGCCTAGTGGTGGTTGTAGTATCGCCGGCTGAAAGAGTATGAGTTTGGCGGATTATAATAGATATATTATTGAGTCTTATGGGCGAGTATATATAGTCGTACAGAGGATTATCTTGGAGTATGAGTCAAGTTAGGACTGTACGTAAACAGATCCTAACTCTATCTAAACTACCATAACAATCGTATATACCTAATGCTCTAACACCCCCCGCAGTCGTAGCGGTAGCGTCGTGAACAACTAGAACATTGCGGACGGTCAGACTGAAGACAAACCGAAGTAGCATCCAGTAGGCTGACATCCCCCTGCAGTCCGAGCGAGAACGTCGTGGAAAGTGTCGCAGCGCAATAGCTTGGACTGTAGAGGAAGCAGATGATGTTCAAGCGAGGTGGTAGCCCTTGTGCCGATGTCGAGGGAGTCGAGAGCGTGAGGCGGTGCCATGGTCGAGGTAGACGTGCGATGGGTCGTCATGGTCGATGTCGTGGTCGGGATGCCGGTGTCGAGGTAGCCGCACGTGAAGCCGCATGCGCATAGCGCGCGAGGAGGATGACAGAGACGCGTCGAGGCAATCGTTGAGGGTGTCGATGCCGAAATCGATGCAGTCCGAGCCGTCGAGGATGAGGTGCTGCCATAATTTTTGTCAGAACTAGGCGCACGTCGGGGATGAACGCACAATCCGGTTTTGCCAAAACCGAGTATGTAAAGAAGAACTCGTCGGTGACGCGGTCGAGGCAGTCGTAGTGGGGTCGATGCCGAATAAGACATTGTCATAGCCGATAAAGATGAGGCGCCGATCCAAGCTTGCCAGACTCAGGAACGCGTCGGCGACGAAGGAACTCCTGGTGTTGCCAGTACCAGGCGTGCGGGGGCAGGGACCATCATGAACTTGTTGCCATGTCAAAAAGACTAGCAGAGGAAGCCTCCAGAGCAGTTGCGACGCGCAGAGCGGCGAAGGGAGAGATGTCGGTGTTGTTCGCAGTTGTCGGAGTAGAGTAGCAGGTGGTGTAGTCGGGGATGAGGCGATGACACTAGCGACGAAGTTATAGTGGACGAAGACGTAGAAGGCGGCGAAACCAGCGGCGACCTGGGTTAGTCATGCTGGATGCCTAGAGTGGCGATGGGGTAGTCGGCAGGACCTGCGATGGCGAGAGGGCGCCCTGCAGGTTACCTTGTGAAGCGCGGCAGCGGTGCTCGAAGTAGGCGAGGAAGACCCGGCGACGTGATAAAGACCATGTGCAGACGGCGGCGATCCGTGATGTAGGAGATGACGCGGTGAAAGCCGAGGCCGTCGCCTCGATGCACGAGGACCGCGAACTAGACTGCGTGCAGCCACGCTACGACCAGAGGGGTGGCATAGCTGCAGGACGCAAGTCGGTGCAGCGTCTGGGAGACCACCAGCGATGTACACGCCAAGGAAGGCGCGTTGGAAGCCGGTAGCATGGACCAAAGGCGACGGCGCTGCGGCCCGACAGGGCGACAAAGCGGCAGCCCATAGCTTGATTGGTGGTAGGCGCGTGCTCGGGGACGTGCTTGGCGTAGATAGGCGTGAGATCGGTTGGTCAGACCGACGGTGCACCGTATGCTCCATGGTGTGGACAACGCGTAGATCGGATTCGATGGCGACGTTGTTGGTGAAGTCCCGAACGATGACGACAAAGAGGATCCGAGGGGGCGGCCGCGGTAGCCTTCCGAGGAAGGCGTAGCAGCCGTCCGCGGTATGCGGCAGCCTGCTGAGGCAGGCGCAGCAGCGGAGGGGGCAGGCGCACGGACGCGATGTAGATCCTCAATGTCGATGGTCGGAGTAGAGGCGCGGCAATGACGACAGCGGTGGGCGACTCAATCCGTTCTAAGATCGGTAAACAAAAAAAGCCGATCAAGAGATCGGAGAAAAAGACTTACATAGCAGCCGATCACGGATCGACGGACGAACCCTGCATACGGGTTGCGCAGCCCCTGGCGGAGATCATGGAGATCGACCTCCCCAGGGGCAGCGCGGCGGAAGCTAGGATTTGAGATCGATTTAGGCTGGTACAATGAAAGAGTATGAGTTTGACGAAATATGATGAATATATTATTGAGCCTCATAGGCGAGTATATATAGATGTATAGAGGATTATCTTGAAGTACGAGTCAAGTTAGGACTGTAAGTAAACAGATCCTAACTCTATCTAAACTACCATAACAACCGTATATACCTAATACACTAAGAACGGTGAGCATAGATCCTAAGCGTGGGCATGTTTTCTGGCTTCCGACTGGCCGACAAGGCTAATTTGATAAAAAAAAATATCACTAGCCTTGAAATACACTTTACCTAGAGTTTGAATAATTCTTGGATCTGCCACTCGTGGCGAGGGGTCAGCTGCCGTCGACACAGAAAACCAGGAGGAGGGCGAGAAGGGTGGTACATGGGGGGTGCGTAGGTACATAGCACGGTGGCAGGGAAGCCGGAGGGGGGTAGGAGGGCGGCAGTGTGTACGTGGTTGGTCCTGCTACTTCATGCTGTAGTGTGCATGGAGGTGGCACAGGGTGACAGGGGCAGCCACAACCGGGAAGGAGCCCAGGATATAGGGCGGTTGTTGTCGATGGAATGAGAAAATGTCTAGTGATATCACTCTCTAAATAATACCATGATATTTGTCAGAAATCTAATTTGCAAGTTTCTAAAAATCGAAAAATGAATATGTACATTGACAAGATGTTTGTCCACAATCCTTAGAATTTTCAGAACCAAATACAAAACACACAAAGAGAAACTAAAAGGAAAATTTGATACTCAATCCAATCCAAATTATTATTCTCAGATTTGTCTAAATTTGGTTGTATCTAGTCATATTTTATGCTAGATACATCCGAACAGGGACGGACCTCCTAGTAGGGCAAGGTAGGGCAGCCGCCCTACCTCGATTTTTTGACAAACCCTTTAGATGTGCATGTTTTTTCTGAACAATTTGAGTGGTTATACACTGAAAACAGACTTTGTATGAGAAAGTTATACATGTTTTACTGGACACTGTGCAAAACTGATTCCAAAGTAAAATAAGTACTAGGTGTAGTATAGTTTGAAACCATCTTTTTCTTTGAAATATCCAATTCATAATAAATCCGACTCTAAACTATGTCTTAGATGGATATCTATGGAGGACCTTAGAGTATTTTGGCACCTTATTGCATGTGGCCAAATTCAACTCTATTATGTGATGGATTATGTTTTGTGGATCTAATTTGGCTTTGTATTCTAATTGTATTAGTTATGGTGATATTTTTGGTGAAGGATGTGAGTATATGCTTTCTCAATTGGAGAAATGATGGTTCATAACCCTTTTGAAAGATGTGAATTCGCACAGAAAATGACATCACAATCCTAAGTATCGACGAAATGGTAACAAAATGAGTGAAAAATCATTAAAAGAGGGAAGACATCATGTCATTATTTATTATTTTCAGGTTGTGGACACCTTCTATTTAACTATATACTCTATTACAATATATTTTTACAATCATTTTGATGAGCTATCGTTAGCGTTGCTTCAGAACTTCTTAGCTTGACTAAAGTGACTTATTATATAGGTTCAAGTTGAATAAGATTTCTCGGCTTACAGAGATTTATCATGGGGATTTATATTATAATGAGCATCATCCTATATAAGATAACATTGAGATATTCGTTATTCATATGCGAAGAATTAAATACTTCAGAAATTATTATTTTGAACAACACATCATGTTTCATACGGTTTATCGTCTTGTTGAGCTAGCATTGATTTTACTAGTGACGACGAAAAAAGTTAAAAGGGCTTTCTCGATGGCAAAGATCGAGTTGCGCAAAACGATTTTCATGATTGCTTTCTCCATGACCTGATGATATTCTACATCGAGTAAGCAATAAAAGTCTTCGGCGGTAAAAGAGAGAAGATTTTGAAAAAAAGTTAGAGCTTTTGCTATTCCCTATCACTCTGATATGTCATTAAAGATGCACAATTCGTATTTTATGGTTTTCCTTATAATCAAATATGTTATTATTCCTACTGAATTAAGTGATTATGTTTGGGTCATATGTAGTAGGCTATTTTGATATTTACATCAATTTTTTGAGTTCGTCCTACCTCAGATTTTTTTCATCCAACGCCACTGCATCCGAATCTAGAAAATCTGAGAACAATAATTTGGATGGGAGGTAGTATGTGAATAGTGTTATATATGGTTTTGTCTTTTTGTGATACTGTTCATGTTGATTTGTCATTTTCGTTTCTCTATGTAGGTTTCCTATTTGGTTCTAAAAAAATTAGAGTTTGTCAATACATACCACGTCAATACTCACAGTTATTTTGGAAATTTTTAGAACTGAAAATTGTATTTTTCAGGACTGGTATCATGGTAGAGAGTGGTATCGCTAAATATTTTCTCCGGATCGGAAGCTAAGCTGTTGGACCCCAACCCTCTCCGGCCAGCGCGAGAGCAGCACCGTTGTGCGATCATGGCGAGGCTGTCATATGATGGTTTAGGTCATGGAACGTAATCTTGTGTCGTGAGTCTTGCGAAATAATAGAAAAATAGATAGGTGTGACACGGTCCTTGGTAAAAAAATTGCGATCATGTGTTCGCCTGATTTAATGTGATTGATCTGTGGGCGAATTCCAATAGCGTGTGGACCCCTTGACCCACTTGTCAGGGTTGGTGGGTGGAAAATGTTTCTGGCTCGAGCATGCAGGTAACAGGTAACGGGCGTCGCACATCACCGTCTCTAACGTCGCTTCGGCCTGAAGTGTGGGTCTGGTCTGTCAGAAATAATATCAGTTCGAATTCAATTCATGTTTAGAGTTTGTTATAAGAAAAAAATACTAAAAATGTGGTGGGATTTTCACTTAAAAAACTAAACCGGTACCAAAATAGAATTTTTGAAAAGTGATCGTTTTATGCTAACAACTCTAATTACTATAGTATCACGTAAGGTTTTTGAAAAAGAAAACAACAAGATATTTGCACATCAGTGACACAACAATTAAGAAAGTTTCGTCTTGTAGTGGTCAAGATTTTGAAACTTGCCATCATCATGGCGATCATGCATATGTGAAGACTTACACAAACAAGAGATCCCCATAGTATAGAATAGGGTAGAAATTCACAAGTCTAAATCAAGTAAGCGCAATCTAGAAAGTTTTGTCTTATAGCAGTCAAGGTCTTCATCATCTAGCTGAAGTAGAGTATGCGCAAGACAAACGTTTGTTCTTGATAGGTTTCTATTTCTCTAGTCACATGTGTTAGTGGGGAGATCGGGTTATCAGATAGATATTCATACTATCAAGAAGAGCTCTCGAGTGAGTAACTTGATCTTATCGTTCGAAGAGATCTCAAACATTTGCATACTTTGCATCATATTTATTGGTTATTATTTGGATCTTATCCATGTGAATTTTTAGACCTTGTGGTTATTCTCATGACAAGTTCTAGTTCATCAAACACGGATTTTGGATGAAAACCTTGTTGTGTTTTTAATGTGGAAGTATTTATCGGTTCTTCTCTAAGGGAGATTCCACACCTATAGCTACTTGTTATTTCTGTTGTATACTACTTGGTTTTATCTTTCCAAAAAAAATAGTTTCATCCTATTCATAGTTTCCAAGATAAAGTTATTGCATTTTGGATTTTGAAGGTTTTACCTAGCAAGGTTAAAACTTTCATAATTTGGTTTTATCCTTCTTTGTTGGACTATGATGTTTCTCTACATGAAGTTTTAGAGCTCATCGTTTTGATTCCAATGAGCCTAAGTTCATCGAATTCGAAATCCAAATGCAAAAGTTATGGTGTTTCTTCCATCCTCTCGGAGTGGTCTGGGTCGGTGCACCTTAAAATCGTTTCTAAGGTAAGGAATTACAGTGTCCACTAGAGATTCTAATTCTATAAGACTAGCCCCAATGGGGGGTATCATAGTGGTTTCATGCACTACATGCATGCAAAATGCTTATGTGTCACTACAATTAATGATGAAAGATCATAAATAGATATGGTACCATAGCACGTGGAACTAGAAAAACTAATCTCAAATAAATCTTGTACACAATTTTACATTGAGATTATACAAAACAATAAATAAGCTAATGATATAGTACTAATATATGATACTATGCATTATGGAGATGATATCATATACTAGTATCATATACATGATACTATTATATGATACTCCCATTGTGACCGGTCTAAAGCTTCTGCCAGTTTTCGTTGAACAAATGCAATAAATTTCATTGAATAAATGCAAAAAAGTCAGCATATGACATCATACTTTGTTAGAAATAATGGGATAAACTAAATAGACCCATGTAGATTTTAGATCTTTCCTAAATCTCAAAGCCCATGTTTGTGGCAGCTCACGTGTGTTTGGACCCATATTTGGGACATCTCACATGGGAGTGGAGTGGGAGCTAAAGTTTAGTTCCACATGAAAAGTTGGAGGAGAGTTGCACCACCTTATAAGATGGAGTGTTTCACCACCTAGTAAAGTGAGTGGGAAGAGGAGAGATACACACACGCTCCTCCTCGCTCGCATGCACACACCGCCCACCCGTCCGTCACGTCACGACGCTCGCGGGCGGGTTGCGGGAATCTCCCGAGCCAAGCTTTATTTTGTTGCTCAGGAAAATTGTCAAGTTTTAACAAACGTGTCAACAGTCAGCCTATTTGGTTGCTCCTGGATCATGGGCTACTGTCATCGAACCGACCGTGCACAACATGGACTCGGCCCACATTTGCCTCCATTAGAGTTTCCTGAGGCGCCACTCTATATAAAGTCTTGCCCGGCTACCGCCACAGTACACCGGAACCAATCTAGGGTTTTGCCAACCTCTTTTCTTGTGCCTCCACCGTAGTCTACTCCATCCCAATTGCCGGCGTGCACTGGCAAATGAGAGAGCAGGTCTCTGGAACCATTCGTCTTTGCGATCTTGTACAGGAGAGGGCGAATAAGGTGTGTGGTAAGCTCTCCGTGCGACTGCTCAAGTTCGTCATCACGGCTCGCGTTCTCTGGACGATCTGCGGGACTTTGGGCTTAGTACGTTCGACGACATCAATGTCGTCTTCACCAACAAATCGTCAACACCGCTACAACTAGGGCTACCAATGATCGGTACGTATACTGTCTACGTATGGCTGTTGTTGCGTTTATACTGCTATTGTTCATATTGCTCAATACATCTAGTATATTCGAGTGTCACATGTTAGTAGTGGTTGTTGTCGTGCTTTATACTTTGGAATTGCAATGATACAAAACGGCTCGGGCTGCTCTATGGCACGTCGTTGCCTCTCCTCCTCTTTATATAGACAGACAGATTACACGTGTAGACTAGGAGTCCAAGTCAAGTTACAAGATTGTTGTACAAGAACGAATCCTAACTAGATTACGTAGGCAAGATCATGTGTGATCTTGCATACTTCGTAACACGCCCCCAATGGCTGAACTCGGTGCAACGCCGGTGTTTAGACTGGACCGGAACTCTTGAAACAATGCAGTTGGTAGCCCTTGGGTGAATATGTCTACAAACTGTGAACTGGACGGCACATGGAGAACACGAAGTGCGCCGAGAGCTACCTTCTCCTGAACGAAGTGAATGTTGAGCTCAATATGCTTCGTTTATTGATGTTGAACGGGGTTGGTCGAGAGATAAACAACGCTGACATTGTCACAATAAACAACAACAGTGTCCAGTGGTCGATGTAATTCCTGAAGAAGACTGCGAATCTAGCAAGTTTCAGCAACGGCGGTGGCAACAGTTCGGTATTTGGCCTCAGCACTGGAGCGTGAGGCTGTAGGTTGCCGACGAGATGACCAAGAGATGAGATACCACCCAAAAAACACAATAGCCTGACGTAGATCGGCGGGTGTCCGGGCATCCTGCCTAGTCGGCATCCGAGTAGGCAATCAAGGAGGTGGAAGTGGAGGAAGTGAGCGTAAGGCCATGATCTAAAGTGCCTATGAGATAACGTAGGGTTCATTTGATTAAGGAGAAATGTGGTTCGCGGGGATCATCCATGTGAAGACGTATTTCTTGAACAACATAAGAAATATCAGGGCGAGTTAAAGTGATATATTGGAGAGCACCTGCAAGGCTGCGATAAAGGTAGGAGTCAGCTACTGGAGTGCCCTGGGAGGATGGTAATTTTGCTTTAGTGTATACTAGAGTGGGAGAGGGGTGACAATCAGTGACATAGGTATGATTACTCGGATCCCTATGATTTGCTACCTAGGGCATGCAGAAAGGCTTACGGCCCATGAAGAGTCAAGATGAAGATCCAAAGGAGGAACCGACAAAGATTATAGTTGTATTAGGAAACAAGAACAAAGACCGACATCGAGTTGGTGTTGTGATCATGTAATATATCCGCGTACAGCTTTGAGACCCTTCCTATTATATATAGGACGGGAGAAGCCTAGGAAAGGCACCGAACAAGCGCCAAGCGATTTGTAACAAAGCGATTCTCTCAATATTCAAGCGACTTTGACTCCATTGTTTTCCTGACATCCGAAGAAATCCCCAGCGTTCTCTTTTCCGCAAAACCTAAGTCCTTCTTCATGGACATTGTCGAGGTCACCCCTCGTCAATTGGCGCCCTCCGTGGGAAACTTGAATGCTGGAACCATGCATTCGGCGGAATTCTTTTCACCAAGCAGCAATCCCACAATAGCAGATCCACGCCCGCCTACCCTATGGTTGTACCCACCGAATTCAACGACGAATCCAATCTAACCATCGAAAGCTTCCACTTACAAGTAGAAGACCCCCAAGAATCACACCTTTCGGCCTTGATTACATCAGAACCGTCGGTGGAAAAGACTGCACTTACGGCGGTTCCAGCATCGTCTGTCGGATCCTCCATGGAGGTCATGGCGGAAATCGAAGCACCAGAAGAAAACAAGCAAGATGAGATAGATCTAGGGGCTGAGGGGACCTTGATGGTCTTTACGATAATCTCTCCTTCAGATCAGATTCCCCACTAACTCCACCACGTGAAACAAGCCCAGCAAACTCTGAACCCGAGGAAAGCAGCAAAAGCATCAACTTTGGAATAAGGATGGCAGAAATCTACCCAGTATAGAAATTAACGGACTTCACTGATCCACCCGACAGTGTCTCCCCCAATTCGGATGACGACACTACAAGTCCATATATTACCCAGCACCAAGTATGCATGATCATCGGCGACGCATCGACTCAGCAAGACTCCAACGACAATCCTATTTTTAACCCTAACGATATTCTATCAAGCGACAATGCAGGAAACCACATAAACGAAGGAAATCGTAGAAATGGGGAAGACCCAGCAAACAACCGCGTAACCCCAGGAGGAAGATAACCACGCGAAGGAGAGAGGCAAACTCTCCGGCTGCCAGTAAAAGCATGGGGAAAAGCAAGACCGACAATTTTGGGTGCAGTCCCCATGATAGCTGACACCACGCGTGAAGATCTATTGGCATACCAATATTTGTTGCACCATAAAAAAGAGACATGCTAAGGATGCAGAGGCAGCTCGACAAACCAAAAAGGCTCGCCGATGAATCCAGCTTGCGACGCGCACAGTTAAGATCTACCCGAGCATCAGGGAGCATAATAGGAGGAGCACCGCCAAGAAGGGGAACATCCCGACTACACAACATCCCCGAAACAGAAAGAAGCGAGCAGATCCAAGATCTAGATCTATCTTTCATGTCAATAGATCAAGGAGAAAATATCAAGGTGAAAACGGCTCAAGCAGCAATTGTGGCCGCACAAACATACCTAATCACCACTCAACCTGCATCCGATGATCCTCGTGCAACTCTCCACCGCTCCGCCCTGGCGAACATCGGCATGGTGGGAGCATGTCTCACGCAGGCAGAGCAACACGGCAACCCGACAGATCCCTGCACCGTTGCAGCAGCCCACGGCAAGTAGGTCACACCCGACGATCACGATCTCCACATCGGGTCCACTTCTTAGGATCAGAGCCACGGAACGATGCAAGAAATGATATCACACAATGAAGGATCAATCGGTCCAGGGAAGAGCGTAGCAGCCAAAGGCACTATGACGGTGAAAGCGAGGAGGAGCAAGAACTATGCGGAGCCAGTTGCTTTACCCAACGGTTTCGCAAGACTCCAGTACCAAAAGATTTCAAACTGCCTCACGATCGTCAGAAATATGATGGCCTCCAAGAGCCTGAAGCCTGGTTAACAGATTATTTGCAACAGTCAAGCTAAAAGTCAGCTCCAAGGCTATCACAATGCAAAGCTTACATCTGCAACTTACTGGTGCATCCTGCTCTTGGCTAAAATAACTACCCGAAGATTCTATCAGTAGTTGGAACGACCTTGAGGACAAGTTTATCAGAAATTTCTAGTCCACATTCAAGCGACCCACGTCTCTAGAACAATTGCGAGTCTGCAAGAAAAATCCAGGAGAATCAATACGAGCCTTCGTCCAGCGGTGGAACATTATAAAAACCTCGGTTGAATCCATATCCGATGAAAGAGCAATCGATGCCTTCAATGATGGACTTCGTCGACAAGAATTCATTGAAGAACTGGGACGAATCAAACCAAAGACAATTTCGCAGCTGATGGACATCACCAATCATTGGGCCGATGGAGAAGACGCATTACACAACAAAAGAGCCCGCTCACCCGAAGAAGACACGGATAGGCGCAATAACGATAAAAGGCGACGAAACAATGATGGGTATAGCACACCAAGTTATGTTGCAGCCAGTTTTTCTGGAGGAGACAATCGATGAGGCGATGAGTACAACAATGGGTACTAGGGTAGCAGAGACGATGCCGGCGGAAGCCAGCCGCAGCAACTGTACCAGCCAAAAAGTAGGGACATGCCCATGTCAGCAGGTCAGGGAAGGACCATGCAATATGCACTTCTACATCGACTCGACACGCAAGAGGCGATCCAACCATCTCTTAAAAGATTGTAGAATGTTCCTAAAAATGTAAGAACTATGCAACGCAAGAGCAACCGAAGCAGCAAGTCGAGGCTACGCCACTGCACATGGCGCTTTTGCTATCGGTGCACCACCACCACCGGGGCATCCGCCGGCGGGACAGCTGCAAAACACAACAAACCAAGAATATGAATACCCTAGATCAAAGGGAGCAATGTCCGTGATCTAGAAGGGACGACCCTCTAATAGAACACAGAAGCTGATCACCAGACAAAGTGAAGATGGCAGAAACAGAACCACCCCCTACACCAGAGTATCTTCATTGGTCAGAACAAGAAATAACCTTCAACAGAGGTGACCACCCACTTTGGGTTACATGACCTGGTCAATCATCACTAATAGTGGAGGCACAAATTGGCGGGTTCGACATGGGCAAAGTTTTCTTGGTTGCAGGAAGCAGTATCAACCTCATCTATGAAAAAACTCTACGTGCAATGAATTGGTCCCTGACAAATCTAGCACTGACAGATACAACTTTCCATGGAATAGTCCCAGGCAAAGCCGAAACTCCTCTAGGCAAAGTATACCTCCACGCAGTCTTCAGGTCAAGAAGCAACTTCAGGCGCGAGAATTAGAGTTCAAAGTCATGGACTGGCCATCGCAATACAACGTGATGCCGGGACGACCAACTTTCGCTCGATTCATGGCAGTACCCCACTATGCATACCTGGTACTGAAAATGCTAGACCCCAATGGGGTCATAATAGTAAGAGGAAGCTTCAGCCGCTCGGATAGCTACGATCACAAATTCAACAAAATATCAGAATCCTTCGGGATGGAGACACAATTTGGCCAGCTGAAAATAGCGGATGAAGAACTACTACACGAAACACGCAGCGAGCAAAATCCAGAAAATCAGGAGCACCGTGCACCCGCAAAAGCAACCTATTCGGCCTCCACCTTCGGCCCCGCATAGGGGGACACCCTCGTCAGTTCTTCCAAGTACAAGCAACCCAGAAAATCAACTACTTTTCTCTCTGGTCCACCATACAGACATGACGCCTCCAGTCAAAAAATTACACTTACCGTAAAGAAGCATGATGGAGCACCTCAAGACAGAAGCCACAGTTTTTAGGAAAATTCGTTACTCTTATATCTAATAAGGCCAACGGCCAGGCGATTACGCCCATGCAATGTATTCATTTATACTCATCAATGAATAAAGGAATTACTTGTCGACATAAAAATTTCTAAGGCACATACATGCAGTTATGCAAAGAGACATCAGTTCGTCGGGTCCTCAACAAAAGAATACAATATACAATCAAAATCTCGTATAAAGTATACGACCTTTTTGACAAGTATAAATAAGATCTTTACATTATTTTTTCTAAAAAAGTACAAAAGCTACACAATAGAAGTAGAAACAGTCAGATAGCAAAGTTCATAAAAACTCCTCGTTTGCCTCTAGCACCTTAGAATAATTCTAATTGCAGGTCTATGGGCGGAAGCATAATGAGGCGCCAAGTCGATAAGACCACCATCAACAGGAGAAGGCAGCCCCGATGATACAACATCCAAATCTAGCATTGGATGATGCACATGCACCCAAGACAACGCAAGCTTAGCACCTGCCACAAGTTGAAGCTTTACAAAATGATGAATCCGTTCACCCTGTCGAAATTTCCCCATCAAATCAGCTAAAGTATGGGGCTGGGGATCCTGAGGAAATATGGCATTATAAATAATGGCCAGTGATCTGCGACAACACTCGACAAACTGCTCCACCTCGTATACACAGTCCTGAAGCAGGGCCATGATGTAAGCGCGATGATGACCAATCCAGAAGTCCGTCCCGGAATTTTGAGAAGCAGACACGAGAGCTTGAATTTGGTTGCGCAGACGTTGGGTTTCTTCCCTCTCGTGCAATTGAATGCCTACAAAGAAAAAGAAAGGGAGAGAGAAATTGGCATCCCACAAAAAGAGGAACAGCAGGAAGCAAAAAATTGGAGGACTTACACAACATCTTTTCACTTGCCCTAGAAATCTCTTCCAGGAAGTACGCCTCACGATCATGGGCCTGACACGTCTTCTACTGAGCAACATCCACCATTGATTGAACAACCCGAAGTTTTCCTTCGAGTTTCTTCACCTGCTCAATTTTTCAGCATATAACGGCGGGTCTACTGTACGCACAACGGCAGTCTCGGTTACATCGATCCCAAATGAGGATGGGGTCACATCCGACGTCTGCGCAGGCGCAGGGGAGCAGCCAAATCATTCAAAATCTGGCAAGGCACACGAAAGATAGAAAACTTTTTGGCAAAGAAAATAGCCACTCATATACATATATACAAAAATACTCTTCTCATCAAAAGGAGGCACTTCAGAGATAGGATAAGTCAATAGTCATTATAGTGGCAGCAGAAGAAATACGGAAAACTACAAAATAAAGCAACGGAGCAGATTTCTCCAAAGACAAAATTGCGTTGTCAGAAGGAGCACTAGCTATAGTAGAGGAAGCATCCGAAGAAGGAGCTTCAGTCGAAGAAGGAGCACTTGACCCCTTTGGGTCTGACTTTATACCCAGGATTAGCTAGGAAAATTTCTTTGCCCTCTTAACAAAAGGCTTCAAGTCAACTGGCTGGCCTTTGGAGTTGACTGAGATAGAGGAGCTAACCTTCTCCTAGTCGACCTTCTCACCATGTGCCATCGCCAACGCCGTTGAAGTTTCTGCACCACTTTTTGACTGAGTCACGCTGTATCCAACAAGCGGACTTGGGTATGCGCCAAAAATAGTGACAAGATCATTCAAATTAGCAGGTACTTCCTTCGATGGAAAAACATCGGCGTGCAAGCCCTTGAAGGTGCGGCGTCATTGGACAAGGAGGTTGCACACACAAACACTATTAGCCTCCAAGGTGCTAACAACATCTGATAAGTGATCAACCATCTTATCTTCATCAAGCAGCAAATTTTGGCCTGACAACTCTACACACACCAAAAAGGGGGACGGTCAGAACACAAAAACAATGAGGACTGAAAAAAATTCTCCCTTGCCAAACAAAAAACTTACAAGTGAAGGAAGCATTAAGGGTCTCCAAGCGCTTCGAAAGATTTCTATCTCGGATGGCGGCTTGTTTGGCTCTTTCTTCGGCATCAGCACTGGATTTCTATTTGGCCTCCTCCAAAGCTTTTTCAGCGATACGAAGTTGGGCCTCCAGATCGTCGGCACGCTTCAATGCCTCGTCTCAGATGACCTCGGACTCCTTGGCAGCGGCTGAATCAGAAAGTAATGCAAAAAGTTAGAAAAATGAGAGGAAGCACAGAAATTGCAAAAAGATGAAAATATACCTTTCAGACCTTTAGCTTCATTACGGATCTTGATGAAGTGAGCGGCCATATCAACCATCTCACACATCACAGGCTGCAAAGAAGGACATTAGGAAAGACAAGTAAAGGAGGATCCATGGTGAAATTAAAAATTATGGATGTACTTATGTCTTCATATCCACCTAGGCAGGGCTCTCAGATGGCAGGGCTCTCAGATATCACCGCGCCTTTGCTAGCCAATTTTCTTCTTTTAGACACTGGGGGCTTCGGCAAAGTGGCAACATCCTTCTAGACAAGTGGATCCGCAGAAGACGCGAGCAAATCTTTTGGGTCCTTGGCAGAAGGAGCAAAAGAAGTGCGAAGAGGAGACAAAGGCGGGTCTTCCGCATCATCACCACTACAAGAGAAAGAACAAAGAATAAGGAAGCATCAGCAGTTAAGTCACCCGACAAAAAAGTAAAGAGGAGACAAGTGCTTACGAAGATACGTCCTGCGCAAAGTGGAATAGATTCTTCTTGGGAGGAGCCGATGGTAATGGAACGGCACCCAAAGGTTTCGAGGCCGTAGAATCATCTGAAAAGGTTTCTGTGGCGTCTGGATGTTTCCGTTTTTTGCCAACAGGCGCAACACGGAAATCCTCGGAACGAGCCGACGGAAGCAACGATGTCCTTGATGAAGTTTCTGCGGTGGATGTCTCTATCTCTTCATTAGTGGCAGTCCCAGTCAAAGGAAGATCGTCGAAAGCAGAAGAATTGGCGAGAAGCTGACCGCTCTCAGGAAGATGAGGAAGGCAGGATAGATGATCATGATCCTGCATAAACAAGAAAACCAACAATCACAAAGGGGACACTTACAAAATATAGATGAGAAAGGAGCAAAAGAAAAAGGAATTTACCTCCGGAAGATGGTTCTTCTTGCCAAAAGGCTCAACGCGACAATCAGAAGGAACCACACTTTTTGCCATAAGGGTCGTGAAATTACGAACCCTTTTCTCATAAACCTTGAGGGACAGATCATCCCGAGAAATCCTCATAGGATCCTTCTTTCTGGTATACGCCCACATACTAGAAAGACGGGCATGTAGGGGGTGCACGTAGATCTGCAAGAAGTATGCTAAAATCTGAAGACCCGACAATTCCTTGCCAACTTTATGTCGTAGCTTTGAAATACGGTCAAGAAAGGGTTGGATCTCCGCCATTTCTTCGGCAGTAGGATGTTGATCCCAGGAGTCAAGTTTTCTTCGGGTCAAAGAGGGCTAACCCGAAAGGCTTGCCCTTGATGGATTGATCCTTGATGTAAAACCACTTGGTTTTCCACCCTTGGATGGAATTAGCAGGCTTGAAATCAAAGTAATCTACATCGACGCGAACTGAGAAAATGGTGCCACCAACGTCATGGACAATGGTGTCAGTGGCATTGCGGCGAACATAAAAGAAATACTTCCACAGGCTCCAATGGGGAAGAATCCCAAGAAAGCATTCACAGAGAGTGAAAAAATAAGCAACATGGAGAATAGAGTTTGGCATGAGCTGGTATAGCTGCACGCCGAAGACGAAAAGGAGACCACGAAGAAATTCGTGGACAGGAAGAGAAAGGCCGTGAAAAAGAAAGGAGAGGAACATTACCCTCCAGCCCAATTAGGGGATTAGAGCAGCTTCGTCACTAGGAAGCTTGAAGGGGCCCTCCATCAGATGGCTGGAGTTCCGTGCCTTGTGTAGCTCCCGCGCCGTGCACTTGGAAGGAGCCCATACGACGACCCTCTTCCTGGTGGCCTTGGCGGCCGTGGAAGAAGTTCCCACCTTGCTTTTTCCCATGGCGATGAAGGAGCGACGTTAGCACAAAGCACGAGTTCGCAAGAAGGACGGAGGAAGTCAAGGGCACAAGGAGGAAGATGAAGTTAGCAAGAACAAGGTAAAAAGGGGTAAAAGAAATCCCCTTCCCCTTATAAAGAGCAAAGCTACACAGTTTGGACCGTTCGATGTAAAATCGAATCGTCCAAAGGACACACGATGGTAACACTTGTCTGCAGATTCTATAAAGAAAAATATCTCAAGAAGTTATTACTATGGTAAATACGGAGAATACCGCACATCGCCTCGATCTTCACACAAAAAAGGGGGACCTGCAGTCTGAAAACTCCACTGAATACGCCACCACACGTCATCATTACTACAGCACGGGCCCACGCTCAACATGTCTCGTCACAAGCATATCTTTCGAGAATCAAGCAACGTAAAATTCTCCATCAATGACGTCACAACAAAAACGGTTATGTGAAAAGGATACACACCTGAAGAAAAATAGGGAGTCGAAGCAAATTCCTCCAGGAAATAGATTGAGACTATAATCGAATATGAAAATTTTGACTGTAGCCTCGGGGGCTACTCCTATCAGGAGCGCTGTCCGCGCACCCGAAATATTTTTGAGGAAACATTGACATCATATTTTTCGAGCCTATGTCCTGACGCATACATCCGAACATAGCCTCAGGGGCTACTCATATCAGGAGCGTTGATGCGCACTTGATAAAGCAAAAACAAAAACCTCCTATTGGGAGGGTGTATATGAAGCAAAAATCAAGCATCCGACAAAAATAATCTCGGATCATAACCAAATGCGATAAAACTCCGAATGCCGTGTTCAGAAACATAGGTAAGACCCCGGGATTCGTCTTGTGTGGCCTGATAATCGCACAAGAATGCGCCCTTCTAGTATTATATCCGTATCTACGATACGATAAAAAATCCCGATGGACACGTTGGGTACCCCATAAAATAAAACTGAAATTCAGTATTCAATAAGACCTTAGCGGCTCGAACTGAATTACGCCAGTAATAAATCCCGAGTTCAGGCCTGGGGACTTGAATTTGATGTAGGACAACCTTGCTTTTGCTCAGGAGCAATTAACTGATTCTCGATCCGTCGGATGCATCAGGCTCATTGTACCAAATCCCTATAAAACTTAAAAACAGTAAAAACAAAGAAAAAGAACTAAACATATCCTTGAGACTCAACCCAAATCTACAGTTCAGGTAGAGTCTTGGGGTCTACTGACATAGGTATGATTACTCGGATCCCTATGATTTGCTACCTAGGGCCTACAGAAAGGCTTACGGCCCATAAAGAGTCAAGATAAAGATCCAAAGGAGCAACCGATAAATATTATAGTTGTATTAGGAAAGAGGAACAAAGACCGACATCGAGTTGGTGTTGTAATCATGTAATCTATCCGCATACAGCGTTGAGACCCGGCCTATTATATATAGGACAGGAGAAGCCTAGGAAAGGCACCAAACAAGCGCCAAGCGATCGATTCTCTCAATATTTAGGCGACTTTGACTCCATTGTTTTCCTGACATCCGACGAAATCCCCAGCGTTCTCTTTTCTGCAAAGCCTAAGTTCTTCATGGACATTGCCAAGGTCACCCTCGTCAATCGGACATGCCAGCTCGAGTGAGAACATCAAGGATATACTAACATTGACTGAGATGAAGAGAGTTAGATGTGCGTGTGACAGAAATGCCTAGAAAGTGGTGGAGAGGTCCTAGGTCTTTCATGGCGAATTTAGTACTAAAATTATGAATGATGCGATGTAAGAGGGAGAGGGTGGAAGCTGTGAGAATTATGTCATCTACATATAGGAGGAGATAAGCTGAGTCAGTGCAGATTGAAGGGTGAAAAGGGAAGCATCGGATTTGGATTTAGAAAAACCTATTGATTTAGCAAAGGGAAAATCATTGAAACCAGGCATGTGGTGCCTGTTTTAATCCATAGAGGGACTTGAGAAGATGACAGACATTGTTTGGATGAGATGGATCAACAAATCCAGAAGGTTGTTGGCTGAAAACTTCCTCATCTAAGTTGTCGTGTAAGAAAACATTTTTAATGTCGAGCTGATGTATAGGCCAGTTGTGAGAGAGAGAGAGAGCAATAGAGAGAATGATGCAGATGGTGGTTGGCTTAACAATGGGACTAAAGGTCTCATCAAAGTCGATGCATGGCTGCTGGGTAAAGCCACGAACAACCCAACATGCTTTGTGATGAGAGAGGGAACCATCGGCATTGTGTTTGTGGTGAAAGATCCATTTTCCACTAACAATATTGGCACCAAGAGGGGGAGGAACAAGAGTCCAGGTGCGATTGGCCATGAGAGCATCATATTCTTCCTGCATAGCAAGGCTCCAAGAGGTGTCACGGAGAGTCATGAGGTAGTTGTGAGGAATTGGGGAGGTGACGGTGACGGAGAGGTTAAGCCGGTCCGGTGGTCCAGGTAACCGACATGTGGTACGGCGGGTGTGATGAGTAGGAGGTGGGGTGTTGGGTGGAGGCGATGGTGGCGAAGATGGGGAAGGGTTACAACGGCGTCATAGTGTCCTGCTGTGGCGGGAGTTTGGGCTACCGCGGCAGAGAAAAGAGGCGATTTGGCTGTCGCGGTAGGGGTTTCTGCCGTGAGTTGATTTGTCGCGGCAAGGGTCTGGGTGATTTTTGCTGTCATTGCAGGATGAGTTGTGCCGTGGCTGGAGATAATGGTTGGGGTATTCGTAGCATCAAGGATAGGTGGATCAAAGATGTCTATGGTAGATTATGGAGTAGAGTGGGTGGAAGAGGCATATGGGAAAATGGATTCATTAAAGGTGACATGTCGAGAAATTAGGTAAGGAGGTCAAGGCAATGGTATCCTTTGTGTCTAGGGGGTAGCCAAGAAAAACGCATCTAGTGGCGCGAGGAGCAAGTTTGTGATCAGTTGTGAAGGCTGTGTTTGCATAGCAGAGGCTGCTGAAAACTCGAAGATGGTCGTAGATAGGATGTGTGCCGAAGAGGATGAAGTGTGGTGTGTTGTTGTTTAGGGCGGCAGAGGGTCGTATGTTTAGGAGATAGGTTGTAGTGTGTAGAGCTTCAGCCCATAGGTTGGATGGCATGGATGCTTGGAATAGTAGAGTTCGAATGACATTGTTAATGGTGCATATGGAGCGCTCGGCTTTGCCATTTTGTTGAGATGTATAGGGGCAAGAAAATCTAAAGAGTGTGCCACATGTGGTGAAGAAGTCATTTAGTTTTAGGTTGTCAAATTCTTTTCCATTGTCACATTGTATGTGGAGAATGGGTAGTTGGAAGTGAGTCGTGACAAAGGCATGAAAGGCGACAATGTAGCATAGACATCGAACTTTTTACGCAGGGTAAAGCTCCAAAAATAGTGGGAGAAATCATCAACTATAACAAGATAATAGACATATCCAGTGGAGCTCAGAACAGGCGATGTCCATAAATCACAATGTAGAATTTCAAACAGACGACTAGTGGTAGAAATCAAAGAGTAAAATGGGAGTCTAACATGTTTGCCTAATTGACATGCATGGCACAAAGAGTGTCTTGATTTATTGGTGGAGGGCATCTTGGATGGGTGGAGAGTCATCATGGTGTGGTGGCTTGGATGTCCGAGACAACGATGCCAGAGGTTGTAGGAGGTGGTGGCGAGGTGGGCTTAGGCATGTGGGGCGTTGTAAAGGGTGTCAAGAGGACCCGGGCTGTCACATCTGAGGATCACAGTCCTGCTGGGAAGAGCCTTCACCGAAAAACCAAGGGGATCAAATTCAATAGAACAAGAATTATCAGATGTACATGGATGAACATAAATTAGATTTTTGATAATATGATGAACGAGTAAGATGTTGTGTAAGTAGAGAGGTTTAGAGTAAGATTGAAGGGTTTTGGAGCCTATGTGCGTCACAAGGAGTGTTGCACCATTGCCAATGGTGATGAAGATTACCAGGGTTGGATGCCATGTGAGAGGATGCACCGGTGTCCATGCACCAATCGTTGCCAGGGAGTTGCATGTTGTTGAGGGCAGCGAGGAGGGCAGGGTCGATCTGTTGCTGCTGCTGCGGAAGAGCTTAACCTTGTGCGGTGTAGGCCTGGGGTATCATGTCGGGGCACGGTCCAAGGAGGCCGGTGGAGGGGGCACACTATGGTGCGGGTGAGGGTAGATGAGGCTGCCACTGAGCCTGCTGGAGCTGCTGCTGAAAGGCGTGGGTGGGAGCGCCTGTCCATAGGTTGAATTGCTAGGGCGTGTCACGACAGCGTCCATGGCCTCCGCGGCCACTGCGATTGAAGGAGTTGTGGAAGAAGCTGCCCCCGGGGCCGTAGCCACGGCCACCTCCGCCCTCGGCGCGATCAGAGTTGGTGCGATCGCCCCCAGAGTTGTTGCGGTCGGCGCCTGCGGGTTGCATGCGGTCGCGTTCGGTGGTGATGTTGTTGCCGCTAGCCCAGAGGGCTGTAGAGGTCGCGTTCCTGGTGTCAGTGCAGCGTTGCATCTCCTCGAGGATGAGAGCGGAGCACGTCTGGAGGAACGAAGGGAAGGGGACCTGAAACAGAAAGAACAAACGCTGATGGGCATAAGTGTCATTGAGACCGCAAAGGAGCATCAGAACTAGGGTCTCGTCATTGATCGGTTGGCCAATGTCGGTGAGAGAGTCGGACAAGGTCTTGAGCTTCCCGCAGTAGTCATTGATGGAGAGGTCGCCTTGTGGTGTGTTGTGGAAGTCCGCCTCGAGCTGGATAGCACTGTGTTTCTTGTTGTCACGGAAGAGGTTCTTGATAGCTTCCCAGATCATCCGGGCAGAGGATCCCGGGCGCATGACGATGCTAAAGAGGTCAGTGGAGATGGAGCCGTAGATCCAGGAGAGGACGGTGAAGTCGCCGCGTCCCTAATCCGAGGTAGGAGAGGTGTCGGAGGTCCTGTCCTCTCCCGTGATGTGTGCTGATAAGCCGTAGCGGCCAAGGGAGATGATAAAGAGTTCACGCCAGGGGGTGTAGTTTCCGCTATTGATATCTAAAGTGATTGAAACATGGAGCTTGATGGACATGGCATAAGTGGAGGGGCTGGGTAATGGGGCAGTGGTGGTGGTAGGGTTCGGTAGGGCTGGAAGGTTTGCCGGCGTGTTGGGATTGGCGAACTGGCTAGCTGCTAGTTGTTGGAGCTGGGAATCGCGGGCGTCAAGTGCTTCGGCGCGGGTGGCGAGCTCGCGCTCTTTGGCGGCGATCTCGTCGGTAGTCAAGGCTGGGAGGGATATGAGGGAAGGGCGGTGATCTAGGGTTTTGGGAGGAGGGAAGATGCGGCATGCTCTGATACCATGCAATGATACAAAACGGCTCGGGCTGCTCTATGGCACATCGTGGCCTCTCCTCCTCTTTATATAGACAGACAGATTACATGTGTGGACTTGGAGTCCAAGTCAAGTTACAAGATTATTGTACAAGAAAGAATCCTAACTAGATTAGGTAGGCAAGATCATGTGTGAACTTGCATACTCCGTAATAGGAATTAATCATGGAAATTGTGCCTAATAATCCAACAATCCAAAAACCTTATTATTCTAGGCAATTTCCTGAGTTAAACATGGGACACCAGGATGGTGCTATGAAGCCATAAAAGTTTACCGGTGTGCATTTTAAGAGGTGGCAGTATAAGACCACTATATGTCTACAAGCTCTGAAAGTATTCGAGGCCAGTGAGGGTTTACCTGAAGGAACTATATCTGAGGAGGATCAGAACAAGTTCAAGGAAACCAATCTATCCTTTGCGGGATCTGTTCTTAGTGTTCTTGATAACAAGATGTTTGACATGTATATGCACATCAAAAACGCAAAAGATCTCTAGGAGGCACTAGACGCTAAGTTCGGTGTAGCAGATGCTAGCAGTGAACGTATATCATGGAGAGCTTCCATGATTACTGGATGGTTAACAATCGTTCTATAGTCGAACAGGATCATGAGATACAGTACTTTTCCAAGGAGCTTGAAATCCTTAAGTATATCTTACCCGGCAAGTTTGTGGCTGGGTGCATTATTGCAAAGTTGCCTTCTTCATGGAGGAACTTCGCCACATCTCAAGCATAAGAGGCAAGAGATATCGGTTGAAAACCTGATATTGTCTCTTGATGTTGAGGAGAAGGATTAGGCCAAGGACACTCCTGAGAAAGGAGTTGAGGGTCAGTCTAGCGCCAATATGGTGCATAAGAAGACCTTCGGCAAGAACAAAGGGAACTATAATCCCTCCTTCAACAAGCCTGAAAATACTACAACCTTCAAGAAGAAGAAGAAGCCGAACAAGGCCGAGCTAGGTTGCTTTACTTGTGGAGAGCTTGGACACTTTTGCAAGGACTGCCCAGAACATGCAGATCGTAGAGGGAAAAAGGGAAGACTATCAACGCCACGACCGCTAGCGATGCTGATGGGTATGGTAATCTATTTACTACTCTTTTAGTATTTCAATCACCACGTTGGTGGATTGATACAGTGCTAATTTTCATGTGTGTACTGACATCTCTATGTTCACTTCTTACCAGGTTGCTCGGGATTCCAATGGGGAATGAATAGCATGCTTCTGTTCATGGAGTTGGCACAATGGATCTGAAGTTCACTTCAGGAAAGATTGTGTAGTTGAAGAACATGCATCATGTCCCTTCCATGAACAAGAATCTCGTTAGCGGATCCCTTCTATGCAAATATGGGTTTAAGGTTGTTTTTGAGTCTAATAAACTCATTGTGTCTGAGACATGGACAATTTATTGGTAAAGGCTATGAGTGCGGAGGGTTGTTCCGCTTTTCACTTTCAGATTTTTGTAATAAGTCTGTAAACCATATTTGTGGGGGTGTTAATGATGATACCAGTGTTTGGCATTCTCGTTTATGTAACATTAATTTTGTTTTGATGTCCAAGTTGTCTAGTGTGAGTTTCATTCTGAATTTCACTATTGCCAAAGGTTCCAAGTGCCATAGTTGTGTGCAATCAAAGCAATCTCGAAAGCCTCACAAGGCAGCCGAGGAGAGAAATTTTGGCACCACTAGAACTCATACATTCTGATCTTTGTGAGATGAATGGTGTGTTGACAAAAGGTGAAAAGAGGTATTCCATGACATTGATTGATGGTGCGACCAGATACTGCTATGTTTATTTGTTGCGCACAAAAGATGAAGCTTTAGACTACTTAAAAATTTATAAAGCCGAAGTTGAAAACCAACTAGAGAGAAAGATCAAACGTCTTAGGCCAGATCATGGTGGTGAATATTTTCCCAAAATCTTTGACCAATTCTGTGAGGAATACGACATTATTCATGAGGGGACGCCTCCCTACTCGCCCCAATCAAATGAGGTTACTGAGAGGAAAAACCGTACGCTGACTGATTTGGTGAATTCCATGTTGGCCACTGTAACACCCTCGAATTGGCCCTATGCAAGTTTTAGCCCTTTCCGCCAAACCCACATAGAAACGATTCAAGGACGCCCACCAGGCACTTTCATGCGGGTGGAAAATCAAGTAATACCATTACACAACAGTCCTCGATGGGACCCATAGAACAGATATATATACAACAGCGACTCATCGAGTCAAGAATACAGATATGCAGTACAAAGGTCCAAATCACCTTGAAAACGATACAGCGTCCGAGTATGGACAAGATGCAAATTGGGATAAGAGCCCTGAAGAATAACCAATGGCGTCCATAACCCTGTCCAGGCCAAGCCGAAAGGGTAACCCTGCTAACGACGTCGATCTCAAACCTGCTAAAACAAAAGGGGTGCCGACAAAGGGCAAAGGAAAAAGAGGAGCGTCAGTACTGAGGCCAGTACACGGCGAGGCTAGAATTCGGCGGCTCTCGCCTACATAGGTATGGTGGGCTGAAGCGGCAACGCATCATGCACTAAACAACCTATAGAGACTCGATACAACTGGCGGTTATCAGAGAGGGATAAGAGAGACCTATCTGGATCCAACCTGAAGCTAACACCAGACAAACCCATCTTGGTATTTCCCCCTCGAGACCAAACGAGGAAGTCAGACCGAGGAACTCACATAGTTGGCAATTTTACTCATTCCGTTATAGTTGCAGCACTTACTAATCAGATACAGGTAGCATGAGTCATCCTGTAGCGTAGGTAGTGGGCAGTTTTAATCACCATTCCATTGTAGTTGGAACATTTACTAGTCAGATATAATTGTCCTGAGGAATCCCAAAACCTAGCAATTGTTGGCACTTTTATCACATTCCATTGGAGTTGCAATACTTACAAGGAAGGTATAGTATGACACAGATCACCACAGATCCACCAATTGTTGGCATTTTTATTATCCATTCCATTATAGTTGAAGCTGAATTACTAGTCACATATTAAGTCAAATTTATAGCACTACTTTAGTTATGCTTGTCTATGATCGAGATACTATGCTCCAACTCGTCCATAACCGCGAACACGGCTTTCAGAAAGTTTTACCCTGCAGGGGTGCACAAATAGGAACACACACTCGATCAACCTCGGAAAAATCAACTCAAAACCCAATGAGGCATTCACAAGATTCATAAAATATTTCAGGGGTCCACCCCACTAAGGTACCCGCAACGAAGTTGGCCGGCTCCGGAACGGACCCAGGGTTTGTGTCAATGGCTGTAAACGACTGGGAACCCGAAAGTGTGACTGGGCTTGTCGATACTGCGAAAACACTCCACGATCCTAAACAGTACAGGTGCTCCATGCACAATCTTAAATAAAGCAGTAAAACATGGCATAAGTACAGGATAGTAATAAAGCCCCAAACTACTTTGTGGCCCCAAGAAATAGAAATGAATCAAGCTCTGGCTCAGGGGGGGTCCATAAGGCCTCCCGGATGTGGATAGTGCGAAAAATCAAGGAACAGGTATCAAGCACTCGGGGTCCTACAGGACACAAGTGAGCGTGGAAGAACCAAATAACATCTATTGTCCACCGATGCCTCTGCATTAGTTATATCTAGCAATTTAATAGTTGTATTTAAAGTCATGATCATCTCCACCGTAAACATCTGCCAGCATTCCAACAACTGTGGTACTTGACAACACGAGATCGCACCTGAGCAAGCAACTAAGACTCGCAAGGCCAGCTATCTACCAAACAACAGGTATTAGGAGATGTCCATGGCAATATAGAGGCTGCACGGGATATAACTGGTACACGGAAACTAAAGCATCGCGACACGGATAGCGATAGATCAACAGGAGGAAATAAAGACTATAAATGCAAAATAGATAGAAGGGGAAGGGATGCTCGCGTGGGAAACACTGCCGAAGGTTCATATCCGGAGAACTTATCGATACTCGCATCAACTCATCGGCCTAATCCCCGAAGAAGCAAACACTAGAAGAAACACCGGATGCAATATTTAATACGACGGCAGAAGATCTGGCATGATTATGATATGATGCATGGCATGGCAAGATGCGGTGCAATTAGGCAATATTAAGCGGAACCGTGGTCCCGAAAAATGATTATATGATTCAAGTTGTTTAGAAGCCCCACAATTTAAATGTTGTATTAACAGGGTGAAACATGGCATCGGTTCACTACACCAATTTAAATGGAGTCCGGAATAAGACAAAGATATCCCGCATAAACACTCCATATTAAATCATGCGGTGAATCGGCATAATGCCCGCAACCCACAGATAGGTGTGCATGCATGAACAAATTAATATGCGACAGTTGATAATGTCATATTATAAAAATAGGGGCTTAGGGTCACACATCTGGGTTCGGAAGATCTTGGGTTCCAGGGGTTCGGGGTCCGGTCTCAAGGTTCGATAGGGATCGGGATCGGAAACCGGGAAGAAGCACTTGGTTTGGCGTCGGGGCTCATCGGACTCACCCTGGTCGGTGTCGATCTTGTCGTCACGAAGATCTTGTCGGGTCCGCATATCGGGTCGGTCTTGGCGTGCGGGATGAAGAACTTGGCGTATCCGTGTCGGTGACCTTGGCGTCTGGGTTCTCGGCCATCGCATCCGAGAAGGAGGACTTGTCGCATCCGATGGATCGGTCCTTGGGGTCGAAGAACTTGGCGTGCCAGGGTTCGGTCTCGTTCTTCGGACTCCGGGGTTCAGGGTCTTCGGATCCAGCTTTGGGGAGACGATCTTGTCGTGCCGGCGTCAAAGCTTCCGGAAGGAGAACTTGTCCTCCAGGGTCTCGGCATCCTCCGATTCCGATCAGAGATCTTGGTGGTCCTCGGGTTCATGTAGCAGATCTCGGCGTGCCGTGCGGTCGATCTTCGGGTCTGCGGTCTCCGCGCTCGGACATCTTGTCCTCAATGGCGAACTTGGGTCGTGACGTTGGTCTGCGGAAGATCTTGCCGACACGGTGGAGCGCAACGAAACGATTCCAGATTTCGCAAAATGGGAGAACTGCTGACCGTCGTCGAATCAAAAGTCCTGAAGCGATTTTGTGAAACACCTGATAGAAAGGCACTGTGCTCTGCTTGTAGCGTGTGGCAGGAGCAGAGCTGCGGCGGGTGACACGGGAGGAATCCCGTGAGGCGGTCGGGCCGCGATGAGCTTGCGGGCGAGGGTGGTGGTGGCTCTGCAGAGAGCAGCGGACAGGAGGATCACCGGGCAGGGAGGCACAGGGTGGATCCGCGCGACAGAGGGCCCACGGGGAACACGATGTCGGGGTTGGCCAGCGTGGTGCCGGGCTCCGGCGAGGCAGGCCCACGGGCGGCGGTCGGAGCGGAGTTTTGGCACCACAGCCGGGGTGGACAGGAGCAGCAGGTTGCAGAGGTAGGGGAAGGTGGGAGGTGGGCCTGTGGGGGAAGGGGCGTTGCCAGAGAGGTGGCAAAGCCGAGGAGGTTGAGGGCAGAGGAGAGGACGGCGGCCTGGAGAGAGGGAGAGGATGGGGACGACGAGGCCACGCTGCAGGCCAAGGGCGGGAAGGAAGGGAGGGAGAGTCACAAGCGGGGCAGGAGCGGGAGATGTCCTCGGGGAGCAGGGTGGGCCGAGGACGGGAGGCGGCAGGAGGAATCACGACGCGCAGGTGGAGGCGCGGTGGGAACCAGGGGGAGACCCGAGGTGGTGTGGGGCCGGACGACGGGAGCTTGTCGGGAGGAGGAGGGGCTCTCTCCCTGGCGGTTGGTGGGGAGTGGTCTGGCGGGAGGTGGGCCAGGGGTGGGGCTGGGATTGGTGAGTGAGGTGGAGGGGTGGAGTTTGGCTGGGTGCATGCTGCTGTGTGTGTTGTGTGTGGGGGGGTTGGTAGGGAGTGATGAGGTGGAGGGGTGCGGTGAGGTGGTGGGCTGTGAGTGGCCGGGTTGAGGTGGAGGGGGGCTGGGTAGGATTAGAGGTAGGGTATTTGGTAGAAAAAGGGTTTGGGATTTAGCTTAGGTTTTATTTTAGGGCGTGGAGGTGGCCGGCCGGGCTTTCGGGCCTGGCAAGCTGCCTCCTAAAAATATTATAAATATTTTATTTATTTAGAACGAGGCTTTGGCAATCCATTTTTAGACAAACCAAAATAATCCGGAGGCCCGGGGTTTTAATTTGAATAAAGACGGGAATATTTAGAAAAACAAAACTAGGCATTTCGAAAATAGTTTTACACAAATCCATGCAAGATGATGACGATGCTCAAATGCAATGTGGCATGATGACATGAGCATGCGGTCATGATGATGCAATGCACAAAAACACAGCGATTTTCTAGTAGTGATTTTTGCGGGGCGCCACAATTCGACACCACTAACAATGGATCTCGCCCTCGAGATCCGCCTCATGGTACCGGGAAGAAGGTCGGCGATCTGAATCTTCACGCTTCATGTAGATCCTCGCGACACCACTAACAAGAGGTCATTATCCGTGATCGTCGAGAGAACACTCCAGGAAACAAAGGACAAAGGTACAGGTATCCACAAATAAAGCCACCTCTAACTTCGATAGAAAGAGAGAACCGATGCATTCTCATCCACTTCAATGTACACGAGCGAATAGAGTGAGTAGTCGGCATGGGGGGCAATCCATCACGCACCCAAACTATTACTCCGCACAATCAGTAGAAAAGCGTGCAACCATTCTCGGAATCAGACTGAAGATCTCGACAAACGGTGTGCGGAACAAAGGAGTGATGCAGACTTTGCATCAGATCTGGCGTAGAGGATGTTGTCGCATCGGAAAACACCGGAAGTCGTAAGAAGGAACCAAGAGAAGTCCAATAGATGAAGGATTCCCCAGATAGCATGAAGTCCGGATGTAGAAACACAGTTACCAAAGAAGGAAGCGAAACCCTGAAGGTACGACGGAAACCCAATCACGAGAATTCATGGACTCGAAGAAAAGATAAGAGAACAGATCCAAAACACGCAGAGGTAAGAGGAGAACAATAGAGGGGTAAGGAGTAAAAGAATACCTAACCAGATCTATCCAACCGATTTTGCAAAATATTTTTGACACTCTACTTCGGCCGTTAGCTAGGTTATCCTACAGGCTGGACTTGTGGGGTATCGCAACTGCTGGGCTCTGATACCACTCTGTAACACCCTTGAATCGGCCCTATGCAAGTTTTAGCCCTTTTCGCCAAACCCGCATAGAAATGATTCAAGGACGCCCACCAAGCACTTTCGTGCGGGTGGAAAACGAAGTAATACCATTACACAATAGTCCTCGATGGGACCCACAGAACAGATATATATACAACAGCGACTCATCGAGTCAAGAATACAGATATGCAGTACAAAGATCCAAATCACCTTGAAAACGATACAGCGTCCGAGTACGGACAAGATGCAAATTGGGCTAAGAGACCTGAAGAATAACCAATGGCGTCCATAACCCTGCCCAGGCCAAGCCAGAAGGGTAACCCTGCTAACGACGTTGATCTCAAACCTGCTAAAACAAAAGGGGTGCCGACAAAGGGCAAAGGAAAAAGAGGAGCGTCAGTACTGAGGCTAGTACACGGCGAGGCTAGAATTCGGCGGCTCTCGCCTACATAGGTATGGTGGGCTGAAGCGGCAGCGCAGCATGCACTAAACAACCTATAGAGACTCGATACAACTGGCGGTTATCAGAGAGGGATAAGAGAGACCTATCTGGATCCAACCTAAAGCTAACACCAGACAAACCCATCCTGGTATTTCCCCCTCGAGACCAAACGAGGAAGTCAGACCGAGGAACTCACACAGTTGGCAATTTTACTCATTCCATTATAGTTGTAGCACTTACTAATCAGATAAAGGTAGCATGAGTCATCCTGTAGCGTAGGTAGTGGGCAGTTTTAATCACCATTCCATTGTAGTTGGAACATTTACTAGTCAGATATAATTGTCCTGAGGAATCCCAAAACCCAGCAATTGTTGGCACTTTTATCACATTCCATTGGAGTTGCAATACTTACTAGGCAGGTATAGTATGACACAGATCACCATAGATCCACCAGTTGTTGGCATTTTTATTATCCATTCCATTATAGTTGAAGCTGAATTACTAGTCACATATTAAGTCAAATTTATAGCACTACTTTAGTTATGCTTGTCTATGATCGAGATAGTGTGCTCCAAGTCGTCCATAACCGCGGACACGACTTTCAGAAAGTTTTACCCTGCAGGGGTGCACAAATAGCAACACACACTCGATCAACCTCGGAAAAACCAACTCAAAACCCAACGAGGCATTCATGACAAAGCGATCACAGGATTCATAAAATATTTCAGGGGGCCACCCCACTAAGCTACCCGCAACGAAGTTGGCTGGCTCCAGAACGGACCCAGGGTTTGCGTCAATGGCTGTAAACGACTGGGAACCCGAAAGTGTGACTGGGCTTGTCGATACCGCGAAAACACTCCGCGATCCTAAATAGTACAGGTGCTCCACGCACAATCTTAAATAAAGCAGTAAAACATGGCATAAGTACAGGATAGTAATAAAGCCCCAAACTACTTTGTGGCCCCAAGAAATAGAAATGAATCAAGCTCTGGCTCAGGGGGGTCCATAAGGCCTCCCGGATATGGATAGTGCGAAAAATTAAGGAACAGGTATCAAGCACTCGGGGTCCTACAGGACACAAGTGAGCGTGGAAGAACCAAATAACATCTATTTCCCACCGATGCCTCTGCATTAGTTATATCTAGCAATTTAATAGTTGTATTTAAAGTCATGATCATCTCCACCGTAAACATCTGCCAGCATTCCAACAACTGTGGTACTTGACAACACGAGATCGCACCTGAGCAAGCAACTAAGACTCGCAAGGCTAGCTATATACCAAACAACGGGTATTAGGAGATGTCCATGGCAATATAGAGGCTGCACGGGATATAACTAGTGCACGGAAACTAAAGCATCGCGACACGGATAGCGATAGATCAACGGGAGGAAATAAAGACTATAAATGCAAAATAGATAGAAGGGGAAGGGATGCTCGCCTAGGAAACACTGCCGAAGGTTCATATCTGGAGAATTTGTCGATACTCGCATCAACTCATCGGCCTAATCCCCGAAGAAGCAAACACTAGAAGAAACACCGGATGCAATATTTAATACGACGGCAGAAGATCTGGCATGATTATGATATGATGCATGGCATGGCAAGATGCGGTGCAATTAGGAATATTAAGCGGAACCGTGGTCCCGACAAATGATTATATGGTTCAAGTTGTTTAGAAGCCCCGCAATTTAAATGTTGTATTAACAGGGTGAAACATGGCATCGGTTCACTACACCAATTTAAATGGAGTCTGGAATAAGACAAAGATATCCCGCATAAACACTCCATATTTAATCATGCGGTGAATCGGTATAATGCCCCCAACCCACAGATAGGTGTGCATGCATGAACAAATTAATATGCGACAGTTGATAATGTCATATTATAAAAATAGGGGCTTAGGGTCACACATCTGGGTTCGGAAGATCTTGGGTTCCGGGGGTTCGGGGTCCGGTCTCAAGGTTCGATGGGGATCGGGATCGGAAACCGGGAAGAAGCACTTGGTTTGGCGTCGGGGCTCATCGGACTCGCCCTGGTCGGTGTCGATCTTGTCATCACGAAGATCTTGTCGGGTTCGCATATCGGGTCGGTCTTGGCGTGCGGGATGAAGAACTTGGCGTATCCGTGTCGGCGACCTTGGCGTCCGGGTTCTTGGCCATCGCATCCGAGAAGGAGGTCTTGTCGCATCCGATGGATCGGTCCTCGGGGTCGGAGAACTTGGCGTGCCAGGGTTCGGTCTCGTTCTTCGGAATCCGGGGTTCAGGGTCTTCGGATCCGACTTCGGGGAGACGATCTTGTCGTGCCGGCATCAAAGCTTCCGGAAGGAGAACTTGTCGTCCAGGGTCTCGGCATCCTCCGATTCCGATCGGAGTTCTTGGTGGTCCTCGGGTTCGTGTAGCAGATCTCGGCGTGCCGTGCGGTCGATCTTTGGGTCTGCGGTCTCCGCGCTCGGACATCTTGTCCTCAATGGAGAACTTGGGTCATGACGTTGGTCTGCGGAAGATCTTGCTGACACGGTGGAGCGCAACGAAACGACGCCAGATTTCGCAAAATGGGAGAACTGCTGACCATCGTCGAATCAAAGACATCAAAAGTCCTGAAGCGATTTTGTGAAACACATGATAGAAAGGCACTGTGCTCTGCTTGTAGCGTGTGGCAGGAGCAGAGCTGCGGTGGGTGACACGGGAGGAATCCCGTGAGGCGGCCGGGCCGCGATGAGCTTGTGGGCGAGGGTGGTGGTGGCTCTGCAGAGAGCAGCGGGCAGGAGGATCACCAGGCAGGGAGGCACAGGGCGGATCCGCGCGGCAGAGGGCCCACGAGGATCTCGAGGTCGGGGTCGGCCAGCGTGGCACCGGGATCTGGCGAGGCAGGCCCACGGGCGGCGGGCGGAGCGAAGGTTTGGCACCGGAGCCGGGGCAGACAGGAGCAGCAGGTTGCAGAGGTAGGGGAAGGTGGGAGGTGGGCCCGCGGGGGAAGGGGGTGTTGCCGGAGAGGTGGCGGAGCCGAGGAGGTTGAGGTGCCGGTGATAGCGACGGATGGCTCGGGGAAGGGCGCCGCTGGGCCGAGGGACCCGAAGTGAGGAGGCGGCGGAGGAGAGGACGGCGACCTGGAGAGAGGGAGAGGATGGGGACGACGACGCGAGGCCATGGCGAAGCGGAGGGGAGAGACGCGGTGGCGGGGGCAGGAGCGGGAGATGGCCTCGGGGAGCGGGGTGGGCCAAGGACGGGAGGCGGCAGGAGGAATCCCGACACGCAGGTGGAGGCGTGGTGAGAACCAGGGGGAGACCCAAGGTGGTGTGGGGTCGGGCGATGGGAGCTTGTCGAGAGGAGGATGGTCTCTCTCCCTAGCGATTGGTGGGGAGTGGTCTGGCAGGAGGTGGGCCAAGGGTGGGGCTGGGATTGGTGAGTGAGGTGGAGGGGTGGAGTTTGGCTGGGTGCGTGCTGCTGTGTGTGTTGTGTGGGGGGGGGGGTTGGTAGGGAGTGATGAGGTGGAGGGGTGCGGTGAGGTGGTGGGCTGTGAGTGGCCGGGGTGAGGTGGAGGGGGGCTGGGTAGGATTAGAGGTAGGGTATTTGGTAGAAAAAGGGTTTGGGATTTAGCTTAGGTTTTATTTTAGGGCGTGGAGGTGGTCGGCCGGGCTTTCAGGCCTGGCGGGCTGCCTCCTAAAAATATTATAAATATTTTATTTATTTAGAATGAGGCTTTAGCAATCCGTTTTTAGACAAACCAAAATAATCCGGAGGCTCGGGGTTTTAATTTGAATAAAGACGGGAATATTTAGAAAAACAAAACTAGGCGTTTCGAAAATAGTTTTAGACAAATCCATGCAAGATGATGACGATGCTCAAATGCATTGTGGCATGATGACATGAGCATGCGGTCATGATGATGCAATGCACAAAAACACAGCGATTTTCTAGTAGTGGTTTTTGCGGGGCGCCACAGCCACTGCTGGTTTATCTAAGGCATGGTGGGGGAGGCCTCGTTGACAATGTGTCATGTCCTGAATAGAGTTCCTTACAAAAATAAAGATAAAACCCCTTACGAGGAGTGGGCTAGGAGAAAACCATCACTTTTTTACTTGCGCACTTGGTTTTTTTTGGCTAAGGTCAACATACCAATTCCTAAGAAACACATACTTGGACCAAAGACAGTGGATTGCATCTTTCTAGGATATGCTCTGCGGAGTGTAGGCTATAGATTTTGAGTGGTTAAATCTAAGGTTCCTAATATGCATTTTGATACTATAATGGAATCTTGTGATGCAACATTCTTTTAGAATATCTTTCCTATGAAAGATATGCATAACACTACAAGAATTTCTTCTGAAATACTTCCTAGATCTAATGCATCTAGTGAGAATTTTGAGCAACCACACGAGGAAGAAGTCCCAGAGAAGGATGAAAATGAAGCTCCTACACGGAGTAAGAGACAAAGGGTTGCAAAATCCTTTGGAGATGATTTAATTGTGTACCTTGTGGATGATACTCCCACTTCCATTACAGAGGGATACGCATATCTTGATGCAGATGATTGGAAAGAAGTTGTTCATAATGAGATGGACTCGACTCTTTCTAATGGAACTTGGGAACTATCAAAGCGACCACATGGTTGTATGCCTGTGGGTTGCAAGTGGATGCTCAAAAAGAAGCTAAGGCCTAATTGTACTATTGAGAAGTACAAGGAACGACTTGTAGCAAAAGGCTACACTTAGAGAGAAGGCGAAGATTACTTTGACAGTTATTCACCTATTGCTAGACTGACCACCATTTGAGTACTACTACCCCTGGCTGCCTCTTATGGTCTTATTGTTCATAAAATGGACGTTAAGACAACTTTCCTCAATGGAAAGTTGGAAGAGGAGATCTATATGGATCAGCCTGGTGGGTTTGTGGTAAAAGGTGAAGAGAGAAAGGTGTGCAAGTTGTTAAAATCTTCATATGGTCTGAAGCAAGCACCTAGGCAATGGCATGAGAAGTTTGACAGAACATTAACTTCTGTTGACTTTGTCGCTAATGAGACTGACAAGTGCGTTTACTATCGCCATGGTGGGGGCGAAGGTGTTATATTACGTTTGTACGTGAACGATATCCTTATCTTTGGTACAAACATGAATGTGATAAATGAAGTCAAGTCTTTTCTGTCAAAGAGCTTTGATATGAAAGATCTGGGAGAAGCTGATATGATTCTGAACATCAAGATGATTAAGCACGAGAGTGGGATTACTTTGATGCAATCACACTGTGTTGAGAAGATCTTGAGCCGTTTCAGCTTCATTAATGGCAAGTCTTCCCCAACTCCTTATGATCCCAGTGTGACATTACGGAAAAACAAGAAAGAGCCGAAAGAACCATTGAGATACACTCAAATCGTTGGCTCACTCATGTACTTAGCTAGCGTGACAAGACCCGGTACCTCTTTTGCTGTGAGCAAGTTGAGTAGGTTCATGTCTAACCCGGGTACTGATCATTGGTGTGCACTTGAAAGGGTCATGCGCTATCTATGTGGTACACTAAGTTATGGGATTCACTATTCAGGGCATCCAGCGGTGCTTGAAGGGTATAGTGATGCAAACTAGATCTCGAATGTAGATGAACTCTATGCCACTAGCGGGTATGTATTTACCTTTGGGGGTGGCGTAGTATCATGGAGATCTTGCAAACAAACCATATTGACAAGGTCAACTATGGAAGCAGAACTTGCTGCTTTAGACACATCCACTGTAGAGTCAGAATGGCTGCGTGAACTCTTGATGGATGGTTAAAAACCTATACCAGCCATCCTCTTGAATTGTGACAACTAAACAGTTATTGTCAAATTGAACAATTCTAAGGATAACGCGAAGTGATCAAGACACGTCAAGAGACGTTTGAAGTCTGTCAGGAAATTGAGAAACTCTAGAGTAATTATTTTTACGTATATTCAAATTGACAAAAACCTGGCAGATCCCTTTACGAAGGGACTATCACGAAACATGATAGAAAGTGCATCGAGAGAGATGAGTTTGAGACCCATGGATGTTACACAATAGTGGTAACCCAACCTATATGATCGGAGATCCCGTGAATTAGGACCTGGGAAGAACAATCTAGTGGTGTGACAAAGGATAGTATTAGACAACCCTCTCTATGTGAAGATGCACAACCCTCTAAAGTTGTAAGGCAGATTGGCAACATGCCTTAATGTGTTTTTGTTGGCTATGATTATCAAAGATGTTGTCCTACAGAGCATCCTTGAAAGAACACACCTATATAAGTTTTGATTGTTAAACGTCGCGATCTATGAGATTTGGGTGATCTCTAGTAAACTCATGACGAGACCAAGTAGTATGACGCATATGCTACATCCGCGAGGTAGGCTACTGGTAGCCAAGTACTAGTTATGATTTTGTGTGAAATCTAAAAGCACCAAACTTGTAATTTAAGGTTTATCCATTGTCCAAGTTGCTGATAGACGTAGCTCAAGGTTCTAGGCAGAAGTTCAACTTAACAGTCTCTGCTGAAACACTAGTATCTAGACAATTAGTGAGGATTGACAAATCTTCAAATGGGTATTTGAGATCTGGTGGGGGATTGTTAGAAAATAATGGGCTAAACTAAATAGGCCCATGTTTGGGGCAGCTCACATGTAGGGTGGCAAGCGGCACCCACATAACGACCCACAAAGCAAAATATAGGCAAAAAGGTGTCCAGAAATCTAGCAAAATTAGAGAAGGATTAGTTAAAAAGTAGTGTCGCGGCCCGCCTCGCTTGACACCCTACTCACATGTGTTTGGACCATGTTTGGGGCAGCTGACATGTGAGTGGAGTAGGAGCTAAAGTTTAGTCCCACAATTAGTATTCCACCTTATAAGGTGGAGTGTTTCACCACCTAGTAAAGTGAGTGAGAAGATGAGAGCTACATGAGTGCTCCTCCGAGGAGGCCACTGCCGCTCGCATGCACGCACACACCGCTCGCCTGTCTCGTCACGACACGATGCGCACACGGGTTGCGGAAATCTCGCCGAGCTTTATTTTGCTGCTCAGGAAAATTGTGAGGTTTTGATAGATGTGCCAATAGTCAGCTTATTCAGTCGCTTCCGGATCGTGGGCTACTGTAACCGACATGAGCATGCGCAACGTGGACTCGGCCCACGTTCGCCTCCGTTAGGGTATTCTGAGCCGCTCTATATAAAGTCATGCCTGGCTACCGCCACACTACACCGAAACCAATTTAGGGTTTTGCCAACCTCTCTGCTTGCGCCGCCACCATAGTCTACTCCATCCCGAACGCTGGTGTGCACTGGTGAACGGGAGAGAAGGTCTCCGGAACCACTCGTCTTTGCGATCCTGTACAGGAGAGGGCGAATAAGTTTTTGGGAAGCGCTCCGCGCGACTACTCAAGTTCGTCATCACGGCTCGCGTTCCTGGACGATCTGCGGGACTTCGGGCTCAGTACGTTCGACAACATCAAACACCGTCTTCGCCAATGGTTCGTCAACACCGCTGCAACTACAGCTACCAACTATCGGTACGTATACTGTCTATGTATGGCTATTGTTGCGTTTATACTGCTACTGTTCATGTTGCTCAATACGTCTAGTATGTTCGAGTGTCACATGTTAGTAGCGGTTATTGTCATGCTTTATATTCTGGAACTACGTATACTATCTACATATGGCTGTTGTTGCGTTTATACTGTTACTGTTCATGTTGCTCAATACGTCTAGTATATTCGAGTGTCACATGTTAGTAGTGGTTGTTGCCATGCTTTATATTCTAGAACTAATCATGGAAATTGTGCCTAATAATCCAACATACTTCCCCTTTTCTTGACAAAAAAAATGATAATCAAAGTGTAAAAGTCACGGCACACTAATATTTCGGGTGCCCGTGGATGCTAACCGTCCCTTTTTTTCCCTATTTTATATTTTATTCAACACGCTTTTGCCTACTTTATGTCAAAATTTCAATAACAGAATATAAAATAAGCACAACACAACACAACACAACACAGTTAAGTGACCACAAAAACAAAGTGACCACGAACTGAGGCTTCATCCTGTTGTTATTCCTTGTGTTCCAGAACCCCAACCCGATATCATGTTTTCGGGCCTGAATGATTAACTTTCATACAAGACACCGGAAATCCAAGAATGCTCCCATTGTGGAAAGACACATTTTAAAATGTAAAAAAAATGCTTTAAGCATTTTAAAATGCGTTTTCCATAACGAGATTATCTGCTCCTGAGCCAAAACGGCGTCTCCGCAAGAAACAGCGCAATGTAGAAGAAGACATCCAAAGACTACTGGACACAGATTGTTATCTCATTATTTCGGTAACAGACCAGAGTGCAGCTATTTTGCACTTTATGCAGGAAGTTAATATGTGCTTATTGTTACAGAGCTTGAAGCAGCGGTTGCAGGACATTACATTACTCATCGTAGACCTTTGCGAGGGTGGGGTAGTTCGACTGTGGCGAGAAGCATCACATTACATTAGTTCGTCAAAGATAGTTACAAGGGCACAGTATAGTTATTAAGTGAAAGAGCAGTACCATGTCGATCTGAAAGCGAGTCACCGCTGCAAAAATCTGGGGTGCAAGGAATACATCTGCCTGCATGCAAACATAATGTGACAATTAGCCAAGTCGACTCAGGGCTGGCTTATAGTCGTTTCAATGAACTGGAACGCCGAGTTGAATGAACAATGACGGCTTCGTTGTATCATACTACTGCACTAGGATTGCTGAATTACAAATTCTATTTCTTCTCAGAGGGACCTAGACTACAGAGGTGTTTCAATGGGAATGGGACACCTTCTGATACAACAACAATAGAAGATTTTAGGGAACTCTTTCAGGAAAAGGAAAAAAAAAAGAGAAAAGTTGAGGGTAGCTACAAACCAGTTGGACTTCATCTCCGGTAGCATACTTCCCGGCACAGCCTTTTATCATGTTCTCAACAGCTGAACCATTCAGGGAGAAGTTAGCACACCTTTGCATAGCAGGCAAGCACAAAGAAGTAAGGACAGAAACAAAATTCGAGTGAGCACTGCACAGTATTTCCAAAGCTCATTTGCTGGACGGAAGTGATGCTGCAAATATAGTAGCTATGACTAAGAAAGAATGGTCATCTGTATGTAAGGCGACCTGTGAAACCTCTATCAATCTGTTGTTGGATCCACGGGAGGCTCTCCCCTGTACCAACCTTTTGCTCAATGAATCTCTGCAAGCAAATAAGCAATACAGCACAACACCAAGTTACGTATCCGTGCACTTTACAAGCATAACCTGTATAAATATAGAATCAAGTAGTATTGCATCACTGCACAGCGCACATAGGTAGCCATCCCTCTATGGAACCCTGGTGAACTGGGCAATCAAATTATACATGAAGAAAACACAGTGCTTGCTATATGCTTGGTAGTGCAAATTCAGTACTTACCACCAAGGTGAGATTGTGAAGAGGTTGAATACCAGAACATACAATGCTCGCTATCTGCCATACAAGTTAACGGAGGAGCATTCACATAGCGTTATAAATTGGTAACACGGGAAAAAAAGAAAGGATACAGTAACAACATTTACGCTATTTAAAAAAAGTAACAATATTTACTAGATTATGGTTGGACCTAATTGTGTTCCATTTGCTCTGCAGTCCAGTCATCCTTAAATAAGCATTTTTCATTTATTTTATTTGTTGTGTTATTTCTGCTGTGCTTCATACGTGATCTTAGAATTTGTGGATGGCAGATGGATTTTTCATGGGTGAGATAAAATAGATTCACAAACTTTCTTGCTTCTTTTCCGTAACAACCCCAAACTGAACCGCACAATGATCGGAGATCCAGATCAAAGAGAGACTGGATATTTTTTTTTGCATTTGTCTAAAGTACTGAACGATTCTGTGCATTAAGAATTTCACAATTCACTCTATATATGGAAGATACGGAGTACTAAGTGAAACATGAAAGACCTCTGCTCACCGTGATGACTAAAAGGGTGCAGTGTATTATTACCTGGATATTCAAGGCCTTCATCTTAAGGTCTTGAGGCAGAAGAGGAGGGTCAGGGTATTTATCCTCCAAATACTGCAAAGCCACAAGGAAACAAAGGTTACCCAATTTGTGGAGCCCGTGGGTAGATAGTGGGTAAAAAAAGGGTGAGCATATCTCAGCACTTGCCAATGCAATAGCGTAAGAGTCACCGATTACTGCATCGCCGTCGGCCAGAGCAGGGACGAACTTCATAGGATTAAGCTTCATGAACTCTGTTATTATCCACAAAGATGAACGTAGTGAGGATCTGTACCACACAGCTGACACAAGCGCAGTTGACAGGAAGCAACCAAGCAGCAGAGTAGCAGACGGTGGTAGCATAGCACCTACCTGGATCAGACTGCTCTCCTTTGAGGAGGTTCACCGCCTTGTACTCGTAATCCACACCTGCATAAAGACCACACACGCGCGTATCCAATTTACTCGACCCAATCAGAGAGAGGGAGAACGGGGAGCGAGACCGATCGATAAGGGGGAAGGGGCCGGATGAACGGGCAGCACGCACCTTTGAAGTTGAGGGCGATGCGGACGCGGTGGGAGCAGGAGCTCCGCCAGTACGAGTACAGGGTCGGCCTCGCCGCCGTCACGCCCGCCTCCGCCATTCGCAGTCGCTGGCAGCTTCGCTTCTCAGCAGGAGCAGCCGGAAGCCGAGTGCAGCACGCAAGCAAGCGGCAAGGCAGTTCGATTGGGTTCGTTCACTGAACCAGCAAAGCCCATGTCCAGTCGCAGCCCAGCCCGGCCCGTCCCGTTCAATCACGTCACCCGTCCACGAAGTCCATCAGGCCGTCCCATCAATCCCAAAAGCTAGGCTCATTTAATACTTCTTCCTTTTTGCCAGCCCAAATTTATCATTACTTTCCGTGAAGACGAAGAGAGAAATATTCGAATAACCCCCTAGAATTTCTTCTATTGCCAATTTCGCCCGCCAAAATCCAGCTTTCCCCAGGATTTTGCAGTCTGCGCTTCTCTAATCCCCTCCCCACTCTCCACTACCGGGGACCGGCACAGACCACCACACCTCGCTTCCCCTCACCCAAACCCTAGCCGTAAGATACGCTCGCCGGCGAGCGATGGACGACGCCGGAGGCGGCGTGGCAGCGGCGGCCTTGAACCACCACGCGCGCTCCCCGGAGGACGTCTTCCGCGACTTCCGCGCGCGCCGTGCTGGAATCGTCAAGGCGCTCACCACGGGTTGGTCTTTGGTCCTGCACTCTTCTTCTTCTAGCTTAAACATCCGCCGCGTCTCCTTCGGGGTGTCGGCTATTTCTGTTTTTTCTCTCCTCCCGATGGATTCGTCGCTCATATGCTGCTTCTGTGGTGCGCAGATGTGGAGAAGTTCTACCAGCTGTGCGACCCCGGTGAGGCTCCCCACTTGGCTTACCTTCCCCTTGTCCATTTCTTAAGATTTAATTGAGCTGCATGTGCTGTGTCCGTATCTTGTGATACTCCTAACTCCGATTCCGTGTTGCCCCGCTTCAGGGACGAAGCTCGACATGGTTGGCTTCTAGGATTTTTTGTAGTGTTCCTAAAGTAGATTCGCTATGACTATTGCCGTATTTTGGACTAATCCATCTTAAAGTAGTATGTCCATTTCGGTGTGGGACAGACAATTTTTTCCTTCTCTTCAATTTGCTGTTGCCTGCCAGGGTAGTTTTGGTACTAAAATAATTAAACGTATTCAGTAAATGCCAGGTTTGGGTTATTTAGAATGTGTTGACTGCTATTTCAACCATTCGCGAAAAAGGAGGCTGAAACGTGGCAACGTGGGTAAATAGTTATTGGTGCTGCGATAGTTTGCATTTCTGCTGACATGCAGAACGCTCAGGAGGAATTGTCATCAACCTGAGGCGGTCTGGCACAGAAGATGTGATATATGGTTAATGTCGTAGTAGCCACAAGTGATCCAGAACTCCACCTCCCTGAATCAAAGTGTATTCTAGGAATAGATCAGGTTTGAGGGGTAAGAAAGTAATGAAAGAATCTTCCATAATCCCATGTTTCTTTTCCCAACCCAGGATTGCCCCACTCCATTTGATACAAAATGGAAAGAATGTCCGCGGGTTGTTATACTGTGATTTTTTGTTTTTTGAAAAATGACGACATATTTGCTGAAGAAATTGACATGATCTGGAGGAAGAAGATTAAGCATGGTTCATTTAGATGTGGTCAGTAGACAGGCCTGGTGCTATGCGTTAGCATATATATATCAATGTGCTTGGACTACACAGCATGACTGATTTATCATGTCGAGGCCCACTAAAGCGTCCTATTTTAGATGCACAATTGCATTACACTGCTAGGAAGCTATCAAGGCTGTGCTTTGACAAGTGCATATCTAGTTGCTTTCATAGTATTTGCTCTATTTGTTGCAGTGATTGTAAATCTTAAATTCATCTAATTTTCTGTTCCACCTTGTTTCCTTTTCAATAACCAATCTGGTTAGTTGCTCGACACAACAGATTAAGCTGATAAGGAATGGAAATATGGAAGCTTCAGAACTTAGGCTGAAGTTGCAAATCTGTCCTTTTGGTGTTGGAACTGTAGCTTTAGTTTTTATGGGTTTAGGGGGAATACTTTGTTGGGTGAATTTGCCCCTAATCATCATTCTGACATCTGCTTCAAGTATGTGTTGGTTTGTCCAGTGAGCTATATCTAACTAGCATAATGTTGGCTGATACAATGCAAAAGTGGTTAATAGGATGCATCAGGTTTTTGTTCTTATTCTCTGTCATATTGATGATATAGTGTTCTTCTCCTTTCTTAGAGAAAGAGAACCTGTGCCTTTATGGGTTACCCAATGAGACCTGGGAAGTGACTCTGCCAGCTGAGGAAGTACCTCCTGAACTTCCAGAACCAGCTCTGGGCATAAACTTTGCTCGTGATGGGATGGCTGAAAAAGATTGGCTGTCGCTGGTTGCAGTTCATAGTGATGCTTGGCTACTATCCGTTGCATTCTACTTTGGAGCTCGATTTGGATTCGATAAAGAGGCCAGGTCAGCGTAGTTTCTGTTGCAATGAATGTATGTTTTTGCTTTCATTCACTAGAACCAAACAATAGTGATTCTGTTATCTTCGGCTTCGCACCCATGATGGCTTCCTATCTAGTCAATTGATCAGCAGCGCTCGTCTGGTTTTCCATGCTACTTAGCCGTAGTTGAAGAATAAGGGTGATTGTCCACAAGTGGCATTTGTATTTCAGGAGACGGCTCTTCACCATGATTAACGGTCTTCCCACTGTCTACGAAATCGTGACGGGGGTTGCCAAGAAGCAACCAAAACCTTCAAATGGCAGCAGCAAAAGCGGCAAGTCCAACTCTAAAGTAAGAAGCACATGCACTACGTGACCTGCTCATGTCGACACAATCCTTTTTACTCACTTTTCATTTCCTAACCTGTTGCAGCCATCAAGACACTCCAATTCTAACAGCAAGCCTGTGAAGCCGGCTCAGCCGAAAGACGAGGAAGAAGATGGCCAGGAAGACGCGCAGGAGGAGGAGCAAGCGTACTCGTGCGCCTCCTGCGGGGAGACCTACGTGAATGGCGAGTTCTGGATCTGCTGCGACATCTGCGAGAAGTGGTTCCATGGCAAGTGCGTCCGGATCACCCCCGCAAAGGCGGAGCACATCAAGCACTACAAGTGCCCCGCCTGCAGCAGCAAGAGGAGCCGGGAATGACCACGGGAGGGGCTCCCGCTAGAATCGTTAGGAAGGGTGAAGCAGCAACAGCGGCAGAGATGCTGCTGCTGTCAGCCTGTGAACCGGTGCGCCGGTTCTTTGTACTAAGTTCATCTATGTGTTGTGTTGCGTTGTGTTGGATATGGTAACTAGTTGTAGTGTTTAGCAGTCTAACTGCATCCTGTCGTCGCAAGTGTGATGTGTAGTATTGAGAGCACTCCTGTTCAGTAATGAGGTGCTGGGTTAGTGTGTAACTCTGTATTGATATGTTAATGCCTCCTATCACGACCTGAGATTGTGTTATTCCGATGAGGATCTTGGGATGTTGATTCTACAGTCTACAGGCCACTTACCTCCTTTACGACCACCGCAAAACATCATCATCCAAAATTCCGAGTTGGGTCGCTCAATGTATGTCTTCTGTGCTAAGTGTTGCAAATGTGTTGCTCCCTCTGTTCCACAATATAAGAGCATCTCCACTTGTGATCCGCAGACCGGGCTCCGGCGTGGCCATTTTTTGGGCAGAGAAGGCCGCGAATCAGAAATGGGCCGGGCGCCACTGTGCACCCCAAACCGCCATTTTTTTCTTGAGGAAGAGCTTCCTCATCCCGAACGGGCGGCGAAATGTGACATCGCCGCACCGGATCATCGGGCGAAGTAGTCTACATACAACATGCATACCCTTCCATCCTCTCGCCTCACTTGTTTTGCAGCGTTTAGGCGCCGAGCCGCCATGGACGGCTTGTCCTCCTCGATGATCATGGACATGAGGAGGAGGATAGAAAGTGTGTCATTATCCCGGGCCGCATTGATCGCAGCGACCTCCTCATCCATCAGAGCGGCCATGACCTCCTCGTCGTCCGAGTCCATCGCCTTGGCAAATTGTCGAACACTTTGTGTGCGGGGAGGAAGTCGGGTGGGAGCAGAGGTTCACCGGCCGGCGGTTGGACGCAAGGACGGCGGAGGAAGAGGCGGCGTGGGTTTATTTGGTGGTGGGGAGTGCTACCGGAGGCGGGTTCCCGACGGCGAGGTAGGCGGTGGTCGCGGCGGCCGCCAGGGGGTCGGGGGGTCGAAAGGGTATAGGGCAGGTTTTCTGGCCGTTTGTCACCGACAAGGCTGGCCCGCAACGTTTTCTCGACGCGCCGGCGCCCCCGCCCCCGCTTGCCTCCATGTACATTGGTTTCTGGGGGTCACGGCTAAATAATTGGCATGCAGAAATTCTGAAATGAGGGCATGACGGGCGTGTTTTTACGCTGCAGCCCTCATAGACCTTTGGGGGGCTTTGAGGACCCCGAGTGGAGATGCTCTAAGGGCCCGTTCTGTATGCAGAAATGTGTTACTCCCTCTGTTCCATTCCACAGTATAAGGACCTGTTCGGTACGACGAGAATTCTGCAGAAAAAGTGGGAGAACTCGAAAACCTTAGAAAGTTTTCCAAACAGGAATTGGCTCCTCAATTTCCAAAGGAAAGTTGGGGCTTCCTCCGCTTTTACGGGGAAAGGAAACATCTGGGTAACCCATATCCATCCCGCTTGCATCTTTGTCTCCACCTCAAGTTTTTGCACTTTGTCTCGTGCTTTCATCCCAAAAATAAGCTTCCGCTAGATGTTTCCGTTCCTGTAAAAGCGGAGGAAGCCCCAACTTGCTTTTTGGAAATTGAGGAGCCAATTCACCTCGCGACTGTCCTTCTGTTGGGACTAACCAGGAACTTAGAAACAGGACATATGGGTCCCATGGGACCCATGAACTAAACCGCACTTAAAAAATTCAACTAATAGCTCGAGTGCTCAACACCGCCAGAATAAACTTTCGTCCGCACTAGCAAGCTCTTTCCGGGACACATACCTCCATGTTAGATGTTACAAAAAGGATTAATGAGACTGCTAATCCTGACGGGCTTTTGGCGCGATCCCACAAAAGATATTAACAGGATTTGTTGGCAGGATGGGAGGGGGACAAGCGGCAAGCCCATAGGTGGACCTTCACTTGGCTCGGCTATTTTCCTATGAAGGACCCCCAACGATAAATAAAACAAATAGATGAGGACAAAATCTGACCATGGGGTTGTACTGGTGGGTCCTTCTCTAATAGTACTACATTTACTTTGCCTTTCCTCGTGCCTCCGCCGAACATTTCTCTGCTAGTTTTCCTACATATTTCCAATCTAGAGTTTTTCTATGCCATCCTCATAGCATTCCTCCATTTTCTAGCTTCATGAGTTCCAAAACCTTTGCTCTGAATGGACCCTAAGAGCATCTCCACTTGTGTCCCCGATACGGCATCCGGCGCAACTGTTTTTTTGGTTGTATGGGAGGCCACCGGCACACACACGCGAAAGGGGAGGGGGCAGCCGGCAGGCTCCCAGTCATGGCCCTGGTAGCAATTCAAAAAGTGATAAAATTTGTAGAAACTTAAACTAAATTGCGACATTCGGCGTTTTTACATGTGCAGAAAATAAAAACTAGTCGTATTCCTTTCTAGGCATGTAGTATACGTCATCGTCGTCGTCGTTGTCGTCGTCGCTTGGCACACGTGACTGGTACCTCTATGCTCCCCCGGGCTACGCACGCGGGAACCGGAGGCCGTCGACCAGCGCATCCTGCGGGGACAGGTGTCCGCAGTGGCTACAACCCTCATTGTCGCTGATGAGGTGCTCGCGGAGACACTGCTCCTCGTGGTGGTGGAGCTGCTTTGCCTTGTCCCACCAAGACATGTTGTAGTCTGGTGCCGGTGGTGAGGGGTCCAAGGAGGCACGCAGAGCTGCACGCTGCCTCAGATACTCCTCCGGGTCGCCAGCACGCCTCAGCTGGTGCGTGGCCAGGGTGTATTCCGAAAGCACCTACCACTCCGGTCTCGGCTGCGCGAGCCGAAGGTGACCACACAGGGGCAAGAGGTCCCGAATGATGATGCCACCGCGCCCGCTGCCTCCCTTCTTCTGGCTCAACGCCGGCTAGAAGTTCGGGTACCGCAGGCAGGGGTGATCACCCTCAGTGATGTGGCGCATCACACCCGAGAGTGTCCGGTTCTCCCACCAGAGCCACCGACCGGCCTCGTTGTTGTTGTTGTTGTTGTTGTTGTTGTTGTTCACAAGAGGCGGGCAATTGCCCTCGTACCTCGCGAGGTCCCTCTTCTGGGTTGTCGAAGAAGGTGTTCTAGGTCTTGTTGTTGTCGGGATCCCAACAAGGATCCATTCGCTGCTCCACCGTGAGCTCGAGGTAGTAGTGGTTCGTGATGGCTGCCCGGTGGACCTCACCTTCAGGGCAATGGTGGCCGCACCTATATTGTAACACCCCAGCATTAGAGCTTAGAAATAAGCTGAACACAGGTGTGTGCATTGCATTCATGCATAGAAATTCCGGATAATTTTTGCGCTTTTAAATAAAACTTGTCAAAGAGATTGAAGTTTCTCTTAACTTGATGGAACTGAAGTAGATCATCAAGTTGACTTCGATAAGTTTCAATATGACCTTTGCTCAAACCTTATCTTTGGGTAATATAAGTGATCTAAGGGTAGATCAAATGTAATAAGACTAAGTCATCACACACTACTTAATAAGGAGTACTTGATCTTCTAGATATCATCACATGGTATTCCATACAACAACTCAAGGATGAAGACTTAATATTCTAAAGATGATATCAAGGTATTACTGATGTGCTCGTCGTTCGACGTAGAGCTTGTTGGGAACCCCAAGAGGAAGGTATGATGAGCACAGCAACAAGTTTTCCCTCAGTTATGAAACCAAGGTTTAATCGAACCAGTAGGAGCAAGGAAACACCCCAAAGGTGTTACTAGCTGAGCTTAAGTGTATGCACTACCGGTGCTAGTAGCAACGTGGAGACCTGCACAACACAACCACATAACTTTGTCCCCAACTTGCGATGAGGTTGTCAATCTCATAGTGTTTTGCGGAAAATAAAGGATTAAACATATCGAATGGAAAGAAGTAAAAGTTTGCAGAAAGTAAACACAAAGAAGTAAACAGTTGTAGATTGTATGTAAAGAAAAAGGACCGGGATCCATAGTTCACTAGAGGTGGCTCTCCTTAGATAGATAACATGCTGGGTGAACAAATTACAGCGGGGCAATTGACAAACACCAAGAAAGCAATACATGCATATACTAATCATCTTGACTCCTTTGAGACTTGATTGGGCAATACAACATAATACATAGACCGCCATCCAACTGTATCTATGACTAATAATCCACCTTCAGGTTATCGCCCTAACCCCTCCAAAGATTAAGTTGCAAGCAACAGATTATTGCTTTACGAACTGCGTGTAAAGTACACAATACGATTGTTCTATGAACAAATGATTGTTGTTTTCTCCCTAGTAGCAACATCACATCTAGTATCTTAGAGATTTCTATCACTTCCCCAGATTACCAGAGGCATGAACCCACTATCAAGCACAAATACTAACTCTTGGAGTTGCTAGCATTTACTTGGCCAAGATAGCTACTAACAACGGAAAGCAAGCAAGATCACAAATAACAAAGACATGATAGAATCAATAACCAATCTGAAATAGCATCTCAATATCCATTGGATCCCCGCAAACACAACATGTATAGATTACAAATAGATGATCTTGATCATGCATAGAGCCCACAAGATCTAAACATGAAAGCACAAAGGAGGAGAACCAGCCATCTAGCTACTACATGGATCTGTAGTCCAAGGATGAACTACTCACGCATCACACCAGAGGCTTGCAGGGTGATGAAGAAGGCCTGTGGTGAATTCTCTCCGGCAGGGTGTCGGGAAGAGCTTCAGATCCATCCCGATCTAGGGATGGAGATGACAACGGCTATAGACTCTTTCGTGGATTTTGATCGGGTACTTAGGGTTTTCGTCCCGAGGGAAATATAGGCGGAAGGAGAGGTCGAGGGGGTGCCGGGAGCGGCCACACCACCCCCTGGCGTGGGCCAGGCCTGGCCGCACGGCCAGGTGGTGTGGTGGCTCCCTGGCCCTTCTCCGTCTCGTATTCTGGCACTTGATCCCTTTCGGAAAAATAGGCACTTTGGCTTTTGTCTCGTCCAATTCCGAGAATATTCATTTTCCGACTTTCCTGGAACCAAAAACAGCAGAAAACAGGCAGTACCGCACTGGGCTCTTGTTAATAGGTTAGTCCAAGAAATCATATGAAAAGTACTCCAAAGTTGGAACAAAACACAAGAAAGTGGATAAAACCAAGCATGGAACATCAAAAATTATAGATACATTTGCAATGTATCAACATCCCCAAGCTTAACTCCTGCTCGTCCTCGAGTAGGTAAGTGATAAAAAGAAAGAATAATTTTTGAGGTGACATGCACCATCACAGACTTGATCAAAGTATTTGCAAAACATTCAAAGCTGGGATCATAGTACTTCAATCATAACATGAAAGACAAAGTTCTAGCAATAAGACAAAGAAACTATGATGCAACATGAAAAGGCACAAACAAAAGATTCATGAATAACAATGCTTTGCAAGACGTTTGTTTGTTTCACATAAAGAAAACATAGCATAATAGTATTCAGCTTGTCCCTCAATAGAGTAGCAAATATAAATGCATAGGACACCTTCAAAGTTCATAAGAGTGACTAGATACAATAGTTTAAAACAAGGAATATCAAGTTATGCATCAATCAACTAGTCTTGGGACAATGCACATAGAACTAAGAATGGCCACTATGCTCTCAAAGTAAGTGCATAAAGATAGAAGGTGGAGACTCAATATAATGGTGGAAGAAAAGCCTTTGTAAAAGGAAGTAGGGATTCAAGTCCCATAAAGAGCTTCCAAAAATTATGGTACTTATAGCTTTCAGCTCTCATTGCCCCTATCTAAGCATCTTGAAGGTGATTAAGGTTAAAGTGACACAACTAAGAGGATATGCTTGACAAGTTATAAACCAAAATCTCATGCCCCTTACTTACGAAGACCGATCCTCATGCTACTCAAATTCAGTCACAAGTAAGCTCTTGTCATTGTAAGTATATGTGTATCATTCAGAACCGCCAACGGGGTACCCCTTGCACATGATGCAGGAGCTTTCCCATAATCAAAATGACAAGGCAAGCAGACAATGAGCATCTCAGCGATCTTTTTATTTGCTATTTGCATAGGTTTTTATTGTGGATGCTTCATAGAGTGCTCATTATGGTGATGCTGCAAGTTTCCACCATGATTAGGCATGGCGTAGGCTAGCGGCCCAGGCGTTTATCTAACACACATACAAACTCCATGATCTTACAAGTTCCACTTTTATTTCACACCGCCGGGGTCCGTAAGCAAAAGAACATGATATCAACGGGGTACAAAGTACAAGTGCAATGTTGAAAGCGTTCCCCATGAAACATGGTTCTGCTAATTTCAACTTATAAAGCGCAAGCATATACGCAACAAAGAAGGACCCAATGGTTCAAGTTTATTAGAGGCAATAAAGTAAAGTGTGCCATCAAGTTCGTGAGAGCTTTAATCACTAGTTTTCTCATAACAAGTTTAATTTGGAAGGTAAACAAAAGCATGAATATACTTGGAATAGCATAAGCTAGTAGGTAGGTATGGTGGACTCTTTGGAATAACCTGGTTTAGGGAGTTGGATGCATGAGTGTAACTCATACTTTGTTGTGGAGGTTAGCAAAAGACTGGGAGGGACAAACTAAGAGAGCAATAATGGCCATAATCATGCAGAGCGACAAAACATCATTGATGAAAGCATAAAGTGATACTACAAGTTGAAAACTAAAAGATCATAAAGGCTATGGTGACTTGAGATAGTCATAACATGGTGTGAGCATGCGCCAAGTCAACCCAAATAAAGCATCAAAGGAGAATACCACTATACTATGCTTTAATATGCTAAAACAACGCATGATTCATCCAAGGCACATTAAGCAATCTCAATTGTTTATAAAAAGTCATGCTACATCAAAGAATACTAAGCATAAAGCCAAAACAATATCAAGCATGGCATGACAAAGCACAGGCCACAGTCAAAAACAAGCTCTTTTTACCACATAAGTATGAACTTTCCTACTCTTTTCCAAACCAAACCAAACTATTTGCAAACCAATGTATGAAAGAGGGGGTCCAACCAATTTATTAATAAAACTAAGCAAACCAAGAAAACTAAAAACTAAAACGAAAACGAAAAATAAGACGCTCCAAGAACAACACAACTGTGCATGAAACAACAAAAATGAAGCGTTTGGAAGAAACCTGGGATTTTTATTGATGAAGAAGGGGATGCCTTGGGCATCCACAAGCTTTGACTCTTGTACTTCTTGGATATTTTTTTGGGGTTACACGAGTGGCATCCCCAAGCTTGAGCTTTAGTCCATCCTTCATCTCATTGCTCATTCCTTCCATACACCTGAAAATTTTCCTTCATACAAAACTTCACACAATCTTTATTAGCAACATTAGTGCACTCAAGATAAATAAGTCTTAAGGTTCAGTTCTAACACCAAATAAACTTCCATTATAACACTAGCTACTGTATTACTTCCCTCAAAAAGCTCAATTCCCCAAAATAACTCAAAAAGGAACCCACAAGAAGCAAATGCAGAAAATGGCAGAAATCTGTCAAAACAGACCAGCAGGTAAAGACGAATTTTTTCGAAGACCTTCTGTTGATCAAATCAAAAAGTGTTGAACTAAAGAAAGTTAGATAACAACCTGGGGCAGAATCACAAAAAATTACAGCTCAATCCGACATACAGAGCTCTCTCACGAATGTTTACGGTGAAGCACAAAAATCTGTTTTGGGACAACAACTTTCCCAATCATTACTTCACTCTCATTAGAGGTTACTCTTGGCGCAAAAAGCAAATAAAAAGGATAAGGAGAGGTTATTACTGAGGTAATAACTTCCAAGACTCATCTAAAACTTTTGGGTTATCTCCCAATAAGTACTTTTCTTTAACTCCTTTAAGTTAGGCATAAGAAGCAAAGAAAGAATCAAGTGTTCTCAAATGAAGAAGCATTAAGATCAATACCAGAAATATTTTCAACAAGGCAAGGTATATCATCCAAATAAGTTCTAGAGGATCCTCTCTCAATGCTCTTAGGTTCACTATTCTCATCAAATGGGTTTGCAGGAACAATCCAATCAAGATTCTTTTCTATGGCATCATGTATTGCTACTAGTTTAAATGGTATTAGTATCTTAGGTTCCTCCCCATTAGGTTCGGTTTTGTTCATCTTTTCTCGTGTACCAACAACATCTACACATGAGCCTAGCATATTGAAATGTTCAAAGACTTTTCTAGCTTCCTTGGCAACATCATAGAACTCCTTAAACAAAGTTTCTAGAATAAAATCCCTCTTTTCAGGGTCCTCAATTTATTTAAGCTTAAGAAACATTACTTGCATTAAGGGGTTGAGGTTAACAAACCTAGCTTCTAACATGTGAATTAAAGAAGCTGCAGTAATCTCATAGTTTGGGGCAAGTTCTGCAAGGGAACTATCCTCAGTATCTTCATGCTTACTAACATGATTGAAGAATTCTTCAATATTGTCTTTCCCAATTATAGAACCACTACCAATTGAAAGGTCTTTCAAGGTGAATGTAGGGATCAACATGGTGAGCTAGGGGAGAGGTGACTACTAAATGAGACTTAATTTTTTTGTGTTTTTGGAATAAGAAAGCAAACAAGTAAACTAATTTTTTTTGTGTTTTTTTGAAGAACAAAACAAGCAAACAAAGCAAAAAAAGAAAACTAAGCAAAACAAAAACAACAAAGTAAAGAGATTGGTTATGAGGGACTCCCCTTGTGAAGATGTCCTTGACTCCCCGACAACGGCACCATAAAAGATCTTGATGTGCTCGTCGTTCGACGTAGAGCTCGTTGGGAACCCCAAGAGGAAGGTATGATGAGCACAACAGCAAGTTTTCCCTCAGTTATGAAACCAAGATTTAATCAAACCAGTAGGAGCAAGGAAACACTCCAAAGGTGTCACTAGCTGAGCTTTGGCAGGGCGCACTACCGGTGCTAGTAGCAACGTGGAGACCTGCACAACACAACCACAGAACTTTGTCCCCAACTTGCGATGAGGTTCTCAATCTCACCGTGTTTTGCAGAAAACAAAGGATTAAACGTATCGAATGGAAAGAAGTAAAAGTTTGCAGAAACTAAACACAAAGAAGTAAACAGTTGTAGATTGTATGTAAAGAAAAGAGGACCAGGATCCATAGTTCACTAGAGGTGGCTCTCCTTAGATAGATAACATGCTGGGTGAACAAATTACAGCGGGGCAATTGACAAACACCGAGAAAGCAATACATGCATATACTAATCATCTTGACTCCTTTGAGACTTGATTGGGAAATACAACATAATACATAGACCGCCATCCAACTGCATCTATGACTAATAATCCACCTTCAGGTTATCGTCTGAACCCCCTCCAGTATTAAGTTGCAAGCAACAAATTATTACTTTACGAACTGCGTGTAAAGTAAACAATACGATTGTTCTATGAACAAAGGATTGTTGTTTTCTCCCTAGTAGCAACAGCACATCTAGTACCTTAGAGATTTCTGTCACTTCCCCAGATTACCAGAGGCATGAACCCATTATCGAGCATAAATACTAACTCTTGGAGTTGCTAGCATCTACTTGGCCAAGATAGCTACTAACAACAGAAAGCATGCAAGATCACAAATAACAAAGACATGATAGAATGAATAATCAATCTGAAATAGCATCTCAATATCCATCGGTCCCCGCAAACACAACATGTATGGATTACAAATAGATGATCTTGATCATGAACGGAGCTCACAAGATCTAAACATGAAAGTACAAAGGAGGAGAACCAGCCATCTAGCTACTACATGGATCCGTAGTCCAAGGATGAACTACTCACGCATCACACGGAGGCTTGCATGGTGATGAAGAAGGCCTCCAGGGTGAATTCCCCTCTCCGGCAGGGTGCCGGGAAGAGCTTCAGATCCCTCCCGATCTAGGGATGGAGATGACGGCGGCTATAGACTCTTTCGTGGATTTTTGATCGGGTACTTAGGGTTTTCATCCCGAGGGCAATATATAGGCGGAAGGAGAGGCCGAGGGGGTGCCGGGAGCGGCCACACCACCCCTGGTGCGGGCCAGGCCTAGCCGCGCGACCAGGTGGTGTGGTGGCTCCCTGGCCCTTCTCCGTCTCGTATTCTGGCACTTGATCCCTTCCAGAAAAATAGGCACTTTGGCTTTTGTCCCGTCCAATTCCGAGAATATTCATTTTCCGACTTTCCTGGAACCAAAAACAGCAGAAAACAGGCAGCTAGCACTATGGCTCTTGTTAATAGGTTAGTCCAAGAAATCATATGAAAAGTACTCCAAAGTTGGAACAAAACACAAGAAAGTGGATAAAACCAAGCATGGAACATCAAAAATTATAGATACATTTGCAATGTATCAATTACCTACAACAAACTTTGAATACCAAGTTAAGTATATAACTTAAGTAAAGAAACTCATAACTAAACCTTGATATACTTGATTGCCATAGTTATTCCTACCATTAGAATCATGGTAGTTTCTAAATAGAGTAGGAAAGGAAGTCAATCCAAGACCATTTAGCACATATCCTTAATATGATATTAAGAGGTGATATTCCTATTTAACCAAGTCCTAGTGTCCGTTGATCATCACTGTTGAGTAACCAATTCTTGACCTAGAACTTATTAGCCTTTAGCTTTGACCTATTATGTTAACCTTCCAAAGACTTAAGTAAATTAGTAAGGAAGAGGCACTAGCTATGATGAAGTATGCCATCATCAATGGAATGTGATCCTTAGTGGAGATCAAACCATCTGATGTTGGAGGAGTTAATGCGTTCATAAGTTAACTAGAAGAAGTATTTAAACCCAAGAGTTAAGCTAGTAATTGAGTAGCCATGAGAAAGCTAGTAGTATTTGTGTATTAAATAATAATCTTGTTAAGCTAAGAAGGAATAAACTTAAAGTAAGTTTTCTTAACAAGATAACTCTTTATAGAGAGACTAGTACAAGTCTGCTACTTAGTTGATTATAGATATTGATCAAACAAATAGAAGCTTAAGCTAAGCATGATCAAGGGTTGGTGATCATCATTCTCAAGTCACTTGAGAATAGATGACTAGGTGTTGAAAAAGAGTTGTGAGTATACCAAATTAGATAAAGCCCTAGTAAGATGAATCATCTAGCTTGATCAAGATAAGTCAAGCTAGCGTATAATGAAGTATATAACCTAAGTTGTAGGAGTAGTTGGAAGTATAATAGTTTAACCAAGGTAATACAAGAACAAACTTGTATTGTGGAGAGTAGTACCATACCTATTTGAGAGGATTGATATCACAGGTGCTATAGAGAGGAGTAAAATCTTGCAAGCCTTGGAAGTAGTTGCAAGATGGATTTAAGGAAGTTAATAGATGGAGTGAGTAGTAGCTACATTGATAGGTGCATCAATGGTAGTTGATTAAGAGAAGTTATATACCAGGAGAAGAATGAAGGAGTAATGTTGAAGTGGCATGACCATGTCACCATATGATGATGGATATGGTGGAGTCAGATGATTGACTTAGTCCGGAAGGTGTGATATTTGTGAATAAGATAAGAGAGATATCTAGAGTATATTTAGGAAAGGAATTCCTTATCTCAAGATAATCTTAGTGAAGTATTGAGGTAAGAAGTCTTTAGAAACCTTTAGCTAGCTATACATGCAGCCATGACAAGACTCATGTCTACTTCATTGTTCAAAACCCTAGAATCAAATGGATATTTGAGGCCATTTCCTATTCCAAGGTAACCATTGAACAATACCTCCTGGACAACTAAAACTTCCAAAATATAATTAGAGAACCAAGTGAGTGTTTGAGAAGCCTTGTCTACCTAATTGTCTTAACCCTAATAGAGACCCAATCTCATAGGATTATTAAGATCACATTCTGAAAGCAATTCCAATAACTCACTTTAAGTTGAGATGTTATTTAGGTTTATAAAACATGGTGGCAATATGTCTAAACCTTAATATTAAACCATACCTATATTTGAATAAACATGAGCATTTCTCCACCAATGATTATTATTGATTCACCATTACCTAACCAAAAGTGTTCCGTAGTACTTCTAAACTCTACAAACCAAGTAGAATTGGATTTGGTGAAATCACCAAATAGGGAGAACCATGGGATTCAAATCACCATATTATAAACCTAGGATTTAAACCAACATCTATTATGGTTATTAAAAAAAAGGTTAAATATACATATATTCCATGCCTATCACTCACTATCATAAATCATTAGCCTCTTAAACCACTACTAATACATTCTTTTAGTGGTAATACAAATCATTTCTATAAGATTTTCTTATAGGAAGTAAACCCTAAAACCCTAAATTATACTTACTTCACTAAATAAAAGAACCCTTCATATAATAATACATTTTGTGAACACAATTAAAATTGTAGAAGAAATTGATTATAATTGATCCTTATAATATTCTTGAGGACTTACAAATATTCAAGGCATTTCAAACCTTGAGAAAATCATTTTGGAAAGGTTTTATAAAAACAAAACAAAAAATAGAAAAAGAAAATAGAAAAAGAAAACAGAAAGAAAAAAAATAGCTGGCCGAGTAGCAGGCCGTCCCAGAGTTCCTCTCTGCCTATATACCACCCCACCGGCCCAACAGCCAAAGCCTAGTACCGCCACCATCGATACTACGCCGTGCTACGATGCGTGCCGCCGCTTCTGGAGGAGGGGATAAGAACGCCCGAGTTCTCCTCTATCTTCTCATACCCATTTCACTCGCTCTCTCGCTCTGTGTCGTTCATGCGCAACGCTCGCCAAAACCCTAGCTAGCAGGTGTCGATTCCCCCGTCGTCTCTGACCTCGCCTCGCTACGAGGTGATGCCTAGGAGACACGCCACCTCACACTCATCATCCTCGCATAGTTACGCAGGCTGGGGAGGCCGTTCCTGCCCGGAATCGAGCCTCGCATCTCACCGGCCATCACAGCCTCATCGTCGATTGCCGCCACTACAGTGCTTCTTCGGCCCCGCATCACGCCCTTCAGCCTCCCGGTGAGCTACCCGTGCTCGTGCACCTCTCCTTCATCTCCCTTACCTTCTTAGTCGTTCCCGCCACAGCCACCCGACACCGCCGCCGCTATCCGTCGTCGGTGACCACTCTCCGGTGACCATTCCGGAGCGACGCCGCCACTAACTTGTCCGCCTTGACGCCCTCATTCCAACAAACCCAACCATGTGCGCCGGGGCACTATGGATCGCCGCCGGCGACCATGATCCGGTGGTGGAGGTCGGGCTGACGTCATGCCGACGTCAGACCCGCGTCACCCCTGCCACTTCACTAAGTGGACTGGTCTTTGCACGCGTGGCATCTAACGTGGGCACTGACCCACAACTCAGTGACTTGGGGTAGGAGCAGCCTCGGTATAAAAAGTATTATCTGGTTAGTAAATAGTTAAAATAGTAGAGATTTAAATATCAATCAAAATTCTAGAAATTTAATAAAAGGATTAAATCTTATTAATTCTATAACTTTTGTTTTATAATTCAACAAAATATATATTATATATCAAAATGTTTAAAAAATAAACTCTATATTATAAACCTATTATCACATTTTATTTTCCAACTTAAATAATATAATAATTACTATTAGTAAATAAGCTATTTGGGATAAATCTTAAATAAGGTTTTTATTATTTTAAATCCATAAAAAAATATGTATAATATATCAAAAATCATAGAAAAACAAAATAAAGACTTATAAACTTGTTATATATATATTTTTGTATCACTTAGTTAATAATTATTATTTATTTAGTATTTATAAAGTGATAAAACTTATAAAAATCATATCTTCTTATTTAAAAATCACAAAAATACTTATAATATACAAAAATAATCACAAAAATAAATTCTACACATCAAAAATATCATATTTCTTAATTAAAGTCAAATAAAAGGTAAAGGTTTAATAAAACTAGTTAAAACCCTTTTATTTTATTTAAATTCCTTAAAATTATAGAAATCTTTACTACTGTCTTTACCGTTATTTATTTAAAATATAAAAGTGTAGTAACAAATGCAAGTTATGTTTAAATGAAGTAAGATAGGTCTAACCAATTCAACTTGTACTCACTAAAACTACAATTTGACGTTAAGTAAATCTTACTCTCCAAAAATAGTTATCAATTATAAAATCATCAAGATTTGAATACTAGTTCTTTTACAAGTTGGGAATCCACTCTAAAGGCTAAGGAAAGTTTGTAAGTATTTAACATGATGCCATTCCCATGTTCATAGAAATGAGTATTAATTCTATAATAAGTAAGTGATTCTATCCACTCATAAAATCAAGAAAATACCACTTCTATCAATGCATAATACTTTTGTTTCACCTTCATGGAGTGTTAAAAGTCTCAATTTATTAGTAGAATAGCTACTCAACAATACTAGTTGTTTTCTACTTTAGTACTTATAATTAATAAGAAAACCTGAAAGTGTTAGCCTTAAGTTTTAATACTTTTTACTTTGTAAAGTAATGTTTTCCTCAAGAGTTATTCTTTTAAGCAACATTAAAAGTAAACCTTGAACGCTTCTTTAAAAGCTCTAATTGATTCTTAATATGGTTTAAGAAATATTCTAAATACCATGATTCATTTAAGTGCTTTAATATTGCATATTACTTGTTGTATCTACATATTGTTTCACACACTCTCACAAGCCTTAATAAGAAGCACAAGTGTGAATCTGATATAAAAGTGCAACACATTCTTAAGAACTCATCACAAACTCCAAACCCTAGATCAGATACGATTATTCTGGGGTTTCGTGTTTATCAAACCGCATTACATTACTTATGCATAATTACATCTTGCTTCTTTAAACATTAGTCCTTACCGGACCAATGATGCTATTTCCAGATTTTGGATCTTCTATTGTATCGAAGACCGTGAGTGCATAATCTTGCAATCACAAAAGGCAAGTTCACAACTTGCTCATGTCCTTTGATTATTTTCTATGCTTGTAACTCAACTGTGTCATCACTTGCATTTCAAAAAGGTCAAAAACACTATTTTCACAATTAACTAGAAATATTGGTTACTGATCCAGGGTGATCAGCTAATCTATCATAACTGGCAATGGAAACGCCATTGTACAGTAATGTATCATCTAGGACTTAACAACCAATGTCGCTAGTGATTCTAGCACCGTATATTATGCGTCAACCATAAGACTTGGAATGGGACGGGAAAGTCAGCTGTATCTTCTCCCTTTCGCATGGACGGATGACCTTATCGTGAGGCTATTGATTTCTCGTGGATTTCTAGAGAATCCAGCACATGGGTGGGACCCCTTAGTTCCCCGCGATCTTGGTGTCTAGATTATCTATGCATCTCTGACTGGGTCTGAGTTCACCATAGTTGATGGTGACCGCCAGACAGAGCTGTGTACGGAGTCTCCGAGAGGCTACCCAAAGAGTAACCGTGGTAGTTGTCTTGGGGGATCGTGTCTCATGCGAGGTCGTGGAGAGGGTAGTACTGGCTTGCATCTTAAACTGGGCCCCATACCAAGGAAGTGTGGACAAGCTCGCAGCTTGGTTGTGCAACAAGGCTAAGGTCTCTTATGGGAAAAGTGACGCACCTCTGTAGAGTGAAAGAATTGTGACATGTTACTCCCTGTTCCGGAAAGGAGCTACGGACGCGGCAGGAAAGGAACCCCACGAAGGTTCTGGTCAACCCATGAAGGCTATCGGACATAGTTTTCAGAATAAAAGCAATCTTTGAAGAAATGTTTACAAAAACCTGCATTGCCTATGACCTAGGGTCTGTGGCTATAGAGATAGTGCATCATACACTCCTTTTTAGTGAACTTGCTGAGTACGCTCGTACTCAACCGTACCTTCTTAACCCTTGCTAGGTTCTAAGCCGTTGAAGACGGCGCCAACATCAATTTCTGCTCAAGAAACCATCATCGACAACTAAAGTGCTTCAACAGAGTCAATGAAGTCCACATATACGTCAACCGAAGCGAAGACTAAGTTCTTAAGTAGATAGAAGTAGATTCTCTAGCCATAAAACCTACTTCTGTAGAGCATTGCAATAGCAGCAATGGCAAGCCAAATAGTTTAGATGCTAGTCTTAGTTACTAGATAGTTCTGAGTTATTATTTCTGGTTCTTATTTGTAAGAAGTTCTTTCTCTCTCTTTAACCTAGAGTGTTCTCTAGATCTTTTATAAAGAGTCGAGTTGTAATCTATAGTCATGTCTTGGACCTGTTGTGTTTCTGTTGTACCACTCTAAGGGATGTAATACTGGTGAACGGTGTTTCATTGGTGTTATGTCAATGACTATAGTGTACTACATCATGCATTGGTATGCTGGGTCACCACATATATATAGCACGGAAAATGGTGGGAAGACAGGGCGAGAAGCAGCGAAAAGGGAGGGAATGGAAGGGCTCGCTACCGCGTGGCTAGTCGACAGGACACATTGTCTGACCATCAAGGTTCTATAGACGAGGTGTCTTTCTCTCACTGCTAGGAAGGGCCCGCTTGCCACCGTCTCAGCTCCATCTGGTGCCCCTGCTTGCCCCCCTTGGGTTGGGTTCGGCCTAGGGGCACTGGATACAATAATGGGCCATGCAGGTGCTGAATAAGAATTGGGTGGCAGTCTAGGCGTGATTTTGGTTGCCGACACCCCTGATAGCCCTTTGGAGGGGGGATTTAGGGCCCTCTAGTGGAGATGCTCTAAGTTGACATATATTGTGAAACAAAAATACTACTATTAAGGAGGATCCCTCACGTGAGTGTTACAGCCAAGTATGATTCCTGGACGGTGCTAAGGCATTTCACAGTGAGGTGCTGCCTCCACTGACCGACAAAAATTCTTGTTCGACTAGTCATGTGCATGACACCCACTGCTTTATATCGCACTATAGAAATCTGTGTTCTGGGGACCGGGTCATCAAGGCACTTTGGTAGGTTGCATGAAGCTCAGTCTGGCCCGGGGGAGCCAAAACAACCAATTGGTTGACTGGGCCGGCTCCATGTCATGGCTGGTGCACGCGTCAAAGCAGCGTCAAGCCAGGCCCGCTAGAAACTGCTGATTCAGCCATTCCAGTGAGCCACCTTCATCTCGTGCTCGCTCAATGCAAAAAGAGATGCATGTTGCATGAGCAGCAGCGATGACAGAGATGGAGCAAGCTCGCGCTTTTCAGCGAAAAAGTTGGCGGGACGAATTCAGTCACCTCTCGCTGCTTGCCTCATCTATATCTACCCTCTCCCTCACCTCCCAAATCCAACGCCCCCAATTTCTCTCCATCAAGCTCGAGTCACCGGTCAATAGCAGGTAAGCAGTGGCGACGGTGGATGTGAAATGGTGACGATTGTAGTGGCGGCTATGCTACTACTCTCTCTTGCTCAATCTATCCTCACCGTGCTCTAACTATAGCAATGGAAGTAAGTATCCTCATCTCCTCAACTAGGTTGGATGGATTTGTGACGTTGCAATGGTAGATCTACCTTCTTGTAGGAGTGTAGTTCCTATACATGTGTTTTCTCATCTTACCTGCATGTCCTTATATCATTGTAGTTCTTGTAGATGTGTTTGGTCATGTTACATGCATGCAAATCAATGGGGATGCTTGTGTATCGGTAGTATGCTAGTTTGTGCTATGTTCTACTCCAATTATAAGTTCATGCTTGTTGTAGCTCTACGATTCCTTGTATTCGTAGCTAGATGTTTGAAACCCAACTTGCATTTTACAAAAAAACAATCATGCGGCAACAATGTAGGACTCAAATTATGACTTTAGCCAGTCTCTAGTGCCCGTGGGTGGGTATCACATCCCTTCATTTGTGGAAGATTCTCTGCCCATGACACAACCTTCATATGTGGCCCAAGATTCCAACATGCCTCAGTTTTCACAACTAGGATCTATGTCACTGGATCTTGCTCGTAGCCATGTGAGTTCCATTGCTTCAAAGGTGTCCACAAGTCTTGCTAAGGTGTAGAGGGCTTCAGTCAAGGGAATCATCAAATAGCTTCCCTTCATGTCCAACTTTGTGCTAGATAAGATATGATCCATCATCAAGAGCGGTGTTGATGAGTGCATTTTTGCAGCACTTTTAAGCATAGCTTTCGTGCAATTGTTCACTCATTTCATGCTCATTCTATCCATTACAATGCCTTATATGCATGATTGCAAGTTCTTATCATTTTCATATGAGTGTTGCACAACTATTGGTTTTTATTACTTTTCCATATCTTTGACATGTGTGTAGGTTTTATGGATGATTATGGACAAAAGAAGGCAAAAGGAGCAAGAGAGGGCAATATGGAAGGGTTCTAGGCACCTGACTTAGCCATATGAGGGGTGGGAGAAGTGAATTTTTTCATTAGCTCCAAATGAATATCCAAGGCCATGTATTGTATCTCTTGTCCATACGAATCCAGCAAGCCAAAGAACACCCAAATTGGAGTTTGTATGAAAAAATGTCAGCCATTATATAATGGAAGTCACACGCTTTAACGAGCATCGGTACGGGCGTGTGTGCCCTTACGTCCCGCCCGTACGATGTGTTCTTAGCGACAAAAACTTCTAGAACTGATGCGTTTCTTTTTGGAATTCACCCCCACTAATCCCTAGACCTTCCTTAGGTCATAATAAACATATGAGTGGCTATTGGGACCCTCCTAGGCCTATATAAGAGAGAGAGAGAGGAGCCAAGGAAGAAGGCATCCTCTTCATAGACATCCACGATGGAGCCCTGCTGCCGTGCTGTATCCATAGCCGCCACACCTCCAAGATATAGATGTTCATCAACACCTCCACACCATACAAGAAAGAAGATGAGAAGGAGGCCATCACTACAATCATGCACTAGGCGTTGGCCTCATCACCATCTCCATCAATGCCTCCATCCCCCTTTCTCTTGTATTTAGTATTTGTAAGATTGAACATGATGATGACCTTAATGGATTATTCTTTGTGTTATTATTCATCTATATTTTAGTAATTGATTTGGTTATATGGTGAGGTATGATCTAGTATGCAACCCTAGACTTTGTGGCTTTATCTATTATATTACTCTCTCTCTTCTAGTGACGAGGAGGATATAGATGAGTTCTTGCGATCCTTTGATCCAGAGTGTATTATTGACTTGTGTGAGTGACAACAACGTGAGGCTCTATGTAGTATGCATTAGTGACAACTCGATAACATAGGGGATCATTTACTTGTTTAGAGAAGTATCTTGTATAATTCCAATAGATGGCTACATAGTTCCCCTCTAGTACTAGTGACATCGAAAGCCTAGACACCGCCTTTATTCTATTCAATCCTACAACTATAATCCATCTTGTTTACTTTTTTTTTGGTTTACTTTGTTCATGTTTAGTTCTTTATTATTAGTTACTTTAAACCTCTCTAAGTTACCATTATCCTAGCAACCTATAGAGTAGACTATTTCTAAACACCATTTTGGGTGTGAACGTGTCCACACTGACAACGCGGCTACAGGACTGTGTTATTTCCATTTGCAAAGTTTCCATGCAATAAACTTTCTAATAAATATTTTCTGCTATAAGTACTTAAATAACAATGTTGTTGGATGCAAGAACCAAGACATCAAATTGGCGTCATTGCAGGGGAGCATAGCGCTTGGTTATTATCTTCCTACTCGCATGTAGTCCTTCATTGCTACTATCTTACTACTTTTATTTACTTGAAAAGAACAAAAAAAATACTTAATCTTTTTATTGCTAGTTCTGTCATTTGTCTTAATGAAAAACCTAAAAAATATTGGAACTATGATAGAAAAGAAGCTTGGGGAGTATGCTACTCCCAATGGTGATTATTCACATGCACCTATTATTCATCCTGCCTTCACAATGGAGAATTATGAAATTAATCCTGGACTAATACATATCATCGAGAGAAATGCGTTTGTAGGAGATCTTGAAGATGATCCATACAAGTATATTGATGACTTCACTTCATTGTGTTCTTTGGTGAAGTTGTACATGTGTATAGATGATGAGCTGAAATTAAAATTGTTCCAGTTCTCATTGAAAGGAAAAGCTAAAGAATTATTACACTCACAACCTGCAGGAAATTTCAAATCATGGTAAGGTATCTCCGATGCTTTTATCCATTACAATTTCTCAGAAAAAAATATATGACCGGAGGTTTGATATCATGACTTTTAAGCAAAGTAACAATAAAGATTGAATGCCAGATTATAATAGGTTATTGACATTATTGCATGATTTTCCACCTGATAGTTTGTATGATTATTTGTTGTTGCATATCTTTTATGGAGGCTTAAATCCTTCAACTAAAGAAAAGTTAGATATAACTTCTCATGTTTCTTTCTTTGACAAAACCATTAAAGAATATTGGCAGATTTTAATTGAATGCGTGATAATTTTCATCAATTGCATGGTGACATTGTGCATGAGGAAAAACCTCTCCCTACTGATCTAGAGAGCTTGGTAAATGAGTTGAAGTTGTTAAAAGATGAAAATAGTAGAGGAGAATTTCCTTATAGTGGAACCATAGTTAGAAATGTTATTTAAAGTGGTGCATTTCATAGCTAATCATTTTCATCATATTAAAACTACTGCTACTAATGATGGAGAACATCCGTCTACTGTTACTCCCATATGTTGGGGATATACTTTTCGGGTATACCAACTATGACTCGCTGACCAGGGTGGCCCACTTCGGGTTAGAGCTTTGCCCACGGGAGGCCCAGTCAGCGAGAGAAGACGGAGGTCCATCTGGCTATGGAAAGGCCCAGAAGACTTACCGACTTAGGCCTGTTTAGTTGCTTGTAGTTCAAGATGTACTCTGTAACCAAGATGTACTCTGTAACCGACTCTTAGTTGTAGCCGTATAGGTCTATACTGTAAACCCTAGGCCGGATATCTATATAAGCCGTCCTAGGGACCAGCCTTTAGGGCAACCCAATATTCTACAATGTCAACTCGCACAGGCAAAACCTTTGTAACCCATATTCCGGCTCTGCCATATTACTGGATTGACAGCAGGAGTAGGATCCGTCCAAAGCCGGTGGATTCAAACCTAGGTAAAGCTTGTGTGCTCACTGTCCCGGAATATCGTCGCCTCATAGCCCCTTTATCCAGATGCCTCGAGGACCCCCTCTCGGTGTACATGTCTTCAATCGGGCGACAGTTGGTGCTCACCATGGGGCTGGTGAGTTTCAGATCTTTGTTCCGAGCGGAATCTGCACGAATCGGAATCAGCGAGACCATCATCGTTGGTCGGATCCTCTACGCCAGCGGCGTCCCTCTTGTCCTTCTTGTCGAGACTTGGATTCTGGCTAGGGATCCCGTGACCACCACCACCATCATGTATTTTGGCGAGATTGACATTTACCTCGGTTTCGCTGAACCCGCCCAACCCACCCCAACGGTGATGATAGAGGCGGAAGAACTTTGTAGATCCACTATGTTCGTAGAAGCGACAGAGTTCCGGGTCTCGTAAAACCCTAATCCCACCCAGCCCACACCTAAAGCGGAGATAGTGGAGAAGATCGGATCTGAAGAAGATCTCCTTGTGGAGGCTAAAATTGAAGCGAATCTCCCCAAGGAGGTCGAATCTCAGGAGGCTCTCCCCAAAGAGGTCAAAGTTCACGAAGATCAAAGCAGCTACAGCTTTGGATCTGGCTTTGCCGATGCCGGAGCATGACAATCATTCTTGAGGCACATGTTGAGGTGTATGATGCTGCATGATGCCAGCATGGAGGAGATCCTTGAGTCCATCAAGTGTTTCGAGGAAGCAAACGAAGAAAGCCGCAACAACCTCAGGATGCACGCATCGCACTTTGTCGGTTATGTTGGATCTGGATCCGGCTCTGCCAATGCTGGAGACGACAACGACTCGGTGCTAGAGGCAATTGGAACAAACATCGACTTACCGACATCCTCAGATGACTCCATGATGTTGAAAGATTTCCGAAAGTTCTCCGCAGAATATGAAGATGAATTCAACTCCAAGACCGTGAAAGAAGGAGAAGCCATGGATCAAAGCCCGCACATCAGTATAGAGGAGGGATCTAGAGAAAACTCTCTCGAACCACAAGATGACATGGATCTCGGAGATAATCCCGACGTCCAGATGTCCGAGAGTACTGATAGAAGCCTAACTCTAGGACTCGGACCTAAATCCGTCTTTGCTACCGGTGAAACCAAGAAGGAAAAGAAGAAGAAGACTCTAGTTAAGGACCTCCCAACTAACAAGGTAATAGCCAAAGAATACGAAGAAGACTCAGATGGAGCTCTGATCCTAGATGAGCCTAAGGATTCTCCATTCAACGGACACGTGGTCACCTCTGGTGCCCGTAAACTCCTTAGAGAATCCATTACCACCCCCATTCCGACAGCTGCAGGAATCACACCTGTGGAGTTGGAGGATAGGGCCTAAGCCCTAGAAGCGCACCACCAAACACTCATCGAGGAAACAACAAACATCCTTGAGGAAAAGAAGCGCATCGAAGCTGCAGGGCAGCCTAACACCCGGCAACATTAGAAGACCCAGGATGGCCCTATATTGGCCAACAAAAATCCAGATGTCCACAACACCCTTTTTGAAGGAGAAGCAGCCGTAGGGAAGCCTCGGATCGACAACAAGGGTAACCGGGTGTATAACACGCCGGTGGAGAATGCTATTGCGGTTCGAGATCTCTTGGCAAACAATCCAGGTCCAGACCAGGTCTGGCTAAGTGTGAAACTACTCACCAAGGGCTTGGAGCAGCAAAAGGTCACCACATCCGGCAGCAGAAAACTGGTCTCTAAGTCAGACCAATGTCGCACGGATACGTGTCGACACGAAGTTGTAAGGCCCCGACGTGAGCCGGAACAACACTACCGTTCCGACCCTCGGGAAGATAACTACTCAAGAACCAGATCTTTAAGACAGCGGCACAAACCCGCACGAAGCTGGAGTAACGTTGCTCCAGCAGCAGAGCGAGATGCCGTTGCGGCAATGGTCCAACCTCCCCGGTGATAGTCAAACAATCATAGGGAAGATGAAGAAGCTCAACATCGGGAGCAGGACCGACAAAGGATGCCCCCTCCTAGACACACTAGTCGTCCGGCTGATCCACGTCACAATGACGACAACGACGGACCAAGGAATGATGGACATCATGCCGGAACAAGCCGACATGGTGGACGTCATCATGAAAAACCAGCTGAGGGTAACAATCCACCACCACCTTCTCCGCCAAGCAGCCACCATAGCGGCGCTCATGGAGGAAGCCAAGGGGGTGTCGTGGTAGAGGTGGTGGCAGAAGAACCAGGAGACCGGCTCATGGGCATCGTAGTCGCAGTGAACAACCAAGACAGCGTGCCCTATCACCAAGTGATGCCAAGCACAGGATCAACTCAAACATTGAGGCGCGGCGCTATGAGTCAGACAAATATCTACGTGGGTCCAAAATGCTTTGGACCGTGCATACGACAAACAAACTTTCCGGAGGGGTTTGCCATCTCAAGGCACATCCAATCGTACGATGGTGTGTCCCGGCCAGACACCAGGCTCCGGGATTTCTTCCGGGCCTGTTGCATCGCCAAAGGAGGAAACAACTTGGTCGTGACCTGGTATCTCCCGCTCATGCTGAGGAATACGGCTCGATCATGGCTCAATGAACTCCCAGAAAACACCATCCACAACTGTTATGATATGCAAAGTGCTTTCTTTCGGAATTTTGAGGGAACATACAGGAGGCCCTGCACGGTCGAAGATCTACAACATTCACTTAGAAACCCGCAGAAACTTGCCAGGATTACCTCGGATGATGGATCGACACGAAGAACTCCTGTGAAGGAGTAAATTACCAAACTACGATCGAAGCATTCATCGCGGGACTCCCAATTGGTTTACTGCGTCATCTCTTGAAGTGTGACAAGGTAACTGATTTGGGGGAGATGATAGATACGCAAGCAAATACGCAGACACCGACAATGACGTAGAAGGACTGCTCAACATACTGGTTGTGCCACTGTCAGCAAAACAACCAAATTAGCAAGCTGCAAAATGCAAGAACACCTCAGATGAAAAACCCAATCTGGAAAATGCAGCAGTCAACACAACTTTCGGGTCTGGAGGACAAGGAGGCCACAGAAGCGACCGGGGAAGAGACCGTGGAACTTCAAGAGTCCAAGGTAGAGGAGACCAGCAACCTCGTAAAACCTATTCTTGGGCCAACATCGCCAATAATTCGTGTGTGCTATTGGGTATATGCCCTAGAGGCAATCATGTTTGATGATATTTCCCAAAGTATTCATAAAGTAAAGTTGTCCATGTATGAACATCACATATGTATCACTGAATACGTGATTCTGTTGTGGAACTATATATTCATGATTGTTCATACTAGATTGTCCTTGGTCAGTGAGGTTGTGCTCGACACACAACTTAGACCAATGTGCAAGTCGACTGATGACACGGTTCCACTTGTCATGGGCATGGTGATTCTATTCCAACTTACCCTGATTTGGCTAAAGAGTTTAGCGAGTCGGACTGACCCATAGTTGAGATGCAATGAGCATGTTGTCATTTGCAGTATCAAGCAATGGAATCCTTTGGCCTAAGGTGATTGTATGATCCGAGTTGTGGATCGCCAACTTAGGTTTCTATCAAATGTTGTTTCGTAAATGGGCAGTTATAAAGGTAGAGTTTGGGTTGGTTGTGAAGCAAGCTGTGTGACGTGGACTATCAGGATGGGATTTGACCCTCCGTAATGGAGAGATATTCTCTGGGCCCTCTCGTGTGATATGATTCGGAAGCATGTCAGTTAAGTGTTAACTGAGGAGTTGGACTAAGTGTTAGTCCAGTAAATCACATATCATGGTACGAGAAGAGAGTTAAGCTATTAAAGGGATGGCAACTACTCGCCTATAGCTTAACAGGTATATCGTGTGGCAAAGGAACTTGGACGAAAGTCACATTGAAGGTTCGTATCCTGACTTTACGACACTTGGGAGGTGGCACGTCTTGCTAGAGGCCGCTACCATCTATAGACTTGAGACCGAGTGTTCATGGGAGTGAGTTGGACACAAAGGCATGATGTGATACTTAGAGGAGTAGCTCATGTCATGTCCAGGTGTACATGAACCTACAGGGTCACACACTTAAGGGTAAGGAGCCCATGTGGATGATATCCATGTGGAGATTGGAATACGGCCTAGATGGGCCTCAAGCGTTGAGCCCAGCTAGGAGTGTACATAAGTGGAGTGGCAAGGGATTGTCCCTGACCTAGCCGTCACTCTCTCCACTTCCATTTAGGGCTAGACAGGATCTAGCAATCCTCTATCCAAAGCTCCTTCCTGTATGTCTGGATACCGGTAGAGGTGTTGCACGTGCGGCGCTGGAGACAAGGTAGCTCGTGGGGATCTGGCGGAGGAGCTGTCCGTGGGATCCAGAGGCTGTCTATGGGATCGTTCGGCATTGCTTCGACACACTGCATCAACTTCTGCATCTGCACGTCTAGCGGTAATCTCATGGCCTATTACCTGAGCTGGATCTTGGGTGCACTGTGTAGGGAAAATGTTTTTGTTTATCTCTGTGTGGCTTAGCAGTGGTATCAGAGCGAAAGCTTCTGGTTTTAGGCTCTAGATCTGTGCGTATGTGATATGCACAAGGTGGTGGATTGTATCCACTTAGGGTTTCGGTGGTCGATCTATGAGATAGATCGGTTTTGTGCAAGATTGATTGGATCAATCGCACTCGGGGGTGCATGGAAGATCAGGTGCAGATGATCAATGAGATTGGTCAGATCTGCACATGGATCTGATTTGGGTAAAAGTGTTTTATCCAATGAAAGAATCCATGTTTCGGAATGCAGATTAGATCTATGATTTCAGAAAATTGTCAGATCTGCATAGGGACCGTCTGCTTCGCCCTGTCGTAGTGCATTAGATGTCATTGCGAGGTTGACAACACCGGTAGATATCTATCTATGCATAACTTGTTTTTGCATGAAGTTGTGAATGGTATCGATGTGCATGTGATGTGTGTAATCCATATGTGATCTGCGTATCACGGGTTTGTCAACCGGCTGGAGCCAAAGTGTTGTCACTGTTATTCTATAACGACCTGCGTGTCGGCATGAGATGCCATCTTCTTGTATGTTCCTTAGTGCTAGTGTAGCATGTTTGGAGGACTTGAAGGACACGACAGCCAAAGGCATGACGGACAGGTTCATGTAGATGGAGATCGCCATGAAGAGAGCCATACCATTTCACATTATAATTGGATTATTTTGTGTTATTGCTATATCTCTAGTTTTACCTCTAGGAGATAGTGGTTAAACTTTAATCCCTCAAATAAGGTCTAGTCGGTCTCCCTGCCAGTGCTACACCATCACAAGTCGGACATTCTTGGTAGTGGGCTCATAAAATTGAGGTGCTGCCAATTCTTTTCGACTAGGTGGGTTCAAGTCATACTCTTACAGCGGAAGCATTTGGTAAACTAGAAGGGTCTATCACAATGGTTGTGGAGAGTTCGGTCGGGAGCTAGATCATGAGACGCCACCCGACCAACAGGAGTCGCATGAGATGCGATTGACAAGGAGTTGCCTACCTAGATCACGGAAAGAGAGGGATTCAAACCCTCGGTACAAAAAAAATGTACAACGGATTAGCAATCCGTCGCTTTAGTCCACTCAGCCATCTCTCCTTGTTCCAAATCCAAAGTGATGGCTAGCGGTGATGCTAAAGCTCACTAGTCGGCTTGCTTATTTGGGATCCTGAATCACTAAGTAACCATCAGAGGGGTGTTGGTTCTAGTTGGAGCATAAGTATTAAAATGTTTAATACGCCCGCTCTTTTATGAATACTTGTCTTAAGTGTTTTGCATATTTCTATTGTAGATAATGGCACCTAGTATCAGTCTCCCTAAGTTATCCAGTTTTGCCTTGAGGACCATCCTAGAGAAAGATAAACTTAATGGAACAAACTTCACCAACTGGTATCGTAATCTGATAATTGTTCTCAAACAAGAAAAGAGGGACCATGTTCTAGACAACCCGCTTCCAGATGTTCCGGAAGAGAATGCGAGTGTCACAACAACCAATGCCTACCGTAGAACATGTGATGAGTCTACGGAAATTAGCTGTCTTATGCTTGCTCACATGGAACCGGACCTACAACAGCAGTTCGAGGATGTTGAGGCCTACAATATGATCGAAAGCCTCAAAAGTATGTTCCAAGCTCAGGCAAATACCGAGAGGTATCAAGTCTCTCAAGCTTTGCTGAGTTGTAAGCTTAAGGATGGCGATCCACTGAGTCCGCATGTGATCAAGATGGTTGGTTACATGCAGTCTCTAGAAAGGCTTGGCTGCCCCATTAGCTAAGAGTTCGCTAGGAATATAATTCTGATCTCTCTTCCTAGTGTGTATGGTCAGTTAATATCGAACTACCACATGCATGGTATGGATATGAAGCTCACTGAATTACATGGTATGCTTAAGCAGGCAAAGGTTAATCTCAAGAAAGGTACCAACCAAGTGTTGGTGGTACAGAATAAGGCTAAGTTTAAGAAGAGTTCTTGGACTAAGAAGATGAAGGCTAAGTCAGGAGGTCATGCTCAGGATGAGATCCCAAGCGTTTCCTCAGGGACTAAGTTATCTCCTTCAGCCAGATCCGCTTGCTTCTATTGCATGGTAGATGGCCACTAGAAGTGAAATTGCAGCAAGTATTTGGCGGATAAAGCCAAGAGTGGAGGTGTGACTTCCAACTCAGGTACACTTGTTTGCAATGTTATAAACCTTTATCTTGCTGATGCACCTGGTAGTTCTTGGGTATATGATACCGGATCAATCATTCATATCTGCAACTTGTTGCAGGGACTGGTAAGAACTATGAGCGTATCAAGAGGCGAGGTTGACATTTGGGTCGGCAACAAAGCAAGAGTCACTATGTTGGGAGTCGGCACGATGCAACTTCATTTACCTTCAGGATTCTTAATGGAGCTAAATAATTGTTATTATGTTCCAGTGCTTAGTCGAAACATCATTTCTGCCTCATGTTTGATGAGAGAAGGCTATAAGTCTAATATTAAGAACAATGGTTGTTCTTTATATTTGAATGATATGTTTCACGGCTTTGCACCCATTCAGAATTGGTTATTTATTTTGAATCTTGATGGTGGGTCAGTCTATAATATAAATGTGAAAAGGTTGAAACCAAATGATCTGAATATGACTTACTTTTGGCACCATCGACTTGGTCATATAAGTTGGAAATGCATGAAGAAGCTCCATGATGATGGACTCCTAACTTCGTTCGATACATGTGAATCCTGCCTTCTAGGCAAGATGACCAAGACACCTCTTGCAAGGAGTTGTGAAAGGGCGTCTGACTTGTTGGGACTAGTACATAGTGATGTATGTGGTACAATGAGTGCGACAGCTAGGGGTGGTTATGAGTACTTCATTACCTAAACTGATGATTTGAGTAGATATGGATATGTCTATGAAACATAAGTCGGAAGCCTTTGAAAAGTTTAAAGAATTCCAGAATGAAGTACATAATCAGTTTGGCATGAAAATAAAGTTTCTTCGGTCAAACCGATGAGGCGAGTACATGAGCCACGAGTTTGATGACCATCTGAAGAGTTGTGGAATAGTTCTTAGCTCACTCCGCCGGGTATGCCGCAGCGGAACAGTGTGTCGGAATGGCGGAATAAGACCTTGTTGGACATCGTATGATCAATGATGAGTCGTACAAATCTAGCTTTATCATTTTGGGGTTATTGTCTAGAAACAGCGGCGTTCATACTAAAAAGTGTACCATCAAAATCGGTAGACAAGACAGCACATGAGATGTGGACTAGCAAGAAGCCGAGTTTGTCTTTCCTTAAAATTTAGGGTTGTGAAGCATTTGTCAAGAGACTTCAGTCGGACAAGCTTACAGCCAAGTCGGATAAGTGTATTTTCATGGGTTATCCAAGGGAAACCTTGGGTTACTACTTCTACAAACGAGAAGAGGGCAAAGTGTTTGTTGCTCGGAACGGTGTCTTCCTTGAGAAAGAGTTTCTCGGTCGGGAAGTCAGTGGGAGTACGGTACAGATCGAAGAAGTTCGAGAGGAACCGGTCAGTAGCGATTTGGTGAAAGCCCTAGAGGTTGAGCTAGTCATGGTAGCTGAGCCGGCAGATGTACATACACCACGAAGATCAGCTAGATTGTGAAGTGTTCGTGATGTGTTACTGTTGGATAGTGATGAGCCAGCAACTTATTCGGAAGCGATGGTGGGTTCTGATTTTGAGTCATGGCTTGGATCCGTGAGATCCGAGTTAAAGTCCATGGATGAAAATAAAGTTTGGAACTTGGTTGATCTGCCAGACGGTGCAAGACTCGTCGAGTGCAAATGGACCTTTAAGAAGAAAACTGATATGGATGGAAAGGTTTCTATCTATAAACCACGGCTTGTTGTGAAGGGGTTCCGGCAGGTTCAAGGAGTTGACTATGATGAGACTTTCTCACCCATAGCGATGCTTAAATAAGTTCATATCGTGTTAGCTATAGCAACCTATTTCGACTATGAGATATGGCAGATGGATGTCAAAACGGCTTTCCTTAATGGAAAATTAACCGAGGACGTGTATATGATATATCCCGAGGGTTTTGTCAATCCGGCTAATGTTGACAAGGTATGCAAACTTCACAAATCCATTTATGGGTTGAAGCAAGCATCTCGGAGTTGGAACATTCGCTTTGATGAGGTAGCCAAATCGTTTGGCTTCATCAAGAGTGATCATGATTCTTGTTTATACAAGAAGTTTAGTGGGAGCAAAGTAAACTTTCTGATCTTATATGTGGACGACATATTTGTTGGGGGGATAACCCCGGGTAGGGTCACTCCGGGGTATAAGGGCCGAGCTAGCCGAGGTTCGGCAAGGTCAAAGCGGATGCTGGCCGAGTCACCTCAAGGCAGGCCGGATCACGGAGTAACCCGGACCAGGGAGGTTGCCTAACATTGTCTCGTCCGACTCAAGGAGTGAGTCGGAGGCACCTGTCTAGCTTATATGCAGGAACAGGTGTGGCCGGATCAACTGTGATCCGGATCCTCGTTTGGCTTCTAGGAGAAGGAAGGAATATCTCTGGTCAAAAAGAAGGCCCGGTGCGTACTGGATGAGCGAGTAAAGCAAGGGCAGGACCACGGGTCGTGGCCGACAAGGGTGACGACGCTCACGTCGGCTGACGCGGGCGCTGCAGAGGCAACGTCGCTAAAGCAAGAGTGACGTGGGGGAAAAGCACCCCTATCGGGTTACTAGTTTGGGAGGCGGCATATTCTTAGGAATATGCCTCCACGTATGCCCTAGGCCAGGACCGAACCACCCCTATATAAGGGGGGGGTTGGGGTTCTGGCAAGGGGGTTGGGTCTTTTCGTATACAGAGCAAGGGAAATACTAGTGGGTCTTGAGTTCTAGGACTAGAGGATAGGCAAGAGTAAGAGAGCCACTTCTTCCTCCTCTAGTCAAAACAGCTCGAGGAGCACTTGTAGGCTTGGAGACTGAACATCAATACAAAGCTTCTGTGTAGAGAATCACTCTACTATCCCTCCCTCGATTCCCCTAGCGCATATTAGTCCCCACCTTCAGCCTATCCATGGCATCTGCCGTGACACCACCACGACAGTTGGCGCCCACCGTGGGGCTAGCGACGCTAGCAGGGGTGAAGATCCAGACGGGAAATTTCATCGGCACCGGTGAACGCATTGTCTCCGGGCTCGTTCAGCGCTGGACTACGTCAGCGACAACGTTGGATGCTTCGGCACACGCCCCCTTCCGTGCAACGGCTTCTTCGTCAAGCTCGGCGCGCACAAGGTCTATGTAGCCGTGGACGTGTCTGGCGTCCATCCGCGTCGCGTCATCGATGCGGGGGAACCACCCCTCACTGTGGCTCGGGCGCGACGCCTGCCTCGGCCATGCAGAGGTGATGATGACCGCACAAAGCGCGGGCGTGAGCAGGGAGCCAGCGCCAGACCCGGGGGCAACACCCAAAGCACCAAGGAAAGCTAGGGGTCCTCCGCTGGAGAGGCCCGAGAACATGCTGAGGGAACCTATGGATAGCTTGGCTAACCCGGTGACGGCAGTGGTAGATCCGGCTCAGGCACAAGCCGAGCTAGAGGAGACCCGGTGAAAGATACTGGAGGGCGCAAAGAAAATAGCAGCAGCTCAGCAGTCGTTGAACATGACGCTGCGTGAGTACGCGAAAGCGAACAAGGTTGATGCAGTGAGGGTAAAAGGGAGAAACCTCATAAGTGAGATGAACAGAGAGGGTGATGATGGACCAGAAGGGTCGGAAAACTGTCTCTGTGGGGTTGCCAAGTATAGTACCCGGCGAAGAACCTCGTGAGCAGCAGATGCCGCAAGGCCCGAGCTAGAGGGTCCGACGGTGAAGCTTCGCCAAAGACAGCAAGACCGGGTTAACGAGCTGGTTCGGATCGCGAACAGGCAGAATGAGGAGCTGTTGAGAAGTAATCCGGAGAGAGTTGGAGCTTCTAAAATCGTCCATTCGGTGATGGGTAACCCAGAGAAATCCACTGGAGCCGCATCATCACCTCATGGTGGCCCTAGAAGAGAAGAGGTAGTAACCTCGGCCAGACGGAACAAGCAAATCGTCCCGTATGACCCAAAGCATGCAGGAAAGGAAAAAGAGATACGGAAAAACGACGATCGACAAAGTGTGAGCCGAGGTAACCATGATCAAGGTAATGCCGGTCAAGGGAACGCCGCCAACGGCAACGCCGGACAGCGAAACTCCGCAGGAGCAGATCAACCGCCGCAGCGGAATGCACCAAGGCAAGAGCAAAGTGCCGGCCGTGGTATGCAACAGAGAGGACCACAACGGGAGCAAAACCGATACAATGATGGAGACTCGGAGATGATGAATGCAGGATACGCGAGACCGGACTATCATGTGATAGGGTCGAGATTAGGAAGCAGAGAGTTGATGCCGGATGACGCTAGGCTAAAATTAGACCGCTTGTATAGGTCGGAACAGATCGAATGTCAAGGTCCTCCGGGTCCAGCGTGCTTTGGACCCCGGATCATGAAGGAACCACCGGTACCCAATTTCCAATTACCCAGGGGCACGAAGACATATGACGGCAGTACAAAGCCGGAGGATTGGCTAATAAACTACGCAACAGCTATGAAATTGCAACTGGCAACTTGAGGTGGGTTGTGCGATATGTACCCCAAATGTTGGAAGGTCCAGCTAGGGTTTGGCTGAATAATTTGCCACCCGGAAGCATCAACTGCTGGATAGATTTTGAAGAGATGTTCATCAGCAACTTCTCACGACGAGACCGAATGCATCAGACCACGGCAATGTGCAAGCAGAGATCTAACGAAACGGACCGTGAATTCTTGACCCGGTGGTGTACCGTGAGAAACTCGTGTGAGGGAGTCATAGAGTCACATGCTATAGCATGGTTCGCACAAGGATGTAGATATGGTAGCGAGTTGTGGATGAAATTGCAAAGGAAAATGCCAGTCACGTTGGCAGAGATGATACGGATCGTGGATTCTTATGCTTTGGGTGATCCAACTCAACCTAGGATCGCCTCGAACGAGTCAAATGACGAGTACTATCCGAGGGACGGATCCGGGTCATCCCGGAGGAACAATTACAGGGGGAAAAGGAGAGACGATAGACCGGATCATCGGTATGGCTCGCAACAAGTTGCGGCCGTGAATCAAGATCAGCCCGGGGAAGGGAGCAACCAACGCCAGAAAACGGGAGGGCAATGGACTCCTCGAAACGATGGCAAGAAAACATGGACTCCGGAGCAGAAGAAGCAATGGCAAGAAAAGAAAGATCGTCCGAGGTATACCTACGAGTCAATGTTGGACCAGCCGTGTAAGTTTCACACGCCGAATCCGAGCAGCCCGGCGGGTCACACGACGAGACAATGTGAGTGGATGCGCAAGATAGAGCAAGGTGGTTCGGGGAATGCTCAGGCACCTCGGAATGATCAACCTCGGCAGGAGTTACCCCGACAGCAATTGCTCTTCGGAGAAAACACGCAGCAACTGATGTTGCCTCCCCCTCAGCCGAGGTATGACAACAATGAGAGAAGGGATGCAGTACATCAGATAGAAACACAGCAACAACCGAATCAGAGGTACTCCGGAAACGAGGGAAGAAATGAGTACAGGGAACATCACCAGAGCTATTGTGTGTTCACAACAGAAGAAACAGATAGGAAGAGCTTGCAGCGCCGACATATGGAGGTTAACGCGGTTATGCCTGCAGTGACGAGGTACATGTCTTGGTCTGACTAGGAAATTACCTAGAGCATCAAAGATCACCCCAAGCTTATGCCAAGTCCGGGCTCATATGCACTAGTGTTGGATCCGACGTTCATTGGACCAAACATTAATGTGAGGTTCTCCAAGGTACTGATCGACAATGGCGAGCATTAACATCATGTATGCGGATACGATGCGCAAGTTGGGCATCTCGGAGAACATGCTCCAGGCTACAAGAACAACTTTTCATGGTATCGTGCCCGGCATATCCTGCGAACCAATAGGCAAAGTCCGGGTCGACGTGCTGTTCAGTACAAGGGATAACTGCCGAACCGAAAATTAGGAGTTCGAAGTGGTAAACCCGAGAGCGCCAGATCATGCATTACTCGGGAGACCAGCGGGCTAATTCATGGCAAGTTGCCACGTTAGTTATCTCAAGATGAAGTCGGCCAAATGGTGCAATTACTATTGTTGGGGATTTCCGACGCTCTATTGAGTGCGCTTCAGCGGGTCTAACTTAGCCGAGTCACCAGAATTGCCCAAGAGAAAAGAAAAATCCAAGAAGTGACGGCATTAGCTCGGTCCGCAGCAAAGATATGCCGGGTTAAGTAACCCGCATGGAAGCGCTTTCATTTTGCCGCGAAGGACACCAAGAAGATACCGGTGGATAACGTGTTTCTGGAGCGCACCGTGACAATTGGAGCCGGATTAACTGACAAATAGGAAAGCGAGCTCGTCAACTTCCTCCGTGAGAATCGCGATATTTTTGCTTGGTCCACACAGGACTTGCAAGGTGTTCCGAGGGAGTTGGCCGAGCACTCTTTGAATGTAAGACCCGGAGCAAGGCCGGTGAAGCAGCCTCTCCGATGCTTCACCGAAGATAGGAGAAAGGTCATTGGTGACGAGATAGCTCGGTTGCTAGCAGCAGGATTTATCATGGAAGTGCTATATCCGGATTGGCTCTCTAACCCGGTACTGGTAGAAAAGAAGAAGGATGATCCGAACGTGGCAGTGGTTTGGCGTATGTGTATCGATTATACGAACCTGAACAAGGCATGTCCGAAAGATCCATTTCCGCTGCCAAGGATAGATCAGGTCATCGACTCTACCGCGGGATGTGAACTGTTGTCATTTATTGACGCCTATTCTGGTTTCCACCAGATACCCCTGAACCCGGACGATCAAATAAAAACTTCTTTTATTACCCCGTACGGGGCTTATTGCTATCGCACTATGCCGTTTGGTTTACGAAACGCCAGAGCAATGTACCAAAGGTGCATGCAAAAGTGTCTGCACGATCAAATAGGTCAAAATGTGCAAGTTTACGTGGACGATGTGGTTATCAAGACCAAGGAAAGCGCAACGCTCCTTGACGACATAGGGCAAACATTCGCGAACTTGAGGAGATTCCGGATGAAGCTTAACCCAGAGAAATGTACCTTCGGTGTCCCGGCTGGGAAATTACTCGGATTTCTCGTCTCTAGCCGAGGTATCGAGGTTAATCCAACTAAGATCCGAGCCATCGAACGAATGGAACTGCCGAAGTGTCTCAACGACGTCCAGAAGTTCACCGGATGCCTGGCGTTGTTGAGTCGGTTTGTATGTCGGTTAGGGGAAAAGGCACTGCCTCTCTACCAACTCATGAAAAAATCACATAAATTCGTTTGGACGCCGCAGGCCGATGAAGCTTTTGCCCACTTAAAAAAGATGTTGGCCACTGCACCAGTGTTAGCTTCTCCACTGTCAAAGGAGCCAATGTTGCTCTACATAGCCGCAACCAACCGAGTTGTAAGTGCAGTAATTGTAGTGGAACAAGATGAAGAGGGTAAGTCGGTGTAGAGGCCAGTGTATTACTTGAGCGAGGTATTGTCTGTCTCAAAACAGAACTAACCGCATTTTCAAAAGGTGGCATATGGAGTTTATATGGCGGCAAAGAAGTTAAAGCACTACTTTGAAGAGCATCCCATCAAAGTGATAAGCGAAGCCCCCATATCCGAGATAGTGGGTAACAAAGTTGCGAACGGCAGAATCGCGAAATGGGCAATTGAACTAGCACCATACGCACCCCAATACGATAGAAGAGAAGCGATCAAGTCCCAGGCTGTAGCGGACTTTTTCGTGGATTGGGCCGAGGTACAATACGAACCACCGCCACCGGATCCGACCATCGAGGATGCACTTCGACGGATCAAGACCAAAGCCGGATTAGGTGTCGGGTTGTGCTCACTCGCCAAAGAAGGATCAGCTCAAGCACGTGTTGCAGATCCATTTCAAAGATCAAACAATGTCGCCGAGCACGCAGGCTCGCATGGTCTAAAAGTGGCAAAGGAAATTGGCATACGTCGAATAATCTGCTTTGGCGACTCGGATCTAGTAATACAATAGGTGTCCGGAGTGTGGGACGCCCTGGATCCAAACATGGCATTATACATATTTCATGTGCAGAAAATCTCGGGTTACTTTGAGGGATGCGAGTTTCATCATGTACCTCGCGTGGAAAATGAAGTTGCCGGGTCGTCAAGCTCGCTCGACCCGACAGCAATTCCACCGGTGTTGCATTGGAGCACCTCGTAAAGCCATCTATCGCCGCCCCGTAAACCGATTCAATCTTTCTCCGAAAACGCGAATCCGGAGCTGAGCCCATGAACATTGACGGGAAGTAGTACGAACCCGGGACTACCTCGGCAAACCCGGGAATATCTCAAGCAAACCGGGACTACCTCACCGCACCCGGGACTTTCGGGCGTGATCCGCTGAAGTTATGCCGGTGGATCAGATTGAAATTGACGAGGAGATGTTCTGCGAGAGCAAGACCAGCTACGCCGCTTATATACCAGTTCTTGAAAGATAGAACGTTACCCATCGAGGAAGTGCTAGCTGCAAACTCAGCGGAGGGCCAAAGCTTACACAATCATCAATTCCTGTTTAAGCCGGGCGTAACCAATATCCTCCAGCGTGCGTTGATCTCGAAGAAGGACTTGACATCCTCCGAGATATACACCAAGGAGAATGCGGCATCACGCCTCATCACGGGCCTTAGTGGCAAAGGCATTCCGCATGGATTTTATCGCCAAGCGCCTTTGGAGCAAGCGGAGATCCGGTGAGAAAATGCAATGGTTGCCAAAGGTATGCCAACAAGACACATATGCCTATGTCGGAACTCAAAACAATACCAATTACATGGCCATTTGCCGTGTGGTGCTTGGATATGGTTGGCCCGTTCAAACCAGCCAAAGGCAACATGACGCACCTTCTGGTCATGGTGGACAAGTTTATAAAATGGATCGAAGTGAAGCCTATAAGAAAGTGTGATGGAGCTACAGCTGTGACATTTCTCAAAGACATCATCTTGAGATACGGTTATCCTCACAGATTACAACCGATAACGGCACCAATTTTGCTGAAGGAGCATTTGCACGATTCTCGCCGAGATAAGAAAATCCGACCGACATAGCCTCGGTAGCCACCCCGCATCGAATCGGACAAGTGGAAAGATCCAATGGATTAGTGCTATCCGGGATAAAACCCGGCTCATTGAGCCGCTGCAAAGATCAGCGGGTGTCGGATAGAAGAACTACCAGGTATTGTGGAGTTTAAGAACAACTCCGAATCGATCAACGGGCTACACGCTCTTTTCGTATATGGGGCAGAAGTGTATTACCAGCCGACATAGAGCATGATTCGCTTAGGGTCACCTAATATATGAAGTCAAGTGCAAGAAGCCCGCAAAATGATGTTGATCTGCTGAAGAAGCGAGAGAACTGGCATCGCCCAGATCCGCCATATATCAGCAAAATCTCCGACGCTATCATAGCCGGAAAGTGTGCCCCCGAGTCTTCCGGGAAGGCGATCTGGTGCTCCGGTTGGTACAACGTACCACTGGCATGCATAAATTATCCCCCTTTGGGAAGGACCATTTATCGTGAGCAAAGCATTGCACAATGACTCTTACTATCTCATAGATGCAAAGCCACAGGAAAAGAACAAGGCGGACAGGTCCAGAGAGGAATCCAAGCGACCGTGGAATGTAGCACTACGTCTGCTCTACACTTAGCTAAAGAGTGTATGTACCGAGTCATCCTCATATGTCGGTATGTATGTCGGCAATGAGCCTATCAATGAAATAGCAGGGCCTCGAAAGAATCGGGACTGCCTCAATAAATGATTGTGGTTATTTTTTATGCATTAGCTGGAATGACTCGTTTCCCTTAACCCGGATTAGTAATGTGTGAGCACCAAAAACCCAACCTTTCGAATCGTTGCTGTCCTACAAGAATTGGCTTCATGGCGAGAAAGGGAACAAGTTTGGAATTGCGGGGCACATGAAAAACGACTAAGGAAACGAGTTTATTCGAGCTAATGTTTGTTTTTCAGACTAACCCTGTATTTATTTTCAAGTTACTATGCTGAATTATTTTGAGCTAAACCTAAAAGTTTCTAAGTATTGTTAAAACAATTTTTGAAGCTTGGGTTCGTAAGTCGAAACCGAATCAAGGTAGACACGGACCGAGCCGTAGAATTGACGAACAAGATAATGAAACTCGAACTACGCCCAAGTTAATCCGCATAGAAATGTACTAGCAAAATATCAAATATCCAGCATATAAGTGGACCCGCATACCGGGATCCGATAAATTTTCAAGTTTTTTAGTATTAAGGAGCAGCAGTAGGAGGAAGTTCGGCGTCATCATCACTGTCTTCGATATCTGAAGCAGCATCTTCTCCGTCATCGCCCGACCCATCCTCCACGTTCTCCATCTGTTCCTCCTCGCCGGATTCCAGAAAGCTCGGCCCCTCAACCGAGTCATGGATTGGAGAATATTCGATGAGGCTGTAGGCGCAAGCCTGGCGCCGAGCTACCCAGTCCGGATCATCAGTCCATTTGGATCCGGCGCGCCGACGGGTGAGAAGGCTCAGATCGATTTTCGCATCATGAAAGGATATGATGGAGAAGGGTATCTGTCGCGGCCCGCCCGGCGGATTCCCTCCAGAGGTCGAGTTGAGTCTCAATCTCCATTAACTTGTCCGCAAGAAGTGTGACCCTTTCCGGAGCGTCCTCGCTTGGCCAGAATGCGTTGAAGATCCAGACCGCAACGTCGAGGAGATCCTTGCCATAGTTCTTGATAGTTTCCACCCGGGCTGACACGCTAACCAACAGGTCCTCCGTATAAAGGATACTCACCATCGGAGCAATGGGAGTACCCTCCGGCAAAACTTGGCAACGGGCGCTATGGCAAAGCATTCCTAAAAGTTATCCAAAATAGGGAAAGGGAGGATGTCAAGCACCGCATATGAGTTAACCCGGAAAACCGCGCTGGCAAGAGAAAGAAACTTACGTGAGATATGGTAATGGATCCGGTCAACTCCTGGATACAACTATCGCGTCTCGCCGGTTGTTCGCTCGGCGAAGCGCCGACCCAAGCCGGACTTCGATTCCTTGAGCAGATCCTGGTCCTTGGAGATCTGAAGGGTAAAGCGCCACGCCTTCGTGTAGTTCGACAACTTTCGAGCTCGGTTTTGTGTTGGGCCTTCATCGCTCCATCTCGCCTTGAGTTTGGCTATTTCGTGCCGCCCTTCTTCTTCAGCTCGGCTTGATGTTGTCCTCGCTTGTTCGAGAAAATGCAGCATCATATCGTGCACGGGCACACTATCCTCAGCGATGCTGAAATGATGTGTTGACTCGCAAAGCCGAGGAGTGAATGTTTGCCAGCCAAGAAAAGAAAGAATGGAGAGCACAAAGATGTTGACCGAAGGGGACATACCTCGGATTTCCTCCAAGTTTTTTCGCATAATCTTGTTTTCAGCCTCCACCCCAGCTGCAAAAAACCGAATAAGGAGGTTAATCCGGCAGAAACAAACAAAACGATGAGGTGTTAAGAGACGAAATTACCCCTCTTTTCATGCTCCGCGCCAAGGGCAACGTGTTTTGCGCGCAAGGTCTTATGGGTATCAAGCAGGCGCTGAAACTCGGCGCTCCGACGGTTGGTAGTTACCTGACAAAGGCACAGGCGTGTAAAATTAGGTGTGTGCATATTCGAAGTGTACAAGATCCGCCAAGCGGAACTTAACCCGCTCTAGGTGTGTGCATATTCGAGTATACAAGATCCGCCAAGCGGAACCTAACCCGCTCTAGGTGTGTGCATATTCGAGTGTACAAGATCCGGCCAAGCGGAACTTAACCCGCTCTAGGTGTGTGCATATTTGAAGGCAAAAATCCGGGCCAAGCAGAACTTAACCCGGCTCTAGGTGTGTGCATATTCGAAGTATACAAGATCCGGGCCAAGCGGAACTCAACCCGGCTCTAGGTGTGTACATATTTGAAGTTTACATGCAGCTACGTTGATCTTCTAAGGAGCATCCGGCCGAATAACAGGTTACTCCTCCAGAGGCTCGGGGACTAATGGTTATTATCTACAGCATGTAAAGAAGAAACAACGTACCTCCATCATACGCCCAGCGAGGTTAATGGCCTTGGCGGCGGTATTCATCTGAGCGAAAAATTCAGCTGGGCCGAACTTTTCCGGGAGATCGTCGTTGTAGACGAAATCCGCCTTATTCCAGTTCATGACAAACTCGATGAGGCTCAGAGGGTACCGCTCGCCAGTGGGCATGTGAGGTGCCACCAAGCCCTTGGCGTGAGCTTCCTTCCTTTCAATCAGGGCAAGAGCCAGGCTAGTGTGAAGAACCATCTGCTGCGAATCAGCTGGCTCGGCGGGAGGATCCGTTGAGCCTGATGACTTCTTCTTTGGAAGCATCGACGGCAAGGTTCGCTGCTCAGCCTCGGCGGAGGTGAACTTGCCTTTGGCCTGCTTGGAGGAAGTGACCACAGTGGATTTGGCCCCGGAAACCGCTGGAGTGGGTCCTCGCCGAGCTTGAGATGATTCGGACGAGGCAGATGAGCTTGGCGCAGGAGCTTTGGTGGCTGGCGTTGGAGCTGCTGTTGGTTTCTTCGGAACCGGACAGCGCTGGTGGCTGGTGCCGGAGCTGCTGCTGGGCAGGAGTTGCGGTAGACTTAATTGTTGCTGGTTGCGCAATGCCGAAGTGCTGGACGCCATCGCCTCAGCCGATCCGACCCCTCCCGATCCGAGGTCGCGTCCCTCTGAAGGAGGTACTGCGGAACCCGGAGCGGCCGCAGAGCCTTCTGGAATAGGGCTCAGCGGGTGTGACTCGTCGTCACGGGGAAGGGAAAGACTAGACCGAAGAGGGGAGGAGATGCTCGATCCGCTCTGAGGGACCTCCATAGGAGCCCTGCAAGAGAAAATAATGGCAGGAGTGAAATTACCCCGAAGCAGGGCGAAGTGTGTTGTGCAATAATGTCAGGAGCGAACTTACGCATCCGAGGTCTCTGCCTCCTTAGGTTTCTGGGCCCTCCTTGCCGGGGCTTTGCCTACCCGTTTGGAGGCAGTCTTGTCTCCAGCCTTCTTTTGCCTTTTGGAAGGCTGAGAAGGTCCGGAAGAAGAACTCGACGCGGTTCCGTGTTTCTTCTTTAACGCCGCCGGAGCAGGCTTGCCCGTGGCAAGGGGAGGATCCTCGTGGATGTGCCCACCGGGGTTAGCTGATGCCGGGTAAGAAAAAGACAGAGGGACAGCCTCAACGGGTTCAATCACATCGATATCCGAGTCATCCTCATCGTCGGGCCAATCTCTAAGAGAAGAGAATTTACCGCTGGGTTATCTGGCGGCATCGGGGGTGGGGAGAAACATCTCCTGGTCCGGCTCCTCCTCGTCCGGAATTTCTCGGTCCGGGGTCCAGCTCCGAGGAGGGGAGACGAGCAGCGACGCCGGCGGGGATGCGCCGGGTCCGGTAGAGCCAAGAGAGGTCATCCTCGTAGACCCAGGAGCCGGCCCACGCGGCAGGTCCGCTGGCCACTGGCGTCCTCCTCCATATCTTGTTCAACAACGGCGATCTCTTCCTCCGTCATCTCAATTCCGGTGTCTTCGTTGGAACTGGCGGCGGCGGAGCCTTGCGGTCTAGACTGACAAGGACCCGTGGCTGAACAGAGGCGCAGTGGTGATTGCGGTGCGGAGGAACAAAGAAAATGCGGCGGCGATGCTGCTGCAACGGGCACTGGCGGCGGCACGGTTGCGAAGAAGAAGAACAGGAGCAGGCGAGGGGGCGTGGAGATGGAAAAGTTCTAAGGGGCACGCCCCTCCCCTATTTAACCGCCCCCAGTAATCAACGAGTGGGATCGTGCTGCGCAGGAAAACCACACGATGTGGCCGTGTATCACTAACGTCGACCAATCAGAGAGGAGCCACACCGGAGGCCGTGGAGTGAACGTGATCCAATGACACGACGTGCAGTTGCGGTAAACGAGGAGACAGGCGTGACGTAACCCCCGCACAGTAATCACTGACATTTACTGCGGCGGTTACTGCGCAGGCCCTTAAAGTAAGGCAACATAATGATTAACCGTTACGTGGGTTGGCGTATGAGAGAAGGAAGCACGGCCCGGATCCGAGCCACGGTGGTAACCCGCCATGAAAGTGAAAACTTGAACCATGCGGAGGAAAGTAAAACCAAACGATCCGAGCCAAAGTGGTGATCCGCCGCAAGTGACAGCTTGAGCGTATAAGGGAACATAAATCCATATAATCCGGACGAACGTCAAGCTTGATACGATTGAAATCGATGGCCTTAGCGACCAAGGCCGCCAAGGTCGCACCAGCTTCAGGGACTAATGTTGGGGGGATAACCCCGGGTAGGGTCACTCCGGGGTATAAGGGCCGAGCTAGCCGAGGTTCGGCAAGGTCAAAGCGGATGCTGGCCGAGTCACCTCAAGGCAGGTGTAACATCCCAAAAATCATGTTTCAAAAACTCATTCATTTCATCCTTGCATCATTCATTCATATAGGGTTTTTCTCAAAATCATTTAGAGGCAGAAGTTTGAGCTATGATTTCATGTGGGCAAATTGTCTCAATTGGCCACCACCCTTTGGGATTTGTTTGTCCATGACCTTGTTTGCTTGCCTCCATGGTTGGAAAGATTAGGAGTAGCATTTAAACCCAAGATTCCAAATTTAGAAATAGTTTCAAACCCTATTTCAAATATTTGCAACTAGAGCAAATCGCTTATTTTGAAACCCAAGCTTGTCTAAGCCTTTGCAAGGTAACCACTAGGATATTTGATTGTTTATGAACCCACGTAACCTGCAAAAATCCCTGAAGCAGTTTGAATTCAAAAGGATTTGAATTCATATCAAATTCTATTCAGAAAATGGAATTAGAAAAGAAAAGGCCTAAAGAAAAGAAGGGGCCGAGCGGCCGTAATCGCCCAAAGAAGAAACAAGCCCAATGAGCCCACCCGGGATCTCCTTTCTTCTCACACGCTGAAGCAAGACGTTAAGTCGCCGACAGACAGACCCCACCGCCACTCGCGACTCTTCGCCGACGAGCGGCCCGTCCACGCCGCCTCGTTTTCCCTGCATCGCGCCGACGACCACGTCGCTGCAGCAGTGATGGCCGGTAATGGCGCGGCGTAAATGGGCATTTATCCTCGAGCGTTTCCTGTCGATTCCCCGGCTATAAGATCCTCTCTGCCTCGTGATCTTTTTCCCCCAAACACCTCACTCACTCCGCCACCAGGCTGTCCTCAATCAGCTTTGCCCCGCCGCAGACAGAGCCTCTCCGACGATCGATTCCGGTGAGTCCAGAGCTCCCCTCTGCCTCTCGTTCTTACAATCTGGCTCGGCATGTCTTGGCGCACCTCCTGACCTCACTAGTCCGTCTTGTACTGCCCAGGTCGCCGGTTCCACTTGACACCGCGAGCATCGACGGCGACATCTACTCCGACGAGTTTTTCCGGAAGGTATGCATCACCGCTTTTCCGTTTCACGCCACTACTTCGCTTGACCTCGTGAATCTAACCGTGTCTCGCTTTGCCTTGGGTGATCCACAGACGCCCACGACGACCACGACGCACCCGACGCCGCCATTTAACTCCGGTGAGCAATCGCAGCTGCGTTCGAGCGCCTTGACCAACCACAAGTACGACGAAGCTTCGCGTGACCTCCCGAGCCCGGTGAGCTACTCCTCCTTCTCCTCTCCGTCTGCATCGCCGGTAATCGCCATCGACCGGCTTTCCACCGCCGGTAGCCACCGCTCCGCCGCCAGTTCTTGGCCAGAGAAATAGCAGCCGTTAGATCTGTATCGTAGCGCTAGGATAGATCCACTTAACCCCGAAGCGGTATGCGATCTGAGCCGCTAGTTTTCATTTAGATCCTACTACCTGTGGAGCTCGATCCAAAGGCGAACGGCATGGGCGAATAAGAGCATGACGCGTGGCTAAGTTAGATCTGAAAATAGATTTAAAAACCAGAATTTGATCCAAATTCAAATGCCTATATCTTTTGAATCCCACGTTAGAATTTTGCAAACTTTATACCGTTGGATTCAGAAAAACAAGACCTTTCTGCCTATCCTTTTTGTTTAGCAAATAGTAACCATTAGATGTGCTTAAATTGCAGAGACTTGTTTGAGGCCTTTTTGAATATAAGTTTAGTTTAGTATTTTATTTTTAGGGCTATTTAAGTTGCCTTGGCTATTTTGTGACTTGTTTAGTTTCTGTATTCATGCACTTGCTTGGTTGAGTTTTCAAAAATCATCACTTGGTAGTTTCATGCATGCATGCATTCATAATATTTTTGTTTGTATATATTTGTGTGTAATTGTGTGCTATAACTTTGTGTGTAGATTTTGCTAGTGATTGTGATTGTGACGAGTGCTACTCTCCACACTACCAAGGCAAGTGATATCTTCATGAATATTCCATACCTATATTTTATACTTGCATTAGATATATTTTGTTAGGACTTGCATGCTACTTTTGTCAATTGATGATGGGAAATCCTATTTAGAATAGAATGCTAGAATTGCTAGGAGAATTCCCTAAAGATAAGTTGCCATGCCATGCTTAGCCTAGCTACTAGAAAACAAGGGTGGTTTATATATTCACACTATGGAAAAATATTCTAAGTCTAAGGACTTGTTTTTATTTAACAAAACCACTAAGTTAATGAATCACCTGGGTGGAATGGAAAGAATGGGATATGTTGAGTGGTTACACAAGGCCAGGGGTACTGGTGAACCTTGTGTATCTCACTTGTGGATGGACACCCAGGAACAAAGAGATTTGAGTTGTCAAATGTTGAGAAGCTTTAAGTGCAACCACTTGGTAATATGGGCTTTGCCATGATCTTAGGATGCTGGAACTTAGTCTCTTGGACAGTGGGTGGTAGATGGGTTGATAGGTTGGAGCGCGTCCATTTGACTAAGGAAAGGCTACTTAATGATCATGTCTTGGGAAACCAAGGCTTGTGGGGAAAGTGCACCACCTCTGCAGAGTGTAAAACCTAAGTACTTAGCCATGTCCCTGGTAAAGGACAATTTGAGCATCAAGACATGGAAACTTCAAGAATCTCATCACTCCAATTTCTGAATAAAACTTGTGGGTGAACAAGGGTTAAAGGATCTTCAGTCTTTGATTGGTAGATACCTTGGGATAGTCTTTGCCAAACAAAAATTTAGTATTTTCAAAAAGTTAAGGAAAAATCTATTTTGAGCAATGCAAGCCTAAGCTCCACCAGCCAAATGCATATAGTATTATAGTCCACTTAAATATATACTAAGGTATCACTTGCCAATACTATTCCAAAGTATTGACCCTCTGTGGTTGTAACTTATGATGTTGCAGGTTACTCTGATGATGAATAGGAGTCATGAGTCTACACTCAACATGCTTGCCTGTGGCACATGAAGATGAAGACTTATGTTTATTTACATATTCCATAAACTCTTGTATTAGGCCTTTTGCCATGAGTTGTAAAAGACTATGTTTTATCTCTGGAATGACTGTAATAAACGACCTTTGTATCTGTGTACTTCATCTTAAACTGTGGATGCTAGCATTGATCCAGGGACTAGCATTGCAATCACAGGGATCTTTTCCTTTAATAAGGAGGGATCTTACAGCAGGCCGGATCACGGAGTAACCCGGACCAGGGAGGTCGCCTAACATTGTCTCGTCCGACTCAAGGAGTGAGTCGGAGGCACCTGTCTAGCTTATATGCAGGAACAGGTGTGGCCGGATCAACTGTGATCCGGATCCTCGTTTGGCTTCTAGGAGAAGGAAGGAATATATCTGGTCAAAAAGAAGGCCCGTGCATCGGATGAGCGAGTAAAGCAAGGGCAGACCACCGGGTCGTGGGCTAAGGGTGACGACGCCACGCCGGCCGACGCGGGCGCTGCAGAGGCAACGTCGCTAAAGCAAGAGTGACGTGGGGGAAAAGCACCCCTGTCGGGTTACTAGTTTGGGAGGCGGCATATTCTTAGGAATATGCCTCCACGTATGCCCTAGGCCAGGACCGAACCACCCCTATATAAGGGGGGGTGGGGTTCTGGCAAGGGGGTTGGGTCTTTTCGGATACAGAGCAAGGGAAATACTAGTGGGTCTTGAGTTCTAGGACTAGAGGATAGGCAAGAGTAAGAGAGCCACTTCTTCCTCCTCTAGTCAAAACAGCTCGAGGAGCACTTGTAGGCTTGGAGACTGAACATCAATACAAAGCTTCTGTGTAGAGAATCACTCTACTATCCCTCCCTAGATTCCCCTAGCGCATATTAGTCCCCACCTTCAGCCTATCCATGGCATCTGCCGTGACACCACCACGACAATATTATTGATTAGAAATGATGTCCAGATGTTGCAAGAAACCAAGGAGTCATTGGAAAGGAGTTTCTCAATGAAGGACTTGGGTGATGCAACTTACATACTAGGAATCAGGATCAATAGAGATAGATCTAGGCGGCTCATTGGTTCAGAGTACATATTTGGACAAAGTGTTGAAGAAATTCAACATGGAATCGTCTAAGAAGGGGTTCTTACCGATGTCCCATGGTATAAACTTAGCAAGACTCAGTGTCCTTCGACAACTGATGAGAGAAGTAGGATGAGTGCGATTATGTATGCTTTCGCAGTCGGATCCATCATGTATGGCATGATTTGTACTAGGCAAGATGTTTTCTATGATCTAAGTGTTGTGAGCAGATACCAGGCTGACCCTGGAGAAATCCACTAGGCAACAGTTAAGAACATTCTTAAGTACTTGATAAGGACTAAGGATGTGTTCCTAGTTTATGGAGGTTAGGTTGAACTCAGTGTAAGGGGTTACACGGATGCGAGTTACCTTACTGACTCAGATGATCCTTAATTGCAATCTGGGTACATGTTTGTAATGAACGGAGGGGTTGTGAGCTAGAAGAGTTCCAAGCAAGAGACTGTGTTTGCATCTATAACAGAGGCTGAGTATATTGCTGCCTCGGAGGCGACAAAGGAAGCTGCTTGGATCAGGAATTTCCTGATTGATCTTGGTGTGGTTCAGGGCTCATCCAATCCTTTAGACGTGTATTGTGACAACAATGGTGCTATTGCACAAGAAAAGGAACCTAGACAACACTAGAAGAACAAACATATACTCATGCGATACCACCTAATTCGCCAGTTCATGGATCATGGTGATATCAAGTTATGCAAGGTACACACGGATGCAAAAGTTCCAGGTCCGTTGACAAAGCGACTTCCACAGCCTAAGCATGAGGTGCACGTAAGAGCCATGGGGATTAGATGCCTAGACATGTGATGTCAAGATGATTGACTCTAGTGCAAGTGGGAGACTATTGGGAATATGCCCTAGAGGCAATCATGGTTGATGATATTTAATTTCCCAAAGTATTCATAAAGTAAAGTTGTCCTTGTATGAACATCAGATATGTATCACTAAATATGTGATTCAGTTGTGGAACTATATATTCATGATTGTTCATACTAGATTTTCCTTGGTCGTTCAGGTTGTGCTGGACACACAACTTAGACCAATGTGCAAGTTGGCTGATGACACAGTTCCACTTGTCATGGGCATGGTTACGTTATTCTAACTTACACTGATTCGGCTAAAGAATTTAGCGAGTCGGACTGACCCACAGTTGAGATGCAACGAGCATGTTGTCATTTGCAGTGTCAAGCAATGGAATCCTTTGACCTGAGGTGATTGCATGATCCTTGTTGTGGATCGCCACCTTAGGTTCTATCAAACATTGTTCCGTAAATGGGCAGTTATAAAGGTAGAGTTCAGGTTGGTTGTGAAGCAAGCTACGTGACGTGGATTACCAAGATGGGATTTGCCCCTCCATAATGGAGAGATATTCTCTAGACCCTCTCGTGTGATATGATTCAGAAGCATGGCCATGCACTACTCAGTTAAGTGTTAACTGAGAAGTTAGACTAAGTGTTAGTTCAGTGAATCAAATATCATGGTACGATAAGGGAGTTAAGCTATTAAAGGGATAGTAACTACTCGCCTATAGCTTAACAGGTATATCATGTGGCAAAGGGACTTGGACGAAAGTCACATTAAAGGTTCGTCTTCTGATTTTATGGCACTTGGGAGTTGGCACGTCTTGATAGAGGCCGCTACCATCTAACGACTTGAGACCGAGTGTTCATGCGAGTGAGTTGGATTCCTTGACCTAGCCATCACTCTCTCCACTTCCATTTCGGGCTAGACAGGATCTAGGAATCCTCTTGTCCGAAGCTCCTTCATGTATGTGTGGATACCGGTAGAGGCATTGCACGTGTGGTGCTGGAGAAAAGGTAGCTCGTGGGGATCTGGCTGAGGAGCTGTCCGTGGGATCCAGAGGCTGTCTTTGGGATCGTTCGGCACTGCTTCGACGCGCTGCATCAACTTCCGCATCTGCGCATCTAGCGGTAATCTCGTGGCCTATTACCTGAGTTGGATCTTGGGTGCACCGCGTAGGTTTTTTTTGTTTATCTCTACGTGGCCTAGCTTGTGCATCACTCAGATGACAACAGGGGCTCGTCCCACACCAATGCTGAGTGTCGTTTCAATGACAACATTAAGGAAGACGAATCCGCTGGCTACAGGGCCAAGCGACAAAAATGAAAGAAGAATTCCGACAAAGACAAGGAGACCAAGGAAGATTCCAACATGGAGGAGGCAGAAGCTTCAAATCCCAAGTCGGATGGAAAGAAGACCTTCCCAACAAAGAACGACACTTATGTCACCTTCCTTGGGTATCAACCAGCGAAGGTCAAGAAGGCAGTGATGCACGAACTCAACGCAACTATTCCGGTTATCCCTCAGTTTCTGGATTGGTCGGAAGTTACAATCACCTTTGACTGAGGCGATCATCCGCCTAAGCTACACAGGAGAGGAAAGTACGCTCTAGTCGTCAATCTACTTATTGACGGCTATGGATTCTCTAAGATCCTCATGGACGGTGGCAGTTGCATCAACGTCATCCAGATCGAAACACTGTGCCGGATGAGGATATCGGAGGCACATGTGAATCACAGCTCTGTGATCTTTCATGGAATTTTCCTCGGAAGATAAGCAAATTCTCTGGGAGAGATCACTTTGGATGTTAGCTTTGGAACTCCAAAAAACTACCAGACGGAAGCACTTTCCTTTGAAGTGGTCCCATTCAAGTGCGCATACCACGCTATCTTTGGGCATCCGGCTTACTAGGCTTGGCTCGCCCTTGTTATATTTACAATATGATGAAAATTCCAGGTCCCAAGGGCGTGATTTCGATCCAGGGAGACCCAAACAAGGCACGAGTATGCGAGGATGGAAATGTCGCCTTTGCTGAGGCCGTACTGCATGCTTAGGAGTACCAGGAGATCAAGAAGAACATTGACCCGTCTGAGATGCCCGCAATGAAGAAGGAGGTGACCATGCCAACTTCGGAGTTCAAGGCATCGGAAGAGACGAAGATGACACCGTTCAAGGATGATGACCCCTCCAAGGTGACCCAGATAGATGTAGGTTTAGACCATGCATAGGAAAGCGTGCTCGTCGAGTTACTTAAAGCCAACAAAGATATCTTTGCATGGCAACCATTTGACATGACCGGAGTACCTAGGGAACTTGCCGAGCACAGTCTAAATGTATACCCAAACGCTAAACCTGTCAAACAATCCTTACGATGTTTCGGCGACAAAAAGCAATAGCTAAGGAACTAGCCTGGGTCGAGTTAGCCAGATTCATAGAAGAGGTCAACCATACTGATTGGTTAGCCAACCCTATAATGGTCCCTAAAAAGGACAACACTGATTTAAGGATGTGTGTTGATTATACTGCCTTGAATAAGGCTTGTCCCAAAGATCCATTCGCTCAGCCTAGGATTGATCAAGTGATTGATTTGACAGTAGGCTCAAAACTCCTATGTTTTCTCGACGCATATTCCAAATATCACCAAATTCAGATGAAGGAGTCAGACAAAATAAAGACTTCGTTCATCACATCTTTCGGACCCTTCTGCTACGTTATGATGCCTTTTGGGCTAAAACTGCAGGAGCTACGTACCAGCGCACTATGCAGCATTGCCTGCACGATCAAATCGGACACAATGTGCATGCATATGTGGATGACATAGCTGTGATGTCCAAAAAGAAGGAAACACTAATTTTTGACTTGGAGGAAACATTCAGCAATCTATGAAAATACAACATAATTCTCAATCTGAATAAGTGTTTCTTTGGAATCCTAGCCAGAAAATAGTTAGGTTTCATTGTGTCTCAAAGAGGCATAGAGGTGAACCATGACAAAATAAAGGATATACTCAACATTTCCAAGCCAACTCGCTTGAAGGACGTACAACGACTAACTGGTTGCATTGCTGCAGTCAGTCGGTTTGTAAGCCGGCTCGGTGAAATAGCTGCACCACTATACAAGCTCTTGAAGAAGACCAAGAAACTCGTCTGGACTGATGAAGCTGAAGCTATGATACAGGATCTGAAAGACGTACTCTCATCCGCCCCTATCCTTGCAGCACCGGAGGAGCCAATGTTGCTATACTTAGCTACGACAAACAGAGTCGTTAGTGTCATCATGGTGGTGGAGCGTCCAGAAGAAAAATAGGAACACCTGGTGCAGCGTCCGACTTACTATCTCAGCAAGGTCTTAACTGAATCAAAGCAAAGGTATTCTCATTACCAAAAGTTAGCCTATGGCGTGTTCTTTTCCTCCATAAAGTTACGACACTATTTTCAAGAGCACAACATTACCATGGTGAGCACAGCTCCCATGAGAGACATAATCAACAACAATGATGCCACAGGATGCGTCGCTAAGTGGGGAATAGAGCTATCAGCTTTTCATATTGAGTACAAACCACGTACAACAATCAAGTCCCAGATTCTTGCTGACTTTGTTGCTGATTGGACAGAGACAGTCGAAAACACATGCCTCCTAGAGACGGAAGTTTGGACCCTACACTTTGACGGATCTAAAGCGCTCGGGGGCTGGCGTGGTACTCAAGTCACCCTAATGTGATGAATTGTTCTGTGTGTTGCAGATCCACTTTACAGCGACAAACAATATTGCCGAGTATGAAGCCCTTCTACATGGAATTCAAATCACAAAAGACATCGGCATTCGCCGACTAATGTGTTACAGAGACTCAGATTTAGTTGCTCAACAAGTATCCGATATCTACAATGCTAACAAGCACATGGTAGCTTATAGAGCTGTCATGGAAGAACTATCTAAATCGTTCGAAGGGTTTGAAGTTCAACACATTCGCCGAACAGAAAATGAGGAAGCGGATGCTCTATCAAGAATAGGCTCAGCGCGGAAACAAGTCATGGATGGTGCTTTTTTAGAGCACTTAAGAGTTCCCTCTACCACAGGAGCTGACGAGGAGTATCCGACCAAATCCGACTCACCACTCATAGCAGTTCTAGCTGTAATTCCCAGCTGGACCAAACCCTACCTTGATTTCTTGGTAGAGAGAAAATTACTCGAAGACGAAGTTCTGAGCCGGCAGATCGTACAATGAGCAAAAGACTACATAGTAGTGGGAGGTGAGATCTATAAGTAGAGTGCATCTAGGGTCTTTCAGCGTTGTTTTTCTCTGGAAGAAGGCGTGGAAATCCTAAGGGAAATTCATGAAGGCGAATGTAGACATCACGCCGCAGCCAAATCTTTAGTGATAAAGGCTTTTCGACATGGATTTTTCTGGCTCACAGCTAAGGCCGATACCGAACGGCTGCTCAAGACGTGCAAAGGTTGCCAAAAATACGCCAAACAAGGTCATGTTCCGGTCGATCAGCTACTAACAATTCCGATTACATGGCCTTTTGCGGTCTGGGGGCTTGACATGGTAGGACCGTTTCAGTGGGCTCAAAGTGGATACACTCACCTTCTTGTAATGGTGGATAAATTCACAAGATGGATTGAGGCAAAACCCATCACAAGTTGTGATGGAGTAACAACCAATAAATTCGTCGAGGACGTGATCATCTGATTCGGAAATCCGCATAGTATAATTACCGATAATGGGAGTAACTTTTACTTGGGATAATTAGTCGAATTCTACAATGAACAGGGGATCCAACTTGATATAGCATCAGTCTCACATACACAAGCCAATGGACAAGTCAAAAGGGTAAATGGTTTAATTCTTCAAGGCCTGTGACCAAGACTCGAAGCACTACTACATTGTGTTGCAGGGGCTTGGGTGGATGAACTACTATCTATAATATGGAGTTTATGAATAACTCCTAACAGGTCAACCGGATATACACCTTTTTTCTTGGTCCACGGTGCATAAGTTGTTCTTCCAAGTGATCATATTCACATTTCTCCCCGAGTTGTTGCGTATGTCGAAGAGGATGCTGAAATTTTCTCTATAAGATGACCTCGATATGCTCGAGGAAGTTCGTGTCATTGCTGACCAGAGATCTATAGCCTATTAGCAAAAGTTACGCAGATATCATAGTCAGAGAGTCAGAAATTGGTCTTTTAGGAAGGGCGACTTGGTTCTTCGACTTGTGCAAAAAATAGAGCACAAACTTGCCCCTATATGGGAAGAGTCATTCATTATTAGTCGAGTATTACACAATGGTTCTTACTACCTATCTGATATGAGGCCAGAAAAAGAGAGACCTTCTACGAATAAGAGGAAGAGAGCTGGAGGCAGTACAAATCTGGATGAGATAGACCATCCTTGGAATATTGCTTAGATACGCCCCTTTTATTCTTAAATTTTGTTTCTTTGTAATCATATATGTGTACATGTTCAAAGTGAAATAAAGTATTGGTATCCTCAATGTTTTTCTGAGATGTTTTTATATACCATCTTATTTTTGAATGATCATGTCATAGTCGAAAATCCTAGAATACTTGAAAGTATTTATGCTCATGTTTGTTCTAGTTAGATTTCCGATTCTAAAAATGCTATGTTCGGGTATAAATCTACCTTTTTGTAGTTTATACTTGGGTTTTTTCTGATTGCTAGATGCGGGTATTTTTCGAGTAGTGAATTGTTAGAACTGGAAGCCGGCTTTGATTCTGGGTTTAAACTGGTTTAGCAATTGAGATCCATTGCTCGGCAAAGTATCTGTACTGAAGGTTTGCCGACTCACGAAAGGGACGAGGCGGAAAGCCAAATAAAGATAAGTATAGACAAAACAAACGAGTCTTATGTAAATTTTCAGGCACATCAAATAAAAGCCAAAAGTGCTAAAAGGGAGTAAAAGCATAAATTCTTACAAACTTAGCACTAGCAAAATAATATACTACTTACTACAATAACACATTGTTTTCTCTAATACACTCTATGATGCAGGTGGAGAGGCAAGATTTGACGGGTCGCTCGACATATCACCCGTATCACCCTACACCTTTCCGAGACAAGTAAGTCAGACTCAGTCTGCTCATCATCTTCGGAAACTTCACTAACTACTTCCTTTGGGGGTGGTGGCATTTCCACGGGCGCGAGGAACGACTCTTCATAATTGGTCAGCTATGCCACATGCGAGGCATGTCCGGTGCAGGAATCCCAGATTTGCTTGATGTTCTGCTCGTTGCCGTCTTCATCGACAGTCGAATAAGCCCTAGTAACTTGACATATTTCCATGCTTCCATGGTGGCTCATTACCATTGTCAGGGCATTTTGTGCTGATGTGCGTGCATAGGACATATTCCAATCCTTGACGATCTGGGGCATATCATTTGCCTTGTCTCGTAGCTCGAAGGCCTACAATGAGTCTAGGCCTGAGAGCCCGACAGGTTCACCGATCTCCTCAAGTGAATGGTGAAAAACATGGATCAGGTCCCCAATGGCCACAAGCCGTTTGGTACGAGGCTCGGATGAAGAGGCATCCAGCATGTTGAGAGGACCTATAAGAGAGAAAATCAAGGTCAACATTCATATACATTCTAGTTTCACAATTCGGAAAAAACTATGGTTCAGGGGTGCAAAATTTACCAAAGATAGTATCATCTACTTTGGCCCTCTCCTCTCGAAGGCTTTGGAGTTCACTCCAGAGAGCTTCGGTGGTGTCCTTCTCCCTATCCAAGGCATCTTACAAGTCCGAGATTGTTTTGTCCTTCTTGGCAATGGTGCGATCACACGCTTCAGTTGCGTGATTGCTAGACTCAAGAACACTTGCGATGCTGGTCTCATGGTCTACCTTGAGTTTCTCTAGCTTAGCTTGCAAGTCAGCGTTCTCCACCTCCAGGACTTTATAAACTTCGGCTTATTCAATCATTTTGCAGGATTGCTTCACAAGTTCTGGCAATATGTGAAAGTCGAATAAATATTCGACTGCAAGATCAATAAACAAACTATACAAAAGAGGTCTAAAATGTTTACCTTCAGCCTCATTCTTGGAAATTTTAAGTTGAGCATTTTCAAGCCGGAGAGCTCTGATCTCTCTCCGCTTGTTACAAATATTCTTCCATAATTCCTGGTTATAATCATTAACTTTCTGTAAGTCAGAATAGTGATGAGTGCATATTTGCATCATGTTTTACATTATTATTTTGCATTGTAGATGTAGGATCTTGGTATTTTACGGTGTTCACGCGCATATTTTATGTCCGTTTTCACCAGGATCAGGACAAATGATGGATCCAATGGACACAATTCTTGAAGCAGTTGTACTATGGAGAAAAGGAGTAAAAAACAACGTAAATCGCTTATTTGGGAAATAATAATAATATCAAAAGAAAACTAGAAGCGAATAAGGGAGACAGAGAGCGCAACGACCAACTATACGGGCGGAGTAATTTTTCCCGCCATATAGCTCCGGCCGTATAGCTAGCACCGCCTCTGCCTTGTCAAATAGTTTTACCCCGTGCAATTGGTTCAAGGAGACGACATACTGAACACCCAGAAATCACAGAAACCTCACCTCCGGAAGGCATATGGAGGGGGAACTCATCCACAAGGGATCCATCTTCGCCCTGCGCAGATCCGGGAGGCTAATGCATCGATATTTATCATCCACCGCTACATCACCACCATCTCCATCTACATCTCGTCTAGATCTTGTTGTAATTCCTATACTCGTTGTGGATTTATACAAGTACTATTCATTTATGATTGTTTCCATTACCATTGCTATGATGTTGATTGCCTCCATGTCTGATTAGATCTCTAGTTCTTAGGGAGATGGAGAAACCCTAGCATATAACTAAGATGAGATAGAGATTATTATATTATACATCATTATATGTACGTGTTAATTGTCTTCATCTTGATATTGGGAGTTGTGCACCTCCATAATATTTGCCTCCTATGGGGACTCGATGAAGGGGATTACTTGTTGGTAGACGGAGGGATGATATCACTTACTGTGACTATAAAGTCATTGTCATTCCTTATGCACTAACTCGGGGAATCAAGGAGAACTCACAAAGCCATGTCCATGCCATGGGAGAAATCCCTTAATAACGCAGTAACGCGATGGCTGTCGGTTATTGCCTATTGTGGTTATGAGGATGATGTGTGCAGTGGTTGCTGGCTATTCGTCCATATATGGAGCTCCTCCCACATACATACACATTATGAGAATATTTGTTATAATACTCTCGATTACTTAGTCTAAATTACTAGTGGTGGATCCACTAATCTCTGAGAATGTCTTTTCCCTATTGTAGTTCCAAAGTTCTATTACACACGCGATTCTTGCTTTCTGCATTAAGTTTTACTCTACTTTAAATCACCTTGTTCAACCAAAAACCCAAAAACAACTCTACTTTTCTTGCATCTTAAAGTTATTACTTAAGTACTGCGTTTAGTTGTAGTTAAAAGCATTTTAGTCTTTTGCTTACTGCTCCTTGTGGGATCGATATCTTTATTTCGAAACTAGCTATCAAGCTATTTTGCAAATCAAGCTGTTGCTACGGGAGCTTAGCGCTATAAGTCACTTTACTTTTAGTTATTTACTTTCGTTGTACTAATTTTTACTTGAGTTGCAGGACCACAACAATGGATAACACTCAACATTTAAATCAGCTTGAGGCAGTAAGGAAAATGGGTTCGCCCATGGACGCTTTTATAACTGTCAACAAAAGCATAAATCTGGATAGAGTCAAGATCCATCCTTTATTATTTGAGTTATTACATTCTAAGAAATTTGCAGGAACCAATGAAGATAGTCCATATGGACACTTACAATTCTTTGAAGATATTCTTAGTTCCTTTATTTTTGATGACTGTAATCTTGATATGGTTAAAATCCAGTTGTTTAGACAAACGCTCTCTAATAATGTTTGCGGCTGGTACATATCTTTTTGTGCAGAAGCACCAAGGACTTTGGAGGAATTGACAACCAAGTTCCTATCAAAATATTATTCTGAAAGAAAAGCTCACAAGATGAGTGGTATTATTATCAGTTTCAAAAATAATCCCAGTGAGGGATTATATGAAGGATATCTAAGGTATAAAAGCTACCTAGATAATTGCCCTCATCGTTGTTTACCTCATTGGTTAATCACCCATACCTTTTATGGAGGACTAAGTATTGAAAATAGAACGAATCTAGATACTGCGTCTAATGGCACTATTCTATCTTATACCTATGATGAGGCTTGGAATCTAATAATAAAAATGAAAGAAGCAACTAAAATTTTTAAAGATAAGGAAAATACTACAAATAGGTTTATGCTTGCATTAATGATTTACTTGCAGATGAGAGGACACATACAATGATTAAAACCCTCGGTATTGATTCTTACTCAGTAAAGAAAATTATTGAGAATTATGCAGGGAATTTGTAGGTATCTATAGAATGGGAACCTCGTAAACCCCTCGAAGAAAAGAAGCGTGCAAGAGCAATAATGGAAGAGTTCTCCTCGATACCTATACACGGGATCTTTGCAAAAATACGAAGAGAGGAAGAACAAACAAAGAAGAGACCCAAGAAACCAGAAAGGAATTCCAAAGCTACAAATATAAATAATGTAATAATGAAGGATCTTATGGAAGCACGAACAGTGGAAGATGAAGAGGTAATGTTAGACCTTGAAACCTTAGAATTCATCAAAGGTAAGGAAAGAGGCAACAAAACTTCTAAACCTATGGCCCCTATATTGTAGGGTTCCGCGTATGAAAACAATAATTTTTACCCTACGCCCCTGAACCCCTGATGCTGCGAGGACCTATCTATTAGTAATGCAGTAACAGGAGGGGCTTCTCGTGAACTTACCCTTGAAGACCGAAAAGCGTTGTCAACGCTCAGGAGAGCGTGGTTGATGTAGATGAGCCAAAGCTGACCTCAAGGTAGTGATGAAGCCCTTGCGCTCCTGTGGCTCCAATGACTTGAGTGCCTCAAGTGTGACACCTCGTGGGGAGTTACACATGTCCGATGCCTGAAGATGACTCCTGCTTCCCCGATCCAGCAGCAGTTGTAGAAGTAGAGCTCTTGGATCCGAGTCCTGCAGCGCGACTATGCTCCGCGGTGAAGATGTCTCTCATTCGCGCAGTCCGAACTTGGGACCACGGTCATAAGAGAGAGAGAGAGAGAGAGAGAGAGAGAGAGAGAGAGAGAGAGAGAGAGAGAGAGAGAGAATATCAATTGGAGGTCTTCCCAAAAGTGAGAAGACCTTTATTGAATATTGTGTGTATTTATCTGGCCAAATACCCCCACTTTATATAGGGGAGGGGAGGTAATACCTCCCTTAAAGTCCTGGGGTGGGACTAAAGGAGAGGGAGAGGGGGGTAGCCGCTGGCCAGCCCTAGTGGGCCCTGCGTGGGGGCGGCTCAGCCCAGCCGTCCACCCCTTGCCCCTTCTCCCCTCTTGCCTTTCCCTAATGGGCCCTCTTCCCTTCGGAATTGGCCCATTAAGCATTTTGACCATTTAATTGATTTTCTCTTTTATTAAGTAATTATGAATAAATGATAAAATCAATATTTAACATTCACTCATATATTATTCAATCTCCATGGCTATGGAACACCTTCCACCTCCACTCCCGACATCCTCCGGATTTACCGAAACCCTTCTGGTTTTCTCTCTACTATTCTTAGGCGATTCTTTCGATCCTATAAACACTCTCTAAGCATCATCAAACCCTTAAGCATGATACCCTACGGTTCGGGAACACTCCAGACATGGTCGGGACACTCCCGGACCAATGATCAACAGAGGGACCTAGATGGCCATGTGACCCATGTGCATTCCACAAAGATCTTTCGTCATTTGAATCGGGACGGTCGTGTCTTATTCCCTTTGTCTCTCGATACTTGCATTGCTCGAGATCTGATCAATGACATCACCATGTCGTGTTCAATCTTGTTACCGAACAATGCTACTTGACTCGTTCCGACAAGTGATATCCCTATGATCAAATCACACGCTGCACAGCTATTGGATATAACTTCTCCAAGTGGGCCCTTGAGTATCTTTCCATCACATGGACGGACAAATACCGCTCTTGACATATATTGCCTCTACGGTTTCCTCCGAGTACCTGAACACACGTTTATAACCACTGTATTACCAAGTGGCGCTTGATGCTATCTAAGCACTCTCGGGAGACAGTGATTGATATAGCCTCACAGTCTAAGGAATAGTCTATGAGGATCCATTTCTAATCATCGTAACTTGAACTTCGTGACATGGTCGGGTCACGATGTTTAGGTTGGGTATTGGTTCATCATATCATTCTCAGAATGAGTTGACTCCATTTCCAACTGGCATAAATGCCACATGATCAGGAAACTTGATCATCTGTTGACCAATGAACCAGTGACTAGAGTTTCACTGGGAACCCCTGGTTGTTTATATACCACACATGCATTGATGTTTCCACTCAATACAGTTATAGCATGATATAAAACTTAATCATAAACTTTATGAAATATGATAATAGTCCTTATTACTATTTGTCTCTAGGGCATATTTCCAACAATCTCCCGCTTGCACTAGAGTACAAATAAACTAGCTGCATTTGTTCTTAATCATTGGCACCATATATCCGGTACCCTGAACATGTGTGCTTATGGAAGAGGTTGAGTCTTGGGTCTGTACTTTATAGTCCCAAATCCTTTGCAACTTACTAATGTCACCTTGATTGACATTAATACTTTATCATCACATGATAACATATATGTATGCATCGTCGCTATGGCAACAGAACGAGGCCTGATTCTAGGAGCCTACAGTGACTTTAGATCAACCTCGAGGGCTTTCTCATGGGCACTGTGCCCTGGGACACATCATTCTATGTTAAAAGTGAACTAGCCCCGCCATAGCATTATACAACACTTTAGATGGTACCCTTATCTATTATTATAAATGTATTCATCGAAACATGAGTGCACCCTGTGCAACTTTCGATGTTTTGTTCACCTCGCTTCCTACTTGACTTTAATCGGTATTTACAAGAGTTTCCAACATATTCCCTTATAACATAACTCTTTATGCTTTAAGATATGCCATCCTTTATGGGTCTGGAAAACATGTCTACAGTTCTCTATTAGACACTGTGGACAAACTTAGCTCAACATTCAAACTTAATCACTTTTAAACGTTCCTTATTGGATCATATATTATGTTAAGTTATCATCTTGGTTTTCTAAGATAGAACCTATGTCTCAACATAGTGGATGATGATCATCCTTTTCTTTCTTTCAACCATTGATGTTAAACTTAATAATATTCCTAACTTGAGTTATTAAGGACTAGTTCCTTAATTAACTTCTATTCTGAAACCCTTTTTAGAATCCCTTAAGGAATACTACATAATATCATAATACAGTTATTATCAACTTCTACACCTTATAAATCATTATTTATCGGTACTTGCGCTTTTATTCTTAACACACTTAAGAATCACTCCTATAAGCTCCCACTCAAAATATGTTCCCAACATATTTGGGTATGAGTCACTACTCTTACTCAAACTATGTTCCTACATATTTGAATTTAAGACTTATATTGCTCCCACTCAAAAATATGTCATTCACATATTGTTTTAGGAAGACTTTTATAGCTCCCACTCAATTTCATGCAAATTGCATATCTACTCGCTATTTTGAACAACTTCAAAATCCTTTGATCAAATATCAAACTTGGAGATTTACTATGAGATACAAGTACTTTTACTAGTTTTAAATCCACTAGACATTTAGCACACTTGAATCAAATTCATTTGAATTCGTCCAATACTTGACAAATTGTGCTTTTGTCATTCACCCCTTTTCCACTATGGCTTTGCAATCATTTGGGAAAATTCAAGTAACCCCTTTTACTTGTGAGATTCAACAACGAACTGCTTTCTAATCTCAAGTGGATTTTGCTTTTAGGATTTCTCATAACTTTAGCTTACCATTATTTCCTTAGTAGTTCGTAGGTATGCCATATTCCAAGAATCATGACAAATGATTGACAAATGTCTCCATACAAGATATGGATCACATTTTGAATCCTACTTTATGTAGTGAAAAATATCAGTGGGGAAAACACAATGATCAATATCATTGATTCTTTCCTTTTGTGAAGAGAATCGTTCAGGAACATTGTCCGTTGTGCTTCTCAACACTCTGATGCAGGGATTTGAATCCTCATCATGTTTTTCATTATCTTCCAATTTGCTCCATAATCAAGAAAATATCACTGAATGCAAACTTTCTCGAACATGTACCAAAATCCAAGCAATACTAGTTTTGCTTCTCTTTTGGTTTTAGCTATGGATTTCGTATTCAAAGTTTCCAATGAATACTCTACAAGGACTTATTCGTTATTGTTTTGGTTATATCGAATAACGCCCAAAATTTTACGATGATCCATACTAAATATGTAGCCGCTTTCATGAATTCAAATGGTTCACTATATATTCTAATTGAGTGCTAACTATTTCTAACTAATGGTCTCTACATCTACACTACGACGATTTGTTTGGCGCCATCTATTCACCCTCTTTGATATCTAATATCACATTGTGATGCTTTGCATTTCACAATTTCTTTTATGCCATTCTTATAAAGTCGAATTTCATTACTATTGATCAAATCGTAGTAATTAGATTCTCTTTTATATTTATACCCTTTGTTGATGAAACACTTTGATCACATCGAATAGTTTCATCCTCATGTTTCCTTTAGTAAACTTCTTTACGCATTTAAACAATCATATAATGATAATTACCATTATTTCAAAACACAATACATCGAATATGTATTTACTTTTAACAATTAATTAAACACTTTGTATTCAAGTAATACACGGTGTTCAAGTTATTTTGCCAAACTTAGGCATGATTTATATGTGACAAGAAATCGAATGTCTTTCACATATTATCAACATAACTTTTGAATTCAAACAATGGTTTCATTCATTATTGAACATATCATTAAGTTGGGTATTTTAAGGCATTTCAATATTTTACAAATGTTCATGCATTATCAATTAGTTTCAAAACAAGGATAATTCACATATAATCAAACAAGATATGAACACAAATAGAAATTATTCATAAAAGTGGAACAACTGTTTGTTACAAACTCATATGAATAACCATCTCACAAAGTGTGAGACACACTAAAGAAGTTCTTAATATTTTGATTACAATAACTATCCAAAACATAAAATAAGTGATAAATATTGAGGGAGAGTGTCGTTGGCCATCATCATCATGATCGCCATCAACACGCAACGTCACATCCTCTCCAGCAAGCACCTCTCATGCAGAAGGACCTGTTTTTAGTAAAACAGAACAAGTATCAAATATACTTAACACTACAAATGTGTTTGCAAGATTATAACATTTATAAAATTGTATATCAAATATATACCTTTGTCATCGATGACCTCACCGGTGATTGGTTTAACCTTTACGTTCCTGAAATGTAATATGAACTCTTGGAAATCCAATGTTTCCGTATCACCACTCATGATGCTACTCTGGACATGTCCTTCGTAGCCGGGAGGCAATGATCAAAGCAGCATGCCTATGGCAAACAGATCATCCATCGAGTAGTCCATGAAGCGAACCAGTCTCATGTGTGCATCAAGCATGCGCTCCAAGTGACCATTTAGACATGTGTGCTCCTCCATCTGTATGGAAAGGAACTCTCCAAGTAGCTGGTGCTTCCACATGCGCACATGGCTTATGAACTCTGCTCTCAGCCGATCCACCATCGAATATGGATCAAGATCACCCATGAGTGGATGGAGTTCATCCACCATCCCGTAACGCATTATTATCTGAATGTAGGTGGACATCTCTTGACGATAGTAGTGGTCTGCCAGCTCTTGCGGGGTCTCATAGTGGTCTGGCTAAGTCAAATCCATCGTGCGGTGTATGTAGTCTACCAAATGATTCCTAGTAAGGATACCATTCAGGCGCACAAGCCAACTAGGGAAGTTGGATCCATCAAGTCTAAGTTTCTTACCCATTACCCTCCTTAATGACAAAGTAAGCTTCACGGTGAGCCATCTCTACATTTATAATTGCAAAAGGAATTTAGACTAAGTTTATAATTAAATGAGTTAATAATATCTCCACTCAGAAACACCTATCCCATGAAGGGTTCCTAGTGATAACACGACCCCTTTTCCCCACATATTCCTCGATCATCACGGCCATCAATGTGGGTTCTAGGGTGGACGCTAAACGTCGGTCACATCATTCATGCGACTCATGCTCGACCTTTCGACCATCCGCATTCCAAGGCCATGTCTCTGTAACGTGCTAGGCTCACCGACTCAACCTTAGTGTATTCGCTGTGAAACATGGCTTACACCGACTGTATGTGAACGTAGATATATCTAACACCCACTCACCGTGGGCCGCCTCATACCGAAGAACTTTCTTGGTGGTGCACACTAAGGGGGAACACAATCATTGGTAATTTTAACAAGGATCATCTTATTAGGCTACCATCGAGTATCTAATACTAGCACACAATAAGATATACAAACAATAACATTGAATGTAAATGCGATGTGATATGATCCTTCACGTCGTGATCTCCAACCGTCGTCACCGGATTCCGGCGCCAGGGTTCCGACATCGTAGGCACCAGGGTACCGTGTCTTTCCGCCGTGGTAGTCCGTCACCTCTGTGACTATCTACTACTCTATAACATAAGGTAATCAATTTACCTTTGCCACAACCATATCACAAAGCAACGCCCCTTACAAAACAAATTTAGACACCTCTACTTTATCTTTGCATGTTTTACGTGGCTGAATGGGCTTTCGCACAAGAACCGTTCTTACCTATGAACTTTCAGCACAACGTTAATCAAGTAGTTGTCTCTACTACACCCCTTTCTGGGGCCCCTGTTGTAAATGGCATACCTACTAATGCGAGAGAGATAAACACCCCCTAAGCCACTTTATACGGTACAAGCCGTATGTCAAGCATGGACCAGTCTCACGAATGAACGCGTAAAGTCGGTTGGGGGTCGCTTCATCAAGCATTACTGTGGTATACACAAGTACACGTGGGAGGGTAACAACTAAAAGATCAACGCCCACACGCTAAATATCGTGTGTTCTACTCGTACTAGCATTACTATGCATAGATCTAGCTCTGATACCACTGTAGGGGTTCCGCGTATGAAAACAATAATTTTTACCCTACGCCCCTGAACCCATGATGCTGTCAGGACCTATCTATTAGTAATGCAGTAATGGGAGGGGCTTTTCGCGAACTTACACTTGAAGACCGAAAAGCGTTGTCAAGGCTCAGGAGAGTGCGGTTCATGTAGACGAGCTGTAGCCGACCTCAAGGTCGTGATGAAGTCCTTGAGCTCTTGTGGATCCAATGACATGAGTGCCTCAAGTGTGACACCTCGCGGGGAGTTACACACGTCTGATGCCTGACGATGACTCTCACTTCCCCGATCCAGTAGCAGTTGCGAAAGTAGAGCTCCTGGATCTGAATCCCGCAGCGCGACGGCGCTCTGCGGTGAAGATGTCTCTCGTTCACGCAGTCCGAACTTGGGACCACGGTCATGAGAGAGAGAGAGAATATCAATTGGAGGTCTTCCCAAAAGTGAGAAGACCTTTATTGAATATTGTGTGTATTTATCTGGCCAAATACCCCCACTTTATATAGGGGGGGGGAGGTACTACCTCCCTCAAAGTCCCGGGGTGGGACTAAATGAGAGGGAGAGGGGGGGAGCCGCCGGCCGGCCCTAGTGGGCCTCGCATGGGGGGGGGGCTTGGCCTATCCGGCCACCCCCTTGCCCCTTCTTGCTCTTGCCTTTCCCTAATGGGCCATCTTCCCTCCGGAATTGGCCCATTAAGCCTTTTGACCATTTAATTGATTTTCTCTTTTATTAAATAATTATGAATAAATGATTAAATCAATATTTAACATTCACTCATATATTATTCAATCTCCGTGGCTATGGAACACCTTCCACCTCCACTCCGGACATCCTCCGGATTTACCGAAACCCTTCCGGTTTTCTCTCAACTATTCTTCGGCGATTCTTCCAATCCTATAAACACTCTCTAAGCATCATCAAACCCTTAAGCGTGAAACCCTATGGTTCAGGAACACTCCAGACATGTTCAGGACACTCCTAGACCAATGATAAATAGAGGGACCTGGATGGCCATGTGACCCCTGTATGTTCCACCAAGATCTTTTGTCGTTTGAACCGGGACGGTCATGTCTCATTCCCTTTGTCTCTTGATACTTGCATTGCCCGAGATCTGATCAATGAAATCACCATGTCGTTTTCAATCTCGTTACCAAACAATGCTACTTGACTCATTCCGACAAGTGATATCCCTGTGATCAAATCACACGCTGTACAACTATTGGATATAACTTCTCCAAGTGGGCCTTTGAGTATCTTTCCGTCACGTGGATGGACAAATCCCGCTCTTGACATATATTGCCTCTACGATTTCCTCCAAGTACCTGAACACACCTTTATAACCATGTATTACCAAGTGGCCCTTGATGCTATCTAAGCACTCTCGAGAGACAGTGATTGATATAGCCTCATGGTCTAAGGAATAGTCTATGAGGATCCATTTCTAATCATCGTAACTTGAACTTCGTGACATGATAGGGTCATGATTTTTAGGTTGGGTATTGGTTCATCATCTCATTCACAGAATGAGTTGACTCCATTTCCAACTGGCATAAATGCCACATGATCAGGAAACTTGATCATTTGTTGACTAATGAACCAGTGACTAGAGTTTCACTGGGAACCCCTGGTTGTTTATTTACCACACGTGTATTGATGTTTCCACTCAATACAGTTATAGCATGATATAAAACTTAATCATAAACTTTATGAAATATGATAATAGTCCTTATTACTATTTGTCTCTAGGGCATATTTCCAACATATATATTGTGGAGAAACTTTCTTATATGGAATTTGTGAACCGATATCCACTATAAATATTATGCCTTCATCAGTTTATGAGGAACTCCGCTACAATTTAAATAATCCAGATATGGAACTGGTGGACACTATAATCAAATTGTCTAATAGAATCAATATAAAACCGGAAGGAGTAATTAGAAATATCTATGTCTTTATTGGCTCGCTCATGTACCCCCTTGATTTTCATATAGTTGATATGCCTCGAGATTCTGTTTGACCTATTCTTTTGGGCATGCCTTTTGTTTCCATCACCAAAGCTCAAATAGATAATCAGAAGGAAACTGTTTCGCTGAAGTTTGGAGAAGAGGAAATGACATTCCACTTTACCAAACTAAAAAAGAGGCCATATGAAGTGGGGGATATCAAGGAAGAAAAGACGATTGCCGAATTAGCAACAATTCATTTCAGTACTCCACATGATGAATTAGAAAGAAGCTTGATTAATTGGGAAGAGGCACCAGATGATGAGAAGAAATAAGACATGGATGATTACCTTGATTCAATCTCGGAAGCACAAAATCCACATGACTATGAAGAATTGGTAAGAATAGGAGATGAAGAACCTCCACCAATAGAATTGAAAAAACTTCTAGACAATATGAGGTATGAGTTCTTAGATAATGAAAATAAATGTCCTGTTATTATTAGTAAGAATTTATCAGAAAATGAAACGAATAAACTCATTTCAGTTTTGGTTAAGCATCATGAAGCCTTTGGATATACATTGAGTGATATTAAAGGAATATATCCATCTATTGTAACACACAAGATTACCATGCTTGATGATGCTGAACCCGTAGTAGATACACAAAGAAGGCTTAATCCTAAAATGAAGGAAGTAGTAAGAAAAGAAGTTATACGCTTACTTGATGCTGGCATAATATATCCTATTTCTAACAGTAAGTAGGTTAGCCCACCTCATTGCATATAAAGACAAGGTGGTCTTGATGCTACTATGAATGAGGATGGTGAGCTAGTTCCTGTTAGACCAATTGTAGGATATCGTATGTGCATTGATTTTAGGAAGCTAAACCGTGAGACACAGAAAAATCATAAACTTGTACCATTCATGGATAAATTTTTAGAAAGACTTAGTAATAATTCCTACTTTTGTTTTCTTGACGGTTATTCTAGATACTCTCAAATTGCCATACAACCGGAAGATCAAGAGAAAACAACTTTCACTTGTCCTTATGGCACATATGCTTATAGATTAATTCCATTTTGGCTTATGTAATGCAACAACAACTTTTCAGGAATGTGTTCTAAAGATTTTTGATGATTTTGTTGAGAAGACTATGGAAGTCCTAACAAATGATTTTGTCGTTTGTGGAACAACTTTTGATAATTGTCTCTACAATCTGACCAAAGTTTTGCGGAGATGCAGGCAATCGAACTTGGTTTTGAATTGGGAACAATGCCGTTTCATGGAGAGAGAAGGTAAAGTTTTCGGGCATAAAGTTTCTAAGAAGGGAATAGAAATAGACAAAACTAATATAAATGCTATAGAAAATCTCCCCATACCTCAGGACATTAAAAATTTAAAAATGTTTCTGGGACATGCAGGTTTTTATAAGCGGTTTATAAAAGATTTTGCCAAGCTAGCTATGACCCTCACCAATCTTCTTGATAAAGAAACTCCATTCTACTTAGATCATGACTACATTGCAGCTTTTGAGAACCTTAAGGATAAACTAGTTTCAGCACCTATCATGTAATCTCCAAAGTGGGATGAACCTTTTGAAATTATGTGTGATGCTAGTGATTATGTTTTAGGGGCTGTTTTAGGTTAGCGAGATGGAAAGAATTTGAATGTTATTTATTATGCTAGTAGATTCTTAATAAGATTCAGAAACATTATGCTACTACAGAAAAAGAGTTTCTAGCTATAATTTTTGCTTGCAACAAATTTAGATCTTACATAATTAATTCTAAGGTAATAATTCATATGGATCACCAAGCTTTGCGTCACCTCCTTGTGAAAAAGGATGCTAAGCCTAGGTTGATTAGGTGGGTTTTATTACTACAAGAATATGATTTGCAAATAGTAGACATGAGGGGTAAGGATAATCCTGTAGCAGATCATCTCTCTAGGATGGAGGGATTAATTAATGACCCCGTACCTATTAATGAATCATTTCCGGGAGAATATTTAGCAAAAGTAGAAATTGCTGATCCATGGTATGCAGATTATGCTAACTATCTAGCAACAAAATTTATACCTCTCGGTATGTCAAGAAATCAAAGAATGAAATTCTGTAATGATCTTAAATATTACTTTTGGAATGATCCGTATCTATATCGTCATGAACTTGACGGAATGATTCAGAAGTGTGTGCCTAATCACGAAATGAATGCAATATTGAAGTCTTGTCATGACAGTCCATATGGAGGGCATCATGTAGGTAAAAGAACTGCTGCAAAGGTACTCCAATCTGGATTCTACTGGCCCACCTTACTCAAGGATGCACACAGGTATGTGGAATACTGTGATGCTTGCCAAAGAAGAGGTAATATAGGCAGGAGACAGGAAATGGCAATGAATTATAGTCTCATAATTGATCCCTTTGATGTATGGGGAATGGATTACATGGGACCATTTATAGAGTCAAATGGTTATACTCATATTCTTGTTGCTATTGACTATGTTACTAAGTGGGTCGAAGCTATCCCAACAAATCATGCAGATGCAGTTACCTCCGTGAAGATGATCAAGGACGTCATATTCCCCAGGTTTGGAGTGTCTAGATTTTAATTACTGACGGTGGTTCTCATTTTATGAAAGGGACTTTCAGGAAAATCCTCAGCAAGTATGGAGTAACTCACCGCGTTGCATCACCATATCATCCCTAAACAAGTGGTCAAGTGGAACTCTCTAATAGAGAACTGAATACCATACTCGAGAAGATGATGGACAAATCAAGGAAAGATTGGTCATACAAGTTAAATGACACTCTATGGGCATATCATACTGCATTCAAAAATCCAATGGGTATGACACCTTATAAAATGGTGTATGGTAAGGCATGCCATTTACTTTTAGAACTAGAACATCAAGCTTTTTGGGCAATCAAGAATCTAAATTATGATCTCAAAGCAGCAGGAGAAAAGCATTTATTAGATATGCATGCTTTAGATGAGTTTAGAAGTGAAGCCTATGAGAATGCTAGGTTGTTTAAGGAAAAAGTTAAGAGATGGCATGATAGAAAAATAGAGAATAAAACTTTTAAAAGTGGAGAAAAACTGTTACTCTATAATTCTCGTCTTAAGTTGTTTCCCGGAAAACTCAGATCAAAATGAGAAGGTCCATATGTAGTTGAAGAAGCCTATCCGTCAGGAGCAGTGAAGCTCCAAGGAAAAACACCCTCTCTTGCATGAGTGGTAAATGGACAACGCTTGAAGCATTATCGGGTGAAAGAAGATATAGTGCCATCACCATATAATTGAGCACCCCCGAAGAAGTGATAAAGCGAAGATATACAAAGAATGGCAATTATAATAAGAATGGACTCAAAACGGAATGAGAAGTACTACGGTCGAGCTAATGACCATAAGAGAGCGCTCCATGGGAGGCAACCCATGTGAAATAAAGGTTTGATTAAGTTTTTAAATTTTTCGGCTAAAGTCTAGTTTTAATATTGTGCTAAAAGAGAAACAAGTCATGCTCTAGCAAAGAAGAAGGAAGATTGATGATACCAAAATTGGTCAAAAATTTAAGCTGATATTTCTCTATCAAAACTTGACATTTCGTTAAGTTTCAGATTAATAAAGAATCTTGGAGACATAGGAAATTTTTGGTGGACACAGAAGGTTTAACGACCAACTATACAGCGGGAATAAAAATTCCGGCCGTATAGTTCCGGTCGTATAGTTGTTACGACATCAACACTTCCATATGAGAAAGGTACTGAGAGTTTAACAACCAACTATATGGTCGGAATGAAAAATTCCACCCGTATAGCTGCGCTCGTATAGTTGTCAATGCCTTTGACAAAATAATTTCTGGGTTACTGAGAGTTTAACGACCAACTATACGGCCGGAATTAAAAAATTCCGCCCATATAGTCATGGTCGTATAGTTGTCGACACCTCTCCAATTTTTTTAACTAGGATACAGAGAGTTTAACGACCAACTATACGGCCAGAATTAAAAAAAAATCACCCATATAGATTTGGCTGTATAGTTGAGTTCCACCGTAGATCTAAACTATAGTCGGTTCATAACTATATGGCAGGAACTATATGGGTTGTGCCCGTAAAGTTGCTCGTTACGCAAGGCGGCTAGGGTTTTTGACCCCTCCTTTTAAATCTGATCGCATCTAATCTTTTTCATTAAGTTTTCACAGAGATACAGCCTATATAGGTCCCTTTAACAAACATCCATACAACGAAGCCATGCAGCCCTTCCACGTCAACAAGATCTGGAAGAAGAAAGAAGAGAAGCCCGTGAAGAGGATCGAAGAAGCAGAACCAAAAGGATCATCGTCGTCATTCGGTTTGGAGATCAACCCTCTCCCAAATTGGGAGGACATGTTCCCACAAAGGATGGACATGATGAGACAAGCTGAGCAGGGAAGGAACAAGGATGAGTACCTCCCTAATCCTTATCTTCACAACATAGGATCCTATTATAAACCTCCTCTTGGTCCATCACCTCTTAAACCTAAGAAGGTGTGACAAGATGAGATTCATGATAAGATCTATGAGTTGGAAAAGGCTTCTAAGGAATGCGTTGAAACAACTGGAGAAGGGATTGACTCCTATTGGATGATGAGCAAAGACCTTGAGAAAAAGGTCGATGACATCGATGGTAGAGTTGGTTTCTTAATTAAAACTGTTTTTGAGTTGAAAGATGAGAAGAAATTCCTCAATAGAAAAATGTTGAAGCTCCACTACGGCATAGTCGAGCTCAGCATTCGCTTTGCAAGCATAGTTAAAGAGGGAAACGTGAAAGAAGAAGGCGATGCTCTTTCTACCCAGGAGGAAGAATAGGTACCAGCAAGGAGTTAATTGATCCCACCTGGCTTGATTCCAACCTTGGGGAGATCTTTAAAGACCTTGTAATCTTCTTTACAATTCTTATATCATCGTTTTTGCATTAGTTCAAAGTACAAATAAAGTTTGCATCATTAGGATTCCCTTCAGGAATAGTCGATCCCTTTTATGAAATTCCGAGTTTATTATTATATATGGAGCAATATTGAGTTTGTGTTTACTTTATTTGATATATGAATGGCTTGAGTATAATTGTACTTGCACTTGATGATAGAAATAGGAGTCTTCCACACCATTGGTATTAATAGAACACCTAAAGATAATTCAGTCAATATTTTGTAAGTCTACAGTTTGATTTACAAAGAAAAATTATCTACATAGTTAAGAAAGAAGAAACCTTAAACAAAGGAAAATAAAGTGCTATCAAGATAGAGTGGGAACAAGTCGAGGCAGAATCTTCAAGTCATAAGAATGCTTCGTATACAGTTGGAATTTGGTAATTGAGATCGTTAAGCTTTGAATTCCTACATGAAGTCGAATATATGGCTAGCTCCTTTGTAGAGCACTTAAACAAAAGTGTGAGCATATATATACAAAAGAAAAGAGAAAGAAGAATAAAAAGAGCGAGTGTGCAAAGAGCATGTAGGCATATACCACTGAGTTATAGTATGATAAAGAGATACTTTTGAGATTCTAAATCCCAAGTGAATACGTTGATCATAAAACACTTGGGACTACCTCGTTAACTCATTCGGTTGAACTGAATTCTTTTACATTATGTTGATATTCATCTTTTGTGAACTATTGATTATTAAGGTGTGGAAACCTTCTAATACTACTCCGATGGTTCGAGTAAGGTACTATTCATGAACTTATTTCTACGTATCATACATGATAAACACATGCTACAATAGCCTCATTTATTTTATCGACTCAGCTTCATAAATATGAGGATCATATCCATTAAGCTAGAGCTTGCTCGGGACGAGCAAGAGTCTATGATTGGGGAAGTTGATGAGTGCACATTTGCATCATGTTTTATATTATTATTTTGCATTGTAGATGTAGGATCTTGGTATTTTACGGCATTCGCGCACACATTTTATGTCTATTTTCACCAGGATCGGGACATATGATGGATCCAATGGACACAATTCTTGAAGCAGTTGTACTATGGAGAAAAGGAGTCAAAAACAACATAAATCACTTATTTGGGAAATATTAATAATATCAGAATAAAACCAGAAGTGAACAAGGGAGATTGTAACATCCCAAAACTTTAATCCAAGCTTATTCAAGATCCAAATCATCAAATTTAGGGTTAACAAAAACTTTTCCAAAGTAAAAATGAAAGCATTCATGTGTATGTGCATTTGAATTAGGATTTGATTTGAATTGCCATGGTTCTGTGATCCATTGCTTGTAAAATGTTTCTTAGGTGAAATAAACATCACCTAAGTCATTCCCAAACTTTTCCCAAAGAAAAATAACTCAAAATGAATATTTGAAGTGAATGGTCATTTTGGCCAAATTAACTCTCATGCCTACTTTGGCTATTCCTAGTACTCAAAACTTAACAGAAACATGTGTGGATCTTTACACCCCTTGATATTACACATAATAAGGTACCTAGGCCCACCTAGTGATCTGCAAAAATCTTTCAAATGCTAATTTTAAATGACAGTTCAAAATTGAATCTATTTCATATGGGAAGATCCCACTTTTTCAAAAACCACTCAAACAAGCTCAATTTTCAAAACCCAAGCACCCACAGAGTCTCAAGCTCATTCCTAGCAAACCCACCAAAAATCTTTTCAAAATTCAAAAGTTTATTTCTTGCGGCCATTTAATCAAACACTTGGCAGGCAGGTTTAAACTGTAAATCATAGCTCACTATTTTGAACAGGGTTTTGACCCCAATTGATCCCCATTTAATCTTTTGGTCCCCTCTTGATCTAACCATGCCATTAGCACCCATCTCCCTTATCCCTAGCCACAGTGTCGAGCCACCCCGAGCACTAGCTCGCCGGCCGACCATGCACTTGCCCCAGCAGACCACTTCCCTCTCTCTCTCTCCATGTCTAGGAGGTAGCCAGGACCTCATCGCCACCCTCTGTCCCTTGCCCGAGCCAAGCGCAGCAGTGGACCACCGAGGAGAGCCCGTGCCTAGTGCCACCGAGCCATGCCGAGCACGCGCCAGAGCACCGCACCCGGCCTGCATGCACAGACCGCCGCTCGACCGCAGCCTGCGCCCGCTGCTCCGCCACGACCGAGGGAACACGACGGACACGCCCGTTCACTGCCCAACGCACCACAGCCACCGCTCGCCGTGGACATTACCGCTTCTGCCGCTCAGAGCGCCAGCTCGCCCCGACCGCATACCACCGCCCCTAAGTCCGCATTCACTTCCTAGAGCACCGCCAGGAGACCGCCTGTCGATATCCACCCTCAGCCATGCCTCTAGCCGGCTGTAGCCATGTTGCCACCGTCGCCTGTCCATCCCGCTCGGTCTCACCGTCGGGCCTATAAAAGGAGGGCACCCCCAGCCATTTGAAGCACACCACTCCACTCCCCTCACCTCACTGACCGTCCCACACCTCTAGCCGGAGCAAGGGGAGCAGCAGCTCGCCGGAATTTCACCGGAGCAGGCCGCCTCTGGAGGAGAAGGGCGCCGCTGATTGCGACCACCCCCGGAGCTGCCTCGACCATCCCTGAGCTCGCCGTTGACCACCAGTTCTTTCGCCCGCCTCACCGTCGTCTCTGGAGCCCTGGTACGTCCCCGTTAGACCCCCACCGAGCCGCTAGGGTTCGAGCTCGCCGATGACATGTTCGTCATCGACGACGATCCCCAGCCGTAGATCCCAGTTCTAATCTAACGGCCCACAGCTGCTGCGTTATGTTAAGAGCCACTGCCGGGACCCCTGTCGCTTGAGCCTCGGCATGAGTGCCACCGGGCCGCCCATGTTCGTCAAGGCTAGCCCAGCCGTTCAAAATTGGATTTTTCTATTTAGTTTAAACTTAGTTCTGCCTCTGAGTTTGAAAATCAATTCAGAGAGATTTACAAATCCATTTTGCATGAAACCAATTTTTTCTGAAAGGTATTGAAATGATCTATCCAAGCCCGTTGGACTTAATTCAATTAGAGTTATAGATCTCTCCTAGTAAAAATAATAAAACAGAAGCATTTGCACCTTGCAACATTTTTATAAAATCAACCAAGTTAGCTTTTGAGTTGATTCCAACTCTCAAAATTCACATTTCATCATACCTATCTGAATATGTAATAATATTAAGGTTTGCATGCAGTGACTTTAGACTAGTACCAAAATAATGCTATATAGGCATTTTTAGTCACTTTAAATCATTAAATAATGAACTTAAACCAAAGTAATTATGATCCAACCTTTAAATCTCATTCCCACATGTTAGAATATGTGGTGATGACATGTGTCCACATGATCCCATATTTTAAGTGGTGAATATTAAATCTTAGTTAAACTTTTCAATGAGTAGAAATTACTTTTCTAAAATAAAAAGGAAGAAAGTAGTGAATTAAACTTGTGATGCTTGTGATGATAATAGATCATCAAATGTGTGTCTTAGAAGGCTAATTAGACTAGTTAAGTATTGTTTGGTGATTGTGTACTCCATATGTATTTATAGAAGATAGTACCGACCAAGCTTATGAGGAGGAGGAGTGCTACCAAGAAGAAGAAGAAAACTTCAACCACTGCACCAACCAAGGCAAGCTAGAACTATCCAAGTTAACCCTTGCAAGTTGTACTTGCAAGCTACCATTAAAAGTGCAAGCTATTGTTAGCAAGCTAGAATGAAGAGAGATGAATGAGCAAAGATGCCTTAGGCATGCTTTGGTCACACCACCTTGACTATTACTACCCCAAGTATTACCTTACCAGCTTTAATTCCTTTAGTTTACACAAAGTCCCTTACTTGTTTTGAAGGTAGTATAAAAAGTATAAAACTTGACCTATTTAGCTAAGCTTTAGATGTCATTCTATGGCATGAGATTGAACCCATCATCTTTCCACCTTATTGAAAACTCTTAACTTAGTAGTTTAGAGTAGATCAAAACTTGAGTCACTTTAGATGGGAACAATTGGTGAAAATGAATTGTGAAAACCTTGGAATGATGAGTCATTCTATTGAGATGTTTTGACATGTGTTGAGAAACACAAATGGTTTATGATGATGAAAATGTTGAGGCATGAGCCTTAACCCTTTTATAAAACTGATGGTTGGATTCGGATGCGATACCATTCCAAATTTACCGTACAACCACACTACCTGAATTGGGTAAGGCTTAGCTAGAAATTTATATGTATTAGTATTAGTTCCCTCGCGGGAGAGGTTTGAGCTGAGGCTACCTCTCAATGTTGTCCACCTATGCAGTGCCCAAGATGACTGATGGTCATGGTTGGGAGGCCATGCTCATAGGAGAGGTGCTTATACTAGGGTGTGTAAAGGGAAAGTTATGTTTGATTATCTGCATACTAAGTAAGATGATTTAGGGTTATCCCTGACAGATGTATTGAATCTTGTGGTGAAAGTGTACCACCTCTGCAGAGTGTCAAACTATTCAAATAGCCGCTTCCGCGGTTAAGGACAGTTGGAATGGCCATACTGTTTCGTTGTCAGATGTTTTCCAAATAACTTGAAGTGAATGATGAATCTTGACTTGACCACAACAGGGTTGTGTTTATGATACTAGCTTCCCAACTTAAGTGATTCTAGAACTTTATTCTATCTTTCTTTGCTTCAGAACTCAACTTAGGTTTCAAACTTAACTTTATAGTTAAACTTAGATTTAGCACTTTAACTTAGCACTATACTACTTGTTAGTGGTAGTTTTCGAGTACTTAAAGAGTACTCATGGCTTTTGTCCCTGGCTATTCTCGTGGCCAGACTATGAAGGAGACTATCAAGATGATGGCCAGTAGGACGGCTATGATAACTAGGACTATTTGTCCTCGTCAGCATTGCCTATGCCCCTGAAGATGGACCCCACCGCTACGCTTATGTTTTATTTCTGCTGCTTGTTGTATTCAGACTGGATCATGAGATCCTTATTTGTGTAAGACCTTATGTATGGTTTGTAATGGATGATGTACTGTGATATCCAATCCGTTATGTCTCGCAAAAATGGTAATCCTGGGATTGCGAGGTATGGCATAACGGGCATCTGGGATTAAAAATCCGGGTGTTGACAAAGATAGAGAGCGCAACGACCAACTATATGGGCAGAGCAATTTTCCTACCGTATAGCTCCAGCCGTATAGCTGGCGCCGCCTCCGCCTTGTCAAATAGTTTCACCCCGTGCAATTGGTCCGGGGAGACGACATACAGAACACCAAGAAATCACAGAAACCTCACCTCTAGAAGGCATCTGGAGGGGGAACTCATCCACAAGGGTTCCATCTTCGCCCTGCGCAGATCCGGGAGGCTAAGGCATCGATCTTCATCATCCACCGCTGCATCACCACCATCTCCATCCATCCCATCTACATATCATCTAGATCTTGTTGTAATTCCTATACTCGTTGTGGATTTATACAAGTATTATTCGTTTATGATTGTTTCCATTACCATTGCTATGATGTTGATTGCCTCCATGTTTGAGTAGATCTCTAGTTCTTGGGGAGATGGAGAAACCCTAGCATATAACTGAGATGAGATAGATATTATTATATTATACATCATTATGTGTACGTGTTAATTGTCTTCATCTTGATATTGGAAGTTGTGCACCTCCATAATATTTGCCTCCTATGGGTACTCGATCAAGGGGATTACATGGTAGTAGACGGAGGGATGATAGCACTTACTGTGACTATAAAGTCGGTGTCATTCCTTACGCACTAACGTGGGGAATCACGGAGAACTCACAAAGCCATGTCCATGCCATGGGAGAAATCCCTTAATAGCACAGTAACGCGATGGTTGTCGGTTATTGTCTACTGTGGTTATGAGGATGATGTGTGCAGCGGTTGCTGGCTATTCGTCCATATATGGAGCTCCTCCCACATACATACACATTATGAGAATATTCGTTATAATACTCTCGATTACTTAGTCTAAATTGCTAGTGGTGGATCCACTAATCCTTGAGAACGCATTTTCCCTATTATAGTTCCAAAGTTCTATTACACACGCGATTCTTACTTTCTGCATTAAGTTTTACTCTACTTTAAATCACCTTGTTCAACCAAAACCCCAAAAACAACTCTACTTTTCTTGCATCTTAAAGTTATTGCTTAAGTACTACGTTTAGTTGTAGTTAAAAGCATTTCAGTCTTTTGCCTACTGCTCCCTGTGGGATCGATATCTTTAATTCGAAACTAGCTACAAACGATTTGTGCACTTGCAGTCATCAAGCTATTTTAAAAGGCCGCTTTCGGAGCTTAGCGCTATAAGTCACTTTACTTTTAGTTATTTACTTTCGTTGTACTAATTTTTACTTGAGTTGCAGGACCACAACAATGGATAACACTCAGCATTTAAATCAGCTTGAGGCAGTAAGTAAAACGGGTTCGCCCATGGATGCTTTTATACTAGTTCATTCTTTGTCATCCTATAAAAGCATAAATCCAGATTTCCTATCCAACTTCATGCTTGTGGGCTAGAGGATATGATATGAAATACAATAAAAATAAGATTCGGATTATGACTTACATAATGTTCATGAGTTAATTTATTGAGGCTCGTGTTCATCTCACTCAAAACCTTCTCAGCGAGAGTCAGAGGAATTACTGGCAGTGGCGGTGCCACACCAACCTTCAAATTCTCATTGCAAAGACGAACTTGCTCAAGAAGGTCGGCGAATTTAACGTCTTTAGCTTCTTGAGACTCCTCCTCGGCTGTGATATTCCAGGTCTCCAGGCAATGGAGAGCCAGCTTCTGGATTTCTTCTGTGCTTTTCCGAGTGAGGCCAATTTTGGCAAAACCCGGATTTTACAAAAGGTTATCTGCAAAAAATTTAGCTGAGGGATCATTACCCTTTGAGGGTTCACCCTTATCAAGTTCCGAGCCACCCACAGTGATGTCGATCTGTGAACCTAAGTTCGCTAGCTCTGATGTGTGAGCCAAAACATCTCCAATGCATGGAGAAGAGGTATCCTCTGGCACAGATGATGGACTTGCGGTAGGAGTCAGAGGCGGGACAACAGGAGAGCCCATAGTCAACTTTTGCTAGCGAAGTTTCCACCTCGGTTTTCCTTTCCCCTTACCCTTGGCAAGTGTTTTGGCCCTGGACGGTAACAGAAATAAGATCGTTGCAATTCAGGAAGGAAATACAAGTTAATATTTGAAACCTTGTGAAGAAGGTTACCTCTTTACAACAGGCACCTTTTGGGTGCCCACATCAACTGTCGGACCCTTGCGCTTTCGGGTAAGCGCATCCGAAAATGGAACAAGTTCTTCATCCTCCTGAGGAGTCGATCTATTAGGTGGATATCCCTCGAGAGGAGGAAGATCCGACTCATGGAGGTCAACAAGCTGAAAGAGACATTATCTTAGTATTGTGGAACTATGACAAAGTACAGATGAGCACATATTCAAATATGAGAGTAATAGCTAGAAAACTTACTAGTGTCAAAGGATCATCAACAGTGTACGTGTCCAGAGAGATCTGGAATCTTCCTATCGACTCGCTCTTTGATCAACCATTTAATCCGGGACTCGTATTCTTTGTCCGGGATTGGTTTCGAGTAGATCCTGAGGCTATCTGTCTTGCTCTTGGTGATCGTGTGCATAAGCCGGTCACCATGGTGCTGGTGGGGTTGGAGGGACAACATGCTGCCTAACCCGGCAAGCGTGCGCCAGCCTCGGGAACCCCTCCCGGCAAACCGGCGAGGATGACACCTAGAAGTTGACAAACAATGGCAACCAACCCAAAAAACTGAGTGTCGAGAGCAGGGTGGGGACATAGGGATGGCGACCGGGCACAAACCAGCCTAGACCTAGGTCCACAAGCCCAGATTTGTCCACAACCTTTTAGGCCCGCTAGACCCAGATCTAGGCCCGTAGGCCCAAATCTAGATCTATCCAGTAACACCATCAACTCACTACATCCCGGCGGTGGGGGCAGCACCGAGTACTCGTCGCCGGCCAGCCATCTCTGTCGCCCCCACGGCCTGAAACGATCGGACACCGCCTCCAGCCGGGCGGAGGCTGCCACGGCCAGAAATGGGGTCGCCGCCCCAAGCCGCGAGGCCTGCGTATCGCCTCCACCAGCTGACGGCTGCTAGCACCGGTGCCAACCTAGAGGGATGCCCCGACAATGCACCCACACCCCGCCTCCACCGGCTGATTCCACCCTAGCAGCCGCTAGCACACCCTGATCCACCGCCGAATCCGGCCACCATCCTGCACACGGAGCCGCCCCGCCACCACCTTCCCTAGGGCTGGCCGAGTTTGCCAGCAGCCCCTCCAGCAGCGGCAAAGTAAGGGAGGGCAGGGATACAGCTAGAGGCGGTGGCGATTCCCCCCCCCCCCCCCGCCAGGTATGCCGCAGCGGAACGGTGTGTTAGAATGGAAGAATCGGACCTTGTTGCACGTGGTACGATCAATGATGAGTCAGATAGATCTACCTTTATAATTTTGGGGTTATTCTCTAGAAATGGCGGTGTTCACACTAAACAAAGTACCATCAAAATCGGTAGAGAAGACAGCACATGAGATGTGGACTGACAAGAAGCCGAGTTTGTCTTTCCTTAAGATTTGGGGTTGTGTAGCATTTGTCGAGAGACTTCAGTCGGACAAGCTTATAGCCAAGTCGGATAAGTGTATTTTCATGGGTTATCCAAGGGAAACCTTGGGTTACTACTTCTACAACCAAGAAGAGGGCAAAGTGTTTGTCGCTCGGAATGGTGTCTTCCTTGAGAAAGAGTTTCTCGATCGGGAAGTCAGGGGAGTATGGTACATCTCGAAGAAGTTCGAGAGGAACCGGTCAGTAGAGATTTCGTGAAAGCCTTGGAGGTTGATCTAGTCGTGGTAGCTAAGCCGGCAGATGTACCTACACCGTGGAGATCGGCCAGATTGTGAAGTGTTCGTGATGTGTTACTGTTGGACAGTGATGAGCGGCAACTTATTCGGAAGAGATGGTGGGTTCTGATTTTGAGTCATGTCTTGGAGCCATGAGATAGGAGTTAAAGTCCATGGATGAAAATCAAGTTTGGAACTTGGTTGATCTGCCAGACATTGCAAGACCCATCGATTGCAAATGGGTCTTTAAGAAGAAAACTGATATGGATGGAAAGGTTTCCATCTATAAACCACGGCTTGTTGCGAAGGGGTTCCGACAGGTTCAAGGAGTTGATTACGATGAGACTTTCTCACACGTAGCGATGCTTAAATAAGTTTGAATCGTGTTAGCTATTGTAGCCTATTTCAACTATGAGATATGTGATATGGATGTCAAAACAGCTTTCCTTAATGGAAAATTAACCAAGGACGTGTATATGATATAGCCCAAGGGTTTTATCAATCCGGCTAATGCTGACAAGGCATGCAAACTTCATAAATCCATTTATGGGTTGAAGCAAGCATCTCAGAGTTGGAATATTCGCTTTGATGAGGTAGCTAAATCGTTTGGCTTCATCAAGAGTGATTAGGATTCTTGTTTATACAAGAAATTTAGTGGGAGGAAAGTAAACTTTCTGATCTTATATGTGGATGACATATTATTGATTGGAAATGATGTCCAGATGTTGCAAGAAACCAAGGAGTCATTGGAAAGGAGTTTCTCAATGAAGGACTTGGGTGAGGCAACTTACATACTAGGAATCAGGATCTATAGAGATAGATCCAGGCAGCTCATTGGTTCAGAGTACATATTTGGACAAAGTGTTTAAGAAGTTCAACATGGAATCGTCTAAGAAGGGGTTCTTACCAATGTCCCATGGTATAAACTTAGCAAGACTCGGTGTCCTTTGACAACTGATGAGAGAAGTAGGATGAGTGCGATTCCGTATGCTTCGGCAGTCGGATCCATCATGTATGCCATGATTTGTACTAGGCCAGATGTTTCCTGTGCTCTAGGTGTTGTGAGCAGATACCAGGCTGACCCTGGAGAAATCCACTGGGGAGCAGTTAAGAACATTTTTAAGTACTTGAGAAGGACTAATGATGTGTTCCTAGTTTATGGAGGTGAGGTTGAACTCAGTGTAAGGGGTTACACGGATGCGAGTTACCTTACTGACTCAGATGATTCTCGATTGCAATCTGGGTACGTGTTTGTAATGAATGGAGGGGCTATGAGCTGGAAGAGTTCCAAGCAAGAGATTGTGTTTGCATCTACAACAGAGGCTGGGTATAATGCTGCCTCGGAGGCGGCAAAGGAAGCTATTTGGATCAAGAATTTCCTGATTGATCTTGGTGTGATTCAGGCTCGTCCAATCCTTTAGACATGTATTGTGACAATAATGGTGCTATTGCACAAGACAATGAACCTAGACAACACTAGAAGAACAAACATATACTCATATGATACCACCTAATTCACTAGTTCGTGGATCATGGTTATATCAAGTTATGCAAGGTACACACAGATGCAAACGTTGTAGATCCGTTGACAAAGCCACTTCCACATCCTAAGCATGAGGCGCACGTAAGAGCCATGGGCATTAGATGCCTAGACATGTGATATCGGGATGATTGACTCTAGTGCAAGTGGGAGACTGTTGGGAATATGCCCTAGAGGCAATCATGGTTGATGATATTTAATTTCCCAAAGTATTCATAAAGTAAAGTTGTCCTTGTATGAACATCAGATATGTATCACTGAATACGTGATTTAGTTGTGGAACTATATATTCATGATTGTTCATACTAGATTGTCCTTGGTCGTTGAGGTTGTGCTAGACACACAAATTAGACCAATATGCAAGTTAGCTGGTGACACGGTTCCACTTGTCATGGGCATGGTGATGTTATTCTAACTTACACTGATTCGGCTAAAGAATTTAGTGAGTCGGACTGGCCCACAATTGAGATGCAACGAGCATGTTTTCATTTGTAGTCTCAAGCAATGGAATCCTTTGACCTGAGGTGATTGCATGAATCTTGTTGTGGATCGCCAACATAGGTTCTATCAAACGTTGTTTCGTAAATTGGCAGTTATAAAGGTAGAGTTTGGGTTGGTTGTGAAGCAAGCTGCATGACATGGATTACCAAGATGGGATTTTGCCCCTCCGTAATGGAGAGATATTCTCTGGGCCCTCTCGTATGATATGATTCAGAAGCATGGCCATGCGCTACTCAGTTAAGTGTTAACTAAGGAGTTAGACTAAGTGTTAGTCCAGTGAATCAAATATCATGGTACGAGAAGAGAGTTAAGCTATTAAAGGGATGGTAACTACTCGCCTGTACCTTAACAAGTATATCGTGTGGCAAAGGGACTTGGACGAAAGTCACATTGAAGGTTCGTCTTCTGATTTGACGGCACTTTGGAGTTGGCACGTCTTGCTAGAGGCCACTACCATCTATCGACTTGAGACCGAGTGTTCATGGGAGTGAGTTGGATTCCCTGACCTAGCCATCAGTCTCTTCACTTTCATTTCGGGCTAGACATGATCTAGCAATCTTCTGTCCGAAGCTCCTTCCTATATGTGTGGATACCGGTAGAGGCGTTGCACGTGCGGTGCTGGAGACAAGGTAGCTCGCGGGGATCTGGCGGAGGAGTTGTCCGTGGGATCCAGAGGCTGTTCGTGGGATCATTCGGTACTGCTTCGACGTTTTGCATCAACTTCCACATCTGCGCATCTAGCGGTAATCTCGTGGCCTATTACCTGAGCTGGATCTTGGGTGCACCGCGTAGGGAATTTTTTTGTTTATCTCTACGTGGCCCAGCATGTGCATCACTCGGACAGCAACGGGGGATCGTCCCACACCAATGCTGAGTGTCATTTAAATGATAACATCAAGGAAGATGAATCCGCTGGCTACAGGGCCAAGCAACAAAAAGGAAAGAAGAATTCTGACAAAGACCAGGAGACCAAGGAAGATTCTGACATGGAGGAGGCAGAAGCTTCAAATCCCAAGTCGGATGGAAGGAAGACCTTCCCAACAAAGAAAGACACTTATGTCACCTTCCTTGGGTATCAACCAGCTAAGGTCAAGAAGGAAGTGATGCACGAACTCAATGCAACGGTTTCGGTTGTCCCTTAGTTTCTAGATTGGTCGGAAGTTACAATCACCTTTGACTAAGGCGATCATCCGCCTAAGCTACACATGCGAGGAAAGTACGCTCTAGTCGTCAATCTACTTATTGACGGCTATGGATTCTCCAAGACCCTCATGGACGGTGGTAGCAGCATCAACGTCATCTACATCGAAACGCTGCACTAGATGAGGATATCAGAGACACAACTGAATCACAGCTCTGTGATCTTTAATGGAATTGTCCCTGGAAGATAAGCAAATTCTCTAGGAGAGATCACTTTGGATGTTACCTTTGGAACTCCAAAAAACTACCGGATGGAAGCACTTTCCTTCGAAGTGGCCCCGTTCAAAAGCGCATACCACGCTATCTTTGGGCGTCCGGCTTACTAGGCTTTTATGGCTTTCCCTTGTTATATTTACAATATGATGAAAATTCCAGGTCCCAAGGGTGTGATTACGATCCAGGGAGACCCGAAGAAGGCTCGAGAATGCGAGGATGGAAACACCGCCTTTGCTGAGGCCGTACTGCATGCTCAGTAGTACCAGGAGATCAAGAAGAACATCGACCCATCTGAGATACCCGCAATGAAGAAGTATGTGACCAAGCCGACTCCAGAGTTCAAGGCATTAGAGGAGACGAAGATGACACCATTGAAGGATGATGACCCCTACAAGGTGACCCAGATAGGTGTAGGTTTAGACCACACATAGGAAAGCACGCTCATCGAGTTACTTAAAGCCAATAAAGATATTTTTTGCATGGCGGCCATTTGACATGACTAGAGTACCTAGGGAACTTGCCGACCACAGTCTAATTGTATACCCAAACACTAAACCTGTCAAACAGTCCTTACGATGTTTCAGCGATGAAAAGCGAAAAGAAATAGCTAAGGAACTAGCCTGACTCGAGTTAGCCGGATTCATAGAAGAGGTCAACCATACTGATTGGTCAGCCAACCCTGTAATGGTCCCTAAAAAGGACACCACTAATTTAAGAATGTGTGTTTATTATACTACCTTGAATAAGGCTTGTCCCAAAGATCCGTTTGCTCTGCCTAGGATTGATCAAGTGACTGATTTGACAGCAGGCTCAGAACTCCTATGTTTTCTCGACGCATATTCTAGATATCACCAAATTCGGATGAAGGAGTCAGACAAAATAAAGACTTCGTTCATCACACCTTTCAGAACCTTCTGCTACGTTACGATGCCTTTTGGGCTAAAAATGCAGGAGCTACGTACCAGCGCATTATGCAGTGTTGCCTCCATGATCAAATTGGATGCAATGTACATGCATATGTGGACGGCATAGCTGTGATTTCCAAAAAGAAGGAAACACTAATTTCTGACTTAGAGGAAACATTCAGCAATCTATGAAAATACAACATAATTCTCAATCTGAATAAGTGTTTCTTTGGAATCCTAGCCAGAAAATTGTTAGGTTTCATTGTGTCTCAAAGAGGCATAGAGGTGAACCGTGACAAAATAAAGGATATACTCAACATTTCTAGGCCAACTCGCCTGAAGGACGTACAACGACTAACTGGTTGCATTGCTGCAGTCAGTTGGTTTGTAAGCCGGCTCGGTGAAATAGCTGCACCACTATACAAGCTCTTGAAGAAGACCAAGAAACTCGTCTGGACTGATGAAGCTGAAACTGTGCTACAGGATCTAAAAGTCGTACTCTCATCATCCCCTATCCTTGTAGCACCGGAGCCACATGAGCCGATGTTGCTATACTTAGCTATGACAAATAAAGTCGTCAGTGTCTTCATGGTGGTGGAGCGGCCAGAAGAAAAACAGGAACACCTGGTGCAGCGTCCGACTTACTATCTCAGCAAGGTCTTGACTGAATCAAAGCAAAGGTATCCTCATTACCAAAAGTTAGCCTATGGCGTGTTCTTTGCCTCTAGAAATTACGACACTATTTTCAAGAGCACAAGATTACCATGGTGAGCACAGCTCCCATGAGAGACATAACCAACAACATCGATGCCACAAGACACTTCGCTAAGTGGGGAATAGAGCTAGCAGCTTTTGATATTGAGTACAAGCCACGTACAACAATCAAGTCCTAGATTCTCGCTGACTTGGTCACTGATTGGACAGAGACAGTCAAAAACACAGGCCTCCTAGAGACGGAAGTTTGGACCCTACACTTTGACGGATCTAAAGCGCTTAGGGGCTAGCGTGGTACTCAAGTCACCCCAAGGTGATAAATTGTTCTCTGTGTTGCAGATCCACTTCACAGCGACAAAAAATATTGCCGAGTATGAAGCCCTTCTACATGGAATTAAAATCGCAAAAGACATCGGCATTCACTGACTAATGTGTTATAGAGACTCAGATTTAGTTGCTCAGCAGGTATCCGATATCTGCAATGCTAACAAGCACATGGCAGCTTATAGAGCTGTCATGGAAGAACTATCTAAATCGTTCAAAGGGTTTTAAGTTCAAATTATTCCCCGAATAGAAAATGAGGAAGCGGATGCTCTATCAAGAATAGGCTCTGTGCGGAAATAAGTCCCGGATGGTGCTTTTTTAAGAGTTCCCTCTATCATAGGAGTTGATGAGGAGTATCCGACCAAATCCGACTCACCAGTCATAGCAATTCTGGCTGTAATTCCCAGTTGGACCAAACCCTACCTTGATTTCTTGGTAGAGAGAAAATTACCCGAAGACGAAGTTATGAGCCGGCAGATCGTTCCGACGAGCAAAATCCTACACAATAGTGGGAGGAGAGCTCTATAAGCAGAGCACATCTAGGGTCTTTCAGCGCTGTGTTTCTCTAGAAGAAGGCGTGGAAATCCTAAGGGAAATTCACAAAGGTGAATGTGGCATCACGCCACAGCCAAATCTTTAGTGACAAAGGCTTTTCGACATAGATTTTTATGGCTCACAGCTAAGGCAGATGTCGAACGGCTGGTCAAGACATGCAAAGGTTGCCAAAAATACGCCAAACAAGCTCATATTTCGATAGATCATCTACGAACAATTTCGATTACATGGGATTTTGCGGTCTAGGGGCTTGACATGGTAGGACCGTTTCAGCGGGCTCAAAGTGGATACACTCACCTTCTTGTAATGATGGATAAATTCACAAAGTGGATTGAGGCAAAATCCATCACAAGTTGTGATGGAGTAACAGCCAAGAAATTCATCGAGGACGTGATCATCCGATTTGGATATCCATATAGTATAATTACCGATAATGGGAGTAACTTTTCCATGGGAGAATTAGTCGAATTCTACAATGAATAGGGGATTTGACTTGATATAGCATCAGTATGACATCCACAAACCAATGGACAAGTCAAAAGGGTAAATGGTTTAATTCTTCAAGGCCTACGACTAAGACTCGAAGCACCACTACATCGTGTTGTGGGGGCTTGGGTGGATGAACTACCGTCCGTAATATGGAGTTTACGAACAACTCCTAACAGGTCAAGTGGATATATATACCTTTTTTCTTGGTCCACGGTACAGAAGCTATTCTTCCAAGTGATCATATTCACATTTCTCCCCGAGTTCCTACGTATGTCGAAGAGGATGCCTAAGTTTCTCGAAAATACGACCTCGATATGCTCGAGGAAGTTTGTGTCATTGCTGAACAGAGATCTATAGCCTATCAGCAAAAGTTACGCAGATATCATAGTCATAGAGTCAGAAATCGGTCTTTTAGGAAGGGCGATTTGGTTTTTCGACTTGTGCAAAAAAGAGAGCACAAACTTGCCCCTATATGGGAAGTGTCATTCATGATTAGTCGAGTATTACACAATGGTTCTTACTACCTAACTGATATGAGGCTAGAAAAAGAGAGACCTTCTACTAAGAAGAGGAAGAGAGCTGGATGCAGTATAAATCCGGATGAGATAGACTGTCCTTGTAATATTGCTCAGCTACGCCCCTTTTATTCTTAAATTTTCTTTCTTTATAATCATATATGTGTACATGTTCAAAGTGAAATAAATTATTGGTCTCCTCAATGTTTTTCTGAGATGTTTTTATATACCATCTTATTTTCGAATGATCATGTCACAGTCGAAAATTCCAGAATACTTGAAAGTATTTATGCTCATGTTTGTTCTGGTTAGAGTTCTGATTCTAAAAATGCTACCTTCGGGTATAAATCTAACTTTTTCTAGTTTATACTTGGGTTTTTGTCTGATTGCTAGATGCGGGTATTTTTCGAGTAGTGAATTGTTGGTACTAGAAGCCAGCTTTGATTCTGGGTTTAAACTGGTTTAGCAATTGAGCTCCGTTACTCGGCAAAGTATCCATGCTGAAGGTTTGCCAGCTCACGAAAGGGACGAGGCTGAAAGCCAAATAAACGATAAGTATAGACAAAACAAACGAGTCTTATGCAAATTTTCAGGCACATCAAATAAAAGCCAAAAGTGCTAAAAGGGAGTAAAAGCATAAATTCTTACAAACTTAGCACTAGGAAAATAATATACTACTTATTACAATCAGACTATTTCAGAATAACACATTGTTTTCTCTAGTACACTCTATGATGTAGGTGGAGAGGCAGGATTTGCCGGCTCGCTCGACATATCACCCGTATCACCCCTACACCTTTCCGAGACAAGTAAGTCAGACTCAGTCTGCTCGTCATCTTTGGAAACTTCACTAACTGCTTCCTTTGGGGGTGGTGGTGTTTCCACGGGCGTGAGGAACGACTCTTCATAATTGGTCAGCTCCGCCACATGTGAGGCATATCCGGCATAGGAATCCCAAATTTCATTGATGTTCTGCTCGTTGCCGTCTTCATCGATAGTCGAATAACCCCTAGTAACTTGCCATATTTCCATGCTTCCATGGTGACTCATTACTATTGTCAGGGCATTCTGTGCCGATGTGCGTGCATAGGACATATTCCAATCCTTGCCGACCTGGGGCATATCCTTTGCCTTGTCTCGTAGCTCGAAGGCCTACAATGAGTCTAGGCCTGAGAGCCCGACAGATTCACCGATCTCCTCCAGTGAATGGCGGAAATCATGGATCAGGTCCCTAACGGCCACAAGCCGTCTGGTACGAGGCTCGGGTGAAGAGGCATCCAGCATGTTGAGATGACCTATAAGAGATAAAAGCAAGGTCAACATTCATATACATCCGAGTCTCACAATTCGGAAAAAACTATGGTTCAGGGGTGAAAAATTTACCAAAGATAGTATCATCTACTTTGGCCCTCTCCTCTCGAAGGCTCTGGAGTTCACTCTGGAGAGATTTAGTGGTGTCCTTCTCCCTGTCCAAGGCATCTTACAAGTCTGAGATTGTTTTGTCCTTCTTGGCAATGGTGCGATCACGCGTTCAGTTGCATGATTGCTAGACTCAAGAACACTTGCGATGCTGGTATCATGGTCTACCTTGAGTTTCTCCAGCTCAGCTTGCAAGTCAGTGTCTCCACCTCCAGGACTTTATAATCTTCGTCTTGTTCAATCATTTTGCAGGATTGCTTCACAAGTTCTGGCAAGATCTAAAAAGCCGGATAAATATTCGGTTATAAGATCAATAAACAAACTATACTAGTTCATTCTTTGGCATCCTATAAAAGTATAAATCTAGATTTCCTATCCAACTTCATGCTTGGGGGCTAGAGGATATGATATTAAATACAATAAAAAGAAGATTTATATTATGACTTACATAATGTTCATGAGTTAATTTATTGAGGCTCATGTTCACCTCAGTCTATACCTTCTCGGTGAGAGTCAGAGGAATTACTGGCGGTGGCGGGGCCACACCAACCTTCAACTTCTCATCGCAAAGACAAACTTGCTCAAGAAGGTTGGCGAATTTAACATCTTCAGCTTCTTGAGCCTCCTCCTCAGCTATGATATTCCGGGTCTCTAGGCAATGGAGAGCCAACTTCTGGATTTCTTTTGCGCTTTTTTGAGTGAGGCCAATTTTGGTGAAACCCGGATTTTGCAAAAGGTTATCTGCAAAAAATTTCAGTTGAGGGATCATTACCCTTTGAGGGTTCACCCTTATCAAGTTCCGAGCCACCAACGGTGACATTGATCTACGAACCTAAGTTCGCTGGCTCTAATGTGTGAGCCAAAATATCTTCAATGCATGGAGAAGAGGTATCCTCCGGCACTGATGATGGCCTTGCGGTAGGAGTCGGAGGCGGGACAACAGGAGAGCCCAGAGTCAACTTTTGCTAGCGCAGTGTCTTCCTCGGTTTTCCTTGCCCCTTACCCTAGGCAAGTGTTTTTGCCCTGGACGGTAACATAAATAAGATCGTTGCAATTCAGGGAGGAAATACAAGTTAATATTTGAAACCTTGTGAAGAAGGTTACCTCTTTACAACGAGCACCTTTTGGGTGCCCACATCAACTGTTGGAGCCTTGTGCTTTCGGGTAAGCTCATCCGGTAATGGAACAAGTTCTTCATCCTCCTGAGGAGTCGATCTCTCAGGTGGATATCCCTCGAGAGGAGAAAGCTCTGACTCGTGGAGGTCAACAAGCTGAAAGAGACATTATCTCAGTATTGCGAAACTACGACAAAGTACAGATGAGCATATATTCAAATATGAGAGTAATAGCTGGAAAACTTACTGGTGTCAAAGGATCATCAGCAGTGTACATGTCTAGAGAGAGATCTGGAATCTTCCTATCGACTCGCTCTTTGACCAACCATTTAATCCGGGACTCGTATTCTTTGTCCGGGATTGGTTTCGAGCAGATCCCGAGGCTACCCATCTTGCTCTTGGTGATCGTGTGCATAAGCCGGTAACCATGGTGCTGGCGGGGTTGGAGGGACAGCATGCTTCCTAACCCGGAGGGCGTGCGCCGGCCCCGGGAACCCCTCCCGGCAAACCGGTGAGGACGACACCTAGAAGTTGACAAACAATGGAAACCAACCCAAAAAACTAAGCGTCGAGAGAAGGGTGGGGACATAGGGATGGAGACCGGGCCCAAACCGGCCCAGACCTAGGCCCACAAACCCAGATTTGTCCACCAACTTTTGGGCCCGCTACACCTAGATTTAGGCCTACAGGCCCAGATCTAGATCTATCCGCCGCCACCATCAGCTCACTACCGTATCCCAGCAGTGAGGGCGGCACCAAGTACTCGTCGCCGGCCAGCCATCTCCGCCGCCCCCATGGCCTGAAACGATCGGACACCGCCTCCAGCCGGGCGGAGGCTGCCACGACCAGAACTAGGGTCGCTACCCTAAGCCACGAGGCCAGCGTCTTGCCTCCACCAGCCGATGGCCGCCAGCGCCGGTGCCGACCTAGAGGGGTGCCCTGATGGTGCGCCCACACCCCGCCGCCACCAGCCGACTCCACCCAGCAGCCTCAAGCACACCCTGATCCGCCGTCGAATCCGACCACCATCCTGCACGTGGAGCCACCCCGCCACCACCTTCCCCGGGGCGCGGCCGACTTTGCCAGCGTCCCCTCCAGCAGCGGCAAAGCAAGGGAGGGCGAGGAGACAGCTAGAGGTGGTGGTAATCCCCCGTGTCGCTAGAGGAGGGAGACGCGGGGCCGTTGTTGGGGCACGTCCATGTATACGTATTCCAAGGCATTCCGTCTATACGGGTTGCCCGGACGTATGGGGTGGACAAGATTTACCATGGTGCCCGAAAACACACCCTTTTGTCCAACACCCTCATTTGTCCATTTTCTTCATACTATTTAACATGCTATCGTATTCCAATTGTTTCGCGTAAATATTTTGGCACATAACATTCACCAGCGTTTCATCACACAAATTCGCAAATGTTATGGTTCTAATTTGACTTTCAGTTTTAACACTGCTGTCGTGGTGGTGTCACGGCAGATGCCATGATAGGCTAAAGGTGGGGCCAATATGCACTAGAGGAATCCAGGGAGGGATAGTGTGGTGATTCCACACACGGATGCTTTGTATTCCCTTGGCTAGATGAGTTTACAAGTGCTCCTTGAGCTGTATTGGGGAGAGGAGGAAGAAGGAACTCTCTTACTCTCACCACTACCTATCTCCAAAGAACCAACTACACAAATGCCAACTAACAAGAAATCAACCCCTTCTACATATGCCCTAGCCCTCCTTATAAAGGGGTGGCTAGGTATCCAATTAGGGCATATGTGGAGGCATATTCCTGGGAATATGCCTCTTACCAAAATAGCAAACCGACCGGATCACTTTTTGCCATCGTGAGCCATGCAGAGGCTACGTAAGCCTCTGCGACGCCAGCTTCATCCGACACAGGGCGCGTCACCCTTATTGGCCACGCCTCGGTGGTCCTTCTCTCTGTCTGCTTCGCTCATGCTCCAGCATACAGCAACCACCTTTTGACCAGCGAGATACCTTCCTTCTCTTGCAAGCCTGATATAACCCGGATCGTGCACAGTTAATTCATTGTGGTACACATACAAGTTACAAAGTACCTGCCGGCATACGACATACGTCGGCCGGGACTTAGTTAGGTGGACATCCTCCGGTCCGGGTTACGTCGTGATTCAGCCTGCCTTGAGGTGACTCGGCCAGCATTCGCTTTGACCTTGCCGTACCTCGGCTAACTCGGCCTCTATACCCCGGCGTGACCCTATCTGGGGGTATCCCCCCAACAACTGCCCTGGTTTAGACTTAAGCTAGTCATCTAAATCTCCTTAAAGGGCAATCTTTGCGCGCAGAAATTAAAACGAGTCCATAGCGCAATTTACTCTACTCCTCTTTCTAGCCCGTTGGACGGGGCTAGGTAGCAGCGCAGGGGACAGACTTCTTCCTCTCCTTTCTCTCTCCTGTGAACAGTAACTCGAGAGTGTCTCTGAGTTCCCAGGCCGATCCCGAGCCCCTCCGGCGGTGATGCCGGCCGGAGGTGGTAGAGGGGAGGCACCGGAGTAGTTTAGGGTTTATTAGTTGGTAGTTTTGCGGTGGACTCGCCGCCGTTTGGGCGTTCTGCCCGAGTTAACTCCAGGTTGTTGGCCAAGATCTGGAGCAGGCCGGGGCGGATCTCCCTCCTCGCAGCACTCCGATGGTCGGAGTCAGTTGGGGTGTGCAGATCCACTGCCGGTGACTCCCAATAAAGGCCTAGGACCCGATATCTGGTGAGGAAGTTGAAGGTGTGACCCTTTCTTGGCCGGCCGTGGTGGCGCGGGAGAAAGGTGTAGTGGTGGACGGCTCATGTGCTTCTCCTTCCCGGCCGGCCGTGGAGGCGAGGGGGATGAGGAGTGCTGCGTCGTCCGCTTCTTTCTTGTTTAGATGCTGGGGTGGTACATGCCGCGACGGGTTTTCCCCTCCTGCTTCTTCAAGAGGCCATGGTGGTGGCTTTTGGTGAGCAGGTTTTGGTTGCCGGCGGTGGCGGGTTTGGTTCTGGAGCTTCTCTCCGGCGTCTCCTTGGCGGCAGATGGCTTGTCAATGCGTCGGACTCAAGGGCAGTAGGGCTGCCGCTCCTCCGCTGCTTGTTTCCGTGTGTTCGTTGTCCCCTGTGGCGAGGTTGCAGCTGACGCCGGAGCTTCGTCGTCAATCTAGAGGTGAAAGAGGACGAAAGACTTAGATCGTTTTTTCAAGTTTTCTTCAGGGTCCTCGGTGCTTATTTCTGGGCCTCGGTGTAGCAATATATCGGGTGCTTTTGCACCCGTTCGCCGTTAAAAAAAACCGCTGGACAGTGGCCACACACCGCTCCAGTACATCGGCAACGCGAGCCGTTGCACGGCAGCGAGCAGCCCGACCCGATCGACGTAGATTTGTTTGACGGGCGTGCCAGCCTGGCGGAGTGGACCCCACGACCGTAACCGATTGTTTATCAAGTCACAAGCCCGTCCCCACCCCCTCTCTGTCCCACTCCTCCGATCTACAAAATCCCCACCCCCTTCTTCGTCTACGCCCACAAACAAACCGTCACGCCGGCACACCCAACCGCCCACAAACAACGAGAGAGCGAGAGCGAGAGAGCTCGGCGCCGTGCTGCAATGGCGGAGGAGCAGTGGAAGGAGCTGGCGCGGACGGCAACCATTCCGCTCACGGAGGCCTGGCAGGGCTTCGACCTCGGCGACCCCATCGCGAACCTTGGGCAGGCCTCGCGCACGCTCGCGCGCTTCAACGAGCTCACCGACAGGGCCATCCGCGCCTTCTCCCTCTACGGCAGCGCGCACGTCGGCGTCCTCGCGGACGGCCCGCTGTGGCAGGACACCCTCGCCGTGCGCTACCCCAACCCGCCGTGGCAGAGCTGGGTTCAGAGCAGGGACGCCGCCCTCCAGAGCACCCTCCTGCCGTCACAGAGGCTCCGCACCGTCGCCGCGTTCCACCTCGCGGTCGACGACGCCCTGGCCGTGGCCCAGAGCTTTCCCGAGGGTTCCCAGTACCGGTCTGCGTGGATGCAGGCGTCTCAGAATCTCGCGGCAGCTCGCCAAGGGGAGGCCTCCCAGGCGCTGCGGAACGACACGGAGCTGATGGGCACCGCCGTGGGCGCGTTGGTAGCCAACGGCTATAAGATTTTGGATGGCTGAGCAGCTGACCCAGGCCCCGGCGCACGCAGCTCCATCCTCCATGCGCGGAGGCCAGCATCCAGTTACCCGATCGATAAGCCTCTGTTCGTAAACTCCTGCAGGTTCTGCGGTTTTTTCCCAGCTTCTTACACTAGTTGGTGCGTCGTCGAGCTTGATCTGCTGCAAGAGGGCTTGGCTTGCTCAGAAGAGTCGATCTGTTTGTGTAGATAGGCATTTTCTTTGTTCATCTGTGATCCGTCGGTTGAACTCAAAATCCTGATCACTAGGAATGTTAGATGCTGCACATGTTATCTGCTTCGTCTAGTGTTGTTCATCTATTGTTGGACTCGAAAATCTTGAAAGTCCTGAACATTATGAATGTTTACATGCATTTCTGTCTACCGCTAGTGTGTTACCCAGATTCCACCTCCTGTTATGCACTATTCAGATTCAGACTGCACTTGCTTCACCACTTCCTGAATCGAGAACTTCTCCTTTTCATAGTTCAACATGATGTTCAGCAGAATTCTTTTTTTGGGTTCAGGATAGATGGCATTGTAAACTGATCAACAACATATTCAGAGTTTAGCATAGATGGCGTTGTAAACTGAATCAAGAAAATATTCAGAGTTCAACATACATTGGACTCGAAGATCTTGGAAGTCCTGGACAGTCTGAATGTTTACATGCATTTCTGTCTACTTCTTATTTGTCGATTGCTAGTGTGTTACCAAGATTCCTCCTCCAGTTATGTAGTATTCAGATTCAGACTGCACTTGCTTTACCACTTCCTGAATCAGCAATTTCTCCTTTTTCAGAGTTCAGCATTGATGTTCAGCAGATTTCTTTTCTAGGGTTCAGCATAGATAATGGCATCATAAACTTATCAGGAACATATTCAGAGTTTACAATAGATTGCACTGTGAACGGAATCAGGAAAATATTCAGAGTTCAACAAACATGAATCAGTAACCTCTCCCTTTTAATTTTCTTTTTAGAGTCACCGCCTGATACAGTTCATTATGGTTCAGAACAGAACAGCAAACAAATGCAGTTGGGAAGCGTTTGTAGAATGAATCCAAACTCCTAGGCTATCATCAACAAATTGGCAGAACCATACCACATCATGAGTGACAGTAATTTTTCCAATAAAAACAAGTAGGCGCATGCTACTTTAGATTTGGTCCCATGGGCAGGAATAGTGCTCATTACGTTCGGACTTGTCAAAGGTTTATCTTAAGTGCAAATGGGATATGTAACCACAATTTTCTTTGGGTAAGTATCTCTGTATCCCCATGGGACCAAATCTAGCTTTAGTTAAACAGCTAACATTTCTATGTCTTGACACTTCCACTAGATGCAGATAAGGCGAGAAACTACTAGTACTAATCTTCTAGAGGAAATGACTTTCCAAACGTGAAATAAGTTCCTATACCATGAAGGTTGGGATGTGAAAGTTCACTTTTCCTCGGTGAACATGCCAAAATATCCAACTGAGAATTTGGCTAGATTTATGGACGAGAAAGATCATTCCATTAGTGTGCTGATTAGAAATAAGGATCAAACAGCAACAGAACAAAAATTAGAGCACAGTATTAGATGTTGAAAACACCAGCTGAACTTTCCGGGCGGAGGTTGAGATTCTATTAATTACTTCTTGCTTTGGTGTTCAAGCCCTGTCTGCCATTCTGTAGGCCACGAATCTATACCAAACAATAGGATAAAAATTATGAGAACTTAGTGCGGATAGCCGTACTGTTCCTCCGGGACTCAAACTAGTTTGGTCATTCAAAACATGAATTTGATTTATCCTGGATTTGTATGATAGACAAAAGGCTGACTAAAAAGGGAGCGAGTAATACTAGCAACTTGCAGTTCCGCCATGCACCTTACCATCAGTAGGACAGAGCTGAAATTGTGTCAGAAAGTAAGCCACTGTCACCCTGCTGACAGAAGTAAACATTGTAAGAAGCACTGAAGGTTAAAGTTCAATTGCACATAAAACTACCCGAGAGAAATAATTAAATTAACATTGTGAGAGTCAACAGGGCGGAGAACAGCTGCTTGAGTTAGTTCTAAGCCTAAGCTATAATTTAGAGTTGGGAAGGATTTAGAGTTGTTTGCATGGTGATAGGGACATACATTGTTTAAATATGAATTCATAGCACAGTCCATGTGAACGGGGAATATAATGACCTCAACGTGTGGCTGTGGTGTCCAAGTCAAATAAGCCAATAAGTAAATAAAAGTTACATACTCACTCCGTCTCAAAATAGATGTATTAGGTTTTTCAAAATTTGGATGAATCTAGACACTGTTTAGTATATAAATTCATTTAAATTTTCACAAATCTGCGACATCGATTATGTACTCCCTCCGTCTCAAAATAGATGTCGGTACTTTTTCTAATCTTGGATCTATCCATATAATAAGTAATGTCTAAATACATCCAAATTAAGACATTTACAAGATCTATTTTGAGATGGAGGGAGTAGTATACTTATTCAGGATATTCATAGAAACCGTGGGTTAAAATGCAGAATCATAACGAAAAACTTGAGGCAAGAGACCGAGCAAAACACTCTCACCCCTTGGTCGCTCCCGTGCAACCAAGGGTGAACCCTAATCCCTCCCGCCCTCGTACTCCCTCTCCCCGCCGAGCAAGGAGATACGTGCAGGGCGGAGGCCTTCTTGGCGGTGGTGCAGAACGGCGGCGGTTGACGAGGCCTGGCGAACTGCACTAGGGTGATTGCCCGCATTTGGAGGCCGAGGTAGGATGCGACGCTCGTGTCTGGTGGGGCCCTTAGCGGCGCCGGTGGACCGAGCCTGTTCCTGCAGAAGGCCTTGCCCGGTGGCACGGACCTGGCGTGACGGCAATCTCCCAGACCTGGCACGACGACAACCTCCCAGACCTGGCGGAGGTGCAGGGCAGGACGAGTAGGGCTCGGGACATGACCAGGCGGAGCTGGCCATCAACGATGGGGCTCCTGATCGGCCCAGATGTGGGCCCATCTAGGCCTAATGCGGGATGGGTGGGCCATGCTATCTACATGTTTTAGGGGCTCCATGCAGGCCTAAGAGCCCACCTTTTCATCCAGGGAGTGGTTGAGGTGCTGGATCTCGGCTAGACCGGCCTAGATCCGGTGATCGCCTAGCAACCCCTCTTCGGGTGTTGCGGATTCGGTTCCTGTAGGGGTTCGCGTATGAAAACAATAAAATTTTACCCTACGCCCCTGAACCCCTAATGCTGCCAGGACCTATCTATTAGTAATGCAGTAACGGGAGGGGCTTTTTGCAAACTTACCCTTGAAGACCGAAAAGCATTGTCAACGCTCGGGAGAGCGTGGTTGATGTAGATGAGATGAAGCCGACCTCAAGGTCGTGTTTAAGTCCTGGCGCTCCTGCGGCTCCAATGACTCCTAGTGCCTCAAGTGTGACACCTCGCGGGGAGTTACATGCATCCGGTGCCTGGCGATGACTTCCGCTTCCCTGATCCAGCAGCAGTTGCGAAAGTAGAGCTCCTGGATCTGAATCCCGCAGTGTGACGGCACTCCACGGTGAAGATGTCTCTCGTTCGCGCAGTCCGAACTTGGGACCACGGTCACGGGAGAGAGAGAGATCAATTGGAGGTCTCCCCAAAAGTGAGGAGACCTTTATTGAATATTGTATTGTGTATTTTCTGGTCAAAATACCCCCACTATATATAGGGGGAGGGGAGGTACTACCTCCCTCAAAGTTCTGGGGTGGGACTAAAGGAGTGGAGAGGGGGGCACCCGCCGGCCGGCCCTGGTGGGCCCCGCATGGGGGGGGGCTAGGCCCAGCCGGCCACCCCTGCCCCCTTCTCTCCTCTTGCCTTTCCCTCATGGGCCCTTTCCCCTCCAAGATTTGGCCCATTAAGCCTTTTGACCTTTTAATTGATTTCTCTTTTATTTAATAATTATGAATAAATGATTAAATCAATATTTAACATTCATTCACATATTATTCAATCTCTGTGGGTATGGAACACCTTCCACCTCCACTCCGGACATCCTCCCTCCGAAACCAAACCCTTAGGTTTCTCTCTTTCTATTCTTCGGTGATTCTACCGATCGTGTAAACACTCTATAAGCATCATCAAGCCCTTAATCATGATACCCCACAGTTCAGGAACACTCCAGACATGGTCGAGACACTCCCAGACCAATGATCGACAGAGGGACCTGGATGGCCATGTGACCCCTGTACATTCCACGAAGATCTTTCGTCGTTTGAACCGGGACAGTCGCGTCTTATTCCTTTTGTCTCTCGATACTTGCATTGCCCGAGATATGATCAATGACATCACCATGTCGTGTTCAGTCTCGTTACCGAACAATGCTACTTGACTTGTTTCGACAAGTCATATCCCTGTGATCAAATCATACGTTGCGCAGCTATTGGATATAACTTCTCTGAGTGGGCCCTTGAGTATCTTTTCTGTCACACGGATGGACAAATGTCGCTCTTGACATATATTGCCTCTATTGTTCCTCCGAATACCTGAACACACCTTTATGATCACTATATTATCAAGTGACGTTTGATGCTATCTAAGCACTCTCCAAAGACAATGATTGATATAGCCAAATGGTCTAAGGAATAGTCTATGAGGTCTATTATAATCATCGTAACTTGAACTTCGTGACATGATCGGGTCATGATGTTTAGGTTGGGTATTGTTTCATCATCTCATTCTCAGAATGAGTTGACTCCATTTCCAACTGGCATAAATGCCACATGATTAAGAAACCTTGATCATATGTTGACCAATGAACCAGTGACTATAGTTTTACCGGGAACCCCTGGTTGTTTACATATCACACGTGTATTGACGTTTCATTTTAATAAAGTTATAGCATGATATAAAACTTCATAAACTTTATGAAATATGATAATAATCCTTATTACTATTTGTCTCTAGTGCATATTTCCAACAGTTTCGTATTGTCTCGGGACTGGCTGGCTGGCCCGACCTCCCACACCAGTTCAGCTGGTCTTGTCGTGGTGATGTGCCACATCGCGGGTGCGAGATCTTGGATGCCAGGATGACCACCATAAGGTGGACTACGCATGCGTTTGTTCAGTGAGAGACGTGGCGGTGGTGATGGCTCCCTCTTTGGCCATGTGGGTTGCGAGGAGCGGGTGGTGGGGTTCCTGGTGCTGGTGGCGCTTAGGCAATGGAAACTCCAAAATCATGATCAGGAGGCTAGACTCGGGGGTAGCTTGCAGTTCGAGATACCGGGAGTGGTACAAATGTTTTTCCAAGCAAAAGCTTAGTGCTTCAGCACCAGCAGTGGTGATTCCTGTGGGTGACGTAACCTTCATGAAGAAGTGGTTGTTGGCACCATATCCGCATCGACCTCTGGGTGAAAACTCTTGATCGGCTTGGTCTCGATGACAATGTTGCGTTGCGTGGAGATATGGCCCCCTCGGCCTCGCTTTGGTGTCTTCAGTGGAAAATTTGGTGCTCCATGTAATATTTTTTATTTTTTATCTGCTTTGTAAAGAGGATCCCTCATCACTTTGTATCGGTTCGGTCGTTCGTGGTTTTATTATAAAGCAGAACGAAACCATATTGCAAGAAAAATGAAGAATCACCATAAGATAAGAATGCTCTATTTTCTCCTCCCCTGCGGTTACCGATTCCTAGATATGGCCAACTGATACATTGCAAATGTATCTATAATTTTTGATGTTCCATGCTTGGTTTTATCTACTTTCTTGTGTTTTGTCCACACTTTGGAGTACTTTTCATATGATTTCTTGGACTAATCTATTAACAAATGCCACAGTGCCAGTTGCCTGTTTTCTGCTGTTTTTGGTTCCAGAAAGTCAGAAAATGAATATTCTCGGAATTGGACGGGACAAAAGCCAAAGTTATTATTTTCTCAGAAGACTCACGGAGCTAGAAGGAGAGTCGGAGAGGGGCCACAGGGTGGCCACACCACCCCATGGCGCGGGTCCCCCCGGGCCACGCCAGGGCATGGTGTGGGCCTCCTGGCCGCCCACCGACCTTGCCCTCTGGCCTATAAGAAGCCTCTCGAGGCATAAACCCAAAATAGTCAAGCCTCCAGCCACGAAAAGTTTCGCAGCGCCGCCGCCACCGAAAGGGAGATTCGAGGGACAGAAAGTCTCTGTTCCGGCACCCTGCCGGGACGGGGAAGTGCCCCCGGAGCCATCTACATCGATCTCCACCACCATCTCCATCACCATTGTTGATTCCCATGATGAGGAGGGAGTAGTTCTCTCTCGAGGCTAAAGGTTCTACCGATAGCTATGTGTTCATCTCTCTCTATGCATGATCATATTGTGATCATGAGCTTGTAATCTATAGATCTACCTTGCTACTCAAGTTCTTTAATAGATCTCTGCTCTCCCCATGTGTGTGAAAGTGACAGCGTGCTCACCATGGTGGCACTTAGGCTAGAGATTACAAATACTTGTTATGAGTTATATTTGGAGTTGGATGTCTTTATGAAATTGTGGTGTTTGTTTGACTCATCTAGTACTCAAGGTGACAGTGTGGGGTTTTCTAGATGGGAAAGACTTACTTTGAGGTGTGTTGTTATAGCCCTACCATCGATTAGAATGTCCAACCGGAGAGTAGTTAAGAGTAGTATCATAAAGAGAAGATATTTATATGAGAGAGTGTTCACTAGTGAAAGTATGATCCCTAGGCCTTGTTTCTAAGCATTGAAACACCGTTTGCTACTAGATCTGTTACATGTTTGCTTACTTCCATCTTTATTTCAGTTTGCCTTTAGTCCTTTCCATGCCATCAATCTATTTTCCAGCACAGTTACCACTTATAATTATCCATACCACTTGTATTTCACTATCTATTCGCCGAACTAGTGCACCTATACACCTCACAAGTGTACTGGGTGTGTTGGGGACACAAGAGACTTCTTGTATCTTGATTGCGGGGTTGCTTGAGAGGGGATACCTTTGACCACTTCCTCCCTGAGTTCGATAAACCTTGGGTGATCCACTTAAGGGAAAACTTGCTACTGTTCTACAAACCTCTGCACTTGGAGGCCCAACAATTGTCTACAAGAATAGAAGTGCGTAGACGTCAAGCTATTTTCCGGCGCCGTTGTCGGGGAGGTAAGGTAAAAGGTATTCACACCGGAGGATTAAAGAAGAAGAACCTCCCACGGCAAACGCCTATTTTCTGGCGCCGTTGCCGGGGAGGTAAGGTAAAAGGTACTCACATCCTCCGGTGTGAGTGCTCGAAGTTATTTCCTTTAGATTATGCAATTTTGTCTTTTTGTTTCTTGTTTTCACTAGTTAGGCTTAATGGAAAATAACAAAAAAATTAGAGAGCTTTATAGTATTTATCTTGAGTTAGGACATGAAGTGTTTGAAGAGAAAATTAAAAAACCTATGGAACTTTATTTGCATGCTAATAACAATGTTGTTAGTATGAATTCTTTGGACACCATTATTGCTAATGCTATGGAAAATTCTAAGCTTGGGGAAGCTAGTTTTTATGAAAATGATCTTTTTAGTTCCCCAGCTTTGGAAGATAGCTATTCTATTGCTTATGATGATACCAAACCTCCAATATATGATGATTACAATGATGAATATGATATTTTCAGTCCACCTACTATTGAGGAGAAAATTAATGATTACAATATGCCTCCTATATTTAATGATTATGGTGATGAGAATAATAATGATAGCTATTTTGTTGAATTTGCTACCACTATAATTAATAGGAATAACTATGCTTATGTGGAGAGTAATAATGATTATATGCATGTGGATCATGATAAGAATGTTTTATGTGATAGTTATATTGTTAATTTTATTCATATTGCTATTGAAAGTTATTATGAGAGAGGGAAACATGGTTCTATGCATCTCAATAATATTAAGTTTCCCCTCTTTATGTTGAAAGTTTTGAAGTTGCACTTGTTTCGCTTTCCTATGCTTGTTGCTTTGTCCTTTCATGACTTGTTTCTTTACAAGATTCCTATGCATAGGAAGTGGGTTAGACTTAAATATGCTTTGAATTTGCTTCTTGATGCTCTCTTTTACTTTAATTCATATTTCTTATGTGAGCATCTTCTCAAACTATCATGCCTAACTTAAAGGCGTTAAAGAAAAGTACTTATTGGGAGATAACCCAAAAGTTTTAGTTGAGTCTTGGAAGTTATTACTTCAGTAATAACCTCTCCTTATCATTTTTGTGTGGTTTTTGTGCCAAGAGTAACCTCTAATGAGAGAGAAGTAATGATTGGGAAAGTTGCTGTCCCGAAACAGATTTTTGTGCTTCACCGTAAACATTCGTGTAAAATCTCTGAACATCTTTTTGAGGCGTGAATTTTTGTGCTTCTGCCCCAGGTTATTATATAACTTTGTTAGCTCAACACTTTTTGATTTGAGCAACAGAAGGTCTTCGAAAAAATTCGTCTTTACCTGCTGGTCTGTTTTGACAGATTTCTGCCATTTTCTGCATTTGCTTCTTGTTGGTTCCATTTTTAGTTCTTTTGGGGAATTGAGCTTTTTGAGGGAAGTGCTACAGTAGCTAGTGTTCTAATGGAAGTTTATTTGGTCTTAGAACTGAACCTTAAGACTTATTTATCTTGAGTGCACTAATGTTGCTAATAAAGATTGTGTGAAGTTTTGTATGAAGGAAAAATTTCAGGTGTATGGAAGGAATGAGTAATGAGATGAAGGATGGACTAAATCTCAAGCTTGAGGATGCCACGCGTGTCACCCCAAGAATTATCCAAGAAGTACAAGCATCAAAGCTTGGGGATGCCCAAGGCATCCCCTTTTCATCAATAAAAATCCTAGGTTTCTTCCAAACGCTTCATTTTTATTGTTTCATGCACAGTTGTGTTTTTCTTGGAGTGTCTTCTTTTTCGTTTTCGTTTTGGTTTTTAGTTTGCTTTGGTTTTCTTAGTTTTTTGAATAAATTGGTTGGACCCCCTCTTTCATACATTGGTTTGCAAATAGTTTGGTTCGGATTGGAAAAGAGTAGGAAAGTTCATGCTTAAGTGGTAAAGAGAGCTTGTTTTTGACTATGGCCTATGCTTTGTCATGCCATGCTTGATATTGTTTTGGATTTATGCTTAGTATTCTTTGTTGTAGCATGACTTGTTATAAACAATTGAGATTGCTTAATGTGCCTTGGATGAATCATGCGTTGTTTTAGCATATTAAAGCATAGTATTGTGGTATTCTCCTTTGATGCTTTATTTGGGTTGACTTGGCGCATGCTCACACCATGTTATGACTATACAAAGTCACCATAGCCTTTATGATACTTTAGTTTTCAACTTGTAGTATCACTTTATGCTTTGATCAATGATGTTTTGTCGCTCTGCATGATTATGGCCATTATTGCTCTCTTAGTTTGCCGCTCCCAGTCTTTTGCTAGCCTCCACAACCAAGTATGAGTTCCACTCATGCATCCAACTCCCTAAACCAAGTTATTCCAAAGAGTCCACCATACCTACCTACTAGCTTATGCTATTCCAAGTATATTCATGTTTTTGTTTACCTTCCAAATTAAACTTGTTATGAGAAAACTAGTGATTAAAGCTCTCACGAACTTGATGGCACACTTTACTTTTCTTGCCCTTAATAAACTTGAACCATTGTGTCATCTATGTTGTATATGCTTGCACTTATTTGTTGGGAATTAGCAGAACCATGCTTTCATGGGGAACGCTTTCAACATTGCACTTGGTACTTGTACCTAGTTGGTATCATGGTCTTTTGTATATGGATGTCGTCGGCGTGAAATGAAAGGGGAGCTTCTAAGTCCATGGAGTTATGTATATGTGTTAGACAAACGCCTGGGCCGCTGGTCTAATCCATGCTGACATGGTGGAAACCTGCAGCGTAACCATAATGAGCTGTCTATGAAGCATTCTTCTTATTAAAAAAAGAGTCCTATTGAAAAAAGAGAGAAAAATAAAAAAAAGATTATGAAAAGAGGAAAGAGAGAAAAAAAAAGCACCATATTTCCATGGTAAATAAGAAGATTGCTGAGATGCTCGTTGTCTGCTTGCCTTGTCATTTTGATATTGGGATTCTTCTGTATCATCGGGCAAGGGGTACCCCGTTGGCGGTTCTCTATGATACACATGTACTTACAATGACAAGAACTTACCGGTGACTAAGCTTGAGTAGCATGAGGAGCGGCCCTCGTATTCAAGGGACATGAGATTTCTAACTTATACTTCGTCAAGCATGTACACAATAGTTTGTTCACTTTAAACTTAATCACTTCAAGATGCTTATGATAGGGGCAATGAGAGCTGAAAGCTATAAGTACCATAATTTTTGGAAGCTCTTTATGAGACTTGAATCCCTACTTCCTTTTACAAAGGCCTTTCTTCCACCATTATATTGAGTCTCCACCTTCTATCTTTATGCACCTACTTTGAGAGCGTAGTGGCCATTCTTAGTTCTATGTGCATTGTCCCAATACTAGTTGATTGATGCATAACTTGATATTGCTTGTTTTAAACTATTTGTATCTAGTCACTCTTATGAACTTTGAAGGTGTCCTATGCATTTATATTTGCTACTCTATGAGGGACAAGCTGAATGCTATTATGCTATGTTTTCTTTATGTGAAACAAACAAACGTCTTGCAAAGCACTGTTATTCATGAATCTTTTGTTTGTGCCTTTTCATGTTGCATCATAGTTTCTTTGCTTATTGCTAGAACTTTGTCTTTCATGTTATGATTGAAGTACTATGATCCCAGCTTTGAATGTTTTACAAATACTTTGATCAAGTTTATGATGGTGCATGTCACCTCAAAAATTATTCTTTATTTTTATCACTTACCTACTCGAGGACGAGTAGGAGTTAAGCTTGGGGATGTTGATACATTGCAAATGTATCTATAATTTGTGATGTTCCATGCTTGGTTTTATCTACTTTCTTGTGTTTTGTCCACACTTTGGAGTACTTTTCATATGATTTCTTGGACTAACCTATTAACAAGTGCCATAGTGCCAGTTGCCTGTTTTTTGCTGTTTTTGGTTCCAGGAAGTCAGAAAATGAATATTCTCAGAATTGGACAGGACAAAAGCCAAAGTTATTATTTTCTCGGAAGACTCACGGAGCAGAGGAGAGTGGGAGGCCATGGTGGCCACACCACCCCATGGCGCGGGTCCCCCCAGGCCGCGCCAGGGCATGGTGTGGGCCCCCTGGCCGCCCACCGACCTTGCCCTCTGGCCTATAAGAAGCCTCCCGAGGCATAAACCCAAAATAGTCAAGCCTCCAGCCACGAAAAGTTCCACAACACCGCTGCCACCGAAGGGGATATTCGGGGGACAGAAAGTCTCTGTTCCGGCACCCTGCCGGGACGGGAAAGTGCCCCCGGAGCCATCTCCATCGATCTCCACCACCATCTCCATCACCATTGCTGATTCCCATGATGAGGAGGGAGTAGTTCTCTCTTGAGGCTAAGGGTTCTACCGGTAGCTATGTGTTCATCTCTCTCTCTATGCATGATCATATTGTGATCATGAGCTTGTAATCTATAGATCTACCTTGCTACTCAAGTGCTTTAATAGATCTCTGCTCACCCCATGTGTGTGAAAGTGACAGCGTGCTCACCATGGTGGCACTTACGCTAGAGATTACAAATCCTTGTTATGAGTTATATTTGGAGTTGGATGTCTTTATGAAATTGTGGTGTTTGTTGGACTCATCTAGTACTCAAGGTGACAGTGTGGGGTTTTCTAGATGGGAAAGACTTACTTTGAGGTGTGTTGTTATAGCCCTACCATCGATTAGAGTCTCCAACCGGAGAGTAGTCTAGAGTAGTATCATAAAGAGAAGATATTTATATGAGAGAGTGTTCACTAATGAAAGTATGATCCCTAGGCCTTGTTTCTAAGCATTGAAACACCGTTTGCTACTAGATCTGTCACATGTTTGCTTGCTTCCATCTTTATTTCAGTTTGCCTTTAGTCTTTTCCACGCCATCAATCTAGTTTCCATCACCGTTACCACTTGTATTTCACTATCTCTTTGCCGAACTAGTGCACCTATACACCTCACAAGTGTATTGGGTGTGTTGGGGACACAAGAGACTTCTTGTATCTTGATTGCAGGGTTGCTTGAGAGGGGATACCTTTGACCACTTCCTCCCTGAGTTCGATAAACCTTGGGTGATCCACTTAAGGGAAAACTTGCTGCTGTTCTACAAACCTCTACACTTGGAGGCCCAACAATTGTCTACAAGAATAGAAGTGCATAGACATCACCAACTTATGTCGGCGATGCTAGTGCCATTAGCTAGGCCTTAATGATACTAAAACCTGGTCCTACTCTAAGATTTCTTTCCAACAAAGGGAATATATTAATATCGTGGAGAAACCAATTACACCTAGTCTCTGCAACAACAAAATGTACTGGATATTAAGGATGCACAAAACCCTACAACACAAAAAATATCACAGTACAGTGATCAAAACCTTGTAGCTACAACACAAATCACTGCCAAGACAGCACCCGGAGTCCAAATTCACTAAAAGTGATGCCTCCAAGAAGAAAATAGTGCACAAGCACCATCACCGCCAGATTAAAGATCTTAGATTTTCACCCTAGAGAAAGTTCGTGCTCTCAAAACACTAGCCCCAACAAGGCAATTATCAGACACAACCAATTAAGGTTAGACCTTGGATTTTCACCCTGGAAGATAAGACTTTGTACTCCTAATGTTCTGCCGCCCCCGCTTGGCGATGCCGCTGCTACAAGTCAAGAAACACCAAGTGAAAGGATAGATATGTCGCCTACAGGGGGATGAATTGGCAATTTAAAAACAGTTACCATTTTTGCTTGAAAGAATGTGGAATTCAACTAACGTTTATTTTACAAGCATAAAACTTAGATAAGTTAGGCTCAACTAAGCGCACCAATAACAATGTAAACTAAAAAAGATAACACAAGATATATATGTCACAAGTTATAAGCAAGATATAAGTACTTCAACCTCAATGGCTATCACATGGAAAGTAAACTCGGGTATAGAGATAACTGAGGCACGCAGAGACGAAGATGTATTCTCATGTTCACTTACAAGTAAGGTACATCATGTTTGAAAGGTGGATGTCGCCTAGAGGGGGTGAATAGGCTAAATAATTACGATTTAGACTCTAATAAATACAGAATAAAACTAACATTTAATTTATAAAAGCACAAAACCTAAAACCACTAGGTTCACTAAGTGAACGAACAACCTATGCTAAGCAAGACAAGCAACAAGGTGATAACAAGATAAAATAATTCAAGCACGAAGGCTATCACAATGTAAATTGCATAATTAAAGGGCTCGGTTGAGAGATAACCGATGGATACGGAGACAATGATTTTTATCCCGAAGTTCACTTCCAAAGAACTATGTCTCCGTTGGAGAGGTACGATGGTGCAATGCTCTCCGGACGCCACAAATGGATCACCTTGAGGTGTGGTGGCTCGATGCTCACCCAACGCTACACATGGCCTCACCCAAGATGCGAAGGCATGCAACTCACCGACGCCACAACAGGCTCACCCTATTCTCATGTGAGCTAACCATAAAGGCTTACTCACGATCCACTATGGGACACTTGAGGGCGGTCACTGATGACTTCAAGTACACAGATCGTTTGTAGCTAGTTTCGAAATAAAGATATCGATCCCACAGGGAGCAGGAGTCTGAAGTCTAATAACTCTTGAAATAAATATTACGATAGAAATGCTAGATAAAGTTCTAAGTGACAAGATAAAATGTGAGTATTGTGTAAAAAGGTGTTTGGGGGTTTTAGGTATAAGAGCAATAATAAAGTAAAGTAAAACAACTGAATACAGAAAGTAAGTATCGTGTATGTAAGAGAGATTGGAACTGCAATAGGGGAAAAACATTCTCAGGGAGTTGCGGATACACCACTAGTATTATAAGGATCTAAGATAAAGATTCATCATGAACATTCTCAACTATGTATGTGTGGGAGGAACTCCGTATTTAGACAATTAGGCAGCAACCGCTGCTCACATCATCCTCATAACCACAACAGTCAGCAATCGACATCAATCGAGTTACTGCGCTATTAAGGGACGTAATCTCGTAGGACGTATCCCATGGCATGGATAGTATTCCGTGAGTTTCCTTGGTTTCCCAAGTTGATACGTAAGGGGTGCCAACAACTTTATAGTCACTGTAAGTGCTAGCACGCCTCTGTCTACCAACAAGTAGTTTCCTCCATCAAGTCCCCACGAGAGGCAAATATTGAGAGGTCGACTTCTCTCAACATCAAGATGTAGAAAATCTAACACATGGTCACAACGATGAATATCATAATAGACTTTATCTTATTTCAATCTCATACTAGGGTTTATCCATCTCCCCAAGAACTAATGATCTACTCAGACATGGAGGCAATCAACATCATGGAAATGATAATGGAAACAATCATAAATGAATAGTACTTGTATAAATCCATAACGAGTACGGGAATTACAACAATATATAGACAAGATGTAGATGGGATGGATGGAGATGGTGGTGATGTAGCGGTGGATGATGAAGATCGATGCCTTAGCCTCCCGGATCTGCACAGGGCGAAGATGGATCTCTTGCAGATGAGTTCCCCCTCCAGATGCCTTCTGGAGGTGAGGTTTTTGTGATTCCTGGGTGTTTTGTATGTCGTCTCCTTGAACCGATTGCACGGGGTGTAACTATTTGACGAGGCGGAGGCGGCGCTAACTATACGGTCGGAGCTATACGACCGGAAAATGTGATCTGGTCGTATAGTTGGTCGTTGAACCTTCTGCCTCCCTTGTTCACTTCTGGTATTATTAATATTTCCCAAATAAGCGACTTACGTTGTTTTTGACTCCTTTTCTCCACAATACAACTGCTCCAAGAATTGTATCCAATGGATCCATTATCTGTCCTGATCCTGGTGAAAACAAACATAAAATGTGCATGTGAGCGCCGTAAAATACCAACATCCTACATCTACAATGCAAAATAATAATGTAAAACATGATGCAAATATGCACTCATCAACTTCCCCAAGCTTAGACTCTTTCTCGTCCCGAGCAAGTTTTAGCTTAATGGATGTGATCCTCATATTCATAAAGCTGAGTCGATAAAATAAAAGAGGCGGTTGCAACATGTGTTTACAATGTACGATACATAGGAATAAGTTCATGAATAGTACCTTACTCGAACCATCTGAATAGTATTAGTAGGCTTCCACACCTTAGTGATCAATAGTTCATAAAATATGAATCTCAACATAATGTAAAAGTATTCGGTTCAACCGAATGAGTTAACGAGGTAGTCCCAAGTTTTTTAGGATCAACGTATTCACTTGGGATTCAAAATCTCAAAAGTGTCTCTTCGTCATACTACAATACAGTGGTATATGCCTACTTGCTCTTTGCACACTCGCTCCTTTTCTTCTTTCTTTTCTTTTTCTTTTGCATATATGCTCACACTTTAGTTTTAAGTGTTGTGCAAAGGAGCTAGCCATATATTCCACTTCATGTAGGAATTCAAAGTTTAACGATCTCAATTATCAAATTCCAACTGTATATGAAGCATTCTTATGGCTTAGAGATTCTACCTCGACTTGTTCTCACTCTATTTTGATAGCACTTTCATTTTCCTTTGTTCAAGGTTTCTTTTTCAACTTAGTTGTATAGATAATTTCTAATGATGCAAACTTTATTGCTAGTTTGAACTAATGCAAAAATAATAATAAAAACTTATAGGATAGATTACAAGGTCTTAAAAATCTCCCAAGCTTGGAATCAAGCCAGGCAAGATCAAATAATCCCTTGCGATTATTTGATACCGTAGTTGTCGTAGATCATTGTGGTGACATGGTATGTAACACCGCAATGCGTAGCTTCTTGTTGGTCTCCTCCTGAGCAGTTATGCGGCTGTAGCACCTTCGCAAATCATACTGCAGAGTGTCCACTCTATCTGCGAGCTTGGTCACCAATGGAAGGAGGTCTTCCTTATTTTCCATCTCATCGAGACGGTGACAGACTTCAACATGATGGAGTAGCTCCTGCTTCTGATATATCACCAATACCCGCACGCGATCCTTGGTCCTAGGGATAGCTTCTTCTTCCTCATCCATAATTGATGGATCGGGGAAGTGGAAACCATACCACCACTCTTCTTGAGGCTTAACCTTGATACGAGCACCAATGGTTGGCTTCGAGAGTGGTACCTCCGCTCCCTTGCTAGCACCTGCACCAATATTAGATAATTCCTTACGCTTGTGCAACCTTGGATCTGTGCTGATGAACTTGACCATCTCCACACGCCCTTTTCCATGTGTCTTGCGATCTTCTCTCTTGTTGAGCTTTCTTCATCGCCACCCAATTGATCTCTGGTGGATCATAGACGTCACGGCGGATGTAGATGTTAACCACGTCATCATCGGAATCATTGTTGAAGTAGCTTGGCTCGACGTACTCCTTGTACTTCGGGCTAAACCTCTCCACATCCTCGTCATCGTCCTCCATGGACGGGCTGCTAGAACGGTCCCTGGAAGGAGCAATGAGCCCCATGGGTTTTCCACGGCCTGGGACAGGGTAGCGCATTGCTAAATTGGTTCCTGTATATTATGATTAGAGAGAGAGACAATGGCAGTATATAAGGGGGGTCAGAGGTCGGTAAAACTCGCGAGAAACACCAAGTTGTCGCCCAAGAAAAGAATCTAAACAAAACAGGGAAAGAAATCACGGATTTGGAAGTTTCCTACCGCGTAACAACCAACTATACAGGCGCGGCTCATATAGCTCCGTCCGTATAGTTGGTTCAGGGTAGATATTTCCAAATATCTCGAGTCCAGGTCGATTAAATCACGACTTGGAACCCACAATAACGTTTTTTATATGAATAAGCAAAAAGACAAACGAAAAGTGTCTGAGAGTTTAACGACAACTATACGGCCGGAATTTTGGCTCCGGTCATATAGTTGCGACCGTATAGATATAGACACCAAAAAGAAAAACCATCTGAGAGTTTAACGACCAACTATATAGCCAGAATTTTGTCTCCGGTCGTATAGTTGCGACCATATAGGCTCAGATAGCGAAAACAATTTCGCAAAGATGTTACAGAGAGTTTAACGACCAACTATATGGCAGGAGCTCCCTCTTCGGTCATATAGCTCCGCCCGTATAGTTGGTAAAACCCCTCTAAAACTTCAGAAAAACACAAGGAATTCAAAGGCAGAATTTTCAAAAGTAAAAATTGTGAAAATAAATCACTTATTTGGGTAAGAACACTTACCTTGCACTTACCATTGTTTATTCGGGGATAAAAAGTTCCTCCCACAACAAATACTTCTTCTCTCTTGGAGGAATTGACCTTAATTCATTGAATAATTCTCGTAAACGAAAATCACCATGACTAAAGTTCCTCTCAATAGGATTGGCGTCTTGCTGGGCAATTATGGACACTTCATCCAACATCTTTATTTCTCGCCTCTGTATAATCTACAACTCAAATTCTTGACGTGAAAGAACCCAACGGATTAGTCTTGGCTTATGTTCTTTCCTCTCAAGGAGTTCTTTTAAGCCATCATGATCCGTATGAACTCTTACCTTTGCATCAACTATGTAAGAACGAAATTTATCATAAGAGAAAAATACAACAAACAGTTCCTTTTCTTCCTTTGGGTAATTCTTCTGAGCACCATTTAGAGTTCTACTAGCATGATGTATAATATTAAATCTATGACCAATGTGTTGTCCTAGAGTTACTCCTACAACATCAGCACTAGCTTCACATATTAGTCAAAGGTTGTATCCTAGATAGGTGGTTTAATAATAGGAGCACGAGATAAAGCATTTTTTGAGTCTATCAAAGGCTTCAAGAAACTTCTCATCAAAATTAAATCTTATTCCTTTTTGCAGGAGGTTAGTCAAAGGTTTAGATATTCCAGAGAAATTTCTAATGAACCTTCTATAAAAACTCACATGGCCAAGAAAACTTCTTATACCTTTAATATCCCTATGTTGTGGCATTATCTCTATTGCCTCAACCTTAGCTCTATCAACTTCAATTCCCTTACCTGATACCTTGTGTCCAAGGACTATACCTTCTTTGACCATAAAATGGCATTTCTCCCAGTTTAGAACAAGATTAGTTTCTTCACAACGCTGCAAAACTCTTTTGAGATTATCCAAGCAACTAGTAAACGAAGTTCCATAGACAAAAAAATCATCCATAAATACTTCCATTATAAGTTCTATAAAATTCGCAAAAATAGCAGTCATACATCATTGAAAATTAGCTGGAGCAAGGACTAATGAAAGTTGCTTTAAGTTGGTCATCACGATGAACAGCTATTTGAGAAAAAACAGAGTATCCGTCCAACTAACAAAAATGAGTATGGTTTGCTAACCTCTCTAAGGTTTGATCTATGAATGATAAAGTATAGTGATCTTTCCTAGTTTCTTTATTTAATTTTCTGAAGTCTATGCACATCCTATGCCCAACAACAGTTCTAGTAGGTATCAATACATTGTTTTTGTTAGGAACAACAGTAAAAGCGCCCTTCTTAGGGACGCAATGAATAGGACTTACCCATTCACTTTCTTTAACATGATAGATTATACCTTCGTCCAATAGGCGTACAATTTCTTTTCTTACCACTTCTTTCATTTCTGGCTTCAATCTTCTATTAAATTCCACAACTGGTTTAGCACCTTCTTCCATGAATATTCGATGGACGACTATCATTGGACTAATGCCCTTCAAGCCATCCATTGAGTACCCAAAGGCCTTGCGATGCTCCTTAAGTATCTCCATAAGTTCTTCTTCTTCTTTTCCTGAAAGTTTAGCATTGATAATAACAGGAAATTTATTTGTATCATCTAGAAACCTGTATTTGAGATTATCTGGTAGAGTCTTCAACTCTAGGGGTGGTAGTTCTTTGTCTCCTCTCTTTTCTGGCTCTTCAAAAGCCTCATCAGTTGGGGTCCCATTATGGGAAGTGAATCGAATTCATCTTCTAGTTCTTCCAAGGACTTGTCCTCCATAACTATTTCTTCATAATTTAGATCTTCATTTATTTCTTATTCTCGATTACCAAAGAAAAGATCTGCCATTTCTTCAATAGTTCTCTCTTTTTCTTCTTGTATTTGTGGAGGCCTATCTTTAAATTTGGAAAAATGGAATTTATTTTCCGTTCCCCCAAGCTTAAGAGTCACAATCTCCTTCTTGAAACTAACATAGGCACCTATATCACCCAAAAAGTTCCTTCCAAATATAATTGGGCAAAGAGTGTCAATTGGCATATCAAAAACTACAAAATCGATAGGAAAGTTTTTGTTGCCAATTGTGAGAGTTGCATCTTTAACTACTCCCATTGGAATTCTAAGGTTTTTATTGGCTAACATAATTGTGATATCAGTATTTTCAGTTGTAGCCAGTTCTATTTCTTATTTTATTTCGAAGTAGAAATCATAAGATATTACATTAACTTCGGTGCCAAGATCACATAAACTATAATGCAAGGTATCTTTAAATATGCAGGGAAGGATAGGCTTACCCACATATTTTACCTTTGTTTTGCCTTCAACTAATATGGAAGTCTCTTCATCAAGTTCAACTATGTTATAATGTGCATACATAGCCATAATTGCTTCCTTGGTTAACTTTACATCTTTGGTTTCTTCCAGATGTTCCACAACTTCTGGTATATTTTCCTCCTCCTTCTTCTCTTGTACTGCTTTGACCTGTTCATACTCAAGAATATGCTTTTGTGCAGTGTTAGGGAAAGGCAACTCATGCATTGGTTCTAGGGAGGCTAGTGTTGCTTTATCTTCCCTTTTCTTTTCAAGTTCGGGTGGTGGATCATACTTGACTAGACCCTCCTTTGGATCTTTTATATGTTCAGTAAAAGCTTTAACAACTTGCAACACAAGATCTGAATCTAAATAAAGTTCTTTAGATAATTCTTGAACATGGCCTTTTTTAAGGTAGTCATGAATACAATCATGCTCTATTTCTACGCCTCCTTCACTTCCTAGACCAAAATTCTATGAAACTCTATGATCACGAATTCTATTAAGTAAAGCCCAAGCTTTAGGTATAGGAGGATTCATAAAGGCTCCTTCCATGAAAGACTCTAGTTCAATTTTGTTAGGTCCAATTAAACCGCCATAAAAGATATGTAGTAAATACCATTTAGGCAAATCATGATGAGGACATAGACATAGTAAATCTTGAAATCTAATATAAGCTCTTACTAGTCCTTCATTAGAACGATTCTTCCAAGTCATTATAAGATGCCCGATTCCAAAAGATTTTGATAACGGATAATATTTTGCTAGAAATTCACAGGCTAGATTATCCCAAGTGGTAGTGGCTTCAGGTGGTAGAGATCTATACCATGAAAGAGCTATACTTATCAAAGTCTGACTAAAAAGTTTAACCCTTACCTCATCAGTGGTATATCCCATCAATAGAAAAGTGCCACATATATCTTTGAAACATGCAATATGCTCATATGGATCAGCATCTTCCTCATCTCCAGTAAATCGCTTCTTATGTAGAATACTAAGTAGTAGAGGATTTATTTCAAACCCCCTTGTCTTCTCATTGGAGTTGTCTCTTTTACAAATATCATAGGGCTTCCCAAAGTGGTTAACTAGGTTAGCACTAGTCATATGCTCAAACTCCATCATGTTGGTGGAAACCTATAACTCAAAACAAAATTTAGCAAGACAAAAATAAATAAGCAAAAACTAAAAGACCTACAGTGCTTAGCTCCCCGGTAACGGTGCCAGAAAATAGCTTGATGACTGCAAGTGCACATATCATTTGTAGCTAGTTTAGAAATAAAGATATTGATCCCACAGGGAGCAGGAGTCTAAAGTCTAATAACTCTTGATATAAATATTATGATAGAAATGCTAGATAAAGTTCTAAGTGACAAGATAAAATGCGAGTATTGTGTAAAAATGTGTTTTTGGGTTTTAGGTATAAGAGCAATAATAAAGTAAAGTAAAACAACTGAATATAGAAAGTAAGTATCTCGTATGTAAGAGAGATTGGAACTGCAATAGGGGAAAGCGTTCTCAGGGAGTTGCGGATACACCACTAGTATTATAAGGATCTAAGATAAAGATTATCATCATGAACATTTTCAAGTATGTATGTGTGGGAGGAACTCCGTATTTGGACAATTAGGCAGCAACCGCTGCTCACATCATCCTCATAACCAAAACAGTCAGCAATTGACATCAATTGAGTTACTGCGAAATTAAGGGACATAATCCCGTAGGACGTATCCTATGGCATGGATAGTGTTCCGTGAGTTTCCTCGGTTTCCCAAGTTGATACATAAGGGTGCCAACAACTTTATAGTCACTGTAAGTGCTAGCACGCCTCCGTCTACCAACAAGTAGTTTCCTCCATCAAGTCCCCACGAGAGGCAAATATTGAGAGGTCGACTTCTCTCAACATCAAGATGTAGAAAATCTAACACATGGTCACACCGATGAATATCATAATAGTCTTTATCTTATTTCAATCTCATACTAGGGTTTCACCATCTCCCCAAGAACTAATGATCTACTCAGACATGGAGGTAATCAACATCATGGCAATGATAATGGAAACAATCATAGATGAATAGTACTTGTATAAATCCACAACGAGTACGGGAATTACAACAAGATCTAGACAAGATGTAGATGGGATGGATGGAGATGGTGGTGATGTAGCGGTGGATGATGAAGATCGATTCCTTAGCCTCCCGGATCTACACAGGGCGAATATGGATCCCCGATGGATGAGTTCCCCCTCCAGATGCCTTCCGGAGGTGAGGTTTCTATGATTTCTGGGTGTTCTGCATGTCGTTGGGTTCTTGGAACCCTAAACGGTTGTGTGGTAGTGGTGTGATGGACTCTCCTAATCTCCGAGGAGAACTCAAACCTATGCAACAAATGCAAGAGGCAAGTCCTTCACTCTCAAATTCCACCAAAGCTACAAAATCTATTGGGGAAATAAGAGAGGAAGAACATAAGAGGAGAACCCAAAACTCACCAAGATCTATGCGGTGACCCAGCATACCACTGCATGATGTAGTACACTATAGTTGTTGACATAACACCAATGAAACACCGTTCACTAGTATTACATCCCTCAGAGTGGTACAACAGAAACACACCAGGTCCAAGACATGACTATAGATTACAACTCGACTCTTTACAAAAGATCCAGAGAACACTGTAGGTTAAAGAGAGAGAAAGAAACTTCTTACAAAGAAGAACTAGAAATAGTAATTGAGAATTATCCAGTAACTAAGACTAGTATCTAAACTATTTGGCTTGCCATTGCTGCTATTGCAATGCTCTACAGAAGTAGGTTTTATGGCTAGAGAATCTATTCCTATATACTCAAGAACTTTGTCTTCACTTCAGTTGATGTATATGTTGACTTCATTGACTCTGTTGAAGAACTTGAGCTGCCGATGATGGTTTCTTCAGCAGAAATTGATGTCGGCGTCGTCTTCAACGGCTTAGAATCTAGCAAGGGTTAAGAAGGTATGGTTGAGTACGAGCGTACTCAGCAAGTTCACTAAAAAGGAGTGTATGATGCACTATCTCGGCAGCCATAGACCATAGGTCATAGGCAATGCAGGTTTTCATAAACATTTCTTCAAAGGTTGCTTTTATTCTAAAAACTATGTCCGACGACCTTCACAGGTTGACCAGAACCTTCATGGGGTTCCTTTCCTACCGCGTTCATAGCTCCTTCCCGGAACAGGGAGTAACATGTCACAATTCTTACACTCTGTAGAGGTGCGTCACTTTTCCCACAAGAGACCTTAAGCTTTGTTGCACAGCCGGGAGTATGTCCCCGTTCAAACTTCCATGGTTTGAGGCCCAACCTAAGAACCAAGCCAATCGCTTCCCTCTCCATGACCCCGCATGAAGACACGATCCCCCGAGACAACTACCATGGTTACTCTTTGGGTAGCCTCTCGGAGAGTATGTAAGCAGCTCTGTCTGGCTGTCACCATCAGCTATGGTGAACTCCGACCCAGACAGCTATGCACAGATAATCTAGACACCTAGCTCGCGGGGAACTAAGGGGTCCCACCCATGTGCTGGATTCTCTGGAACTCCAGGAGAAATCAACAGCCTCACGATAAGGTCATCCTGCCATGCGAAAGGAAGAAGATACAGCTGGCTCCTCCGTCCCATTCCAAATCTCATGGTTGACGCATAATATACGGCGCTAGAATCACTGGCGACATTGGTTGTTAAGTCCTAGATATTATGTTCCTTTACCACTGGAACTATATCAATAGATTATTACCACTTGGTAAATAATCCATAATCATATTATTATGAAAATAGTATTTTCTATCTTTTTGAAATGCAGGTGATGACAACATTTGAGTTACAAGCATTTGATAGAAAATAGTCAAAGGACATGAGCAAGTTGTGAACTTGCCTTTTGTGATTGCAAGATTATGCACTCACGATCTTCGAGACAATAGAAGATCCAAAATCTAGAAATAGCATCATTGGTCCGGTAATGACTAATATTTAAAGAAGCCAGATGCAATTATGCATAACTAATGTAATGCAATTTGATAAATGTGGATTCCTAGAATACTCATATCTGATCTAGGGTTCGAAAACTGGGGTTGGTTTCTTTAGAATGTGTTTCACTTTTATACCAGCTTCACACTTGTGCTTCTTATTAAGGCTTGTGAGAGTGTGTGAAACAATATGTAAACACAACAAGTAGCATATAGTACTAAAGCACTCAATTGGGTCATGGTATCTTAAATATTTCTTAAGTAAGATTAAGAATCAATTAGAGCTTTTAAAGAAGTGTTTAAAGATCACTTTTAATGTTTCTTAAAAGAATAACCTTTGAGGAAAATATTACTTTACAAAGTAAAAAGTATTTAAACTTAAGGCTAACACTTTAAGGTTCTCTTATTAGCTAAGATTATTAAAGAGGAAAACATTACTACATTAAACAATCATAGCATAAGTGGTGGAGATTTACATATTTTGAACAAGGCACCACATTGTAGATGGTTGACTTCTTAACATTCCACAAAGTTAGAGTTCAAGTATTATTACTTGAATGAGGTGGTGTTGTATTAAAGTTATAAGTGAGTAGAATTACTTTCTTATTAATGCTTATATTTTATAAGCATATATAGGGTATTGCTAACATTACATAAAAACTTAGTTTAATTCTTTAGGTGGATTCCTAAACTGGTAAAAGAATTAGTACTCAAATCTTGATGATTTTATAAGTGATAAAATATTTTGGAGAGCAAAACTTACTTAATTTTAAATGGTAGTTTTAGTGAGTACAAGTTGAATTGGTTAGACCTATCTTAACTTTATTTAAACATAACTTGCACTTGTTATTACACTTTTATACTTTAAACAAATAATGGTAAAGGCAATAGTAAAGATTTATATATTTTTGGATGAATTAAAATAAAAGAGTTTAAAAAGGGTTTATTAGACCTTTACCTCAATTGGGAAAGAGGATATTTTTAACATGTAGAATTCATTTTTGAGATCATTTTGGTATATTATATGTATTTTTGTGATTTTTAAATATTAAACTATGATTTTTATAAGTTTTATCACTTTATAAATACTTAATAAACAATAAACATTAGTTAAGTGATATAATATTTTAAGTTTATAGTTTTAAAATTTAGTTCTAATTTTTCCAAGAATTTTAGTATATTATTTATATTTTTCTTATTTACCAATATTAAAATATGAATTTTCAAAGTATTATTACTTATAAAATCTTTATTAAACAATAATTATTTAAATATTTAAAACAATAATGTTTTTTAATAAATTTAAATTGTAGATTTTATTTTTCTGAGCATTTTGATATATTACATACATTTTTCTGAATTATAAAACAAAAGATATGGAATTTCTAAGATTTATTCATTTTCTGAAATTCCTGAAAAATATCTATATTTGGATTTATAATGTTTTACTTATTTATTGAATAGGTAATAATTTTTATACCAGCATTAACCCTAGACACAGTCATAGACATGTGGGCCTGTGGCCACATCATCTGCCACGCGGGATAAAGACCTTTTATACCCAATTTAGTCTACCACAGAGCCACTGACTAGTGGGCCATTCGCCACGTCGGTGTCCACTCAGCAAAAAGGAATTTTATTCATTGCTAAAATTATTACTGTAAAAGAATAAAGGGAAAAACTATATATGACGTCACCATGACGTCAGGTTGACGTCAGCAATGGGGATTCCCTCCCAGTCGAGGACGGAATCGGTGATGTGTTGTTCGCAAGGCCAAATGGAGGTGTGCTCTCGACAGAGGGGATCGAGAGGAACCTAAAGGTGGTGTCACCGCTCGTTTTTGGTCATTGGAGCCTCTCCGGTGAGCATCTTTTGCGGCGGTCGATGGTGGCGCGCGTCGCGGACGAAGTACAGCGAGAGAGACAAAGATCTGAGGGAACTACAAGATGCGCTTGCTCACCTGGAGCGCGTAGAGGAGGTCAAAGAGGCCAGGGGAGGTCGGAATTGACGACACGGTCTCAGTGGCCCTTGGTTGGAGTTCGAGAAGAAGCGGCCATGGGCATCGATTGGAAGCTCCCCTACATGATTACTTTGGCTAGGAGGCTCAAGAAGGCGAGGCGGAGACGCATGCATACTCAACGGAGCACGGGAAGACCCAGAGCGGCGGTGCTACACGGCGGCTTCGAGCTAGGGTTTCTGGCCAGAGGAGAGGAATGGGGAATAGATAGAGGGGAAATGGGGATGAGGACGGGCACAGGCTCTGTGGTGGCGTTCTTATCCCCCGGAAGACGGCGTTGATCATCGCGGCAGTCGATTTCTGCTGACGCCGGCGAACGGCATCGGGCACCACCACGCATGTGTCTATGTGCATGAGGATAACGACAACGGCAATTTTTTCAGAAAACACCCTACAATTTCTAGGAATTAATCCGCAGTCCAACTTTTGTCCCACCAGTCAGTGAGAGAGAGAAGGTGAGATGGGCTGCTGTTGGGCTTCTCCTGGGTCGCAGCTGAGTGTGCGGTTTATGTTGCCTGCTGCTCGCGAGCGTGGAATAGGACTGGGCTGTGGCCTAGTTCTATTTTTTATTTTCTGATTAGTTTTCTCTTTCTATTTTCGGTGTAACTATTTAATTAAAATTTCCTCAATGATTTAAATACTTAAATTTAGTGATTCAACAAGGGTACTACTTGGTTAATGTAACTAGTTAGTTTGATTATATAAAGGATTACTTTTTAGTATTTTTTTACTATTCATGATTATATAAAGGATTACTTTTATTAGACACTAATAATAGGAATTAGGGTTTTAGAGATTATATCTTATATAAAGACCTTATAAAATGATCTTTACACTCACTTAATCAATGTAATGGTAATGGTTTAATATGGATGTTTATGTGTATAGAATCTTATCAATACTTAACCTCCTATTCAATTTTAGAGAAATGCTCAGGTTATTCAAATGCAGATATATGGGTTTTGAGAGGATTTAATACTCATATTCAATTATTGATATGTATGAATATGAAGGCTAAGACATATTGCCATCATGTTTTGTAAACCTAAATAACATCTCAACTTAAAGTGAGTTATTGGAATTGCTTTCAGAATGTGATCTTAATAATCCTATGAGATTAGGTCTCTATTAGGGTTTAAGACAATTAGATGGACAAGGATTCCATCAATACACTCTCAACTGGTATTCTACTTATCTCTTAGACATTTCATTTGGCTAAGAGATACTATCCATTGGTTCCCTAAAAATAGGAATTGGTTTAACTACCTTCCTTATTCTAGGGTTTTAAACAAAGAGGTATACATGGTTCTGTCATGGTTTGATATGATCTTGGTTAAGGCTCCTAAAGAATCCTTACCTTAATACCTCACTAAGATTATCTTGAGATAAGGAATTCCTTTCCTAAATATATTCTATCAATCTCTCTTATCTTATTCACAAAGATTACATCTGTCTAAATTAACTAGTCATCTGGCTCCACCATATCCATTATCATATGATGACATGGTCATGCCACTTCAACATTACTCCATTCTTACTCCTAGTATATAACTCCTCTTATTAACTACCATTGATGCACGTATCAATGTAGCTACTCCTAACTCCATCTATTAACTTCCTCAACTCCATCTTGCAACTTCTTCCAAGCTTTGCCAAATTATAGTTATCTCTATACATCACAAGTGCTAACAATCCTCCAGAATAGGTATGGTACTACTCTCCACAATACAAGTTTGTTCTTGTATTACCTTGGTTAAACTATTATACTTCCAACTACTCCTACAACTTATGTTATATACTTCATTATACTCTAGCTTGACTTCTCATAATCAAGCTAGATGATTCATCTTACTAGGACTTTACCTAATTTTGTATACTCACAACTCTTCTTCAACACCTAGTCATCTATTCTCAAGTGACTTGAGAATAATGACCACCATTTGATCAAACAAAGCTTAGGCTTCTAATTGTCTTATCCAGATCTATACTCATCTAAGTAGTAACTTGTACTAGTCTTTCTATAAGGCTTATATTGCTAAGGAAACTTACTTGAAGTTTATACCTAGTTGGCTTAACAAGATTATTATTGGATATTCTACTACTACTAGCTTCCTTATAGCTTCATGATCACTAGTTACTTCTTGGGTTTAGGTATTGCTTCTAGTTAACTCATGAGTGAGTTAACTCCTCCAACATCCAATGGTTTGATCTCCACTAAGGATCACATTCCATTGATGATGGTACACTCAACCATATCTAGTTCCTCCTTCTTATAAAGTTTACTTAAGGTATTTAGAAGGTTAATATAATAGGTCAATAAGTTCTAGGTCAGGAATTGATCACACACATTAATGATCAATAGACACTAGGACTTGGTTAAATAGGATTGTCAGTTATTAACATGACACTACGGGTATGTGATGAATGGTCTTGGTTTAACTTCCCTTTCTACTCTATTTGTAATAAGAGTTAATGTTTAAGAACTACCATGGTACCCATGGTATAAACAACTATAGTACACAAGTGTCTCTAGATTTAGTTATCGAGTTTCTTTACTTAAGTTATAAACTTAACTTAGTATTCAGGGTTTGTTGTAGATAATACCTTGGTATCATCTTTGGAATATTAAGTATTCATCCTTGAGTTGTTGTTTGGAATACCATGTAATGATCTCTAGAAGATCAAGTACTCCTATTAAGTAATGTGTTCTGACTTTGTTTTATTTCATTTGATCTACCCTTAGATCAAATTATATTACCCAAAGATAAGGTTTTAGCAAAGGTCATATTGAAACCTATTCCAATCAACTTGATGATCTACTTCAGTTCCACCAAGTTAAGAGAAGTGATGTATACGCACTTCTATTCTTGTAGACAGTTGTTGGGCCTCCAAGTGCAGAGGTTTGTAGAACAGCAGCAAGTTTTCCCTTAAGTGGATCACCCAAGGTTTATCGAACTCAGGGAGGAAGTGGTCAAAGGTATCCCCTCTCAAGCAACCCTGCAATCAAGATACAAGAAGTCTCTTGTGTCCCCAACACACCCAATACACTTGTCAGGTGTATAGGTGCACTAGTTCGGCGAAGAGATAGTAAAATACAAGTGGTATGGATAATTATAAGCGGTAACGGTGATAGAAAATAACTTGATGACGTGGAAAAGACTAAAGGCAAGCTGAAATAAAGATAGTAGCAAGCAAACATGTAACAAATCTAATAGCATACGGTGTTTCAGTGCTGAGAAACAAGGCCTAGGGATCATACTTTCACTAGTGAACACTCTCATATAAATATCCTATCTTTATGATACTACTCTTAACTACTCTCCGATTGGACACTCTAATCGTAGGTAGGGCTATAACAGCACACCTCAAAGTAAGCCTTTCCCATCTAGAAAACCCCACACTGTCACCTTGAGTACTAGATGAGTCCAACAAACACCACAATTTCATAGAGACATCCAACTCCAAATATAACTCATAACACGTATTTGTAATCTCTAGCCTAAGTGCCACCATGGTGTGCACGCTGTCACTTTCACACACATGGGGAGAGCAGAGATCTATTAAAGCACTTGAGTAGCAAGGTAGATCTATAGATTACAAGCTCATGATCACAATAAGACCATGCATATAGAGAGAGATGAACACATAGCTACCGGTAGAACCCTTAGCCTCGAGAGAGAACTACTCCCTCATCATCATGGGAATCAGCAATGGTGATGGAGATGGTGGTGGAGATCGATGGAGATGGCTCCGAGAGCACTTCCCTGTCGTGAGTGCGGAATAGAGACTTTCTATCCCAGATCTCCCCTTGGTGGCGTGGAAGAGACTTTTCCTGGATTTCTGATTGACTTCTAGGGTTTATGCCTCGAGAGGCTTCTTATAGGCCAGAGGGCAAGGTCGGTGGGCGGCCAGGGGGCCCACACCATGCCCTGGCGAGGCTTGGGGGGACTCGCGCCATGGGGTGGTGTGGCCACCATGTGGCCCCTCTCCGACTCTCCTTCTGGCTCCGTGAGTCTTCCGAGAAAATATCAACTTTGGCTTTTGTCCAGTCCAATTCGGAGAATATTGATTTTCTGACTTTCCTGGAACCAAAAACAGCAGAAAACAGGCAACTGGCACTGTGGCACTTTTTAATAGGTTAGTCCAAGAAATCATATGAAAAGTACTCCAAAGTGTGGAAAAAACACAAGAAAGTAGATAAAACCAAGCATGGAACATCAAAAATTATAGATACATTTGTAATGTATCAACATCCCCAAGCTTAACTCCTGCTCGTCCTCGAGTAGGTAAGTGATAAAAAGAAAGAATAATTTTTGAGGTGACATGCACCAACATAAACTTGATCAATGTATTTGTAAACATTGATAGATGGGATCATAGTACTTCAATCATAACATGAAAGACAAAGTTCTAGCAATAAGACAAAGAAACTATGATGCAACATGAAAAGGCATAAACAAAAGATTCATGAATAACAATGCTTTGCAAGACATTTGTTTGTTTCACATAAAGAAAACATAGCATAGTAGCATTCAGTTTGTCCCTCATAGAGTAGCAAATATAAATGCATAGGACACCTTCAAAGTTCATAAGAGTGACTAGATACAAATAGTTTAAAACAAGCAATGTCAAGTTATGCATCAATCAACTAGTCTTGGGACAATGCACATAGAAATAAGAATGGCCACTATGCTCTGAAAGTAAGTGCATAAAGGTAGAAGGTGGAGACTCAATATAATGGTGGAAGAAAGGCCTTCAAAGAAGGAAGTAGATACTCAAGTTTCATAAAGAGCTTCCAAAAATTATGGTACTTATTAGCTTTTAGCTCTCATTGCCCCTATCATAAGCATCTTGAAGTGATTAAGGTTAAAGTGAACAAACTATGGTGTACATGCTTGATGAAGTATAGGTTAGAAATCTCATGTCCCTTGTATACGAGGGCCGCTCCTCATGCTACTCAAGTTTAGTCACCGGTAAGTTCTTGTCATTGTAAGTATATGTGTATCATAGAGAACCGCCAACGGGGTACCCCTTGCCCGATGATACGGAAGAATCCCCATATCAAAATGACAAGGCAAGCAGACAACGAGCATCTCAGCAATCTTCTTATTTACCATGGGAATATGGTGCTTTTTTCTCTCTTTCCTCTTTTCATAATCTCTTTTTTTCTCTTTTCTCTTTTTTCTCAATATAGGACTCTTTTTTATAAGAAGAATGCTTCATAGACAGCTCATTATGGTTACGCTGCAGGTTTCCACCATGTCAGCATGGATTAGACCAGCGGCCCAAGCGTTTCTCTAACACATATACATAACTCCATGGACTTACAAGCTCCCCTTTCATTTCACACCGACGACATCCATATACAAAAGAGCATGATATCAACTAGGTACAAGTATCAAGTGCAATGTTGAAAGCGTTCCCCATGACAGCATGGTTCTGCTAATTCCCAACAAATAAGTGCAAGCATATACAACATAGACGACACAATGGTTCAAGTTTATTAATTGCAAGAAAAGTAAAGTGTGCCATCAAGTTCGTGAGAGCTTTAATCACTAGTTTTCTCATAACAAGTTTTAATTTGGAAGGTAAACAAAAACATGAATATACTTGGAATAACATATGCTAGTAGGTAGGTATGGTGGACTCTTTGGAATAAGTTGGTTTAGGGAGTTGGATGCATGAGTGGAACTCATACTTGGTTGTGGAGGCTAGCAAAAGACTGGGAGCGACAAACTAAGAGAGCAATAATGGCCATAATCATGCAGAGCGACAAAACATCATTGATCAAAGCATAAAGTGATACTACAAGTTGAAAAATAAAGGATCATAAAGGCTTATGGTGACTTGGGATAGTCATAACATGGTGTGAGAATGCGCCAAGTCAACCCAAATAAAGCATCAAAGGAGAATACCACTATACTATGCTTTCATATGCTAAAACAACACATGATTCATCCAAGGCACATTAAGCAATCTCAATTGTTTATAACAAGTCAAGCTACAGCAAAGAATACTAAGCATAAAGCCAAAACAATATCAAGCATGGCGTGACAGAGCATAGGCGACAGTCAAAAATGAGCTCTTTTTACCACATAAGCATGAACTTTCCTACTCTTTTCCAATCCAAACCAAACTATTTGAAAACCAATGTATGAAAGAGGGGGTCTAACCAATTTATTCAGAAAACTAAGCAAACGAAGAAAACGAAAAACCAAAACAAAAACGAAAAAGAAGATGCTCCAAGAACAACACAACTGTGCATGAAACAATAAAAATGAAGCGTTTGGAAGAAACCTGGGATTTTTATTGATGAAGAGGGGGATGCCTTGGGCATCCCCAAGATTTGATGCTTGTACTTCTTGGATATTTGTTGGGGTGACACGCGTGGCATCCCCAAGCTTGAGCTTTAGTCCATCCTTCATCTCATTACTTATTCATTCCATACACCTGAAATTTTTCCTTCATACAAAACTTCACACAATCTTTATTAGCAACATTAGTGCACTCAAGATAATAAGTCTTTAGGTTCAGTTCCAACACCAATCAAACTTCCATTAGAACACTAGATACTGTAGCACTTCCCTCAAAAATCTCAATTCCGCAAAAGAACTCAAAAAGGAACCAACAAGAAGCAAATGCAGAAAATGGCAGAAATCTGTCAAAACAGACCAGCAGGTAAAGACGAATTTTTTTGAAGACCTTCTGTTGCTCAAATAAAAAAGTGTTGAACTAACAAAAGTTATATAACAACCTGGGGCATAAGCGCAAAAATTCACGCCTCAAAAAGACATTCAGTAATTTTACACGAATTTTTACGGTGAAGCACAGAAATCTGTTTCGAGACAGCAACTTTCCCAATCATTACTTCTCTCTCATTAGAGGTTACTCTTGGCACAAAAAGCAAATAAAAAGGATAAGGAGCGGTTATTACAGAGGTAATAATTTCCAAGACTCATCTAAAACTTTTGGGTTATCTCCCAATAAGTACTTTTCTTTTAACGTCTTTAAGTTAGGCATGATAGTTTGAGAAGATGCTCACATAGCAAATATGAATTGAAGTAAAAGAGAGCATCAAGAAGAAAAATCAAAACACATTTAAGTCTAACCCACTTCCTATGCATAGGAATCTTATAAAGAAACAAGTCATGAAAGCACAAAGCAACAAGCATAGGAAAGAAAACAAGTGCAACTTCAAGACTTTCAACATAAAGAGGGGAAACTTAATATTATTGAGATGCATAAAACCATGTTTCCCTCTCTCATAATAACTTTCAGAAGCATCATGAATAAAATTAACAATATAACTATCACATAAAACATTCTTATCATGAGCCACATGCTTAAAAGAATTAATACTCTCCACATAAACATAGTCATTCTTATTAATTATAGTGGGAGCAAATTCAAAAAAATAGCTATCATCATTATAATCATCATATATTGGAGGTTTGGTATTATCATAAGCAATAGAATATCTATCTTCCAAAGCTGGGGAACTAAAAAGATCATTTTCATAAAAACTAGCTTCCCCAAGCTTAGACTTTTCCATAGCATTAGCAATAATGGTGTCCAAATAATTCATACTAACAACATTGCTATTAGCATGCAAATAAAGTTCCATAGGTTTTTTAATTTTCTCTTCAAACACTTCATGTCCTAACTCAAGATAAATACTATAAAGCTCTCTAATTTTGTTGTTGTTTTCCATTAAGCCTAACTAGTGAAAACAAGAAACAAAAAGACAAAATTGCAGAATCTAAAGGAAATAACTTCGAGCACTCACACCGGAGGATGTGAGTACCTTTATACCTCCCACAGCAGCGCGGAAAATAGGCGTTTGCCGTGGGAGGTTCTTATTCTTTAATCCTCCGGTGTGAATACCTTTTACCTTACCTCCCCGGCAACGACGCCAGAAAATAGCTTGATGTATACGCACTTCTATTCTTGTAGACAGTTGTTGGGCCTCCAAGTGCAGAGGTTTGTAGAACAGCAGCAGGTTTTCCCTTAAGTGGATCACCCAAGGTTTATCAAACTCAGGGAGGAAGTGGTCAAAGGTATCCCCTCTCAAGCAACCCTGCAATCAAGATACAAGAAGTCTCTTGTGTCCCCAACACACCCAATACACTTGTCAGGCGTATAGGTGCACTAGTTCGGCGAAGAGATAGTAAAATACAAGTGATAAGGATAATTATAAGCGGTAACGGTGATAGAAAATAACTCGATGGCATGGAAAAGACTAAAGGCAAACTGAAATAAAGATAGTAGCAAGCAAACATGTAACAGATCTAATAGCAAACGGTGTTTCAGTGCTTAGAAACAAGGCCTAGGGATCATACTTTCACTAGTGAACACTCTTATATAAATAGCCTATCTTTATGATACTACTCTTAACTACTCTCCGGTTGGACACTCTAATCGTTGGTAGGGCTATAACAGCACACCTCAAAGTAAGCATTTCCCATCTAGAAAACCCCACACTATCACCTTGAGTACTAGATGAGTCCAACAAACACCACAATTTCATAGAGACATCCAACTCCAAATATAACTCATAACAAGTATTTGTAATCTCTAGCCTAAGTGCCACCATGGTGTGCACGCTGTCACTTTCACACACACATGGGGAGAGTAGAGATCTATTAAAGCACTTGAGTAGCAAGGTAGATCTATAGATTACAAGCTCATGATCACAATAAGACCATGCATATAGAGAGAGATGAACACATAGCTACCGGTAGAACCCTTAGCCTCGAGAGAGAACTACTCCCTCATCATCATGGGAATCAGCAATGGTGATGGAGATGGTGGTGGAGATTGATGGAGATGGCTTGAGGCACTTCCTTCGGCGAGGTGTCTTGAACAAAGACTCTGTCCCCGAATCTCCCCTTGATTGGCGGTAGCGGAACTTTTCGTGGATTTCTGATTAACTTCTAGGGTTTATGCCTCGGGAGGCTTCTTATAGGCCAGAGGGCAAGGTCGGCGGGAGGCCAGGGGGCCCACACCATGCCCTGGCACGACCTGGGGGGACCCGCGCCATGGGGTGGTGTGGCCACCCTGTGGCCCCTCTCCGACTCTCATTCTGGCTCTGTGAGTCTTCCGAGAAAATATCAACTTTAGCTTTTGTCCGGTCCAATTCTGAGAATATTGATTTTCTGACTTTCCTGGAACCAAAAACAGCAGAAAACAGGCAACTGGCATTGTGGCACTTGTTAATAGGTTAGTCCAAGAAATCATATGAAAAGTACTCCAAAGTGTGGACAAAACACAAGAAAGTAGATAAAACCAAGCATGGAACATCAAAAATTATAGATACATTTGCAATGTATCAAGAAGCTTCAATCTCTTAGACAAGTTTTATTTAAAATCACGAAAATTATCTGGATTTTCTATGCATGAATGCAATGCACACACTTGATCTCAGCTTATTCCTAAGCTCTAATGATGGGGTGTTATAGACTCTCCCCCTTAAAATAAACTTCATCCCCGAAGTTCGTACTCTCTTATGTTTCAGAATAAGGTGTTGACTTGTATTGATCAGGACCGTTTCGAACTCCATTGTGATCACAATTGGGGATAATTGTGGTATCCCGTATCTAGATCTTTTTCCTTGAATTCTCTTCATACCCGGTAACTTACAACTGTCGATTACTATAGGTAGTATAACTCCTTCTATTACAATCCCTTGGGTTATGTCTTCATAGTTCTACTTAGGATTGGTTTGGGACACATTTAGTCCATTCCAATCAGGTTTTCCTATTACACTACACTGGCCTATTTTAGTAGGCTCTACTCCTTCTTAAGGACAAATTACGAGTTGTTTCTTCTAAAACTAGTCCACTAGGTTTAATCTATTATATCTCCTTCGATCTTTCATCCGAACATACTCTCAGAAATACTTTATGATGATGACTTCTTATAACCTTGTGAGAATAAGGCTTAATCTCATCCTGACTTTGTACTTCTTCTCCAACCTTTAATCAGAAAGTTAGACAATAACACTTCAATGTTTATTGTTTACTCTCCCCCTTGGGGTTTCCTAATGGTCTCTAATTTTGCATGTATAATACCCATTAACTCAATAATTAGGATATCGGTCTCTGTCCAACTTACTTTACCTCTGAAAGGTCTCACAAAAGAATCTTCGGTATATCCACACAATTGTGGATCTCCAAAATGAATCTTCCCATGTTGCTTGTCTTATTCTTAACCTTCTGGACATTTTTTCGCTTTGGTAAGCCCAATATCACGAAGCGTCTCGAAAGGCAATCTTTAATTTTATACTTTCTTAGATTTAAGCTAACTTAGGCCAAGTTTTATACTCTTTAAGTCATACAAAGATGACCTAATTAGCGAAACCATTAGGATACCAGCTACGGATACCAACTGCGGATATCAGCTGCAGATCCTTCTGGGTGTATGGACTACCCTACGTTTTTTTACTTCTTATTGGCATTCTCTCTAAATTTTCAGAGTTTGAATACCACCCTTATTCAAAGACTTCTTCTTTGCACTGATTCATGATACTTCCATGAACTTGGGACCACTAATAGGAAAATGGCCTTTAGTGGCGCACCATGAAACATCATCTATGGCGCACTAGCAGTGCGCCACGTGCCTTGCGCCACGGCTATCTCTCAGTCGTGGCGCACTGCCTAGTGCGCCACAGAAGTTTAGATACAGGCGTGGCGCACATGCCGGCGCCCGCGAAGTTTGGGCAGGTGCGCCACGCAGATGAACGATAACCGTGGCGCACTAGGTGCTGTGCGCCATGATATAAATTTCAAAATTCAAAAAAAAGCAGATCTGGATCTCGCTGCCGTCGGTCTTGCCGTCGCTCGGTGCAGTCATCGTTGCCTCCTCGTCGTCACCTCGTTGTCGTCGTCACCTCGTTGTCATCGTCGGAACTGCATGGAGGAGGAGGAGAATAGGAGGAAGAGGAGGAGAAGAAGAAGAGGAGGCAGAGGAGAAGAAGAGGAGGAGGAGAAGGAGGAGAAGAAGAAGAGGAGGCAGAGGAGGAAGAGGAGGAGAAGAAGAGGAGGCAGAGGAGGAAGAGGAGGAGGAGAAGAAGAGGAGGCAGAGGAGGAAGAGGAGGAGAAGAAGAGGAGGCAGAGGAGGAAGAGGAGGAGAAGAAGAGGAGGAGGAGAAGAGGGAGGTAGGAAGAGATGGAGGAAGAGAGGGAGGAAGGGAGGTCGACATCGCTGTTGTCCTTTGCGAGGAGGAGGAGAAGGAGGTCGACGCCACGCCTGCTTGCAAGGAGAGGAGAAGGGAAGGAGGAGAAGGGAAGGGAGAAGGAAGAAGGAAGGAGAAGGGAAAGGGAGAGGGAAGGGGAAGGAAGGGGAAAGGAAAGGGAAAGGAAAAGGGAGGCGGGGTGGGCATTCAAATTTGAATCCCACCCAAGCTTATCCGTGGCGCACTAGGTGTAGGTGCGCTACGGATAAGTCGCCTATTTTTTTCAGAGGAAAAACGGTTTTGGACAGTAACTTTTTACTCTTTTCGAATTTTGAAAATCTAAAAATCGCTAAACGACCAGTAGGTGGTTGCAGCGAAATCTTAATCGTTCTCGTCATTTTGGTATATTATCGATTTTTTCGATATCGTATGCAAAAGTTACTACTTTTTACCGTGGCATGACTTTTTTTTGCAAATAAAGTCGAAACTCATTTTTGTTAATTTTACTAGAAGCTATACCACATTACCTACCTAAATATGAAAGGATTTAATTTTTTGAAGTGTTTATCATTTTCTTTTATTTTTTGCAAACCCTAAAAAGGCGATCCACGGGGGGGGGGGGTGGAGTTGGTGCATGCCACTTAGCCGTAGGGCACTATGCCATGTGCGCCACGGATGTTTGTACTCCCTGTGGCGCACTAGGCCGAGTGCGCCACAGATGTTTGTGGCCGTTTCACAGCAGAGGGGGCGTGCGCTTAGGCGTAGCGCACCCCCCCATGTGCGCCACAGATGACACTAACAACCGTGGCGCACATGACTATAGTGCGCTACAGATGTTTGGCGTGCGTCCAACAGGGCTCTAGACCACACACATCTGTGGCGCACTATAGTCATGTGCGCCACGGTTGTTCTAGTTACTAGTAGGGCACTGCCCACAGGTGAGCCACGCCTGTTTTAGCCGTGGGGCACTTCAACCATGTGAGCCACGGATGTGCTGATTACCTATAGCTGTTTTCCTAGTAGTGGACGACTATTTCATTAGCTCCTTAGCAACATCACCTATCTTAAGTGAACTTAAGTTCATCCTTCATGTTGCTCTCCCCCTTTTTCTACACTAATAATCCCTGCTTATTGCCAGCTCATAGTGAGTTGGGATTGATCCATCCTTCCAAATAGTGTTGATACACCTTATATTTGGCTTCCTTCTTCGTGCAAGTCTTCATCTTGATCTTCAGAACTCATCACTCCCTTACACGAATTCCCTTTTCTATCTATGTCTATAACATCAAGTAATAACTTGATGATGCAACATGCATTTGCACATCAAGTCAAGATTCATGCATAGATCTAGTCAATCAAGAAGATCCAAGAAAAACAAGAAATCCAAATGTGGTACATATAACACACATTATTCTAAGCCCGTAATATAATAGTTGAGTTTAATACCTCTAGAATTCAGGCTTAGCTGTGTAGTATATGACACCTCCTAGTATAGGTTTACCTTGTGATACTTAGCACTTAGGGGTTAAACTTTCTCTTTCTCTCAATATCTACCCAAATTGCTTAGGTGCAACAGGATAATTTGGAGCAAAGTGGTCTCACTTTGGTTCTAACTAACCTCTTACCTTTCTTTCGGGACTACTAAAGACTATCGATTTTTCCATTCTATTGGAAACTATACTCACATGATATTCTCAAAACTACTAGCAAAATTGTAGTTACTACCTTAATCCAAAAACTATAGTAATGTTATAATACCTATGACTTCTATCATAGACCTACACTGTTCTTTACTTACTATTGTTTATTTACTAAGTACTTGTCCTAATTACATACTTATCATGTTCTCGGAGCTATTCTCACCATGATCTTGTTAAAATTTACCTAGTAATCATGATTGGGAACTATTCTCACCATGATGACTCTTCTTCTTAACTTTCTATTAATGATTCTTAACATAATTCTACTCCATCACATGGAATTCTCAAGTGAATGCCACATGATTTACTTCCAATTGTATCTATACATACTCTAATGGTCTACCCTGTATGGTATAGTGGTATCAACTAGTGGTAAGATTCTGCTACTTCACAGGGGTTCTAGACTCCATCACTAATACTACTCCACATGATATCCTAATCTTAGTCGTAGTTATCTTTGATATTTTTAACTTACTTAAAATATCTTAGTGGTGTTATACCTAATTAGATCTACACTCAAATGGCATTTCTCTCGAGAAGACATATACCTACTCATTAAGAAAGATGATAAAAACATTCAACTTAAGTATGACAAGGTTTATCCTCAAGTGGATATCCATCACAAGTCTTGGTTTCGATAAGATGGCTCCTATAGTCACTATACAACCTAAAGATCTTCCTAAAAGGGTTTTAATCCTAAGGTCAAAGCATATGCTCTGATACCAGTTGCGATGACTCAGCATACCATTGCATGATGTAGTACACTATAGTCGTTGACATAACACCAATGAAACATTGTTCACTAGTATTACATCCCTCGGAGTGGTACACCAAAATCACAGCAGGTCCAAGACATGACTATAGATTACAACTCAACTCTTTACAAAAGATCCAGAGAACACTCTAGGTTAAAGAGAGAGAAAGAAACTTCTTACAAAGAAGAACTAGAAATAGTAACTCAGAATTAACCAATAACTAAGACTAGTATCTAAACTATTTGGCTTGCCATTGCTGCTATTAGAATGCTCTACATAAGAAGGTTTTATGGCTAGAGAATCTATTCCTGTCTACTCAAGAACTTTGTCTTCACTTCAGTTGATGTATATGTTGACTTCATTGACTCTGTTGAAGAACTTGAGCTATCGATGATGGTTTCTTGAGCACAAATTGATGTCGGCTCGTCTTCAACGGCTTAGAATCTAGCAAGGGTTAAGAAGGTATGGTTGAGTACGAGCGTACTCAGCAAGTTCACTAAAAAGGAGTGTATGATGCACTATCTCAGCATCCACAAACCATAGGTCGTAGGCAATGCAGGTTTTCATAAACATTTCTTCAAAGGTTGCTTTTATTCTAAAAACTATGTCTGACAGCCTTCACAGGTTGGCTAGAACCTTCGGTGGGGTTCCTTTCCTACCGTGTTCGTAGATCCTTCTCAGAATAGGGAGTAACATGTAACAATTCTTACACTCTGTAGAGGTGCGTCACTTTTCCCACAAGAGACCTTAAGCTTTGTTGCACAGCCGGGAGTATGTCCCCGTTCAAACTTCCATGGTTTGAGGCCCAACCTAAGAACCAAGCCAATCGCTTCCGTCTCCACGACCCTGCATGAAGACACGATCCCCTGAGACAACTACCATGGTTACTCTTTGGGTAGCCTCTCGGAGAGTATGTAAGCAGCTCTGTCTGGCAGTCACCATCAGCTATGGTGAACTCCGACCCAGACAGCTATGCACAGATAATCTAGACACCTAGCTCACGGGGAACTAAGGGGTCCCACCCATGTGCTGGATTCTCTGGAACTCCACGAGAAATCAATAGCCTCATGATAAGGTCATCCTGCCATGCGAAAGGAAGAAGATACAGCTGGCTCCTCCGTCCCATTCCAAATCTCATGATTGACGCGTAATATACGGCGCTAGAATCACTGGCGACATTGGTTATTAAGTCCTAGATATTATGTTCCTTTACCACTAGAACTATATCAATAGATTATTACCACTTGGTAAATAATCCATAATCATATTATTATGAAAATAGTATTTTCTATCTTTTTGAAATGCAGGTGATGACAACATTTGATTTACAAGCATTTGATAGAAAATAATCAAAGGACATGAGCAAGTTGTGAACTTGCCTTTTGTGATTGCAAGATTATGCACTCCCGGTCTTCGAGACAATAGAAGATCCAAAATCTAGAAATAGCATCATTGGTCTGGTAAGGACTAATGTTTAAAGAAGCAAGATGAAATTATGCATAAGTAATGTAATGCAATTTGATAAACGCGAATTCCCGGAATACTCATATTTGATCTAGGGTTCGGAAACTGGGGATGGTTTCTTTAGAATGTGTTTCACTTTTATACCAGCTTCACACTTGTGCTTCTTATTAAGGCTTGTGAGAGTGTGTGAAACAATATGTAAACACAACAAGTAGCATACAGTACTAAAGCACTCAATTGGGTCATGGTATCTGGAATATTTCTTAAGTAAGATTAAGAATCAATTAGAGCTTTTAAAGAAGTGTTTAAAGATCACTTTTAATCTTTCTTAAAAGAATAACCTTTGAGGAAAATATTACTTTACAAAGTAAAAAGTATTTAAACTTAAGGCTAACACTTTAAGGTTCTCTTATTAGCTAAGATTATTAAAGACGAAAACATTACTACATTAAACAATCATAGCATAAGTGGTGGAGATTTACATGTTGTGAACAAGGCACCACATTATAGATGGTTGACTTCTTAACATTCCACAAAGTTAGAGTTTAAGTATTATTACTTGAATGAGGTGTTGTTGTATTAAAGTTATAAGTGAGTATAATTACTTTCTTATTAATGCTTATATTTTATAAGCATAGATAGGGTATTGCTAACATTACATAAAAACTTAGTTTAATTCTTTAGGTGGATTCCTAAACTGGTAAAAGAATTAGTACTCAAATCTTGATGATTTTATAAGTGATAAAATATTTTTGAGAGTAAAACTTACTTAATTTTAAATGGTAGTTTTAGTGAGTACAAGTTGAATTGGTTAGACCTATATTAACTTCATTTAAACATAACTTGCACTTGTTATTACACTTTTATACTTTAAACAAATAATGGTAAAGGCAATAGTAAAGATTTATATATTTTTGGATGAACTAAAATAAAATAAAAGAGTTTATATAGAGTTTATTATACCTTTACATCAATTAGGAAATAGGACATTTTTAATGTGTAGAATTCATTTTTGTGATCATTTTGGTATATTATATGTATTTTTGTGATTTTTAAATATTAAACTATGATTTTTATAAGTTTTATCACTTTATAAATACTTAATAAACAATAAACATTAGTTAAGTGATATAATATTTTAAGTTATTGTTTTACAATTTAGTTCTTATTTTTCCAAGAATTTTAGTATATTATTTATATTTTTCTTATTTAGCAATATTAAAATATGAATTTTCAAAGTATTATTACTTATAAAATATTTATTAAACAATAATTATTTAAATAATTAACACAATAATATTTGTTAATAAAGTTAAATTATAGATTTTATTTTTGTGAGCATTTTGATATATTACATACATTTTTCTGAATTATAAAACAAAAGATATGTAATTTCTAAGATTTATTCATTTTTTGAAATTCCTGAAAAGTATCTATATTTGGATTTATAATGTTTTACTTATTTATTGAACAGGTAATACTTTTTATACCAGCATTAACCCTAGACACAGTCACAGACATGTGGACTTGTGGCCACATCATCTGCCATGGGGGACAAAGACCTTTTATACCCAATTTAGTCTACCACAGAGCCACTGACTAGTGGGCCATTCGCCACGTCAGTGTCCACTCAGCAAAAAGGAATTTTATTCATTATTGAAATTATTACTGCAAAGGAATAAAGGGAAAAACTATATATAACGTCACCATGATGTCATGTTGACGTCAGCAATGGGGATTCCCTCCCAGTCGAGGACGAACTCGGCAATGTGTTGCTCGCGAGGCCAAACAGAGGTGTGCTCTCGATAGAGGGGATCGAGGGGAACCTAAAGGTGGTGTTGCCGCTCATTGTTGGTCATCGGAGCCTCTCTGACGACCATCTTTTGCGGCAGCCGATGGTGGCGCGCGTCGCGGACGAAGTACAGCGAGAGAGAGAGAAAGGTCTGAGGGAACTACAAGATGTGCTTTCTCACCTGAAGCACGTAGAGGAGGTCGATGAGGCCAGGGGAGGTCAGAATTGACGGCACGGTCTCGGTGGCGCTTGGTCGGAGTTCCGCAAGAAGCGGTCGTGGGCATCGATTGGAAGCTCCCCTACACGATTCCTTTGGCTAGGAGGCTCAGGAAGGCGAGGCGGAGACGCGGGCATACTCAACGGAGCACGAGAAGACCCAGAGCAGCGGTGCTACATGGCGGCTTCGAGCTAGGGTTTCCGGCCGGAGGAGAGGAATAGGGAATAGATAGAGGGGAAATGGGGATGAGGACGGGCACAGGCTCTGCGGTTGCGTTCTTATCCCCCGGAGGACGGCATCGATCACCACCACGCAGGTGTCTATGTGCGTGAGGATGACGACGATAGCAATTTTTCAGAAAACCCCCTATAGTTTCTAGGAATCAACCCGCATTCCAACTTCTGTCCCACCTATCAGTGAGAGAGAGAACGTGAGACGGGCTGTTGTTGGGCTTCTCCTGGGTCGCGGCTGAGTGTGCGGTTTGTGCTGCCTGCTGCTCGTGGGCGTGGAATAGTGGCCTGGTTCTATTTTTTATTTTCTGATTCATTTTCTCTTTCTATTTTTTGTGTTCCTATTTAGTTAAAACTTCCTCAATGATTTAAATACTTAAATTTAGTGATTCAATAAGGGTACTACTTGGTTAATGTAACTAGTTAGTTTGACATTCATTTTTTAGTATTTTTCTTTTACTATTCATGATTATATAAAGGATTACTTTTATTAGACACTAATAATAGGAATTAGGGTTTTAGAGATTATATATTATATAAAGACCTGATAAAATGATCTTTACACTCACTTAATCAATGTAATGGTAATGGTTTAAGATGGATGTTTATGTGTATAGAATCTTATCAATACTTAACCTCCTAAGGGAATTGTATATACATTATAAGGTATTAAACCCTGGGGTTTGTAACATAGTGCTTTGAATTCCATGGTTCTCCCTATTTGGTGATTTCACCAATCCAACTCTACTTGATTTGCAACGTTTAGAATTACTACAGCATAATCTTTGGTTAGGGTATTATGAATCAATAACAATCATTGATGGAGAAATGCTCAGGTTTATTCAAATGCAGATATATGGGTTTTGAGAGGATTTAGTACTCATATTCAATTATTGATACATATGAATATGAAGGCTAAGACATATTGCCATCATGTTTTGTAAACCTAAATAACATCTCAACTTAAAGTGAGTTATTGGAATTGCTTTCAGAGTGTGATCTTAATAATCCTATGAGATTAGGTCTCTATTAGGGTTTAAGACAATTAGATGGACAAGGCTTCCATCAATACACTCTCAACTGGTATTCTACTTATCTCTTAGACATTTCATTTGGCTAAGAGATACTATCCATCGGTTGCCTAAAAATAGGAATTGGTTTAACTACCTTCCTTATTCTAGGGTTTTAAACAAAGAGGTAGACATGGTTCTGTCATGGTTTGATATTATCTTGGTTAAGGCTTCTAAAGAATCCTTACCTTAATACCTCACTAAGATTATCTTGAGATAAGGAATTCGTTTCCTAAATATATTCTATCAATCTCTCTTATCTTATTCACAAAGATTACATCTGTCTAAATTAACTAGTCATCTGGCTCCACCATATCCATTATCATATGATGACATGGTCATGCCACTTCAACATTACTCCATTCTTACTCCTAGTATATAACTCCTCTTAATTAACTACCATTGATGCACCTATCAATGTAGCTACTGCTAACTCCATCTATTAACTTCCTCAACTCCATCTTGCAACTTCTTCCAAGCTTTGCAAAATTATAGTTATCTATATACATCACTGATGTCTACGCACTTCTATTCTTGTAGACAGTTGTTGGGCCTCCAAGTGTAGAGGTTTGTAGAACAGCAGCAAGTTTCCCTTAAGTGGATCACCCAAGGTTTATCGAACTCATGGAGGAAGTGGTCAAAGGTATCCCCTCTCGAGCAACCCTGCAATCAAGATACAAGAAGTCTCTTGTGTCCCCAACACGCTCAATACACTTGTCAGGTGTATAGGTGCACTAGTTCGGCGAAGAGATAGTTAAATACAAGTGGCATAGATATAAGACAATGGTGCCATAAAATAGCTTGATGGCGTGGAAGAGACTAAAGGCAAACTGAAATAAAGATGGAAGCAAGCAAACATGTAACAGATCTAATTGCAAATGGTGTTTCAATGCTTAGAAACAAGGCATAGGGATCATACTTTCACTAGTGAACACTCTCATATAAATATCTTCTCTTCATGATACTACTCTCAAACTAGTCTCCGGTTGGACACTCTAATCCATGGTAGGGCTATAACAGCACAACTCAAAGTTTTCTTTCCGCATCTAGATAACCCCACACTGTCACCTTGAGCACTAGATGGTTCCAACAAACACCACAATTTCATAAAGGCATCCAACTCCAAATATAACTCATAACAAGTATTTGTAATCTCTAGCCTAAGTGCCACCATGGTGTGCACGCTGTCACTTTCACACACATGAGGAGAGCAGAGATCTATTAAAGCACTTGAGTAGAAAGGTAGATCTACTTGATTACAAAGCTCATGATCACAATATGATCATGCATAGAGAGAGAGATGAACACATAGCTACCGATAGAACCCTTAGCCTCGAGAGAGAACTACTCCCTCATCATCATGAGAATTAGCAATGGTGATAGAGCTGGTGGTGGAGATCGATGGAGATGGCTCCAGGGGCACTTCCCCGTCCCGACAGGGTGCTGGAACAGAGACTTTTTGTCCCCCGAATCTCCCCTTTGGTGGCGGCGGCACTGCGGAACTTTTCGTGGCTAGAGGCTTGACTATTTAGGGTTTATGCATCAGGAGGCTTCTTATAGGCGAGAGGGGAGACCGAGGGGGTGCCTGAAGGGCCCAGACCACCCCTGGCATGGCCTGGCCTGGCCCGCGCCACCAGGTGGTGTGGCCAGCCTCTGGCCCCTCTCCGTCTCGTCTTCTGGCTCCGTGAGTCTTCCGGTAAAATATCGACTTTGGCTTTTGTCCCGTCCAATTCCGAGAATATTCATTTTCTGACTTTCCTAGAACCAAAAACAGCAGAAAACAAGCAACTGGTACTATGGCATCTTGTTAATAGGTTAGTCCCAGAAAGTGTGTAAAAGTACTCCAAAGTGTGGACAAAACATAAGAAAGTAGATAAAAACCAAGCATGGAACATCAAAAATTATAGATATGATTGCAACGTATCAATCACAAGTGCTAACAATCCTCCAGAATAGGTATGGTACTACTGTCCACAATACAAGTTTGTTCTTGTATTACCTTGATTAAACTATTATACTTCCAACTACTCCTACAACTTATGTTATATACTTCATTATACTCTAGCTTGACTTCTCATAATCAAGCTAGATGATTCATCTTACTAGGACTTTACCTAATTTTGTATACTCACAACTCTTCTTCAACACCTAGTCATCTATTCTCAAGTGACTTGAGAATAATGACCACCATTTGATCAAACAAAGCTTAGGCTTCTAATTGTCTTATCCAGATCTATACTCAACTAAGTAGTAACTTGTACTAGTCTTTCTATAAGGCTTATATTGCTAAGGAAACTTACTTGAAGTTTATACCTACTTGGCTTAACAAGATTATTATTGGATATTCTACTACTACTAGCTTCCTTATAGCTCCATGATCACTAGTTACTTCTTGGGTTTAGGTATTGCTTCTAGTTAACTCATGAGTGAGTTAACTCCTCCAACATCCAATGGTTTAATCTCCACTAAGGATCACATTCCATTGATGATGGTACACTCAACCATATCTAGTTCCTCCTTCTTATTAAGTTTACTTAAGGTATTTAGAAGGTTAATATAATAGGTCAATAAGTTCTAGGTCAGGAATTGATCACACACATTAATGATCAATAGACACTAGGACTTGGTTAAATAGGATTGTCAGTTATTAACATGACACTAAGGGTATGTGATGAATGGTCTTGGTTTAACTTCCCTTTCTACTCTATTTGTAATAAGAGTTAATGTTTAAGAACTACCATGGTACCCATGGTATAAACAACTATAGTACACAAGTGTCTCTAGATTTAGTTATCGAGTTTCTTTACTTAAGTTATAAACTTAACTTAGTATTCAGGGTTTGTTGTAGATAATACCTTGGTATCATCTTTGCAATATTAAGTATTCATCCTTGAGTTGTTGTTTGGAATACCATGTAATGATCTCTAGAAGATCAAGTACTCCTATTAAGTAATGTGTTGTGACTTAGTTTTATTTCATTTGATCTACCCTTAGATCAAATCACGGCGTGGTGCCGCTTGGGACAACTATGAGAGTGAGCCCCCCATTATTTGTCCTATACGGATTGTCTAGACAAATGGAGTGGACAAGAATTTTGTCCACGGTATTTGTCCATTCTCTTCATGTTCAGCATGCTATATTTTCTGACCGTCTTTTCATTACGATTGGTTCGTAGATAAATATTTTGGCACACAAAATTCATTAGCATTCTATCACACAAACTTGCAAATGTTATGGTTCAAATTTGATTTTAAATTTTGACCTTGCCATATTTTAGACTTAAAAGAAAGTCATTTACAAAATTCAGCAAATCTTGAGTACAGGAATAAAAACCAGTCGATGGTGCAATTTGTTACTCTTTCTAGCCCGCTGGCCATACACGATACACATACATACACCGCTCCTGTGCATGGGCAAGACGGCGACGCGAGACGCGAGACGCGAGACGCGAGACGCCGCTGCACGGGACGGGAGCGAGCAGCCTGACCCGATCGAGGCGCGCGTCGTGGATTTCGTTTCAGGGGGACGTGCCAGCCTGGCGGAGTGGACCCCACGACCGTAACCGATTGTTTATCAAGTCACAAGCCCGTCCCCACCCCCTCTCTGTCCCACTCCTCCGATCTACAAAATCCCCACCCCCTTCTTCGTCTACGCCCACAAACAAACCGTCACGCCGGCACACCCAACGAGAGAGAGCGAGAGCGAGCGAGAGAGAGAGAGCTCGGCGCTGGGCTGCAATGGCGGAGGAGCAGTGGAAGGGGCTGGCGCGAACGGCATTGTGCGTGCTCGAGCAGGCCCCGGCAGAGCCGTTCGGGCCATCCTTCCTGCCCGTCCTCTTCGACCTCTCCCTCCGCGAGGTCCAAATGACCACCCTAGCCCGTGGACACTTCGTCCGCTCGCAGGACATCGTCCTCGACGGCCCCGCGAACAACCTCGGGCAAGCCTCGCGTGCCCTCGCGCGCTACAGCGAACTCCACGACAGGGTCGTCCGCGTCTTCTCCATGTACGGCAGGGTCCTCGGCGTCCTCACGGACGGCTCGCTGTGGCAGGGAAACCTGCCCCCCGCCGACCCGCTCTGGCAGAGCTGGCTTCAGCGCAGGGACGCCGTCTTCCTCCGCGCCCACCAGGCGTCACAGAGCCTTCGCTCCATCGCGGCGTACGACCTCGCGACCCTCGACGCTTTCCACGTGGCCCAGAGCTTCCCCGACAAATCCCAAGACTGGAAGGCGTGGATGCGGGCGGCTGACAACCTCGCGGAACGTGCCGAAGCGGAGGCCGACGCGTCCTCGGACAGCCGGGCGGACCTGTCCCTCGCCGTGTTCGGGGAGCGCCAAGCCGCCTCGGCGATTTTGAATCGCTAGGCAACTGAGCGCGCGTGGTGGCGTCTCGAGCTCCATCCTCCATCCGCGGAGGCCAGCATCCAGCTACCCGATCGATAAGCCTCTGCTCATAAATCCCCTGCAGCTTTTGCGTTTTCTCCAGCTTTTTTTCGAATATACTACTAGTTGGTGCGTGGTCGAACCTGCTATGCCGCAAAGAGATTCTGTTTGTTCATCTGTGATCCGTCGTTGAACTCAAAACTCTTGATCAGTAAGAATGTTAGACGCGTCTGTATTTTCGAAGCTTCTACTAGAGATTTTGTACTGTATGTAGTTAAGCATGCCGGTTGTTCATCTATTGCAGTTGGACCCAACAATCCTGATCAGTTTGAATGCTAGATGCATTTCTGTCTACTTCTTAATGGAATTACTAGTGTATTACCCAGATTCCACCTCGAATTATGTATGCGGTATCCAGATTCAGATTGCACTTGCTTCACCACTTCCTGAATCAAGAACTTGTCCTTTTTCAGAGTTCAGTTTTAATGTTCAGCATAATTCCTTTTTAGGATTCAGCATAGATGGCGTTGTAAACTGATCAAGAGCATATTCACAGTTTTTAGCATAAATTGCATTATAAAATGAATCAAGAACAGATTCAGAGTTCAGCATAGATGGCATCGTAAACCGAATCAAGAACATATTTAGAGTTAAACTGAATCAAGACCATATTAGAGTTCAGCATACATGGCATTGTAAACTTAATCAAGAACATGTTCAGAGCTTTTAGCATAGATGGCATTATGAATCAAGAACAGATTCAGAGTTCAGCACAAATGGCATTGCAAACTGAATCAAGAACAAATTCAGAGTCCACCATAGATGACATTGTAAACCGAATCAAGAACATATTTAGAGTTCAGCATGGATGGCATTTTAAAGTGAATCAAGAACATATGTAGAATTCAGCATAGATGGCATTGTAAACTGAATCAATAGCTTCTTCTTTTACATTTCGTTTTAGAAGTCACAACCTGATGCAGTTCATTATGGTTCAGAACAGCACAGGATACGAGTACAGTTGGGAAGTGTTTAGAGACGAGTCCAAACTCCCAGGTTATCATCAACAAATTCGAAGAACCATCCCAAATCATGCGTGACAATAATTTGTACAAAAGAAAGGTAGGCACATGAGCATCGTAGAGGCATACGTGCAGGAATAGTTATCAACTGAAATGAACAAATGATAAATTGGTTAGATCTATGGAGGTGAAAGATCACCACATTAGTGTCCTGATTGGAAGTAAGGATCAAACAACAACACTACAAAAATTATAGCACAGTATTATGATGAAAATACCGGCTGAACTTTCTGGCCTGGGGGTGAGATGGGTAAGTGTATGGTTAGTTGGTTACTACTTGCTTGGTGTTCAATCAGTGTCCTGCCTGCCATTCTTTACCTCACCAATCTAAACCAAACACCAGGCTAAGAACATAAGAACTTGGTGAGGGTAAGTTCCTAGGCTCCAGATTTACAGAATGAAATATCACCAGATAACCGTACTGTCCCTCCTGGACTCGAACTAGTTTGGTCATTTAACATGAATTTCATTTATCCTGGCTTTGTATAATGGATAAAATGCAGGCCAAAAAGGGAGTGAATAATACTAGTAACCTGGAGTTTCACCGTGCACCTTACCATCAGTAGGATAGGACTGAAATCATATCATAGAGTAAGCCTTTCTCACCCTTCTGACTGAAGTGAACACTGTAAGAAAAGCACTGCAGGTCAAAGTTCAATTGCTCTCAAAACTACTCAGAGAGAAATAACTAATCAACACAATGTTACAGGTATTATTTGAAGAACCATTAGCAAGCAGCCTGTCGTAATGTACGTGGACAGTCAACTAGGTGGAGAACAACTACTTGAGTTAATCCTATGCCTAACCTATAATGTACAGAACAGAAGTGAACAGAAACATTCCAACTGCACAGAAGTATGCAAAAAGGTCAGCATGATTTAGTAAGTAATGATCAATGACGCACAGCAAACAATTGAGTACATGCAAATACATGTGTACTCAATCTAAGTAAAATGCTTTTATTCCTCAATCGAGTTCTTCTTTAAAACACCCCTACAGTACAAACTTTCCAGCAGTTCTTTTGCCTCATCCAGAAAGCCCTCATAAGCAAGGCCTTCGATGAGAATGATGTAGGTTGATTCATCAGGCATGCCACCATTGGACACCATATAAGCAAAAAAATCGATAGCAAGATCTGTTCTCCAATTTTTACAAAGACCAAGCAGTATAGCATTATAAAGCATCGTGTCAGGTGATAGGCCCATGTCCTGAACTCTGCGGAACATTCCAATAGCCCTGTCCATTCCATCTTCTCTTGAGAGCCCGAAAGCTAAAGATTGGTAAGTAGTTGTGTCTGGGTATAGGCCTTTAGAGACCATCACATTCAACAAATCTAGAGCTTTATCCATCTTGCAGGATTTGGAAAGACTAGCGATTACTCTATTGTAAGTAATCACATCCAGAGGACAGCTATTCCCCATGCCACATACTAGATCAAATACCCCCTGTGTCTGGCCATCCTTCAAAAGTTCCCCAACTATAATATTATAGGTAGTTGAGTTTGGAATGCAGCCTTTCTCAGGTATTAGCTTCAGAAATTCAATTGCTTGCAAATGCAACCCTTTCTGACATAAGGAAGTGATTAATGTATTAAGTGTCACTTCGTCTGGAGGACAATCGTTGTGGATCATCTCAACCATGAGCCGCTCAGCGTCTTCCCACCGCTCGACACTGCACAGGCCCTTCAATACAGTGTTATATGTAATGATATCAGGCTTGCAACCAGAGGATCGCAGAGAGTCTAACAATTCCAATGCATCCTCGACACACATTTTGTTGCACAAACCATCAATAATAGAATTGTATGTGACAATGTTTGGGATGGATCCATGCTCTGACATTTGATCAAAAACTTTAATTGCACGATTTACCAGTCCTTTGTGGCACAAGGAAGTGATTATTGTATTGAATGCTATTTGATCTGGGGGACAGTTCTTGTGGACCATTTCGGCCAAGAGTTCCTCAGCATCATCCCACCGCTCGATGCAACACAGGCCATTCAACACGGTGGTATAGGTAATGACATCAGGCCTACATCCGTAGGATTGCAGATCACTTAGTAATTTGATAGCATCGTCAACACGCTTTCCTTTGCACAAACCATCGATGATACTGCTGTATGTGATAATATCTGGAGTGCATCCGTGCTCTGACATTTGATCAACAATTTTAATTGCACGGTCAACATACCCTTTCTGACACAGAGAAGCAATTATTGTGTTGAACGTGACCTCATCCGGGGCACAACCGTTGCTGAACATCTTGGTCAAGAGATTTTCAGCCTCCTCCCACCGCTCAGAGCTGCACAAACTATTCAACACGGGGTTATAGGTGACAGCATTAGGCTTGCATCCATAGGACGGTAAGCTATTCAAAACCTTGAGAGCTTCACCAAAATCACCCTCACTGCACATGGCATTGATGAGGACGTTGTAGGTCACGATGTCCGGTTCGCAGCCCTTGGCGCGCATCTCTTCGAGAAGCGCCATGGCCTGCTTGTAGCCGCTCTCCTTGCACGTGGCATCCAGGAGGATACTGTAGGTGACCACACTGGGGGAGCAGCCCCGCAGGAGCATATCGTCGAACACCGCGAGGGCGTCAAGAACGCGCCTACGGACACAGAGCGCGCGGATGAGGGGGTTGTAGGTGAACGTGTCCGGGGCGAACGGCATGGCGTCGATCAACCGACGGGCCGCGTCGATCTTGCCGTCGCGGCAGTAGCCGTTTACCATTGTGTTGTAGGTTATGAGTGTGGCGGACGGCCCGAGCGCCTCCACCACACGCTCCGCGTCGGCGACGCGGCCGTCCGCGCAGAGCTTCTTGATGAGGATGTTGCAGGGGATGACGGCCGGGTGCTTTCCGCCGCCGGAGATGGAGTCCACTAGGCTCAGGGCGCCGTCGAGCTCGCTGCGCTGCACGAGGCCGCGTAGGCGCCTGTTGGCCCCGCCGCCACTCCGGGCTGGGGGACTCGGCGGCGGCGTTCTTGTCCATTTGGCTGTAACGTGGTTACGGTGGCGGTAGTCGGCGGTGGATTTCCGGCACCTGGGCTTGGGCTTCGGGACAGGAGCCGAAGGGGAGCGCGGAACTGGAAGCCTCGGCAGCTTCGGGAGCCGCGGTGGCGAGGAGGTTGCCATGGCCATGAGACGATAGAATGCGAGTACAAGACACGCCGAGCTCGCTCACTCGGACCCACCCAAGCACTAATTTCGTTGGGCTTACAAGCCCAGGTCGCAACGGGTTGGGCCCTGTATATTACTACTTGGGCTTCCGCTGCTGCGAGTGTGGCTGTCTGTTCCTCACGAAGAACCAGTGTGTGGAGAGAGAGAGAGAGAGAGAGAGAGAGAGAGCGGCGGCGTAGGCGATGGCGATGGCGAAGGGAGGGAAGGGGCTGAACTCGACGGGGGAGTTCTTCCGGCGCCGTGACGACTGGAGGAGGCACCCGATGGTGGGGAACCAGCTGCGCCACGCCACCCCGGGGCTCGGCATCGCCATCGTCGCCTTCGGGATCTACCTCGTGGGCGAGGCCGCCTACAACCGCCTCTATCGCCCAGCCGGTGACAACCACCACTAGATCGTCCCCCAAGGTAACCTCCCCGTGTCTCCGCTGTATTTTTTTCCTAGTCAAACAAGATGGGTGAATTTGGATTTTATTTCAAGGCAGTAAGGGCTGTCGGGATGTTTTCACCTAGATCTATCTATCCGGGACTGTGTATTACTGTCCTCCGCGGAACGGATTATGATCGAAATTTTGGAAATAAACTGTAGAGGTGATTGGACTAGGTAGTTTGTAATTCGTATGTGCTTGTGGCATAATTGGTGCTCGGAAAAGATTGAACCGAAATGTATCACCTGCACGCAAAATGATTCATAAATTGGTTAGTTTTTGCCCAGCATATGGTCATTCTGATTAACAGTCCAGTTGAATAGGTGGCCACCACGTACGGATAGCTGTTTCATCGGGTGATGGTTAGGTGGAGGGGGAGATACTTCACAATTTATCATGTGAAATTCGTCTACACATTTCAGAGTTAACATGCTGCAAAAATCAAGTTGCTCTTTTCGCGAAGCAGTGCCATGAGTACTGACCAGTAGAGGAGAAAGTAACAAGCATAATAGGTCACTCGGACAGGAGAGTGCAACCTCCTTTTGTCTATGACTCTTCCAAATGGCGTAGAAATAATTGCAAGCTGGCCACAAAGAAATCATCTCATTTTGGCAATGTATGCTTGATCTTAAACAAATACTGATATATTGTAGAAATTCTACAAGACGAAGCCAGGAGTTTTTCAATAATCCTCCACTGCTTTTGGCATTACACAGCCAAAGAAAATTCGTTGTGCTGAGCAAAGATTCTATTACGTATCATAAAGTGTTCAAGCTTGAATTGCACACAGAAGGATCCTTTGCCGTCCACCTGGCAAAACTCTACTGACCATGCCATCTATCGTTACATTGGTGTGTTTAGGAAATAAATAAATAAAAATTCGTTGGTACTTTAACCTTCCATTGAGTTTATGAGCCTCCTCTGTCAAACTTCAAGCTAAGTATTTGTACATTGAATTCACAGAGAAATATCCTGAGTTTTACGAAAACTATCACATTCTTTTAAATCCTGCGGGTGAATTGATCTCAGTTCATCTTCTAAGGGATTCAACTGAAATCCCAAACGGTTGATTGCAGTACATTAATGAAAAAAATTGGTGCCCATTTTTAAATGTTGGGTTTGGATTTTTTTAGCTTATACATTGTGTTCTGTTCATGTAAAGTCAGTCATCTACAGAAATGAAATTACGATTATTTCAGTTCTTATGGGAAGTGTAAATATTCTTGAGATATATGGGTAGGTCAGGCCAAAGCACTGGTTATGGCCTTAGGATATTTAGAGCATGGCCAACGCGTCGCCCCAGCATGCTTCCCTGCAGGTCCATGTAGGCTCGGATGGGTGAAGCTATAGCCCCACAGGTGTCAGTGTCGCTTGCAGAAGATCCCGTCGCTCCACACAAAAAGTAAAAGATCCGTGGAGAAAAGGAGAGAAAGATGGGGGAAGAGGGTGGTCCGGACTCTGGACACTGGACGTGCAAATTGCAGTTGGAGACTGTGCCCAGGCACGCCATCTCGCAAGGGGAGACCATCGAGCCATGGCGAGTTCCGTCCATGACTGACTGAGATCGAGCAGCTGGGAAGAAAATAGCTGAAAGACCTGATGGTATTCATCTACCAGTGCCAGATTTGGGAGAGGAAAGGCTGGATTTGTCTGTGAACTTACTGATTTGGGTGAAATTAGGTCTTTGCCTATTGCCATGGAAGAACATGAGAGGATGCGACTAGGCGGAGTTGGCGAGGGGAAATGTAGAAGAGAGAGAATGAGGTGGGATAGGGGAAAAGGATAGAGGTAGGCCTGGGGAAGTGCTCCTTCCGTTGGACAGGAAATTTTCACGAGTGTCGGACATGGGGCAGTGGCATACACCTGCCCCCGTAAATCACGCCCTTATGGCCGAAATTTGGTTTATGCAGTTGTAATGATGGAAAGCTTTAAGAAGTATGTGGTCCCCCTGAAGTTGTGATGTTCTCATATCAAGTCGGCATATGGCAATACCGAGAAAAATGCTTTCACACTTAGCTGTATGTCAATATGTCGTAGCCCTCTTTTAGTTGGTGTCATGTAAATTCACTAATCATGATGCTTCAGGTCAGTATTTTGATATTCACGATAATCACCGTGTATAACTATGGTCAAGCAAAAATCATATATCGTGATAGGTCTATATGTTTAGTTAAGTATAACATACTTGAAATATATGTTTAAGTAAACACAGTTTCTTCAATTCCAGTTGAATTGTGTTGTTAAACAGAAGCTGTAAATGGTTTGCATATTACAACGTGTGTTTACTTCATTAAAATTAGCAACTCTAATTACTACTAGCAGATAGCATGTATATTGAATGTAATGGATAGATATGACATGCCACTGACGTTCTCAGCTTTTTATAACTTGATTATGGTTAAGTTCTGGCAGGTGCTTATGATAACATTGTTTACGTTAATCCCAGTCTGAGTGTATTTATGCTGGAATCTGTGTACTGTTTGAATGGAAACAAATGGAATTGTAAATCGTACAAAGGTATAAGAAAGTTTCAAAGCTTTGTGGTTGTGATTCTTCTCTGTCTTAGTGTTGTGTTTGCATCAAATCTGACCATAGTTACTCCTCAAATATCAAGTCATTAGCGCAAGAGCCTAAACGAACCGTGCTTAGGGTTTCCATCATTTGTTATCCTGTATGTTTCCACTGCTTAACATCCTTTGTGATTAATTGGTGATATTTCATTTTGCAGGTAAAGGAGCTGGAGCAAACTTTACCGAGCACCGATGCTGTTCTTTTCCAGTTTGAGCTCATAAGGTCTGGCATGACCACCTTGTAATCCGTAACCAGGGAGACATGCTACCGGTCCAACTAGTGTTCCTGGAACCGTGTACTTTGAATTTGATATTTGGTGCTTACACTCAGCATTTGGAAATGGCACTGTTCCTACATTACTGAATTCCTATATCTACTACATGCATGTTTGGTTTCACTACCTGACGACTTGCGTGAATTTAGCACTCTATAAGTGAAGCTGTTATTTATGTTGGCTCCGTTTTATCAGTTGTGTATATCTGTGTATCACGCCGTAGCTGCTGGTGAATACACTCCTGCCCCAGTGCATGTGGTGTCATGGTTTTGCGTGTTTTTTCTTTGACAGCTAATTTGAAAAATAATGTATGTCACTTGTTATGAAAATTATACCATTAGAAACTTTATTCGAATAAAAGAATTTAAATGGTATAATTTTTTAGACATGATTTACGTTTTGTTGGTTAAATTGATTGTCAAATTCCTCTTGAAAAGTGTGTGCACCACCTAAAAGGGGACGGAGAAAGTAACATATTTTCTTTTGAACTGTCGCCGATGAACAATGTTACATCTTGCGTACAGGTTTTGAGCAAAGTGAGCAGAGTGCCTCATTGGCAATGGGCTCTGGGCTGCTGTATATCACACAAGCTAAACGAAGCAAATGCTATCATATCATACAGAAGTCAGTACACGCACACGGACTATATTAGCCTCACAGTTAACATGATACTACATTACATTTTATCTGAGTTCTGATGTTGGCCGGAGTGAGTATCCGTCCCCTCTGGACTGCCGCCCCCCATTCCTGTCCACCGATCCGCGCAATTCCGATGTTGGTCGTAGTGAGTATTCATCTCCCCTGAGCCGTGCCCAGATTCTCTGCCTACTATCATGATCGCTGCCATCTTCTTTGTCGGTGTTCATCCCAAGATGAGCGTCTAGCCGTCTTGCCGCCCAACTGCCACCTCTCCTGAATCTCCCGTTCATGTCATCATTGTACTCTCTGCTGCCACCGTTGTTCCTAGCTTCCTTCTTTTTTCTTGGTTTCCATGTTGGCTCATCCAGGTCCGAGGCGAAGCGGCTACCACCATTATCGCGGCTCATGTACCCCCTTGGCCTCTCTCCACTGTTGACATCAGGCCTATATTTCAACCCTGGCCGGACTCTTTGGTTCTCACTTCGGTTAAACCTGTTTGGTCCTCTCCATTTTGGTTCCAACTTGTCAGCCCTTCCACTGTCTGGACTTGAATCAACCTCGCCGCTGATGCGAACCTTTCTGATCACATTGCCATGGCTATCATACGAGAGCTTCCACTTCGGCGTGGTGTCCAATGTGTCCTCTCTATTCCTTGCTCTCCGACTCCGGCGGCTCAACTCCGAATCAGAGAAAGAACCACCACCAATTCTGTTCGTCCCGATGGCATTGCTGCCCTCGGTGTTCGAAGCCTTCCATCTTCCGGTGGGAGCTTTCCTTCTACTCCCGCTACTTATCTCTGACCATCTTTGATCGAGGTGACCTTTTCTTGCGCCTTCTGAATCTGAAAAGGAACCATGGCCTCTCAAATCCCTGCCCCTCTCACTACCAGCATACATAGTGCTTGTAGTTCCACCTCTTGCTACACCACTCCTCCTTCCATCTTGTCTTACCATTGCTTGTTGTTCCTGGCCAAAATCGACATCTTCTTCGTTGTCCGAGTCAGAATTAACATCATCGCTAATCCAACTCTGGTCGATCGAATTGGAATCAGCTTCACCATCCAAAGCAATCATCGGCTCCCACATTCCATCTCTTTCCATTAATTCGACTGTAGGCTCGCGGTCACCGTACACATCTTCCGCATCGTCGTTCTCACGAACACCCTGCGCGCCCTCGGCTCCGGCACCGAGACGCGCGTAGGGCTGGACGCTGTGGACGGCGTTCTTGGGTAAGAACCGCGCGGAGGCCCTGCCTGTGTCCGGGGACGCGAATACCTGGGGCCCGTCGCGGTCGTTCCAGAGGTCGACGCCGCCGGGCCGATGGAAGCGGTCGGCGAGCCCCTTGAGCTGGTCGTCGGCGGCGACGGAGAGAAGATTGGGCGCCAGCGCGGTGGCGGACACGGGGGATGAGTCGGAGTCCCAGGGACGCTCGAGGTGGAGGACGGCTTCCCGGAGCTCGGCGCGCTTGCGCATCTCGTAGAGCTGGCGCTCACGTGCGAGGCGGGCCTTGAGGAGCTGCTTGGCCTTCCTGGCCTGCATGCGCTTCCACTGCCACTTCGAGACGCCGCCGGGAAACGTGCGGGGACCGCCGCCCATGCGGATGACGAGGTCGCCACGGCGGAGGGGGCGGACGGCAGAGGAGGGGAACGAGAGGAAGGGGAGCCCGAGGCGGCTGGAGGAGAGCGGCAACGGCGGCTGGGGGAGGAGCGGCATGGCGGTGGTGGCGCGGGCCTTGTTGGATAAGAGGTGAGAGTTCTCGAGGCCAACGACTGGAGAGAGACCGAGACGATTTTGCTCGAGTCCGCTGCTTGCCTCTCCGAAGCTTTTTTTTTTTTTAGGGTTCAGCTGTGAGAGCATGCCAAGCGCAAACGCGGCCCGCCGCAAATCGGGCACCGAGCGCTAGCCTGCATCCATTTTTGGCTCAGCCCGGCACTGCTATAGTTGGCACTGTCAGCGCTATACAGACATCGGGTCATGAATTGCACATTGGTAGTCAGCGCTATAGTTGGCACTGCTATAGCCTGCAGTTTGTTTGTGTACATTTCGTGCAGTCCGTTTGGTAGTCTGTTTGAAAGTCTAGTTTAAATATAAATGTGTGCGTTTGGTTAGCCCCATGACTGAAATATGATCACCCCTTCTCTCCAATGGGACCCTTATATCACACAACTGAAACTAGAAATCATAATCCGAGTAGGAATTTCATCGACAGACAAACCTAGCTACTATGAATATGCAGTTCATCATCACACAACCATAGCTAATATGAATGGCAGTTCACAAGCACAGTCGATCATGATTATTATTCAGGAACCAGGGGAGAGGGTACTGTAACCTTTTCTGCTTCATCATCTTCTTTTTCTAGACCTTCTTCTTCTTCTCAGATGGTGGTGGGGCCTCTGTCATTTCACGTTGTCATTGCCCACTCCATCCTCTTCCCCTTCCAAGCTTCATTGTCAGAAGCTTTCACACCATGGTCAGTGTCATTCTTGTCAGGAATCACACTCTCCTCATCCGGCACATACGAATCAAGGCCATACCCCAAGATCCAATTGTAGAGTATGCAACATGCAAGCACTAGCTTTACCTGGGTGGGGAGGTGTGGAATGGCTTCTGATCAAGGATCTTGAACCTGTACTTCAAAGCAGTGAATGCCCCCACGATGGTAACCCTAAGGCTAGAGTGCCTGAGATTGAAGAGCTCTTTGGCATTCTATGACCTGTTCATTCAAGTGAACTCGTTGAGATGGTACTTGGTAGACCTGAAGGGTGGAAGAATCCCAGGGAGACAACCATATCCCGCATCTCCCAGATAGAACTTGCCATCAGGGATATTGATCCCATCTGGCCTGGACATGCTGTCAGCAAGGATGGTTGCATCATGGGCTGATCCTTCTCAACCAGCTAGCACATATGTGAACATCATATCGAAATCAACAGCAGCTAGTACATTTTGGCCAGTGTAGTGCTTCCTTCCCCTATAAGCTGCAGATTCTGATCTTGGAACCCTAGCAGTAACGTGAGTACCATCAATTGCACCGATACAATCCTGTTACTCGTACACAAGGATGAAATGAGAAAATGGGAACACATGGGACTCAATCGAAGGATTCAATGATAAAATAAGAGAACACATGCTCACCTTGAAATATGGCATCCACCTAATGCTATTGCGTATCTTTTCAAGTGTTTGACCCGTAGGCGACTTGATCATCTCGTCTCTCGGCTCACCGATTGCATACAACACTTGGTTGAAATAGTGCGATATTGTCTCCATGCTTCTTCTAAAAGTGTTGTGGATGGCCCTAAACCTCTGGTTATGGCCAACCACATGAAGGAACATCGCGACTTGTTTTTCCACTGAGGTGTGGATGTTATCTACCAAAAGTTCGTCCGTCCTTAACCTTGCGACAAGTGTAAAGAAGGGGGCTCTTATCATCCTGAGCATGTTTAGAGACGTAGTTGTATATGTAGTTCAGATTGGCCATCCTTTCTTGATCGCGCGCACACATAGGACCATACCTCAGTCTAGGAAATGTGGCCTGCCTAACAGCTCTGTTGTGCAACAACATGATCCATGCTTAAATCACTGCTATAATTGTAGCTACCGGATGGATAAACGCCATCCCGTCGGCCTAACAATTCGGAGCTACAGTGAGTTCTTCCTAAATCGGTGCTTGATGAGTCCAAAATTGAAGCATATTTACCTTTTGTTTTTGCATAAATAGAATAGGGATTTTGGTATTTCACTGCGTTTGTACGCACCTTTTTATCCTTATTTCAACAGGATCCCGAATTACTATGTCTCTTATGAACATATCAATTGGAGCTATCATATTATATTATAATATGATATTTTTAAGTCATAAAAGTCATTTTATTGATTTACCTTCGTACCCGGGTGTAGCACCCCGGTAAAACCATACTAGGAAATCGCAGTGTTTTTGTTTTGAGCATCATCATGACCGTATGCTCATGTCATCATGCCACATTGCATTTGAACATCATCATGCAATCATGCATCTGTTTGCCTCAAACTATTTTACAAAGCCTATATTTATTTCCTAAATATCCCCCTCGCTATTTCAAAAGTAAAACCTCGGTCCGTCTGAATCTTTTATTTGCCTACCGTATTTTATAAAAGGATATTTAAAAACTAAATAAAAATAACAAAACATATTTTTTTATGGGGAGGCAGCCAAACGGCTAGGCCCAAGGCCCAACCACAGGCCACCTACCACCCCACATATCCTACCCTAATCACCCAAACCAACCCCACCCCTCACACTACCACCTGCCCGCGCCGCTACACACGCACGTGCGGACCCTCCCGGATCGAAACCACGCGACGCTCCACCCCATCGCGTCAACATGCTCTGCAGCTGGCTCCACCCTGTCCTCATGCTCTCGCACGTCTCCCCATCCCCGCGCCTCTCTATCGCGCGCAACTCCCATCCCCATCGCGCCCACCTACCCCGCGCGCCCCTTTCTCACCTACCCTGCCGCTCGCTCCTCCCTCTATGTGCTACCAAGCTCGCTTGCCGCCGCCTCGGTACCAGCGGTGCTCCACCGCCGCGGGAGCGCAAGCGCCGGCTGCCGCAGAACCACGACCCCTCTCGGCCCCACGATCCCTGTCTCTGTTAACAATCATCGCCGCCTCTCTCACCGGCCTCCACCTGCCGAACCTCGGCCTCGCTCTTCCTTGTCCTCGAGCCAAGCCCCAGTCGCCTGCCTGTGCTCGAGCTCCGCCGCTCTGTCCGCCTGACCCTCCCCTGCAACCCCGAGCCCGCCTGCCCGAGCTCGTCGACGCCCCGTTCTCTTGACCGCCTCTGTGCCCCATCCCTCTCCACATGCGCCGCCCTCGGTCTCCTATGCGTCGGCTGCCCGTGTCGCGTAGGCGGCGCCACCTCCTTCCTCTGATGACTGTCGCTGCCAGAGATCCCCGCGCCCCGGCCGCCATCCTCGCCAAGCCCGCCGTGTCGCTGCCTTCCTCGCCAAGCACGTCGCGTCGCTGGATTCCTTGATGCCGTCCTCTACCCGCCGCCGAGGCCGAGCCATGACCTCCGTCTCGCATCGCCGCATCCTCTCAGCCATGTGACCCTGCGCTAGTGCCTCTTTGTGGCCCTGTGCGTTCCCTATAGAGTCTGTTGATGTGGAGATAGTGTGGTGTGGAGGTGTTGATGTTATGCTACGGCTCGTGTTCGTGTCGTGTTCGTGCTGCGAAGACAGGAGCGAGATTTTGTACAAGATCGTCAAGACTCCGGTAAGATGGGAGTACCCTGACGCCCAAGTTTGCCACCGACACTGGTCAGAACTCAAGTGCTCCATCCCGAAATCCTAAGGTGGAACCTCGAAGACCTTGGAGACCGTTTCCGGAACCAAGTCTGTCCTCGACACCCGAATCAGATGCCAAGTTCCCTGACCCGGAACCGAAAGGCGGACCCAAAGACCGATCCCGCTGAATCTCGAGAACCCCAGATCTGACCCCCTTAATGTGTGACCCCTACATATCCCTATTTTATAAATGGCATATATACTTGTTGCATATGAATCATTCAAACTCACATGCATATTGTGGATGTTTGGGGATATTTAGATGATTCACCTAAATTAAATATGGAGACTATATATGGGCTATTCTAGGCTTATATTGCCTCCATTTAAATTTGTGTAGTGAACCGATGACATATTTTGTCTTGTTAAGACAACATTTAAATTGCGGGGTATCTAAACAACATGAACCTATTAATTAATTACCGGGACCCAGTTCGGCTTAATATTGCCTAATCGCACCTTTGCCATGTCATGCATCATATCATGCATCATGCCCAATCTTTTGTCGTACTATAAAATGGTGCATCTAGTGTTTCTTTTAGTGTTTTGCTTCTTCACGGATTAGGCCATCGAGTTGATGCGAGTATCGACGATTTCTTCAGATAATGTATCTTTGGCAGTGTTTCCCAGGCGAGCATCCTCCCCCTTTCTACCTATTTTGCGTTTATATTTTTTATTTCCTCATGTTGATCTATTGCTATCCTTGTTGTGATGCTTTAGTTTCCGTGCACCATTTATATTCCTTGCAGCCTCTATATTGCCTTGGACACATCCTATTGCCTGTTGTTTGATAGACAGTCAGCCTTGCGAGTCGTAGTTGCTTGCTTAGGTGTTGCTTCGTGCCGTTGTCGTTCCATCGTTGATGGAAGGTTGGCATATGCTTAATGGTGGTGATGCTTAATGGTGGAGATGATTATGGTTTAATTATAACTTGATATTAAAATGCTAGGAATAGATATAACAAATGCAGAGGCACCGGTGGGCAATAGCTAATATTTGGTTCTTCCACGCTCACTTGTGTCTCGTAGGCTCCGAGTACTTGATACCTGTTCCTTGACTATTCGCACTATCCACATACGGGAGACCCTATGGATCCCCCTTTGCCTGAGCTTGATTCGCACTTTATTTCTTGGGGCCACAAAGTAGTTTGGGGCTTTATTACTATCCTGCACTTATGCCATGCTTTACTGCTTTATTTGCGATTATGCGTGGAGAACTTGTACTATTTTGGAACGTGGAATGTTTTCGCGGTATCGACAAGCCCAGTCACACTTTCAGGTTCCCAGTAGTTTACAACCATTGACACAAACCCTGGGTTCGTCTCGGAGCTGGCCAACTTTGTTGCGGGTAGCTTAGTGGGGTGGCCCCCTGAAATGATTTATGAATCCTGTGAATGCTTTGTCGTGAGGCCTCGTTGCTTTTTATTTGGTCCTTCCCGAGGTTGATCGTGTGTTTTGCTATTTGTGCACCCCTGCAGGGTAAAACTTTCTGAAAGCCGTGTCCGTGGTTATGGATGACTTGGAGCACAGTATCTCGATCATAGACAACTATAACTGAAGTAGTGCTATAAATTTGATTTTGGAATGACTAGTAATCAGCTACACTATAATGGAATGAGTAAATAAAAGTTCCAACAACTCCTAGATTTGGGATGTCTCCTGCTAATAGTATCTGACTAGTAAATATTGCAACTACAACGGAATGGATAAGTAAAACTACCCACGGCTTATTATATCAGGATGACTCATGCTATCTATATCTGACTAGTAAGTGCTGCAACTATAATGGAATGAATAAAACTGCCAACTGAGTGAGTTCCTTGGTTTGACTTCCTCGTTTGGTCTCGAGGGGGAAATACCAGGATGGGTATGATTGGTGTTAGTATCAGGTTGGTCCCGAATAGGTCTCTCTTATCCATCTCTAATAGCCGACAGTCGCATCGAGTCTCTATAGGTTGTTTAGTGCATGCTTCGCTGCCGCTTTAGTCCACCATACCTATGTAGGCGAGAGCCGCCGAATTCTAGACTCACCGTGTACTGGCCTCAGTACTGACCGCTCCCTTTTTCCTTTGCCCTTTGCTGGCACCCCTTTTGTTTAAAAGGTATAAGTTCGACATCGTTAGCAGGGTTACCCTTCCGGCTTGGCCTGGGTAGGGTTATGGGCACCATTGTTTATTCTTTAGGGCTCTTAGCCCCATTTGCATCTTATCCGTACTCGGATGTTGTATCGTTTTCACGGTGATTTGGATCTTTGTATTGTATATCTACATTCTTGACTCGTTGAGTAATTGTTGTATATATATGTTTATGTGAGTTCCATCGTGGACTATTGTGTAATGATATTACTTTGTTTTCCACCCGCACGCAAGTACCTGGTGGGCATCTTTGAATCGTTTCTATGCGGGTTTGGCGGGAATCGCTGAAACTTGCATAGGGCCGATTCGAGGGTGTTACAAAGTGGTATCAGAGCCCAGCAGTTGCAATACCCTACTGGTACAGCTTGTAGGATAACCTAGCTAACGTTCGATGTAGTGTCAAAACTATTTTGTAAAATTGGTTGGATAGATCTGATTAGGTCTAATTTTACTCCTTACCCCTAATGCTACTCTCCCGCATAGAAACGATTCAAATATGCCCACCAGGCACTTGTGTGTGGGTGGAAAACAAAGTAATATCATTACACAATAGTCCATGATGGAACCCACAGAAACATATATATACAACAATGACTCAACGAGTCAAGAATGCAGATATACAATACAAAGATCCAAATCACCATGAAAACGATACAACATCCGAGTACGGATAATATGCAAATGGGGCTAAGAGCCCTGAAGAATAAACAATGGCGTCCATAACCCTACCCAGGCCAAGCCGGAAGGGTAACCCTGCTAACAACGTCGAACTTATACCTGCCAAACAAAAGGGGTGCCGACAAAGGGCAAAGGAAAAAGGGAGAGGTCAGTAATGAGGCCAGTACACGGCAAGTTTAGAATTCAGCGGCTCTCACCTACATAGGTATGGTGGACTGAAGCGGCAGCGAAGCATGCACTAAACAACCTATAGAGACTTGATGCAACTGTCGGCTATTAGAGAGAGATAAGAGAGACCTATTCGGGACCAACGTAATACTAACACCAATCATACCCATCCTGGTATTTCCCCCTCGAGACCAAACAAGGAAGTCAAACCAAGGAACTCACTCAGTTGGCAGTTTTATTCATTCCATTACAGTTACAACACTTACTAGTCAGATATAGATAGCATGAGTCATCCTGATATCATAAGCAGTGGGTAGTTTTAGTTATCCATTCTGTTGTAGTTGCAATATTTACTAGTCAGATACCATTAGCAGGAGACATCCCAAATCTAGGAGTTGTTGGCACTTTTATTTACTCATTCCATTATAGTGTAGCTGATTACTAGTCATTACAAAATCAAATTTATAGCACTACTTTAGTTATAGTTGTCTATGATCGAGATACTGTGCTCCAAATCGTCCAAATTCCGAGGATATGGCTTTCAGAAAGTTTTACCCTACATGGGTGCACAAATAGCAACACACACACGACAACCTCTTGAAGAACCAAATAAAAAGCAAAGAGGCCTCACGACAAAGTATTCACAGGATTCATAAATCATTTCAGGGGGCCACCCCACTAAGCTACCATAGAAGTTGGCTCCGAGATGCACCTGGTTTGTGTCAATGGCTATAAACGACTAGGAACCCGAAAGTGTGACTGGGCTTGTCGATACCGCGAAAACATTCCATGTTCCAAAACAGTACAGGTTTCTCCACGCACAATCGTAAATAAAGCAGTAAAGCATGGCATAAGTGCAGGATAGTAATAAAGCCCCAAACTACTTTGTGGCCCCAAGAAATAAAGTGTGAATCAAGCTCAGGCAAAGGGGGGTCCATAGGGTCTCCCGTATGTGGATAGTACGAATAGTCAAGGAACAGGTATCAAGTACTCGGGGCCTACGGGACACAAGTGAGCGTGGAAGAACCGAATATTAGCTATTGCCCACCAGTGCCTTTGCATTAGTTATATCTATTCCCAGCATTTTAATACCAAGTTATAATTAAGCCATAATCATCTCCACCATTAAGCATCACCACCATTAAGCATATGCCAACCTTCCATCAACGGTGGAACGACAACGACATGAAGCAGCACCTAAGCAAGCAACTACGACTCGCAAGGCTGACTGTCTATCAAACAACAGGCAATAGGATGTGTCCAAGGAAATATATAGGCTGCAAGGAATATAAATGGTGCACAGAAACTAAAGCATCGCAACAAGGATAGCAATAGATCAACAGAGGAAATAAAGACTATAAACACAAAATAGGTAGAAAGGGGGAGGATGCTCGCCTGGGAAACACTGCCGAAGATACATTATCTGAAGAACTCGTCGATACTCGCATCAACTTGACGGCCTAATCCGTGAAGAAGAAAAACACTAAAAGAAACACTGGATGCACCATTTAATACTACGACAAAAGATCGGGCATGATGCATGATATGATGCATGACATGGCAAAGATGCGATTAGGCAATATTAAGCGGAACTGGGTCTCGATAAATAATTAATAGGTTCATGTTGTTTAGATACCCCACAATTTAAATGTTGTCTTAACAAGGCAAAATATGTCATCGGTTCACTACACAAATTTAAATGGAGGCAATATAAGACTAGAATAGCCCATATATAGTCTCCATATTTAATTTAGGTGAATCATCTAAATATCCCCAAACATCCACAATATGCATGCGAGTATGAATGATTCATATGCAACAAGTATATATTCCATTTATAAAATAGGGATAGGTAGGGGTCACACATTAGGGGGGTCGGATCCGGGGTTCAGCGGGATTGGTCTTCGGATCCGAACTTCGGTTCCGGGTCGGGGAACTTGGCATCCGATTCGGGTGTCGAGGACGGACTTGGTTCCGGAAACGGTCTCCAGGGTCTTCGAGGTTCCACCTTCGGATTCTAGGATGGAGCACTTGAGCTCCGACCATTGTCGGTGGCGAACTTGGGCGTCAGGGTACTCCCATCTTATTGGAGTCTTGACGATCTTATACAAAATCTTGGTCCTGTCTTCGCAACACCAACACGAAATGAACACGAACCGTAGCATAACATCAACACCTCCACACCACACTATCTCCACATCAATAGACACTACAGGGAATGCACAGGGCCACGAAGAGGCACTAGCACGGGGTCACGGCACCGAGAGGATGCGGCGATGCGAGACGGAGGTCGTGCCTCGGCCTCGGTAGCGGGCAGAGGATGGCAGTGAGGAATCTGGTGACGCGACACGCTTGGCGAGGACGGAAGCGATGTGGCGGGCTTGGCGAGGATGGCGGCCGTGGTGCGGGGATCTCTGGCAGTGGCCTAGCAGCAATGGCCGTTAGAGGAAGGAGGTGGCGCCGCCTACGCGACGCGGGTGGCCAGCACACAGGAGACCGAGGGCGGCGCAGGCGGAGAGGGACGGGGCGCACAGAGGCATCCAAGAGAACAGGGTGTCAGCGAGCTCGGGCAGGTGGGCTCGGGGTCGCAGGGGAGGACCGGGCGGATGGAGCGGCGGAGCTCGAGCGCAGGCGGGCGACCAGGCTCGGCTCGAGGATGAGGAAGAGCGAGGCCGAGGAGAGGCCGGTGGAGGCTGATGAGGGAGGCAGTGACGGTTGTTGACGGAGACGGGGATTGTGGGGCCGAGAGGGGGCGTGGTTCTGCAGCGACCGGCGCTTGCGCTCCCATGGCGGTGGAGCACCGCTGGTACTGAGGCGGTGGCAAGCAAGCTCGGCGGCACACAGAGGGATGAGCGAGTGGCAGGGTAGGTGAGAAAGGGGCGCGCGGGGTAGGTAGGGACGATGGGAACGGGAGTTGCAAGAGAGAGAGGCGCGGGGATGGGGAGACGTGCAGGAGCATGAGGACAGGGTGGGGCCAGCTGCAGAGCATGTTTACGCGATGGGGTGGAGCGTCGCGTGGTTTCGATCCGGGAGGGTCCGCACGCGTGTGTGTAGCGGCGGTGGCAGGTGGTAGTGTGAGGGGTGGGGTTGGTTTGGGTGATTAGGGTTAGGATATGTGGGGTGGTAGGTGGCCTGCGGATGGGCCTTGGGCCTAGCCGTTTGGCTTCCTCCCCATAAAAAAATATGTTTTGTTATTTTTATTTAGTTTTTAAATATCCTTTTATAAAATACGGTAGGCAAATAAAAGATTCAGACGGACCGAGGCTTTACTTTTGAAATAGCGAGGGGGATATTTAGGAAACAAATATAGGCTTTGTAAAATAGTTTGAGGCAAACAGATGCATGATGACATGACGATGTTCAAATGCAATGTGGCATGATGACATGAGCATACGGTCATGATGATGCTCAAAACAAAAACACTGCGATTTTCTAGTAGTGGTTTTACCGGAGTGCTACAATTCGAGGGTGTTACGCTGGGAGAATACCAAACATGGGGAAATCATCAGCCGTGATAACGACCAATAGTACAGGTGGAGCCCGCCCGTACCTTCCGCCTGTACCACACGGCAGTGCGTCCGCCTCGTTAAATACTTTCTCCTGACAAAGACGGCAGAGAGATCCGACATTCATAGGAACCTAGAACCACGAAAAACCACACTAGAAAGGGATCTAAAGGAGGAACTTGGAGAAGGTAAAATCCCTGCTGCTTCACGGATCATTGGAGGACATCGCATCATCCCCTTCATCATCAACCACTGCATCTCCATCACCATTACTACCCCCATCTCTCATCCATTATATCTTGTTGTAATTCCAGATTTAATTGTGGTTTGCACTAGATTTATCCCCGTACTTTTATCCATCCATTTGATTATGATGATGTCGTTGATTGCTTCCATGTGTGAGTAGTTTTACCTCATTCTTGGGGATATGGAGAAACCCTGGCACTATTATGAAGTTGCAATAAAGATGACATATTCTTGTGTCCATATGAATGGTCGGTCTATGATAGATTTATGATTTGTGTTTGATCTCTCTCTCTTTAGATGGTATGTGTAGTGGGTCACATATCATTTGCCTTCAACACTAAAGTGAGGGAGAAATCCTTTGGACATGTTTGGAAGTTTTCCGAGAGAGTTTCGTAAAACTTGGTGTCAGCTAGCAACCTACATGGTCAAAGAAGGATAAAGAGAGACTCCCTAAGCTAATTACGATATCCATGGGGAGACCCTTAATTATGTTGGTCTGTATGGGTGATTTCTCTCATACATCGTGGTGGTTATTTAGAGGTGACCTCACTCTTGGCTCAACAAAGTGGCTTCCTACGAGCCTTGTAGTGAACATCTTATTATGGAGCTCTCTCCACACATATCATGACATAGGAAGTATGTTACCTTAATTATGATTAATAGTATCATACAACCCCGAGAATGTTTTATCCCTATTGAGTTCAACCAAGTTTTCACACAACCTTGTTACTTACTTGCTTTTACTTGTTTTAATTAATTTTCTACACTCAACTAAAAACCTTTCAAACACCCTTTACTTGAGATCAAAGGTATCTTATAAGTATCCTTTGGTAGACAGTGATTAGGGGCATAAAGACCTTAACCAAATAGCTCTATGTGGGTACGATACTCTTATGTCGAAACTAGCTACAATTGATCTGTGCACTTGCAGCCATCAAGCTATTTTACGGTGCCATTGCCAGGGAGCTAAGTGCTTTTGGTCTTTGTTCTTAGTTGCTTATTCTACTAATTGTTTTACTAAAGTTGTTTACTAGTTTCAGATAAACACCATGACTGCACTCGGACTGATCAATCAGCTCGATGCAAATAAACACCTCAGGAAAACTTCGCCCCTCTCTAGGTGATGCGCCTTGGCGGCCTTGTAGAGCACGGAGGGGCGGATAATCTACCCCCCAAAACACTGGTTTAGCTGCATTTGGTTGGGGAAGTATTCTACACCACTAAACACACAATTAAATGATCCTTGACATTGTTATCTAACACATAAAACACTAGAGGTCACGAAATGTTCTTTCAACAAGCCCTATGGCGTTGATGGTGCCCAAGATTATCGATTATATTTCCGTTGTAAAGTGAGCCAACCACTATATGATGTGCAACTTGTATTATGTAAAGTATGGATCTATCAATGAGTAATAAAATGACGTATCTTTGTATCGGTATTTCATTTTTTTACTATGTGTGCTAGCTATGATCCATGGATAGCACTATAAACATAGAGACTTCAAATCCTACCAGGTTCAGGTCATTACATATCACTAGTTCTACAAAAACATAAGGTAAACATGTTGCAAAAATGCACTCATCAACCGCCTACACGTCCCTGGCCTTAGCCTTCAGTCTCTCTGAAAGGGCATGTATGCCCCATGTGTGGTTTTGGTAATTAATGACAATCTCTATAGACTAATATGCAAATTGAGTTTCACTTGTAGGTGATAACCCACAAGTATAGGGGATCATGTGTAGCCTTTTCGATAAGTAAGAGTGTCGAACCCAACAAGGAGCTAAAGGTAGGATAAATATTCTCTCAAGTTCTATCAACCACTGATACAACTCTATGTACACTAAACATTTGCATTATCTCGGAAATAAAACTAGAGCAACAATACGAGTAATAGAGATAGCTTTGCATGATAATAAATAACAACAAAGTAAAGTTAGTTGCTGCAGCAATAAAATACACTAAACTAATAGAACCATGAGTGTGGAATAGTGGTGGTAATTGTGGTGACTTTGTCCAAGTTTAAATAGCGAATAGATCGGGTTCATTGTCTTTGATGCAGTTTTCTATGTGAGAGAGGCTAAATATACATGCGCTTCACTACTTGGAATTACATGTACTATATGATTGTATTGTTAGCAAACATCCGTAAGTGTTAATCAATACATTAAGGTTTCCCCAATCATAGCCTTAAGTTTAATGGTCCTCTTACTCCCATACGTGCAACGTTCCGGTTCGCGTCCTCAGGTTTCTATCACTCCAGCAGAACTTCCCCTTCCTCTTACACATACTACAAACCCTATGATGTTTAATCCATGCGCGTACAAATATAATGGACACCAAAGGACTGTACCATATCAACATACAACTCTAATGAACCAAATACGTTCAACCATTCAATCTAAGAACAAAGAAACTACGCAGACATGACATAGATCATATGATTATAACTTATAGCATCAAACGCCATATTTACATATGACAGTACAGAGGTGTATGGGAGGACGAACCACTGCATACTAGGAGGATTAGGTGATGGAGATGGCAGTAAAGATGGTGAAGAGGGCGGCGGCGTGGGGGACTCCTTCCCCGCCGCCAGTATCATGGGGGAGCACCGCCCCTTAGCCCCTTTCCTTCATAGATTCTTGGGAGCCTTCCACCATGGAGATGGGATCCATGGGGGAGGAAAAAACGTGGCTTCGGTGGCTGCAAATTCATGGGTGGAGATGCCCTGGGCGAATTAGGTTTCCTCCCTTTATATAGCTTTCCGGATTCCTGTCACCCCATCTTGGGCTGCAGTAAATCGGGTCTAAAAGACCCGTCCAGACTCGGAATCAGGTAAATATTATGTTCAGAACGTTTGTCGTGAAATTTCTAACAACTTTGTAGTTGAAGAGTTTTCCATTTGACGGCGTCTTCGACCCGTAACGTGACCATCTTCAAAAATAGTTCTGAGACAGATTTCTGGAAAAATCCCAATTTGACTCCAACAAGGTTTCCACTTATATTCTTGGTAATTCCTACACATCAAAGTGTAAAACAAGAACATTGTGCACTTTTGCAACTATTAGTAGGTTAGTCCAAATAAATCATAAACTTTATACAAAAAGGAGTGTCAAAAGCATATTATTAGCATAAAACCATCAAAAATTATAGATACGTTATGAACGTATCAACATCCCCAAGCTTAGTTCCTGCTCGTCCTCGAGTAGGTAAACGATCAAAACAATATATTTTTTGATGTGACATGCAAACAACACAAACTCATATCATCATTATTGTAAAAGTATTGATAGTTGGGATTAAGGTACTCTAAACATGAATCATGAAAGATAGAGTTCTAACAATAAGACATAGCAACTATGTTGTAAAATGAAAAGGCATAAACAAAAGATTCATGAATAACAATGCATTGCAAGACGTTTGTTTATTTTACATAAAGAAAGCATAATGAAAATAGTATTCAGCTTGTCCCTCATAGAGTAGCAAAACATAAATGCATAGGACACCTTCAAAGTTCATAAGGGTGACTAGATACAAATAGTTTAAGAACAAGCAATATCAAAGTTATGCATCAATCAACAAGTCTTGGGACAATGCACATTAAACTAAGAATGTCCACTATGCTCTCTTAATAGGTGCATAAAGATAGAAGATGGAGACTCAACATAAAAGTAAAAGAAAGTCCTTCTTGGAAGGAAGCAGGGATTCAAGTCTCATAAAGAGCTTCCAAAAATTATGGTACTTATTAGCTTTCAGCTCTCATTGCCCCTATAATAAGCATCTTTAGGTGATTAAGGTTAAAGTGACACAACTAAGAGGATATGCTTGACAAGTTATAAGTTGAAATCTCATGCCCCTTACTTACGAGTACCGAACCTCATGCTACTCAACTTCAGTCACAAGTAAGCTCTTGTCATTGTAAGTACATATGTATCATAGAGAACCACCAACGGGGTACTCCTTGCACATGATACAGGAGCTATCCCATAATCAAAATGACAAGGCAAGCAGACAATGAGCATCTCAGTGATCTTTTTATTTGCTATTTGCATAGGTTTTTATTGAGGATGCTTCATAGAGTGCTCATTATGGTTATGCTGCAAGTTTCCACCATGATTAGGCATGGCTTAGGCTAGCGGCCCGGGCGTTTCTCTAACAAACATACAAACTCCATGATCTTACAAGTTCCCCTTTTATTTCACACCGCCGGAATCCATAAGCAAAAGAATCATGATATCAACGGAATATAAGTGCAATGTTGAAAGCGTTGCCCATGATACATGGTTCTGCTAACTTCAACTTATAAAGTGCAACCATATACGCAACAAAGAAGGACACAATGGTTCAAGTTTATTAAGTGCAAGAAAATAAAGTGTACCATCAAGTTCGTGAGAGCTTTAATCACTAATTTTCACATAACAAGTTTAATTCGGAAGGTAGATAAAAGCATGAATATACTTGGAATAGCAAATGCTAATAGGTAGGTATGGTGGACTCTTTGGTATAACTTGGTTTTATTTGGAGTTGGATGCATGAGTGGAACTCATACTTGGTTATGTAGGCTAGCAAAAGACTGGGAGCAACCAACTAAAAGAGCAATAATGGCCATAATCATGCAAAGCAACCAAACATCATTAATTAAAGCATAAAGTGATATTACAAGTCAAAAACTAAAGGATCATAAAGGCTATAGTGACTTGGGATAGTCATAACATGGTGTGAGCATGCGCCAAGTCAACCCAAATAAAGCATCAAAGGAGAATACCACAATACTATGCTTTAATATGCTAAAACAACGCATGATTCTTTCAAGGCACATTAAGCAATCTCAATTGTTTATAACATGTCAGGCTACAACAAAAATCACTAAGCATAAAGCCAAAACAATATCATGCATGACATGACAAAGCATAGGCCACCGTAAAAAATGAGCTCCTTTTACCACTTAAGCATGAACTTTTCCTACTCTTTTCCAATCCAAACTACACTTATTTGAAAACTAATGTATGAAAGAGGGGGCCCAACCAATTTATTCAAGCAAACTAAGCAAACGAAAACAAAAATGAAGACGCTCCAAGAATAACACAACTGTGCATGAAACAATAAAAATGAAGTGTTTGGAAGAAACCTGAGATTTTTATTGATGAAGAAGGGGATGCCTTGGGCATCCCCAAGCTTTGACGCTTATACTTCTTGGATATTTCTTGGGGTGACACTCGTGGCATCCCCAAGCTTGAGCTTTAGTCCATTCTTCATCTCATTACATCACTCTTTCCATACACCTGAAATTTTTCCTTCATACAAAACTTCACACAATCTTTATTAGCAACATTAGTGCACTCAAGATAATAAGTCTTTGAGTTCAGTTCCAACACCAATAAAACTTCCATTAAAACACAAGCTACTGTAGCACTTCCTCAAAAAGCTCAATTCCCCAAAAAGAACCCAAAAAGGAATCAACAAGAAGCAAATGCAAATAATGGCAGAAATCTGTCAAAACAGACCAGCAGGTAAAGACCAATTTTTTCGAAGACCTTCTGTTGCTTAAATCGAAAAGTGTTGAACTAACGAAAGTTAGATAACAACCTGGGGCAGAAGCACAAAAATTCACAAATCAAACCGACGTACAGAGATTTTACACGAATTGTTACAGCGAAGCACAAAAATATGTTTCGGGACAGCAACTTTCCCAAGCATTACTGCTCTCTCATTAGAGGTTACTCTTGGCACAAAAAGCAAATAAAAAGGATAAGGAGCGGTTATTACAGAGGTAATAACTTCCAAGACTCATCTAAAACTTTTGGGTTATCTCCCAATAAGTACTTTTCTTTAACACCTTTAAGTTAGGCATAGGAGCAAGATTCAAGTATTTTCGAATGAATAAGCATTAAGATCAATACCAGAAATATCTTTATTTTTCAAGGCTTCATGCATTCCTACAATTTTTTAACTGAAAAGCTTCCATGGAAAGATTTGTTTTGGTTTCATAGGCATGAACACAAGTGTTCAAGGTTGACCCCCACTTAACCATTACTCATCTTTCCAATCACTTTCCATTTTGAAAACATTTTCAGGTAACAAGTACAACTATTTTTTTTTGTAATTCGCATTCCCTATCCATAATAAGATAGAGAACAACTTAAAATTGAAAGTAAAAACTACTTAGAGATAAATCAAACAAGTGCACACAAGAATATTCACTCACACGCTATTGCTTCTCGGCAACGACGCCAGAAAAGGTCTTGATAACCCACAAGTATAGGGGATCGTGTGTAGCCTTTTCGATAAGTAAGAGTGTCGAACCCAACGAGGAGCTAAATGTAGGATAAATATTCTCTCAAGTTCTATCAACCACTGATACAACTCTAAGCACACTAAATGTTTGCATTATCTAGGAAATAAAACTAGAGCAACAATACGAGTAATAGAGATAGCTTTGCATGATAATAAATAACAACAAAGTAAAGCTAGTTGCTGCAGCAATAAAATACACTAAACTAACAGAACCATGAGTGTGGAATAGTGGTGGTAATTGTGGTGGCTTTGTCCAAGTTTAAATAGCGAATAGACCGGGTTCATTGTCTTTGATGCAGTTTTCTATGTGGGAGAGGCTAAATATACATGCGCTTCACTACTTGGAATTACATGTACTATATGATTGGATTGTTAGCAAACATCCGTAAGTACTAATCAATGCATTAAGGTTTCCCCAACCATAGCCTTAAGTTTAATGGTACTCTTACTCCCATACGTGCAATGTTCCGGTTCGGCCCTCGGTTTCATCACTCCGGCAGAACTTCCCCCTTCCTCTTACACATACTACAAACCCTATGATGTTTAATCCATGCACTCACAAATATAATGGACACCAAAGGACTGTACCATATCAACATACAACTCTAATGAACCAAAGACGTTCAACCATTCAATCTAAGAACAAAGAAACTACGCAGACATGACATAGATCATATGATTATAACTTATAGCATCAAACGCCATATTTACATATGACAGTACAGAGGTGTATGGGAGGATGAACCACTGCATACTAGGAGGATTAGGTGATGGAGATGACAGTAAAGATGGTGAAGAGGGCGGCGGCGCGGGGGACTCCTTCCCCGCCGCTAGTATCATGGGGGAGCACCGCCCCTTAGCCCCTTTCCTTCATGGCTTCTTGGGAGCCTTCCACCATGGAGATGGGATCCATGGGGGAGGAAAAAAGTGGCTTCGGTGGCTGCAAATTCGTGGGTGGAGATGCCCTGGGCGAATTAGGTTTCCTCCCTTTATATAGCTTCCCGGATTCCTGTCACCCTATCTTGGGCTGCAGTAAATCGGGTCTAAAAGGCCCGTCTAGACTCGGAATCAGGTAAATTTTATGTCCAAAACGTTTTTCGTGAAATTTCCAACAACTTTGTAGTTGAAAAGTTTTCCGTTTGACGCTGTATTCAACTCGTAATGCGACCATCTTCAAAAATAGTTCTGAGACAGATTTCTGGAAAAATCTCAATTTGACTCCAACAAGGTTTCCACTTATATTCTTGGTAATTTCTACACATCAAAGTGTAAAACAAGAACATTATGCACTTTTTCAAATATTAGTAGGTTAGTCCAAATAAATCATAAACTTTATAAAAAAAAGGAGTGTCAAAAGCATAGTATTAGCATAAAACCATCAAAAATTATAGATACGTTATGGACGTATCAGTAGGTTTGTCCATTGGCATCGCTTGGATCATGTGTTGGTCTCAAGGTTGAAAAATAAGAAGCTATTGCCAAGGGTTGTGTGCCTATTGGAATCAATTAGAAGAAGAAGAAGATGAAGTATGTCTTAAAGAAGAAGAAGAATATGGAGTTACTTATGGTCATCTTCAAGACATCATCAAGAAATGAAGGGCAAGCTCAAGGTGCACCATCTCTAGAAGATCTCATTCTTGAAGCTTGACATCGTCGGTGATCATGCAGTGATGAAGACAAGTTCAAAGAAGAGGTTTCCCCATGGAGTTTGGGGGAGCATTTCACAAGTCTTCATCAAGCAAGAGCAAGCAAGGCAATCAAGAAAGGCGTTCCATCTTGAGAAGGACAAGACGTTCTACATCAACCTCGAGTGGAATGCTCAAGGCAAAGGTATGATCTTGATAGGCTTTCTATTTTACCGGTCTCTTGTAGTGTTGGGAGACCGGGTTTAGGATAGATAGCAGTACTATCAAGAGGGGCTCTCGAGTGGGTGACTCATTCTTATCTTTTAGAGAGAGCTCAAACCTTTGCATACATAGCATCATCTTTATTGGTTGTTGTTTGGTTATTGTCCATGTGAGGATCTAGAGCTTGTGGTTATCCTCATAACAAGCTCTAGTTCATCAAAAACAGATTTCCTTGTTATATCTTATTGCGGTTTTGATTTTGTGGGTTTTTCGTCTCCACACCTTGGGAGATATTTCACATATATATTCATGGTATTTTATCCCTTGGTGATACCCAATATTTCTGCATGTCGCTATATTTCCAACAAAATTGGTTTCATCTCGTTTGGAATTCGGATGCAAAAGTTATGGCAGTTTTGGTTCTAGAATTTTGTCTTGACCGGAAGTTCTGGCCGTCCACCGGTAGTACCGCTAGGGCATTTTCCGCCGGTAGTAGCGGTGTTAATTCTGGCCCAACTTCTGGTAATCCCGATTTCATTTTAGTACCCTCTCTGTCTTGGTGTCCGTTTTTTGATGGAACTTGGATCGGTATTTTAGGCGGTAGTACCGTCCCCGCCGGAAGTTCCGGTGGACGGCGGTAGTACCGGCCAGGATCATTTTTGTGTTCGTTCGCATCACTGATTTGGACCATTGGCTGGGTGCCACGATAGTACCGGCCACCCACCGGTACTACCGGCCGTGCACGAAACTGTGCATAACGGGCAGATCGGGAGCCCTTTAAAAGGCGTTCCTCTTCCCCTTCGTGTTAGCTAGTTCTTTGGTCCATTTTTCACTCTCTCTCTCCTCCATTGTTGACCTTGAAGAGCTTTCCCTCTCCCCTTCGCCATCCTATGATTCTTGCATCTTTTTGAGAGATTTGAGAGAGGATTTCTAGATCTACAACCCCCACCAAACCAAATCCCTTCTTTCTAAAGGAATCCTTGGGATCTAGATCTTGGAGAGTTTTGTGTTCTCCTCTTGTGTTCTTCCTCTCTTATTCCCCCAATAGCTTTTGTAGCTTTGGTGGAATTTGAGAAAGGAGGACTTGCCTCTTGCATTTGGTGCATAGGTTTGAGTTCTCCTTGGAGATTCGGCGAGTTCAAGCTCTTGGGCTTGTTTCTCTTGGGTTCCTGGAACCCTAGATGGTTGAGGGGAGTTGTGGTGTGTTCTTGAGGCCTCTAATTGAGTTGTGGAGATTCCTCAAGCTTGGTGGCCTTTTGTGGCATTGTGGGGCCTTTGTGGCGTTTCTTGGGAGCCCGCTGATGACTGCAAGTGCACAAATTGTTTGTAGCTAGTTTTGAAATAAAGATATCGATCCCACAGAGAGCAGGAGTCCGAAGTCTAATAACTCTTGAATTAAATACTACAATAGAAATGCTGAATAAAGTTCTAAGTGACAAGATAAAATGTGAATATTATGTAAAAAGGTGTTTTGGGGTTTTGGTATAAGATAACAAATAAGTAAAGTAAAGTAACAAAACACAGAAAGTAAGTATCGCATACGTAAAAGAGATTTGGAACTGCAATAGGGAAAAAGGCGTTCTCGGGGAGTAGAGGATACACCACTAGCATTGTAAAGAGCTAAGGTAAAGATTATTATCATAACCATTCTCAACTATATATGTGTGGGAGGAACTCCGTATTTGGACAAATAGGCAGCAACCACTGCTCACGTCATCCTCATAACCACATCAGTCAGCAATCGACATCAATCAAATTACTGCGCTATTAAGGGACTTAATCCCGTAGGACGTATCCTATGGCATGGATAGTATTCCGTGAGTTTCCTCGGTTCCCAAGTTGATACGTAAGGGGTGCCAACAGCTTTATAGTCACTGTAAGTGCTAACACACCTCCATCTACCAACAAGTAGTTCCCTCCATCAAGTCCCCATGAGAGCAAAATATTGAGATGTCGACTTCTCTCAACATCAAGATGAAGACAATCTAACACATGGTCACAACGATGAATATCATAATAAACATTATCTTATTGAGCCGGTGCCTTTTGAAGCACTTTCATGTGTGAACTGAAGTCGTCTTTCAAACTCAAGACCCACGGAGACCTACCTATAGTGACGTCAAAGTACCAGTGAGCATGGAGGTTTGGTTTTTTTTTGATGACGTCGAGTCTAAGGCGGAGGAAGACTCGGCATGAAGGACAGCCGCCCGGTGGTGTGGTATGTAGTGGTAATAGTACGCCCCCGCTCCGAAACAAAGAAAAAGGTGTGTGCCGCACTCATGAGGGACTGCTAGTGAGATAGTGAAGGAAGGTGGGGATAACGTCAAGTCCGCATGGCCCTTATGGGCTGGGCCACACACGTGCTACAATGGCAATGACAATGGGAAGAAAGGCTGTAAGGCGGAGTGAATCCGGAAAGATTGCCTCAGTTCGGATTGTTCAGACATGGAGGCAATCAACATCACGGAAATAACAATGGAATCTATCATAGATGAATAGTACTTGTATAATCCACAACGAGTATGTGAATTACAACAAGATCTAGACAATATGTAGATGGGATGGATGAAGATGGTGGTGATGCAGTGGTTGATGATGAAGATCGATGCCTTAGCCTCCTGGATCTGCACAGGGCGAAGATAGATCCCGGTGGATGAGTTTCCCCTCCAGATGCCTTCCGGAGGTGAGGTTTCAACGATTTTTGGTTGTTCTGTATGTCATCCCTCTGATCCAATTGCACGGGGTGAAACTATTTGAGGAGGCGGTGGCAGCGCCAACTATACGGTGGGAATACACAGCCGGAAAATTTATTCCTCTGTATAGTTGGTCATTAAACCGTCTGTATACTTTGATTGCTTCGGGTTTTCTTCTAGTGTTATTGATATTTCCAAATAAGCGATTTACGTTGTTTTTGGCTCCTTCTATCCCCAATACAACTGCTCCAAGAATTGTGTCCATTATATCCATCACCTGTCCTGATCCTGGTGGAAATAGACATAAAATGTGCACGGGAACGCTGTAAAATACCAAGATCCTATATCTACAATGCAAAATAATAATATAAAACATGATGCAAATATGCATTCATCAACTTCCCCAAGCTTAGACTCTTGCTCATCCCGAGCAAATTTAGCTTAATGGATGTGATCCTCATATTTATGAAGCTGAGTCGATAAAATAAATGAGGCAGTTGCAGCATGTGTTTATCATATATGATACATAGGAATAAGTTCATGAATAGTACCTTACTCGAACCATCTGAATAATATTAGCAGGATTCCACACCTTAGCATTTAATAGTTCACAAAAGATTACTCTCAATATGATGTAAAAGTATCCAGTTCGACCGAATGAGTTAGCGAGATAGTCCCAAGTGTTTTTGGATTAACATATTCACTTGGGATTTAAAATCTCAAACGCTTCTTTGTCATACTACAATATAGTGGTGTATGCCTACTTGCTCTTTGCACATTCGCTCTTTTTATTCTTTTCTTTTCTTATATATATGCTCACACTTTTGTTTAAGTGTTGTGCAAAGGAGCTAGCCATACATTCCACTTCATGTAGGAATTCAAAGTTTAACGATCTCAATTACCAAATTCCAATTGTATATGAAGCAACCTTTATAGCTTGAATATTCTACCTCGTCTTGATCTCACTCTAATTTGATAGCACTTTTTATTTTCCTTTGTTCGGCTTCTTTTTCAACTTAACTGATTAGATAATTTTTCTTTGTAAATCAAACCATGGACTTGCAACATATTGACCAAATTATCTTTGTATGTTCCATTAATACCAATAGTGTGGAAGACTCCTATTGCTATCATCAAGTGCAAGTAAAATTATACTCAAGCCATTCATATATCCAATAAGACAAGCACAAACTCAATATTGCTCCATATATGATAATAAACTCGGAATTTTATAAAAGGGATCGACTATTCCTGGAGGGAATTCTAATGATGCAAACTTTATTTCTAGTTTGAACTAATGCAAAACTAAGATAGTAATGTAAAACTTATAAGATATATTACAAGGTCTTAAAGATCTCCCCAAGCTTGGAATCAAGCCAGGCGGGATCAAATAATCCCTTACGATTATTTGATACCATGATTATTGTAGATCACTGTGGTGCCATGGCATGTGACACCGCGATCTGTAGCTTCTTGTTGGTATCTTCCAGAGTAGTGATGCGGCTGTAGCACCTGCGCAAATCAGATTGCAAAGTGTCCACTTTATCTGTGAGTCTAGTTACCAATGGGAGAAGATCATCCTTCTTCTCTATCTCATTGAGAGGTGACGGACTTTAACACAATGGAGTAGCTCCTGCTTCTGATATATCTCCAGTGCCCGCTGATGACTGGAAGTGCACAAATTGTTTGTAGCTAGTTTCAAAATAAAGATATCGATCCCACAAGGAGCAGGAGTCTGAAGTCTAACAATTTTTGAAATAAATATTACGATCGAAATGCTAAACAAAGTTCTAAGTAACAACATAAAATGTGAGTATTGTGTAAAATGATGTTTTGGGGTTTTAGGTATAAGAGCAACAATAAAGTAAAGTAAAACAACTGAATACAGAAAGTAAGTAGCGTGTATGTAAGAGAGATTGGAACTGCAATAGGAAAAAAGCGTTCTCAGGGAGTAGCGGATACACCACTAGCATTATAAGGAGCTAAGATAAAGATTATCATCATGAACATTCTCAACTATGTATGTGTGGGAGGAACTCCGTATTTGGAAAAATAGGCAGCAACCACTTCTCACATCATCCTCATAACCACAATAGCCAACAATCAACATCAATCGAATTACTACGCTATTAAGGGACGTAATTCCGTAGGACATATCCCATGGCATGGATAGTGTTCCGTGAGTTTTCTCAGTTTCCCAAGTTGATATGTAAGGGGTGCCAACAGCTTTATAGTCACTGTAAGTGCTAACACGCCTCCGTTTACCAACTAGTAGTTTCCTCCATCAAGTCCCCATAAGAGGCAAATATTGAGAGGTCGACTTCTCTCAACATCAAGATCTAGAAAATCTAACACATGGTCATAGTGATGAATATCATAATAGACTTTATCTTATTTCAGTCTCATACTAGGGTTTCTCCATCTCCCAAGAACTAATGATCTACTCAGACATGGAGGCAATCAACATGATAGCAATTGTAATGGAAACAATGATAGATGAATAGTACTTGTATAAATCCACAATGAGTACGGGAATTACAACAAGATCTAGACAAGATGTAGATGGGATGGATGGAGATGGTGGTGATGCAGCGGTGGATGATGAAGATCGATGTCTTAGCCTCCTGGATCTGCATAGGGCGAAGATGGATCCCCGGTGGATGAGTTCCCCCTCCAGATGCCTTCCGGAGGTGAGGTTTCTATGATTTATGGGTGTTCTGTATGTCGTCTCCCCAAACCAGTTGCACGGGGTGAAACTATTTGAGGAGACGGAGGTGGCGTCAACTATATGGCCGGAGCTATACGACCGGAAAATTTGCCCCGGTCGTATAGTTGGTCATTGAACCTTCTGCCTCATTTGGTCGCTTCTGGTTTTCTTCTGGTATCATTAATATTTCCCAAATAAGCGATTTACGTTGTTTTTTACTCCTTTTCTCCTTAGTACAATTGCTCCAAGAATTATATCCATTGGATCCATCATCTGTCCTGATCCTGATGAAAACAGACATAAAATGTGCACGCGAGCGTCGTAAAATACCAAGATCCTACATCTACAATGCGAAATAATAATGTAAAACATGATGCAAATATGCACTCATCAACTTCCCCAAGCTTAGACTCTTAGCTTAATGGATGTGATCCTCATATTCATGAAGCTGAGTTGATTAAAATAAATGAGGCAGTTGCATCATGTATTTATCATATACGATACATAGGAATAAGTTCGTGAATAGTACCTTACTCAAACCATCTAAATAGTATTAGCAGGCTTCCACACCTTGGTGATCAATAGTCCATAAAAGATGAATCTCAACATAATGTAAAAGTATCCAGTTCAACCGAATGAGTTAGCAAGGTAGTCCCAAGTGTTTTAGGATCAACGTATTCACTTGGGATTCAAAATCTCAAAAGTGTCTCTTTGTCATACTACAATACAATGGTATATGCCTACTTGCTCTTTGCATACTCGCTCTTTTTATTCTTCTTTTCTTTTGCATATATGCTCACAGTGTTGTTTAAGTGCTATGCAAAGGAGCTAGCCATATATTCCACCTTATGTAGGAATTCAAAGTTTAACGATCTCAATTATCAAATTTCAACTGTATATGAAGCATTCTTATGACTTGGAGAATCTACCTCGACTTGTTCTCACTCTATTTTGATAGCACTTTCACTTTCCTTTGTTCAAGGTTTCATTTTCAATTTAACTGTACAGATAATCTTTCTTTGTAAATCAACCCATAGACTTACAGCATATTAACCAAATTATCTTTATGTGTTCCATTAATACCAATGGTGTGGAAGACTCCTATTGCTATCATCAAGTGCAAGTAAAATAATACTCAAGCCATTCATATATCCAATAAAACAAACACAAACTCAATATTGCTCCATATATAATAATAAACTCGGAATTTCATTAAAGGGATCGACTATTCCTGAAGGGAATTCTAACAATGCAAACTGTATTGCTAGTTTGAACTAATGCAAAAATAGTAATAAAAACTTATAAGATAGATTACAAGGTCTTAAAGATCTCCCCAAGCTTGGAATCAAGCCAGGCAGGATCAAATAATCCCTTGCGATTCTTTGATACCGTGATTGTTGTAGATCACTATGGCGCCATGGCGTGTAACACCGTGGTGCGTAGCTTCTTGTTGGTATCCTCCAAAGCAGTGATGTGGCTGTAGCACCTGCATAAATCATATTGCAAAGTGTCCTCTCTATCTACAAGCTTAGTCACCAATGGGAGGAGGTCTTCCTTCTTCTCCATCTCATTAAGACAATGGCGGATTTCAACTCGATGGAGTAGCTCCTGCTTCTGATATATCTCCAGTGCCCGCACACGATCCTTGGTCCTAGGAACAGCTTCTTCTTCCTCATCCATAATTGATGGATCGGGGAAGTGGAAACCTTACCTCCACTCTTCTTGAGGCTTCACCTTCATACGAGCACCAGTGGTAGACTTCATGACTGGCACCTTGGCTACCTCGCTAACACCTGCACCAGTATTAGGTAATTCCTTATGCTTGTGCGGCCTTGGATCCGTGGTGATGAACTTGACCATTTCCACACGCCCTTTTCCATGTGGCTTGCGATCTTCTCTGTCAACACCCAGATTTTTAATCCCAGATGCCTGTTATGCCATACCTCGCAATCCTAGGATTACCATTTTTGCAAGACATAACAGATTGGATATCACAATACATCATCCATTACAAACCATAATAAGGTTTTACACAAATAAAGGATCTCATGATCCGGTCTTAATACAATCAAGCAGCGGAATAATAAAGCGTAGTAGTGGGCTCCATCTTCAGGGTCACAGGCAATGCTGACGATGGGAGATGATCCTAGTTGTCATAGACATCCCGCTGTCCATCATCCTGGTAGTCCTCCTCATAGTCTGGCCACGGGAATAGCCAGGGACAAATCCATGAGTACTCTATAAGTACTCGCAAACTATCACTAACAAGTAAGGTAGTTCTAGTAGGAATCTTGAGCTCTAGGTTTATTTGCAAAAAGCCAGATTTATCTTAAACTGAGTTTAGAAGTAAAGAAAGCTAATTTAATGTTCTAAATCACTTTAAGTGGGAACCTAGTTTTCATATCCATAACCCTGTTATGGTCAAGTCAAAGTCACAATTCAATTCACAAATCATTTTGAAAACATCTGACGACGGAACAGTATGGCCACTCCAACTATCCATGACCGTGGATGCGGCTATTCGAATAGTTTTACACTCCACAGAGGTGGTACACTTTCACCACAGAATTCAATACATCCATCAGGGATAACCCTGAATCATCTTACTTAGTATGTGGATAATCAATCATAACCTTTCAATTACACACTCTAGTATAGGCACCTCCCCTATGAGCTTGGCCTCCCAGCCATGGCCATCTGCCATCCTAGGCACTGCATAGGTGGAAATCATCAAGAGGTAGCCTCATCTCAAACCTCTCCTGCGAGGGAACCCATACTAATGCATATAAACTTTCGGCTAAGCCCTACCCAATTCAAGTATTGTGGTTGTACGGTAAAATTGGAATGGTATCGCATCTGAACCCAACCATCGGTTTTTATAAAAGGGCTAAGGCTCATGCCTCAACATTTTCATCATCAAATCCTTGTGTTTCTCAACACATGTCAAAACATTTCAATAGAATGACTCATCATTCCAAGGTTTTCATAATCATTTTCACCAAGTATTCCCATCTAAGGTGATCAACTTTTATACTTAGCACTAGCCACTAGGGTTAAGAGTGTTCACTAATGAGGGGTGGTAATCTTCAATCTCATGCCATAGAATGACATCTAAGTGTAACTAGATAGGCCTAGTTTTATACTCTTTATGCTACCTATACAAAATGTAAAGAACTTTGGTAAAGTAAAAGAATAAAGCTTGCAAGTAAAACTTGGGATTTGGTATAATCAAAGTGGTATAACCAAAGCATGCCTAATACATCTTGCTTAGGTTAATACTTGCAAGTGTTAGCTTGCATAGTCCTAGCTTGCTCATAATAGCTTGCCTTGATTGGTATAGTGGTTGAAGTTTTCTTCTTCGTCTTCTTGGTAGAACTCCTCCTCCTCGTATCCTTGGTCGGTACTATCGTCTATAAAAGAATACGGGGTACACAATCACCAAACAATACTTAACTACTGCTATTTAACACACTAAGGCTCACACTTGATGATCTAGCATCATCACAATCATCACATGAAATAGAGACTTCGTCTTGTTTATTTTATTTTAGAAAAGTAATTTCTACTCATTGAAATTAATTAAGATTTAATATTCTCCAATTAAAATATGGGATCATGTGGACACATGTCATCACCACATACATGGGAATGTGATTTAAAGTGTTGGTCACACTTTATAAAGTTTAAGATTATTATTTAATAGATTTAAAGTGACTAGAAATGCCCTAATAGCATTATTTTGGTACTAGTCCAAAGTCACTGCATGTAAACCTAAATATTTTTACATATTTAGATAGATCTTATCAAATTAGATTTTTGAGAGTTGGAATCAACTCAAAAGCATTTATGGTTGATTTTTGAAAAATGTTTGAAGTTGCAAAAGTCTCTGTCTTGTTATTTTTTCTATAGATTATATCTAACCCCAAATGATATAAATCCAACGGTCTTGGATAGATCATTTAATTACCTTTCTAGCAAAATTTGAATCATGCATTTTGGTTTAGTGAAACTCTCTGAATTGATTTTTGAATCTACTGACAGAATTTGGTTTCAACTAAATTGGAAAATCATTATTTGAATTTCCAGGCCTGAGTGGGAAAGCTAAACGGGTTGGCCCAACTGCACTACACAGCGCAGCGGGCTACTAACAACACAGACCCACTGGTCAACGACTGCATCTAAACGAAACGGTATCGGCGAATCTAGACCATGCGCTCTAATTCTAATCAACGACAAACTACTCCGGCAAGGAACTAAACCTAATGCGGCAGTGGGGGTCTGGCTAGGCTCACCTGGGCTCCATCTAGGGTCGGCGACCGGGGCGATTGACGTGGTAGACGACGGCGGTTCGAGGCGTGGTCACGACAGGTCTTGGATGGTCGAAATCGACGGCGCCCTTCTCCTCCAGCAGCAGCGGGCTCTAGCCAAATTCCAGCCAGGGAGACCTCGCCTTGCTCCGGGAAGAAGTGGGGGAGGATCAGTGAGGAGTGGTGAGTGTTGGGGTGTGGAGAAATGAGGCAGGGAAGGCCTCTACTTATACTACGGCGAGGGGACCGAACGGTGCGGGCGCGAGCTCGTCGGTGACGACGCTACAGGCGGCTATTGGCGTGGCGGAGGCTAGTGGGCGGCGCTATGTTCTCTGGCAATCGTTTTTGGCTTAAAGGCGAGGCGTGGGGTGGTGTGGATTGGTCGGGAGCGTGCGGTGCTCCACGCGGACGCATAGGTGTTTGCGACGGTGTGCGGCAGCTACGGGTCGCGCGGCGGCGAACGGGGGTGTCTGCGGGGTTGGGGTGATCATGGCGAGCATGAGAGTGCGTTGTGAGGGTGAGGTGCGGTCTGTGCGAGCTGGTCGAGCGTGGCGAGCTGGTGCGCTCTAGGCACGGTGAAGAGACATAGAGTGCGGCGGTGCTAGGGTGGTCCAGGGCTTATTAGGAGTCATGGCTTGGACATGGGGTGGCGGTGCTAGGGTGGTCCAGGGCTTATCTGGTGCGCGTCGCGGGTGAGAGCGGTGAGGCTCCTGGCATGTTGTCCACTGTCAGGCAGCGATGACCACAAATGGGCGGCGCTCCACTATGCACATGGCTAAGGGGGGCTTGTCTAGTGCTTGGTTAGACTCAGGGGAGACAAGAGGGTTAAGAGGGGACCAAATGGTCAAGGATCACTGTGCAAAACAGTGAAGTTAGGTTGTAGTTAGTTCAGTGCAGGCCAGGTGTTTGTTGTAATGGCCGAAAGAAATTTACTTTGGAATTTTTGAATGAAATTTTTTGAGTGATCTTAACTTAAGATTGAGTATCTATGTTTGCTTGGAGAGGTCAAGTGGAATTGGTTCGAAGGGTTTTTGGAAAAGTGTGATCTTAGCACATACACCTGATTCAATTTTCAACTGTCCTTTAAATTGATTTGGAAAATGTTTTTGTAAGTTTGTAAAGTGGGCCTTGATACACTTTTACTTGGTCTAGCAAGAGTTGAAAAGAAGTGGAATTGTTTCTGTTAAAAATCTTCTTCTAGGAACACTCAAAGTGGCCTAGTGGTTAACTTTTGTCAAAATGACCATTTGCTTTATTTCTTCATATTTGATTATTTTTCTTTGGATTTTGTTTGTAATTGGCCTAGATGATGTAGCATTCACCTTTAAACCATTTCTCAACATTTGTTACAATCAAGCATGGCAATTACACTCAATTCTACACTAATGCAAAACACACATGCATTCATATTCAAATTATTAACAAAAGTTTTTGTTAACCCTAAATTGGGGTGATTAGAATTTGATAATCTTGATTAGGGTTTTTGGGATGTTACAGACCTTCCCTCCTTAAACAAAATCTTGTCCCGAGATTTAAGAAAACTAGGAACTAAAGAGATTTGGAAACTCAGTCCTAATGTAATCTTCTCGCTCCCAAGTAGCTTCTTCTTTAGTATGGTTGCTCCACTGGATCTTGAGAAATTTGATACTCCGGGTCCTGGTGGTTATGAAGGCTTCTTCCAAAATACGAATGGGTACTTCATGATACGTCAGATCCTTGTTGATATCTATGGCTTGGTGATCGATGTTCTTGAAAACTTTTGTCTTCTCCGGAACTTCTAGGCATTTGTGAAGTAATGAGATATGGAACACATCATGGATGGCTGACATCTCCTCTAGCAGTTCCAGTTGATAAGATACCTCTCCTCGGTGATTTAGAATATTGAAGGGTCCAATATATCTGGGGGCTAACTTTCCTTTCAGTTGAAAACGTTGCATTCCCTTCAAGGGTGATACTTTGATATACACAAAATCTCCGACATTGAAGGTCAAGTCTCGACGTCTCTTGTCAACATAACTCTTCGATCTGGATTGGGCGGTCTTTAGGTGCTCACGGACTTTGTGAACCTTCTCATAGGATGTCGTGTCCAAAAATCTGACTCTCTCCTACTTGCGACCAATTCAAGGGGGTACTACATTTTCTTCCATACAAGAACTCAAATGGGGCTATTTGCAAACTGGCTTCATAACTGTTGTTGTATGAGAATTCTGCGAAAGGCAGACAATCTTCCCATTTCGATCCATATTCTAACACACAAGCTCTCAACATATCTTCTAAGATTTGGTTGACTCTTTTAGTTTGTCCATCGGTCTGTGGGTGATAAGCTGTGCTGAAATTCAACTTGGTTCCTAATCCTTCTTGGACTTTCTGCCAGAATCTTGAGGTAAATTGGGTTCCTCGATCCGACACGATGGTCTTAGGGGTTCCATGAAAACTGATGATTCTAGCAATGTACAACTCTGCTAGCTTCGAACTCTGGTAGTTAGTCTTGACAGGTATAAAATGGGCTACCTTGGACAGTCTATCAACTATGACCCAAATAGAGTCATTTCCCCTACTAGAAGTAGGCAAACCAGTGATAATGTCCATTCCGACAGAATCCCATTTCCATTCTGGAATCTGCAATGGTTGCAAAAGTCATGCGGGTCTCTGATGTTCCGATTTGACTCTCTAACAAATATCACACTTGGCTATGTAGCTTCCGATTTCTCTCTTCATCTTGTGCCACCAAAATTGCTCCTTCAAATCCTGATACATCTTCGTTCCTCCGGGGTGGATAGAATAAAGAGTATCATGAGCTTCCTGCATGATAACTTATTTCAAATCTGAATCTGCTGGCACACAGATACGTCCTTTGTACCACAAAACTCCTTCTTCATCTTCGGTAAATCCAGGTACCTTTCCTGTACCAATACGACGCTTGATTCCATCGATACTTGCATTTCCTTTCTGTGCCTCCTTGATCTGACTGATCAACATGGGTTGAAGTTCAATGTTAGCTAAAAATCCTTGGCTAACTAGCTCCATTCTAAAATGCTCCAGCTCTTGATGCAAACTTGGCCGAGCTTCTTTAATCATGATGTTTAATCTACACGGCAATCTGCTAAGAGCATCCACTACCACATTGGCTTTGCCGGGGTGATAGTGAATGTCAAGGTCATAATCCTTTATTAACTCTATCCATCTCCTTTGCCTCATATTCAGCTCCTTCTAGGTGAAAATATACTTCAAACTCTTGTGATCCGAATAAATCTCACAGCGGTTACCCATAAGGTAATGACGCCATGTCTTTAATGCTAAAACTACGGCTGCTAGTTCAAGATCATGGGTAGGGTAGTTTTGCTCATGATGCTTTAGTTGCCGGGACAGATATGCTACGACTTTGCCTTCTTGCATCAACACACATCGGAGACCAATCTTGGATGCATCACAATACACATCAAAAGGCTTCTTGATATCCGGCATAATCAAGATTGGGGCTGAAATCAATCTCTTCTTGAGCTCTTGAAAACTTGCTTCACATTTGTCCATCCATTCGAACTTCTTATCTTTCTTCAACAGTTGGGTCATCGGTCTTGTGATGCTTGAAAACCCTTCAACAAACTTGCGGTAGTATCCCGCTAATCTGAGAAATGCATGGACTTGGGTTTGAGTGGTTGGGGTTTTCCATTCTTCAACATCTTTGATCTTGGCGGGATCGACAGTGACTCCTCCTGCTGACACAATATGTCCTAGGAATCCTACTTCCTTCAACCAGAACTCACATTTGCTAAACTTGGCATACAACTGATGTTCTCTAAGGGTTTCAAGGATGGTTCTCAGGTGTAGCTCATGGTCTTCTTCTGACTTGGAATAGATCAGAATATCGTCGATAAACACAACGACAAACTTATCCAGAAAGTTCATAAAAATCTTATTCATGAGATTCATGAAATAAGCGGGGGCATTGGTTAATCCAAAAGACATGACCGTATACTCATACAATCCATATCTGGTGGTAAAGGCAGTCTTTGGAATATCCGTTGCACGAATCTTGAGTTGATGATAACCAGTCCTAAGATCAATCTTAGAAAACACTCTGGCACTAGTCAACTTGTCAAACAGATCCTCTATCTTTGGCAGTGGGTACTTGTTCTTGATGGTGACGTCATTCAGCTTTCGGTAATCCGTGCACAAATGGTTACCTCCATCTTTCTTATCCACAAACAAAATAGGCAATCTCCATGGCGATGCGCTTGGTTGAATCAAACTTTTCACCAGCATAGCATCAAGTTGTTTCTTCAGCTCCACTAATTCAGATGGGTTCATACTATAAGGTCTCTAAGCTATGGGTCCGATTCCAGGAATTAGTTCAATGATGAACTCGATATCCCAATCTGGGGGCATACCGGGCAATTCATCTAGGAATACGTCGGGGTATTCACAGACTACTCTGACTTGGTCTATGGTTGGTTGGGCTAGACTCTTGTTTCATTTGAATTGATGGGGCAGCGTTTTAGATACATGCTCTACTAATACTCCAGTGCTACTGGTCATGGTTATGGCTTTCTTTGCACAGTCGATCAATCCTTTATGTTTCGACATCCAATCCATTCCTAGTACTACTTCCAAACCTTTGCTTCCAAGTACTATTAGATTGGCATAAAAATCTATCCCATGGATTCTGATAGGTACAACCTTGCAAATGTTTCTAGCTTTGGTGGTTGAACCAGGTATTTGAACTATCATAACATGCTTCAATTTTGTTGGTTGAATCTTCCAAGTGCATGCAAATTCTTCTGTAACAAACGAGTGCGATGCTCCAGAATCAAACAACACTCTTGCAAGTACTGAGTTAATAGAAAACATACCCAGCACGACATTTGGCGCTTCCTGAGCTTCTTCGGCATTCATGTGAAACAGACGACCGTTGCGGTTGAGTGAATTCCCTGGGGCAAATCTGCTTCCAGGCTGAACACGGCGCCGTTGCTGAGCAGGTACATTCACATTGGGGGCTGCTGCAAGCTTCTTGGGACACTCGTTGGAGTAGTGACCCTTGACTCCACATTCAAAGCAAGTAATCTGGGACTTGTCTTTGGCTGCAACAGGCACATCATTGCTTCTAGTCCTTGGAGTAGTATTATTGTTGTTGTTGTTGTTGGACTTGGGCGATGCACGGTTGAAGTTGTTGGAGTTGCCAGGGTTGTTGTTGTGGTTTCCTCCAGACTTCAAGTTTCCTCCACTACGATTGGGATAGCTGGGACGGGACATAGGGGGTCTGTTGTTTCTTGGGGCATATCCTGCAGACGGGTTGGGGCGATACTTCTGGTTATTGTTGGATCCAGTCTAGTGCATCATCTTGCGCTTGCGGTTGTCATTGGCTTGATGATCTTCCCTTCCATCTGGATGGCAGAGTCTACTAGGTCTTCTAGATCTCCAAAATAGATGTTGACTAGAGCACTCTACATCTCATCATGCAATCCATTTAGGAACCTCTCCTTCTTCTTGGCTTTAGTGTTGATCTCATCAGGGGCATATCTAGCTAGCGACAAAAATTTGTCACGGTACTCCACTACCGTCATCCTTCCTTGCTTCAGTTCTCTGAACTCATCTCTCATTCTAGTGACTAAACCTTGCGGCACATGGGTGCAGTTGAACTTGATCTTGAATGCTTCCCAAGTCATCATATGACCGTCATTCATGGTACGGGTGCTATTCCACCAGGCTCTTGCATCTCCTGCTAGATAATGAGTGGCAAACAGAACTTTCTCATTGGCTTCAACTCCTGCGACCTCTAGGTTGTTCTCCATGGTTTGCAGCCAGTCATCAGCATCTAAGGGATCCTTAGACTTACTAAAGATAGGGGGATTGGTATTCTGGAAGTTCTTGAGCTTGGATCCATGGTTATCCTGGTTTCCGTGACCTTGATTATTGTGGGCCATCTGAGCTATCTGTTGAAGAGTGGATAGGTTTGCTTGACGTTCGACTCTACTAGCTTCACGGTCGGAAACTAGCATTTGCAGAATCCGCAACATCGGGTCCTGAGATGAGCTGCTTCCTCTGGGGTTTCCACGAGTCATCTGAAGATTGAGATAGATAATGAGATAAGAGGGAAATTTATAATGTTCATGGTTTTGTTTCAAAAAGCTTTAACTTTGAGTTTGACTCAGGTTTTGCAAACTAACAACTTCCTCTCATTCATTCATTCATTCAAAGCACACCATACAAACACACACCACACACAAATTGAAAACATATGGTTTTAAGAACTATTTATTGAAACTATGATACAGTGGGACCGGTACAACTCATTCCTACGGTAGTGATCACGTGCATCTAGTCATCATCAATGAAGTCGGAATCATCATCATCAGTGTGGAACTCCATGGCATCATCCTCCAGGTAGTCATTGTCATCACTGAGGTAAGAGTAAAGATCTCCCTAGATATCTTCACCTTCCTCCTCTTCCTTTGCTTCAAGCTGGAATTCCTGTTCATGGATGGTCTTCTCGAGAGCGGCCACCTTCTTGCGAAGACGATCGATGGTGCGATCCTTCTTCTCACATTGACGAAGAAGTGATTGGCGATCCTTAACGAGAATGGCAAGGGTCTGGTCCTTCTTAATGGCAATGGCATGGTTGTGGTTGGCGCAGGCGCGAGCGTTGTCCAACTTCTTCTGCCTATCATACAGCATGAATTCAAGATTGTCCACCTGGTGCTTCAGCTCCGGGTGTCCTGGCATCTCCAAGGGCATTCCCATAGAATCACGCCTTGCGTAGTGAGCAAAGCGAGTTCCCTGAATCTGGTTGATGTTTTACCCACACAGACGGGCAAGAGCTTCATGCATAGCCCTGGCTAATCCGTCTAGCCAGTTGTTCTCCTGCAAGGTGAATTGGATCTTCTCTAAAGTGGGTGTTTCCATCTTGCCTCTGAGATCTACAACTACCAGCCATTGTAGATCTCCTTCGATGTGATCGTTGAGTTGGGCCTCGAAGAATTCTGGATGCGGGCACTCTAGATACTCTGACAGTGCATCTAGATTCCTCTCAAGGATCAGTTGGCCTCCGTTTCCCAACTGGTAGAACTTGCAATACTGAACTTCCATCTATAAGAGTTTAGGATGAGTAAGTTAGTGGGGTGATCAAGTGTGTCAAATTTTATGTAGACTGTAAGAAGTTTTGAGGAACGTGATCTTTTTTGAAAGAATCTCAAGGATAAGAGTGGTAATAGGTTTTCATAAATACTCACTTCTTTTGTTTTGAAACTAAGTTTTTTGTTCGGACATCCATTCTAACTAGGGTCTCCTATGGTCAGGATGGCTCTGATACCAACTTGTCAACACCCGGATTTTTAACCCCAGATGCCTGTTATGCCATACCTCGCAATCCTGGGATTACCATTTTTGCGAGACATAAGAGACTGGATATCATAGTACATCATCCATTACAAACCATAATAAGGTTTTACACAAATAAAGGATCTCATGATCCAGTCTTAATACAATCAAGCAGCGGAATAATAAAGCATAGTAGTGGGCTCCATCTTTAGGGTCACAGGCAATGCTGACGATGGGCGATGATCCTAGTTGTTGTAGACATCCTGTTGTCCATCATCCTGGTAATCCTCCTCATAGTCTGGTGATGCGCTCGACTTTCGACGTAGAGCTCGTTGGGAACCCCAAGAGGAAGGTACGATGAATATAGCAGCATCCCTCAGTTATGAAACCAAGGTTTAATCGAACCAGTAGGAGCAAGGAAACACCCCAATGGTGTTACTAGCTGAGCTTTGGCAGGGCGCACTACCGGTGCTAGTAGCAACGTGGAGCCTTCGCAACACAACCACAGAACTTTGTCCCCAACTTGCGATGAGGTTGTCAATCTCACCGTGTTTTGCGGAAAACAAAGGATTAAATGTATCGAATGGAAAGAAGTAAAAGTTTGCAGAAAGTAAACACAAAGCAGTAAAAGATTGTAGATTATATGTAAAGTAAAAGGACCGGGATCCATAGTTCACTAGAGGTGGCTCTCCTTAGATAGATAACATGCTGGGTAAACAAATTACATCGGGGTAATTGACAAACACCGAGAAAGCAATACATGCATATACTAATCATCTTGACTCCTCTGAGACTTGATTGGGCATTACAACATAATACATAGACCGCCATCCAACTGCATCTATGACTAATAATCCACCTTCAGGTTATCATCCGAACCCCCTCCAGTATTAAGTTGCAAGCAACATATTATTGCTTTACGAACTACGTGTAAAGTAAACAATACGATTGTTCTATGAACAAAGGATTGTTGTTTTCTCCCTAGTAGCAACAACACATCTAGTACCTTATAGATTTCTGTCACTTCCCCAGATTACCAGAGGCATGAACCCACTATCGAGCATAAAAACTAACTCTTAGAGTTGCTAGCATCTACTTGGCCAAGATAGCTACTAACAACGGAAAGCATGCAAGATCTCAAATAACAAAGACATGATAGAATCAATAATCAATCTGAAATAGCATCTAAATATCCATCGGATCCCCGCAAACACAACATGTATGAATTATAAATAGATGATCTTGATCATGAACAGAGCTCACAAGATCTAAACATGAAAGCACAAAGGAGGAGAAACCAGCCATCTAGCTACTACATGGATCCGTAGTCCAAGGATGAACTACTCACGCATCACTGAAGGCTTGCATGGTGATGAAGAAGGCCTCCAGGGTGAATTCCCCTCTCCGGCAGGGTGCCGGGAAGAGCTTTAGATCCCTCCCGATCTAGGGATGGAGATGACGGCGGCTATAGACTCTTTCGTGGATTTTCGATCGGGTACTTAGGGTTTTCGTCCTGAGGGCAACTTATAGGCGGAAGGAGAGGCCGAGGGGGTGCCGGGAGCGGCCACACCACCCCCTAGCGCGGGCCAGGCCTGGCCGTGCGGCCAGGTGGTGTGGTGGCTCCCTGGCCCTTCTCCGTCTCGTATTCTGGCACTTGATCCCTTCCGGAAAAATAGGCACTTTGGCTTTTGTCCCGTCAATTCGAGAATATTCATTTTCGACTTTTCCGTAACCAAAAACAGCAGAAAAGCAGATTGGCACTTTGTGGCTCTTGTTAATAGGTTAGTCCAAAAAATCATATGAAAAGTACTCCAAAGTTGGAACAAAACACAAGAAAGTGGATAAAACCAAGCATGGAACATCAAAAATTATAGATACATTTGCAATGTATCAACATCCCCAAGCTTAACTCCTGCTCGTCCTCGAGTAGGTAAGTGATAAAAAGAAATAATTTTTGAGGTGACATGCACCATCAAAGACTTGATCAAAGTATTTGCAAAACATTCAAGGCTGGGATCATAGTACTTCAATCATAAAATGTAAGACAAAGTTCTAGCAATAAGCAAAGGAACTATGATGCAACATGAAAAGGCACAAACAAAAGATTCATGAATAACATGGTTTGCAAGACGTTTGTTTGTTTCACATAAAGAAAACATAGCATAAAAGTATTCAGCTTGTCCCTCAATAGAGTAGCAAATATAAATGCATAGGACACCTTCAAAGTTCATAAGAGTGACTATATACAATAGTTTCAAACAAGCAATAACAAGTTATGCATCAATCAACTAGTCTTGGGACAATGCACATAGAACTAAGAATGGCCACTATGCTCTCAAAGTATTTGCATAAAGATAGAAGGTGGAGACTCAATATAATGGTGGAAGAAAGGCCTTTTGTAAAAGGAAGTAGGGATTCAAGTCTCATAAAGAGCTTCCAAAAATTATGGTACTTAATAGCTTTCAGCTCTCATTGCCCCTATCATAAGCATCTTGAAGTGATTAAGGTTAAAGTGAACAAACTATGGTGTACATGCTTGACGAAGTATAAGTCAGAAATCTCATGTCCCTTGTATGAGGGCTCCTCATGCTACTCAAGTTTAGTCACCGGTAAGTTCTTGTCATCGTAAGTACATGTGTATCATTGAGAACCGCCAACGGGGTACCCCTTGCCCGATGATACGGAAGAATCCCCATATCAAAATGACAAGGCAACCAGACAACGAGCATCTCAGCATTCTTCTTATTTACCATGGGAATATGGTGCTTTTTCTCTCTTTCCTCTTTTCATAGTATCTCTTTTTTCTTTTCTTTTCTTTTCTCTTTTTTTCTCAATATAGAACTCTTTTTTTTATAAGAAGAATGCTTCATAGACAGCTCATTATGGTTACGCTGCAGGTTTCCACCATGTCAGCATGGATTAGACCAGCGGCCCAGGTGTTTCTCTAACATATATACATAACTCCATGGACTTACAAGATCCCCTTTCATTTCACACCGACGACATCCATATACAAAAGAGCATGATATCAACTAGGTACAAGTATCAAGTGCAATGTTGAAAGCGTTCCCCATGACAGCATGGTTCTGCTAATTCCCAACAAATAAGTGCAAGCATATACAACATAGACGACACAATGGTTCAAGTTTATTAATTGCAAGAAAAGTAAAGTGTGCCATCAAGTTCGTGAGAGCTTTAATCACTAGTTTTCTCATAACAAGTTTTAATTTGGAAGGTAAACAAAAACATGAATATACTTGGAATAACATATGCTAGTAGGTAGGTATGGTGGACTCTTTGGAATAACTTGGTTTAGGGAGTTGGATGCATGAGTGGAACTCATACTTGGTTGTGGAGGCTAGCAAAAGACTGGGAGCGACAAACTAAGAGAGCAATAATGGCCATAATCATGTAGAGCGACAAAACATCATTGATAAAAGCATAAAGTGATACTACAAGTTGAAAACTAAAGGATCATAAAGGCTATGGTGACTTGAGATAGTCATAACATGGTGTGAGCATGGGCCAAGTCAACCCAAATAAAGCATCAAAGGAGAATACCACTATACTATGCTTTAATATGCTAAAACAACGCATGATTCATCCAAGGCACATTATGCAATCTCAATTGTTTATAACAAGTCATGCTACAGCAAAGAATACTAAGCATAAATCCAACACAATATCAAGCATGGCATGACAAAGCATAGGCCACAGTCAAAAACGAGCTCTTTTTACCACATAAGCATGAACTTTCCTACTCTTTTCCAAACCAAACCAAACTATTCGCAAACCAAAGTGTGAAAGAGGGGGTCCAACCAACTTATTCAGAAAACTAAGCAAACCAAGCAAACTAAAAACCAAAACAAAAACGAAAAAGAAGACGCTCCAAGAAAAACACAATTGTGCATAAAACAATAAAAATGAAGCGTTTGGAAGAAACCTGGAATTTTTATTGATGAAGAACGGGGATGCCTTGGGCATCCCCAAGCTTTGACGCTTGTACTTCTTGGATATTTCTTGGGGTGACACGCGTGGCATCCCCAAGCTTGATCTTTAGTCCATCCTTTATCTCATTATTCGTTCCTTCCATACACCTGAAATTTTTCCTTCATACAAAACTTCACACAATCTCATTAGCAACATTAGTGCACTTAAGATAAATAAGTCTCAAGGTTCAGTTCTAACACCAAATAAACTTCCATTAGAACACTAGCTACTGTAGCACTTCCCTCAGAAAGCTCAATTCCCAAAAGGAACTCAATAAGGAACTAACAAGAAGCAAATGCAGAAAATGGCAGAAATCTATCAAAACAGACCAGCAGGTAAAGACGAATTTTTTCGAAGACCTTCTGTTGCTCAAATCAAAAAAGTGTTGAACTAACGAAAGTTAGATAACAACCTGGGACAGAAGCACAAAAAATTACAGCTCAATCTGACATACAGAGCTCTCTCAGGAATTTTTACGGTGAAGCACAAAAATCTGTTTCGGGACAGCAACTTTCCCAATCATTACTTCTCTCTCATTAGAGGTTACTCTTGGCACAAAAAGCAAATAAAAAGGATAAGGAGAGGTTATTATAGAGGTAATAACTTCCAAGACTCATCTAAAACTCTTGGGTTATCTCCCAACAAGTACTTTTCTTTAACGCCTTTAAGTTAGGCATAAGAAGCAAAGAAAGAATCAAGTGTTCTCAAATGAAGAAGCATTAAGACCAAATTTTGTTTTCATAGGAGAAGCAAAAGAAATCTTTTATCTCTTTTTAGGGAAGTGTTCTATACCTTTCTTGAGTGGGAGTTGATATTTAATGGTGCCTTCTTTCATATCAATGATGGCACCAACAGTTCTAAGAAAAGGTCTTCCCAAAGTAATAGGACAAGAAGCATTGTATTCAACATCCAAAACATAGAACTCAACAGGGACATAGGAATCGTTAACCATAATAAGAACATCATTAAGACTCCCCATTAGTTTGTTTTTAGCATTAGCATCAAGTGGGACATTCAAATAACAATCTTCAAGAGGAGGCAAATCAAGCATATCATAAATCCTTCTAGGCATAATAGAAACACTACTATCAAGATCACACAAAGCTTTGAAATCAAAGTCATTCACTTTCATATTAATGATGGGTTCCCAACCATCTTCTTGTTTTATAGGAATAGAAGCTTTATGTTTCATCTTTTCTTCCTTAATCTTTATGAGAGCATCGGTAATGTGTTTTGTAAAAGCCATGTTCATAGCACTAGCATTAGGACTTTTAGCAAGCTTTTGTAGGAACTTAATAACTTCAGAGATGTTGCAACCATCAAGATCAAAATCAACTTTATCATCTAAAGTAGTAGAACTATTGCTAGCCTCAACACTAGTGGTGGTAATAGTAGAAACACTAATGTTTCTAGCAATTTCATCTTCTCTTTCCCACTTAGCATGTAATTCAGCTAATAGTCTAACATTTTCATCAATTCTTACTTGTATGGCATTAGTAGCTGCAAAGGGATTCTCATTAGTTTTAGGTTTAGCAGCCATTTTATTAATCAATGAAGATTTAGCTTCAGACAAAGATGATATATTTCTTTCAGCATTAGAGAGTTTCAATTGTAAACTAGGAATTTCCCTATTTAGACTCTCAAGTTGATGGCTAATGTTCTTCAAAATGATAGATTGTTCCTACATAGTTTTAGTAAATAGTTTATTTTGCTCATATTGCATTTGCATGAAGTTTTTAGTGGCTCTTTCAACTTCTAAAATTCTTCCTTCACTAGGTAATTCAGGTTTACCATTATAGCCATAAGTATTGCTAGGAGGGTAGGCCCTATAATTGTTGTTACCAAAATTGTTCCTATTAGCATTATTACCATAAGAATTGTTGCCAAAGTTGTTATTTCTTATGAAGTTCACATCAACTTGCTCTTCTTGAGCAACCAAAGAGGCTAAAGGAACATTATTTGGATCAATATGGGTTTTCCCATTAACAAGCATAGACATAATCATATCAATCTTATCACTCAAGGAGGAGGTTTCCTCAACAGAATTTACCTTCTTACCTTGTGGAGCTCTCTCAGTATGCCATTCAGAAAAATTAACCATCATATTGTCCAGAAGTTTTGTTGCAGCACCCAAAGTGATGGTCATAAAGGTACCTCCAGCAGCTGAATCCAATAGGTTCCTTGAAGAATAGTTCAATCCTGCATAAAAAATTTGGATGATCATCCAAGCAGTCAGTCCATGAGTGGGGCAATTCTTTACCAAAGATTTCATTCTTTCCCAAGCTTGAGCAACATGCTCATTATCAAGTTGTTTAAACTTCATGATTTCACTTCTCATGGATATAATCTTAGCAGGAGGATAGTATTTTCCAATAAAAGCATCTTTGCATTTAGTCCAAGAATCAATACTATTCCTAGTTAAGGAATTCAACCATTCTTTAGCTATTCCTCTCAAAGAGAAAGGAAACAATTTCAGCTTAATAATGTCACCATCTATATCCCTATGCTTTTGCATTTCACAAAGTTCAACAAAGTTATTTAGATGGGAAGCAGCATTTCATTACCAATACCAGAAAATTGTTCTCTCATAACAAGATTGAGCAAAGCAGGTTTTGTCTCAAAGAAAGTATTTTCAGCCACAGGTGGAGCAATGGGAGTGCTCATAAAATCATTGTTGTTGGTGCTAGTGAAGTCACACAACTTAGTGTTTTCAAGAGTAGTCATTTTTTGGGTTTTCAAATAAGAAAGCAAACAAGTAGAACTATTTTTTTGTGTTTTTGAAGAACAAAACAAGCAAACAAAGCAAAAAGAAACTAAGCAAAACAAAAACAACAAAGTAAAGAGATTGGTTATGAGGGACTCCCCTTGTGAAGATGTCCTTGACTCCCCGACAACGGCAAAAGAAAATCTTGATGCGCTCGACTTTTGACGTACAGCTTATTGGGAACCCCAAGAGGAAGGTACGATGAATATAGCAACAAGTTTTCCCTCAGTTATGAAACCAAGGTTTAATCGAACCAGTAGGATAAAGGAAACACCCCAAAGGTGTTACTAGCTGAGCTTTGGCAGGGCGCACTACCGGTGCTAGTAGCAACGTGGAGACCTGCGCAACACAACCACAGAACTTTGTCCCTAACTTGTGATTAGGTTGTCAATCTCACCGTGTTTTGCGGAAAACAAAGGATTAAACGTATCGAATGGAAAGAAGTAAAAGTTTGCAAAAAGTAAACACAAAGCAGTAAAAGATTATAGATTGTATGTAAAGTAAAAGGACCGGGATCCATAGTTCACTAGAGGTGGCTCTCCTTAGATAGATAACATGCTGGGTGAACAAATTACAGCGGGGCAATTGACAAACACCGAGAAAGCAATACATGCATATACTAATCATCTTGACTCCTCTGAGACTTGATTGGGCATTACAACATAATACATAGATCGCCATCCAACTGCATCTATGACTAACAATCCACCTTCAGGTTATCATCCGAACCCCCTCCAGTATTAAGTTGTAAGCAACAGATTATTGCTTTACGAACAGCGTGTAAAAGTAAACAATATGATTGTTCTATGAATAAAGGATTGTTGTTTTCTCCCTAGTAGCAACAGCACATCTAGTACCTTAGATATTTCTGTCACTTCCCCAGATTACCAGAGGCATGAACCCACTATCGAGCATAAATACTAGCTCTTGGAGTTGCTAGCATCTACTTGGCCAAGATAGCTACTAACAACGGAAAGCATGCAAGATCTCAAATAACAAAGACATGATAGAATCAATAATCAATCTAAAATAGCATCTCAATATCCATCGGATCCCCGCAAACACAACATGTATGAATTACAAATAGATGATCTTGATCATGAGCAGACTCACAAGATCTAAACATGAAAGCACAAAGGAGGAGAAACCAGCCATCTAGCTACTACATGGATCCGTAGTCCAAGGATGAACTACTCACGCATCACAGGAGGCTTTCATGGTGATGAAGAAGGCCTCGGTGAATTCCCTCTTCAGGTGTCTTGGGAAGAGCTTCAGATCCCTCCCGATCTAGGGATGGAGATGACGGCGGCTATAGACTCTTTTGTGGATTTTTTTGATCGGGTACTTAGGGTTTTCGTCCCGAGGGCAACTTATAGGAGGAAGGAGAGGCTGAGGGGGTGCCGGGAGCGGCCACACGACCCCCTGGCGCGGGTCAGGCCTGGCTGCGTGGCCAGGTGGTGTGGTGGCTCCCTGGCCCTTCCCCGTCTCGTATTCTGGCACTTGATCCCTTCCAGAAAAATAGGCACTTTGGCTTTTGTCCGTCAATTCGAGAATATTAGTTTCGACTTTCGGAACCAAAAACAGCGAGAAAACAGGTACTGGCACTGTGGCTCTTGTTAATAGGTTAGTCCAAAAAATCATATGAAAAGTACTCCAAAGTTGGAACAAAACACAAGAAAGTGGATAAAACCAAGCATGGAACATCAAAAATTATAGATACATTTGCAATGTATCATCTGGCCACGGTAATAGCCAGGGACAAAGCCATGGGTACTCTTTAAGTACTCGCAAACTATCACTAACAATTAAGGTAGTTCTAGTAGGTGTCTTAAGCTCTAGGTTTATTTGCAAAAAGCCAGATTTATCTTAAACTGATTTTAGAAGTAAAGAAAGCTAATTTAATGTTCTAAATCACTTTAAGTGGGAACCTAGTTTTCATATCCACAACCCTATTGTGGTCAAGTCAAAGTCACAATTCAATTCACAAATCATTTTGAAAACATCTGACAACGGAACACTATGGCCACTCCAACTGTCCATGACCGTGGACGCGGCTATTCGAATAGTTTTACACTCTACAGAGGTGGTACACTTTCACCACAAAATTCGATACATCCATCAGGGATAACCCTGAATCATCATACTTAGTATGCGGATAATCAATCATAACCTTTCAATTACACACTTTAGTATAGGCACCTCCCCTATGAGCTTGTCCTCCCAGCCATGGCCATCTGCCATCCTGAACCCAACCTTTCAATTGGAATGGTATCGCATCTGAACCCAACCATCGGTTTTTATAAAAGGGCTAAGGCTCATGCCTCAACATTTTCATCATCAAATCCTTGTGTTTCTCAACACATGTGAAAACATTTCAATAGAATGACTCATCATTCCAAGGTTTTCATAATCATTTTCACCAAGTATTGCCATCTAAGGTGATCAACTTTTATACTTAGCACTAGCCACTAGGGTTAAGAGTGTTCACTAATGAGGGGTGCTAATCTTCAATCTCATGCCATAGAATGACATATAAGTGTAACTAGATAGGCCTAGTTTTATACTCTTTATGCTACCTATACTAAACGTAAAGAACTTTGGTAAAGTAAAAGAATAAAGCTTGCAAGTAAAACTTGGGATTTGGTATAATCAAAGTGGTATAACCAAAGCATGCCTAATGCATCTTGCTTAGGTTAATACTTGCAAGTGTTAGCTTGCGTAGTTAAAGATTTCTCATAATAGCTTGCTAATGATAGCTTGCCTTGATTGGTGTAGTGGTTGAAGTTTTGTTCTTCGTCTTCTTGGTAGAACTCCTCCTCCTCGTATCCTTTGCCGATACTATTGTCTATAAAATAATACGGGGTACACAATCACCAAACAATACTTAACTACTGCTATTTAACACACTAAGGCTCACACTTGATGATCTAGCATCATCACAATCATCGCATGAAATAGAGACTTAGTCTTGTTTATTTTCTTTTAGAAAAGTAATTTCTACTCATTGAAATTAATTAAGATTTAATATTATCCAATTAAAATATGAGATCATGTGGACACATGTCATCCCCACATATTCTAATACATGGGAATGTGATTTAAAGTGTTGGTCACATTTTATAAAGTTTAAGATTATTATTTAATAGATTTAAAGTGACTAGAAATGCCCTAATAGCATTGTTTTGGTACTAGTCCAAAGTCACTTCATGAAAACCTAAATATTTTTACATATTCATATAGATCTTATCAAATGTGATTTTTGAGAGTTGGAATCAACTCAAAAGAATTTATGGTTGATTTTTGAAAAATGTTTGAAGTTGCAAAAGTCTCTGTCTTGTTATTTTTGCTATAGATTATTTCTAACTCCGAATGATTTAAATCCAACGGGTTTGGATAGATAATTTAATTAACTTTCTAGAAAATTTTGAATTATGCATTTTGGTTCAATGAAACTCTCTGAATTGATTTTTGAATCTACTGACAGAATCTGGTTTCAACTAAATTGGAAAATCATTATTTGAATTTCCAGGCTGGCGGAAAGCTAAGCGGGCGGCCCAAGCTGCCTTTACAAAGACAGGCTTTGACAGCATGGACCCACTGGTCAGCGACTTCAACTAAACGAAACGGTATCGGTGAATCTAGACAGTGCGATCTAATTCTAATCTAACGACTGGGAGTCGTCATCAACGACGAACTACTCCGACGAGGAACTAAACCTAACGCGGCGGTGGGGTTCTGGCTAGGCTTACCTGTGCTCCAGCTAGGGTTGGCGACGGGGGCGATCGACATGGTAGACGATGGCGGTTCGAGGCGTGGTCACGGCAGGTCTTGGGGTGGTCGAAATCAACGACGCCCTTCTCCTCTAGCAGCGGCGGGCTCTGGCCAAATTCCGGTGAGGGAGAGCTTGCCTTGCTCCGGGAAGAAGTAGGGGAGGATCAGTGAGGAGTGGTGAGTGTTGGGGTGTGGAGAAATGAGGTAGGGGAGGCCTCTACTTATACTATGACGAAGGGACTGAATGGTGCAGGCGCGGGCTCGTCGGTGACGACGCTACATGCGGCTATCAGCGTGGCGGAGGCTAGTGGGCGGTGTTGTGTTCCCTGGCGATCGTTGCTGGCTTAAAGGCGAGGCGTTGGGCGGTGTGGATTGGTCGAGCGTGTGGCGCTCCGCGCGGATGCAGAGGTGTTTGCGACAGCGTGCGGCAGCTGCGGGTCGTGTGGCGGCGTACATGGGTGTCTACGGGGTTGGGGTGATCATGGCGAGCGCGTGCACAGCGAAGGTGAGGTGCGGTCTATGCAAGCTGGTCGGGCGCGGCGAGCTGGCGCGTTCTAGGCACGGTGCAGAGACATAGGGTGCGGCGGTGCTAGGGTGGTCCAGGGCTAAGCAGGGGTCGTGGCTTGGACAGGGGGTGGCGGTGGACCGAGGTGTGTCTGGTGCTCGTCGCGGGTGAGGGCAGCGAGGCTCCTGGCGCATTGCCCATTGTCGGCCGGTGACGACCACAAATTTGTGGCACTCCACTGTGCACACGGCTAAGGAGGGCTTGTCTAGTGCTTGGTTAGACTTAGGGGAGACAAGGGGGTTAAGAGGGGACCAAATGGTCGAGGATCACTATGCATAGCAGTGAAGTTAGGCTATAGTTAGTTTAGTGCAGGCCAGGTGTTTGTTGTAATGGCCGAAAGAAATTTACTTTGAAATTTTTGAATGAAATTTTTTGAGTGATCTTAACTTAAGCTTGAGTATCTATGTTTGCTTGCACAGGTCAAGTGGAATTGGTTTGAAGGGTTTTTGAAAAGGTGTGATCTTAGCACATACACTTGATTCAATTTTCAACTGTCCTTTAAATTGATTTGGAAAATGTTTTTGTAAGTTTGTAAAGTGGGCCTTGATACACTTTTACTTGGTCTAGCAAGGGGTGAAAAGAAGTGGAATTTTTTCTATTAAAAATCTTCTTCTAGGAACACTCAAAGTGGCCTAGTGGTTAAATTTTGTCAAAATGACCATTTGCTTTATTTCTTCATATTTGATTTCTTTTTCTTTGGATTTTGTTTGTAATTGGCCTAGATGATGTAGCATTCACCTTTAAACCATTTCTCAACATTTGTTACAATCAAGCATGGCAATTACACTCAATTCTACACTAATGCAAAACACACATGCACTCATATTCAAATTATTAACAAAAGTTTTTGTTACCCCTAAATTGGGGTGATTAGAACTTGATAATCTTGATTAGGGTTTTTGGGATGTTATATTCTCTCTCTTGTTGAGCTTTCTTCATTGCCACCCAGTTGATCTCCGGGGGATCGTAGATATCACGGCGGATGTAGACGTCAACCACATCATCATCAGAACCATTGTTGTAGTAGCTTGGCTCGACGTACTCCTTGTACCTCGGGCTAAACCTCTCCACCTCCTCATCATCGTCCTCCATGGACGGGCCCGCTAGAGTGGTCCCTTGAAAGAGCAATGAGCCCCATAGGTTTTCCACGGCCTGGGATGGGATAGAGCATGGCTAGATTGTTCCTGGTGATTATGATTTAGAGAGAAAGACAATGGTAGTATATAAGGGGGGTCAGAAGTCGGTAAAACTCGCGAGAAACACCAAATTGCCATCCAAGAAAAGAATCTTAACAAAATAGGGAAAGAAATCACGGATTTGGAAGAGTCCTACCGCGTAACGACGAACTATACGGGCATAACCCATATAGCTCTGGCCGTATAGTTGGTTCCGGGCAGATATTTCCAAATATCTCGAGTCTAGGTTGATTAAATCACGACTCGGAACTGAAAATAACGTTTTTTAGATGAATAAACAATAAGACAAACAAAAAGTGTCTGAGAGTTTAACGACCAACTATATGGCCGGAATTTTGGCTCCAGTCGTATAGTTGCGTCTTTAGATACAGACACCAAAAATCAAAAGTGTCTGAGAGTTTAACGACCAACTATACGGCTGGAATTTTAGCTTCGGTCGTATAGTTGCGACCATATAGATACAGACACCTAAAAGCAAAATTATCTAAGAGTTTAACGACCAACTATACGGCCGGAATTTTGGCTCCGATCGTATAGTTGCGACCGTATAGGCTCAGATATCAAAAACAATTTCACAAAGATGATACAAAGAGTTTAACGACCAACTATACGACGGGAGCTTCCTCTTCGGTCGTATAGTTCCGCTTGTATAGTTGGCAAAAACCCTCTAAAACTTCAGAAACACACAAGGAATTCAAAGGCAAAAAAATTAGAAGTAAAATTTGTGAAAACAAATCACTTATTTGGTTAAGAACACTTACCTTGTACTTACCATTTGCTTATTCGGGGATGAAAAGTTCCTCCAACAACAAAGGCTTCTTCTCTCTTGGAGGAATTGACCTTAATTCATTGAATAATTCTCGTAAAAGAAAATCACCAGGACTAAGGTTCCTCTCAACAAGATTGGTGTCTTGCTGAGCAATCATGGACACTGCATCTAACATCTTTTTTTCTCACCTCTGCATAATCTGCAACTCAAGTTCTTGATGTGAAAGAATCCAACGGATTAGTCTTAGCTTATGGTCTTTCCGCTCAAGGAGTTTTTTTAAACCATCACGATCTGTATGAACTCTTACCTTTGCATCCACTATGTAAGAACGAAATTTATCACAAGAGAAAAATACAACAAAGAGTTCCTTTTCTTCCTTAGGGTAATTCTTCTGAGCACCATTTAGAGTCCTACTAGCATGATGTATAATATTAAATCTGCGACTAGTATGTTGTCCCAGAGTTACTCCTACAACATCATCACTAGCTTCACATATTAAGTCAAAGGTTGTATCCCAGATAGGTGGATTAATGACGGGAGCACGAGATAAAGCATTTTTTAGTTTATCAAAGGCTTCAAGACATTTATCATCAAAATTAAATCTTACTCCTTTTTATAGGAGGTTAGTCAAAGGTTTAGATATTCAGAAATTTCTAATGAACCTTCTATAAAAACCCACATGACCAAGGAAACTTCTTATACCTTTAATATCCCTAGGTTGTGGCATTCTCTCTATTGCCTCAACCTGAGCTCTATCAACTTCAATTCCCTTACCTAATACCTGTGTCTAAGGACTATACCTTCTTTGACCATAAAATGGCATTTCTCCCAGTTTAGAACAAGATTAGTTTCTTCACAACGCTGCAAAACTCTTTTGAGATTATCCAAGCAACTAGTAAACGAAGTTCCGTGGACAGAAAAATCATCCATAAATACTTCCATTATAAGTTCTATAAAATCCGCAAAAATAGCAGTCATGCATCTTTGAAAAGTAGCCGGAGCATTACATAAACCAAAAGGCATATGTCGGTAAGCATGTAAACCATAAGGACTAATGAAAGTTGTTTTAAGTTGGTCATCAGGATGAACAACTATTTGAGAAAAACCAGAGTATCCGTCCAAGTAACAAAAATGAGTATGGTTTGCTAACCTTTCTAAAATTTGATCTATGAACGGTAAAGGATAGTGATCTTTCCTAGTTTCTTTATATAATTTTCTAAAATCTATGCACATCCTATGCCCAACAATAGTTCTAGTAGGTATAAATTCATTATTTTCATTAGGAACAATAGTAAAACCGCCCTTCTTAGGAACACAATGAACAAGACTTACCCATTCACTTTCTTTAACAAGATAGATTATACCTGCGTCCAGTAGGCATACAATTTCTTTTCTTACCACTTCTTTCATTTTAGGCTTCAATCTTCTATTAAATTCCGCAACTGGTTTAGCACCTTACATTGAGTACCCAAAGGCCTTGCGATGCTCCTTAAGTATCTCCATCAGTTCTTCTTCTTCTTTTCTTGAAAGTTTAGTACTGATAATAACATGAAATTTATTTGTATCATCTAGAAACCTGTATTTGAGATTATCTGGTAGAGTCTTCAACTCTCGGGTTGGTAGTTCCTCGTCCCCTCTCTCTTTAAAAGCCTCATCAGTTGGAGGTCCCATTATGGTAGGTGAATCGGATTCATCTTCTAGTTCTCCTAGGGACTTGTCCTCCATAACTATTTCTTCATAATTTGGATCTTCATTTATGTAACATCCTAGCATTAGGGTCCAACGAAGGGTAGAAATAGGAATATAAGTTTGTGCATGCATGCATCTGTAAAATCTGGATAAATTTTTCGCCAAACAAAACACTAAAGGGATCAGAGTTTCTCTCACTAACTGGAGGTAGGAATAGCTCTTGTTAGTGATTGCTATGAATTCTGACATGATCTTTAGGCAGTATTAAGAATTTGGGAAGATTACTTGGAATTTAAATTTGAAATTCAAATCAAATTGAAAGTATTTAAGTGTTTGGAGTTATTTATATTTAAGTGTTTTCAAAAAGAAAACTTATTAACATTGTTTGATTTTAAGAAAGGAAAAGTAATCAAAAATAAGATTTAATGACAAGGAAAAGAATTAGATAAGAAATAATGCTTATTTCTCTATTTCTTATAATGAGGTCACAAATGTTGACAAATACATCAAAGGTATAAGATTACATAGAACAGAAATTTAACTTTATTAAAACTTGTAATAACATCTTTACAAGATCCTTTACAAAAGAATTACAAAGAAGGTTACAAGGATAACCTATACTAACTATCTATCCTACACTAATCTTGTGAGTCTAGATCTTGATCCTGCAAGTAAGAAAAACAACTAAAAAGGAAGATTAGGGATTAGTAAGGTAATTTTACTCTCAGTATTGAACAGTGAAATGCACTATTCCTGGTACATCATTGAGTAAATAAAAGGGTAAGTTTCACCAACAGTGAAGTATCTGTTCTTCTCAGTAATAACAGAAGTTATAGTAAAAGCCAAGTGGTTAAACAAATAGGTTTCACCAGGCTGACAAATAGTAAACATGTAAGAGTAACAGTCAAGTTACTTAAGCTGATCCACATGCACAACACACACACACAGCTTAGTTGACTAACTGCATGTGGTGTGCTGTCAAGCTACCAGTAGCAGTACAAGGTATCACATAGAGCACCAGCCGAAGGGGAAACACAGAAGTTTAGGTCATGTTCTCAGTCACACACACACATCAATAGAACTTGCTGAAACCAGAGCCTTTTCTCCACCAAATAAACCACATCAACCATCAGATCTTTACCTGATGGTAACATAAGGAGGGGGTGGAGTAGGTGGAAAGAGAGATCAAGCATCAAGTTACAGGAGCAGCACCAGGTGGTGCAGAGCTAGATCAAGTAGCAAGCTACATCACCACATCATCAATCAACAAGCAATCTAGTGAGTTCAAACAACATCACCACATGATCAGATCATCATAGAAGCATATGAGCATATGAATTTTACTTACACTTCTCAGAAAAACACCCAAGTGGGGTGTAGATTCATCCCAGAAGTATTTAAAAGGAAAGCCAATAACAAATCTTTACAAAAAAAATCCAAGATCTCAGCCTTTGCATCATAGATCTTGGATATATATTCAAATCTCCACATTTATAAATAGGCAATAGTCTTAGACCTAGATTCAGGGCACATCTCCTATGGAGTAGCACCTCTGTAATCTTAGGATCTTAAGGATCAACATTTGACAGTGAGGAGATCCATAATTTCTTAAAAGGAGTCAAGAATCATTAGCTGATACAGACATCAAAGCATATCTTTAAGGGACAGCTAGAAATAACTTAGTATTTCCTAGTCATGCCTCAGACCAGCATCATAGGCTAAGAGACTATAGCAGATTAGGATACTAAAACCAGCAAAAGTTCTCAGTTACTTAACCAGCCAAACTTGGAGACAGGAAGATTTAGGCAATAGAAGAACAGGCATTTGTGTACCATTCTAAACAAGGTGTCATAAATGTCACATCTAAAACCAAGCCAAGGCTTTACTAGTATTTGATCGGTTAGCTTACAGTAAAATAATTAATCATTTTCCTGGAATAAATATCCAGAAACCATACAAATGATTGCATTTTCTCTAATCAGGAAAGCATAGGAATACCACTCTCATTCCAATGGAAGAGATCAACATAAATCAGGGGTATCTGAGATCAATCGCACATTCTTGTGGAACCACTTTGTCATAACTAGGCTCATGAAACCACAGTGAAATTCACATCACTAGCACAAGGGGGTAACCATCCAGGACAATATAATCACTACAATCTCCTAATAGAATCATCATGCCCAGGCCAGATGGATGAACCCTAAACCAAGCCAAGGGATTGACGACTAAAGGAACACAGAGGGTATCGAGCAAGGCAGAGTAGAGCACAGAGGAGGAGTAGCCAATCTTACTCAAGGGCCTCGCAAAAATAACCGAAGAGGAAGCAGAGGTTGATCAGCGGCGAAGCAGGAATGTTCGCACGGGGAGCACCCCGAAGGGGCACTGCAACCCACACCCAACCGCACGTTAGATCCACCAGAGAAGAGCGGCGAACGCCGTGGAGAACCGGCGCACCATCGCCGATGCTCCAGGACGGCAAACCCTAACCCTAGCCTAGGGCAGGGGTCAGCTCGGCTAGGAGAAAGCATCCACCGCTGATCTGCTTAGATGAGATGAAGCAGCGTCATCGACTGAGCCACCTTACACCATGGCGGCAACCACAGTGGCCGGATTTGGCCGAAATCATGCACGGCGGTGGCGGCAGACGAAGAAGAGGGTCGGGTGCGCAAGAGAGTGAGAGAGGGGAGAAGAGTGAGCGTGCGAAGGGGGTACTAGGCCTGTGGGTAGCCCAGTACCACTATGGTGAGTGTAACCAGGCCAGGTGGGCTGGGTCAAGTGGGCTAGGCCAGGCCAGTATCTTAATAGGATTATTTAAAAAGATTAATTACAAATATACCCCTGAGATAAAAATGACTCTAGATAAATAAATACAAATCCTAAAAATACAAATAATATATCTATAAATTCACAAAAGTATTTTCTATTGAATAAAAATAATCAATAGAATTTTTGGCAATTAAAATTTAGAGCTATTAATAATAGGATGCTAATTATTTTGAATTTTACAAAAATATGGGAAACACCTAAAGTTGAATAAAATTCAGTTTTAAGATCCTAAATGAATACATTATTGTATAAAAATACTAATTTGTATTTTTGTAAAGTGAATTTGGTCTGATGAAAATAAATCCTATTTCCTTAAAGGAATTCCATAAAATATTCAAAGGAAATAAATGCATAGCATGATATTATCTTTTATCAATTGAATAAAATAGTAAGCTTTTACTAAAAGGGTAAAACATGCAAGGAAGCAAATAATAAATCATTGCATGACATTACTATGCATTGCATATTGCTTCTTTAAATATTGTCCTTATCGGGCAATAATGGTTCTTTGTAGAAACCGAAGCTCAAGGTCAGGTGGAAGCATCCGACTTCACTACCTTGCAGTCACAAGGCAAGTTCATAACTTGCTCATGTCCTTTGAAGAGTCTTTATCAAAGATATTGAAATTGTGTGTTATCATCTATGATCTGGAGAAATAAAATGATATCTTCTCTAATAAATTAAATGTAGTATCATCCTAAGTGATGATAAATATGAGCAATGGAACTTAGGGTTCCAATTGCATAAGTCACATAGGCTTAACAACCCATGACATCAGTGATTCTAGCACCGTATAATACACGTTAACCATGAGATTTGGAATGGGACATAGAAGTCAGCTGTATCTTCTTCCTTTCATATGGAGGCAAGATGACCTTATCGTGATGTTGGGATTCCTGGTATGGATCCAACATATGGGTGGGCACCCTTAGGCCCCACAATTTAGGTATCTAGATTATTTATGAGTGGCTGCCGGAGGTATAGTCAGGCCTTTTAGGGAGCTTACCAGGGGCATCGCCACTTCACAGAGTCTTCGGGAACTCACCAGGGTTATAGCTTGCCCTAGTTGGAGGCTTAACGGAGGTGTAGTCAGCCCTAGAGGATCGTGCAGACATATGGGGTCACGGATAGGGCAATGATTGGCTTGGATCACCTGCTGGGCCCCACATCATCGAATTGTGGACGGGAAAGTACGCCCGGTTGTGCAACAAGGAGTTGGTCTCTCATGGTTAAAGCAACGCACCTCTACAGAGTGTAAGAATTGTGACATGTTACTCCCTATTCTAGGAAGGAGCTACGAACGCGGCAGGAAAGGAACTCCATGAAGTTCTGGTCAACCTGTGAAGGCTGATGGACATAGTTTTTGATAATTAAAATAAATCTTTGTAGAAATGTTTACAAAAAATGCATAGTACCAAGGACGTATCGTCCGAGGTGGTAGATAGAGCATCAAACTTCCCACCTTGCATATAATGAATTTGCTGGGTAACGCTGTTACTCACTCTTTCCTTTGAACCCCTGCTTAGACTCTGAGAATCCAGAAGACACTTCGATGTACGTAGCTGATGGACAAGAGGATGTCTGCTACGAAGAACCAGACCTATCCAGAGGAGTTGAAGGGGTGGACTACGAGATATGCTATGGAGTGGAGGGCAACGAGTCCGAGTAGTTGCCTTAGTTATTAGTAAATCAATTGAGCCGGGCAACAGGAACTATATAGAATAAGTTGTTGAGCTCAATTTGAAGTATGAGTTTGGAATTTTATATCTTCCGCTGAAACTAATTAAGTTTGGTTTGTACTTTCATAATGCTTGCAGTTTGAGAACTCTTGGTTTGTAATAATAATAAAGTGTGTATGTTTGTAATATGGTCCCGCAATGTTTCTGTTGTACCACTCTGGGGGTGTGATATTTACGGAACGGTGTTCTGTGAGTGTCATATCAATGACTATAGTGTACTACACATGCAGTGGTATGCTGGGTCACCGCAATTTATTTCTTCATCTTGATTACTAAAGAAAAGAGCCGCCATTTCCTCAATAGTTCTCTCTTCCTCTTCTTCTTCTTCTTCTTGTATTTGTGGAGGCCTGTCTTTAAATTTGGAAAAGTGGAATTTATTTTCCATTCCCCAAGCTTAAGAGACACAATCTCCTTCTTGAAATTAACATAAGCACATATATCACCCAAAAAGTTCCTTCCAAATATAATTGGGCAAAGAGTATCAGTTGGCATATCAACAACTACAAAATCGATAGGAAAGTTTTTATTGCCAGTTGTGGCAGTTGCATCTTCAGCTACTCCCATTGGAATTCTAAGATTTTTATTAGCTAACATAATTGTCATATCAGTATTTTCAATTGTAGCCGGTTCTATTTCTTCTTTTATTTCTAAGTAGAAATCATAAGATATAACATTAACTTCGGTGCCAAGATCACATAAACCGTAATGAGAGGTTTCTTTAAATATGCAGGGAAGAATAGGCTTACCCACATCTTTTACCTTTGTTTTACCTTCAACCAATATGGAATTCTCTTCATTAAGTTCAACTATGTTACAATGTGCATACATAGCCATAATTGCTTCATTGGTTACCTCTTCATCTTTGGTTTCTTCTAGATGTTCAACGACTTTTGGCATACTTTATTCTTCCTTCTTATCCTGTACTACTTTGACCTATTCATATTCAAGAATATCTTTTGTGCAGTGTTAGGGAAAGGCATGGATGACCCACAAGTATAGGGGGTGTATCGCAGTATTTTCGAGGGAAGTAAAACCCAATTTATTGATTCGACACAAGGGGAGCCAAAGAATATTTATAAGCCTTAACAATTGAGTTATCAATTCAATGCACTGAAACAATCTTGCTCACAGCAGTTTATCAAGAACAGTTTTGTAGTAGGAATAGCAAAGTAGCAGTAGTAAAGTAAAGACAACAGAACTATAGCGAACAAAGGTGGGATTCGAACGGTAGGCATAGGGATGGATGGACGGGCGTTGCATGGACAAGACAATTCACATAGCCATCAGAACATAGAGCAATTGCAGATAAATAAGATAAATAATCCAAGTACTAGATAATCCTAGGCATGTGTTCCATATATAGTCATACGTGCTCGCAATGAGAACTTGACAAACATCTTTTGTCCTGCCAGCCCGTTTGCAGCGGGGCCTTGATGACCCACAAGTATAGGGGGTGTATCGCAGTATTTTCGAGGGAAGTGAAACCCAATTTATTGATTTGACACAAGGGGAGCCAAAGAATATTTATCAGCGTTAACAACTGAGTTGTCATTTCAGCTGCACCTGGAAACAATCTTGCTATGTGATTTGTAGTAGGAATAGCAAAGTAACAGCAGTAGTAAAGCAAAGACAGTAGTAACAAAAGCAGTAAACAGTGGGATTCAAGTGCGGTAGGCATAGGGATGGATGGACGGGCCTTGCATGGATAAGACAATTCACATAGCAATCAGAACATAGGGCAATTGCAGATAAATAAGATAAAGCATCCAAGTACTAGATAATCCTAGGCATGTGTTCCATATATAGTCATACGTGCTCGCAATGAGAACTTGCACAACATCTTTTGTCCTGCCAGCCCGTTTGCAGCGGGGCCTCAAGGGAACTACTGGCAATTAAGGTGCTCCTTTTAATAGAGCACCGGAGCAAAGCATTAACACTCCATGAACACATGTGATCCTCACATCAAAGCCATTCCCTCCGGTTATCCTGATTTACATCGCCGGGGCCATTGGTTCCGACAACAACGTGTATACAACTTGTAGATAAGACCAAAAACAATACTATCATAATGAATCAATAACATGTTCAGATCTGAAATCATGGCACTCGGGCCCTAGTGACAAGCATTAAGCACAACAAGTCGCAACAAATTCATAAAGCACTAATAAAAGATACTAGGCACCATGCCCTAACAATATGATGCCATTACATGAACGATCTCATCCAATCCCTACCATCACCATAGCCTACAGTGGGGGATTACTCACTCATAGATGGCGGGAAATGGATGGTCGATGGAGAAGCGATGGTGATGATGATGGCGATGATCTCCTCCACTTCCCGTCGGCGAGTGCCGAACGGAGTTTCGGTGTCGTGGAATATGGTGGTGGCGGTGAGCGGAACTCCTTCGAAAAACGTCGACCCCACAGTTTTTAGGTCAAGGCTTTTATAGGCGAAGAGGAGACCGAGGCGGCTGGGCGGCAGATCATGCCTGGCCAGCTGAGGCCTAGCACACTTGGGGGTGTGGCCAGCCCTTGGCCCTCCTCCGTCTCGTATTCTGGCTCCGTGAGTCTTCCGGAAAAATAGGCACTTTGGCTTTTGTCCCGTCCAATTCCGAGAATATTCATTTTCTGACTTTCCTGGACCAAAAACAGCAGAAATTTGGCCTTTGTGGCTCTTGTTAATAGGTTAGTCCAAGAAATCATATGAAAAGTACTCCAAAGTGTGGACAAAACACAAGAAAGTGGATAAAACCAAGCATGGAACATCAAAAATTATAGATACATTTGCAATGTATCAGTCATCTCATGTATTGGTTCTAAGGAGGCCAGTGTTGCTTTATCTTCTCTTTTCTTCTCGGGTTCAGGTGGTGGATCGTACTTGACCGGACCTTCTTTTGGAGCTTTGATATGTTCTATAAAAGCTTTAACAACTTGCAACACAAGATCTAAATCCAAATAAAGTTCCTTCGATAATTCTTTAACATGGCCTTTTTTATTATAGTCGTGAATACAATCATGTTCTATTTCTACACCTCCTTCACTTCCTAGACCAAAATTCCATGAAACTCTATGATCACGAATTCTATTAAGTAAAGCCAAAGCTTTAGGTATAGGAAGATTCATAAAGGCTCCTTCCGCAAAAGAGTCTAATTCAATTTTATTAGGTTCAATTAAACTGCCATCAAAAGATATGCAATAAATACCATTCAGGTAAATCATGATGCGGACATAGACGTAGTAAATCTTTAAATCTGTTATATGCTCTTACTAGTCCTTCATTAGAACAGTTTTTCCAAGTCATTATAAGACGCCTGATTCCAAAAGATTTTGACAATGGATAATATTTTGCTAGAAATTTATAGGCTAGATTATCCAAGTAGTAGTGGCTTCAGGTGGTAGATATCTATACCATGAGAGAGTTGTACTAGTCAAAGTCTGACTGAAAAGTTTAACCCTTACCTCATCGTCTGTATATCCCGTCAATAGAAAAGTGCCACATATATCTTTAAAACATGCAATATGCTCATATGGATCAAAATCTTCTTCATCTCCAGTAAATTGCTTCTTGTGTAGAATACCAAGTAATAGAGGATTTATTTCAAACCCCCTTGTCTTCTTGTTGCAGTTGTCTCTTTTATTAATATCATAAGGCTTCCCAAAGTGGCTGAGTGGGTTAGCACTAGCCATATGCTCAAACTCCATCATGTTGGTGGAAACCTGTAACTTAAAACAAAATTTAGCAAGACAAAAATAAATAAGCAAAAACTAAAAGACCTACAGTGCTTAGCTCCCCGGCAACAGCGCCAGAAAATAGCTTGATGACTGCAAGTGTACAGATCGTTTGTAGCTAGTTTCAAAATAAAGATATCGATCCCATAAGGAGAAGGGGTCTGAAGTCTAATAATTTTTGAAATAAACATTATGATAAAAATGCTAAATAAAGTTCTAAGTAACAAGATAAAATGCGAGTATTGTGTAAAAGGGTGTTTTGGGGTTTTAGGTATAAGGGCAACAATAAAGTAAAGTAAAACAACTGAATACAGAAAGTAAGTATCGCGTATGTAAGAGAGATTGGAACTATAATAGGGAAAACCATTCTCAGGGAGTAGCGAATACACCACTAGCATTATAAGGAGCTAAGATAAAGATTATCATCGTGAACATTCTCAACTATGTATGTGTGGGAGGAACTCCGTATTTGGACAAATAGGCAACAACCGCTGCTCACATCATCCTCATAACCACAACAGTCAGCAATCGACATCAATTGAATTACTGCGCTTTTAAGGGACGTAATCCCGTAGGACGTATCCCATGGCATGGATAGTGTTCTGTGAGTTTCCTCGGTTTCCCAAGTTGATACGTAAGGGGTGCCAACAACTTTATAGTCACTGTAAGTGCTCGTCTCCGTCTACCAACTAGTAGTTTCCTCCATCAAGTCCCCATAAGAGGCAAATATTGAGAGGTCGACTTCTCTCAACATCAAGATGTAGAAAATCTAACACATGGTCACATCGATGAATATCATAATAGACTTTATCTTATTTCAATCTCATACTAGGGTTTCTCCATCTGCCCAAGAACTAATGATCTACTCAGATGGAGCCAATCAACATCATAGCAATTATAATGGAAACAATCATAGATGAATAGTACTTGTATAAATCCACAACGAGTATGGGAATTACAAAAAGATATAGACAAGATGTAGATGGGATGGATGGAGATGGTGTTGATGCAGTGGTGGATGATGAAGATTGATGACTTAGCCTCCTGGATTTGCGCAGGACGAAGATGGATCCCCGGTGGGTGAGTTCCCCCTCCAAATGCCTTCCGGAGGTGAGGTTTCTGCGATTTCTGGGTGTTCTGTATGCCGTCTCCCCGAACTAGTTGCATAGGGTGAAACTATTTGAGGAGGCGGAGGCGGCTCCAACTATACGGTCGGAGCTATACGGCCGGAAAATTTGCTCCGGTCGTATAGTTGGTCGTTGAACCTTCTGCCTCCTTTGTTCGCTTCTGGTTTTCTTTTGGTATCATTAATATTTCCCAAATAAGCGATTTACATTGTTTTGACTCCTTTTCTCCCCAGTACAACTGCTCCAAGAATTATATCCATTGGATCCATCATCTGTCCTGATCCTGATGATAACAGACATACAATGTGCGTGCAAGCACCGTAAAATACCAAGATCCTACATCTACAATGCAAAATAATAATATAAAACATGATGAAAATATCCACTCATCACCCGCATGCGGTCCTTGGTCCTCGGAACAACTTCTTCTTCCTCATCCATGATTTATGGATCGGGGAAGTGGAAACCATTCCTCCACTCTTCTTGAGGCTCGCTCCCTTGCTAGCACCTGCACCAATATTAGGTAATTCCTTACGCTTGTGCGGCCTGGGGTCTGTGGCGAGGAACTTGATCGTCTCCACGTGCCCTTTTCCATGCGGCTTGTGACCTTCTCTCTTCTTGAGCTCTTTTCATTGCCGCCCAGTTGATCTCCGGAGGATCATAGACATCACGACGGATGTAGACATCAATCACATCTTCATCGGAATCGTTGTTGTAGAAGCTTGGCTCGACATACTCCTTGTACCCCAGGCTAAACCTCTCCACCTCCTCATTGTCATCCTCCATGGACGGGATGCTAGAGCGGTCCCTGGTAGGAGCAATGAGACCCAGGGGTTTTCCGCGGCCTGGAACGGGATAGAGCATGGCTGCATTGGTTCCTGGTGATTATGATTTAGAGAGAAACACAAGGGCAGTATATAAGAGGGGGTCAGAGGTCGGTAAAACTCGCGAGAAACACCAAATTATCGCCCAAGAAAAGAATCTTAACGAAACAGAGAAAGAAATCACGGATTTGGAGGAGACCTGCCGTGTAATGACCAACTATACGGGCGCGACCCGTATAGCTCTGACCGTATAGTTGGTTCCAGGCAGATATTTCCAAATATCTTGAGTCCAGGTCGATTAAGCTACGACTCGGAACCAACAATACACCCCTTTTTTTAGAAAACGAAAATGTGTGGGAGTTTAACGACCAACTATACAGCCGGAATTTTATCTCTGGTCGTATAGTTGCGACCGTATAGATACATACATCAAAAATCAAAAGTGTCTGAGAGTTCAACGACCAACTATACGGCCAGAATTTTTATTCCCACCATATAGGTGCGCCCGTATAGATCTAGACATCAAAAATCAAAAGTGTCTGAGAATTCAACGACCAACTATACGGTCGGAATATTTATTCCCGCCGTATAGCTGCACCCGTATAGATCTAGACATTGAAAAAAAATTAACAAAGAAAATACAGAAGGTTTAACGACCAACTATACGGTTGGAATTTTTTCTCTGGTCGTATAGTTGTGCCCGTATAGTTGGTAAAAACCTTAAGAAACTTCAGAAAAACACAAGGAATTCAAAGGCAAAAAATTTAGAAGTAAAACCTATGAAAACACAAATCACTTATTTGAGTAAGAACACTTACCTTGCACTTACCATTTACTTAGTCGGGGATGACAAGCTCCTCCAACAACAAAGACTTCTTCTCTTTTGGAGAAATTGACCTCTGCATAACCTGCAACTCAAATTCTTGAAGTAAAAGGATCCAACAGAACAGTCTTGGCTTATGATTTTTTCTCTCAAGGAGTTCTTTTAAACCATCATGATCCATATGAACTCTTACATTTGCATCAACTATATAAGAACGGAATTTATCGCAAGAGAAAATACAACAAAAATTTCCCCTTTCTTCCCTAGGATAATTCTTTTGAGCACCATTAAGAGTTCTACTAGCATGATGTATAATATTAAATCTGAGACCTATTTGTTGTCCCAGAGTTACTCCTACAACATCATCACTAGCTTCACATATTAAGTCAAAATTCATATCCCAGATGGGTGGTTTAATGATAGGAGCATGGGATAAAGGATATTTAAGTTTATCAAAGGCTACAAGACATTTATCATCAAAATTAAATCTTACTCCTTTTTGTAGAAGGTTAGTCAAGGGTTTAGATATTCCAGAGAAATTTCTAATGAACCTTCTATAAAAACCCACATGACCAAGGAAACTTCTTATATCTTTTATATCCCTAGGTTGTGGCATTCTCTCTATGGCCTCAACCTTAGCTCTATCCACTTCAATTCCCTTACCTGATACCTTATGTCCAAGGACTATACCTTATTTGACCATAAAATGGCACTTCTCCCAGTTTAGAACAAGATTGGTCTCTTCACAACGTTGCAAAACTCTTTTGAGATTATCCAAGCAACTAGTAAACAAAGTTCCATAGATAGAAAAGTCATCCATAAATACTTCCATTATCAGTTATATAAAATCTGCAAAAATAGCAGTCATGCATCTTTCAAAAGTAGCTGGAGCATTACATAAACCAAAAGGCATACATCGCTAAGCATGTAAACCATGAGTACTAATGAAAGTTGTTTTAAGTTGGTCATCAGGATGAACAACTATTTGAGAAAAACCAGAGTATCCGTCCAAGTAGCAAAAATGAGTGTGGCTTGCTAACCTCTCTAAAGTTTGATCTATGAATGGTAAAGGATAATGATCTTTCCTAGTTTCTTTATTCAATTTCCTGAAATCTATACACATCCTATGTCCAACAATTGTTCTACTAGGTATCAATTCGTTGTTTTCATTAGGAACAACAGTAAAACTGCCGTTCTTAGGGACACAATGAACATGACTTACCCATTCACTTTCTTTTACAGGATATATTATACCTGTGTCCAATAGGCATACTATTTCTTTTCTTACCACTTCATTCATTTCGGGCTTCAGTCGTCTATTAAATTCCATGACTGGTTTAGCACATTCCTCCATGAATATTCGATGGACGGTTATCATGGGACTAATGCCCTTTAAATCATCCATTGAGTACCCAAAGGCCTTGCGATGCTCCTTAAGTATTTTCATGAGTTCTTCTTCTTCATCCCCTGAAAGTTTAGCACTAATAATAACAGGAAATTTATTTGTATCGTCTAAAAAGCTATATTTAAGATTATCTGGTAGAGTCTTCAACTCTGGGGGTGGTAATTCCTCGTCCCCTCTCTTTTCTGGCTCTTCGAAAGCCTCATTAGTTGGAGGCCCTATAATGGGAAGTGAATGGAATTCATATTCTAGTTCTTCTAGGGACTCGTCCTCCATAACTAGTTCTTCATAATTTATGTCTTCATTTATTTCTTCTTTTTGATCACTAGAGAAGAGAGCTACCATTTCCTCGATAGTTTTCTGTTTCTCTTCCTCTTGTAATTGTGGAGGTTTGTCTTTAAATTTGGAAAAGTGGAATTCTTTTTTCACTCCCCCAAGCTTAAGAGACACAATATCCTTTTTGAAATCAACATTGGCACCTATATCACTCAAAAAGTTTCTTCCAAATATAATTGAGCAAAGAGAGTCATCTAGCATATCAACAACTACAAAATCGATAGGATTTTTTTATTGCCAATTGTGATAGTTGCATCTTCAACTACTCCCATAGGAATTCTAAGAGTTTTATTGGCTAACATGATTGTCATATCAGTATTTTCAATTGTAGCCGCTTCTGTTTCTTCTTTTATTTCTAAATAGAAATCATAAGATATAACATTAACTTCGGTGCCAAGATCACATAAACCATAATGTGAGGTTTCCTTAAATATGCAGGGAAGAATAGGCTTACCCACATCTTTTACCTTTGTTTTGCCTTCAACCAATACGGAAGTCTCTTCATCAAGTTCAGCTATGTTACAGTGTGCATACATAGCCATAATTGATTCCTTGGTTACCTCTTCATCTTTGGTTTCTTCCAAATGTTCCTCCACTTCCGGCACACTTTCCTCCTCCTTTTTCTCCTGTACTGCTTTGACCTGTTCATATTCCAAAATATGCTTATGTGCAGTGTTAGGGGAAGGTATCTCATATGTTCGTTCTAGGGAGGTCAGTGTTGCTTTATCTTCTCTTTTCTTCTCAGGTTCGGGTGGTCGATCATACTTGACCAAACCCTCTTTTGGAGCTTTTATGTGTTCTGTAAAAGATTTAACAACTTGCAACACAAGATCTGAATCCAGATAAAGTTCTTTAGATAATTCTTTAACATGACCCTTTTCATTATAGTCATGAATACAATCATAATCTATTTCTACGCCTCCTTCGCTTCCTAGACCAAAATTTCATGAAACTCTATGATCGTGAATTTTATTAAGTAAAGTCCAAGCTTTAGTTATAGGAAGATTCATAAAGCTCCTTGCGCGAAAGAGTCTAGTTCAATTTTATTAGGTTCAATTAAACCGCCATAAAAGATATGCAATAAATACCATTCAGGCAAATCATGATGAGGACATAGATGAAGTAAATCTTTAAATCATATATAAGCTCTTACTAGTCCTTGATTAGAACGGTTCCTCTAAGTCATTATAAGACGCCCGATTCCAAAAGATTTTGATAATGGATAATATTTTGCTAGAAACTCACAGGCTAAATTATCCCAAGTAGTAGTGGCTTCTGGGGATAGAGATCTATACCATGAGAGAGCTGTACTAGTCAAAGTCTGACTAAAAAGTTTAACCCTTACCTCATTAGCAGTATACCACGTTAATTGGAAAGTACCACATATATCTTTGAAACATGCAATATGCTCATATAGATCAGGATCTTCTTCATCTCCAGTAAATTGCTTCTTGTGTAGAATACCAAGTAATAGAGGATTTATTTCAACCCCCCTTGTCTTCTTGTTGGAGTTGTCTCTTTTATTAATATCATAAGGCTTCCCAAAGTGGCTGAGTGGGTTAGTACTAGCCATATGCTCAAACTCTATCATGTTGGTGGAAACCTGTAACTCAGAACAAAACTTAGCAAGACAAAAATAAATAAGCAAAAACTAAAAGACCTACAACGCTTAGCTCCCCGGCAATGGCGCCACAAAATAGCTTGACGACTGCAAGTGCACAGATCGTTTGTAGCTAGTTTCAAAATAAAGATATCGATCCCACACGGAGCAGGAGTCTGAAGTCTAATAACTCTTGAATTAAATACTACAATAGAAATGCTGAATAAAGTTCTAAGTGACAAGATAAATGCGAGTATTATGTAAAAATGTGTTTTGGGGTTTTTGGTATAATATAACAAATAAGTAAGTAACTAAACACAGAAAGTAAGTACCGCGTATGTAAAAGAGATTTGGAACTGCAATAGGGGAAAAGGTGTTCTCAGGGAGTAGCGGATACACCACTAGCATTCTAAAGAGATAAGGTAAAGATTATTATCATGAACATCCTCAACTATGTATGTGTGGGAGGAACTCCGTATTTGGACAAATAGGCAGCAACCACTGCTCGCACCATCCTCATAACCACAGCCGTCAGCAATCGACAACAATCGAATTACTTCGCTATTAAGGGATTTAATCTCGTAGGACGTATCCCATGGCATGGATAGTGTTCCGTGAGTTTCCTCGGTTCCCAAGTTGATACATAAGGGGTGCCAGCAGCTTTATAGTCACTGTAAGTGCTAACACACCTCCGTCTACCAACAAGTAGTTCCCTCCATCAAGTCCCCATGAGAGGCAAATATTGAGAGGTCGACTTCTCTCAACATCAAGATGAAGACAATCTAACACATGGTCACATCGATGAATATCATAATAAACTTTTGTTGGAAATATTCCCTAGAGACAAATAGTAGTAAGGACTATTATCATATTTCATATACTTTATGATTAAGTTTTATATCATGCTATAACTGTATCGAGTGGAAAGATTAATGCACGTGTGATATACAAACAACCAGGGGTTCCCAGTGAAACTCTAGTCACTGGTTCATTGGTCAACAGATGATCATGTTTCCTAATCATGTGGCATTTATGCCAGTTGGAAATGAGGTCATCTCATTCGGAGAATGAGATGATGAACCAATACCCAACCTAAACATCGTGACCCGATCATGTCACGAAGTTTAAGTTACGATGATTAGAAATGGATCCTCGTAGACTATTCCTTAGACCGGGAGGCTATATCAATCACTGTCTCCCAAGAGTGCTTTGATATCATCAAACGCCATCTAGTAATACGGTGGTTATAAAGGTGTGTTCAGGTATTCAGAGGAAACCGTTGAGGCAATATATGTCAAGAGCGGGATTTGTCCGTCCATGTGACGAGAAGATACTTAAGGGCCCACTCGGAGAAGTTGTATCCAATAGCTGCGCAGCGTGTGATTTGATCACAGGGATATCACTTATCGGTGTTGGAGATATGCCCAAGAGGCAATAATAAAGTAGGTTATTATCATATCTTCATACTTATGATAAATGTTTACATTCATGCTATAATAGTATTAACAAGGAAACCATTAATACTTGTGTGATTTGTAAACTTAATTTGAAGTCCCTAGTATAGCCTCTATACTTCACTAGCTTGTTGGTTGATTGATGATTGTGGTTTCCATATCATGAACATTGAGATGTTATCAACAACAAGATCATATCGTTAGAGAATGATATGGTGGACATACTCCTATAGATAAGCGTAGCATAAAGATCAAGTCATTTCAATAGTTCAATTGCTATATGCTTTCTGATACATAGTAACCTAATTCCTTCGACCATGAGATCATGCATATCACCTTTACCGGATGGATGCTTTGATGTCATCAAACACCACACCGTAACAGGGTGGCTATAAAGGTGGCATTGAGTGTTCGGAAAGTATTGGTTGAAACACATGGATCGAGAGTGGGATTTGTCCATCCACTTGACGGATAGATATACTCTGGGCCCTCTCGGTGAAATGTCATCCAATTAGCTTGCAAGCGTGTGACTGGCTCACAAGGGATCATATCACTAGAACGAGAAAAGAGTACTTATCCAGAACGAGGTTGAACTAGGTATGCGTAGATACCGACGATCATAACTCGGATAAGTAACATATCGTGAGACAAAGGGAAATTGGTATCGTATGTAAGTGGTTCATTCAATCGCAAAGTAATCGAGAAATATGTGGAGCCATATGAATTTCCAGATTCCTCTATTGGTTATTGATCGGAGAAGTGTCTCGATCATGTCCGCATAATTCACGAACCGTAGGGAGACACACTTAAGGATTGACGTTGTTTTGAGTAGTTATGGTATTATGAGAAAGAGACCGAATGTTGTTCGAGTCTCGATGGGATCCGGATATCACGAGGTGATCCGGAATGGTCCGTAGAATAAGATTCATATAAGGAAAGTCCCATTTCGAGTTGGGGAATGGTTCCTGTTTTCATCGGGAATGTTCTAGAAGGTTCCGAATGTCCGGCCCGGGGAAGGGTACATTATTGTGTCATTGTAAGTTTGAATGATTGCATTATGTAATAGGTTTTCTTGCTGTCCAAAATAAAGGGTTTATTTAAATACTAAATTGAAAAGTCAAACGTATAGTTTGAAAGTCAAACGGCAATTTTGGGACGGGGGAAGAGAGGAGGATTGGTGGAGGCCGAATTGGAGGAGGGTTCTCCCTTGGCCGGCGCCCCACCAAGCCGACTTGGGGAGGGACTCTCCTCCCCTTGGCCGGCCCTCCCACCTATATAAGGAGGGGCAGGGCTCCCCTCCTAGTACACACAAGTTCCTATCTTCTATCTCCGGTTTAGAGCCGTGTTGGTTTAGAGCTTATAATTTCGTTATCCAGCGGGTTAGAGCCGTCTAAATGGTTTAGAGCCGTCGAATTTGTGTGTTTAATTACTAGACCACTAATAGCCTCTCTCATAAGCTCCACCATACTACTCAAGCTTAAGGCGAAGCCTCAGGATCTCCCTCTACTCCGGTACCACTGCCATTGTCACGGAATCGCGAGGAGAGTGCTACAACCTCCGCTGCCGCTGGAACAAGGAGAGGAAGGTCTTCGCCGAGTACCGAACGCAGGACCGATCAAGGGAGCACCGCCGAACGTGGCGCCGAAGGATCGCTCACGCGATCTTGAGATCGGAAAGAGTACGACTACATCACCCATGAGAATCTGCTCGTTAACCGCTTTGGAATCTTCGAGGTGAGTTCTCTATCGACTCGTTGCTACAATCTAGTAGATAGATCTTGGCTTGTTTGTTTGTATGCGATAGAAAATTTTGTTTTCCATGCTACTAACCCCTACAAGGGTATCGAGCCGTGTCTATATGTAGATCTGCAGACGAGTAGAACACAATGGTCATTGTGGGCATTGATGCTTTTATTGTAGATTGCTTTTGTGTACTTTGCATCTTGCGGTATGTTGGGATGAAGCCGGCTAACCTTACATGACATCGTTCATGAGACTTGCTCCACGCTTGACATGCAACTTGTATTGCATAAGTGGCTTTATGGGTGCCTGTTTCTCCTAGCATAGTAAAGATCCAATTTACAACGGTGATCAACAATGCTAGTATCAATGTTGTGGTTCTTGTTCGTAAGTTAGAACGACACTTATTGAAAGCCCCAAACCACGTAAAATATGCAAAGAAAGTAGAGGTGTCTAACTTTGTTTTGCAGGTGTGCAAATGATGTGATATGGCCATGATTGTGATTATATTTGATGTATGCAATGTTCCTTATTGTAAGTTGGCAACCGGCAGAGCCATATGGTTGTCTTTAATTTCTGTTAAGACCTGCGGTTCTATTCAAAATAGTTGTAATAGTTGAAGCTGGTGGACGACAACCATGAAGAAGCGTCATTGACCTTGATGCTATGCCGGTGATGATGGAGATCATGTTCGTGCTTGAAGATGGAGATCGGAAGCACAAAGAAGAAAGGCCATATCATATCACATATTATGAATTGCATGTGATGTTAATCCTTTATGCATCTTGTATTGCTTAGTAGACGACGGTAGCATTATAAGATGATCCTCATGCACATAAATTTCAAGTTCTAAAGTGTTCACCCTTAGTATGCACTGCTACAAAGCTTGTCGCTCAAGCACCACGTGATGATCGGGTGTCTTTGATTCCGGGTGAATACAACGTAAGCAAGCCAGATTTGCTTATGCGGTAGCTAAGGTTTGATCTTGACGAGCCTAGCATGTATGCATATGGCCTCAGGAACACGGATTACCGAAAGGTAGAGCATGAGTCATATAGTAGATATGATGAACATGTCGATTGTTCGCCATTGAAGCTATATCAACTCTCGTGATGATCGGTTTTGATATGGTGGATTTGGTTCATGTGATCACTAAAACAATGTGAGGGATATTGTTTTGAGGAGTTCACCTAGATTAATTTAATTATTAATTAGAACTCAATTTATCATAAACTAAATCAAAGTGAATTTGCATAGTTGTTGTAGTCATTGGCATCCGCTTACCACCTTGGCGCTTTAGTTATAATTGAGATGATAGAACTATAGAATTCTGGTTAGTTACTTTACGAACTGGTATCGTATTGTTTTGAAGTGTTAATCTAAAGTTTAAAGTCCTATTGCAAACTTTCAGTAAGTTCCGGTTACTCCACGAAGTTTAATAATTGGTATTAAAACAAGAGTGACAATTCCAAAGTGTTAGTATATGAGTATCATGTTTGTCTCCATGATTCTTGATATTCAAAAGATTATCTTAATATCAAGGTTATCTAGGATCTGAAAGAGTTGTTTCAGAAACCATGATGTGTGGAAGATATTGTGATATCTGAAACGAAGTTTTGGTTACAACATGATAGAGTATAATATGGCAAAGTCATGTTCTCATGTTTGATGAGAATTTGCAAAAGGTTGGAGACACTATTTGTCCTAATCTTCCAAAAGGTTTTGGAGAGCAACATTATACTCGTGATTCACCGTTATAAGCTAAAGGTAGCTTGGTCATGAACGATTCCATGATGAAGGTGAATATTTGATGTAGGTAAAATGTTTACTACACCAAGAGATTACTAAAGAAAGGAATTTGAAAGAACACCAAATATTTGATAATGGTGATCTACTTCAAAGTGCAAGTTCAAAGACATTGGTATTTAACTATACACGCTTTGGACTATGTGTCATAAGTATGACTCCACTATTGATGTTGATAGATTCTTTCAAACAGAAAAGGAAATACTGAAAGAGAATCTCATAAGTATATGGCAGAAAAGAAAAGACTAAAATTGTTCAGCTTAAAGTATATAGATGATATACATGTTATGGCTATATTCTTTGCTTATTAAACAAAGTGGTTCTTAAGCATTTGATACTGAATATGTTGGTATGAATCGTCATACGAAAACAACAGAATTCATGAACTACAATGGCCTAAGTAAATAGCAAAAGAATATGTGATGATGTTCATCGAGAACGAATAAAGGGTTATTATGTTGCTCGTTAAACATCAAAGCTTGCCTTCAAGATTTGTTTTATCAGGTATTATGAGAACAAAAGGGTTGTTCAAATAATTGCCGTAATCCATAAAAGATGGATGATTCACAAATCTCAGTGGAGAAATCACATCCATAAAACTAGTGCTAAAATTGATTGAAAGATCACTTAGGAAGTGACATCGCCGTTTAAATTATATTGGAAAGAAAACATGAAGAAACTCCATGTGGATGGAATTTTGGAGTCTTTTGATTTTTGATCAAATGACGTTTGTGAAACTTTCCTAGAGATAATTAAAACTTCGTTCATAGGCCAAAAGGGAATGAATGACTAGCTTATTGGAACTTGTGCATATTGTTGTACGAACTCCATTATGTGTAGTCAAGAGCGATGGATTTCAACTTCATATGCTTTCTCCGAAAATTTGAGTGAATATATGAATATTTACTTAATAAGGATGAAGTGTGAAATATTTGAAAAGTTCGAAAGATTTTCAAGATGAAGTGCAAAATCATTGTAACAAGAATATGAATAGTTTATGATAAGATCATAAAGGAAGATATTTAAGTTACAAGTTTAGCATAATACCTAAGATTTATGGAATAGTTCCGTGGATTTGCATTTCCCGAAACACCATAAGAGTATGGAGCGTTCGAGATATGTAATTGAACCTTGTTTGACATGGTAAGATCGAAGGTATAATTCATAAAACTGCTATTATATTTTAAAGATTAAAAGCTTTGGAGATTACCGTTTTCCACTAAAAGAGCTCCATCATAATCCGTTGAAATGACACCATATAAAGTTATGGTTTGGGATAAAACTCATGTTGTCCTTTCTTAAACATTGGTATGCTATGCATAAGAAAGATGTTTGCAACCAAAGTCGGATAAACCTGTCTTTGTATTACTATTAAGTATTCCTCCATAAACACCGGAGACAAAAGTGTTTGTCGCTTAGAACGTCAAGTTTCTTTGAGAAGGAATTTTTCGTGAAAAGTTAAGTGGGAGGACAATAGAACTTTGATAAGGTTAAAAGAACCTTAGCTATATGTGCAAAGTTGCGCAGCACCGAAAAGTGTTCCGGAGGCAAAGAATAATGCTCATGGCTCACGTGCCTCAAAGGTTGTGGTCACGGAGGTCTAAGTTTCTATTGAAACAAGTAGGTCGGATGAACAATCAAATACCAAGATTTGAGGGTTGAATCATTATTTGAGAATAATGAACAGACTACATGCAAGGAAGCGATGATGGGCCCTGACTCCGTCAAATGGCTTGAAGCCATAAAATCCGTGAAAGTTCCATACACGAGAAATCAAGTCTTGAACTTGAAGGACCCTCAAGAAAGGTGTAAGACCTTACAGTCGTGTTTGGATCTATAAATAAATAGACATGGATGTTGCACATCTATGAAATAGTTGACATGTTGGGAAAGAGTTCACAACAATGTTCAAAGGTTGACTATGACAAGATTTGATCTTTCATAGTGATATTTAGTCTAGATGGATTAATGTAGCAACCACTACATATAATTTTGTTATATGATAGTTGAATAAACAAAACAAGTTCTTCTAATAGAATCGTTACCTAGGACATGTGCATGACACGGTCCAAAGGGTTTTGTTAATTCAAAGGATGCTAAAAGCATATGCAAACTTCAATGGTTGAAGTAAGCATAGCGGAGTTGGAATCTTCACTATGATGAAACTGTTAAAAGAGTTTAATTTCATCGGAGACAATGAAGATGCTTGCATTTGCAAGAAATTAAGTGGGAGTGCTAAGACATGTTTTTAATACATTATGTGGAAGACATATTGTTGATTGGAAATAATGTATCTTTTATTAACACATATTAAGAATTTCATCCCGATGAAAGACTTAGGCAAAACCCAAATATTTGGCATCAATAGACGCTAATATGGTTGTGCCGTAAGTATAGACGAGATATTGAATGAATTCAATATAGAAACTACAAGAAAGGTTCTTGTTGCAGTAAAGGATTGATAGAGTTCAATGTTGATGATATATTCAAGTGTATTGACATTTGGTAAGTGAAACAAAGATTCAAGTATAGATTGATACTTGATGTATGAAATCACAAAGAGTGTTTATATCAATCATACTGTGATATGTACAAATCCAGATATGTCCTATGCTCTAAATGTTGTGAGCATATACCAGAATGATTCATAAGATGATCATTGGACGATAGTAAGGATATTCTTATGATCTTTTGGAAGAACTAAGAGTATATTATTTGTAGAAGTGACAAATAGATGGTTAGTTCATTGTAAAAGTACTACATTGATACTAGTTTTGTCACAAAGTACAAATTTAGTTTATCTCAATCTAAACTAAGGGTGGCACAATATAATGGAAAGTGAGTTCCATAATGGATTTGGATGAGTTCCAAAGTTAAGACATTGTGACAGATACTACAACAAAAGGCTAAGTATATGACTGCTATTATAGCAGCAAAAAGGGGCATTTGTGTCAAGTAGTTTGTTATCAAACTAGGTGTAGTTCATGGATAATACTATGAAGATATATTGTGCGACAATATTATCAACATGTTTTAACCCCAAAGAACTAAAGGTCACACCGAAAGACCAAATTTATACAAAGCCATCTCATTAGAGAATGAGTGATGCGTAGAGACGCAAAGACATGCAATTACACACGGACCTGGAAGTGTCAGATCCGGAGATCAGTTGACCACTAGCAATCATGTACATACAACACCGGAAAGCCATAGGTGTTGAATACACAAAAGTTATGAAACTAGATTATTGACTCTAGTGCAAGTGGGAGACTGTTGGAGATATGCCCAAGAGGCAATAATAAAGTAGGTTATTATCATATCTTCATACTTATGATAAATGTTTACATTCATGCTATAATAGTATTAACAAGGAAACCATTAATACTTGTGTGATTTGTAAACTTAATTTGAAGTCCCTAGTATAGCCTCTATACTTCACTAGCTTGTTGGTTGATTGATGATTGTGGTTTCCATATCATGAACATTGAGATGTTATCAACAACAAGATCATATCGTTAGAGAATGATATGGTGGACATACTCCTATAGATAAGCGTAGCATAAAGATCAAGTCATTTCAATAGTTCAATTGCTATATGCTTTCTGATACATAGTAACCTAATTCCTTCGACCATGAGATCATGCATATCACCTTTACCGGATGGATGCTTTGATGTCATCAAACACCACACCGTAACAGGGTGGCTATAAAGGTGGCATTGAGTGTTCGGAAAGTATTGGTTGAAACACATGGATCGAGAGTGGGATTTGTCCATCCACTTGACGGATAGATATACTCTGGGCCCTCTCGGTGAAATGTCATCCAATTAGCTTGCAAGCGTGTGACTGGCTCACAAGGGATCACATATCACGGGAACGAGAAAAGAGTACTTATCGGTAACGAGGTTGAACTAGGTATGCAGAGATACCGACGATCATAACCTCGGATAAGTAACATATCGTGAGACAAAGGGAAATTGGTATCGTATGTAAGTGGTTCATTCGATCGCAAAGTAATCGTAGAAATATGTGGGAGCCATATGAATTTCCAGATTCCTCTATTGGTTATTGATCGGAGAAGTGTCTCGATCATGTCCGCATAATTCACGAACCGTAGGGAGACACACTTAAGGATTCGACGTTGTTTTGAGTAGTTATGGTATTATGAGAAAGAGACCGAATGTTGTTCAGAGTCTCGGATGGGATCCGGGATATCACGAGGTGATCCGGAATGGTCCGGAGAATAAGATTCATATAAGTAAAGTCCCATTTCGGAGTTGGGGAATGGTTCCGGTGTTTTCATCGGGAATGTTCTAGAAGGTTCCGAAATGTCCCGCCTGGGGGAAGGGTACATGAATGTGTCATTGTAAGTTGGAATGATTGCATCATGTACTAGGTGTTCTTGCTGTCCAAAATAAAGGGTTTATTTAAATCCTAAATTGAAAAGTCAAACGGCTAGTTTGAAAGTCAAACGGCAATTTTGGGAAGTGGGAAGAGAGGAGGATTGGTGGAGGCCGAATTGGAGGAGGGTTCCTCCCTTGGCCGGCGCCCCACCAAGCCGACTTGGGGAGGGACTCTCCTCCCCTTGGCCGGCCCTCCCACCTATATATAAGGAGGGCAGGGCTCCTCCTAGTACACACACAAGTTCCTATCTTCTATCTCGGTTTAGAGCCGCTTTTGGTTTAGAGCTTCTAATTGCTTTAGCCAGGTTTAGAGCCTTCTAATTGGTTTAGAGCCTTCTAATTGGTGTGTCTAATTACTAGACCACTAATAGCCTCTCTCATAAGCTCCACCATACTACACCGGCTTAAGGCGAAGCTCATGATCTCCCTCTACTTCCAGTACCACGCCACAGGCCGGGAATCGCGAGGAGAGTGCTACAACCTCCGCCATGGAACAAGGGAGAGGAAGGTCTTCGCGAGTACCGAACGGTGACCGATCAAGGGAGCGCCTTAACGATGGCGCTTGGAAGGATCGTCTACGCGATCTTGAGATCAGAAAGAGTACGACTACATCACCCACGAGAATCTGCTCTCGTTAACCGCTTTGGAATCTTCGAGGGTGAGTTCCTCTATCGACTCGTTGCTACAATCTAGTAGATAGATCTTGGCTTGTTTGTTTGTATGCGATAGAAAATTTTTGTTTTCCATGCTACGAACCCCTACAATCGGAACGAGTCAAGTAGCGTTGTTCAGTAACGAGATTGAACACGACATAGTGATGTCATTGATCAGATCTCGGGCAATGCAAATATCGAGTGACGAAGGGAATAAGACACGACTGTCCCGGTTCAAACGACGAAAGATCTTCATGGAACGCATAGGGGTCACATGGCCATCCAGGTCCCTCTGTCGATCATTGGTGCGGGAGTGTCCCGACCATGTCTAGAGTGTTCCCGAATCGAGGGGTATCACTCTTAAGGGCTTGATGATGCTTAGAGAGTGTTTATAGGATCGGTGGAATCACCGAAGAAGAGAAGGGAGAAAACCGGAAGGGTTTCGATAAGTCCGGAGGATGTCCGGAGTGGAGGTGGAAGGTGTTCCATGGCCACAGAGGTTGAATAATATGTGAATGAATGTTAAATGTTGATTTAATCATTTATTCATAATTATTTAATAAAGAGAAAATCAATTAAAGATCAAAAAGGCTTAATGGGCCAATTTCTGGAGGGAGAGGGCCCATTAGGGGGAAGGAGAGAGGGAGAGGGGCCAAGGGGGAGGCCGGCTGGGCCTAGCCCCCCCCCCCACGCGGGGCCCACTAGGGTGGCCGACGGCCACCCCTCCCCCTCCTCTCCTTTAGTCCCACCCCAGGACATTGAGGGAGGTAGTACCTCCCCTCCCCAATATATAGTGGGGTATTTGGCCAAGATAAATACACCAATAATCAATAAAGATCTCCCCACTTTTGGCAGGACCTCTAATTGATATTTTCTCTCTCTCTCTCTCTCGTGACCGTGGTCCCAAGTCTGGATCAGCGAGCGAGACATCTTCACTGCTGGCGCCGCTGCTGCGGGATTCAGATCCGGGAGCTCTACTTCCGCAACTGATGCTGGATCAGGGAAGCGGGAGTCATCATTAGGAACCGGACGTTTGTAACTTCCCGCGAGGTGTCGCACTTGAGGCACTCAAGTCGTTGGAGCCAGAAGGAGCGCAAGGAATTCATCACGACCTTGAGGTCGGCTTCGGCTCGTCTACATCAACCACGCTCTCCTGAGCGTTGAAAATGCTTTTCGGTCTTCAAGGGTAAGTTCCCGAAAAGCCCCTCCTGTATCAGACATTAATAGATAGGTTCGGCAGCTTCAGGGGTTCAGGGCGAGTAAAATTTATTGTTTTCATACGGAATCCCTACGTGGTATCAGAGCTAGATCTATGCGTAGTAATGCTAGTACGAGTAGAACACACGAGATGTAGCATGTGGGCATTGATCTTTTAGTTGTTACCCTCCCACGTGTACTTGTGTATACCGCAGTAATGCTTGATGAAGCGGCCCCCAACCGACTTTACGCGTTCATTCGCGAGACTGGTCCACGCTTGACATACGGCTTGTACCGTATAAAGTGACTTAGGGGGTGTCTGTCTCTCTCGCATTAGTTGGTATACCATTTGCAACGGAGGGTCCCGAAAGGGGTGTAGTAGAGACAACAACTTGATCATCAAGTCTTTGAAAGTTCGTAGGTAAGAACGGTTCTTGTGCGAAAGCCCATTCAGCCACGTAAAACATGCAAAGATAAAGTAGAGGCGTCTAACTTTGTTTTGCAGGGGGGCGTTGCTTTGTGATATGGTTGTGGCAAAGGTAAAGTGATTACCTTTTGTTACATAGTAGTAGATAGTCACGGAGGTGATGAACTACCACGCCGGAATGACATCGGTACCCTGGTGTTTACGGTGCCGGAACCCTGGCGCCGGAATCCGGTGACGGTAGATGGATATCACGACGTGAAGGACCATATCACATAGCATTTACATTAAATGGTATTGTTTGTATGTCTTATTGTGTGCTAGTATTAGATACTCGACGGTAGCCTAATAAGATGATCCATGTTAAAATTACCAATGATTGTGTTCCCCCTTAGTGTGCACCACCAAGAAAGTTCTTCGGTATGAGGCGATCGAGGGTTACAGGCCTGGGTGTCAGACATATCTACGTTCGCATATAGTGGGTGTAAGCCATGTTGCACAGCGAATACACTAAGGTTGAGTTGGCGAGCCTAGCGCGCCAAAGAAGCATGGCCTCGGAACACGGATGGTCGAAAGATCGAGCACGAGTCGCATGAATGATGTGATCGACGTTTAGCGTCCACCTTTGAACCCACATCGATGGCCATGATCAATCGAGGGAGATGTGGTTGATAGGGGTCGTGTTATCACTAGGAACCCTTCCGGGGATAGGTGTTTCTGAGTGGAGTTATTATTAACTCATTTAATTATAAACTTAGTCTAAATTCCTTTTGGAATTATAAATGTAGATGGCTCACCGTGAAGCTTACTTTGTCATTGAGGATTGGGTAAAGGGTGAAAAATTTAGACTTGATGGATCCAACTTCCCTAGTTGGCTTGTGCGTCTAAATGATCTCCTTACTAGGAATCATGTGGTAGACTACATACACCGTACGATGGATTTGACTGAGCCAGACTACTATGAGACCCCACAAGAGCTGGCAGACCGCTACTATGGCTAAGAGATGTCGACCTACATTCAGATAACAATGCGTTACGGGATGGTGGATGAACTACATCCGCTCATGGGTGATCTTGATCCATATTCGATGGTGGATCAGCTGAGAGCAGAGTTCATAGGCCATGTGCGCATGTGGAAGCACGAGCTGCTTGGAGAGTTCCTTTCCATACAGATGGAGGAGCATACATGTCTGAAGAGTCACTTGGAGCGCATGCTTGATGCACACACGAGACTAGTTCACTTCGTGGATTACTGGATGGCTGATCCATTTGCGATAGACGTACTGCTTCAATCGCTGCCTCCCAGCTACGAAGGACATGTCCGGAGTAGCATCATGAGTGGTGATACGGAAACATTGGATTTCCATGAGTTCATATTACGTTTCAGGAACGTAAAGGTTGAACCAATCGCCGGAGAGGTCATCGATGACAAAGGTATATATTTGATATACAGTTTTATAAATGTTATAATCTTGCAAACACGTCTACATCAACCACGCTCTCCTGAGCGTTGACAACGCTTTTCGGTCTTCAAGGGTAAGTTCGCGAAAAGCCCCTCCCGTTACTGTATTACTAATAGATAGGTCCTGGCAGCTTTAGGGGTTTAGGGGCATAGAGTAAAATTTATTGTTTTCATACGCGGAACCCCTACAACTTTATCTTATTTCAATCTCATACTAGGGTTTCTCCATCTCCCCAAGTACTAATTATCTACTTAGACATGGAGGCAATCAACATCATGGAAATACAATGGAATCTATCATAGATGAATAGTACTTGTATAAATCCACAACGAGTATGGGAATTACAACAAGATATAGACAAGATGTATATGGGATGGATGAAGATGGTGGTGATGCAGCGGTTGATGATGAAGATCGATGCCTTAGCCTCCTGGATCTGTGAAGGGCGAAGATGGATCCCCGATGGACGAGTTCCCCCTCCAGATGCCTTTCGGAGGTGAGGTTTCGGTGATTTCTAGTTGTTCTGTATGTCGTCTCTCTGATCTAGTTGCACGGGGTGAAACTATTTGAGGAGGCGGTGGCGGTGCCAACTATACGGCGAGAAAATTTATTCCCACATCAACCACACGCCAGCAAGCTATTTTCTATCACCTTTACCACTTATAATTTTCTATACCACTTGTATTTCACTATGTCTTCGCCGAACTAGTGCACCTATACACCTGACAAGTGTATTGGGTGTGTTGGGAACACAAGAGACTTCTTGTATCTTGATTGCAGGGTTGCTTGAGAGGGGATACCTTTGACCACTTCCTCCCTGAGTTCGATAAACCTTGGGTGATCCACTTAAGGGAAAACTTGTTGCTGTTCTACAAACCGACTCCAATTTCATAGAGACATCCAACTCCAAATATAACTCATAACAAGTATTTCTAATCTATAGCCTAAGTGCCACCATGGTGTACACGCTGTCACTTTCACACACATGGGAGAGCAGAGATCTATTAAAGCACTTGAGTAGCAAGGTAGATCTATAGATTACAAGCTCATGATCTCAATAAGATCATGCATAGAGAGAGAGATGAACACATAGCTACCGGTAGAACCCTTAGCCTCGAGAGAGAACTACTCCCTCCTCATCATGGGAATCAGCAATGGTGATGGAGATGGCGGTGGAGATCGATGGAGATGGCTCCAGGGGCACTTCCCCGTCCCGGCAAGGTGCCGGAACAGAGACTTTCTGTCCCCCGAATCTCCCCTTCGGTGGAGGCAGCGCTGTGGAACTTTTCGTGGATTTCTGATTGACGATTTAGGGTTTTGGTATCTTATAGGCGAAGGAGGCAAGGTTGGTGGCCGGCCAGGGGGCCCACACCATGTCCTGGCACGACCTAGGTGGACCTGTGCCATGGGGTGGTGTGGCCACCCTGTGGCCCCTCTCCGACTCTCCTTCTGGCTCCGTGAGTCTTCCGGTAAAATAGGAACTTTGGCTTTTGTCCCGTCCAATTCCGAGAATATTCATTTTCTGACTTCCTGGAACCAAAAGCAATGAGAAAAGCAAGCGGCACTATGGCATCTTGCTAATAGGTTAGTCCAAGAAATCATATGAAAAGTACTCCAAAGTGTGGACAAAACACAAGAAAGTAGATAAAACCAAGCATGGAACATCAAAAATTATAGATACATTTGCAATGTATCAACATCCCCAAGCTTAACTCCTGCTCGTCCTCGAGTAGGTAAGTGATAAAAAGAAAGAATAATTTTTGAGGTGACATGCACCATCATAAACTTCATCAAAGTATTTGTAAAACATTCAAAGATGGGATCATAGTACTTCAATCATAACATGAAAGACAAAGTTATAGCAATAAGGCAAAGCAACTATGTTGCAACATGAAAAGGCACAAACAAAAGATTCATGAATAACAATGCTTTGCAAGACGTTTGTTTGTTTCACATAAAGAAAACATAGCATAGTGGCATTCAGCTTGACCCTCATAGAGTAGCAAATATAAATGCATAGGACACCTTCAAAGTTCATAAGAGTGACTAGATACAAATAGTTTAAAACAAGCAATATCAAGATATGCATCAATCAACTAGTCTTGGGACAATGCACATAGAACTAAGAATGGCCACTATGCTCTCCAAGTAGGATCATAAAAATAGAAGGTGGAGACTCAATATGTAATGGTGGAAGAAAGTGTTGGAGATATGCCCAAGAGGCAATAATAAAGTGGTTATTATTATATCTTTATGTTTATGATAAATGTTTACATCCCATGCTATAATTGTATTAACCGGAAACATTAATACGTGTGTGTTTTGTAAACATAAAAGAGTCCCTAGTAAGCCTCTTGTTGAACTAGCTTGTTGATTAATAGATGATCATGGTTTCCTGATCATGGACATTGGATGTCATTAATAACAAGGTTATATCATTAGGAGAATGATGTGATGGACACACACCCATAGTAAGCGTAGCATAAGATCAAGTCATTAAGTTCGTATTGCTATAAGCTTTCAAATGCATAGTAACCTAATCCTTCGACCATGAGGTTATGTTAATCACCATCACCGGATGGGTACTTTGATGACATCAAACACCGCTTCGTAACTGGGTGGTTATAAAGGTGTCATTGGGTATTCTGAAAGTATGTGTTGAAGCGCATGGACCAAGATTGGGATTTGTCCATCCATATGATGGATAGATATGCTCTGGGCCCTCTCGGTGGAATGTCATCTAGTTAGCTTTCAAGCATGTGACTAGGTCACAAGGGATGACATAACATGGAACGAGTAAAGAGTACTTATCAGTAACGAGGTAGAACTAGGTATGGAGATACCGACGATCAAACCTCGGATAAGTAGAATATCGCGTGACAAAGGGAATTGGTTTCGTATGTTAATGGTTCTATTGATCACGAAGTCATCGTTGAGTATGTGGGAGCCATTATGGATCTCCAGATCCCGCTGATGGTTATTGATCGGAGAGGTGTCTTCATCATGTCTGCATATTCACGAACCGTAGGGTGACACACTTAAGGTTCGAAGTTGTTTTAAGTAGATATGGAATATGCGTTGGAGACCGAATGTTGTTCGGAGTCTCGGATTGGACCCGGGACATCACGAGGAGATCCGGAATTGTCCGGAGAATAAGATTCATATATTGGGGATCATTTTCTAAGTTAGGAAATGTTAGAGTGTTCATATGGAGATTCTAGAAGGTTTTGGAATGTTCTGGAAGGTTCTAGAAGATTTCTTGGAGTTTGCTTGAAAACCAAGAAAGGATCAAGGAGTCTTTGTGGGGCAAGACACGAATTCATGGGGGAGGAGGATTCCTCCCCCCCTTCCAATCTGCCGGCCAAGGAGGGAGGGGAGTCCTACTAGGACTCCCCCTCCCATGGCGCCTCCCTCCTTTAAATAGAGGGGAGGGGTGCCACCCCCTAGACCTCTCCCATAACAAACCCTAGCCGCCACCTCTCTCCTCCTCCTTCGCTCTGCTCTGGCTTAGGCGAAGCCCTGCAGAAATCTCTACTCCACCACCACCACGACACCGTCGTGTCTTTGAGATTCCGTGGAGAAGATCTACTACCTCCGCTGCTTTCATTGGAGCAGGGAGAGGAAGGTCTGCCGACTCGCGACGCAGGACCATTGTGGAAGCTGCGCTTAGCCTGGAAGGATCGTCCACACGATCTTGAGATCGGCAAGTGATCGACTACATCAACCCCGAGATCTAATCTCGTAACGCTTTCGGATCTAAGAGGGTTAGTACAGATCTATCTCGTTGCACATGACTAATAGATTAGATCTTGGCTTTTATCTAGATTAGATCTGGGTTTTGTTCGTTCTTGCGGTAGAATTTTTTTGTTTTCCATGCTATGAACCCATCAGAAAGGACTTTATAAAAGGAAGTAGGGATTCAAGTCTCATAAAGAGCTTCCAAAAATTATGGTACATATAGCTTTCAGCTCTCATTGCCCCTATCATAAGCATCTTGAAGTGATTAAGGTTAAAGTGAACAAACTATGGTGTACATGCTTGACGAAGTATAAGTCAGAAATCTCATGTCCCTTGTATACGAGGGTCGCTCCTCATGCTACTCAAGTTTAGTCACCGGTAAGTTCTAGTCATTGTAAGTATATGTGTATCATAGAGAACATAGCAGGTACCACTTGCCCGATGATATGGAAGAATCCCCATATCAAAATGACAAGGCAAGCAGACAACGAGCATCTCAGCATTCTTCTTATTTACCATGGGAATATGGTGCTTTTTTCTCTCTTTCCTCTTTTCATAGCATCTCTTTTCTTTTTTCTCTCTTTTTTCTCAACATAAGACTCTTTTTTTATAAGAAGAATGCTTCATAGACAGCTCATTACGGTTACGCTGCAGGTTTCCACCATGTCAGCATGGATTAGACCAGCGGCCCAGGCGTTTCTCTAACACATATACATAACTCCATGGACTTACAAGCTCCCCTTTCATTTCACACCGACGACATCCATATACAAAAGAGCATGATATCAACTAGGTACAAGTATCAAGTGCAATGTTGAAAGCGTTCCCCATGACAGCATGGTTCTGCTAATTCCCAACAAATAAGTGCAAGCATATACAACATAGACGACACAATGGTTCAAGTTTATTAATTGCAAGAAAAGTAAAGTGTGCCATCAAGTTCGTGAGAGCTTTAATCACTAGTTTTCTCATAACAAGTTTTAATTTGGAAGGTAAACAAAAACATGAATACACTTGGAATAACATATGCTAGTAGGTAGGTATGGTGGACTCTTTGGAATAAGTTGGTTTAGGGAGTTGGATGCATGAGTGGAACTCATACTTGGTTGTGGAGGCTAGCAAAAGACTGGGAGCGACAAACTAAGAGAGCAATAATGGCCATAATCATGCAGAGCGACAAAACATCATTGATCAAAGCATAAAGTGATACTACAAGTTGAAAACTAAAGGATCATAAAGGCTTATGGTGACTTGGGATAGTCATAACATGGTGTGAGCATGTGCCAAGTCAACCCAAATAAAACATCAAAGGAGAATACCAATACACTATACTTTAATATACTAAAACAACGCATGATTCATCCAAGGCACATGAAGCAATCTCAATTGTTTATAACAAGTCATGCTATAGCAAATAATACTAAGCATACAGCCAAAACAAAATCAAGCATGGCATGACAAAGCATAGGCCACAGTCAAAAACAAGCTCTTTTACCACATGAACTTTCCTACTCTTTTCCAAACCAAACCAAACTATTTGAAAACCAATGTATGAAAGAGGGGGTCCAACCAATTTATTCAGAAAACTAAGAAAACCAAGCAAACGAAAAACCAAAACGAAAACGAAAAAGAAGACGCTCTAAGAACAACACAACTGTGCATCAAACAATAAAAATGAAGCGTTTGGAAGAAACCTGGGATTTTTATTGATGAAGAAGGGGATGCCTTGGGCATCCCCAAGCTTTGACGCTTGTACTTCTTGGATATTTCTTGGGGTGACACGCGTGGCATCCCCAAGCTTGAGATTTAGTCCATCCTTCATCTCATTACTTATTCCTTCCATACACCTGGAATTTTTCCTTCATACAAAACTTCACACAATCTTTATTAGCAACATTAGTGCACTCAAGATAAATAAGTCTTCAGGTTCAGTTCTAACACCAAATAAACTTCCATTAGAACACTAGCTACTGTAGCACTTCCCTCTAAAAGCTCAATTCCCCAAAAGAACTCAAAAAGGAACCAACAAGAAGCAAATGCAGAAAATGGCAGAAATCTGTCAAAACAGACCAGCAGGTAAAGACGATTTTTTTATAAGACCTTATGTTGCTCAAATCAAAAATTGTTGAACTAACGAAAGTTAGATAACAACCTGGGGCAGAAGCAAAAAAATTCACGCCTCAAAAATACGTTCAGAGATTTTACACGAATTTTTACGGTGAAGCACATAAATCTATTTCGGACAGCAACTTTCCCAATCATTACTTCTCTCTCATTAGAGGTTACTCTTGGCACAAAAAGCAAATAAAAAGGATAAGGAGCGGTTATTACTTCAGTAATAACTTCCAAGACTCATCTAAAACTTTTGGGTTATCTCCCAATAAGTACTTTTCTTTAACGCCTTTAAGTTAGGCATGATAGTTTGAGAAGATGCTCACATAAGAAATATGAACTGAAGTAAGAGAGAGCATCAAGAAGCAAATTCAAAATACATTTAAGTCTAACACACTTCCTATGCATAGGAATCTTGTAAAGAAATAAGTCATGAAAGCACAGAGCAACAACCATAGTAAAGCAAAACAAGTGCAACTTCAAGACTTTCAACATAAAGAGGGGAAACTTAATATTATTGAGATACATAAAACCATGTTTCCCTCTCTCATAATAACTCTTTCAGTAGCATCATGAATAAAATTAACAATATAACTATCATAAGAAACATTCTTATCATGAGCCATATGCATAAAATGATTATTACTCTCCACATAAGCATAGTCATTCATATTAATTATGGTGGGAGCAAATTCAACAAAATAGCTATCATTATTATTCTCATCACCATAATCATAAAATATAGGAGGCATATTGTAATCATAATTAATTTTCTCCTCAATAGTAGGTGGACTGAAAATATCATATTCATCATTGTAATCATCATATATTGGAGGCATAGTATCATCAAAGTAAATTTTCTCCTCCATGCTTGGGGGACTAAAAAGATCATCTTCATAAAAACAAGCTTCCCCAAGCTTAGACTTTTCCATAGCATTAGCAATAATGGTGTTCAAAGAATTCATACTAATAACATTGCTATTAGCATGCAAATAAAGTTCCATAGGTTTTTTAATTTTCTCTTCAAACACTTCATATCCTAACTCAAGATAAATACTATAAAGCTCTCTAATTTTGTTGTTGTTTTCCATTAAGCCTAACTAGTGAAAACAAGAAACAAAAAGACAAAATTGTAGAATCTAAAGGAAATAACTTCGAGCACTCACACCGGAGGATGTGAGTACCTTCTATACCTCCGCAATGGCGCCTGTAAAAATAGGCGTTTGCCGTGGGAGGTTCTTCTTCTTTAATCCTCCGATGTGAATACCTTTTACCTTACCTCCCTGGCAATGGCGCCAGAAAATAGGCGTTTGCCGTGGGAGGTTCTTCTTCTTTAATCCTCCGATGTGAATACCTTTTACCTTACCTCCTCGGCAACGGCGCCAGAAAATCTTGATGTACTCGTCGATCGACGTAGAGCTCGTTGGGAACCCCAAGAGGAAGGTATGATGAGCACATCAGCAAGTTTTCCCTCGGTTATGAAACCAAAGTTTAATTGAACCAGTAGGAGCAAGGAAACACCCCAAAGGTGTTACTAGCTGAGCTTTGGCAGGGCGCACTACCGGTGCTAGTAGCAACGTGGAGACCTGCACAACCCAACCACAGAACTTTGTCCCCAACTTGGATTGAGGTTGTCAATCTCACCGTGATTTGCGGAAAATAAAGGATTAAACATATCGAATAGAAAGAAGTAAAAGTTTGCAAAAAGTAAACACAAAGCAGCAAAAGATTGTAGATTGTATGTAAAAGACAAGGACCGGGATCCATAGTTCACTAGAGGTGGCTCTCCTTAAGATAGATAACATGTTGGGTGAACAAATTACAGCGGGGCAATTGACAAACACCGAGAAAGCAATACATGCATATACTAATCATCTTGACTCCTTTGAGACTTGATTGGGCATTACAACATAATACATGTAACCGCCATCCAACCGCATCTATGACTAATAATCCACCTTCAGGTTATCATCAAGACCCCTCCAAGATTAAGTTGCAACAGCAGTTATTGCTTTACGAACTGCATGTAAAGTAAACAATACGATTGTTCTATGAACAAAGGATTGTTGTTTTCTCCTAGTAGCAACAACACATCTAGTACCTTAGAGATTTCTCACTTCCCTGCAGTTACAGAGGCATGAACCCACTATCGAGCATAAATACTAACTCTTAGAGTTGCTAGCATCTACTTGGCCAAGATAGCTACTAACAATGGAAAGCATGCAAGATCACAAATAACAAAGACATGATAGAATCAATAATCAATCTGAAATAGCATCTCAATATCCATCTGATCCCCGCAAACACAACATGTAGAATTACAAATAGATGATCTTGATCATGAGCAGACTCACAAGATCTAAACATGAAATCACAAAGGAGGAGAACCAGCCATCTAGCTACTACATGGATCCGTAGTCCAGGATGAACTACTCACGCATCACACCGGAGGCTTGCATGGTGATGAAGAAGGCCTCTGTGGTGAATTCCCTCTCCGTAGGTGCCGAGAAGAGCTTCAGATCCCTCTGATCTAGGGATGGAGATGACTCTGAGACTCTTTCATGGATTTTTGATCGGACCCTTAGGGTTTTCGTCCCGAGGGCAATATATAGGTGGAAGGAGAGGCCGAGGGGGTGCCAGGAATGGCCACACCACCCTCGGCGCGCCAGGGCCGCTGGCGTCCAAGTGGTGTGGCCACAACCCTTCTCCATCTCAGACTTTGATCCCTTAGGAAAATAGGCACTTTGGCTTTTGTCCCGTCCAATTGAGAATATTCATTCTGACATTCCGGAACCAAAGCAATTGGCACTATGGCTCTTGTTAATAGGTTAGTCCAAGAAATCATATGAAAAGTACTCCAAAGTTGGAACAAAACACAAGAAAGTAGATAAAACCAAGCATGGAACATAAAAAATTATAGATACATTTGCAATGTATCAACATCCCCAAGCTTAACTCCTGCTCGTCCTCGAGTAGGTAAGTGATAAAAAGAAAGAATAATTTTTGAGGTGACATGCTTGGTTTTATCCACTTTCTTGTGTTTTGTTCCAACTTTGGAGTACTTTTCATATGATTTCTTGGACTAACCTATTAACAAGAGCCACAGTGCCAGCTGCCTATTTTCTGCTGTTTTTGGTTCTAGGAAAGTCAGAAAATGAATATTCTTGGAATTGGACGGGACAAAAGCCAAAGTGCCTATTTTCCTAAGGATCATGCCGAATCATGTGATATACAAACAACCAGGGGTTCCCAGTGAAACTCTAGTCACTGGTTCATTGGTCAACAGATGATCATGTTTCCTGATCATGTGGCATTTATGCCAGTTGGAATGAGATGATGAACCAATACCCAACCTAAACATCGTGACTGGATCATGTCACGAAGTTCAAGTTACGATGATTACAAATGGATCCTCGTAGACTATTCCTTAGACCGTAGGCTATATCAATCACTGTCTCCCGAGAGTGCTTTGATATCATCAAACGCCATCTGGGAATACGGTGGTTATAAAGGTGTGTTCAGGTATTCAGAGGAAACCGTTGAGGCAATATATGTCAAGAGCGTGATTTGTCCATCCATGTGACAATAAGAAGAGGCCCTACTCGGAAGTTGTATCAATAGATTAGCGTGTGATGTCGATCACCATCGAGGATAGTCAAGAACGGTTGTTCAAGAAAGCGATTGAAGAGATTGAACGACATAGTGATGTTATTGATCAGATCTCGCAATGCAAATATCGAGTGACAAAGGGAATAAGACAGAACATTGTCGGTTCAAACGACGAAAGATCTTCGTGGAGCATAGGTCACATGGCCATCCAGTCCCTCTATCGATCATTGGAGTGCGACATGTCCGAGAGTGTTCCCGAACCGTGGGGTATCACTCTTAAGGGCTTGATGATGCTTAGAGAGTGTTTATAGGATCGGTGGAATCACCGAAGAAGAGAAGGGAGAAAATCGGAAGGGTTTCGATAAGTCCGGAGGATGTCCGGAGTGAAGGTGGAAGGTGTTCCATGGCCACGGAGGTTGAATAATATGTGAATGAATGTTAAATGTTGATTTAATCATTTATTCATAATTATTTAATAAAGAGAAAATCAATTAAAGATCAAAAAGGCCTAATGGGCCAATTTCCGGAGGAAGAGGGCCCATTAGGGGAAAGGAGAGAGGGAGAGGGGCCAAGGGGGAGGCCGGCTGGGCCCATGCTGAGGCCCACTAGGGTGGTGGCCACCCTCCCTCCCTTTCTTTAGCCCCGCCTCGGACTTTGAGGGAGGTAGTACCTCCCCTCCCCAATATATAGTGGGGTATTTGGCCAAGATAAATACACCAATAATCAATAAAGGTCTCACCACTTTTGGGAGGACCTCTAATTGATATTTTCTCTCTCCCTCTCTCTCTCTCTCTCATGACCGTGGTCCCAAGTCTGGACTGCGCGAGCGAGAGACATCTTCACCGCGGAGCGCCGTCGTGCTGCGGGATTCGGATCCGGGAGCTCTACTTCCACAACTGCTGCTGGATCGGGGAAGCGGGAGTCATCGTCAGGCACCGGACGTGTGTAACTCCCCGCGAGGTGTCGCACTTGAGGCACTCAAGTCGTTGGAGCCAGAAGGAGCGCAAGGACTTCATCACGACCTTGAGGTTGGCTTCGGCTCGTCTACATCAACCACGCTCTCTTGAGCGTTGAAAATGCTTTTCAGTCTTCAAGGGTAAGTTCGCAAAAAGGCCCTCCCGTTACTGTATTACTAATATATAGGTCCTGGCAGCTTTAGGGGTTCAGGGGCGTAGAGTAAAATTTATTGTTTTCATACGCGGAACCCCTACAACTTTATCTTATTTCAATATCATACTAGGGTTTCTCCATCTCCCCAAGAACTAATGATCTACTTAGACATGGAGACAATCAACATCATGGAAATAACAATGGAATCTATCATAGATGAATAGTACTTGTATAAATCCACAACGAGTATGGGAATTACAACAGGATCTAGAAAAGATGTAGATGGGATGGATGAAGATGGTGGTGATGCAGTGGTTGATGATGAAGATCGATGCCTTAGCCTCCTGGATCTGCGAAGGGCGAAGATGGATCCCCGGTGGATGAGTTCCCCCTCTAGATGCCTTTCGGAGGTGAGGTTTCAGTGATTTCTAGTTGTTCTGTATGTCGTCTCTACAGTGGTTTCATACGCGGAATCCCTACAGTGGTATCAGAGCTAGATCTATGCGTAGTAATGCTAGTACGAGTAGAACACACGAGATGTAGCCTGTGGGCATTGATCTTTTAGTTGTTACCCTCCCACGTGTACTTGTGTATACCGCAGTAATGCTTGATGAAGCGGCCCCCAACCGACTTTACGCGTTCATTCGCGAGACTGGTCCACGCTTGACATACGGCTTGTACCGTATAAAGTGACTTAGGGGGTGTCTGTCTCTCTCGCATTAGTTGGTATACCATTTGCAACGGAGGGTCCCGAAAGGGGTGTAGTAGAGACAACAACTTGATCATCGTTGTGCTGAAAGTTCGTAGGTAAGAACGGTTCTTGTGCGAAAGCCCATTCAGCCACGTAAAACATGCAAAGATAAAGTAGAGGCGTCTAACTTTGTTTTGCAGGGGGGCGTTGCTTTGTGATATGGTTGTGGCAAAGGTAAAGTGATTACCTTTTGTTACATAGTAGTAGATAGTCACGGAGGTGATGAACTACCACGCCGGAATGACATCGGTACCACGGTGTTTCTGGTTTAGGGAACCCTGGCGCCGGAATCCGGTGACGGTAGATGGATATCACGACGTGAAGGACCATATCACATAGCATTTACATTAAATGGTATTGTTTGTATGTCTTATTGTGTGCTAGTATTAGATACTCGACGGTAGCCTAATAAGATGATCCCTGTTAAAATTACCAACGATTGTGTTCCCCCTTAGTGTGCACCACCAAGAAAGTTCTTCGGTATGAGGCGATCCAGGGTTACAGGCCTGGGTGTCAGACATATCTACGTTCGCATACAGTGGGTGTAAGCCATGTTGCACAGCGAATACACTAAGGTTGAGTTGGCGAGCCTAGCACGCCAGAGAAGCATGGCCTCGGAACACGGATGGTCGAAAGATCGAGCACGAGTCGCATGAATGATGTGACCGACGTTTAGCGTCCACCTTTGAACCCACATCGATGGCCATGATCAATCGAGGGAGATGTGGTTGATAGGGGTCGTGTTATCACTAGGAACCCTTCCGGGGATAGGTGTTTCTGAGTGGAGTTATTATTAACTCATTTAATTATAAACTTAGTCTAAATTCCTTTTGGAATTATAAATGTAGATGGCTCACCGTGAAGCTTACTTTGTGATTGAGGATTGGGTAAAGGGTGAAAAACTTAGACTTGATGGATCCAACTTCCCTAGTTGGCTTGTGCGCCTAAATGATCTCCTTACTAGGAATCATGTGGTAGACTACATACACCGTACGATGGATTTGACTGAGCCAGACTACTATGAGACCCCACAAGAGCTGGCAGACCGCTACTATCGCCAAGAGATGTCGACCTACATTCAGATAATAATGCGTTACGGGATGGTGGATGAACTACATTCGCTCATGGGTGATCTTGATCCATATTCGATGGTGGATCAGCTGAGAGCAGAGTTCATAGGCCATGTGCGCATGTGGAAGCACGAGCTGCTTAGAGAGTTCCTTTCCATACAGATGGAGGAGCATACATGTCTGAAGAGTCAATTGGAGCGCATGCTTGATGCACACACGAGACTGGTTCACTTCGTGGATTACTGGATGGCTGATCCATTTGCGATAGATGTACTGCTTCAATCGCTGCCTCCCAGCTACGAAGTACATGTCCGGAGTAGCATCATGTGTGGTGATACGGAAACATTGGATTTCCATGAGTTCATATTACGTTTCAGGAACGTAAAGGTTGAACCAATCGCCGGAGAGGTCATCGATGACAAAGGTATATATTTGATATACAGTTTTATAAATGTTATAATCTTGCAAACACGTCTACATCAACCACGCTCTCCTGAGCGTTGACAACGCTTTTCGGTCTTCAAGGGTAAGTTCACGAAAAGCCCCTCCCGTTACTGTATTACTAATAGATAGGTCCTGGTAGCTTTAGGGGTTCAGGGGCATAGAGTAAAATTTATTGTTTTCATACGCGGAACCCCTACAACTTTATCTTATTTCAATATCATACTAGGGTTTCTCCATCTCCCCAAGAAATAATGATCTACTTAGACATGGAGGCAATCAACATCATGGAAATAACAATGGAATCTATCATAGATGAATAGTACTTGTATAAATCCACAACGAGTATGGGAATTACAACAGGATCTAGACAAGATGTAGATGGGATGGATGAAGATGGTGGTGATGCAGTGGTTGATGATGAAGATCGATGCCTTAGCCTCCTAGATCTGCGAAGGGCGAAGATGGATCCCCGGTGGATGAGTTCCCCCTCCAGATGCCTTTCGAAGGTGAGGTTTCGGTGATTTCTAGTTGTTCTGTATGTCGTCTCTCTGATCCAGTTGCACGAGGTGAAACTATTTGAGGAGGCGGTGGCGGCGCCAACTATAAGGCGGGAAAATTTATTCCCGCCATATAGTTGGTCGTTAAACCGTCTGTATACTTTGATTGCTTCGGGTTTTCTTCTGGTGTTATTGATATTTCCCAAATAAGCGATTTACGTTGTTTTTGGCTCCTTTTCTCCCTAATACAACTGCTCCAAGAATTGTGTCCATTGTATCCATCATCTATCCTAATCCTAGTGGAAATAGACATAAAATGTGCGCGCGAACACCGTAAAATACCAAGATCCTGTATCTATAATGCAAAATAATAATATAAAACATGATGCAACTATGCACTCATCACCCGCCAATTGAGTTGTGGAGATTTCCCCAAGCCTTTTACGGGTTCGGTGACCGCCCTCAAGTGTCCCATAGTGGAACATGGGTAGGCCTCTGTGGCGAGCTCACAGGAGAATAGGGTCAGCCTTTTGTGGCGTCCGTGTGTTGTGTGCCTTTGCATCTTGGGGTGAGGCCTTGCGTGGTGTTCGGTGAGCATCGAGCCACCACACCTCGAGGTGAGCCATTTGTGGCGTTTGAAGTACATTATGCCACCGCACCTCTCCAACGGAGACGTAGCTTTTTGGAAGTGAACTTCGGGAAAAAAATCATTGTGTCCGTGTTCATCGGTTATCTCTCAACCGAGCCCTTTACTTATGCAATTTACATTATGATAGCCATCGTGCTTGAAGTATTATATCTTGCTATCACCTTGTTGTTTGTCTTGCTTAGCATAGGTTGTTGGTACACCTAGTGAACCTAGTGGATATAGGTTTTGGCTTGATAAATTAAACGTTAAGTTTTATTCTGCATTTATTAGAGCCTAAACCGTAATTATTTTAAAATGCCTATTCACCCCTCCTCTAGGCGACGTCTGTTTCCCTTTCACCCTCTCTCTACGGTTAGATGTGACCGCCTCCAGCCACACACACTCCTTCGCCCACTTTGCATTGGACATCTCTGGTGGCTTCTCTCTCGGTGCCTTTAGTTTCTTGCCTTCGCTTTCGGTGGCGCCATGTCGTCCTCCGTCGTCTAGGAGAAAACAAACTTCTTCGGTGGCATGGTGGGAAAAAATGCTAGGAATAACAACGAGATAGGCACAGATGGGTGATGACCCACAAGTATAGGGGGTTTATCGCAGTATTTTCGATAAGTAAGAGTATCGAACCCAGCGAGGAGCATAAGGTGTTGGCTAGTGGTATGGATCAGGAATTCTCTGCAAATACTTAGCAAACGGATTTTTAGGGGTTTTTGATAAAGCAAGTAAATAAAGTACGAGTAAATAAAAGACAATAGGAATAAATGCAGCAAGTGGCCCAATCCTTTATGCATAAAAGGACAAGCCGGTTGTATTACTTAAGATGACCAAACGTTCTCGAGGACACATGGGAATTCTGTCAAGTGCTTTCACTTCATATAGTTGATTAATCTTCTTTAGTTTTCTAAGTGTTGTGTGGGTGAACCTATGCTAATGTACCGACCTTCCTAGGACTAATACATACGTGTGATTATACCCCTTGCTAACATCCGTAAGTACAAGAAAGTAATTAAGGTAGAAACCTAACCACAGCTTTAAACTCTAAGACCCTGACGTCCCTTGTGCAATGGTTTCCTAACGGGGGTTCAGGTTTCTGTCACTCCGGCAACCCCTACGATTAGTAGCCAAATACACAATGCATTCCCCTAGGCCCATATAGGTGAAGTGTCATGTAGTCTATGTTCACATGACACCACTAGAAGAAGTACACCACAACTTAAATATCAAACCATTGAATCTTTCTCAACACAACTCCACTACTAACAACATGACTTCTCCCATGTCCTCAAGAACAAAACGAACTACTCACAAGACATCATATGGATCATGATCAGAGATGGAATAATGATGTATAACAATCTGAACATAAACAATAATTCAATGATTCACTCAATAGCATCAACTACAAAGAGTAATCAACACCGGGAAAGTTTCCCCTAAGAACTATGCAAGATTCAACCCAATTGTTACAGCAATATGGAGATGGTGATGAGGGTGCTGCTGATGATGATGGTGGTGATGATGATTATGATGATCCCGATGAAGTCCAGCTTGATGGTGGTGTTGATGGCGACGATCTCCCCTCTCTAGGAAGGAATTCCCCCGACAGAAATCTGTCTGCTAGAGAGATCTTTCTCTCTCGGTGTTTTCCGCCCCGCAGAGGCGGCAGAATCTTTCTGTGGTCGCTCCCCGAGTATTAGGGTTTCGGGAGGATAATATACGCCAGAGGGGAGAGCCAGGGGTAGACCAGGGCGACCACACCATCTGGTGGCGCGGCCTAGGCTAGCCCGCGCCAGGGGGTGGTGTGGGCCCCCTGTGGCCCATCTCTGCCTCCTCTTCTGGCCTCCTTCGTCTTCTAGAAAAATAGGATTTTCCGTATATTTTCTCGGATTTTCTGATCTTCGCGAATTTTGCCTCCAAACAACACCTTTTCCATCAGAATCCTGACTACAGCGGTCCATGCTCCAAAAGTCATCAACCATGCAAAAACAGATGAAATAACATAAGTATCATCTCTTAATATGAAATATATCAATGAATAACAGTGAATTATGATATAGGATAGTGATGCAAAATGGACGTATCAACTCCCCCCAAGCTTAGACTTCGCTTGTACCCAAGCGAAACTGAGCTCAATAAACATGAACTCAGGTTTATGGAGTGAAGAGTCGATAAAAGAATACGGACAAGAAGCATCACATTTATCAATTCATAGATCATAGTAGAAGACAAATCACTATTATATAACTTAACTTGCAATAAGTAAAGGAAACACAATAAAGATACATAAAGTGAATCATAATTGGTAATGGCAAACTTAGCTCTTGGTCGAAGAATAGTTGATAATTTGCTGGAGTTCACAAATAACTAGTTTTCAATGATAGCTTTCAAAGTAGTAATAACCAAGATAAGAGCAATGTGCAAAACAAGGAACATAAGAAACATGATTGAATAAATCATCATATGAATGAATGAAACACAACAACTCAAAATACTTGCTGAGATAAAAGGGAATAGGTTTACTGACTCAACTAAAAAGTAAAAGAAAGGCCCTTCGCAGAGGGAAGCAGGGATTTCAAGTTTCATAAAGAGCTCCCAAAAATTATGGTACTTATTAGCTTTCAGCTCTCATTGCCCCTATCATAGGCACCTTTAGGTGATTAAGGTTAAAGTGACACACCTAAGAGGATATGCTTGACAAGTTATAAGTTGAAATCTCATGCCCCTTACTTACGAGTACCGAACCTCATGCTACTCAACTTCAGTCACGAGTAAGCTCTTGTCATTGTAAATACATATGTATCATAGAGAACCGCCAACGGGGTACCCCTTGTACATGACATAGGAGTTATCCCATAATCAAAATGACAAGGCAAGCAGACAATGAGCATCTCAACGATCTTTTTATTTGCTATTTTCATAGGTTTTTATTGAGGATGCTTCATAGAATGCTCACTATAGTTATGTTGCAAGTTTCCACCATGATTAGGCATGGCTTAGGCCAGCGGCCCATGCGTTTCTCTAACACACATATAAACTCCATGATCTTACAAGCTCACCTTTTATTTCACACTGCCAAGATCCATAGGCAAAAGAATCATGATATCAACTAGGTACAAAGTACCAGTGAAATGTTGAAAGCGTTCCCCATGATACATGGTTCTGCTAACTTCAACTTATAAAGCGCAAGCATATACGCAACAAAGAAGGACCCAATCGTTCAAGTTTATTAAGTGCAAGAAAATAAAGTGCGCCATCAAGTTCGTGAGAGCTTTAATCACTAATTTTCACATAACAAGTTTAATTTGGAAGGTAGATAAAAACATGAATTTACTTGGGATAGCAATAATGCTAATAGGTTGGTATGGTGGACACCAATGGCATAGGTTTTGGTTTAAGGATTGGATGCACGAGAAGAATTCCCTCTCGGTACAGGTTTTTGGCTAGCAAGGCTGGGTAGCAAGTATTAGAGTTGAAGGAAACAAACAAACATACAAGCGATAAAAACAAACATGCAATCTTTCTTGGAAGCACAAAAGATCTTAACTAGAGAATACTAAGCTTATGAGCAAATCAAGAAAGAAAGATGATGAAATTATATTTCTTTAAGATTACTTTTTATCTTTTTCATTCAACTCTCAAAAATAGTGTTCCTACTGACCGAGCCAGGTTTGCCAAAACCAACTAAATTAACTCAATGATCCCAAAGTGATACCAATACTAACAACAAGATCAATCATATAACCACGAATTGAAAACTAATATAAGATATGCAAAAGAGTAAATGATAGAACTTCTCATTAATATTCCATAACGGCAACTCACGCCAAGGGATACATATCTAACGAGAGAGAGGACACTTCCAAAATGCATACCATCCCACATAATAACTTCTCTATTCATGATATGACTCTACTAAAAAGGTAAAAAGATAGAAGATAGTGATGTGATATCGCGGCACTCCCCCAAGCTTGAAATAAGCCAAGGGGATGCCAAAACCTAATGACGAATTACTCCTTCGGTGGTGGTGGTATCCTCTCAATGAGCTTTTTGCTCAACTTCCCCAAGTCCTCAATCTCGAAGGTGAGAGTACGAATCAACTCCGAGTTGTGCTTGATGCAGTGCATGATCATGTCAGATTGTGGATCCTAGCTCTTGTGATTCTTTTTTCCACTCTTCCTCCTTGGAGTCTTCTTTCCCTGCATGGCTAGAATGAGGCAAATCCCAATTGGAGGGTAATTTCTCCTTGGGCATATTCTGGTGTTGATGCTTATGGAAAAGATTCTTGGTGCATGGAGGAAGTGACCGTGGAGCTAAACAGTGACGCGGAGTTTTCCCTCCGGTTGACATCCGTGCAGTCCTCCTGACCCTGACAGATCTTTCCAACACTCCAATGCTTGCAATGGTAGTGCCGGTGTGCGGATGTTGGCCTTGCTTTATCTCCTCTTCACCTTCACTCTTGATCTCCTTCTCCTGCCTGGGGTCTTGGAGATCCTCCTCCATAGGCTCCTTTCCCTTATCCTTGGCGGACACCATTGTGCTTCTAAGCTTTCAAGAATAGTTCCTGGCAGAAACAGATCAAAACAAAAACACGACGAGAACATGATATACGAACCTCAGGGGATCCGGGGGATTATATATTACGAAGTTTCACAACAAAAGGAAGGTACTAGGAGAAAACGAGTCGGAGGCAGAGTCTGGAGTGGCCACACCACCTGGGGGCACGACTAGGGGTGGGCCCGCACCACAGGGTGGTGTGAGACACCCTGGCTCCGTTTCCATCCCTCTTTCGCTTCATAGCTTTCCTTATTGACTAAAAACTGCAAAAAATATAGTTGGATAGTATTTTTGCGGAACTTTTTCTTACCAGAACTGTTACCTATTTGAAAACGGACTCTACAGGTCTCTCAATTTGGTATCTAGTAGATTCTTTCAGAGTCACCACTTGAATCACATCAATATCTTCATCTTCATACACTTATTTCTTGAGTCATGAAACCTTTCACTTCCTTACTACACCATTATCTCCACTACCTGGAAATTTCTTTCACACAAAACTTCACACAGTTCTTATTAGCAACATTAGTATAAGTGAAGTGATAAAACCATTTAAGTCCACTTTCAACTGAAAACCATCAAAACATAAGCTACTGTAGCAACTCCTTCCGAAAACCCAAAAAGAATTCAAAAAGGAAATCGAATAAAGAAGCAAATGCAAGAGTGGCAAAATCTGTCAAAACAGACCAGCAGGTAAAGATCATTTTTTTTTAAATCTTCTGTTGCTCAAATCAAAAAGTGCAAAACTAACAAAAGTTAAATAACAACCTGGGGCAGAAGCACCAAAAATTACAGATCAATCCGACATACAGAGATCTCTCATGAATTTTTACGGTGAAGCACAAAAATGTGTTTCAGGACAGCAACTTCCCCAAATCTTACTTCTCTCTCATTAGAGGTTGATCTTGACACAAAAACCAAACAAAAAGGATAAGGAGAGATTATTACCAAAGTAATAACTTCCAAGACTCAAAGAAACAAAAACAAACTAAAAGCAAAAATAAATTGGGTTGTCTCCCAAAAAGCTCTTTCTTTATAGCCATTAAGATGGGCATGATAATTTTGAAGATGCTCACATAGGAATATGAATTAAAGTGAAAGAGAGCATTAAGAAGCAAAAATACACATGTTTAAGTCTAACCCACTTCCTATGCAAGGGAATTTTGTAAACAAACAAGTTGTTGAAACCAGAGACTACTAGCAAAGGAAGGCAAAAGAGGTGCAACATAAAAACTTTCAGCATAAAACGAGGAAACTTGATATTATTGAGATACATAAGAACACTTTCCCCTCTCTCATAGTAGCTTTCAGTATCATGCATAAACTTAACAATATAACTATCACAAAGACCATCGTAACAATGATCACTTATTCTAACAGAAAACATAGGAATACTAGCTCTCATAACACTACTTTGTGAGACAATATTAGAGGTATCCTTACAAAGGATAGTGTGTCCCTCTTCTACATATTTAGTAACAAAGTCTTTCACAATTGCTATTATAGGTTCATCATCCATTTGTTTATTAGGTTCAACAGCTTTACTTATACTTTCACTAACCATACTAGCTATCATAGAATGTTCCTTTATCTTAATCGGGAAAGGCATTTTCTCAATGTAAGGTTCAGGTAAAACATGATTAGCAGTATAAACTTCAATATTTCTTGCAGGAACACTCTTAGAAACATCTTTATAAGGTTCATGATACTTATTTCACTTCTTTTTATGCACTTCAATGTAGGAAGCAAAAGCCTTAATATAAGAAGCAATAGCTTGAGAGTCTAGACCATAAGCATTTTTAATATTTTGAAAGTCATCAGTTCCCATAAAAGATTCAATGCATTCATAATCATAATTTATACCTGACTTTCTACCTTTGTCATTCTCCCAAGCTTCAACATTATCTTGAATACGATCCAGATGATCCCATTTGGCTTCTTCTTCCATGCGAGTGAATGATCTAGCACAAGAAGCATCCAATAAATCCTTGTCATGTAGAGGGAGCCTTGCATAAAAGTTATTGATAATAATATTGTTGGGGAGCTCATGAATGGGACATTTGAGCATTAGTAACTTCAATCTCCCCCAAGCTTGAGCTGTACTCTCTCCATCAAGAGACCAAAAGTTGTATATTTGATTTCGATCTTTATGAATCTCACTAGGAGGATAAAACTTTGAATAAAAGAGAGGTACTATTTCCTCCCATTCCAGAGCTTGACCATTCTTCAGCAGCTTATACCATTCCTCAGCTCTTCCTTTTATTGATAATGAGAATAACTTCTTCTTAACTTGATCTGTGGTAATACCTGCACACTTGAACAACCCGTATAATTCGTATATAAAGAGCAAATGATCACCGGGATGGATGATGGCTCAATGCACGGCGCCTAGAAAAATGCTGGTGCGTGGTTGATGCAGAGCTCGTTGGGAACCCCAAGAGGAAGGTATGATGAGCACAACAACAAGTTTCCCTTAGTATGAAACCAAGGTTTAATCGAACCAGTAGGAGCAAGGAAACATCCCAAAGGTGTTACTAGCTAAGCTTTGGCGTATGCACTAGGTGCTAGTAGCAACGTGGAGACCTGCACAACACAACCACATAACTTTGTCCCCAACTTGCGATGAGGTTGTCAATCTCACCGTGTTTTGCGGAAAACAAAGGATTAAACGTATCGAATGGAAAGAAGTAATAGTTTGCAGAAAGTAAACACAAAGAAGTAAACAGTTTGTAGATTGTATGTAAAGAAAAGGACCGGGATCCATAGTTCACTACAGGTGGCTCTCCTTAAGATAGATAATATGCTGGGTGAACAAATTACAGGGGGGCAAAAAACAAACACCAAGAAAGCAATACATGCATATACTAATCATCTTGACTCCTTTGAGAGATGATTGGGCATTACAACATTATACATAGACCACCATCCAACTGCATCTATGACTAATAATCCACCTTCAGGTTATCATCTGACCCCCCTCTAGTATTAAGTTGTAAGCAACAGATTATTGCTTTACGAACTGCGTGTAAAGTAAACAATACGATTGTTCTATGAACAAAGGATTGTTGTTTTCTCCCTAGTAGCAACAGCACATCTAGTACCTTAGAGATTTCTGTCACTTCCCTAGATTACCAGAGGCATGAACCCACTATCGAGCATAAATACTAACTCTTGGAGTTGCTAGCATCTACTTGGCCAAGATAGCTACTAACAACGGAAAGCATGCAAGATCACAAATAACAAAGACATGATAGAATCAATAATCAATCTGAAATAGCATTTCAATATCCATCGGATCCCTGCAAACACAACATGCAGAATTACAAATAGATGATCTTGATCATGAACGGAGCTCACAAGATCTAAACATGAAAGCATAAAGGAGGAGAACCAGCCATCTAGCTACTACATGGATCCGTAGTCCAAGGATGAACTACTCACGCATCACACCGGAGGCTTGCATGGTGATGAAGAAGGCCTCCAGGGTGAATTCCCCTCTCCGGCAGGTTGCCGGGAAGAGCTTCAGATCCCTCCCGATCTAGGGATGGAGATGACGACGGCTACAGACTCTTTCGTGGATTTTTGATCGGGCACTTAGGGTTTTTGTCCCGAGGGCAATATATAGGCGGAAGTAGAGGCCGAGGGGGTGCCGGGAGCGGTCACACCACCCCTGGCACGGGCCAGGTGATGTGGTGGCCCCTGGCCCCTCTCCGTCTCGTATTCTGGCACTTGATGACATCCGGAAAAATAGGCACTTTGGCTTTTGTCCCGTCCAATTCCGAGAATATTCATTTTCTGACTTTCCTAGAACCAAAAACAGCAGAAAACAGGCAGCTGGCACTATGGCTCTTGTTAATAGGTTAGTCCAAGAAATCATATGAAAAGTACTCCAAAGTTGGAATAAAACACAAGAAAGTGGATAAAACCAAGCATGGAACATCAAAAATTATAGATACATTTGCAATGTATCAATGGATAGTTCCATCCCCAAAATAGTAGTTATCCATAACACGATCAATAATTCTTGTAGGTATTTTAAAAGCATCATTCTCAGCAGGTGGTGGTTCATCTACTACCTTAGCAGTGGTAGTAGCATTACCAAATAAGAAACTCAGCGAATTATCCATACGAAAAAGCAACTAACAGAAGTAAACAATACTCACAGTGGAAGTTTCCTTTACCAGTCCCACTCTCCAATAGCGCTTCACTCCTCGGCAACGCCGCCAAAAATAGTCTCGATGACCCACAAGTATAGGGGGTGTATCGCAGTATTTTCGATAAGTAAGAGTGTCGAACCCAACGAGGAGCAGAAGGTGATGGCTAGTGGTATGGATCAGGAATTCTCTGCAAATACTTAGTAAACGGATTTTTTAGGGGTTTTTGATAAAGCAAGTAAATAAAGTACGAGTAAATAAAAGACAATAGGAATAAATACAGCAAGTGGCCCAATCCTTTATGCAGCAAAGGACAAGCCGGTTGTATTACTTAAGATGACCAAACGTTCTCGAGGACACATGGGAATTCTGTCAAGTGCTTTCTCTTCATATAGTTGATTAATCTTCTTTAGTTTGCTAAGTGTTGTGTGGGTGAACCTATGCTAATGTACCGACCTTCCTAGGACTAATACATACTTGTGATTATACCCCTTGCAAACATTCATAAGTATAAGAAAGTAATTAAGGTAGAAACCTAACCACAACTTTAAACTCTAAGACCCTGACGTCCCTTGTGCAATGGTTTCCTAACGGGGGTTCAGGTTTCTGTCACTCCGGCAACCCCTACGATTAGTATCCAAATACACAATACATTCCCCTAGGCCCATATAGGTGAAGTGTCATGTAGTCGACGCTCACATGACACCACTAGAAGAAGTACACCACAACTTAAATATCAAACCATTGAATCTTTCTCAACACAAATCCACTACTAACAACATGACTTCTCCCATGTCCTCAAGAACAAAACGAACTACTCACAAGACATCATATGGATCATGACCAGAGATGGAATAATGATGTATAACAATCTGAACATAAACAATAATTTAATGGTTCACTCAATAGCATCAACTACAAAGAGTAATCAACACCGGGAAAGTTTCCCCTAAGAACTATGCAAGATTCAACCCAATTGTTACATCAATATGGAGATGGTGATGAGGGTGCTGCTGCTGATGGTGGTGGTGGTGATGATGATGATCCCGATGAAGTCCAGCTTGATGGTGGTGTTGATGGTGACGATCTCCCCTCTCCGGGAAGGAATTCCTCGGTAATCATCTCACGGAAGATCTTTCTCTCGGTGTTTTCCACCCCGCAGAGGTGGCGGAATCTTTCTATGGTCGCTCCCCGAGTATTAGGGTTTCGGGAGGATAATATACGCCAGAGGGGAGAGCTAGGGGTGGACCAGGGCGGCCACACCACCTGGTGGCGCAGCCTAGGCTGGCCTGTGCCAGGGGGTGGTGTGGGCCCCCTGTGGCCCATCTCTGCCTCCTCTTCTAGCTTCCTTTGTCTTCTAGAAAAATAGGATTTTCTGTATATTTTTCCAAATTTTTTGATCTTCGCGAATTTTGCCTCCAAACAGCACCTTTTCCATCAGAATCCTGACTGCAGTGGTCCATGCTCCAAAAGTCATCAACCATGCAAAAACAGATGAAATAACATAAGTATCATCTCTTAATATGAAATATATCAATGAATAATAGTGAATTATGATATAGGATAGTGATGCAAAATGGACGTATCAATGGGGGATATTGGGGGGAATAAATGGAGGGAAATAGAAAGAGGGAGAGGCAAACATGTTGTGTCACCGACAAAACGGACCCTCCATCCGGTGCTCCCACGTACCTCGGTGCGTTGGGTTCGGCCTGGGTTCACTAGTTCCAAATTCCGCCTGAGCCCACAATAAATGGGTTCATGGGAGGTGGACTGGGCAAGTTTTGCACCGCCAACACCAAAAAAGGGCCCTCGGGGCAGATGGAGATTCTCTTGCATAGGAGAATCAGTTTCAGTCTTGCATATGTGCTAGGTCGAGGAGAGGGTGGCAAAGAATTGTATCTTTACCATGTGTGATATGTTAACACATTCACATCTCACTCGCATGTGTGTCACACTATGGGCTATATTTGGCATGCGTGGCAGAAGGCGATCCATGAAAACACCTTTCAAAGTCCGCTGAGCACGCATCTTTTCATGGAGACTTTCTTGTCTGAACTCGACCAGACAGAGTGGAGGGACAAGAATAGTGCGAAACCTGTTGCACCTCGGTCTACCCCTAGATCCATCCACCACCAGGGACATCGAATATCAATGTTGATGAAGGATTAGCGAGGAATGGCGCCGGCGGCTCAGTGGTTGCTGTTGCGCGATCTGAAGAAGGTGTGTTCCTCGGGGCCTCGACGAGTAGTGTCGCTAGCGTCTCTAAACCGGAAGTACTGGAAGTAGTGGTTGTACGGAAGGGACTGAATTTGGCCCAAGATCTATATCCATCAAAGATCAAGGTGGCCAAAAACTGCATGATGGTTGTGAAATCAATGCAGGAGCAGGATCTGGGAAGGTATAGCCAAATCACCTAGGAAATAAAGGCGATCGCAGGAGGTTATCTTTGCTCATGAGCATAGATCATCCAATAAAGAGGCTCATAACCTAGCACACTCGGTGCTATCTTCTCCTCCTGGACGTTTAGTTTGGTTAGTTAATCCTCCAGAGGGCGTTTGTATTCATCATACATTGATCTTCTAAATAAAGTGGGTGGATGATTAAAAAATAGTTTCGATCTTACCATAGAAAACTTTTCCAACACCTCTCGAGCGGGTTTCAGGTGGGGAGAGAAGAAGGTGTGAGCTTTGGGTGACTATGGTTATCGAGTGATAACGGTTCCCGTGGTCTCGTCTCGTTGGCCTACTGCCCCTTCCTCTGTAGTTGTGGCCGGTGGTTTTCCTGCTGCTCTCGATTGTCTTAGGACTTTAGTGTTGTGGTAGGTGTGGTGTGCTCTTCTTCACAAGGTGGTCGTGTTCTGGACTGCTCCGGGACGCGAGTCTAACACCTCTCCAGCTCTCGAGTGAGCTTCTCTCATGTTCGATAGTTCAACGCCTTTGAGCTAAGGCGAGAGGGTAGGGGCCCTCTTCGGCATGAGAAAAAGGTGTTTTTTGGTGCCTCAAGCCCTGGCTGTTCTCCTCGTTCAAGACCTCCATTCTGCTCCATGTCAGTGCTTTGTAGTGCCTCTACAGGTGGGTGTCCCCGGTGCCGTTGAGTTGTAGTCTTCGCTTTAGCAAGGGGTGCTCTCCTTTGTTTTTCTTTTATGCTTGCTTTGGTGTAGAGTTGTAAGCTGTTTAGAGTGTGCTCTTGTATTGTTTGGCCATGGTGGTCTTGTGATGATGGTTTTGTGTAATCCTTGACTGGTTGATGGTTTCGTTAATTTAAGCCCGCCAGAGCGTACCGTCTAAAAAAAAACTTTCCCAACGAACAGAACAGAAGTGGAAAGAAAAACAACTGTAGGCGCGAGTCTCGAGATAGCAAGGGAAAGATCCGAACGTGCAGCAACGTCCCTTATCCGATCCCAAGATTCCAGCCTCGCCGTCCCGGAATCCACGTATCTACCTCCCCAGGCCCCCACCACGTAAAAAACTCACAGACGCACGAGAGAAACAGCGCAGAAATTCGCTAACCACACCCGCAGCTATACACAACACACTCTCTTTTCCCCCACCGCGTCTCTCCCTCGAGTCTCGGCTCCCCCAATCCGCAGCTCCCACTCTCCGCCATGTCTGCCCTCCTCCGGTGGAGGCGCCTCGCCGCCTCAGCCACGCGCGCCGCCTCCACCCTCACCGCAGCCGAGAGCTCCCCTGCCACCGCGGCGGCCGCGCCGCCGCACCGGCTCCTCCAGGATCGGCGCAAGTGGGAGGGCCCTTCGTCCTCCTCCGGGGGCGGCTCCTCCTCGTCCTCCTCCACCGAGGATCCGGAGCCCAGGCGCATCCGCGCGGAGGCCCACTGCCCGCGCTGCTCCAAGCACATGAACATCCTCTTCTCCCATCGAGCCTCTCCCCCAGCCGCCCCCGCCGGCGCCGGCGGTTATCAGGCGCTCAACCTCTGCCCCAACTGCCGCACCGCCTACTTCTTCCGCCCTGACCTCCTCGCGCCCCTTCAGGGCACCTTCGTCGAGATCGGCCGCGTCCGGGCTGACCTCCCCCCGGACGGTGTAAGGGCCAGGGACCCCTCCTCCTGGGAGACCATCCGTGCGAGCTCGTCTTCGCGCGACGACGGGGATGGGAGTGGCGTCGCCGTGCACGTGCCGCCCGGTCCGCCGTTCCACCCTAACCTTAACGTCGTCCGCGTAGCCGGCGGCGGTGGCGGGGGAGGAGCTGCTGGCGCTGGGGGCGAGGAGGGAGGGGGGAAGGAAGGATGGGGTGGGTCAAACCTTGGGAAGGATTTCCCAACGCCTAAGGAGATCTCCAAGGGGCTCGATAAGTATGTAATTGGGCAAGAAAGAGCCAAGAAGGTGAGGATTCTCATAATTTTTTGCATTCTGCGGTGCGCGCTAGCGCACTTGTTTTACTTACTGTTCATGTTAGAAATGGCATTTTGATGTTGTTTCTGGTCAGCTCGTGCGGAAACTCATACATAATTAATAAGCTAATAATGCAAGAAACTTCAGTAAGCTTTGCTTCGGTGCACCACTTTTAGAGAAGTTTACATATATTGACGCAGATCAATGGTGTAGGAGTATAGTACTAACTAGCTTATGTCTTTTTAGCTAGTTCACCGTAGAGTGTGAGCCTGATCAGACTAACCAACAAAGGAAAGTTATGAATGGTGATATGGTCTATTTGGCCTAACAGGTTAGGCATGCCTGACACAACACGTTGGTCTCTTAAATCTCACCTCTCACACACATTAAGTATGTGACAGGAAATTTTGAATTTGGGAGACAAGCAAAATACTGACTAATACACCCATTACGTGTTGATAACATAGACTTACAACTGAAATGGAATAGAAACAATAAATGATAAAAAAAAATATCAGTCAAATTGTTGCACCCTGGCTTCTTGCTAGCACCTGTTCTTGGCTTCCTGCTATGCTCAAAAGCAAAGAAGAGAGATGCTCAGGGGTTAGAGTCTTGGTTTTGACTTTTGACTATTGATGGACAAGAGAGAGAAGAGAAGAGAAATAAGCGAAGGGTATGCACTGGATGGCTGGTATGGTGCAAATGGAAAAAGAAGTCAATAGTCTCTTTTAGGAACGTGGACAAAATAACAGTGCTTGGAAGTTGGAGAGCACCATACAATAAAATAGCAAACATGTCTTTTAGGGATAGAAAACTGGAGATCTTGCATTCTGTGGGGAGACACGGCCCACAGGTACATGAAGGTACCACCTATCCGCCAGTGCAAACAGCTGTCTACCAAAGTTGTGCGGAAGAAACTCGATGATTTCACCTTCAATCACTTTTTGTTCACCTTCCCTTGATCTCTTTCATCTGACCAAAATATGGTATAAGTTCCACTGTTCCATACACAAAATGTGGTACATATAGTTTTGATGAGATTTTGCCAATTAACCTGTCAAATGTCACTTTCTCATTTTTAAGTTGTATTATCCATGAGCAGCAAAAGTTTCACATGGATATTTATTTATTCTAATCCGCATGATAAGCTCAAGTACTCCTGCTCAGTGTAGTGCTACTCGACAGTCAACCACTATAGATGACAAGCTCAAGTACTTGCCATTTAAATTTGCAGGTGCTATCTGTCGCAGTATACAACCACTATAAACGTATATACCATCAATCTGTACAGAAAGGGTCAGTTCCATTGTACCACCTAAACTTTTTTCCTTCATTTACAAAATGACTTGAGGATTTTTGTTATGAACCCTCAGAACTTAGAACTGATGCGTATCAGTCAGTGACTAATTATGTGGTATATAAGCTAAAACATTAGGACTGGAGCAGATTTGGGTTCTGACGGAGAAGCTGATGCTGAAGACAATGTCGAACTGGAGAAAAGCAATGTACTATTAATGGGTCCTACTGGTTCAGGTAACATTTGTGACTGATCACAGTTGCTGTGATTGGAACACATTCAATTCTGATATCTTCTATGTTTGACGAACTATAATAAAAAGAGAGGGTGCTCACTAGTATTTTGTTTGGATGCTTCATTTTGTTTCACAGGTAAAACTTTACTTGCAAAGACATTAGCTCGGTTTGTGAATGTGCCATTTGTAATTGCTGATGCGACAACATTGACCCAGGCAAGTGTTCGCTATTCACTAATGCTTATGTTCGGGAGAATGACAAAAGCTCATAATGATGTCTGCACACAACCAACATCATTTTGTAGACATTGTTACTAACAGTGGCGAATAATACCTGCTAATGTATTCACTAGTTTGAGTTCATTAATTAGAGAAGTGTAGGATGTGAGCTAAAATGGTTAGGTATACAATACTTATACTCTAACCCATACTTCAATATTTTCTTGCAAGTCATTCATCTAACGGAAAATGAGCAAATGTTGTCACCCAGTTCCATTAGGCATATTGATTTTCTCTGTTTTCATGTCAACTTGGTTCTGACACTAAGGCTTGAACTTCCAACTTCCTGCAGGCAGGGTATGTAGGTGAAGATGTAGAATCTATATTATACAAGTTACTTACGGTATGGTTTTGACTCCACATAATTTTAAACAATAGGATCTTCTGGTTCTCTTAAATCTTAATATCTTGTCTTAGAAAGTGAACTATTGGTGTTATATTTGGACATTAACTAGGTGGCAGATTTTAATGTGCAAGCAGCACAACAAGGAATGGTGTATATTGATGAAGTTGATAAGATCACTAAGAAGGTCTGTTCTGATTGATTAGCTTTCCATTGAATGTTTTTCCTTGGTATAGACATCATTATTCATTAATCAGTTGATGCATTCAACTTGCAGGCTGAGAGCCTTAACATTAGTAGAGATGTATCAGGTGAAGGTGTTCAGCAGGCATTGCTGAAAATGCTTGAAGGCACGGTGAGTCATATGCATTAACCTCTGGATGACCCAGTCAGCTCATGTGTCTCTTAGACACAGAAAGTTTAAATGTTTGTAAGCAGACAGATCTGTTATAGATTAAGAACAGTACGTGTACTGAAATGTAAAATTTCTTGATAATTGTCTCTACATATGGATGTCTTATTTTTCTATCTTGACATGTTAGATAGTCAATGTCCCTGAGAAAGGAGCAAGGAAGCATCCTCGTGGTGATAATATACAGGTACAGTTAGCACTTAGCACAATTTTTTATATGGCATTCTTCCACAAGAAAGTGTTCGTGCTATGTAATTTGCCTGAAGAATTAAACCCTGTCAGTTGTTCCCTTGACCTGTATGATAGCGGAAATAGAGAAAATATGGAATGGTCTAGGTTATGGCCTTGTCATCATATTAGTATTTAGAAGAAAAGAGAATTTTGTTATGAATGCATTCAGGATAAGTTGCATCTAGTGCTGCTTTATACACATATCATATTGTTTCTTTTCACTTAGTGAAGGTGCCAGGGGCTAGGTCATGTGGTGCTAGTAACTTGTAGACGCTAATGCATATTTGTAGGACTAGGTTTCTTTTGGAATTTTGTGGGTCTGCTGATCCACAGCTTATACAAAGGCACCACTGCTGTTTACACCACAAATGTCACTGTAACTAGCAATTTTTAATTTCCTTATACCATCTAAACCATCCTCCACTTTTCCAGTCATTCCTTGTTTAAGGTATGTAATCATGGGCTAGCTTAATTCTGTGGTCTTCATGTCATACAGATAGATACGAAGGACATTCTTTTTATATGTGGGGGGGCTTTTATTGACTTGGAGAAAACTATATCAGAGAGGTATTATTGGTTTTACCTGTTTGGGAGCTGCTATCTCTGGTGTTTACTATCAGTCTTATCTAAGATGCATCCCACCACCTTATTTTGTAAATAGACGACAAGATTCTTCAATTGGATTTGGGGCACCTGTTCGTGCAAGCATGAGGGCTGGTGGCATTTCAAGCGCTCAAGTGACATCGTCCTTGTTGGAATCAGTGAGTACCATGAGTTTATGAGCCAGATATTTTTGGAAGCCTTTTTTTCAGGGAGAATGCAAATGTATTCATTTGTAAAACCGCTTTGTTTTCAGGTTGAGAGTGGTGATCTTATAGCATATGGTCTCATTCCTGAGTTCATTGGACGTTTTCCTATCCTTGTCAGCTTGGCAGCACTAAATGAGGACCAACTTGTTCAGGTAGCATGATTATATGCTGTAGGAGAAAACAAATCCTAGATCATTTTGTGATCTAGTTATTTACCTTATTAGTGAGAAAAGGCATGTTCCTGTATTTCTGTATGATTGATGTGGGATTTCCAATGGGTCACTGATATAATGATATCCTGCCAGGTTCTCACCGAGCCAAAGAATGCTCTAGGTAAACAATTCAGGAAATTGTTCAGCATGAACAATGTGAGTATATTTATATTTGAAACATGCAACCTATTATCTAAGTATATGTGTATTTGAAACATGCTACTCCCTCTGTTCCACAATATAAGCCTTTTTAGCAAGCTAAAACAGCTTTGCTAAAAAGGCTTATACTCCCTCCGTCCCAAAATAACGTGACTTTGTCTAGATTCGGATGTATCTAGACATGTTTTAGTGTCTAGATACATATCTAGACAAAGTCACGTCACTTATTTTGGGGTGGAGGGAGTACCTATTATCTAAGTATATTTCCATTGGAAACATGCAACCCAATATGTAGCTCGTGTCTCATGTTGTCTCAATGTTTGATTTCAGGTTAAGCTTCACTTTACGGATGCTGCACTAAGAATAATTGCCCAGAAGGCAATGTGCAAAAATACGGGTGCACGGGGCTTAAGGACCATTCTTGAGAATATTCTCATGGATTCCATGTATGAGGTTTGTCCCATGACAAATCTGTATCCCTTTTGTTGACCTAACACGAACTTGACGGAGCTGGTATGTCGGTGAATCACCCATATGTTTATGAATCGCCATTGCCATGCAGATTCCAGATACAAAATCTGGAGAGAAGCGAATTGACGCAGTGGTTGTAGACAAAGATGCAGTAGGATCATTGGACCGACCTGGCTGTGGAGCCAAGATCCTTTATGGTGACGGTGCTTTTGATAGTTATCTCTCCCAGATAAAGGTGAGAATTTCTAACCTCAAACCAGTATTGTTCACCTTGTGATGTTGCTGAATGTGTATTTAGAGCTATATCATGAGCTGCCAGTAATATGCCGTGGACTAAAAATGTTGCAGGCAGTGGGAGACGGAGCAGGAAGCGAAGTGGACGGGGAAGCCGATGTTTCCCCGTCAAGAGCCGTGTGCATGTGATTTCGTGGTTCCAATAGCTCTACTGTAACCTGTAAAATCTGATCCTAGCTGTGTTAATGTAAGTATCACCTTGTAAAGAAAAAAAGAGTACAGTGTCCAGTCGTCCATTGCCGATTCAAGCCCCAGAACAGTCCGGCCGTCCTCACGCTGTTGTGTTATCTGTAGCAAGATTGCAAAGTGTATATAAAGTCAATAACTGTAGTGGCTGCCGGATGTTAAAACTCCGAACACTGAAATGGAAGGGGTGGAATTGAGCAAGGAGAAGCAAAATGATGCTGTCAGTTTGTTTGAATTGTGCTGCATGATGTCTGGTAAGCAGCAACTGCGACAAAGGAAGAAAATATAGGCGAAAAGCTTAATATACCATAGACATGTTTATGAGTTGTTAACTGGAATCGCAACATAGCTGACATAGCTGTTAATCATGAACAACTGTTGTGCTGAAAGATGATCGTCGGCAACTAGAGATGGAAGTTTAGAACCTCTAGGGTACCCTCTAGTTTAGTCTAGTTCAAATAAATGAACTAGTTTTCTTAAAAATGATGATTTCTAAAAACTTAGTTTATTTTCTATACTAACGAGGGTAAAGGGTACCCCCTAAAAGTTACCCATTGACAGTACTGCCCATTGACATCCTTATCGGCAACCATGTTCCTGATATGAAAGTGAAAGTGGAGTGAAAATTGGATATGAAGGGTCAAGTCCAGTTCCAATCTGGATATAAAAGTGGAGTAAAATCTGGATATGAAAGTTCAAGTCCAGTTCCAATCTGGACATAAAAGTGTTGTTCAATCGTCGAAAGTTGATCTCTCTTTTGTTGTTCTCCTTTAGTCTTTTTTTTGTGTGTGTGTGGAGTCGGTTTCTTAAGACAGGACTAGAAATCAAGTTTTCTGAATATCTCTCTTCCTCCAAAAGAAATCAGTCTGTTAAGTCCCGTATGAAAATCAGGAGCATGCCCCAGCAATACGGCTTTGGGTGCACGATCCAGACTCAACACCAAACAGCGTTTAAGCGAACTGGCGAAACAAAGTTTTAATGAAGAATTTTAAACTTAAAGATAAAAGTCTTGATCCCGAGAAATATGGTGGAGAACCTGGGTTTAGCCGCACCTGATTTTCAAAAAAGTCGAAAAATGTTACTGTATTTAAAGTTCCAAAATAAATTGAAATAATTCATCATGTACATGTCACCTTGATATTTGTTCAAATTTTCAAGTAAAAATAGAACCGTATATGACCTACATAAAAGAAGAGAAACTGAAATTTTGTTATATTGTGAACATGATCGAGAAGCTTATTGACTCCCTCCCTCCAGGCCTCTACATGCTATCAGTGACGCCACAGAAATAACTGTACTTTTGGGGACATTGATTCCAAATATCAGTCCATCGGATTTGACAGTGTCCATTCGAGCTGCCACCAGTCCTCCTCGTTGCTATGGTGTAGCTTATGAGCAGTGGAGAGCTTGCCTCTCGGAGGATCATAATGTCAAGCCCAGCGATCATCCATGTCCTCTTGCAGACGGAGAAGCAAGGCTCAGACATGCACCATCTCTTCTTTTAGAAGATAACGCAAGTGTTTGATTAACATCAACACTTATCAGGTGTTTATACACATAATATGCACTAACTTAATATATAATAAATTATTTAGGCGTTCACAAAGAGGAATTGTAGATCAACTCAAATAACGCTTGATCATATGACTATTTTTTCGCTTTAGCACTGACATTCATACATATGCACCGCCATAATATACAGTGGAAATTCTGACAGCGGCTGGTTTTCAGCAACCCTTCACGACAAGAATTTTCAAACAAGTACCAAGATATGGTTACCATCATGACATAATTTTGACCATAATACAAGGTTATCACAGCGCTGCTCCTATGATGTGCCAAGCATTCACAGGGATGGGAAACCAAGCCAAATGGAACAAATGAGATGCCATATACAGATGTGTGAAAGAAGGGGGCCAACAGTGAGGAAAAAGGTTAACATGATTTTCTGATCTTAAGTTCACAACCTTGTTAGAAGTACAGTAGATCACCAGTATCTACTGATCCAGCAATGAGAGGCAGGACACCAATGTCTACTCATCCAGCCCCGAGAGGTAGACTGGATCAGGATGGTTGCTCTAGAATTCGGTGTCGAAGCAAGACGCCATCACTTTCGAAACAACTGACCGTGCAAAGGGTATATAGCTTAGACTGTACCTGCAAATACCAAAATACCAACAGTTGTCTTCAGAATTGCTGCTCTATCTCTCATGCTTTTGCAATGCTAATCTATGTGGTTAAACCCTTTGCAAATCTAAACATGTTTGTCCATCTTATGATGAGACATTAGTTTTGTCTCCTGCTAGCTTTAACCGATGGCGTATGCAGAAATACACTATGACATCTCTTAGCTGCAATTCTTTTTTATGGAAACTAGCAGCAGTAATGCTTTAAGATGTATAACTTCCAATGAGTTCTTCTTAAGCATCATTGGACCTAGGAGAAAATATGAGTGTGTTGGGCTGGCATTATGCAAGGTTGACAGAACCTACTGTTAAAATTCAAACACTGAAAGAGACTGAACTTACCAGACAAGGGCACCAAATTCCAGAATGATGGCAAGTAGAGTCAACACCTTGCTGTGAAGCTGTTTAGGGAGAAAAGATCACAGATGGAGTTGATTATATAATTAACACATAAGCATGGCATAAAATTTATGAAATGTGCCATATTTCTCAAATCAGTATACTTACTAAGAGAGCACAGAATAGAGAAACAATTATGCTTGCAATGTATATAGCAGTGGCATATATGCGCACAGAATCAAGCATCATATCAAATTGTCTCTTCGGACCTATAAGAAATGCTGTACTGTCAAACAAATGGTCCCAGCATTAGCTGACATCGAGAAAAACTTTGAGACACATAAAAGGATAATCTAGTTACGAAGGTGCATGAACATTACAGAGCATACACATTAAGTGGCAAGGTAGTTTCTTAGATATTAAGTTGCTCACGAAGTCACGACTAAAACATGTAACACCTTGTAAAGAAAAAAAAATCTATCTATGCTAAAGTTAGATTGCATTAAGCACATAAACTTCTATAACTAGGTGAAGTTGCAAAACGAGAAAAATCACATTCTTCAAAGTGATATGAAGAGTTAATGAAGGTTCTGATTTTGCATCCAGACGTCTAAGTGAAAAGTGTAAACAAAGTCCTCGAAATAAAGATCATGCTGATTTTACTGGTTATGAAGATATATAACTTAGTAGAAGGAAAATTCTAAGATGTCAGGAGATTCTCTGATAAAAAGAAATGTTGTTCATAACTCATATAAGGAAATAGAATAAAGGATGTGGTAGTCGAAATAACGACTTCTACAACGAGATATGAACAACATTAGTCTTGTAGAACAAGAAAACATAGTATGTGACTAACTCATTTTACAGGATCAAAACAATAAAGGATACAAATTAATTCTCAAAAAAGGCACATATTCTATTAAAGAAAACTTCAAGAAATGGTGCAACAGACCTTCCGAGCGCCATCATATTGCCAAGTGTGAATGTAACCCCAAATTTCACAGGATGGAAGAAAACGATCATTGACTGCGATGACAGAAGAGAACTTCTAAAATATAATGGTCGGAAGGTAAAAACTGACATTGCAGAAAAAAAGTAGTCACATAATACATAGAATCACATTGCACTATCTGATGTTTCCCAACTCCACATCATCTCTAATGTATCATGCGATGCAAGAATGTGATTATCGTGATAAGTACATCATGTGGTACAATAATGCTTCATCGAATTAATTACAGAACTCTACAAGGAACACATCATAATATAAGAAGGCTTAGAAGCAGGTTCTCCCCTAAAAGGAGCTTAGGGGACAGCATCAAGTACTCCTATGTAACATTTGCCCTGACCAACAATTATAATATTGGTCATGCCAAAATTTGGCATAACAACGTGAAACTAGCCATACACAGTTTTATCTCAAATTGAGACCAAAGGTAACAGGTGATGGTGTGAGGCATATGAATCAAACCAGGGGTAAAGAACATACTGCAAGGGTGAAGCGTGGAAGTTGCTACATTAAGGTGGATGAACCATTTTCTATCCTACATCACTTGACAGCATTCACGAAGCATCACCCGAATAGAAAACAATGAAATAGGAGTTCCATGTGTGCTAAGAAAAGGGGAAAGTGTGCATGAGAATAAAGATAAACTCACCAAGAAAGTGCACGTCAGACCAGCAGCCAAGCATATCGCGAAACCATACAGCCTCTGCACAAATAAGACCAAACAAGCATGAATTTCAGTTCCACGATACGACCAGGAGCGGATTATTGACCACTATACGCTCCGCAAGAGCGATTAACGCTGATCTGGTAAACAGCATAGCCGCATTGCTCCAAGGGTTCTACCGCGACCTAGCCTATAGAATATAAATAATTTCTCGGTGCTCAGTCCCCGAGAAGCCGCCAGATAGCATCATCTTAGGTCAATAATCCGCTCGCGGCCAGATCTGGGCGAAGACGCCTCGGATCCGAGAGTTAGCGAGCAAGAAGGCGGGCGGAGGGGGGGGAGGAGACGGCGTATTGCCTGGGTGGCGTTGAGGGTGCAGTGCCGGTTGATGTCGTCGTAGAAGGACTGCTCCTCGGGCGGCGGCAGCGCGGCCTCCTCGTCGACCTCCATGCCAACCAGCATCTTGGCCCGCTCCAGGGCGTCCCGCATCCTGTCCATACTAGCTGATGTCTGGTGGGTGCAGCCTAGAGAGCTCGGCGGGCGAGTAGGCGGTGGGTGAAGGCGGGTGCGGGAGTATCTCACCGTCCGGCGAGGAAGATAGATGGCAGTTTGTTTGGGAATCCAGGTACCTGCCAGTACTAGTCACACGAGGAAGTTTATTTATTTATTTATTAGAATAGAACACCATCCCAATTTATTCATTCATATTCTAGGTCAGTGCTAAGCGTCCTCGGAGGATCGGGAGTTTTTATCCCCTGGCTCCGCTGCTTGACACGTGTCCCATTGACTATTCTCTCCGTCTGCAAAACTGCTCCACGCAAAAACTGCACAGGATGCAACCTGCGGCCACATCGAAGCCCACCGACGAGCACCCATACCAACCGGCTTCCCCTGTCACCGGCTCGCTAGAGACCTCGCGCCGACCACTGGTAGACCCACGGCGAGCACGTAGAAACCGCCTGACGCCATTGTAGCAAGCGGCCGACACCGTTGTAGCAAAGCGCCGTCGCGCCATTAGCAGGTCACCGCCACCTCTGTAGCAAAAGAGTCGTCGCCTCTGTAGCAAATTGCCGCCACGACCGACGTTGTTGTAGCAGGTCGCCATAGCCCCTGTAGCAAGCGCCGCCGCACTTGTAGCAGGTCGTCGCCGCCTTGGTAGCAAAAGCGTCGCCGCCTCTGTAGCAAGTCGCCGCCATGGCCGACGTTGTTGTAGCAAGCGACCAAAGCCTCTATAGCAAACCGCCACCGTCTCCTCTGTAGCAAAAGCGTCGCCGCCTCTGTAGCACGTCGCCGCTGCCTCTGTAGCAAACGGTCGACGCTGTTGTAGCAAGCGACCAACGCCTCTGTAGCAGGTCACCGCCTCCCGCCACGCTTGTAGAAGGGCGCCGCCGCCAGCATGTGTGCCGCCGCCAGCTTATAGCAGGCACCGCCTCTGTGGCAGGTCGTCATGGCGCCGCTGGCAGTGGTGGCACCGTTGTAGCCAAAGGTGTTGGTCCTGCATCCATAGGTCATCCTCACCATGGGGGAGCTCGATTTTCCGGCAGTGCTTTAGGCTCTCGTGGTCGCCGGAGTAAAAATGACAGGGATGTGGGTGAGGCTAGCGGCGGGCGACGGGAGGAGGTGCGCAACACCGGTGGCGAGAGAGGAGGTGCTTGGCAGCGGCGGCGTGCAGCAAGCCAGCAGCTGCCAGAATCTCCTAGCGGAGTCGATTTGGGAAGAAAGCAAAAGGAAGGATAAGACTAGAGAACTCGTGCGTGGGACCCACCGAGGAGGCCCGTGTCCGTTTCTCTCCACGTCGAGGGACATGTGCCGTGAGAGCCAAGAGCGACCCGGGGGATCGCGATGGATTATCCCCCAGGGGAGTAGTATCGTTTCCCTATTTTCTACGGCAAATCTATGTTCAGGGCGCCCTGAATTTGTCCAAACCCGGTGGGCACTCGTTGACTATCGGATCCACGATTGACGGTTGTGTCGCACTCGTGCGGATTGGATTGATCGATCCCCTTCTCTCTCTCTCTCTCCGCACTTCCCTTCTATCCTCACTGATCGGACAGAGTCCATGATCCGATTGATCGATTCCCACCGAAAATTGCGGCCATCGTGTAGTGTTCGCTCTGCCACCATCGCCATGGACCTCCCGACGGCTGGCGGCTAGGACCGGCTCGCGAGCTACTCACTCCTCTCCATGTTCCCCGACGACCTAGCTATCCTGTAGCGACAACAACTACGGTGCCAGGAGCTCCCTCTCGCCTCTAGCGATTACCGTGTTAGCACTGGCGCCACCGACACCGGCCGCCACAAGCAAAGAGGGTCGCCGCGACCATGTCGTCCTATGGTGGCTCCCCCTGCCGCCTGGGACCCATTCGTCTCAAACGTGTGCGTCGCCAGGCATGTACCATTAGCGGCCGCTGCCCTTCGTCCGCGTGCAGCAGGCTACTCCTCTTATTCTCCCTCGAGCTGCTCCTCCTAGGCTCCTCCACCGATGCCCGCCGCCCAGCAGCTCCTCCACCGATGCCCGTTGATGGCTCAAAATATAATGAGCTCATTGGGGAACCCCAAGAGGAAGGTATGATGTGCACAGCAGCAAGTTTTCCCTCAGTTATAAAACCAAGGTTATCGAACAAGTAGGATCAAGGAAACACCTCCAAGGTGTTGTTTCCAACTTGGAATCCTGTACAACACAACCACAGAACTTTGCCCCCAACTTAGAGTGAGGTTGTCAATCTCACCCGTTTTGCTGAAAATAAAGGATTAAACGTATTGTGTGGAAGATAGTAATTGCTTGCAGAAAGTAAACAGTAAACAGTAGATGGTAGATTGATGGTAAAAGAATGGACCGGGGTCCATAGTTCACTAGAGGTCATTCTCCTTAAGATAGATGACATGTTGGGTGAACAAATTATAGCGGGGCAATTGACAGACACCGAGAAAGCATACATACATATACTAATCATCTTGACTCCTATGAGATTTGATTAGGCATTACAACATTATACATAGACCATAATCGAACTGCATCTATGACTAATAATCCACCTTCAGGTTATCATCCGAACCCCCTCCAGTATTAAGTTACAAGCAACAGATAATTGCATTAAGCAAAGTGTGTAAAGTAAACAATACGATTGCCCCATGGACAAAGGATTGTTGTTTTCTCCCTAGTAGCAACAGCACATCTAGTATCTTAGAGATTTCTGTCACTTCCCCAGATTACTAGAGGCATGAACCCACTATCGAGCATAAATACTCCCTCTTGGAGTTGCTAACATCTACTTGGCCAAGATAGCTACTAACAACGGAAAGCATGCAAGATCACAAATAACATAGACATGATAGAATCAATAATCAATCTGAAATAGCATCTCAATATCCATAGGATCCCCGCAAACACAACATGTAAGATTACACATAGATGATCTTGATCATGAACGGAGCACACAAGATCTAAACATGGTAGCACAAAGGAGGAGAACAACCATCTAGCTACTACATGGGCCCGTAGTCCAGGGATGAACTACTCACGCATCACACCGGAGGCAGTCATGGTGATGAAGAAGGCCTCCAGGGTGATCTCTCTCCCCTCGGCGGTCTTGGGAAGAGCTTCAGATCCCTCCCGATCTAGGGATGGAGATGGCGGCGGTTACAGACTCTTTTGTGGAATTTTGATCGGGTCCTTAGGGTTTTCGTCCTGGGAGGTTTTTATAGGCGAAGGGGCAAGGTCGATGGAGTACCAGGGGGCCCACACCCCCTGGTGGCGCGACCAGCCGCGCCACCACTGTGTGTGGCCGCCTGCGCGCCACTTCTCCCTCCGGACTCCGTGTTTGAAAGGATCGTATGGGCACCTAGAGGGGAGGGTGAATAGGTGCTACTCCAAATTTTACTATTTTTCAATTTAGGGTTTGACACAAAAGGTAAATTCTCTAGATTATGCAACTATGGTGAATTTACCTATATGTCAACCTAGCACAAGTACTAAGCAAGAACTAGATAAGTAAAGTGCGGTAAAGGTTAGAAGTAACCAAAGTGGAGCACGCGGAGACACGAGGATTTGTTTCCCGTAGTTCCTTCCTTTTGAGGGGAAGTACGTCTACGTTTGGAGAGGGGTGGTTTCAAACCACCAATGCCACGAGAGGCCTCCCTTGTTCTCCGATGAGCCTCACCCCAAAGGGTTCAATTCACCTCTTCCACTATACGGCAACCTTCTAGGTGGAAGCCGGCACCTTTACAACGAGTTCGGGGCACACATCCACAACTTAACTGGAGGCTCCCAAATATAAGCAAGCTATCAAACAATCAAAGACAAGCTTGTAAGAACCAAATCAAAAGCTAGGGTTTCCAAAGAAACACTAGAGCATGGGGGCCCTCAAGTGAATGAGGGGGAAATGAAGATCTCTCTTGGTGAAGCTTTAGATCAAGGCCTCCTCCTTCGATTCTTCAAAGATCAATGAATTTGGATGGTTGGATGAAGAGATCTTGTTGATTTGGTGGCTCAAATGGGCATGGTGTTCTTGAGGTGGATGAGCAACTAGAGGAAGGGGATAAGGTCCTCTATTTATAGCCCTCCACTGAACCGTTTTCTAACCATTGGAGAAAAGTCAGACCGGAGACTCCGGTCTGCACACCGGAGATTCCGGCCAATCTTCGGACCATCGAACAGATTGACCCAACCCTTCTGTGAGCCAAGTGGACCGGAGACTCCAGCCCAAACACACCGGAGACTCCGGTCCGACCTCCGGACCACCTATCTGGCTGACCCAGGCAGAAAACTAGAATCCCCTCCAGAGATTCCTGGGGAGACTCCAGATCACACTGGAGACTCCGGTCCATCAAGACCGGAGACTCCGGTCTGGAGTTCCCAGGAATACGTAAAAATTGCAGGATAAGTGATATGTCCATTTTGCATCACTATTTTATATCATAATTCATTGTTATTCATTGATATATTTCATATTAAGAGGTGATACTTATGTTATTTCATCTGTTTTTGTATGGTTGATGACTTTTGGATCATGGACCGCTGTAGTCAGGATTCTGATGGAAAAGGTGCTGATTGGAGGCAAAATTCACGATCAGAAAATCCGGGAAAATATACGGAAAATCCTATTTTTCCAAAAGACGAAGGAAGCCAGAAGAGGGAGTGGAGATGGGCCACAGGCCCACACCCTAGCTGGTACCCTAGGCCACGCCATACCAGTGGTGTGGCCGCCTGCCCTCTGGCTCTCCCCTGGCGTATATATTCCTCCGAAACCCTAAGACTCGGGAGCGACCACAAAATATTCCGCCTCTACGGGCGGAAAACACCAAGAGAAAGATCTCTCCGTGAATGATTTCCGTCGGGGGAATTCCTTCCCGGAGAGGGGAGATCGTCGCCATCAACACCACCATCAAGCTGGACTTCATCGGGATCATCATCATCATCATCACCACCATCATCACCATCAGCACCCTCATCACCATCTCCATATTGCTGTAACAATTGCGTTGAATCTTGCATAGTTCATAGGGGAAACTTTCCCGGTGTTGATTACTCTTTATAGTTGATGCTATTGAGTGAACCTTTGAATTATTGTTTATGTTCAGATTATTATACATCATTATTCCATCTCTGATCACGATCCATATGATGTCTTGTGAGTAGTTCGTTTTGTTCTTGAGGACATGGGAGAAGTCATGCTGTTAGTAGTGGAATTGTGTTGAGAAAGATTCAATAGTTTGATATTTAAGTTGTGGTGTACTTCTTCTAGTGGTGTCATGTGAACGTCGACTACATGACACTTCACCTATATGGGCCTAGGGACGTAAGGGTCTTAGAGTTTAAAGTTGTGGTTAGGTTTCTACCTTAATTACTTTCTTATACTTACGGATGTTTGCAAGGGGTATAATCACAAGTATGTATTAGTCCTAGGAAGGTCGGTACATTAGCACAGGTTCACCCACACAACACTTAGTAAGCTAAAGAAGATTAATCAACTATATGAAGCGAAAGCACTTGACAGTCTTCCCATGTGTCCTCGAGAACGTTTGGTCATCTTAAGTAATACAACCGGCTTGTCCTTTGCTACATAAAGGATTGGGCCACTTGCTGCATTTATTCCTACTGTCTTTTATTTACTCGTATTTTGTTTACTTGCTTTATCAAAAAAACCTAAAAATCCGTTTGCTAAGTATTTGCAGAGAATTTCTGATCCATACCACTAGCCAGCACCTTCTGCTCCTCATTGGGTTCGACACTCTTACTTATCGAAAATACTGCGATACACCCCCTATACTTGTGGGTCATCAGTAAGTCCCATATTCCAAGGGTTATTTTCACTTTGCATTATATCAACCTGTAGACAATAGCATACTGTAAAATGCTCTACTTGTTGTTAACGAATACCAAAAGTGATTATGACAGTAAATGTCCTTTCAATCTCCCCCTTTTTGGTGTTCGATGACAACAAGTGATTTTGCATGGAAATAATTTGCAATGAATCATGATAGTGTATAAAAATGCTCCCCCTGACTATGTGCACAAAGATAAACATGTAAAGCATGCATGGTAGGTAGTACATGGATAAAACACATAGTTCTCACACGAGTTACAATAATGTTGGGCGCACCCATAGAGTCACACACAAATAGCAAATAGTATCTCGCAAGAGCATAAGGCAAATAAGTACGAAGGTCAAGATAACAAGTAAGAATCAAATCCAATCCCATGCAAATCCCGATGATAATATATTCTCCCTCTTTGGCATCGAAACACCGAAAAGGGAAAATACCTAAGCTAGTGCCCCAAAGAATCAGTAGTCCTTGTCGTCATCATCCTCGTCCTCCTCATCCATATCCTGATCCTCCTCCTCATCATAGTCCTCATCACCATCTGGAGCTACAGGTCCTTTGCCGTGAGGGCGAGAAGAGGAGGTACCTTGGTAGCCATATCCAGAAGTGACATCAGAAAAGGTCTTCCAATCCACCAAGCTGTCATGTTGGGCATTCCATGCCCCAAAAGAAAGAGTGTAATCTGACTCAGTGGATGATTGAGCCCCATGCTCATTAGTGTACTCATCCTCTCCTTCCTCATCATCTACTGCACCCTGAGTCTTGATCTCCTTGAGGAGTTTCTCTATGCGACGGTTGCTCTTGTAGGAGGCATGCTGTTTCTTGCGGATGTCCACATTCATGCAACAAAGAGTCCTCTCCCAGAAAGAGGCCTTCTTGACCCTCTCACGTACATAGTCACGTGTCATGGACAGCAAGGGTGCATTGGAGGCACTCTTCCTCCAAGCCCTAGTAGGAGAGGGGCCCCTCTCGGTCTCAGAGACCTCCTCCTCCACATTGGCATGGGAGCGTCTAGGAGGAGGCCCCATGTGCCCCTTCTGTTGTAGTGATACAAGAGTGTGCTCAGTAAGGTTGGGAGCCATGCCAAGTGGAGATCCATGGTCCTGAGTGTTGATGAGTCTCATGATAAGTGGTGCATATGGGGGAGCCTTCTTGTATAGAATGGCATGGTACATCTCCTCAAATATGTAATCCATAACATCAATAGGATCTGCATCCGCCTCGGGGCCAGCCATGTAAACCCTGTGGGTATGATATAGTAGGTTGACCAAACCACATCTGATGGCATCATCATTTCTAGCACTAGGGGAGATGGTTTGGCGGAATATCCTCAACATCAGATTGTAGAGAGGTTTGAGTCCCTTGGACCCGCCCACAACACCCTCGCTGCCATACAACGGGGCAAGCTTGTTCTTGTTCACCCCAAGTGCTGCAGAGTGCATGCTTACCCCAACATGAGTGGACACGCCCTGGAAGGTCTCAAATATGGCCTCAGCAAAGTCATAGAAAGTTGTAGAGCAACGGTGGTTTCCAGTCATCCAGGTCATAGTCCGGGCTTGGTCAGTCCCAAACACCACAGTGGCGTAAAACTGTTGTACAAGGGTGATGGTGTAGTCTTCATGGAGCTCCATCAAGTTGAGCAGCCCTAACTTCTCACTAATCCACAGTGCATCCGAGAAGTAGGAGCTCTTCCTCATCTGCTCAACACTCATGTACTTCTGGGGGCACACATGTGACCTCTTGAGCATATTGTAAATGTCTTTCATGAAAACAGCTTGCTCCTTCCTCCAATATCATGGGTCCTCGCTGGTGCGAGACAAGGCATAGAAATCAGTCTTCCGCAGTTCACGGTACTCCTTCTTTGACATGTGGGCCAAGGACTGAAGATTGTTGTACTTTGCCCTCTTGGCACGGGTCTCTTCCTCAACCATGTCCTGCTCCCTCCTCATGTATGCTTCATCACGGGCCTGCTGTCTCCGGTTGGACGGGGGCACAATATACTGACCCTCGGACTCATCATAGCAAGGTTCTGCCCTCTTTAACTTGGCCTTAGTGCGAGGAGGACGACGAGAACCAGAACCTGTGAACAACAGTGAGGGAGATAGCATGGAGGTAAGTATATATGTCCCAAGGAGGCAGCACAGGACCCTTGAGGCATTGCAAGATCTGTTTGATCCATCCCACACCGGAGTCTTCGTGGTCCACACCGGAGACTCCGGACCTCCTCGACCAAAAACTCTAGGTTTTGTGTATGGGGACATATACGAGAGAGAGAGAGTGTGTATATGAGAAGGAATAGGCTTGGGTTAAGATGATCAACTGTGAATAGTCAAGGAAACCACAGAAATCCAATCAAATGTTCATTACCTTGCCAAATAGACACGAAGTAAAACCCAAACATTCAATGAGAAGAGGGTGGTGGCCGAGGCCACCATGTAAGAGTTTGTGGCATGACACCGCGAAGAATTATCCTTGGGTTCATAGCCACTACTCATCAATGAAGCTCACATATCACTAAATGATATTAAGAGGATTGAATTTCTTAATGTTGGCATTATGGGGGGAGGGATAGTCCAATGTATTAGGACCGCACTCCCCCTATCTCCATGCATGCACCTGCACCAATTATGAGTCAATACATAGGTGAGTATGCAAGGTAATCAAGTCAAACTCCTAGAATCTATGATATTTAGTTCATTCCTCAAATAACAAAACCTTGCTTCATCAAGTGGCTTCGTGAAAATGTAGGCAAGTTGGTCTTTGGTTGACACATAGGATAGCTCAATATCACCTCGAGCAACATGATCTCTAATGAAGTGATGACGAATCTCAATATGCTTTGTCCTTGTATGATCCACTAGGTTATAGGCAATCTTGATAGCACTTTCATTGTCACATAGAAGAGGCACTTTGTCACAATGGACACTGTATTCCTTTAAAGTTTGCCTCATCTATAGCAATTGAGTACAAGCACTAGCAGCTGCCACATACTCGGCTTCGGCGGTGGAGAGAGATATACAATTTTACTTCTTAGAAGACCAACACGCCAAAGACCTCCCAAGGAATTGGCAAGCTCTGGAGGTTGATTTCCTATCATCATTGTCACCAGCCCAATTCGAATCCGTGTATCCACAAAGAGAGAAAGTTGAGCCCCTAGGATACCAAATACCATAGTTTGGGGTATGAACCAAATATCGAAAGATTCTCTTGACCGCCATCAAATGGTTTTCTTTAGGAACCGCTTGATATATTGCACACACTCCTACACTCAACACAATATCGGGTCTAGATGCACAAAGGTAAAGGAAAGAATCAATCATGGACCGGTATACCTTTTGATCCACATCTTTACCATTTGGGTTTAGTTCAAGATGAGTCTTAGTTGCCATGGGAGTGGGAGCTCCATTTAGATCTTTCATGTTGAATCTTTTGAGCATATCTTGAGTATACTTGGCTTGGTTGAAGAATGTTCCTCCTCTCACTTGCTTGATCTCAGAACCAAGAAATACTCTCAATTCTCCCATCATGGACATCTTGAACCTGTCAGTCATAAGCTTTGAGAATTCATCATTAAAAGCTTTGTTAGATGAGCCAAAGATAATATCATCTACATATATTTGGCATACAAAAATTTCCCCATTGACTTTCTTAGTAAAAAGAGTGGGATCGATTTTCCCAACCTCAAACCCACGATCTAACAACAACTCTCTAAGGTGCTCATACCACGTGCGTGGGGCTTGTTTGAGCCCATAGAGCGCCTTATCAAGTTTGTAGACGTGGTTTGGAAAGCTGGGGTCTTCAAACCCCGGGGGTTGCTTTACATATACCAATTCATGCAATGGACCATTAATAAATGCACTTTCTACATCAATTTGTTGTAATTTAAATTTATGATGTGCCACATAAGCAAGAAGGATACGGATGGACTCAAGGCGAGCCACGGGTGCATATGTCTCTCCATAATCAATGCCTTCAATTTGAGAGAACCCTTGTGTAACCAATCTTGCCTTGTTCCTCACCACAATTCCATGCTCATCTTGCTTGTTCTTGAAAATCCACTTGGTGCCTATAACATTGTGGCAATCTTTTGGCTTTTCAACTAACTTCCATACTTTGTTTCTCTCAAAGTTGTTGAGCTCTTTGTGCATTGCATCCAACCAATCCAAATCTTCAAGAGCTTCCCATACTTTCTTTGGTTCCACCATGGAAATGTGTGCTTGGTGCTCACCAAAGTTCTTCAGTTGAGCTCGAGTGGATATCCCTCTTCTTAGATATCCTACCACATTCTAAAGTGTGTGGTCTCTTAATTCCAATATTATGTCCATTCTAGCTTGGCTACGAGTTTCGATCTCCTTGTTGTTTCTTGGGGGGATCACTTCATCATTTTGGTCCTCGTCTTGACCATTAACTTGACCTTGATCATCATTGGAATTATTCTCTTCTACAAGAGTCAAAGATTGACCTTGGTCTTGATCAAGCATACTTCTAGACAGGCATTGAGCTTCCCTTATGGCAGTTTCTATAGATCTTCCTTCATTAATAGCCTTAGCACCGCTGGACATTCTGTCAAACGGAGACTCAAGCACCTCCTGGCTAGAGGTTTCTACTTGATCAACAGGTTGAGGGTCCACAGGTTGTCTTTGGCATGGGTCATCGTCTTCCTCGATAGGAGCTTGTTGATGTTGTGAAGATGAGGGCTCCACTTGAGTAAATCATAGTTCTTCTCGATCCGCCATAAGGGGTTCCTCAATAGGGCGGATGTAACCCGCACCCATTCTTCCTATGGCATCTTGAGGCATTTCATCATCTACATTACAAACATCAACACGCCTCGCTTGGGGACCATCATATTCTTCAAACACCACACTACAAGATTCTATGACCGTTCCGGAGAGCTTGTCATAGATTCTATAAGTGTGGGATTCGAGACCATAACCAACAAAAATACCCTCTAAAGCTTTGGAATCAAAATTGGACAAACGAATACCCTTAATGCAATAGAAACACTTACAACCAAACACCCGGAAGTATAAAACGTTGGGCTTGTTGCCGGTAAGAATTTCATATGGAGTCTTGATCAATTCTTTTTAGAGGTAGAGACGGTTTGATGCATGGCATGCAGTGGAGATTGCTTCAGCCCAAAAATTGTATGGAGATTTAAACTCCGCCAACATGGTCCTTGCCATATCAATAAGAGTCTAGTTCTTCCTCTCAGCTACACCATTTTGTTGAGGGGTATATGCAGCGGAATATTGATGTTTTATTCCCTCATCACTAAGAAATCCATTCAATGTGTAGTTCTTAAACTCGGTACCGTTGTCACTTCTTATTGTTAATACTGGGACATTGTGTTGACGTTGAGCCATGTTGATGAAGTCAATGAACTTTTCTTGGGTCTCACTTTTCATCTTGAAGAAATATACCCAAGTGTATCTCGAGTAGTCATCAACAATCACCAAACAATATTTCTTCCCACCAAGGCTTGCATGAGATGGAGGACCAAAGAGATCCACATGAAGGAGCTCCAAGATCCTCTTGGACTTGATGTAGTTCTTAGGATTGTGGGGAGAATCATGCATCTTTCCTTATACACATGCCCTGCAAACACGACCTTTGGCAAAGCAAACATTTTCTTTTAGTCTAACAATATGACCATCCTTGTGGAGGCTTTGCAAAGTTCTCATGTTGACATGGGCTAGAAGGCGATGCCATAGCCAGCCCACATCAGCCTTTCCAAATAGGCACATCGGACTTGTAGTGGTTTTCCCCGAGAAGTCCACCACATACAAGTCATTTTCGACATACCCAACGAAAGCGACCTTTAGAGACTTGCTCCACATGAGGATCACAATATCATTATCAATAAATACGGCAAAACCCATCTTTCCAAGAGCACGGACTGAAAGTAAATTATAGCCAAGGGTCTCAACAAGCATGACGTCCACGCGAGTGATATCGTGTGCAACCACAACTTTGTCGAAACCCATTACCTTAGACTTTGACTTGTCAGCATATGTCACAGATATTTGATCAATATTTGGTCTCAACTCCTTGACACTCGATGCGCTTCCGGTCATATGACTTGTGCATCCACTATCAAGCACCCATTTTGACCCTCCGGAAGCATAGGTCTACAAAAGACCAAACTAGTTTTTAGGTACCCATTTTTCAATGGGTCCTCTTTTCTTAGCAAGAAGGGTCTTGGGAACCCAAATAGACCAAGCAATATAACCATCAAATGGGCCAACATATTGTGCATATACATCACCAAAATAATCACGCATTAAAACATAGTGAGGGTTAGCACTTCCCGCAAAATCATCATGAGACATAGTTTTACCATTCGTGGACTTACTATCCACAATGACCTTGTCCTTTTATTGTGTGGGCTTGACCTTCTTCTTCTTCCCTTTAGACACAAAGGCAATGCCCCCTTTCTCACTACTTGACCTTTTCTTACTTAAGAGGTCATCAATAGACTTGTTTCCTTTTGGAAAGGTGGCCTTAGCTAGCTCCCCCTCCAATCTAGCATTTTCTTCAAGTATACTTGTACAACTAGAGGGAATGAAAGTACTAGGTGAAGTAATATTGGTCAATTGAGTTTGAGGCTTTTCACGAGACTTTGTGAGCAATAAGAGTTCACTCTCCAAGGCCTTATGTGCCTTGTCAAGCATCCTAAAGTCCTCGACAAGTTTTTCATGAACAACATCAAACTCAATCTTGTCCTTTTTAGCCCTTTTATACTTAGCAATAGCATGGTCATGTTACTTGATGAGTTTATTAATGATGAGATCATTTGCTTCATCAAGCCCTTCAAGTCTAGTTTCAAGAGACATTCTAGTTTCTTGTTCTTCTTCTAGAGCATTATTTAGGGCTTCTACCTCAATCATGTGCTCTCTTCCTAATTTACATCTCTCATCTAGAAGTTCTTGTGTGTGTGCAAGTTGATTTAAGAGGTCCACAACATGTTTCTTGTGTTCCCCTTGCAAGTTGTTCATAAACACATCAAAAGAAACTAATTCCTTTTTGACCTCAAGAGATAACTCATCATCAAATTCATCATTGATTAAAGAGGTGGAGTGTGATGATGATAATACCTCTGTTCCTCTTGCCACAAGGCAAGTGATGTTCTTGTTGGAGATATTCTCATTTGGAGAGTCGAAGAGTGAGAATGTAGGGGTAGAAGTGGTGGCAAGAGCCGCCACAACACTTGATGTTTCCTCTTCATCATCTTCATCATCATTATCGGAGGAGAATTTTTCATGTGTGATCAAGACAATTTCACCTGACTTCTTGTTGGTTGCATTCCTTTTGATTAAGGGTTTCTTGTAAGGATCTTTGGAGGTCTTCTTCAACACAAGTTTACCCCCATGATCTTTCCTTTTCTCATAGGGACAAGCAGCAACAAGTGATAGCGGTCACCACAATTGAAGCAAGTTCTCAACTTGGACCCATTATCTCTTTTCCCATTGGGGTTGCTTCTTCATTGCATTTCCATCTTGGCCTTGGCGGGATCTTTCGAAAAATTTCTTGCATAGAAGGCCATGTATTCACCATGAGCAACCTTGACATCTTCGGGGTGGCTCACTGAAAGTCCCTCATCACTTCCTTCATCTTCATCATACTCCACAACCTTGGCCTTCAAGGCAAGATTGACGCCACTACTCATTCCAATGGCACGAGCATGGGCGTCTTTAGCATTCTTGGCAGCAACCTTGAAGGCGGCCATCTCTTGCATAACTTCATTGGAGGTCATGAGATGGTAGTTGTGTCTTCCTTGGAGACTCTTCAAGTCCGTAGGATCGAAAGGCATGAGAGAACTCACATACTTCCTCTTGATCCAAGCATCATCAATGTGAGAGGCACCAACATTTCTGAAGGCGGTGGCTGAGGATTTGAGTCTTCGATACATGTCTTCATGGTCCTCACCATCCTTCATGAAGAAACCTTCGGCCTCATTGCTTAAGGCATCATATCTATTTCTTCTCATACTCTCATTGCCAACAAACAAGTCAATGAGAGCATCCCAAGCTTTCTTGGCAGTATTGTAGTGCTCAATGTGGGGGAAATCCTTTGGCCCCACTCCAAGTTGGATCATGTGCAAGGCAGTCGCATTGAGTTGGCTATTGACCACTTCTCTTCTAGTCAAGTTGGTTGGATCCTGAATTTTGAGTCCTTCAATAATATTCCACAAATCAATTCAGGAGCTGCGCACATGAGATTTCATTAAAACTTTCCATTGAGCAAAAGTATGTGGAGCTAACTTAGGTGGGTCACCTCTATTATTTATATGTGGGTGGGGGATAGGAGGGTCGGGAGAGTACCATCCGGGAACCGCATGGTGCTCTTCCTTTCCACCACCCTTTTTGGTGGTGGAGTCAGTGGAAGTGTTCATCCCCCGCCACTTCCTCCAAAGGCTTAACTGGAGCATTCGCCTTTGGGTTAGGTGGTGTTTACTCTTGAGAGGGAGGAGGTGAGTTTTTCTTAGCCCTAACAAGTTGCTCAACGAGTTGGCGCAACTGTTGGATTTTGTTGCCCAAGGTAGAGATCAAGCTTGTTTCCAAATTCTTGAGATCTACCATGGTCACCGAATGGCTAGCCTCACATTCTCCCTCATCTGGGTTACCCATAATCTCTTAGGCGGTTAAGCCCGAATAAAGAGACGAGGCTCTGATACCAATTGAAAGGATCGTATGGGCACCTAGAGGGGGGGGGGTGAATAGGTGCTACTCCAAATTTTACTCTTTTTCAATTTAGGGTTTGACACAAAAAGTAAATTCTCTAGATTATGCAACTATGGTGAATTTACCTATATGTCAACCTAGCACAAGTACTAAGCAAGAACTAGATAAGTAAAGTGCAGTAAAGGATAGAAGTAACCAAAGTGGAGCACGCAGAGACACAAGGATTTGTTTCCCGTAGTTCCTTCCTTTTGAGGGGAAGTACGTCTACGTTTGGAGAGGGGGTGGTTTCAAACCACCAACGCCACGAGAGGCCTCCCTTGTTCTCCGATGAGCCTCACCCCAAAGGGTTCGATTCACCTCTTCCACTATGCGGCAACCTTCAAGGTGGAAGCCGACACCTTTACAACGAGTTCGGGGCACACATCCACAACTTAATTGGAGGCTCCCAAATACAAGCAAGATGTCAAACAATCAAAGACAAGCTTATAAGAACCAAATCAAAAGCTAGGGTTTCCAAAGAAACACTAGAGCATGGGGGCCCTCAAGTGAATGAGGGGGAAATGAAGATCTCTCTTGGTGAAGATGTAGATCAAGGCCTCCTCCTTCGATTCTCCAAAGATCAATGACTTTGGATGGTTGGATGAAGAGATCTTGTTGATTTGGTGGCTCAAATGGGCATGGTGTTCTTGAGGTGGACGAGCAGCTAGAGGAAGGGGATAAGGTCCTCTATTTATAGCCCTTCACTCCATCGAACTGCTTTTCGACTGCTGGAGAAAAGTCGACCGAGACTCTTGGCCCGCACACCGGAGATTCTGGCCAACATCCGGACCAGCCTCCGGACCATCGAACAGATTGACCCAGCCCTTCTGTGAGCCAAGTGGACCGGATACTCCAGCCCAAACACACCGGAGACTCCGGTCAGGGGCATGGATCGAAGACTCCGGTCCGACCTCCGGACCACCTATCTGGCTGACCCGGGCAGAAAACTGGAATCCTCCCGGAGATTCCTGGGGAGACTCCGGACCACACCGAAGACTCCGGTCCATCAAGACCGGAGACTCCGGTCTGGAGTTCCCAGGAATACGTAAATATTGCAGGGTAAGTCCCGTATTCCAAGGGTTCTTTTCACTTTGCATTATATCAACCTGTAGACAATAGCATACTGTAAAATGCTCTACTTGTTGTTAACGAACACCAAAAGTGATTATGACAGTAAATGTCCTTTCAGTGTTGCTTCGGGTAAAATATTGACTTTGGCTTTTGTCTGGTCCAATTCTAAGAATATTTCCTTACTAGCTTTTCTGAAACCAAAAACAGCAGAAAACAAGCAACTGACACTGTGGCATCTTGTTAATAGGTTAGTTTCAGAAAATGTGTAAAAATACTCCAAAGTGCGGGAAAAAAAAGAAAGTAGATATAAAACAAGCATGGAACATTAAAAATTATATATACGTTTACAACGTATCACCCGCCACCCAGCAGCTCCTCCCATGGCTGCCCAGCTGGTGCACGACTTGAGCCTGGGGATGTCGTCAATGGTGGCGTCGCGCCCTTATCAATTCCTGGACAAGATGGTGCAGCCAAACGTGGCCTTGCCAGGCAGCTTCCATCAACTACACCTTCCATCAACAACATAGGCAAGGTGGCTCAGCAGAACGCTAGGAAGAGCAGATCGACAGGTCGTGGTTGTCCGTATTGTTGCCTCGTCGGCTGTCGTCATTTAGATAAGTACATTCATATACAATCTGTCGATGCTCTTGTTGTTCTTCCTACTGAACAAGTTCGTAACATGTACTATCTCAAATGCGAGCATCAATATGGGCATCATATCAACTATATGACTCATGCTTAACATTTCAGTCCATGTTCCGAGACCATGTCTGTACATGCTAGGCTCGCCAAGTAAGAACCTTAGTACTCGCGTGTATAAAACTGTCTTACACCCGTTGTATGAAAACATAGAGTCAAAACACCCGATCATCACGTGATGTCTTGAAACAATGATCCATAGAACGGTGCATACTAACGAAGAACACATTTTTATCTTGATATTTAAATGAGGGATCATTTTATAATGCTACTAAAACGCCAAACAAGCAATATAAGATGCAAACATCATCTATGTAAAGTGAAATGATATGGTTCTTACACTTGATCACTATCATGTGCATTGTGGTATGATCTTTATTATTCCTTTGTGTGTAAGGACAAGGTCTATGGAACTTACACATTAGGTGTGTTGTAAGAGTATCAACGATACATCAACTTACAACATTATCATATCATGACACTAGCCCAACAACAATCTAAACTAGACACTTCTAATTTATCCATTACAAGTTTTACGTGGCTTAGAGCTTTCGAAGATAGAACCGGTCTTACCGACGAACATGGAACCACAACAATGATAACCAAATTATTAGCAACTCGTTGTAAATCAGATATTGACTATAGTAGGAGAGACAGACACCCGCTAGCCACTTATGCAAAACTAGTTGCATGTCAATCGTGGAACAGGTCTCATGTGCGAGGACATGTAAAGTTAGTCCGGGCTGCTTCATCCTACTATGCCACCAATATCGAAAATACATATAAGAAGAAATAACATGATCATCATCGCCCACATACTCATATGTGTACTATCTGTGCAAAGCATCTACACATAGATCATGCTCTGATACCACTGTTGGGTTCGCAGTATAGAAAACAAAAAAATTCCTATGATGGGAACTACTAAGCACCAAGATCTATTTACTAGATACAAGCTATGGGTGGATATACATCCATAGAGAACATACCCTTGTATACCGACAAAGTATAACGGGTTTGAACTCGTGGATGATATAGTCGAACGCTTGCCGATCTCAGGATCGAGAAGAAGTCTAGCATCGCAACTCAGCAGTGCATCCGTGATCGCACACACGTTTAGGCCACGAACAACCTCCATCTCCTCGCTCCAGCGATGCAGCGAAAGTAGCAACTCCTTCTAGACGAAATGCCATCGGGAACATGTATCTCGCTAATCCGAGACTATGGGGAAATAAATCTAGAGGAGAGAGATCCTTCACGAGGAGGTGTGATTTGAGAGGAAGGAGAGGGGAGCCTTTTATAGGGAATAGGGGGGCAGCCCCTCCCATGGCCGGCGGCCAAGAGGAGGTGCCCCCAGCTCTTCCACATTCCTGTGGTGAAGCTCTACTCACATCAATTTTTCCTCCACTCTAATTCCCACTCACATGCATTAAATTTCCACCAAATTTAATGCAACTATTTTATTTATTTTATTCAGAATTTTGTTAATTACTTTAATTAACAAACATTCACATAAACCCCCTGCAATATTTCAATATCACATGCAGAACCAGTTTCATCAATTTCACCCGAAACAATTCTGGTGTTTATTGAAATAATTCCAGCGCTTTGCAATTCTTCCGTTTGAAACATATTTGCTCGAAATGGTGTTGATATCCCTTAAGTGTGTTACCCTATGATTCACGAATAATACAGACATGATCGTGACCATTCTTGGATCAATAATCAGAAGCGGGACCTGGAGATCCATACTAACTCCCACACATTCAACGATGACTTAAGTGATCGTGAGAACCTTTAACGCTAGTAACTAAATCTCTTTGTCTCGCGATATATTACATGTCCGAGATTATATCATCGGTATCTCCATACCTAGTTTGATCTCATTGCCGATATATACTATTTTCTAATTCTCGTGATATAACATTCTAGTGATCACATCACTTGCTTGCAAGCTATCTTACTGTGATATCACCAAGAGGGCCCAGAGTATATCTCTCTATCAGCGAGATGGACAAATCCCACTCTTGATCCATGAGCCTCTACATAACACCTTCGTAGCACTGAACCCACCTTTATAGCCACCCTGTCACGGTGTGGCATTTGATGTTATCAAGATAGTCTTCCAGTCTTAGTGATTGACATGATCTCATGGTCTAAGGATTAGGATTACTTGGTATGATGTTATAGCAATCTAAACATAATGACTTTAATCGTAATGCTATACTTCAGATGAATGTTCATCACATTATTCCACTAATGTTGTGACCTTGTTATTAACAATATCCAATGTGCATGATTAGGAAATCTTGATCATCTTGTTAATCAACGAGCTAGTTTATAAGAGAAGCATAACTAGGAACTTTCTATTTGTTTATTAAACAACATGTATTAACGTTTCCAAATTAATAAAATTATAGCATGTAAAATAAACATCTATCATATACTTGAAATACATATAATAACAACTTTATTATTGCCTCTTGGGCATATTCCCTTCACAGAGCCCGTCTGCTCGCCTGCTGTGTGGGCTGGCTATCCCACACGCAGTGCTCTTTTTGCTGCCTTTCCCAATGACTTCCTCCTGGGCCATTTCCCTTCAGGGTTTTGGCGTAATGAGGAAGTTTCCTACTAAATTTTAATTTAAATATTTATTTAGTATAAGTCAAATCATAATTAATATATAACAAATGCATATTGTAAATTGCCATTTATCCGAAACTCCTTTCAGCCTTTTCCTTCTTTCTTTCTCCGAACAACTTCGAATCTCTCTGGAACGATTCCGATTTCTCTCTCTTCTGTGATTCCATCTCACATGAGGATCTCCAAGCGTCGTAGTGCCCTTAAGCGTGTTTCCCTATGGTTTGGGAATGTCTAGACATGATCTCAATCAATGATCAATAGCGGGACCAGGATGCCCATGTTGACCCCTATGCACTCCATGGATCACCATCGTGTCGAACCTTAAACGATATATCCAATTCCTTTTGTTACGTGATACAAGACTTGTCCGAGGTCTGATCATCGTATCATGATACCTTGTTCAATCTCGTTTCGAACAAGTACTGTTTTACTCGTTCACGTGAAATTCCATCCCCATGACCTAGTCATATGCTGCACAACTTATAGATGTAATCCATCGAGTGGGACCAGTGTATCTTCCCATCACGTAGGAGAACAAATCCCGACCTTGATGCATAGGCCCAACATGCTCCTTCGGACTATCCAACATGCACCTTTATAGTCACCCAGTCACGTAAATAACGGTTGATGCAGTCAAAGCAATCTTCTAGTAACAGTGATTAATATGATCTCACAGTCTAAGGATTAGGACACACTGTTTCTGACAATTGCAACGTAAACTAAATGACATGATCGTGTTACAACAATCATCGATGGAAAATGTCTATCACATCATTCTATATGATATGACTTTATTGTTAGTTGGCTCTCATAACACCATGATCAGGTAACCTTGATCATCAGCTGCCCAATGAACTAGCTAAATAGAGGCTACTAGGGACATGAGTTTGTTTATATACCACACCTGTATCAATGTTTCCGCTTGATACAGTTATACCATGATATAAAACTATTATAAACTAATGAGATACGACAATAAAATCCCTTTATTATTTGCCTCTGGGGCATATCTCCTTCAGTCTACAAGTCTTGTTTGTTTGTTTTACCTTATGTTTACCTGACCTTTCTAGTTTACTTTAAATCATTGGTTGTTGCAATGGATGGAGATAGACCAGAGTTGAAGATTCACTGCACATCATATGGGATAAAGATAATAATATTCTCATTCATGTGAAATGATTTAACAGAGCTAAGGTTGTGGGCAGCATATCCAAATATACTAAAACTCGTGCGAGCCACATATATAGCAATATTCTTCTAATCCAACCGTTACACCATGAAGCACCGTGCTATAAAGATTATTAAGTAAAATACAGATCAACACCTTAAGAAGTGATGTTGTTGTTACTCCCAAGTGGATCCCTAAACAAAAACCATAGTCTCCTTGCCGTCACTTGGTTTCGCGTGAGGTCGCCGTTCACCACTCATCTCACCTCAAGTCTTTACCAATCCTTGGAATTTTGGGTACCTACAAGTTCATGGATCGAGATAAGAGACAAATATACAAAGATACAAATCTCTATTCAATCACCACACAATACTCCCATGAATCAGATGTACATAATCACTACGAGATTTCACCCCAGCCCGCAGCCCATGAGGACTACTCACTCATAATAATAAGATTAATGATAGAAAATATTGTGCAGAATACTTAGATTGAAATTAAATATTCTTACGATAGTCGCCAATTCACAAGAAGATCTCAAGTACAAGATGATGACTATGGCTATGGAGTGGATGGAGGGTGGAGAGGATGAACTATGGTAGTGGATCTTTTTTGATGGTGTTGTGATACAATCTGAGAATAGCGGCTCTCTTCGCGACGTCTAGAGTCTCGAAATATATAAGCGTCTTTAGTAAAGTTGTTGCGTTTAACCTAATAGAGCCGCTGCCACATGATATGGGCGGACCATACGGACGGACCTTACCCGTGCGTCAGGTCGTTAAACCTTTTGGAGGCTCCTTTTAGACCCAGTTAACTTGGTTTAGTAGGCAGCATCATAACTTCAATAAATGCTCCCGATTTTTTCCTAAAAGTATGATTTCCTACACAACACAATTTGAAACAAAGGATTGCATATCTTTACAATAATTAGTCACTGGTAGCAAGACTAGAGAGATTCCTGATTAAATGTTTGACTAAAAATACGATTTTCACAGCCATCACACACATTACTACTTTTCTCCTTTACGCTGCCTTTTTATCTCTCCAGGCAGAGATTTCTTCCTAGGATAGGAAAGGCAGTAAAGGAGAGGGTTTTTTAACGCGGAATACTACAACAAATTTCATAAAAAACCTTGCATATAGGGAAAATTTAAATTACATGCCAACAAGAAATTACCGAAACTCCTAATATACTATGTAAAATTTACACGCAAATTTTTACCTTACCATCTCCTTAGAAACTCAGATACGTGTGCTACTTATCTCACCGTGATGAATATGCCAGGTTAAGCTTTGTGTTTGCAGGGGCAAGATTGTGTTGATACGGAAGTGAATATTAATGGGTCTAAGTCTAAGTAAACTCAGAGATCTGGCATATTCTCTGTGGATAAATTCATTATGTGATCAATTATGCTGGCAGGTACTTCGCAATTATTTGGCACATCCCGTCTTACTCTTTTCCAGTCCATCGAGTACAAAGAGCCAGATGGGTTGTCCTTCTTTTTGTGTGTGCGTTTATGAAGGGTTTTTTTGCAAAAATTTCATCGGTCCATTAATAATTATCAACAGCAGTATAAAGAGACCTAATAAAAATTAAAAATAGATCCATGGACTACCTAGCGATGACTACATACACTAGCTCGAGCCCAACACGTGCAGTCGTCCTCACACCTTTATCACCGGAGTCAGACAGAGCTTAAAATCATAGAGCTTGTTGCAGTAGATAGACGTGAAGTCGTCGTGCTAAGGGCCAAAGGACCCGCGCATCAGAGCAACAACTATTTCCAATGATGACAGCCGTTGATTGGAAGAGTCCAACCTAAAACCACACCAAAGAACATAAAAACCGACCGGATCTCAGGAAATCCACCGGACACACAACTCCACGCACCCGCCAGCGCTAGACGCACCACCGGAGCAAGGATAGAATAGGGATGACCTTATTTTGACTTCAGGATGTAGCTACCGTCTTATCATCTTGAAAGACAATGAAAAATAACCTAAACAAATAACAAAAACTCTTCGGCCGGCGAGGGGCCGTGATCCGCCACAACTCCAAGGCTCCAAGAACACCGAAGACGGAGCAGACCGGCGTCATAACCGGCGAGGGTGGTGGAACCCTAGATGGTTTTTACGAATCGCCGATCGCCTGTTTTTTCTGGCTCACGTTTTTACTGCTGACATGTAGCTTTGAGTGTTGGCCTAAGCAAGAGAACTGAAATATATTATGTAACAATTAAAACTAATGACTACTTAAGCCATAAGAAGCCATAACATATATATATGTGCATCCATCTTTTTTCGTGACCCTCATTGCAGTTGGGCAAATTGTGAGAATTAAATTCTGAATTTTATTTGTAGAGATGTAAATGTGCATTCAGGTTTAGTTTATTGTTAGCCCTTGTTATTGAGGAAGCATTTCTTGAATTTAGCTATGTGTAAGAAAAGGAAACAACACAATAATTTGTCATACTGTTATAGTTTCTTCCAGGTGACTAACATTACTTCTCCATTAGGACGGAGGGCTGATGACTCTGTCTCACGACCTTTAAAAGACAATCAATGGTCCGATTGGAACGTGCTTATAGCAAAACCACCATTTTACTATTTAAATTTACCATATCGTAATATTTTACTTTGCGGGACAAAATCTCACCGCATTTTTGTCGGATTTTTTGTAAGTATAACACTAAACGCAAATTGATGGACTGAGGCCCACCTATCAGGCCAATAAAGAAAATATCTGAAAAAAGAAAAAAGGGAGAATCCTGGAAAAAAAAGGTGGGGACGTTGTCTCCAACCATCCCGAGACCACCACTCCGTCTCCACCCGTCACCACCGCCGCACTCCACCCTCCGCCGCAGCCACACTCCGGCGAGGCAGGCCGCCGCTGCACGTCGGCGATACAGGCATCCGCCGACCTCCCTCGAATCCACGCCTCCTGGCTCGACCCGACCCCAACCCGGACCTCCGGCATCTGTTACATTGGCCCCGGCCCGAGCCCCTCCCCGCCATGGCCGAGCTCGGCCGGCCTCGAGCGCCGCCGTGCTCTTTCTTCCCCTGCTCCTATTCGACCCGACGCCGCTGGATTCCCCACCGTCTCTACTCCCCTCCGCCGTCCAGCCCGCCCCCGCACGTGCAACCCTCCCGTGGTCCGCGCCGACCCAGGCAGAGCAGGCCATGGAGCTCCTACCGGTGGGCGAGCAGGGGCATGGCCGCCGCCCACGAGCCCCTCTACCGCCGCCGGCCATGCGGACAGCCGCCACTCCCTCCTAGTGGTCGATGTCGGGGCTCCACCTACTCGCCGCCAGGCCATGGCCGCCGCCACTGTGCCCCTGGTCACGGCCTAGAGTCACCACGGCCGAGCTCTGCGCCCCTCCTCGCGGCCAGGTCGTGGCCGTCACGTCGCCCTGCTCGAGGCGGAGCACCGTCGCTGCTGCGCCCCTCCTCGCGTCCATGGACAGGCTCGTGAGGGTGCGCGCCGCCCGGAGCCATCTCCGTCCAGGCCGTCCAAGTCGCCTGATGTGCCTTGTCGCCGGTGCGCAGCGGAGGGGAAGGAGCTAGCGAGGAGGGCCACACGGGCAGGCGTTCGGCCGGGAATTTGAATAGAAAAATAACATAAAGAAATAACAAATTTACGAAATAAACTCGGGCCACAAAAAATTCACGGAACTAATCCTTTTTTACGACGTCGTGAACGACGGCACCGCACTCTGAAGCGCAACACCACGACTCGTGGCGCCGCACGGCTGCGAGCGTGGCATCGCCATGGTCTCGTGGGCCCCAGTTCCTTAAGTGCGGCGCCACACACTACGGCGCCGCACTGCTATATGCAACGCCACCGCGCGTGACGCCGCACTTTAGGTCTTGTACCAGCGCGCGCCCGCCCCAACCCGACCCTCACCTCATTCTTTTCCCAGCCCACGAACAGAGAAGGGCACATGGCGGCTAGGGTTCCACCCCACACTTGATCCTCCTCGGAAAATCGGCTAGATTTGGGGATTTCTTGCAAGAATCGTGCTCCCAATCCTCTCCACCAGGTATTCTCTCTAAATCCTCTCAATTCCATCCACAAATTTCTTACTTTTTGTCCCTTATTTACAATTTTTGGTGAAACCCTAGATTGTATGGGATTGTCAAATTAATATGAATCATTGCCATGTTTACTTGATTTTTAGGTTTAGGAATACTTGTAAGATGGATAGTGAAACCCTAGGTTCTATGGGATAACCCTAGGTTCTATGGGATGGTTAATCAAGTTTTGTTAGTATGGAATTATAGGTAGAATATGAATACTTGTAAAGTTAGAACTGTAAGGGACAAATTAATGGTTCTATGGGACAGTGGAAATTAATGGTATAGGGGAAATTAATGATAGAGTAAGATAGGATGTTTGTTCATGCCAGAATAATTATAGATAGAGTGGAAATTATTATTTGTATTGTTTACAAGTATGACATGTGATATTTATTGATTCTATTGTTCTTATTGTTTCATTATGCCACTAGGATGACTCTTCTTAATCCTCACTATGATGTTCAACACCGTTCCTACAAGTTGTCGAAAAAGAGACATGTACTAAAAAAACCACACGGTAGTTCCTATTGCTCCGGTTTGTTGAGATGTAAATCTAACCTAGGCCATTGTATGTTTGCAGGAGCTTGTACCTCTTTGACTTAGGTATCACTGTTGGAATTATGCCCTAGAGGCAATAATAAAGATGTTATTATTATAATTCTTGTTCATGATAAAGTTTATATTCCATGCTAGAATTGTATTAAGCGGAAACTTTAATACTTGTGTGGTTTGTGAACGACACCGTATCCCTAGTACGCCTCTATGGACTAGCTCATTGATCAATGATGGTTAAGGTTTCCTAACCATAGACATGAGTTGTCAATTGATAATGAGATCATATCACTAGAGAATGATGTGGTGGATAGACCCAAACTAAGCGAAGCAATTAGATCGTGTCATCGTGTTCGTCTTTGCGAAGTTTTTCTTATGTCAAATATTGTATTCCTTAGACCATGAGATAATACAACTCCCTGGTATCGGAAGAAAGCTTTGAGGTCATCAAACGTCATCCTATGAGAGGGTGATCATAAAGGTGTCTCTCAGGTGATCGGAAAATGTCATTGGGTTGTATGTATCGAGATGGGATTTGTCCTCCCAAGTCGGAGAGATATACTTGGCCCACTTTCGTAATCGATATCAACACCGCTTGCAAGCATGTGGTTAAGCAGTTGATCACAAAGTGATATCGGATTACGGAACGAGTAAAGTACTTGCTGTGAACGAGATTGAACTAGGTATGACGATACCGGCGATCGAATCTCGGGCAAGTAAAATATCGCGAGACGAAGGGAATATATATGTGGGATTGATTGAATCCTGGCATCGTGGTTCATCCGATATGATCATCGATGAATGTGTGGGAGTCAATATGGGTGCCCAGACCCCGCTGTTGCGCCCCCTCTCACACCCCCTTACACCTTTCTCCAAACCCAGTTGCCCTGCTGCCCTTCCTCTCTCCCTCCCGACTGTTTGTAGGCGAAGCCCTGCGGCAGAAATTCTCCACCATATACACCACGCCGTCGTGCTGTAGATCCAATCTATCTCTCCACCATACTTGCTGGTCCGAGGAAGGAGGAGACGCCGAGGTGCCGTGCATCTCACGGAGGCACCGCCACTTGTGGTGCTAGATCGGATCGGATCGCGAGGAGGAGAAGCGAGTACGACTACATCACCCACGTTCCGACGAACGTTCCGCTGTGCGAATCTTCAAGGGTATGAAGATCTAATCCAATCTCTCTCGTTGTTTGCATCTCCTAGATTAGATCTTGGCTTTCCTCCGTTCGCTTAGTAGAAAATTTTGATTTACTATGCTCGAAACCCTTGATGGTATCGAGCTAGATCTATGCGTAGATGTGATTCACGAGTAGAACGCAACATGGTTGTTGCTTGGCGTTGATGTTTTCTCGCAAGCCTCTTGTTCGTGTTCTTCTTATGACGGGATAGTGAGATTGAAGCGGTCCAGGCCAACCTTACGCGACGTCGTCATGAGACCGGCTCCGATCTTGACGTGTGGCTTGTACCACACATGCGGCTGGTGGATGTCAGTTTCTCTCACTATAGTTGTCATGGGATTAACACCGGAGTTTGGCAACCATAATATCACCGTTGTGGCTTTCCGTAGGTAAGAATCGTTCTTAGCATCTACTCCCATGAGCCACGTAAAACATGCAACAACAAAGTAGAGGCGTCTAACTTGTTTTTGCAGGAGTGTTTTCGATATGGTATGGCCCAAGATGTGATGTGTATATTGTATCGATGATCATGTTTTGTAATGTTTCACGACTTGCATGTCGATGAGTACACAACCAGGAGCCATATGGTTGTCTTTATAATTGTGTATGACCTACGAGTCAACTTCTTATACGCCATGTAATAGCTTTACTTTATCGCTAAGTAGTTAGCAATAGTTGTAGTTGCTATTCGTGGTGGAGGCAATCATGGTGGAGTGATGGAGATCATGCCAGAACGCACAAGATGGAGATCATTGCGCGAAGATTGGCTATACCATGTCACATAAAGTTATATGCATGTGATGTTTATCCTTTATGTATCTTATTATGCTTAGATGTGACGGTAGCATTATAAGATGATTCCTCACTTAAAGATCAAGATAAAAACTGTGTTCTCCTAAGTATGCACCGTTATAAAGTTCGTCGTGTCCAAGCATCACGTGATGATCGGGTGCTATAGACTCTACGTTCACATACAACGGGTGCAAGCCGATTTGCACACGGAAATACTTGGGTCTAACTTGACGATCCTAGCATGTACAGACATGGCCTCCGAACACAAGAACCGAAAGGTTAAGCATGAGTCATATGAATGATATGATCGACACTTCGTTGTCCACCATTGAAACCACATCTCTTCTCGTGATGATCGGATTATGTGTGGTGAATTTGGATCGTGTTCACTAAGCAACTTGAGGGATGTTGAATTTAGTGGGAGTTCATCTAGTAATTTGATTAAGTTGAACTATTTATCATGAACATAGTCTAAATTGTACTTGCAAATCTGTAGATCACATGGCCAAGTCCAACTTCAACTTCAATGTTTTTGAGAAAGAAAAGCTTAGAAACAATGGGTCTAACTTCACCAATGGTTCTGCAATCTAAGAATCATTCTGTCAGCGGACAAAAGGACTATGTCCTTGAGAAAGCGTTAGGTAACCCCTGCCAGCAATCAAGGCTGATGAGAAAGCCGTCTATCGATCAAGAAAGATGATTATGGTGTGATTAAGAGCACCATGTTGTTTGCTATGGAACCGAACTTCAAAATCGTTTTGAAAACTATCCGGCCCTTTGAGATTCTCGAGAGCTGAAAACCATGTTTTAGACTCAGGGCCCGCTCGAGAGATATGAGATCTCCAGAAGTTCTTTAGCGCAAGATGGAGGAAGGGAGTTCCGTAGTGAGCACGCCATTAAGATGTGGGCTACACTCAACGCCTTGAGCAACTGGATCGCAAGATTCCAGAGGAGCTCAAGATTGACAGGTTCGCAATCACTCCCTCCCAGCTACAAAAAGTTTTGTAGTGACTCACAATCGATTGGTTCCACTGATCGATCACCGAGCTCTTCGCAGTCAAGGCTGCGAGATGGACATCAAGAAGGATAATCATGTGTTGATGGTCAACAAGCCCTCCTTTAAGAAAGGTAAAGGTGCAAAGAAGCCCTTCAAGAAAGGCGGCGACAAGCGTTGCCCCGAGAAGAAGCTCAAGTCCGGTCCCAAGCCGGACACCGAGTGCTTCTATTGCAAGGAGAAGGGTCCTTTGGAAGCTAATTGTCCAAGTACTTAGCGACAAGAAGGCTGCACCATCAAAGGTATATTTGATATACATGTTATTGATGTTTTCCTTACTAAGCCCTCGTTGTAGTGCACGGGTATTTGATACTGGTTCGGTTGCTAATATTTGTAACTCAAAGCAGAGCTGAGAATACGGCTGACTTGCGAGGGATGAGGTGACGATGCGTTGGCAGCGGATCAAGAGTTGATGTGATGGCCGCAAGACGCCTCCTTAGTTTTACCTTCGGATTAGTTTTAAACCTTAATAAATGTTATTATGTGCCTGCGTTGAGCATGAACATTATTTCTGGATCGTGTTTATTGCAAGACGGTTATTCATTTAAATCGGAGAATAATGGTTGTTCTATTTATATGAGTAACATCTTTTATGGTCATGCACCTCTTGTGAATTGTTTATTTCTTCTAAATCTAAAGGGATGAAACACACATCCATAACATTGAGGCTAAGAGATGCAAAGTAGATAGTGATAATACTACTTATTTGTGGCAATCGCTGCTCAGGTCATATTGGTGTAAAGCATGAAGAAACTCCATTCGATGGACTTTTGGAGTCTCTTGATTTTGAATCATTTGACACATTAACCATGCCTCATGGGCAAGATGATCAAAACCCGTTCTCGGTATGATGGAGCGAGCAACGGACTTGTTGGAAATCATACATACCGATGTATGCGACCGATGAGTGTTTCGACGCAGGTGGATATCGCTATTTTCTCACTTTTACAGATGACTTAAGTAGATATGGGTATATCTATTTAATGAAACATAAATCTGAAACGTTTGAAAAGTTCAAAGAATTTTAGAATGAAGTGGAGAACCATCGTAACAGAAAGATTAAGTTTCTACGATCCGATCATGGGGGCGAATATTTGAGTTATGATTTTCTCACGCATCTCAAGGCAAGTGGAATCGTTTCACAACTCACGCCACCGAACACCATACGCAATGGTGTGTCTGAGCCAGGAATCGAACCCTATTAGATATGGTCCGATCGATGATGTCTCTTCTTGATTTGCCGTTATCATTTTGGGGTTATGCATTAGAAACCGCTGCATTCACTTTAAATAGGGCTCCATCTAAATCCGTTGAGACGACACCGTATGAACTGTGGTTTGGTGCTAAACCTAAGTTGTCGCTTCTTAAAGTTTGGGGATGCGGTTACGTCAAGAAGTTGATGCCGGACAAGCTCGAACCCAAAGCGAGAAATGTCTTCATAGGATACCCTAAGGAAACTATTGGGTATACCTTCTATCACGTAATCAAGGCAAAGTGTTTGCAAAGAACGGTTCCTTTCTTGAGAAGGAGTTTCTCTCGAAATAAGTGAGTGGGAGGAAAGTAGAGCTAGACGAGGTTATTGAACCTTCTCTTGAATTGAGAGTAGCGCAGCACCTGAAATTGTTCCAAAGGTCCGCACTAACAATAGAGGAAGCTAATGACAAGGATCATGAAGCTTGGACGATGTCACCTCTTGAATGTCGCAGTCGACAAGGTCGCGTGCCCTCCCGAGTGGTACGGCAACCCTGTCTTGACTGCCTTGTTAGTAGAAGACATGAACCTACGAAATATGAGGAAGCGATGATGAGCCCAGACTCGAGAAATGGCTAGAAGCCATGAAATCCAATTGGGATCCATGAGCGAAAACCAAGTATGGACTTTGGTGGACCCTCCTAGCGACCGAAAGGCCGTTGAGTGCAAATGGATCTTCAATAAGAAAACGGACGCGATGGTAATGTTACCGTCTATAAAGCACGCTTGTTGCGAAAGGTTTTCGACAAGTTCAAGGTGTTGACTACGATGAGACTTTCTCTCCGTGAGCGATGTTTAAGTCCATTCGATTTTATTAGCAATTGCCGTGTTTCATGATTATGAAATATGGCGATGGATGTCAAGATCGCCTCAATGGCAACATTGATGAAGAGTTGTATATGATGCAACCCGAAGGTTTTGTCGATCCTAAGGATGCTAATAAAGTATGCAAACTTCAACGTTCCATTTATGGATCAAGCAAGCATCTCGAGTTGGAACCTTCGCTTTGATCAAGTGATCAAGAGCTTTGGATTTGTTCCAAATTGCTACAAGCTTGCATCTACAAGAAAGTGAGTGGGAGCTCGGTGACGTTTACGGTACTATATGTGGATGACATATTGATTATTGGAAATGACATCAACATGCTTAACGATGTGAAGAGTTATTTGAACAAGTGTTTTTCAATGAAAGACCTAGGTGAAGTTGCTTATATATTGGGCATCAAAATCTATAGAGATAGACAAAGACGCTGATAGCTTTAAGCGAGTACATACCTAGACAAAGTTCAAAAGGTTCAGAATGGATAAGGCATTGAAAGGTTCGATGCCTATGAGGTCGTAAGATATTGAGCAAGGCTCTGTCCACCTACGGTAAATGATAGGAAGCTATGAGCAAAGTGCCTTATGCCTCGCCATAGGTTCCATCATGTATGCCATCTTGTGTACTAGACCGATGTGTCCAATGCTCTTAGTTTGACGCAGATATCAAAGTGATCTAGAGTGGAACCTTTGGACAGCCGTAAAGAACATCCTAAGGTACCTAAATAGGACTAAAGAAATGTTCTTAGTCTATGGGGTGATGAATGCATCGTCAGGTAAAAGGTTACGTCGATGCTAGTTTCGACACGACAAGGATGATGCTAAATCTCGGACGGGATACGTGTATATTTTGAATGGAGGAGCTGTGAGTTAGAGAAGCGCAAGCAAAGCGTGGTCGCGGGATCTACATGAGAAGCGAAATACATGGCTCCGCAGAAGCGTCAAGTGAAGGAGTTTGGATCAGAAACTTCATCACTGAGCTTGGCGTGGTTCCAAGTGCATTGGACCCACTGGAGATATTGTGTGACAACACTGTCGCCATAGCACTCGCTAAGGAACCAAGATATCATCCAAAGACCAAGCATATCAACCGCAAGTAACAAATAATCCTAGATTATATAGCATATGGAGATCGAAGATCAGCAAAGTACATACAGATCTGAATGTCGCAGATCCATTGACTAAACCTCTTCCACGTGTAAAACATGATCAGACCTCGATTGCCATGGGTGTAAGATTGTTGCCAAATGTAAACTAGATTATTGACTCTAGTGCAAGTGGGATACTGTTTGAATTTTGACCTTGAGGCTATTATTAAGTTTTTATTATTATAATTCTTGTTCATGATAAAGTTTATATTCCATGCTAGAATTGTATTAAGCGGAAACTTTAATACTTGTGTGGTTTGTGAACGACACCGTATCCCTAGTACGCCTCTATGGACTAGCTCATTGATCAATGATGGTTAAGGTTTCCTAACCATAGACATGAGTTGTCAATTGATAATGAGATCATATCACTAGAGAATGATGTGGTGGATAGACCCAAACTAAGCGAAGCAATTAGATCGTGTCATCGTGTTCGTCTTTGCGAAGTTTTTCTTATGTCAAATATTGTATTCCTTAGACCATGAGATAATACAACTCCCTGTATCGGAAGAAAGCTTTGAGGTCATCAAACGTCATCCTATGAGAGGGTGATCATAAAGGTGTCTCTCAGGTGATCGGAAAGTATCTGTTGTATGTATCAAGATGGGATTTGTCCCTCCCAAGTCGGAGAGATATACTTCGGGCCCACTCGGTAATCGATATCAACACCGCTTGCAAGCATGTGGTTAAGGAGTTGATCACAAAGTGATATCGGATTATGGAACGAGTAAAGTACTTACTGTGAACGAGATTGAACTAGGTATGACGATACCGACGATCGAATCTCGGGCAAGTAAAATATCGCGAGACGAAGGGAATATATATGGGATTGATTGAATCTCGCATCGTGGTTCATCCGATATGATCATCGATGAATGTGTGGAGTCAATATGGGTGCCTGCACCCATTGTTGATTATTGATAGAAGATCATGTCCGCATATTCTCGAACTCAGGGTCACACACTTAACGTGTCTCACGCTAGGATAGATTGGAGAATTGGTTTATGAATTTTTTCGAGTCTCGGATGGGATCCGGATATCACGAGAGGTTCGAATGGTCCGGAGAATAAGATTCATATAAGGCAAAGGCAGTTTTTGGAGTTCGGAATAGTTAGGATTAATCATTGACAGGAAAGCTTCTAGAACCTTCCTAAGGGGGCCAACGTGGTCCCACCTTCCGGGAGGGGGCATGGGCCTATGAGGGAGTGTCCTGGCCGCATTGGGCCAGGGTCACAAGGCCCCATAGGGCCCAGCCGATCCTAGATAAGTTTAAACTCGTTTAAACTAGAGATAGGGTTTCTAGATAAGGGATAAGTTTAAATTGTTTAAACTAGAGATAGGCTTGGAGGAGAGGCTAGGGCTGGCGCACCCCTCTATATATAGAGGTTGGTGCGCCTCTCACACCCCCTTACACCTTCCTCCAAACCCAGTTGCCTCACGCCTTCCTCTCTCCCTCCCATTGTTTGTGGCGAAGCCTGGCAGAAATTCTCCACCATATACACCACGCCGTCGTGCTGTAGATCCAATCTATATCTCCACCATACTTGCTGGTCCGAGGAAGGAGGAGACGTCGAGGTGCCGCACGTGTGCATCTCACGGAGGCACCGCCACTTGTGGTGCTAGATCGGATCGGATCGCGAGGAGGAGAAGCGAGTACATCACCCACGTTAATGAGCGTTCCGGCAGCGTGAATCTTCAAGGGTATGAAGATCTAATCCAATCTCTCTCGTTGTTTGCATCTCCTAGATTAGATCTTGGCTTTCCCTCTGTTCGCTTCCGTAGAAAATTTTGATTTACTATGCTGCGAAACCCTTCAATCACGAGGTCTCGTCGGCCAAGAACCTGACTTACGATGAGCGGTACACTCCGTACATGGAGAAGTTAGGACTCCTCCCCTTTATCCACATGGTCACTCGGTCAACACCGAAGTTCAACCCCGCTGTGATCACCGCGCTTGTCGACCGATAGAGACCGGAGACACACACATTTCACCTTAGGACCGGTGAGACTACGGTGACCTTGCAGGACATGAGCATGATCCTAGCACTCCCAATCAAGGGAAACCCTGTGTGCATAAGCACAGATTCAGAGGGGTGGTGTGAGCAGATGGTTAGCCTTATAGGGAAGGATCCACCCGAGGTTATAAACACGAAGAGGGAAACACTAAGGGTCGCTGCAGGGGCCACTTTCAGTTGGATCAGACAGAATTTTAAGACCTGCCCCGAGGATGCTGACGAGGACAATAGGGTATTTACTAATTAATACTAACTATTTTATTTAAGTTGTAAAATAAAATATGACAATAGGTTGATATTGTAGAGTTTATTTTTCTGAATATTTTGATATATTATATAGATTTTTCTGAATTATAAAATAAAAGATATGATTTTTATAAAACTTAATCATTTTTTGAAATTTATTAAATGTTTTATTGCATCATAATGACATCAGCATGACACAGTACATGCGATTCGGACTTTTTATACCCAACCAGTTCTACCCTAAGCCGCCGACTAGTGGTACCTATGCCACATCATACCCTAGGTATTTATGTGTTACCAAAAGTAGAAACTAATAAATAAATAAAACTGCATTATGACATCAACATGATGTCATGCTGATATCACCCGAGATTGATCCTCCCAGGTTGATGATCGATTCGTCGATCCATTGCACGCGGGGGCTTGTGCTTAGGCTAGTTGGAAAGAGGACGACGCGGCGAACCAGATAGTGGCGGCGCCGCCCGCTATTGGTCACCGGAAGTGCACCAGTGACGAGCTTCTATGGCGGCCGATGGTGGTACACGGTGTGGTGACATTATAGAGTGAGAGGAAGAGATTGGAGAGTATGAGAAGACATGAAAGCTCACCGTGATGCTCGCACAGAGGTCGACGAGGGCCGGCGTGGTCAGAGGTGAGTTCTCCGACAAGAATTCCGGCAAAGACCGACGAAAGGGAATGATCAAATTCGACCTCCTCCGAGCTCCCCTTGTTCATCCTCTGCTACAGGCTTGAAGAAGAAGGCGAGGAGCTTCCTCCAAGCCACTCCACGGAGCTCGGGGTGAACTCTACCGACGGTTAGCCGGAGACCGAAACTAGGGCTAGGGTTCTAGGGTGTGCGGAGAAGAGAGAGAGGAAGGGGTGGCGTACAGGGCTGATGGGTTCGTAGCATGGAAAACAAAAATTTTCTACCGCAAGAACGAACAAAACCCAGATCTAATCTAGATAAAAGCCAAGATCTAATCTATTAGACATGTGCAACGAGATAAATCTGTACTAACCCTCGTAGATCCGAAAGCGTTACGAGATTGGATCTCGTGGTTGATGTAGTCGATCACTTGCCGATCTCAAGATCGTGTGGACGATCCTTCCGGCCGCGTTAAAGCGCTTCATGATCGGTCACACGCGTGAGTCGAAGCAAACCTTCCTCTCCTGTTCCAATGAGCGGAGGTAGTAGATCTTCTCCACGGAATCCCAGCAAGACGACGGTGGTGGTGGTGGTGGAGTAGAGAATTCTCGGGGCTTCGCCTAAGCTTGACGAGAGGGACGGACGAGGAGCGAGGCGGCGGCTAGGGCTTGACGTGGTGGGGGCAAGGGGGTGGCGCCCCCCCCCCTCTATTTAAAGGAGGGAGGCGCCATGGGAGGGGGAGTCCTAGTAGGACTCCCCTCCCTCCTTGGCCGGCCGGATTGGGAGGGGAGGAGTCCTCCTCCCCCATGACTCCTTGTCTTGCCCCACAAGGACTCCTTGATCCTTTCTTGGTTTCAAGCAAACTCCAAGAAATCTCCTAGAACCTTCCGGAACATTCCGAAACCTTCTAGAATCCCCATACAAATACTCTGGAACATTTCCTAACTTAGAAAATGATCCCCAATATATGAATCTCATTCTCCGGACAATTAGGATCTCCTCGTGATGTCCCGAATCCAATCCGAGACTCAACAACATTCGGTCTCCAACGCATATTCCATATCTACTTAAAACAACTTCAACCTTATGTGTCACCCTACGGTTCGTGAATACGCAGACATGATGAAGACACCTCTCCGATCAATAACCATCGCGGATCGGAGATCCATAATGGCTCCCACATACTCAATGATGACTTCGTGATCGATAGAACCATTAACATACAAAACCAATTCCCTTTGTCACGCGATATTCTACTTATCCGAGGTTTGATCGTCGGTATCTTCATACCTAGTTCTACCTCACATCGATAAGTACTCTTTACTCGTTCCATGTTATGTCATCCCTTGTGACCTAGTCACATGCTTGCAAGCTAACTAGATGACATTCCACCGAGAGGGCCCAGAGCATATCTATCCTCATATATGGATGGACAAATCCCAATCTTGGTCCATGCGCTTCAACACATACTTTCGGAATACTCAATGACACCTTTATAACCACCCGCCATAAAGCGGTGTTTGATGTCATCAAAGTACCCATCCGGTGATGGTGATTAACATAACCTCATGGTCGAAGGATTAGGTTACTATGCATTTGAAAGCTTATAGCAATACGAACTTAATGACTTGATCTTATGCTACGCTTACTATGGATGTGTGTCCATCCCATCATTCTCCTAATGATATAACCTTGTTATTAATGACATTCAATGTCCATGATTAGGAAACCATGATCATCATTTAATCAACAAGCTAGTTCCACAAGAGGCTTACTAGGGACTCTTTTATGTTTACAAAACACACATGTATTAGTGTTTCCTTATAATACAATTATAGCATGAGATGTAAACATTCATCATAAACACAAAGATATAATAATAACTACTTTTATTATTGCCTCTTGGGCATATCTCCAACAGTCTCCCACTTGCACTAGAGTCAATAATCTAGATTACATGGTAATATACCTAACACCCATGGTGTTCTGGTGTTGGTCATGCTTTGCTCTAGGGAGAGGTTTAGTCAACGGATCTGCCACATTCAGATCAGTGTGTACTTTGCAAATCTTTATGTCACCATCTCGGACATACTCGCGAATAGCATGGAAATGTAGCTTGATGTGCTTCAGCTTGCTATGTGACCTTGGCTCCTGTGCATTAGCTATGGCACTGTGTTATCACAAGAGATGGCCATCGGGTCCAACGACTGGAACCATGCCAAGTTCAGTAATGAACTCCTTCATCCATATGGCTTCTTGTGCAGCCTCAAGCAGACTATGTATTCCGATTCAGTTGAAGATTTCGCCACAACGCTTTGCTTGGCACTCCTCCAGCTCACCGCAGCACCATTCAAAATAAATACGTATCCGCATGTGACTTGAGTCATCCGGATCGGTGTTCCAACTAGCATCGGTGTAACCGTTTACAACAAGCTGTTCATCACCTCCATAAGAAAGAACCATATCCTTAGTCCTATTCGGTACTTTAGGATATTCTTGATCATTGTCCGGCTCCATTCCAGGATCACTTTGATATCTGCTAGTCAAACTAACAGCATGTGCTATATCCGGTCTTGTACACAACATGGCATACATGATAGAACCTATGACCGAGGCATAGGGAATATTATTCATCTTTTCTCTATCTTCTGCCGTAGCCGGACTTTGAGTTTTACTCAAGGTCTTACTTGACAACATGGGCACGAACCCTTTCTTGCTCTCTTCCATTCTAAACTTCTTTAGAACTTTGTCTAAGTATCTACTTTGTGAAAGCGCTATTAGGCGTCTTGATCTATCTCTATAAATCTTGATGCCTAGAATATATGCCGCTTCGCCAAGATCCTTCATTGAAAAACTATTATTCAAATAGGTTTTGACGCTATTAAGAAGTTCTATATCATTCCCAATCAACAATATGTCATCTACATACAGTACTAGGAATGCTACAGAGCTCCCACTCACTTTCTTGTAAATACAAGCTTCTCCATAAGTTTGTATAAATCCAAAGTTTTTGATTACTTTATCAAAACGTTGATTCCAACTCCGGGATGCTTGCTTCAGTCCATAAATGGAGCGCTGAAGTTTGCATACCTTGTCAGCATCACTAGGATCGACAAAACCCTTGGGTTGTACCATATACAACTCTTACTCAATGTCACCATTAAGGAACGCCGTTTTGACATCCATCTGCCAAATTTTATAATCAAAATATGCAGCGATTGCTAACAAAATCCTCACAGACTTTAGCTTCACTACTGGTGAGAAAGTCTCATCGTAGTCAACTCCTTGAATTTGTCGGAACCCTTTCGCGACAAGTCGAGCCTTATAGACGGTAACATTACCATCATCATCTGTTTTTCTTTTGAAAATCCATTTGTTCTCGACAGCCTTACGGCCATCCGGTAAGTCCACCAAAGTCCATACTTGGTTTTCGTACATGGATCCCATTTCGGATTTCATGGCTTCTAGCCATTTGTCGGAATCTGGGCTCACCATAGCTTCTTCATACGTCGCAGGGTCATCAGTGTTGTCCACCAACATGACGTTCAAGGCAGAGTCATACCAATCAGGAGTGGTACGAACCCTTGTTGACCTGCGAGGTTCAGAAAGATAACCGTTAAGTTTCATGATCACCATCATGAGCTTCCTCTCCAATTGGTGCAGGCGGCACAAAAACATCTTTCGGTGCTGCACTACTCTCAACTCCGAGAGAAGGTTCAATAACCTCGTCGAGTTCTACTTTCCTTCCAGTCACTTCTTTCGAGAGAAACTCCTTCTCAAGAAAGGATCCATTCTTAGCAACGAAAACTTTGCCTTCAGATCTATGATAGAAGGTATACCCAATTGTTTCTTTAGGGCATCCTATGAAGACTCATTTCTCCGCTTTGGGTTCATGCTTATCAGGTTGTAACTTCTTTACATACGCTTCGCAACCCCAAACTTTAAGGAACGACAACTTAGGTTTCTTACCAAACCACAATTCGTACGGTGTCGTTTCAACGGATTTAGATGGTGCCCTATTTAAAGTGAATGCGGCTGTCTCTAATGCATAGCCCCAAAATGATAGCGGTAAATCTGTAAGAGACATCATAGACCGAACCATATCTAAGAGAGTTCGATTACGACGTTCGGACACACAATTACGCTGTGGTGTTCCCGGCGGTGTCAACTGCGAAAGTATTCCACATTTCTTTAAATGCATACCAAACTCATAACTCAGATATTCACCTCCGGATTTAACGCGAAACTTAATCTTCTTGTTACGATGATTTTCCACTTCACTTTGAAATTCCTTAAACTTCTCGAAAGTTTCGGACTTATGTTTCATAAAGTAGATATACCCATATCTACTTAAGTCATCCATGAAAGTGAGAACATAACGATATCCACCACGCGATGCTACACTCATTGGACCGCACACATCGGTATGTATTATTTCCAATAAGTCTGTAGCTCGCTCCATTATTCCAGAGAATGGAGTCTTAGTCATTTTCCCATTAGACATGCTTCACATCTTTCAAGTGATTCAAAATCAAGTGATTCAAGAAGTCCATCAGAATGGAGTTTCTTCATACGCTTCACTCCAATGTGACCAAGACGACAGTGCCACATGTATGTAGAATTATCATTCAATTTTATTCGTTTAGCATCTATGTTGTGAACATGTGTATCACTACTATCGAGATTCAATAAGAATAAACCATTCATCTCAGGTGCATTACCATAAAAGATATTACTCATATAAATCGAACAACCTTTATTCTCAGACTTAAAAGAGTAACCGTCTCGCAATAAACAAGATCCAGATATAATGTTCATGCTTAACGCAGGCACCAAATAACAATTATTCAAATTTAAAACTAATCACGAAGGTAGATGTAGAGGGAGCATGCTGACGGCGATCACATCAACCTTGGAGCCATTTCCAACGCATCGTCACCTCGTCTCTTGCCAGTCTTCGTTTATTCCGCAGCTCCTGTTTCGAGTTACAAATATGAGAAATCGAACCAGTATCAAATACCCAGGCACTACTACGACTACTAGTAAGATACACATCAATAACATGTATATCGAATATACCTTTCTTCTTGATGTTGCTGTTCTTCGGATCCGCTGTACTTGGGGCGCTTACGCCCAAAGGACCAGCACCCTTGCAGTAGAAGCATTCAGTTTCAGGTTTAGGACCAGCCTTGGACTTCTTAGCAGGTGCGGCAGCTTTCTCGCCGTCCTTCTTGAAGTTGCCCTTTTTCTTAGGCTTGCCCTATTTCTTGAAATTGGTGGTCTTATTGACCATCAACACTTGGTGCTCCTTCTTGATCTCCACTTCAGCAGTTTTCAGCATGGACGATAGTTCAGGCAACGTCTTGTTCATGCAAAGGTATATTGTAGTTCATCACAAAGTTCTTATAACTCGGTGGCAGTGATTGGAGGACACGGTGAATCCCTAACTCATTAGGAATCGTTATCCCCAACTCTTGGAGCTTGTTTGCGTGCCTAGACATGGTGAGCACGTCGCTAACTTGAGCTTCCCTCTTCCATCTTGCAGGTAAAGAACTTTTTGGAGGCCTCATAGCTCTCCACGGCCGCATGAGTCTAAAAAATGAGCTTGAGCTCCTTAATGATCTCGAACGGGTCGTGGTGCTCAAAGCACTTCTGGAGCTCCGTTTCTAAACCGTACAGGATGGCACACTGAACTGTGGAGTAATGATTTTTCCGAGTGGCGTAAACATTCTTTACGTCATCGGTGGCATCATCTGCAGGTGGGTCACCTAGCGGTGCTTCGAGCACATAGGTCATCTGACCAGCCCTGAGGACAATCTTCAGACCACGGAGCCAGTCCGTGAAGTTGCTTCCATTGTTCTTAAGCTTTTCTTTCTCTAGGAACGCATTGAAATTGATGGAGAGATTCGCCATAATCTACAACAAATTTGCAAGTAGTTTAGACTAAGTTTATGATAAATTGAGTTCAATTTTAATTCTTAAATTAACTAGGTGAACTCCCACTCAAAACAACATCCCTCACATTGTCTTAGTGATTACACGAACCAAGTCCACTACACCAAGTCCGATCTTCACGAGAGAAGATGTAGTTTCATCGGCGAACAATCTTCATGTTCATCATATCACTTATATGATTCATGCTCTACCTTTTGGTATTCCGTGTTCCGAGACCATGTCTGTACATGCTAGGCTCGTCAAGATTAACCGTAGTTTACGCATGTGCAAATTTGGCTTGCACCCGTTGTATGCACACGTAGAATCTATCACATCCGATCATCACGAGATGCTTGAAGCAGCGAGTCTTAGCAACGGTGCCAACTAAGGACGAACACTTTTATTACTTGATATTTAGTGAGAGGGATCATCTTATAATGCTACCGTCGCGATCTAAGCAATACAAGATGCATAAAGGATTAACATCACAGGCAATTCATAATTAGTGTGATATGATATGGCCCTTTCTTCTTATGCCTTTGATCTCCATCTCCAAAGCACGGACATGATCTCCATCATCACCAGCATTGCGTCAAGGTCAGTGGCGCCGCTTCATGGTTGTCCATCATCACTAGCAACTATTACAACTACTTGGAATAAAGCTATTACAAGATGAATAGACACGTAGGTCTTAGTAATTAAAGACAACCATTAGGCTCCTGCCGATTGCCATATTACAACAAGGATCATTGCATACATCAAATATAATCACAATCACATGATGGCCATATCACATCACAAAACCCCTGCAAAAACAAGTTAGACGCCTCTAATTTTCTTTGCATGTTTTACGTGGTTTGGGGCTTTCGAATAAGAACGGATCTTACCTACGAAACTGAACCACACCGTTGATACAAGTGTTATCAAGTGCAAAGTGTAAATTGGATCTATACTATGGTGGGAGAGACAGACACCCGCAAAGCCACTTTTGCAAAGCAAGTTACACGTCAAGCGTGGAGCAAGTCTCATGTGCGATGACATGTAAGGTTAGCCCGAGCCGCTTCATCGCACCATACCGCAAGATGCAAAGTACACAAAGCAAAAGACGGCACGAGCACCAACGCCCACAAAACCATTGTGTTCTACTCGTGCAACAGATCTACGCATAGACAAGGCTCTGATACCACTGATGGGTTCGTAGCATGGAAAACAAAAAAATTCTACCGCAAGAACGAACAAAACTCAGATCTAATCTAGATAAAAGCCAAGATCTAATCTATTAGACATGTGCAACGAGATAGATCTGTACTAACCCTCGTAGATCCGAAAGCGTTACGAGATTGGATCTCGTGGTTGATGTAGTCGATCACTTGCCGATCTCAAGATCGTGTGGACGATCCTTCCGGCCGCTGCTCGCAGCGCTTCATGGGTCACACGCGTGGAGTCAGCAGACCTTCCTCTCCTGTTCCAAATGACGTGAGGTAGTAGATCTTCTCCACGGAATCCCAAAAGACGACGGTGTGGTGGTGGTGGAGTAGAGAATTCTGCAGGGCTTCGCCTAAGCCTGAGCAGAGGGAAGGAGGAGGAGAGAGGCGGCGGCTAGGGCTTGAAGTGGAGGGGGCAAGGGGGTGGCGCCCCCACCCCTCTATTTAAAGGAGGGAGGCGCCATGGGAGGGGGAGTCCTAGTAGGACTCCCCTCCCTCCTTGGCCGGCGGATTGGGAGGGGGAGGAGTCCTCCTCCCCCACGACTCCTTGTCTTGCCCCACAAGGACTCCTTGATCCTTTCTTGGTTTTCAAGCAAACTCCAAGAAATCTCCTAGAACCTTCCGGAACATTCCGAAACCTTCTAGAATCCCCATACAAATACTCCGGAACATTTCCTAACTTAGAAAATGATCCCCAATATATGAATCTCATTCTCCGGACAATTCCGGATCTCCTCGCGATGTCCCGGATCCAATCCGAGACTCCGAACAACATTCGGTCTCCAACGCATATTCTATATCTACTTAAAACAACTTCGAACCTTAAGTGTGTCACCCTACGGTTCGTGAATACGCAGACATGATGAAGACACCTCTCCGATCAATAACCATCAGCGGGATCTGGAGATCCATAATGGCTCCCACATACTCAACGATGACTTCGTGATCGATAGAACCATTAACATACGGAACCAATTCCCTTTGTCACGCGATATTCTACTTATCCGAGGTTTGATCATTGGTATCTTCATACCTAGTTCTACCTTGTTACTGATAAGTACTCTTTACTCGTTCCATGTTATGTCATCCCTTGTGACCTAGTCACATGCTTGCAAGCTAACTAGATGACATTCCACCGAGAGGGCCCAGAGCATATCTATCCGTCATATGGATGGACAAATCCCAATCTTGCTCCATGCGCTTCAACACATACTTTCAGAATACCCAATGACACCTTTATAACCACCCAGTTACGAAGCGGTGTTTGATGTCATCAAAGTACCCATCCGGTGATGGTGATTAACATAACCTCATGGTCGAAGGATTATGTTACTATGCATTTGAAAGCTTATAGCAATACGAACTTAATAACTTGATCTTATGCTACGCTTACTATGGGTGTGTGTCCATCACATCATTCTCCTAATGATACAACCTTGTTATTAATGACATCCAATGTCCATGATCAGGAAACCATGATCATCATTTAATCAACAAGCTAGTTCCACAAGAGGCTTACTAGGGACTATTTTATGTTTACAAAACACACATGTATTAGTGTTTCCTTATAATACAATTATAGCATGGGATGTAAACATTCATCATAAACACAAAGATATAATAATAACCAATTTTATTATTGCCTCTTGGGCATATCTCCAACAAGGGTTTTGGACAAAGAGGTAGACATGGTTCTGTCATGGCTTGATATACTGTTGGTTAAAGGTTTCTCAAGCACTCCTACCTTAATACCTCAGTAAGATTATCTTCAGATAAGGAATTCCTTTCCTAAATATACTTTATAAATCTCTCTTATCTTATTCACAAAAATCACATCTTCCCGAATAAGACAATCATTTGACTCCACGATATCCATCATCATATGATGACATGGTTATGACACTTCAACAATACTCATCCATTCTTCTCCTAGTATATATAACTTCCATTGCTAAATTACCTTGATGAATCCATCAATGTAGCTACTTCTAACTCCATCCATTAATTCCTTTAAACCCATCTTGCAACTTCTTCCAAGGCTTGTAAGACTACAATCCTCTCTATACCACATGTGATATCAATCCTTTGGGATGGGTATGGTACTACTCCCATAATACAAGTTTGTTCTTTTACTAGCTTGGTTAAACTACTATGCCTCCAACTACTCCATACAACTTATGTTATACACTTCATCATACTCTAGCTTGACTTCTCATGATCAAGCTAGATGATTCATCTTACTAGGGCTTTACCTAATTTGGTATACTCACAACTCTTCTTTATCAGCTGGTCATATTTTCAAATGACTTGAGAATAATGACCACCAACCTTTGATAAAGCAAAGCTTAGTCTTCTAATTGTCTGATCAAGATCTATATTCAACTAAGTAGTAGGCTTGTACTAGTCTCTCTATAGGATTTATCTTGTTAAGGAAGCTTACTTTATATTTATATCTACTTGGCTTAACCGGATTATCATTGGATACTCTAATACTACTAGCTTTCTCATAGCTTCATGGTCACTAGCTTAACTCTTGGGTTTAGGTACTTCTTCTAGTTAACTCATGAGTGAGTTAACTCCTCCAACATCAGATGGTTTGATCCCCACCAAGGATCACATTCCTTTGATGATGGCACACTCTACCATATCTAGTTTCTTCTTATTATTAATTTACTTAAGGTCTTTGAAAGGTTAACATAATAGGTCAATAAGCTCTAGGTCAGGAATTGGTTACTCAACATTGATGATCAACTGACACTAGGACTTGGTTAAATAGGAATGTTATCTCTTAATATGATATTAAGAGTATATGCTGGATGGTCTTGGCTTGCCTTCCTCTTCCACTCTATTTGTGATAAGAGCTAAAGCTTAGGAACTACCATGATTCTCATGGTAGAAATAACTATAGTAAACATGTACACCAAGGTTTAGTTATTAAGTTTCTTTGCTTAAGTTATAAACTTAATTAAGTATTCAAGAGTTGTTATAATGAATACCCAGATATGATATAAGATCCTTCATAAATGTGTGGTGGGTTTAGCTTAGTTCTATTTGATCTACCCATAGATCAAATTATATTACCCAAAGATAAGGTTTTAGCAAATGTAATATTGAAACTTATCGCAATCAACTTGATGATCTACTTCAGTTCCACCAAGTTAAGAGAAGCTTTAATCACTTTGACAAGTTTTATTTAAAAACGCGAAAATTATCCAGATTTTCTATGCATGAATGCAATGCACACACCTTATCTCAGCTTATTCCTAATCTCTAATGCTGGGATGTTACATCGAGCTCGACTCCGATTCCTCCTTTTAAGACTGGGACGAGGACTAGGGTTAGGAGGTGGTCGAATTCGGTCGAATTTTGTCAAATTATGACTTTTGGTTATAGTATGTATATATTGTGTTAAATATATGTGTTAGCTTGAAATTCGGTTTGAATTTGGTTGATTTTGATTGAATTTGGAGTTGTTCATTTGATTTACTCCGCTAACTATAGGAGATCGGCTCCTCTGACCGATTTTGGGCAGTTTACTCCTCTAACCGATTGGGGATCGGTTAGAGATGTATTCAGTTGTTAGCTACTCAACTGTTATCAGAAGCAAAAGAACACACTGCATTGTTTCAGAATAAAATATATTGTTGAAGAGGATAGTTAGGACTCATAGCTTGATAAAGAAACCATGCCATGACAATAGTTCAATTTACCTATCTATAATTAAGTCCTATCGATACATAAATAGAAGACACATCTGTTGCGTCACTCAAAAGTGACCCACGAGGGAAGGAGCTAGTTGGTATCAGAAATTTGACCATGATATATACTCCCTCCCCTATCTCCTTGCTTTCTCAAACTAGGCGTAAATTGTAAGTTTCATCCGTGTAGCTTGTAACAATATGTATAAAGTTCTTACTGTATTTTCTAACCATGTAGAATCCCAGGTTCCGCGGCATGGGTTTGTAACACTATAGACAACAAAGTTTTGTTGTATAGTTCTCTGCCAATATAGAGCACAAATTTCAACAGTAAACAATCTTCTTACCATATGGAATCGGAGGTTTCTTAGTACAGTTTTCTAACAATACATACTGCAGAGTTTCTTATTACAAATTTCTACCAATACAGATTCTCACAATATAAAATTAAAAGCTTCTCCAATATTTTCTAAGCATTCTTCACACTCTCAACATCAGTTGTAGGAGTCTCACCACGGAAAGTGAAAAGGGTCTGTACTGCGACTTCGGCTGCTTCCCTACCAATTTGGACCTGCGCTAGTATTGGGTAAACAGGGTCGCCTACTGGCGTGCCGGTAAGATCTGCGTACGACTCCCCGAATGGCAGAGGCATTGTACTGCGAAAATCCGTGAACAGGTGCGCATATGCTGGGTTGTAGTGGAGGACTCCGTCCACATCAGATGACCACTCCTCTGATCACAGTGGAACTAAATCACAGTTTGGTTTGCTTCAATGTCTCATATTTTTCACTCACGGGACTTGGTTTCTAAGAATTTCTGGCCCCCGCTCGTATGTGGCCTGCTCATTACAGTACCCTGCCTATTAGTACGACTCTCTCCTCTACTTGATAAGCTTTAGCTCTCCCATCCATGTCCGTCTTTTATTATGTGTAGCTTACAGGTTCCATCTGGTCATTATTTTCGAATGAAACTCCTCATTGGGTTCTCGTTCATTGTGTCATCATTTTTGCATGCCATTACTACTATTCACGTTGGCCCCGTGAGTGAAATAATGACCAGCGGCTTTTCCCGCAGGACCTAGCAGACGTCCGCGATCTGCACCCTGGCCGTGGACGGCGGCGGGCGACTTTAACTTGATCGTCGACGCTGCGGACAAGAGCAACACCAATTTAAACCGGTGGATGATGACGAAATTCATGAGGACCTTGGCCACATTGGAGCTGAAAGAGCTCTACCTGAACGGTCGGCGCTACACGTGGTCTAACGAGCGGCAACACGCCATGATGGAGAGATTAGGCCGGGTCTTCACGACTATGGATTGGGAGCCGGGGTACCCGTCCTCCTTCCTTCTGACCACTGCCCGCTACTCCACAATCTCAACGCGCAACTCGACACCGGGCAGACGCTTCCGCTTTGAGGCATTCCGGCTCAAGGTAGAGGGTTTTTTTGGAGACTGTGGAGGCCGCTTGGGCAGTCGCGCCGGAGGTCGTGAACCCCTTCAAGCCGCTGGCGGCCAAGCTATCGGCCACGATGAAAGCCCTGACCAGCTGAGTGACAGGATAATCGACAACAACAAGCGGCAGATTCTGCTGGCGAACAAGCTCATCCTCAGGATGGATGTGGCGATGGAATCTAGGGCACTATCGTCGGGATAACGGGCATTTGGCAGGCTGCTTAAGAAGAATCTTCTTAAGGCGGTGGCCAACCCATCTCCCTCCCTAGATCTCAGCCGGCGAGCGGGCTAGTTCCCTCTCCCTTTGCTTGCAGCTCCGGCGGCTGGAGGGAGGAGGAACCTTGTTCCTCCGTCTAGTAGTTAGGGTTAAGGTCTTTTTGTTGTAATACCTCGGACCCTACGCTCTAATCAACAAGCCAGGATGAACCCAAAGTGCATAAGGTGTCCTACCGCGGAGGTCCAATGGCCACCCACGTGTAGGCCCCGTCTGAACGGAGTAGGGCACGATACCGGCCAACCACCCTATCCACTTTGCAATAACATCGTATCAAGTGCGAGCGGCATCGTTGATAGGTATGCGATCAAGATACACGCAAGTGTGTATGTTCGCGGCATACAATAGTACATCACAGACATACCATCTAAAACAATAGAAATAGAAATATTCAACGCTATATGGCGAGATCCAAATATCCTAGATAGAGATAATAGTTAGGATACATCCTCATACATCACACATCAGAATATCAATCTGAAGCAGAAAATAAGATTCGAGTACGGACAAGAAGCAAATCGGCATAGGATGCCCCTAAAATAAGCACATCCCGCCCCCAGATCTCACGGATCTCCATCCCCGGAATCTCTACACCTGACGATTGTTGTCTCCATCATCGGCCTCATCGACATAGTAGCCTCCAAATGGTTGTACCAGACAACCTAATCAATAATTTGTGTGAGACCCTATGGTACTCAACAAGTCTTTATGCATCTAAAGGGAAGAACCTCGGGATGACGCAATTGCAGCGAAAGATAATATCTAAACAGTTCTACAGATACACGCTACAACACCCACCCAACCAGATATGAACGTACGTTCATTAATTAGGAACAACAATTATGTAAATAACATAAATAAACATTGCTCGCCCTCCTTCTCGCTTAGCGACGAGAAGGCGGAAAAACATCCCATCTATTGACAATTTTATTAACCATTCCATGAGTGTTGCACTATTTACTATTCATGCTTTGGTCAAGTTAAAGGCCATACTTTAGTTATAGTTATCTATGATCAATAAATTGGTCTATGAGTCATCCATAACCACGGACACGGCTTTCAGAAAGATTTACCCTGCAGGGGTGCACAAATAGCAACACACGCATGATCAACCTCGGGAAAAACCAAATAAAATGCAACGAGGCCTCACAGCAAAGCATTCAAAAAATTCATAAATGATTTCAGGGGGCCACCCCACTAAGCTACCCGCAACGAAGTTGGTCGGCTTCGAGATGAACCCAGGTTTTGTGTCAATAATGGCTGTAAATGACTAGGAACCCGATAGTGTGACTGGGTTTGTCGATACCGCGAAAACATTTCACATTCCAAAATAGTACAAGCGCTCCACGCGCAATAGTAAATAAAGTAGTAAAACATGACATAAGTACATGATAGTAATAACACCCCCACACTAATTAAGGCCCCAAGAAATAAGATGTGAATCAAGCTCAGGCTAAGGGCATTCGTGGTCCCACATGCGGATAGTGCGATAGTCAAGGAATAGGAATCAAGTACTCAGGGTCCTACGGGACACAAGTGAGCGTGGAAGAACCAAATAATAGCCATTGCCCACCGGTGCCTCTTTCTTTAGGTATCCCATTACTACCTAGTTTAAGTTGTTTAGGTATCTCATTATCCAAAGACTCGCACAAACCCTATGTAACACCCTCGAATTGACCCTATGCAAGTTTTAGCGATTCCCGCTAAACCCACATAGAAACGATTCAAAGATGCCCACCAGGCACTTGCGTGCGGGTGGAAAAACGAAGTAATACCATTACACAATAGTTCACGATGGAACCCACAGAACATATATACAACAATGACTCCATGAGTCAAGAATACAGATATACAATACAAAGATTCAAATCACCTTGAAAACGATACAACATCCGAGTATGGATAAGATGTGAATGGAGCTAAGAGCCCTAAAGAATAACCAATAGCGTCCATAACCCTGCCCAGGCCAAGCCGGAAGGGTAACCCTACTAACAACGTCGAACTTATACCTGTTAAACAAAAGGGGTGCCGACAAAGGGCGAAGGAAAAAGGGAGCGGTAAGTACTGAGGCCAGTACACGGCGAGGCTAGAATTCGGCGGCTCTTGCCTACATAGGTATGGTGGATTGAAGCGGCAGCACAGCATGCACTAAACAACCTATAGAGACTCGATGCAACTGTCGGCTATTAGAAGGGATAAGAGAGACCTATTCGTGACCAACCTGATACTAACACCAATCATACCCATCTTGGTATTTCCCCCTTGAGATCAAACGAGGAAGTCAAACCAAGGAACTCACACAGTTGGCAGTTTTATTCACTCCGTTATAGTTGCAGCACTTACTGGTCAGATATAGATAACATGAGTCATCCTGATAGCATAAGTAATAGGCAGTTTTAGTTAACCATTCAGTTGTAGTTGCAGTACTTACTAGTCAGATACAATTAGCATGTGACATCCCAAACCCAGCAGTTGTTGGCACTTTTATTTCATTCCGTTGGAGTCACCATACTTACTAGGAAGGTATAACATGACACGATACACCCCAGTTCCACCAGTTGTTGGCACTTTTATTATCCATTCCAGTAATGAAGCTGATTACTAGTCACATATTAAGTCAAATTTATAGCACTACTTTAGTTATGCTTGTCTATGATCGAGATACTGTGCTCCAAGTCGTCCATAACTGCGGACACGGCTTTCAGAAAGATTTACCCTGCAGGGGTACACAAATAGCAACACACACACGATCAACCTCGGAAAAACCAAATCAAAACCCAACGAGGCTTTCACGACAAAGCAACCACATGATTCATAAAATATTTTAGGGAGCCACCCCATTAAGCTACCCGCAACGAAGTTGGCCGGCTTCGAGACGGACCCAAGGTTTGCGCTAATGGATGTAAATGACTAGGAACCCAAAAGTGTGACTGGGCTTGTCGATACCACGAAAACACTCCGCAATTCCTAAACAGTACATGTGCTCCACGCACAATTATAAATAAAGCAGTAAAGCATGGCATAAGTACAGGATAGTAATTGTGGCATCCCGCAAAACCACTACTAGAAAATCGCGTTGAATTTGTGCATTGCATCGTCATCATCATGTGTTGTTTGTCTAAAACTATTTGCGCAAAGCCCGTTTTGTTTTCTAAAACGCCCCATCTTTATTCAAACGCAAACCCTGGGTCGCCGGAATATTTTGTTTGTCTGATATCGGTTTGCAAACGGTGCATTCAAAATTAAATAAAATATTAAATTATTTTTAGTGGGGCAGTCGAACGGGCCGGAAAGACCCGAACGACCACCCCAGTTCCAAAACGGTCCACCTAAATCCTAAAGCTACCCTGTCCTAATCTACCCAGCTTCTCCACCTCACCCGGCCAATCCCCAACCGACACGTCACCTCTTCCCTTTCCCTAACCACTCACAGCCCGCCACTTGGCCTCGCCCTCTTCCTCTCTCTCGCCCCCTCTCACTCCCTGGGACCCACCCCACAGCCCCACACACCCCCCACACTCAGCGCACACGCGCGCTGGCCCACCCCGCACCTGCCTCTCCCCAACCCCGACGCGTCCTCCCGAGCTCGCCCCGACCCCAGGCTCCACCTACCCGTCGCCGCCTTCCCCTCCCTCTCCCTCCTTGGTCCGCCCCGCCACCTCCACCACGACCTCGCCAGCAAGCTCCGCTCGACCCCGCCCGTCGCCAAGTCCCGCTCAAGCCCGGCCCGAGCTCCGCCCACCACCAGCAGCCTCCTCCGCAGCCCGCCTCCGCCTCCCACCTCGCCGCCCCGAGCCCCCTCGCTCGCAGCAGCCCGGCGCCCGCCGCCCTCACATCCGCCCGCCGTCTGCTCTCGCCGCCTCTGCGCCTTCCCGCCCCAACCTCCGTCTCGGCGCGTCCCCGACCAGCCCTCCCGTCTCGGGCGTCCTGCGCGTCACCTCCCCGAGCCAGCCGCCCTTCTTCACAGCGACCGCGCCTGCCCGCGCCAGACGCTCCCCGCCAGAGCCGCCTCGTCCCCGAGCCTCCCGAGTCGCCACCGCCGTTCTCGCTCCGGCGAGCCTCTCGGCGCCCCACGCTGTTGCTTTCGGACCGTCGCCCCCAGCCACCTCTGCCTCGGGTCCCTCCAGCGCGCATGCGTTCCCAAGCTTGTCCGTCACCGTGTCTGTCCCCTGTTGGTTCTCGGTAGTGTGTGCAGATGGTACCAGTATGGTAAGGCAAAGTTGGTTTGGTCCTTCGGCGACGATCGTCCACGACAACAACCTACGATGAACCCAAAGGCCACTGCACCGATGATCGTCGTCATGGAACCACCAGACCGTCCACGCGAATTTGATGGCCAATCCCCGAAGAAATTCTCACGGAACCGATGATGTTGGGTACCAAGTTCTCCTTCATGAAGCGTCAAGGCCTCCTTCACGGACCCGAAGACCGCCGAGTCCGTCTCGGACGCCAAGTTCTTCCACCCCGTGGATCGATCCATCGGAACGCCAAGCCCTTCATCCGAACCCGAGTTCTTCGTCACAGGCGTCAAGATCTTCCTCCCGGACTCGAAGACCCCGGTACCCGATCCACTCAAGCCCGTCATCGACGACAAGATCGACACCGAACCAAGTACTCCCTCGAGAACGCCGAGTACCTCGCCCCGGGCACCGACACCCTGGACGACAAGTTCTTCCCCCTGAAGCATTGACGCGCGTGCGACAAGGTCTACCTCCGCTATCCGAGAACGATCCCGTCGAACCCCAGATTCGAACCTCGTCCCCGTCGAACCCTGAGACCAACCCCGAACCCCGGAACCCCAAGTTCGTCGAACCCTAATGTGCGAACCCCTTCCCGAAAACCCTATTTTATAATATATACAACTTGTCGCATATTAAATGTTCATGCATGCATCCTTGTCTGTGGTTTGGGGGCCTTATGCCGATTCACCTCTAATTAAATATGGGGCCCATATGCGGGCAAATCTAGTCTCATATCGGCCTCATTTAAATTTGATATAGCGAACCGGTGTTGTATTTTGGCCATGTTAATCCAACATTTAAATTGCGGGGTAGTTAAATAACTCGAACCATATAATCATTTGTCGGGACCCCTGGTTCCACTTAATATGACCTAATTGCATCGCGTCTTTGCTATACCATGCATCATACATGCATCATGACGATCTTCTGCCGTTGTATTAAATATTGCATCCGGTGTTTGTTCTAGTGTTTTGCTTCTTCGCGGATAAGGCCGTTGAGTTGATGTGAGCTTCGCCCCGATCTTGGGTTGAACCTTGACGCGTTTTCAGTAGCATCTCCCTTTCTACCTATCTTACTTTTATAGTATTTATTCCTCTGTTGATCTATTGCTATCCGTATTGCGATGCTTTAGTTTTCCGTACCCGTGATATCCCTTGCAGCCCTATATTGCCTTGGACACACCCTATTACCGTTGTTTGGTAGATAGTTGGACTTGCGGCGTCGAATCGCTTGCTCAAGTCGCTGCGTGTCGTCCATGCCATGCTTGTTGACGTATTGCCGCATGTTGATGTTGGAGATGATCATAGTTTTACTTATCGCTCACTTTGATTCCTGTTAAACAACTAAAATTGAAATAAGCAGAGGCATCGGTGGGTGATAGATAATATTTGGTTTCGAACATACTTGTGTCCCGTGGGACCCCGAGTACTTGATACCTGTTCCTTGATTTATCGCTATCCACATCCGGGAGGCTTATGGACCCCCGAGCCGAGCTTGATTCATTCTTATTTCTTGGGGCCACAACTAGTTTGAGGTTTTATTTACTATCCTCACCTATGCCATGCTTTACCGCTTTATTTACGATTGTGTGAGGAGCTGTCTGTACTGTTTAGGAAGCGGAGTGTTTTGGGTATCAGCGGTCCAGTTTTGGGATCTGCCGTTTACTGACCATTGGCGCAAACCTTGAGTCCGTCTCGAGTCAGCTAACTCCGCTATGGTAGCTTAATGGGGTGGCCCCTGAAATATTTCTGAATCCTGTGATTGCTTTGTCGTGATCGCCTCGTTGGGTTTTGATTTGGTTTTTCCGAGGCATATCGTGTGTGTTGCTATTTGTGCACCCTGCAGGTAAAACTTTCTGAAAGCCGTGTCCGCGGTTATGGACGACTTGGAGCACAGTTTCTCGACCATAGACAAGCATAACTAAAGTTTATTGCTATAAATTTGACTTTATAATGACTAGTAATCAGCTTCACTATAATGGAATGGCTAAATAAAACTGCCAACAATTGCTTGCTTGGGTCGTCGCCAAATGACCATTGTACCTGACTAGTAAGTATTGCAACTACAACGGAATGGCTAAGTAAAAGTACCAACAACTACTGGGTTTTGGGGTTATCTTATGCTAATTGTATCTGACTAGTAAGTGTTGCCACTATAACGGAATGGTTAACTAAAAGTGCCCACTGCTTACTTTACCAGGATGATTATCTAAACCGGACTAGTAAAGTGCCGCAACTATAACTGGATAATTAAAACTGCCAACTGTGTGAGTTCCTCGGTTGACTTCCTCGATTGGTCTCGAGGGGGAAACACCAGGATGGGTTTGTTTGATGGTAGAATCAGGTTGGATCCGAATAGGTCTTTCTTACCCCTCTCTGATTGCCGCCAGTTATAACGAGTCTCTATAGGTTGATTACTGCATGCTGCCGCTGCCGCCACCACCATACCGTGTAGGCGAGACCGCTGAATTTAGCCTCGCTGTCGGCCTCGATCGACGCCTCTTTTTTCCTTTGCCCTTTATCGGCACCCTTTTGTTTAAGCAGGTTTTGAGATCGACGTCGTTAGGTGGTTACCCTTCCGGCTTGGCCTGGGCAGGGTTATGGACGCCATCGGTTATTCTCCAGGGCTCTTAGCCCCATTTGCATCTTGTCCGTAGTCGGACGCTCTATCGTTTTCAAGGTGATTTGGATCTTTGTACCGTATATCTGTATTCTTGACTCATGGAGTCGTGTTGTATATCTCTGTTCTGTGGGTCCCATCGAGGACTGTTGTGTAATGTTATTACTTCGTTTTCCACCCGCACGAAAGTGCCTGGTGGGCACCTTTGAATCGTTTCTATGCGGGTTTGGCGGGTTTCGCTAAAACTTGCATAGGTCCGATTCTGAGGGTGTTACAGTAATAAAGCCCCAAACTACTTTGTGGCACCAAGAAATAAGAAATAAATCAAGCTCTGGCTAAGGGGGATCCATAGGGTCTCCCGGATGTGGATAGTGCGAATAATCAAGGAACAGGTATCAAGTACTCGGGGTCTACGGGATACAAGTGGACATGAAACACCAAATGGCATATATTGCCCACCGGTGCCTCTTTCATTAGTTATCCCATCAATTTAATAGTTGTATTTAAAGCCATGATCCTCTCCACCGTAAAGCATATGACAATATTCCAACAACTATGTGGTACTTCACGACACGGGATCGCACCTGAGCAAGCGACTACGACTCGCAAGACCATCTATCTACCAAACAACAGGTAATAGAAGGTGTCCAAGATAATATAAAGGCTGCACAGAATATATCTGGTACGAAACACTAAAGCATAGCGACACGGATAGCAGTAGATCAACAGGAAGGAAGTAAAGACTATAAATGCAAAATAGGTAGAAAGGGAGAGATTGCTCGCTGGGAACCACTGCCGAAGATTCATTATCCGAAGAACTTGTCGATACTCGTATCAACTCAACGGCCTAATCCACGAAGAACCAAAGCACTAAAGAAACACCAGATGCACTATTTAATACTACGGCAAAAGATTTGGCATGATGTACGTATGATACATGCCATGGCGATGCGGTGCAATTATGCAGTATTAAGCGGAATCAGGGTCCCGACAATTTATTAGAAGGTTCATGTTGTTTAGATACCCCGCAATTTAAATGTTGCAGACATGGCATCGGATCGCTATATAAATTTAAATAGGCCAATATAAGACTAGAATAACCCGTATATAGCCTCCATATTTAATTATGAGGTAAATCGACTAAATACCCTAAACAAATGAATATGTATGCGAGCATGAGCAATTTAATATGCAACAATATAGATGTCATACATTACAAAAATAGGGGTCTCAGAAAGGGGTCACACATGGTGTTCGGCGATCTTGGTTCGATGTGGTTCAGGTTCGGCGGGATCGGTCTTTAGGGCCAAGAAGGAGGTCTTCGAGGTTCCATGATGGCGATCTTGACTTGGAACCGGTACGGTCTTCGGATGGCTCGGGTTTTCGGTGTCGTACGGCCTCGTGGACAAACTTAGAATAGCATCAACACCGGTACATGGTGGAGAACTAGAGAATGTTGCCACAAATTATTAGTGTGACGAAGGACCAAGGTAGGTACGAGCTCTGTTGTGGACCGATCTGATTCTCACCACATGCAAGCAGAGACATACACGCATTCAGACAGCGAGGTAGTCTGCAGGAAGATCTTGAGCGGGAACACAAGTACTGGCCCTCGCAGCAACCGGACGCGGCTGGCTCTGGTCGAGGAGAGGCAGGGTCGTGGGACGAGGACGGCGGGATGGGTGGCTTGAGGAGACGAGGTGCTGGAGGCGGAATCGAGCGCCAGACTCGAGGAGCCAGCGTGGCCATGTGGACGGAGCCGGAGAGGAACTGGGAGGGCGCGGCACCGTCTTTGCGAGGCGAGCTCATGGCGGCTTGCAGAGGCAAGGAGGATGGAGCCACGCAGGAAGGCGACAGAGACGAGGCCATCCGGCGAGGGGCACGCGCGGGAAGGTGCTGGCGACGATGACCTGCCGGAGGCGCCCGTGGGGGAGGACGCGGGGAGGTGGCGACACTGCAGGGGGGCGCGAGGACATGTGGAGCGGGATCCAGTGCAGCGGCAAAGAGGAGCTCCGGCTCCGGCGGCGTGGGACAGAGAGGCGGCTGGATGCGAGGCGTGCACGCCGTGGGGAGGCAGAGGGTGGCGAGGTCGATAGGGGCCGGCGCAGAGCTCTGGACGGCGATGCACTGCGCGGGGTGGTGGGCTCGCGAACGCGGCAACGCTGTAAGGGGTGACGACGCTACGCGCTCGGGCGGAGGTAGGGAAGGAGGGCATCGAGGAGAGACGAGGTAGGTGGGGAATCGACCGAGGGAAGAAAGGGATCCCGACGCGGGTTCCGCGTGCAGGGCAGGGTGGGTCACGCGTAGCTCGCGAGGGGTGGGGCCAGGGTGTGGGGTAGCGAGCGAGAGGGCGGCAGGTCGTGTGCGCGCGCTACGTTGGGCCGCGTCGGTGCGGTGCACCGCGCGAGCGTGTGTGCACGTGCTTGCGTGCCCAACTGTAGGTGGTGGCGGCTGGATGGGACTGAGCTTCAGTGACGTGCTGGTCACAAGTCACGGTGAGACTTAGCCACCTTATCTGCCATCTATTCCTGATCCAACGCATAGGAAACACCCAAGGCAAAATCTACCCAGACTTGGTTGTTTCAGATTTTTAGCAGACACAACGCGGGGCATGGTCGATTTGGCGGGACCAGATTGATTTCTCCCGCGCCGTTCCGTCGGAGGCGGGAGGCGAGGGACTCGACGACTGAAGCAGCAGCGCCTCCGCGGAGAGAGAGGGCCTCTGCCACGCTCCGCTGTGCTCGGGATTTCGCCAGCGCGGTCGCGCCTTACCTGCGCCATTAGCGTCGGGTATTCCGCCGCCTCCTTGCCGTCCGCAACACGGCCAGCGACAGCTTCGAACTTGTGTTTATCTGCGCTTCTCCTACAGGCTTGAGGAGACCTACCTCATCTGCTTTGACAAGAGCTTCAACGTTTTCCGGTCGGACGGAGGTAATCCTGATTTTAGTTTAGGCACAAGTTTACCTGTAGGCTGCTACTGTATGTTGCTAGCTTCTTTGTCTATTGAAATTAGCAGCCAGTCGGCAACTAGCTTAGTGGTATGACTCATGTGAGACTGCCATGTTTTGCTAGCTTCTTTTCCATTGAAATTAGCAATACGTAGGACTGAATCAACCATACACTTGGTCATTTGTTCAGATAAGTTACAGAATTGCTGACTTGCTGAATCTCATATTCAGATTTGGCATTCTTGAAATGTTAGTTAGTATTGTGTGATTATTTTAAAATTTCTATCTACTCATTATGTGTGTTGTCAATTGCAGATAAACGGAGTGGTGCACAATGGCATAATCTGATAAGGGGTTGCCTCAAGTTGGCATGATATTCAAAAGTAAAGAGGAGGCTTGGATTTTTTGGGTTGCATATGGAGGTCGTGTGGGCTTTGAAGTGAGGAAGAGGTACACCAATGTGAACAAGTCTGATGGTACGGTGACCTCATGCAAATATGTTTGTGCCAAGGAAGGTGTTCGGAGAAAAGGACAAAGTGAATTCATTCAAAAGTGTTTCAGACCTGAAACAAGAACTAAGTGTGATGCTCACATGACTATTACATTTCATCGTAGTTCTGAAATTTTTGGAATCACAGATGTAGTTCTTGGACACAATCACGCCCTTTACTTGCCACAAACCTGCCACCTCATGGTATCCCAAAGGAAAATTTCAGAATTTCAAGCTTTTGAAATCGAGGCTGCAGATGATTCTGGAATTATGCCTAAAGCTACATATGATCTTGCTACTCGTCAAATTGGTGGAGCATTCAATCTCGGGTACACTTGTCGTGACCATATAAATCTTTTACAAACCAAGAGCCAAAGAGAGTTGGCTTTTGGTCAGGCAGGCATCATGTTAAAGTATTTTCATGACAAAATTGCTGAAAACCCATCATTTCAATATGCTTTGCAGCTAGACTGTGAAGAGCACATAGCAAACATTTTCTAGTCTGATGCTAAAATGATGCTAGATATGCACACTTTGGCGATATTGTCACATTTGACACTACTTTTGGAACAAACAAGAAATATAGGCCATTTGGTGTTTTTCTTGGACTGAATCAGTTTAGAGAGACTACCGTTTTTGGTGCTGCACTGCAGTTTGACAAAACATTTGCCTCATTTAAATGGTTGTTCAACACTTTCCTAGCTGCTCATAATGGAAGGCAACCAAGGACTATTTTTACTGATCAAGATGCTGCAATGGGAAAAGCCGTAGATGCTGTTTTCACGGAATCATACCATGGACTATGTACCTTTCATATAATGCAAAATGCTGTCAAACATCTATCTCCAATCAAGGATGAAGAGGAAGATGAGGGTGAACAAAAAGATGGCGGTGAAGAGAAAGATGAAGACAAAGGACCACATATTCTCACTGATTTTGGTGCTTGTATGTATGGTTATGAGAACAAGGAAGAATTTGAAGAAGCATTTGCCAATATGAGGTGTAAAGTGCATAAACAAACTTGGTTAGATAGTATCTATAAGGTAAAAGAAAAATGGGCAGAATGTTTTATGAGAGATGTCTTCAGTTTGGGAGTGAGAAGTACACAACTAAGTGAGAGCTTCAACAATTCATTGAAGAATCACTTGAAATCTGATTTTCATATTATTAGATTTTTGAAGCATTTTTCAAGGACATTTGAAGAAAAAAGAAACAAAGAGCTACAATCTGAATTTGAAGCAACAAAAAATATACCGAGAATGAAGATGAGCACCCCCTATGTTGGTACAAGCAAGCAAAGTTTACACTCCAGTTATTTTTGAAGCTTTCCAAAGCGAGTATGAAAGATCCATGGCTGCATGCATTAAAGTATTGGACGAAAACAAATATGTTGTTTCTATTATTGGTAGTTTGGATGGTGATTTAAGTTATGAGGACGAGCGCTTAGTGATTGGTGATCCTTCAAACAAAACGGCAACATGTTCTTGTCGAATGTTTGAGAGGACGGGATTACTGTGTGGACATGGACTGAAAGTTTTAGATATGATGAACATAAAGACATTGCCAACACATTATATCTTGAAGAGATGGACTAGAGAAGTACGGAGGGGAACCATATTGGACAAGCAAGGAAGGAATGTGGTAGAAAATCCAAAATTAGAGGCTATGCTTCGGTACAAGGAGCTATCTCATAAATTTCACGCTATGGCATATAAAGTGGCTAGCTCTATGGAATGTTCTTTGTTGTTAGAAAATGCACTTCATTCCGTTGGTCCAAAGTTGGAGGGAAAACTGAATGCATCTACTAGTGGTATGAATGAACCTAGTAATGACAAGGAAAATGCAAGCCCAAATGTGCAGCAAACAGATGACTTGCTAAGAGTTGCATAGCTGAAAAAAAGGAAGTTCAATCCAAAGGTTTGAAAAGAAAGAAAACTTGGCTTGATAAGTTGTGCAAGGGCAAGCGCAAGGCAACTAAACCTGTTGCTTCAACCAAAAAGGGAGCAAAGGTGTGCTCTAATCTGGACATTTTTTTTGTTTGTCATCCGTTTGATAAACTAATTATTTGAACTTTCATTGGCAGCAACATAAGAAAAAAGATTATGTACAACCTCAAGTAGAAGTGAAGGATGATGGCCACAAGAAACAAGTCAATGCGGAGAGCGAAGAGTACAATGTCATTGAGAGTTTTACCCAACTCCTCACAGCTCCTCCTACTTGTGTTGGTGATAGTTTCTATGGTGGAAATCTATTCTAGTGTCTAGATATTGGTCACATGGTACTTTGGGAGCTAACTATAGTTCTTGGGATATATTTTGGAGGATAACTATAGCATTTTGAGGCCAAAGTGTACAAGTTGTGAGGCCTGAATGTATTTTGTGGATCTAACTATTTACTTTTACTCGTACCACTTATTATTACTACATTTGAATGATATGCTGCTGAAATGATGTTATAATGTAGCTAAAGCTCAAATTTTCTTAAAATTCGAACTTCCCAGAAAAAACTTGAAATTATTCCAGTAAATCAAATCTATCGAGTTAAGTGATCTGGGAAAATTTCATTGAATTTCAACATATGGTTTGTGAATTAAGAGCATTTTAATTTTTGTCTTAAATTTTGAACTCAAAATTCGAACTTTCCAGAAAAATTTGAAAAAAATCTAGTAAACAAAAAATATTGGGCTATGTATTCTGTGAAAGTTTCATTTAATTTCGACAAACGGTTTGCGAATAAAAAAATCTGAAGTTTTTGTGCTAAAACAAGCTAGCCAAGTCTAATGCATTATGCCTTGGATGTTTCCTGTGCATTGGATCAGGAATAGATGGCAGATATGATGACTAAGTCTCACCGTGACTTGTGACTAGCACGTCACTGAAGCTCAGTCCGGCTGGATGGGGTGTGGCGGCTGGTTAGGATTTGACCGGGTTTGGTTGGCGGGGTAGTAGGCTGGCTGGCTGGGCTTTTGGGCCTGGCCGGCTGCCTCCCCTAATAAAATTGTTTTGTTTTATTTTTATTTTATAAAACCTTTCACAAACAGTTTTTAATATCCGGAAGAGGCCGGGATTTTAATTTGAAATTAAGAGATGGGATATTTAGAAAACAAAGATGGGCTTTTAGAAAATAGTTTTAGGCAAACCATGCATGATGTCATGATGATGCTCAAATGCAATGTGGCATGGTGACATGAGCATGCGGTCATGATGATGCGCAAAACAAAAACACATCGATTTTCTAGTAATGGTTTTATCGGGGTGCTACACCCTACACATGCAGTTCTGTGACTCGCATGGCTCAAACAACTCCTATAGTAATGGCTCATAGGATTGGGGAACAAGTTTTGGTGGGGTCTAAAAGTAAAAGCTATGCAGTACTTGGGATTCCAATTTAATGCAATCGTGACTCAATGATGCAAGAGTAAGATAGAAGCATATGTGCTATATGTATGCAATCATGGAGAATGCTTGCCTGTCGGATCAGTAGTAGTGTAACCGGGATCCGGGTAGTACTCTTGATTCTCTTTGTAGTTCCCTTGCTCGGCATCTATCCAGAATAAAAGCCAAACACACAAAGACCAGAATAAATAAATTGCGCAATCATATGAATATATATGATAAGCAAACAAGGTATGCCATAATGGAATGATGCACAATTTCATGGTATAATATAGTATGGCATGTGAGGTGTGGAAACAACAATAAAACACTTTAATTAATTATTTGAGTATGTTTTACTCCCATAAACCATTACATTAATTTAATACTTATATGATGCATGCTTCTAATTATATCATGAAATGCATAGTTAGAACAGTCTCGTTGCGCTGATAAATTTAGACATGTTATTTGTCAAATTCGGAATTATAGAATTAAAATTATGATTTAATTAAAAAATAGGAATTTAATAGTATTTAATAATTCTAAAATTTTAATTGCCCAAAATATATTTTAAATGGCATATTTATAATCCTCATGTTTTTTATTCAAAAACGTATATTATTTGTATTATTTGGAATTATAAATCTAAATCAATATTAAATCCAAAATTAGTCAAATGGGGTGAAAGTCAAAGGTTTGACTAGTTTGAATTAGTTATGAAAATATTTGTCTAAAGATTTGAATTAACATTCAAAAACAAATATATTTCCTATTAAGTTTGAATTCAAATTCAAATTCATTTAAAAGTTATTAATTAATTCATATATATTTATATTCTGGTTTTATTTTTCAATTTAGAAAATAACAGAAACTTTTCTTACTTAGGTTGAGCTAGCCACGGCGAATGACATGCGGGCCCAACACTGACTCAACGTTGCGCTGGCAAAACTGCCGCGCTGGGGTTTTCTCACTCAGGTGCAATCTAGCCACAAAGATCGACATGTGGGGTCACGACATCTACGGGTCCACACGCGCACACACCAGCAGGGAGGCGACACGTGGGTGGTCTAGGGACGTGCGGGTAATTAGCATAAAAGTTCGGGAACCTTTTCATAAATGAGGCGGCTAAGGTCTGACTGAGAGGCTACCAGGTAGGGACACAGAGTGGACTTTAGGTGGGGGCTCAAAAATCCGGGGGCTTTGCTGCAAACTTCCTGTGCTAGCTATCTAAACTGCACGCTGTCAACTAAAAATGACGACGAACTATAGGTGGCGGCTCTATCTTCCGACGCACCCTTGCGAGATAGGTCGTGCTGCCAAAACAAGAGACGAAAAGGGGTCTACAGGCTACACATTCCGTTCAGAAGGTTTCGCCGGAGGTGGACTGTATCGTACGGGAGCACTCGTGGAATAGAGGGATACCGGGCGCTGCGAGTGCTGGTGTTCTACATCCAGAACGCATGGCAAGCTACTGTTGTGCTGCGTGTTGCGGCGAGATGGGGTGTGCTGGTGTACGCGGGGGTGCTAGGAAGTTGTAGGTAGCCCTAGCGCTGCTCCACAAGCACGCAGGTTCCGCGGGGAGGCCAGCGGTGGGTGGTACTATAATGTGTTCGAGGTGGTCGATTGTGCATGTAGTGCGTTCGACAGACGTCCGAAGTGCTACACAGCTATGCGACCAGGGAGACCATGTCATGGTGGTTGGGTAGCTCACCATAGGCACATATGTGCGGCCGATGGAGCTCAATAGTGAGGCGATCGGTGGTAGGGCTCATGGCTGCGTAGCTCCTACAACTTCCAGACATGCACTTCTCCTCCAGCTCTAGCAGACTTCGGAGGGTTCCGGTGGTTCAGGGCAACAAAGAGGAAGCACGTGCGCCTCCTTCTTCCGCTGGTTGGCCTTGGGAAGTTCCAGGTCGACGAGTACACGGTTGTGGCCGAGCTAGGGTCTAGAGGAGGGCATGGCCATGGCTAGGAAGGTAAGAAGGAGAAGGGGGTCTAGGTTCCTCCAGATCTCGATCTGGAGAGTTGGGCAACGTGGTAGAGGTATACAAAGGGCAACACATGGGGTGGTTTGTTGCTTTTGCAAAAAGGTGAGGAGTGCACTAGGTGCCTTCTCTCTTCCTCTCCTCTTGTTGCTTTTCTTAAAGAGGGAAATGGAGGGGTACCAGAGGAAGAGGATGGTGATACGTTGCAAACGTATCTATAATTTTTGATGTTCCATGTTTGTTTAGTATCTACTTTGCTTTGCTTTGTCAACACTTTGAGGTATTTTTATATGTTTTCTGGGACTAATCTATTAACAAGATGCCACAGTGTCAGTTGCCCGTTTTCTTCTTTTTTTGGTTCCAGAAAAGGCAGGAAATCAATATTCTCGGAATTGGACGGGACAAAAGCCAATATGCCTATTTTTCCCGGAGCAACACGGAAACACGAAGAAAAGACGAAGTAGGGCACCAGGGTGGGCACACCATATGGTGGCGCGTGCTAGCCCTGGCTGCGCCACCAGGTGGTGTGGGCCCCCTGGCCGCCCATCGACCTTGCCTCTTCGCCTATAAGATGCCTCCCGATGCAAAAATCCTAAATCGTCAAGCCTCCAGCCACAAAACATTCCGCAGCGCCGCCGCCACCAAAAGGGAGAATCGGGGGACAGAAAGTCTCTGTTCCGGCACCCTGCCGGGACGGGGAATTACCCCCGAAGCCATCTCCATCGATCTCCACCACCATCTCCATCACCGTTGTTGATTCCCATGATGAGGAGGGAGTAGTTCTTCCTTGAGGCCAAGGGTTCTACCGGTAGCTATGTGTTCATCTCTCTCTCTATGCATGATTATATTGTGATCATGAGATTTGTAGTCAAGTAGATCTACTTTGCTACTCAAGTGCTTTAATAGATCTCTGCTCTCCCCATCTGTGTGAAAGTGACAACGTGCACACCATGGTGACACTTAGGCTAGAGATTACAATTACTTGTTATGAGTTATATTTGGAGTTGGATGTTTCTATGAAATTGTTGTGTTTGTTGGAACCATCTAGAGCTTAAGGTGACAGTGTGGGGTTATCTAGATGGGAAAAGTGAACTTTGAGGTGTGCTGTTATAGCCCTACCATGGATTAGAGTGCCCAACCGGAGAGTAGTTCAGAGTAGTATCATGAAGAGAAGATATTTATATGAGAGTGTTCACTAGTGAAAGTATGATCCCTAGGCCTTGTTTCTAAACATTGAAACACCATTTGCAACTAGATTTGTTACATGTTTGCTTGCTTCCATCTTTATTTCAGTTTGCCTTTAGTCTCTTCCACGCCATCTAGCTATTTTGTAGCACCGTTGTCTTATATCCATACCACTTGTATTTTACTATCTCTTCGCCGAACTAGTGCACCTATACACCTGACAAGTGTATTGGGTGTGTTGGGGATACAAGAGACTTCTTGTATCTTGATTGCAGGGTTGCTTGAGAGGGGATACCTTTGACCACTTCCTCCCTGAGTTCGATAATGGGTAATCCACTTAAGGGAAAACGTGTTGCTGTTCTACAAACCTCTGCACTTGGAGGCCCAACAATTGTCTACAAGAATAGAAGTGCGTAGACATCAAGCTATTTTCTGGCGCCATTGACGGGGAGGTAAGGTAAAAGGTACTCACATCCTCCGGTGTGAGTGCTCAAAGTTATTTCCTTTAGATTCTGCAATTTTGTCTTTTTGTTTCTTGTTTTCACTAGTTTGGCTTAATGAAAAACAAATTTTTTTTAGAGAGCTTTATAGTATTTATCTTGAGTTAGGACATGATGGTTTGAAGAGAAAATTAAAAAACCTATGGAACTTTATCTGCATTCTAATAGCAATGTTGTTAGTATGAATTCTTTGGACACCATTATTTCTAATTCTATGGAAAAGTCTAAGCTTGGGGAAGCTAGTTTTTATGAAAATAATCTTTTTAGTTCCCCAACTTTGTAAGATAGCTATTCTATTGCTTATGATGATACCAAACCTCCAATATATGATGATTACAATGATGAATATGATATTTTCAGTCCACCTACTATTGAGGAGAAAATTAATTATGATTACAATATGCCTCCTATATTTGATGATTATGGTGATGAGAATAATAATGATAGCTATTTTGTTGAATTTTCTCCCACTACAATTAATAAGAATGACTATGTTTATGTGGAGAGTATTAATTCTTTTATGCATGTGGCTCATGATAAGAATTTTTTATGTGATAGTTATATTGTTAATTTTATTCATGATGCTACTGAAAGTTATTATGAGAGAGGGAAACATGGTTTTATGCATCTCAATAATATTAAGTTTCCTCTCTTTATGTTGAAAATTTTGAAGTTACACTTGTTTTGCTTTACTATGCTTATTGCTTTCTGCTTTCATGACCTGTTTCTTTACAAGATTCCTATGCATAGGAAGTGGGTTTGACTTAAATGTGCTTTGAATTTGCTTCTTGATGCTCTCTTTTACTTCAATTCATGTTTCTTATGTGAGCATCTTCTCAAACTAGCATGCCTAACTTAAAGACGTTAAAGAGGAGATAACCCAAAAGTTTTAGATGAGTCTTGGAAGTTATTACTTCTGTAATAACCTCTCCTTATCCTTTTTGTTTGATTTTTGTGCCAAGAATAACCTCTAATGTGAGGGAAGTAAGATTTGGGAAAGTTGTTGTCCCGAAACAGATTTCTGTGCTTCACCGTAAAAATTTGTGTAAAATATTTGTACATCGTTTTGAGGCATGAATTTTTGTGCTTCTTCCCCAGGTTGTTATGTAACTTCCGTTAGTTCAACACTTTTCGATTTGAGCAACAGAAGGTCTTTGAAAAAAATGATTTTTACCTGCTAGTCTGTTTTGACAGATTTCTGCCATTATTTGCATTTGGTTCTTGTTGATTCCTTTTTAGGGAATTGGGATTTTCAAGGGAAGTGCTACAGTAGCTTGTGTTTTAATGGAAGTTTTATTGTTGTTGGAACTGAACCCAAAGACTTATTATCTTGAGTGCACTAATGTTGCTAATAAAGATCGTGTGAAGTTTTGTATGAAGGAAAAATTTCAGGTGTATGGAGAGAATGATGTAATGAGATGAAGAATGGACTAAATCTTAAGCTTGGGGATGCCATGCGTGTCACCCTAAGACATATCTAAGAAGTACAAGCATCAAAGCTTGGGGATGCCCAAGGCATCCCCTTCTTCATCAATAAAAATCTCAAGTTTCTTCCAAACACTTCAGTTTTATTGTTTCATACACAGTTGTGTTGTTCTTGGAGCGTCTTTGTTTTCGTTTTTGTTTTTGTTTTCTTAGTTTGCTTAGTTTGCTTGAATAAATTGGTTGGACCCCCTCATTCATGCATTATTTTTCAAATAAGTTGGGTTGGATTGGAAAAGAGTAGGAAAAGTTCATGCTTAAGTGGTAAAAAGGAGATTGTTTTTGACTGTGGCCCATGCTTTGTCATGCCATGCTTGATATTGTTTTGGCTTTATGCTTAGTGATCTTTGATGTATCATGACATGTTATAAACAATTGAGATTGCTTAATGTGCCTTGAAAGAATCATGCGTTGTTTTAGCATATTAAAGCTTAGTAGTGTGGTATTCTCCTTTGATGCTTTATTTGGGTTGACTTGGCGCATGCTGACACCATGTTAAGACTATACCAAGTCACCATAGTCTCTATGATCCTTTAGTTTTCGACTTGTAATATCACTTTATGCTTTAATTAATGAAGTTTTGTCGCTTTGCATGATTATGGCCATTATTGCTCTCTTAGTTGGTCGCTCCCAGTCTTTTGCTGGCCTCCATAACCAAGTATGAGTTCCACTCATGCATCCAACTCCAAATAAAACCAAGTTACTCCATAGAGTCCACCATACCTACCTATTAGCATTTGCTATTCCAAGTATATTCATGTTTTTATCTACCTTCCGAATTAAACTTGTTATGAGAAAACTAGTGATTAAAGCTCTCACGAACTTGATGGCACACTTTACTTTTCTTGCCCTTAATAAACTTGAACCATTGTGTCGTCTATGTTGTATATGCTTGCACTTATATGTTAGGGATTAGCAGAACCATGTTGTCATGGGGAACACTTTCAATATTGCACTTGTACTTTGTACCTAGTTGATATCATGCTCTTTTGTCTATGGATGTCGTCGGTGTGAAATGAAAGGAGAGCTTGTAAGTCCATGGAGTTATGTATGTGTGTTAGAGAAACGCCTAGGCCACCGGTCTAATCCATGCCTAATCATGGTGGAAACCTGCAGCGTAACCATAATGAGCTGTCTATGAATCATTCTTCTTATAAAAAAGAGTCAGATTTTGAGAAAAAGAGAAAAAAAAAAGAAAAAAATATATGAGAAAAGAGGAAAGAGAAAAAGCACCATTTTCCCATGGTAAACAAGAAGATTGCTGAGATGCTCATTGTCTGCTTGCCTTGTCATTTTGATATGGGGATTCTTCCGTATCATCGGGCAAGGGGTACCCCGTTGGCGGTTCTCTATGATACACATGTACTTACCATGACAATAACTTACCGGTAACTAAACTTGACTAGCATAAGGAGCGGCCCTCGTATTCAAGGGACATGAGATTTCCAACTTATACTTTGTCAAGCATATACCCCATTGTTTGTTCACTTTAACCTTAATCACTTCAAGATGGTTATGATAGGGGCAATGAGAGCTGAAAGCTAATAGTACCATAACTTTTGGAAGCTCTTTATGAAACTTGAATCCCTACTTCCTTTTATGAAGGCCCTTTCTTTTACTTTTATGTTGAGTCTCCACCTTCTATCTTTATGCACCTACTTTGAGAGCATAGTGGCCATTCTTAGTTCTATGTGCATTGTCCCAAAACTTGTTGATTGATGCATAACTTTGATATTGCTTGTTCTTAAACTATTTGTATCTAGTCACCCTTATAAACTTTGAAGGTGTCCTATGCATTTATGTTTGCTACTCTATGAGGGACACGCTGAATGCCACTATGCTATGTTTTCTTTATGTGAAACAAACAAACGTCTTGCAAAGCATTGTTATTCATGAATCTTTTGTTTGTGCCTTTTCATGTTGCAACATAGTTGCTATGTCTTATTGATAGACCTTTATCCTTCATGCTATGTTGAAGTACTATAATCCCAGCTATCCATGTTTTACAAACACTTTGATCAAGTTTATGATGGTGCATGTCACCTCAAAAATTATTCTTTCTTTTTATCACTTACCTACTCGAGGACGAGCAGGAGTTAAGCTTGGGGATGTTGATACGTTGCAAATGTATCTATAATTTTTGATGTTCCATGCTTGTTTAGTATCTACTTTGTTTTGCTTTGTCAACACTTTGAGGTATTTTTATATGTTTTCTGGGACTAACCTATTAACAAGATGCCATAGTGCCAGTTGCCTGTTTTCTTCTGTTTATGGTTTCAGAAAAGGCAGAAAATCAATATTCTCGGAATTGGACGAGACAAAAGCCAATATGCCTATTTTTCCCGGAGCAACACGGAAACACGGCGAGATTTGAGTAGGGCACTGTGGTGGGCAAACCATATGGTGGCGCGGGCTAGCCCTGGCCGCGCCACCAGGTGGTGTGCCCCCCCTGGCCGCCCATCGAGCTTGCCTCTTCGCCTATAAGATGCCTCCCGATGCAAAAACCCTAAATCATCAAGCCTCCAGCCACGAAACATTCTGTAGCGCCGCCGCCATCGAAGGGGAGATTCGGGGGACAGAAAGTCTTTGTTCTGGCACCCTGCCAGGATGGGGAATTGCCCCCGGAGCCATCTCCATCGAGCTCCACCACCATCTCCATCACCGTTGTTGATTCCCATGACGAGGAGGGAGTAGTTCTTCCTCGAGGCTAAGGGTTCTACCGGTAGCTATGTGTTCATCTCTCTCTATGCATGATCATATTGTGATCATGAGCTTTGTAATCAAGTAGTACTTTGCTACTCAAGTGCTTTAATAGATCTCTGCTCTCCCCATGTGTGTGAAAGTGACAGCGTGCACACCATGGTGGCACTTAGGCTAGAGATTACAATTACTTGTTATGAGTTATATTTGGAGTTGGATGTTTCTATGAAATTGTGGTGTTTGTTGGAACCATCTAGAGCTCAAGGTGATAGTGTGGGCTTATCTAGATCGGAAAAGCGAACTTTGAGGTGTGATGTTATAGCCCTACCATGGATTAGAGTGTCCAACCGAAGAGTAGTTCAGAGTAGTATCATGAAGAGAAGATATTTATATGAGAGTGTTCACTAGTGAAAGTATGATCCCTAGGCCTTGTTTCTAAACATTGAAACACCATTTGCAACTAGATCTGTTACATGTTTGCTTGCTTCCATCTTTATTTCAGTTTGCCTTTAGTCTCTTCCATGCCATCTAGCTATTTTCTAGCACCGTTGTCTTATATCCATACCACTTGTATTTTACTATCTCTTCGTCGAACTAGTGCACCTATACACCTGACAAGTGTATTGGGTGTGTTGGGGACACAAGAGACTTCTTGTATCTTGATTACAGAGTTGCTTGAGAGGGGATACCTTTGACCACTTCCTCCCTGAGTTCGATAAACCTTGGGTAATCCACTTAAGGGAAAACTTGCTGCTGTTCTACAAACCTCTGCACTTGGAGGCCCCACAAATGTCTACAATAATAGAAGTGCGTAGACATCAGATGGCCAGGTTAGGTGTCGGGCTCGTCTTCTTAAGCATCAAAGCAATGAGGGGGTTGTGGTGGAGAAACATACACATGCACATGGTATGATCAAGGAAGGTGGGCACGAGTTGGGAGGTAGGGATTAGGTCTAGGGCAAGGTGAGAGGGGCTAGATTAGGTAGTTGGTTTGGTTTAACAAAACCAAAAAGGCAGGTTTAGACTAGGATTAACCTAGGTAGATAGACAGGTAGGTGCTCTTCTTATTTCTTTCGATTTTGTTTATGATTAAAACAATCTATTCCAAAAGGTTCTCCAAGTCAAATAAGCAAATAAAACCAAAGGAAACCAAGTGGAGGGAAATATATAAATGAACTATGGAATTATGTGAATCTGAAAACAATTTGCATGAATGTAAAATATCAAGCTTGCTATGAATCGATTGAATCCCAATAGGAGGAAGGTGGGGAGGAGCTTGCATGGGCCATGCATAGGTGTTAAATGCCACAATTATAATTGTGAATACAACTGCAATTACATAAGGGCATATATGCCATGCATGCATTCAAATTTGAATAAGGCCACACAGAAATAAGGTGAGCTTGCTTCCCACATAATATAGATGACATATAATTATATATGAGGATAGATGGCCAACTTAGTGTGTGTTTCCCACTAGATCAACATATAGCCAAAAATATATCCATACATGGTCATATAGACAAATATAACCAGGTGGAAGCTTGAAAGGAGTTCTACCCACATAGAATGCAAAGGTGGCCACGTGGCTCCATATAGTTCATATTGTGAAAACAACATAGATCATGTAGGAATAGAAGTGGATCCATCTTAACACATATGAGCTAGACATAATACCAAAAGAAATGCAAGTGCTCATACATAGTTTGGATGGTGGAATTATAAGGTGCTGACAAAGAAAGGTGGTGGAGTTAGAAGAGATATGCTCACACCTCAACTTGGGCATGAAGCAATTTATCAAGAAGCAAATACATTATATCAAGAGGCAAATACAAGTGATACAATATAATGCATATGGGATAAGAACCAAATAGAGGGGTTTATATGATGCTCAAATGTAAGGTGGCATGGTGACATGAGCATGATATAATGATGATGCAACTAATTATATGTAGGAAGTAGCAATATATAGACTAGGCAAGTAGCATTACAATTGTTAGACAATTTGGATGCTACATTGTCGTGGTGCACCATTAGGGTGGTGGGAGTGGTGCTCGGGCTAATAAATCTGCCTCATCTCTACTCGCACACCGGTGCTGATCCTCATGGTGGCACCTCAAATGTGATGTCAACGTATGTTGTTTAGTCCTTCAGATCTGCAGGTTGGTCTTCTCGTCGTTCTTTAGATCTAGCGAGATATGTTTCTCTATGTGTCACTGGTGCTGGTCGTTATCCGTGATGGCGCTGGTGGCCGAGACGAGGTGATTTCTCTAAAGAAAGGATGTTGGTCTGGAGGTGGTGGATCTGCCGCTCCTCTTCGACTTCATCGATGGGAGGCGACAGATCTTGGTCCAAGACAGCACGGGGACGTCCCTAGGTCGACGTGCCACATCGACATGTGCCTCGCTGCATGCAGCATGCCTGTTCATCGACTCACAAAGCCTCGTTGGCGATGGTGATTTTTTGGATCTTGCAATGGTGGAGGCTCAGAGTCTCTTTCAGCGTTCATCTCGGCGGCATTGGAGTTTGGCGGTGGCCGCTAGATTCGGTGGTTGCAGGAAAACCTAGGGGTCGTTTTGTATTTCTCGATATCTTAGTATTTTATCTGAAGTGTTTTCAGGATAATCATTTTATCCCAGTCTATCTTTTAGTGTCCACATGTATTGCTTCATGTAACTTGATTTTCAATTAATGAAATATGTGGTTGCTCTCAAAAAAGGAAGAAGCTGCTTGGGCTAGCCTCGCTGGAGAGAACGATTGCTAGGCAAAAATCTCGTATTTTATGGCTCATTGAGGGGGATGCTTGCACCAAGTTCTTCCATCGCCAGGCCAACCATCGGAGACGAAAGAACTACATTGCCCATGTCAAGGTAGAGGGGGTGCTGGTGGCTGATCAGGAAAGCAATGCGGAGGTGGTGGATGCCTTCTACGAGCTTCTGCTAGGATTGAGCCCCGAGCGCGAGACGGTCTTGGACCTTGAATTTTTGGGACTTCCCCAGAATGAGCTCTTAGACCTTGAGCTTCCCTTCTTCGAGGAGGAAGTGTGGAGGGTGGTCAGAGCACATGAGTGATACGTCCATTTTGCATCACTATTCTATGTCTTAATTCACTATTATTCATTAATATATTTCGTATTGAGAGGTGATACTTATGTTATTTCATCTGTTTTTGCATGGTTGATGACTTTTGGAGCATGGACCGCTGTAGTCAGGATTCTGATGGAAAAGGTGTTGTTTGGAGGCAAAATTCGCGAAGACCAGAAAATTCGGGAAAATATACGGAAAATCCTATTTTTTCAGAAGACTAAGGATGCCAGAAGACGGAGTGGAGATGGGCCACAGGGGGCCCACACCACCCCATGGCGCAGGCAGCCCTAGGCCACGCCAGGAGGTGGTGTGGCCAACCCGGCCCACTCCAGCCTCTCCCCTCTGGCGTATATCATCCTCCCGAAACCCTAAGACTTGGGGAGCGACCACAGAAAGATTCCGCCGCCTCTGCGGGGCGGAAAACACCGAGAGAGAAAGATCTCTCCTGTAGACAGATTTCTGCCGGGGGAATTCCTTCCCGGAGAGGGAATATCGTCGCCATCAACACCACCATCAAGCTGGACTTCATCGGGGTCATCATCATCATCACCACCATCATCACCATCAACACCCTCATCACCATCTCCATATTTCTATAACAATTGCGTTGAATCTTGCTATAGTTCATAGGGGAAACTTTCCCGGTGTTGATTACTCTTTGTAGTTGATGCTATTGAGTGAACCATTGAATTATTGTTTATGTTCATATTGTTATACATCATTATTCCATATCTGATCATGATCCATATGATGTCTTGTGAGTAGTTCGTTTTGTTCTTGAGGACATGGGAGAAGTCATGTTGTTAGTAGTGGAGTTGTGTTGAGAGAGATTCAATAGATTGTTATTTAAGTTTTGGTGTACTTCTTCTAGTGGTGTCATGTGAATGTCGACTACATGACACTTCACCTATATGGGCCTAACGGAATGCATTGTGTATTTGGCTACTAATCGTAGGGGTTGCCGGAGTGACAGAGACCTAAACCCCCGTTAGGAAACCATTGCACAAGGGACGCCAGGGTCTTAGAGTTTAAAGCTGTGGTTAGGTTTCTACCTTAATTACTTTCTTGTACTTACGGATGTTTGCAAGGGGTATAATCACAAGTATGTATTAGTCCTAGGAAGGTCGGTACATTAGCACAGGTTCACCCACACTACACTTAGCAAGCTAAAGAAGATTAATCAACTATATGAAGCGAAAGCACTTGACAGTCTTCCCATGTGTCCTCGAGAACGTTTGGTCATCTTAAGTAATACAACCGGCTTGTCCTTTGCTGAATAAAGGATTGGCCCACTCGCTGCATTTATTCCTATTGTCTTTTATTTACTCGTACTTTATTTACTTGCTTTATCAAAAAACCCTAAAAATCCGTTTGCTAAGTATTTGCAGAGAATTCCTGATCCATACCACTAGTCAGCACCTTCTGCTCCTCGTTGGGTTCGACACTCTTACTTATCGAAAATACTGCGATACACCCCCTATACTTGTGGGTCATCAATACTATTTTCTGGCACCGTTGCCGGGGAGTGAAGCGCCATTGTAGAGTGGAACTGGTAAAGGAAACTTCTACTGTGAGTATTGTTTACTTCTGCTAGTTGCTTTATTTTTGTTATGGATAATTCACTGAGTTTCTTATTTGGTAATGCTACTACCACTGCTAAGGTAGTAGATAAGCCACCACCTGCTGAGAATGATGTTTTCAAAATACCTACAAGAATTATTGATCGTGTTATGGATAACTACTATGTTGGGGATGGAACTGTCCATCCCGATGATCATTTACTCTTTATACACGAATTATGCGGGTTGTTCAAGTGTGCAGGTATTATTACAAATCAAGTTAAGAAGAAGTTATTCTCATTATCACTGAAAGGAAGAGCTGAGGAATGGTATATGATGGGTTCGTAGCATGGAAAACAAAAATTTTCTACCGCAAGAACGAACAAAACCCAGATCTAATCTAGATAAAAGCCAAGATCTAATCTATTAGTCATGTGCAACGAGATAGATCTGTACTAACCCTCGTAGATCCGAAAGCGTTACGAGATTAGATCTCGGGGTTGATGTAGTCGATCACTTGCCGATCTCAAGATCGTGTGCTTCCATCCTTTTGGCGCTATGCTTAGCGGCCGCTCCGCAATGCCACACGGCGGAGAGTCGGCAGACCTTCCTCTCCTGCTCCATGAGCAATGCGGAGGTAGTAGATCTTCTCCACGGAATCCCAGCAGCACGACGGTGTGGTGGTGGTGGTGGAGTAGAGAATTCTGTAGGGCTTCGCCTAAGCCGGAGCAGAGCGAAGGAGAAGGAGAGAGGCGGCGGCTAGGGTTTTTATGGGAGAGCAATAGGGGGTGGCGCCACCTCCCCTCTATTTAAAGGAGGGCGGCGCCATGGGAGGGGGAGTCCTAGTAGGACTCCCCTCCCTCCTTGATCCTTTCTTGGTTTTCAAGCAAACTCCAAGAAATCTTCTAGAACCTTCCGGAACATTTTGAAACCTTCTAGAATCTCCATACAAACACTCCAGAACATTTCCTAACTTAGAAAATGATCCCCAATATATGAATCTTATTCTGCGGACAATTCCAGATCTCCTCGTGATGTCCCGGATCCAATCCGAGACTCCGAACAACATTCGGTCTCCAACGCATATTCCATATCTACTTAAAAACAACTTCGAATCTTAAGTGTGTCACCCTACGGTTCGTGAATATGCAGACATGATGAAGACACCTCTCCGATCAATAACCATCAGCGGGATCTGGAGATCCATAACGGCTCCCACATACTCAACGACTTAATTTCAAGTATCGATAAAACCATTTAACATAATAAACCAATTCCCTTTGTCACGCGATATTCTACTTATCCGAGGTTTGATCGCTGGTATCTCCATACCTAGTTCTACTACATCGATAAGTACTCTTTACTCGTTCCGTGATATGTCATCCCTTGTGACCTAGTCACATGCTTGCAAGCTAACTAGATGACATTCCACCGAGAGGGCCCAGAGCATATCTATCTGTCATATGGATGGACAAATCCCAATCTCGGTCCATGCGCTTCAACACGCATTTCGAATACCCAATGACACCTTTATAACCACCCGATTTAAGCGGTGTTTGATGTCATCAAAGTACCCATCCGGTGATGGTGATTAACATAACCTCATGGTGAAGGATTAGGTTACTATGCATTTGAAAGCTTACAATGTCTGAACTTAATGACTTGATCTTATGCTACGCTTACTATGGGTGTGTGTCCATCACATCATTCTCCTAATGATATGATCTTGTTATTAACGACATACAATGTCCATGATCAGGAAACCATGATCATCCATTAATCAACAAGCTAGTTTAACAAGAGGCTTACTAGGGACTCTTTTATGTTTACAAAACACACAAGTATTAATGTTTCCTGTTAATACAATTATAGCATGGGATGTAAACATTTATCATAAACATAAAGATATAATAATAACCACTTTATTATTGCCTCTTGGGCATATCTCCAACATTATAAGCTGCTGAAGAATGGTCAAGCTCTGGAATGGGAGGAAATAGTGCCTCTCTTTTATTCAAAGTTTTATCCTCCTAGTGAGATTCATAAAGATCGTAATCAAATATACAACTTTTGGCCTCTTGATGGGGAGAGTACAACCCAAGCTTGGGGAGATTGAAGTTACTAATGCTCAAATGTCCCATTCATGAGCTCCCCAACAATATTTTTATCAATAACTTTTATGCAAGGCTCCCTCTACATGATAAAGATTTATTGGATGCTTCATGTGCTAGACCATTCACTCGTATGGAACAAGAAGCTAAATGGGATCTTCTGGACCGTATTCAAGACAATGCTGAAGCTTGGGAGAATGACAAAGGTAGAAAGTCAGGTATAAATTATGATTATGAATGCATTGAATATTTTATGGGAACTGATGACTTTCAAAATATTAGTAATGTTTATGGTCTTGATTTGCAAGTTATTACGAATTGCTTTACTGCTTTTGCTTCCTATATCGAAATTCCAAAAAGGGGATGGATCCATCTTACCCGAACCTTATATCGAGAAGATTCCCTTCCCCGAAAAGGTAAAGCACCATCCTATGATAACTAATGTAATCACCAAAAGTGAAAAGAGAACTGTAAAACCTGATGAACAAATAAACATTGAACCTGTGGTAGCAATTGTGAAAGACCTTGTCACTAAAAGCATAGAATATGGGCACATAGTCTTTTGTGAGGATGCTTCTAATATTGTTTGACATCCTAATAGAACTAAAAAGGCTGGTGTTCCCGTGCTTTCTGTTAGAATTGGTGATCATTGCTATTATGGTTTATGTGATATTGGTGCAAGTTCCAGTGCTATTCCTTATGAGCTTTACAGAGAAATTATGCATGAAATCAGTCCCTGTGAATTGGAAGAGATTGATGTGGTTATTCACCTTGCTAATAGAGACACCATCTCTCCAATTGGTATTGTACGAGACGTGGAAGTTCTTTGTGGTAAGATCAAGTATCCTGCTGATTTTCTAGTACTTGGTTCAGCTGCTAGTAAAACTTATCCTATCATTTTTGGTAGACCTTTTTTGAGTACTTGTGGAGCTATTATTGATTGCGAGAGGGAGAAAATCTTGACTAAGTTTGATGGGGAATCTTATGAGTTTAATTTTTCGAAATTTGCTAAAGAACCTTGCGAAGAGGAAACCCATAATGAGGATTTTAGAGTTGAACAACTTGCTTCTATCTCTCTTGCTCCTAACAATGCTTTGCAGCAATTTATGGAAGATCACGAAAGTGAGATCTTCATGGAAGAAAGGAATGAGACTGACGAGATCCTCTGTCATCAACCCCAGATGCTAAAGCATGACTTGCCTGTAGAAGACTTGGGTACCACGTTGCCACCTAAAAAGGATCTGGTTTTCGATCTAAAACCTCTCCCTGATGATCTTAAATATGCTTATATTGATGATAAAAAGATATATCCTGTTATTATTAGCTCTAAACTTTCAGGAAAGGAAGAAGAAAGGTTGTTGTAGGTTTTGAAGAAACATCGAGGAGCTATGGGCTATACTCTGGATGATTTAAAAGGGATTTCACCTACTATATGTCAGCATTCTATCAACATCGAACCAGATGCAAAGCCAGTAGTAGAGCACCAACGACGTTTAAACCCCAGGATGAAGGAAGTGGTAAGGAATGAGGTATTGAAACTCCTTGATGCTAGTATTATTTACCCCATTGCTGACAGTGAATGGGTTAGTCCTGTTCATTGTGTTCCTAAAAAAGGAGGTATTACCGTTGTTCCTAATGATAATGATGAGCTTATTCCTCAAAGAATAGTAGTAGGCTATAGGATGTGCATTGATTTTAGAAAGGTCAATAAAGTTACTAAGAAAGATCATTACACGCTTCCTTTTATTGATCAAATGTTGGAAAGGTTGTCTAAAAAGACCCATTTTTGTTTTCTTGATGGGTATTCTGGTTTCTCTCAAATTGCTGTTAAACAACAAGATCAAGAAAAAACTACTTTTACTTTCCCTTATGGAACTTATGCTTATAGACGTATGTCTTTTGGTTTATGTAATGCTCCTGCTACTTTCCAAAGGTGCATGTCTGCTATCTTTCATGGTTTTTGTGAGGAAATTGTAGAAGTGTTCATGGATGACTTTTCTGTCTATGGAACTTCTTTTGATAATTGTCTGCACAACCTTGATAAAGTTTTGCAGAGATGTGAAGAAACTAATCTTGTTCTTAATTGGGAGAAATGCCACTTCATGGTTAATGAAGGGATTGTCCTTGGGCATAAAGTTTCTGAAAGAGGCATAGAAGTTGATAGAGCTAAGGTTGAGGCAATTGAGAAGATGCTATGTCCAAGAGACATCAAAGGTATTCGTAGTATCCTTGGTCATGTTGGTTTCTATAGGAGGTTTATTAAAGACTTTTCTAGGATATCAAAACCCCTCACTAATCTTCTTCAAAAAGATGTACCCTTCATTTTTGATGATGATTGTAAGGAAGCTTTTGAAACTCTCAAGAAGGCTTTAACTACATCCCCTATTGTTCAACCACCTGATTGGAGTTTACCCTTTGAAATAATGTGTGATGCTAGCGATTTTGTTGTAGGGGCTGTCCTTGGGAAACGTATTGATAAATAGTTAAACGTTATCCATTATGCTAGTAAGACTCTAGACGCTGCTCAAAGGAATTATGCTACTACTGAAAAGGAATTTCTAGCTGTTGTTTTTGCCTGAGATAAGTTTAGGCTCTATATTGTAGACTCAAAAGTCACCATTCATACTGATCATGCTGCTATTAAATATCTTATGACGAAGAAGGACGCTAAGCCTAGGCTTATTAGATGGGTGCTCCTTTTACAAGAGTTTGATCTACATATAGTAGATAGGAAGGGTGCTCAAAACCCTGTAGCTAATAATTTATCTCGTTTGGAAAACATCTCTTTTGACCCTATGCCTGTTAATGATAGTTTCCCAAATGAACAGTTAGCTGCAGTAGGGGTGAGCTCGCGAGGGAGCCCTTGGTACGCTGATTATGCTAACTTTATTGTCTCCAAGTATTTTCCTCTAACTTTTACAGCTCAGTAAAGAAGAAAGTTCTTCTATGATTTGAGGCATTATTTTTGGGATGACCCACACTTATACAAAGAAGGAGTTGATGGTATTATGTGAAGATGTGTTCCAGAACACGAACAAAAGGAGATATTGCGTAAATGTCATGGTAGTGCTTATGGAGGACATCATGCAGGAGATAGAACTGCACAAAAGGCGCTACAATCAGGTTTCTATTGGCCTACCCTTTTTAAAGATGCAAGAAAATTTGTTTTATCTTGTGATGAATATCAGCGTGTTGGTAATATTTCTAGACGCAATGAAATGCCTATGAACTACTCTCTAGTTATTGAACTTTTTGATTGTTGGGGATTCGACTTTATGGGTCCTTTCCCTCCTTCGAAAGGTTACACTCATATTCTTGTTGCCGTTGATTATGTTACTAAGTGGGTAGAAGCCATTCCTACAAAGAGTCTTGTGGGGAGACTTCTCTAAAAATGCTTAAGGATGTTATCTTTCCTAGGTTTGGGGTGCCTAGGTATCTCATGACTGACGGGGGTTCTCATTTCATTCATGGTGGTTTTAGGAAGACCCTTGCTAAATATGATGTTAATCATAGAATAGCTTCAGCTTATCACCCCTAAACTAGCGGGCAAGTAGAGTTATCAAATAGAGAAATTAAATCTATCTTGCAAAAGACTGTTATTAGGTCTAGAAAAAACTGGGCTAAGAAGTTGAATGATGCTTTATGGGCTTATAGAACTGCTTACAAAAATCCTATGGGAATGTCTCCTTATAAAATGGTTTATGGGAAAGCTTGTCACCTACCCTTAGAATTAGAACACAAAGCTTACTGGGCAGTTCAAGAACTAAATAGAGATTGTAAGCTCGCTGGTGAGAAAAGATTATTTGACTTAAGTTCTTTAGATGAATGGAGGAGTGAAGCCTATGAAAACTCTAGGCTCTTTAAGTAAAAAGTTAAAAGATGGCATGACAAGCGAATACTTAAGAGAGAATTTCATGTTGGGGAGAAAGTTCTATTGTATAGGTCTCGTCTCAGATTTTTTGCAGGAAAGCTACTATCAAAATGGGAAGGACCTTTCATCATTGAAGAATTATACCGTTCAGGAGCAATAAAAATTTCTTCTCTAAAAGATAATACTACACAAGTAGTGAATGGACAGCGACTCAAACACTATATTGCTGGAGATTCTTACAATGAAGATGTTGATGCCTTTCAAGTTATAACTCCGGAGAAATTCATCGAGGACCAAATTCAGAGACTTGCAGAGTATGTTTTCAAATAGGTAACAGTTCTGGTAAGAAAAGTTCCTCGAAAATACAATACAACTATATTTTTGCAGTTTTCAGTCGATAAGAAAAGTTACGAAGTGAAAAAGGGACGGAATCGGAGCCAGGGTGGCCCACGCCACCCTGTGGCGCGGGCCCACCCCTGGTCGCGCCACCAGGTGGTGAGGCCACCCCAGACTCCGCCTCCGACCCGTTTTCACCCAGTACCTTCCTCTTGTTATGAAACTTCATAATATATAACCCCCCAGATCTTCCGAGGGTCGTATATCGTGCTTTTGTCGTGTTTTTGTTTCGATCTATTTCTGCCAGGTAAGATCCTAGATTTGTAGCCACAATGTCTTCCACTGGATCAGTCGAGGGAGATTCCTTGGAAGATATCATCAACCCATACATGAGAGAATTGAAGATTCATCCCAAGGAGTTATTGCTCGAAGGTGGAGAGGTTCGGATCAAAGAGGTTCAAGTCCCTAAAGGTGAAGGAAGTCTGGAGGACAGGATGGAAGCACTGGAGCAAGAAGTCTTTAGGTACAAGAAGATGGCGGAGCGCGAAGTGGATATCATCCATAAGATTTGTTCCGAACTCATCACCGAGCACCAAAAGGAGACTGCTGAAGTCAAAGACGAAGTCGTCTCACTCCGCCAAACAACCAACAAACTGCAAGCACAGTTCTATGACATTCAAAATCAAAACTGTGAGTATGAGGCTAGATTTAAATGCATAAGTGCTGCTGCAAGTTTTAGGATGTTGGAAACCACAATGTCCTTTGTTGATGGGAAGCCTTTACCTTGGAAGACGGATGAAGATGAGAAGATACCACCACCACCAAAGGAGTAATTCGTCATCAGGTTTGGCATCCCCTTGATTTGTTCCAAGCTTGGGGGAGTGCCGTGGTATCACATCACTATCTTCTATCTTTTTACCTTATTAGTAGAGTCATATCATGAATAGAGGAGTTATTATGTAGGATGTTTGCATTATGGAAGTGTCCCCTCTCTCGTTAGATATGTATCCCTTGGTGTGAGTTGCCGATATGAAATATTAATGAGAAGTTCTATCATTCACTCTTTTGCATAGCTTATATTAGTTTTCAATTCGTAGTTATATGATTGATATTGTTGTTAGTATTGGTATCACTTTGGGATTATTGAGTTAATTTAGTTGGTTTTGGCAAACCTAGCTCGGTCAGTAGCAACACTATTTTCGAGAGTTGAATGAAAAAAGATAGAAGTACTCTAGAGAAAAATAATTTCATCATCTTTCTTTCTTGATTTGCTCATAAGTTTAGTATTCTCTAGTTAAGATCTTTTGTGCTTCCAAGGAAGATTGCATGTTTGTCTTTATCATTTGTATGTTTGTTTGTTTTCTCCAACTCTTGTACTTGCTACCCAGCCTTGCTAGCCAAAAACCTGTACTGAGAGGGAATTCTTCTCATGCATCCACCTCCTTTAAACCAAAACCTTTGCCATTTGTGTCCACCATACCTACCTATCAGCATTATTGCTATTCCAAGTAAATTCTTGTTTTATCTACCTCCCAAATTAAACTTGTTATGTGAAAATTAGTGATTAAAGCTCTCACGAACTTGATGGCACACTTTACTTTCTTGCATTTAATAAACTTGAACCATTGTGCTCACCTATGTTGTGTATATGCTTGCACTTTGTAAGTTGTGAATTAGCAGAACCATGCTGTCATGGGGAACGCTTTCAACATTGCACTGGTACTTTGTACCTAGTTGATATCATGTTCTTTTGTCTATGGATGTCGTCGGTGTGAAATGAAAGGGGAGCTTGTAAGTCCATGGAGTTATGCATGTGTGTTAGAGAAACGCCTGGGCCGCTGGTCTAATCCATGCTGACATGGTGGAAACCTGCAGCGTAACCATAACGAGTATCTATGAAGCATTCTTCTTATAAAAAAGAGATAGAGATTGAGAAAAAGAAAAAAAGAGGATATTATGAAAAGAGGAAAGAGAGAAAAAGCACCATATTCCCATGGTAAATAAGAAGATTGCTGAGATACTTGTTGTCTCCTTGCCTTGTCATTTTGATATGGGGATTCTTCCATATCATCGGGCAAGGGGTACCTCGTTGGCGGTTCTCAATGATACACATATGCTTACGATGACAATAACTTACCGGTGACTAAACTTGAGTAGCATGAGGAGCGGCCCTCGTATTCAAGGGACATGAGATTCTCAACTTACAACTTGTCAATGCATATCCTCATATTTGATCACTTTAACCTTAATCACCTAAAGATGCCTATGATAGGGGCAATGAGAGCTGAAAGCTAGTAAGTATCATAATTTTTGGGAGCTCTTTATGAGACTTGCAATCCCTACTTCCCTCTATCTCAGTAAACCTACTCCCTTCTATCTCAGCAAGTATTTTGAGTTGTTGAGTTTCATTCATTCATATGATGATTTATTCAATCATGTGCCTTATGTTCCTTGTTTTGCACATTGCTCTTATCTTGAGGTTTACTACTTTGAAAGCTTTCATTGAAAACCAGCTATTTGTGAACTCCAGCAAATTATCAACTATTCTTCGACCAAGAGCTAAGTTTGCCATTACCAATTATGATTCACTTTGTGTATCTTTATTGTGTTTCCTTTACTCATTACAAGTTGAGTTATATAATAGTCAGTTGTCTTCTATTATGATCTATGTATTCGATGGTTGTGATCCTTCTTGTCCGTATTATTTTATCGACTCTTCACTCCATAAACCTGAGGCCATGTTTATTGATCTCAGTTTCTCTTAGGGACAAGCGAAGTCTAAGCTTGGAGGGAGTTGATACGTCCATTTTGAATCACTATTCTATGTCTTAATTCACTATTATTCATTGATATATTTTGTATTGAGAGGTGATACTTATGTTATTTCATCTGTTTTTGCATGGTTGATGACTTTTGGAGCATGGACCGCTGTAGTCAGGATTCTGATGGAAAAGGTGTTGTTTGGAGGCAAAATTCGCGAAGATCAGAAAATCCGGGAAAATATACGGAAAATCATATTTTTCCAGAAGACTAAGGATGCCAGAAGACGGAGTGGAGATGGGCCACATGGGGCCTACACCACCCCATGGCGAGGGCAGCCCTAGGCCACGCCAGGAGGTGGTGTAGCCACCCTGGCCCACTCCAGCCTCTCCCCTCTGGCGTATATCATCCTCCCGAAACCCTAAGACTCGGGGAGCAACCACAGAAACATTCCGCCGCCTCTACGGGGCGGAAAACACCGAGAGAGAAAGATCTCTCCAGCAGACAGATTTCTGCCGGGGGAATTCCTTCCCTGAGAGGGAAGATCATCGCCATCAACACCACCATCAAGCTGGACTTCATCGGGGTCATCATCATCATCACCACCATCATCACCATCAGCACCCTCATCACCATCTCCATATTGCTGTAACAATTGCGTTCAATCTTGCTATAGTTCATAGGGGAAACTTTCTCGGTGTTGATTACTCTTTGTAGTTGATGCTATTGAGTGAACCATTGAATTATTGTTTATGTTCAGATTGTTATTCATCATTATTCCATCTCTGATCATGATCCATATGATGTCTTGTGAGTAGTTCGTTTTGTTCTTGAGGACATGGGAGAAGTCATGTTTGTTAGTAGTGGAGTTTGTGTTGAGAGAGATTCAATAGATTGTTATTTAAGTTGTGGTGTACTTCTTCTAGTGGTGTCATGTGAACATCGACTACATGACACTTCACCTATATGGGCCTAGGGGAATGCATTGTGTATTTGGCTACTAATCGTAGGGGTTGCCAGAGTGACAGAAACCTGAACCCCCGTTAGGAAACCATTGCACAAGGGACGTAAGGGTCTTAGAGTTTAAAGCCGTGGTTAGGTTTCTACCTTAATTCCATTCTTGTACTTACGGATGTTTGCAAGGGGTATAATCACAAGTATGTATTAGTCTTGGATGTGGCGGTACATTAGCACAGGTTCACCCACACAATACTTAGCAAGCTAAAGAAGATTAATCAACTATATGAAGCGAAAGCACTTGACAGTCTTCCCATGTGTCCTCGAGAACGTTTGGTCATCTTAAGTAATACAACCGGCTTGTCCTTTGCTGCATAAAGGGTTGGGCCACTTGCTGCATTTTTTCCTACTGTATTTTATTTACTCGTACTTTGTTTACTTGCTTTATCAAAAAACCCTAAAAATCCGTTTGCTAAGTATTTGCAGAGAATTCCTGATCCATACCACTAGTCGGCACCTTCTGCTCCTCGTTGGGTTTGACACTCTTACTTATCAAAAATACTGCGATACACCCCCTATACTTGTGGGTCATCAATGAGTTGGACAAGGCGCCTGGACTGGATGGCTTCACATGTGGATTCTATACTTCGTGTTGGTAGATCATCAAGGCAAATGTTATGGTGTCTTTCCGTGCATTGTGGGTTGGCGATGCCCGAGGGCTCCATGCAACCAACAAGGCGCTAGTCATACTACAGCCAAAGCACGCGGAGGTTGTGGAGGTGAGGGATTTCTGCCCTATCAGCCTGATCCACAGCATGGCGAAGCTTGTGCTGAAGGTGCTCTTGGTCCTCTTGGCACCCAAAATGCCCCAACTTGTGGGTCCTCATTAGAGCATTTTCATCAGGGGTAGACACAGTCATGACAACTTCTAGCTGGTGCAATGCATAGCCAGGAGGCTTCACCAGCTCAAGACGGAATCCGTCATGCTAAAGCATGAAACCACGAAGGTGTTTGACACGGTGGACTAGGCCTTCCTTCTTGAGGTCTTAACGAAGCTTGGCTTTGGTGAAAGGTGAATCTCCATGATCTGTGGGCTCTTAAGCACGGCATTGACACGGGTGCTAGTGAACAGCTCCCATAGTAGGACGATCTTCAACTAGAGGGGGCTGAGGCAGGGGCCCTCTATCCCCTCTCCTCTTTGACACGATGATGGATGTGCTTCATCTAATCTTCATAAGAGTGGTGGATGTGGGGATCCTCTTGGAGTTGGTGGCTAGTGGGTTGCGCCACCACACATCCATGTATGCGGATGACGTTGTTACCTTCGTCCGTCCCACGCCATTGGATCTCCACACATGTGCGGTGATCGTGGCTGACTTTGGGGAAGCATCGGGGTTGCGCACTAACCTGGCGAAATGTTCGATCCAACCCATCCGGTGCTCCCCCGAGCAGGTGGAGCTAGCATGTGGAGTCTTGGGCTACGAGGTGGGCAGCTTCCCATGTAGATATTTGGGTTTACTTCTGGGGCTGCGGAAGCCTACGGTGGCAGAATTATAGTTTGTGGTGGACAACACGGCTAACAGGATTCAGCCATTGTGTGCGGGTCTCATGAACCTAGGAGGGTGCACCACCCTGGTAAAGACCACACATTCTGAAGGGTTTCCGTGGTAGAAAACAAAAAAAATCCTATATTGGAACGCCCTAACTTCCCAAGATCTATCTAGAAGTAATGTCGTAACGGCCTAGGTTTCGGATACATGCCCTTGTAGTCAGAAAGTGGTTAACATTCCGAGGGGAACATGGTAGATGTAGTCGTGCTTGTAGACGACCTCAAGGTCGCGAAGCTCCTCGCAAGTCACCTCTTGCTCCATCGTGCAGTAGTTTGCTCATGACATCCAAGATGCCATAGTTGTAGCACCCTCGAGGTTTCGTACACATCCGGTGTACGATGACGACCTCCGGTTCCCTGATCCCTGCTGAGAGTGTGAAAGTAGGTCTCCGTCTTGGGATCCCTGCAGTGCAACAACGTGATGCAGGTGCGCCGTCTCTTGCGCGTGTAGTCCTTTATTAGGACCGTGCCAACACAAGGAGACAACTAGAAAGAGAGAGATTTTGGTGTGTTGTGTTTTTTTAATCCCATCCATGGACACCTTTTTATATAGGCGGAGGGGGGCATTCCCTCTCCATTGGGTGTCCCATGTGGGACTAATATAAAGCAATTAGGGAAAAAGGGACAAAACAGTCGGCTGGGCCAGCTGGGTGGCCAAGTAGGCTAGCCCGAGCCAGCCCAGCAATAGCAGCCGGCTTCGTAGCAGCTTGGAGCAGCATTGACCGGGTGGGCCTTGGCCGCGGCCCACCACAGCACTTCCCAGCTCCCGCATGGCTGCGCCGCCAGCCAGCCTTATGCTGGTGGTCTGTCATGCAGATCCGCCCGCCCGGCTGGGACACGAGGCTGTGGCCCACGAGCGGCGCCTAGATGGAGGCCGCCCACGCGACACCTGGCCGCTCGCCTACACGGGCCACCTGGCCCACACGCGGTAGGTACAATTTTTCTGTTGTCTTCTTTTTCCTTTTCGGGGTGGCTTCCTCCTGGGCCAATTCCCTCTAGGGTTTTGTCCTAATGAGGAAGTTTCCCAATAAAATTTAATTTAAATATTTATTTAGTACACATTAATTCATAATTAATATATAATAAATGTATATTATAAATTGCTATTTATCTAAAATACCTTGTGGTCTTTTCCTTTCTTCCTTTCTCTGAACAACTTCGGATCTCTCTTCAGAACGATTTTGGCTTTCTCTTTCTCTACTATGATTCCAACTTACAAACGATCTCTAGCTCATCGTACCCTTAAGTATATTTTCACATGGCTCAGGAATGGCACATTCATGATCCCATTAATGATCCATAGTGGGACCAGGATACCCATAATGACCCATGTGCATTCCATGATGACACTATTGTTTGAACCGTAAAATGTCGAGTACAATTCCCTTTGTTTCTTTGATATGACTTGTCCAAGATCCGATAATTGGTATCACAAACCTTGTTCAATCTCGTTACCGACAAGTTCTGTTTCACTTGTTCCCGCGATATTACATCCCCGTGACCTAGTCACATGTTGCAACATTATGGATGTAATCTCACCTAGTCGCCCTTGTGTATATTACCCGTCATGTGGGTGAAAGAATCCCGTTATTGATTCATAGGCCTCACATGTTCCTGTGGAATAACTAACGTACACCTTTATAATCAATGTTTCACTAAGTGACGTTTGATACAGTTAAGGCAGCCTCAAGAGACAGTGATTACTATGATCTCACAGTCTTAGGAGAAGGAAACTACGTTTCTAACTATTGCAAAAATGAACTCTATGACTTGATCGTGTCGCAATCTTTGGGAAATGTCCATCACATCATTCACCAATGATCTGACCTCATTGTCAACTGACATAAAAGCTCCATGATCAGGAAACCTTGATCATCGGCTGCCCAATGAACTAGTATTAATAGAGGCTTCTAGGGCCTTGGTTTGTTTCATACCACACATGTATCAATGTTTCCACTTGATATAGTCATAACACAATATGAAACTATTACGAACTAATTGAGATATGATAATAAAATCCATTTATTATTTTCCTCTAGGGCATATCTCCTTCAGTCTCCCACTTGCACTAGAGAACAAATAATGTCCTGGGAATGGCCATGGCAGTCGCTACTAGGTGTAGCGATTGATACGATTGGGGGGAGAGCGAGTTGCCATCCGCGGAACGAGATTGGGAGTAAACACAAGGGTTTACCCAGGTTCACCTCCCGTAGGGTAAACACCTACTTCCCGCTAGATTGTATTATCGGCGAGTAGATTACAAGATTGGCGAGTTCGGCGGCTAGGAAGCGAGTCACTTGTATGGGGTAGCTAATAAGACATAAGTATAATGAGAGCCCTAGGGAGGTTTATATAGGGTCACCTCGCTAGGGTTTACAAGATTACAACCGAATCAGTTTAGGTTTTGGAGGATTTGACCTAATCTGACTAGGCCTAGCTAGAGTCTTGGGCCTCCATCTTTAGTCATCGGGCTTCATCCGAAGTCTTCTTCCAGTCGCAGTGCCTGCAGGTCCACTCGCTATGGTCCTAGGCCAGTCGAACCTTCTTTCTGGGCATACCCCTATTGGTATATCCCCATCAAATAATCTATCTCGCATTTTACTAATCATAAACCATGTGTTTATTGATCATGCATGCTCATGGAAAACATCTTGTCCATGTTCTGTTTTACTAGATCATTATGTATTTTTTGCAAATCATTAATGTCTTCCTAATTTTGGCGACAGAGTGAGACTTTGTTTCTAGTGTTTTGCAATGACGGTCGATCAATCAATTTAACTTTCACTGTTGTCACGTAAACTTTGAAACACACTTAGCAGAAGTCAAACTTCTTTATCCAAAAACTATACTTCTATATCTATGTAGATCCTATTGCATAAAAATGCAACTATGTGTCTAACTTTGCTTCTTGATATTTAAGGACAAACTTAATTCTGGTTTAGTGATTAACTCAGGAATCACCTCAAGACATGTTCTTATAGTTAAGAGCTTGTTCTTCCAACTAGAACCTTGGGTCACATTATGTCGATTATATAATATGGTCGTATGGAAGAACCTATGGCTGAGGCATAGGAGATACAAAACATATCTTTCTTTCTTTTAACCATAGTTGTAATACTGAGACTAACTCAATGCTTCATACAAGCAAAAACTTCTTTCTTACCTTGTTTCACGGAACAAATTCCACTATGCCACTCAACAATATGGAGGCAAGGTTAACTATCTTATTTTGATCTTTTACTTTCTTCCACTCGTATCTTCATCAAGACACATAAAACCTTAGGACAACAGCAGGTTTTTCCCTTTTGTGGAAGATGTATTCATAGTTTCCTAAAAATACTCTACAAAGAATTATTTATTCGCCACTATTTCTAATTATCGAAATCTCTAGAAACTTGAACGGGCCATAACTCTTATGGTGTTGTTTCCACGAATCTTTAGATGTTCCTTTGTATTTAAAAAGTGTGTTCACTTATTTCAATCTCTAACTCTAAACAATAACTATAACCCTGATAAGAGATAATATTAGACCATATGTATCCAATAGAATATGATTATGATATTTAGACAAGTCATTCCAAATTTGAATTTGTCCAATTATCATAATTTGTAGAACATCTTTCACAAGTCCTTTTATGCCAAAATTAACATAAATACTCTAGTCATGTCGATCAAATTGAAGAGACTTTGTATTTCTTGTAATTCAATATCCTTCTTCATTCTGAAATCATTTGAACAATTCAAAATAGTTTCAAACTTATGTTTCATTAAGTAAATACTCATATTCACTTAAATCCATAATGAAGTTTATGCAATAATGATTTCCACCATTTGTTGAAAATACGATACATCACTATGTATAAAATTCAACATTTCTTCGCATATCACTGTTTTATCAGAATGCGGAGTTTTAGTCATTTCGCCAAATGAGGCATGGTTTTGCAAAGTCTCCAGATCAAACATCTAAGACCCCGATTTTTATTTAGAATGAAAAACATGCAATAACCACCATGACTTAAACAATAGTGTCATGCCATTATTAAACCTTGGATATCATTTAGCATTCTAATCCTTTATAAATGCTTGAACTATTATCATTAACATAATGATGATAATAACTCATTTATAATCATAATGTGACCATAAAGGTATTATTCATAAGAATGGTACAACTAGCTAGTAACTTATTCATATGAATAATCATCTCTCCAAAGGCAGGACACACAAACAAGGATTATAAAATTATATTCAAGTCGACTAATCCAAATGATAAACCTTGAGGAAAGGGGTGATGTCATCCATCAACTATTTTGCTCACCACCATCAAGCCTCATTGCCACATTCCTAGCAATTCTCAAGCATTCAATCATGTTTTCACAAAACAGGACAAGTATCAAATACTTGTGAACTATAACGAGTTTTGCGAGGATTACATTTATAATTTGTATATCTAACATATACCCTTTTCATCCATGACCTCCACTGCAATCATTGCAGAGTCATTGGACTATCTCCTAATGGTTATTGTATCAAGAAGAGAAGATTATCTAATTACAAGGATATCCCTCAGACGTGGATATTAATCAGTTGGACCCTTCTGCTAAGTTCCACATCAAGAAAGAAATTTTCCCATGGTCGCAAAGGACCTTAATGGGATAGGCCATAATCTACTAAGATATATTCAAATAGACATCTAGACTAAGTTCATAATATGATTTCAATTCATAATTGAGCTCCCACTAAATTTTTCATCCACTTGACGATTTTAGCAATCACATGATCCCAATATGCTACACCACCCCTAACGAGGGTTAACCTCGGCAATGTCCATAGTGATGGACTTAGGGTTTCATGGAAAAGAGAACGCTAGGGATTTCATTGGCCAATCATACAAGCAAGGGAGTCCAAGTTGTCTGATTACTTAGAAACAAATCAATTACAGATCGTTCAAGGCTTTTTCCGTACCTCTCCGCTGGCTCCTCCCATCCTATATATAATAGGCTGGGTCCCAAGGCCTTATACAGATAGGTTACAAATTATGATTACAACACTAATACAACATTGGTTCCTACTCTTTCCTTATCTATCAAGATACATCTTCCATCAGATGCTCCTTGCGGGTTGTAAGCCTAGGGTAACAAATAACAATAACCCAGGTAATCATACCTATGTCAGTAGCCCCCAAGAATATATTTGAATTGTTGATTCGGGTTGAGTCTCAAAGATAATTTTCATTGTAATTCAAAGTTTTTATTTTATTTTAATTATTGTAGGTATTTGGTACAACGGGCCTGATGCATCCGACGGATCGGGAATCATTTAATTGCTCTAGGGAAAAAACACCGTGAATCTACATCAAATTCAAGTCCCTAGGCTTGAACTCGGAATTTACTGGCGTAATTCAGCTCGGGCCGTTGAGGTCTTATCGAATACTAAATTCCAGTTCTATTATTTCAGGTACCCAACGCGTTCATCAAGATTTTTAATTGTATTGTTGATACTGATAACTTACTAGCAGAGTGCATTCATGTGCGGTTACCAGGCTACACAGGATAAATCTTGGGGTCTTACCTTCATGTCATGGACACGACATTCAGACTTATTATCACGTCGGGTGCGGTCCAAGATTTTTTGAGATTTCATCGATTACCTTGTTTGGCTGTTGGAATTGCTGAATTAGCAGTTTTTTATTTTCTCAAGTGAAGTATATAAACGCTCCCGATGGGAGGAACCGTTTGAGGATACAATGATGTAATACTCACAGGTTGATACTTTGTAAACTCCGTTGGAGGTTTGTGTTTTTTTCTGGGTGTGCCTTCAACACACAAGGATAATATTTTGTCGGGTCATGCTTGATCGTATCTATAGATCATTTTTATAGGGTGCATGACAACGCTCCCTATGGGAGTAGCCCCCGAGGCTATGTTCAGATGCTTGCACCGGGACATAGGCTCGAAATTTGAGTCCAATATCTTCCATTATATCTGCTTCCTTAATGCTATAATTGAGTAATAAGAACAAAAGTACATATTATTGATGTAGTTGCTTGGCCGTTGGCCTTATTTAATATAAATTACGAAAAAGAAAAAATCTAAGCATAAAAACATCGTAGTTGCGAATGTTCCATGGATTAGAGTACTTGACCCCTGTTTTCTTGTCTTGAAGCCTATACGCTCCTCCAGGTATTACTTCTGTGACGATATAAGGCCCTTCCCATGGCGACTCTAGTTTCCGATGTCCATATTGTTTGAGGTGAAGAACCAGACCTCCTACCATGAAGGACCTGGGACGCAGTCAACAGCTGTGATAGTTGCGTAAGTTCTGCTAGTATATTGTTGCTCTTTGTAGAGCGATATCTCACGCTTCATTGAATGCATCAATATCATCTTAGAGTTCTTCCTTGGATGCTTATTTATTGTACTCAGTAACCCTTGGAGACACATGAGTTACTTCAATTGGAATCACGGGTTTCGCGTTGTGTACTAGAAAGAAAGGTGTTTCTTGTGTTGCATTGTTTGGAGTGGTGCGTAAGCTCCATAGGACGGAGCATAACTCATCTACCCATGCTCCATTTTCTCTATCAAGTGGATCCAACAATATTCTCTTCATACCATTGGTGACGAGTCTGTTTACCTTTTCTACCTACCCGTTAGTCTGCGGGTGGGCAACTAAAGTGTAGCTTATTTATACCCATCTCTTTGCAGTATTCCTTAAACTCGTTGGAGGTGAAGTTAGTTCCATTATCGGTGATGATGTTGTTGAGCACCCCAAATCGGAACACTATTGATTTGATGAAATGCATAGCCGAAGTTCCATCTTGACTAGTGACGGGCATTGCTTCAATCCACTTTGTAAATTTGTCGATTGCTACGAGCAGAAAGACGTGTCCTCCTGGCAAAGATTTGTGGAGTTTCCCTACCATATCGAGCCCACATTGAGCAAACAGCCAAGCAAGAGGTATGGGATTAAGTTCTGCGGTAGGTGCATTGGGCTTCGTTGCGAAGCGCTGCAAGCTTCACATGTTCGTACGATATATTTTGCATCCTGTAATGTCTTGAGCCAATAGAATCATGCCCTGGCAACCAGGGTGCCACGACCTGATGGTCAGCGGTCCCCAGCACCCAAGGAGACGTCCCCCCAAGGGACCCCGGTGCCTCCGGAGACAGGCGTGACCAGTTTAGCCCTTGCGGGGGGATGTCCTCCTAGGCAAGAACATTTGTGGAGCCCTACTACGGGTGTCTCAAAGCATACCGGGGGCTCTTCAGTGACGTCACTGAGTGGATAGCGGGCGAGGCAAGTCCCGACAGGGGGCATGGTTGCTGCGTGCCCTCTGTTCGCCTCGGTAAAAGAAGATCTGGCCCACCCACCTTTTCTGCGGGGAAGGACAGTCGACCTCAACATGGCATGCGCTCGACCTTGCCGTTTGGGTGTTAAGGAGACAGCTAGTGATGCCGGACGAAGACAAATGGAAAAATGGGAAGGTTGCTTTACCAGAAGATGGAGGAGCACTAGCGTCCAAGACCTAGTCCACCCAAAAGCAATCTTGTATACCAGGACCTCGGGGAACGGCACTATGGAGACCCTTCCCGCCCATAGACCCGGGAAAGAGGCCTGACACCGCCCTATATAAGGGGACCTTCTCCTACCTTGGAGGGAATCGATCCTTGATATCTAAAACCCTAGACTTTCATCCTCCATTGTACCCTCGCGAAGCAAGCGAGCAATACAACAAAGTAGGAGTGGGGGCTTTACCTCCTCACGAGGGTCCCGAACCTGGGTAAAAAATCAGTTTCATCTCTCTGTCATGCACTTCCTCTATCACCTTCGTCGTCGCTAAGTTCCTTCGTATCACGTGTTCAGCCCCCTCACGAACCAAGGGATCATTGGACCCTAGTTCCTTCACGGGACAAATCTCTGACATTTGGCGCGCCAGGTAGGGGGTTGAGGCGCTCTTTCAAGACCTTCGATGATATGTCGGCCGACAACGAGACGTGCACCGAGCGAGCCCTCCGTCGCGGTGCAATCACGACATAGATGGAGCCGGCTCCGCAACGCTCCGCCTCTGAGTAGGTCCTGTGGAAGGAGGACCAGGGGGCTCCTCCTATCGCCCGTCGCGGGAGCCCGCTCCCTCCTTGCATGTCCTCACATTGCTCTCCCGCACCATGTCGTCTCGCGGCCACCCCGAGCATCTCACCCTGGAGGCCACCAAGCGCATGGTGTGCAAACTCCTGGACCACCCACCGGCTGAGAAGGGCTGGGAGAAGTGGCGTGAACGGATCACCGAGATCCTCGATGCCACCACCCTCTCTCCCGAGGGCCAGGGGGCTTAGGCCAAGGGCGCGGCACCGGAGGCTGGGGGCTCGCTTCTGCCTCGCCGACATGGGGATGATACCAAGCCAGACAATGCCACTCCACCGCCAACGAACAGTTGTCAGATCATCTTGCCTGCCGTGGTAGCAGCACCGCCGCACGAGCGCGAGGACCATCTTGCCGAGGAAATAGCCACCGCGGGTCAGCAGAATAGCGCGACCCTCGCCAACGGCAAGGCGGTCTAGGCCAACGGCTGCCTCGCCTTCACTAAGAGCCTCCGTCGCATGGTATGGCCCCACAAGTTCTGCCTGGAGACATCGGAACACTATGACAGTAGGACCAAGGACCAACCCGTGTGAGTTCCTCCAGCTTTACACCACGGGCGTCGAGGCAGCGGGGGGAGACGACCGCTTCATGGCGAACTGGTTACCCCTGTGCCTAAAGGAGACGGCCAGTAACTGGCTGATGAATCCCCCCGAGGAATCAATCGACTCGTGGGTGGATCTCAGCTTCCTCTTCATCGCCAACTTCAAGGGGACCTACGAGCGCCCGCTCACCTACAACAGCCTGGAGCGACCCTCTTCAAGTCCCTACAGAGGTTCAGCCGGGTCCGCAACAAGATCCCCAAAATCTCAGATTCCAGCGTCATCACCACCTTCGAGGGCGTTAAATACATCAAGATGAGTGAGAAGATCGGCATCCGCAGCAAGAGCCTAACCACCATTGTCGTGCTCTTCGTCATGGCCAAGAAGTGCACCAAAGCGGAGGCATGGCGGATGTTTGGCCTCGCCGAGGCAGAGACTACCCCAAGGCCTATGGCTCGTCCAAGGGAAAAGACAAGGACCCCAAGCACAAGACCGCCACCGTCCTAGCAGCAGAGCCGGATCGGAAGAGCCCTCGCGAGGGGAATGGTCAATAGGAGCGGGACGACAACTCGTACTGCCACTTCCACAAGAAGCCAGGGCACCCATCGATGACTGCTACAAGCTCAAGAAGCTCCATGACCTGCACAGCAGCCAGAGGAAAGGGAGGCCAGGCAGCGAGCGAGGCGGCCAGAACAAAGGCAACCGCGAAGGCGACCACTAGAACAACAACTCCGGCGGCCGCGATACCCCTTCGGTAGGCCACCAGGCTAATGTCGCGCAGCAGCACCCTCACCCCAGGAGAAGGGATGTGCCAAGGACCCCGGGGGATACCAAGTGCCACAAGGCACCATAGCCTACATACTTGGTGGCTCCCAAGCCCCGACATCCAATCGGCACTTCAAGCTACTCACTCACGAAGTTGCAGCTGCCAGACCGGTTGTCCCCTCTCCAAAGCTCAAGTGGTCCCAGTGCGCCATCACCTTCGATGCCAGCGACCACCCCATCTCCACCAGGCCCGTGGGCACTCTCCCATGATCTGCACCCCCACCATTAACAACATCGTACCTACAGGTGTCGTATGACAGGCTGACACCGACCATGCCATGCTCCGGGGTGACCAACACCATACCCATCGGGCAAGTGCGCCTCTCCATCATGTTTAGGACATGCGACAACTACCGCACCGAGCTCATCGACTTCGATGTAGTACACATCAACCTCCCATACAACGTCATACTCGGCTACCCCATGCTGGCCAAGTTCATGGCCGCTACCCACCACGTCTACACCATGATCAAGATGCATGGAGGCAACGGTGGAGTCATCGTGGTTCATTGCAATGAAGTGGAAGCCTTACGCTCCCTGGAGAACGCCTACAAGACCGCCACTGCCACCTACCCCGAGGATATGGATGCCCTGGACTACATCGCAGGCTCCACCCGGAGGAAGCGGATGATGGCCCAGGAGAATGCCATGGCAAAGAGGGAAGCAACCGCTTTGTTCCCGTCGTGCAAGGGGCAGGCGTGGCCGGTGCCCGATACCCCAAGAGGAGCCCATGGCCACCCCCGCCCGTCCTCACAAGGGATGAGAAACCTCTCGAGGGCGGCAACGACATGGGGGCTCTAGACTTCCCCATGGACTGCACCCAGCACGTGTACAATGCCTGCTACCCTCACGATGGCGACTAAGCGGCTGAATGAGCCAATGGATCGGGCTACTGGAAGGTGGACAAACCTCTCCGAACGACGCGCCTAACTCCATGAATTTTTGAAGGTGGCCCCTGAAAACCCTGATTCCTTACAACTTCGTTTCTTGTGAGACCACGTGCAGGTCAGGATGGCATTGTAATAAGCTTGTATTCCTGGTGCCCCTTTTCGGATCTTGTGATGCATGCACGCTTGGTGATTTGGTTTTTCCTCAAAAAGCATTTATCCAAAAACCATGCCGCCAGATTTCCCTCACACACACCGCACGAGCGGGGGCTAGGGATAGTACCCTTCATCGGGTCAATCCCCCATCAACATCAGAGCCTAAAGTGTCAAGCTCTAAACTCATGGGATAGTCCTAGCCATGAGTCACCTCACCCATAGTTCCTAGTGCTTAAGATCCTCGTGTGGCACGTATATGGGCCTCTAGCGGTGTGCGCTTTTCCCTATGGCCCCATCCTAGTAAGGTCTACGGGGCAGCTCGTCAGGACCTAAAGTGTCGAGCTCTAAACTCACGGCCCATTCCTCGGCCGTGAGTTACGTCACCCACGGTTCCCGACCTAGTTTTATCCTCGCGATGGCTTGTGAGGCTCTGACCCTCCGCGGCCTGAGCTCGTCCAGACCTGAAGTGTCAAGCTCTGAACTCACGGCCCACCCTCGGCTGTGACTTACCTCACCCATGGTTCCTGACCCGGTTTTTATCCTTGCGGCGGCTCGTGAGGCACTGCCCCTCCGCAGCCTGAGCTCGTCAGGACCTAAAGCATCGAGCTCTAAACTCACGGCCCGTCCCTCGGCTATGAGTTACCTCACCACGGTTCCTGACCCAGTTTTTGTCCTTGCGACGGCTCGTGAGGCTCTGCCCCTCTGCGGCCTGAGCTCATCAGGACCTAAAGCGTCGAGCTCTGAGCTCACGGCCCGCTCCTCGGCTATGAGTTACCTCACCCACGGATCCTGAACCAGCTTTCACCCTCGTGACGGCTCGTGAGGCACTGCCCCTACGCGGTGTGAGCTCATCAGGACCTAAAGCGTCAATCTCTGAACTCACGGGCTGTCCCTCTGCTGTGAGTTACCTCACCCACGGTTATTGACCCGGTTTTTATCCTCGTGACGGCTCGTGAGGCACTACCCCTCCACGGATTAAGCCCATCGGGATCTAAAGTGTCGAGCTCTGAACTCAAGACCCACTCTGTGGCTGTGAGTCACCTCACCAACGGTTCCAAAACCCTACAGAATCAAAAATCCTCGTACTAGCCTCATGACCTTCTCCTCGAGAGGGTCGTGGTGTGCCTTGTGAGGCTCTCGCCCTTCAGGCGGCCGGGATATTACAGGGCCTAGCATGCTGAGCCCTGAACTTATCGCCCGGAAGTGGCATTAAGTTACCTCACGAACGACTCTTAACGCTCATAACTCGCCGCGCACGCCCGTTATAGGGCCTCCCCCACAGCTCATGGTTACAACCTCGGGAGGCTCCGCGAGGACCCAGTGACATATTGCATCACTAGCGTTGAAACCCTCGGACAACAGCATACCCTCCCCTCCCGCGAGGCTCAAGGCGACAACATGGGTAAGCCTCTAGAGGGTAGAACTGCCCAAACGGCCAGGCTCAGAGACACACAGAGACCCCTCGTGAGCCACCACACGTGGCCCCCAGTATAGTAGGAAAGGTCACCGGCTAGAGGTGCCTGGAGAGGGGCTAGAGGGTGTTGTCCCGTGCTGTCGCCTCTGGAGGTTGCTTGGCTGGGCGGGGCCTCCACGAGCCCCCTCCTGAGACTACCGGCCATGGCCAGCTTCGATGAGCCAGCTCCCCAACATGAGCGCCAAGACCCCAAGCATCACAACAACAACATGCGAAGGGAGAAATAACAAGCCGAAAGATTCGCTTATAGACACCCTTGACAAGACTTCCTTACAAACCCTGAAGGGGAATGAAATTTAAGGATGCTACATCCAAGCTAACAAAATCCCGCAGACCCCGACAATGTCGCCACAGCTGTGGCTCGAACCCCATGGCCTTTCAGAAATGGCGGGGATAATCCACGCGGCATGACATGGAGTCATACACCCTCACCGAGAAACGTTTCTTAGCGTCAACACTGACCCGTGCCCGATTTCAGGGTCGCAGATGAAGCTTTTCCAGGAGGTGGTGAGGTATGCCTCCCCCGGCATCGGAACCTCAAGTTCCATGGCCCACCAGTCGCCGCCTCCTGAATGCCTCAACTGTACAGCCCCTGAAGATGGGCCCCAGTAGTAAGGGCGAAGCATGACGGGAGCTGTACCTTGGTGGACTAGTCGTCATCCTTCAGGACAAGGACAAAATTGGTGACCCTCTCGGGTCCGCCTCCTCTTCACCCTTGGCCCTAGACCGGAACGGCACTCGGGTCAGGCTAATCCTCGAGCCGGAATGGTGGATCAAGTAGCCGCAGTCAATGCACTCTCGGCCGCGTCGCCCGGGAGTGTCCCCTGCCTCCGGGGTAGCTTGAACGGAGGTCCTTCACAAAGACGTGTGCCGGCCTCGGGATGTCGCGAGGCCGCTGCCCCGCGGCCGGCCATGGCTCCACTTGGACGGAGGGGTTTCTTCCTCCGCCATCACTACAGCCTTGCCCTTCTCAGCAGTTGAGAAGCGCTTGGGCACCATTGTGGGGAATGAACCTTCGCTCGGGTGCACAGCGGGGAAGGGGAATAGTGGCGTGGAGTGAGAAGATCACGTGTCCATCGACCCGATATAACAGGGCTAGTTGAAAAGACATATCGCTGCACCTAGCACACGATGTTAACCGCGAGGTTCCACAAGCCATCATGTCATGGGAACAACTCCCGGGGGGAGGCGACGTGCCCGAGATCATGGTTGAGAACTCACGGACACTTCAAATCCACGGTAGGATGGGGGCATGGCAGGTCCATGATCAATCATGCAGGCGTTGGGGCCTGCCAACCGCCCGAGGCCGCTTGACCCTTTGCGCCCATCAAGGTACACGTGCAGGCCAAACGCCCAGGGGCTACTGTCGGGGCCTTGGCAACTAGGATGCCATGACCCGACGGTCAGTGGTCCCTAGCGTCCCATGGCAGCATCCCCTCGAGAGACTCCGGCGCCTCCGGAGACAGGCATGGCCAGTTTAGCCCTCGTGAGGGTCCGCCTTGCGAGGGGACGTCCTCCTAGGCAAGGACATCTGTGGAGCCCTACTGCGGGTGTATCGAAGCGTACCATGGGGCTCTTCGATGAAGTCACCGAATGGACAGCGGGCGAGGCAAGTCCTGACAGGGGGCGTGGTTGCTACGTGCCCTGTGTTTGCCTCGGTAAAGGAAGATCCGGTCCACCCATCTTTTCTGCAGGGGAATGACAGTCGACCTTAACATGGCAGGCGCTCGACCTTGTCATTTGGGTGTTAAGGAGACATGTAGTGGTGCCAGACAAAGACAAGTGGAAAAATGGGAAGGTCGCTTTACCAGAATATGGAGGAGCACCAGCATCCAAGCCCTAGTCCACCAAAAAGCAATCTTGTAGACCAGGACCTCAGGGATCGGCACTGTGGAGACCCTTCCTACCCATAGACGGGGGAAAGAGGCCCGACGCCGCCCTATATAAGGGTCCCTTCTCCTACCTTGGAGGGGATCGATCCTTGAGATCTAAAATCCTATACTTTCAACCTCCATTGTACCCCCGTGAAGCAAGCGAGCAATACAACAAAGCAGGAGTAGGGGCTTTACCTCCTCACGAGGGTCTCGAACCTGGGTAAAAAACCCGGTGTCATCTCTCTATCATGCGCTTGCTCCATTTTCATCGCCATCGTTGAGTTCCTTTGGAATCACATGTTCATCCCCCTCATGAACCAAGGGATCGTTGGACCCTAGTTCCTTCGCGGGACAAATCTCCGACAAATCCAGCCCGAAAAGCCTTGGCCGCAATTGCTCGGCTCCTTGCATGATGACCACACACCACTTCATGGATATCCTTAAGGATGATTTTTCCTTCTTCCATTGCAACGCATCACTGCAGCACACCCGAAATGCTTCTTTTGTACAACTCTCCTTTAATGATCCTCAAAGCCTTAGATCAGCATGTGATTTGTCGTGCTTCAACTACATCTTTGGGGAGCTCTCCTCTTATCATGTATGATACATATGGCTGCATCCATGTGGGTTCTATTATCATTACTTCATTGAGTTCTAGCTCTTCATCAAGGTCCTCTGTTGCGCTTTCGTGTGTTGGTATAGCCCCTGAGTCTTTCTGTGACTTGACCTTCTTCTATGATTTTGGCGCTATTACCTCGGAGACCCTTTTGGATTTGATGGAAAGTTCTGTTATTTCTTAAGAAAAACTCCGGGTGGTACCTATAGATAGAGTGATCTGATATTTGCCAGACTATCGACTTCCTCGTTGCTTGCCCTTCCTATGTGCGATACTTCGCACCCATCGAATTGGGCTTCCATGGTACTATATAAGTCATGGTTAATCATGTTGTCACTAACGGTGTCACACTTGTTCATTGCTTGTTGTGCCACAAGATTTGAATCACCAAATATCTTCAAGCGAGTTGCACCGCAGGCTTTAGCCATACGCATGTCGTGCAACAAGGCTTCATATTCAGCTTCTTTATTCGACACATTTCAAAGCTCATCTGAAGTGCGTAGCGCATTTTGTCGCCATGGGGTGACACCAGTATAACCTTGGCCCCTACCCCTTCTGTCCTCTTGGATCCATCAAAATACATCTTCCATGCGCTGGAGAGGTCTAGCGGACCCGTGCATTGTAGTTCTGTCCATTCAGTAATGAAATCGGGTAAAACCTGGGATTTGATTGTCTTGCGCTTCTCATACGTGATATCTCAAGGGGACAACTCGATGCCCCATAGAGAGACACATCCTATGGCTTCTGGATTGTTGAGGATATTAGAGAGTGGTGCCTTGTTGACTACTATGATCGGATGTTTCAAAAAATAGTGGTGCAACTTGCGTGCCGTCATGAAGATTCCATAGACTAACTTTTGGTAATATGGATATTGTTGTTTGGATGTGGAGAGAACCTCGCTTAGGAAATAAACTAGTCTTTTAACACCATGAGTTTTTCCCTCTTCGGGTCACTCGACGACCAAGACTGTACTTACTACTTGATTAGTGGCTGCAATATATAGTAGTAGAGACTCCTTTTCTCTTGGAGACACGATGACAAGTGATGTCAAAAGTGTTTTATTTAGGTTTTCAAAGGCTCGCTGAGCTTATTCCGTCCACTCGAATTTATCCGATTTCTTCATCAGAGCGTAAAACAGTATTGCTTTTTCACCTAAGCGGCCGATAAATCGACTGAGTTCCACGACTTGTCCAACCAATTGTTGCACGATGCGAAGATTTATTGGCTTTTTCAATGTGAGAATTGCCTGTATTTTCTTGGTATTTCCCTCTCTTCCTCTTGCCGATACCAGGTATCCGAGGAGTTTTCCCATAGGGACTCCAATGGAGAACTTCGTCGGGTTGAGCTTGATGCAATATTTATCGAGGTTATCAAATGTTTCACGAAGATCATCGATAAGGGTCGACCCTTGCTTTGTGGTAACTATGACATCGTCGATGTATACATGTACATTTGTTCCGATCTGACTTCCTAGGCAGCTTTGCATCATCCACTGATATGTGGCTGCCGCATTTTTAAGTCCAAAGGGCATTGTTGTGTAGAAAAATACACCATAAGGCGTGATAAATGCTGTTTTATCTTGGTCTTCCTCCTTTATCTGAATTTGGTGGTACCCTGAATACGCATCTAGTAAGGATAGGTGTTTGCACCCTGCGGTTTCATCGATTATTTGATCGATCCGCAGTAGTGGGAAATGGTCCTTTGGATAGTGCTTGTTTAGTACGGTGAAGTCAATGCACATGCGCAACTCTTTTGTATTTTTCTTCGGGACGCATACTGGATTGGCGACCAATTTTTCTTTCTTTATTTCTTTGATAAATTTGGATCCATTAGGCGATGGAGTTCTTTTCCAATGGCCTTGTGTTTGGGCTCTGCAAAATAGCGAAGAGACTGCTTTACATGTTTGGCTTCAGGGTTTAGGTTGAGTGCATGCTCAGCAAGTTCCCTGGGGATTCCCGGCATGTCAGCTGATAACCATGAAAAAATCTCCCAGCGCTCACGGAGGAACTCTATGAGCACGCCTTCCTATGCAGGACCAAGATTGGAAGCCACGAAGGTTGTTTTCTTTAGGTCTGTAGGGTGGACTTGGACTTCCTTTGTATATTTTGTGGCATCGAAAGCTTGATCGAGATTGGCCCATGCCGTTGTTAAAGGCTCTACATCTGTTGAGATTCGTAGTTGCTCAAATTCTGCTTCCATCCCAAAAGATTCAAAGATTTTGTTGAACTCCAGATCACAATTGTCGGATTAGGTGAAGCTTCCTTTCAAAGTTATAATTCTGTTGGGTGCTGGAATTTTCATTACCATATACGCATAATGCGGTACTGCCATGAACCGTGTGAAACCTGGATGCCCTAGGATCGTGTGGTATTCCGATGGCCAATCCATGACTTCAAACTCGAGTTTCTCTCGCCTGAAATTTTCCCTTGATCTGAAAACAACGTCAAGATAAATTTTGCCTAAAAGAATTTTAGCTTTACCAAGAACTATGCCATGGAAGGATGTGTCTGTCGGAGCCAAATTTGTCAAAGAGTAATTCATTGCTCGTAGGGTATTGGAGTAGATTAGGTTGATACTGCTTCCCGTGTCCATGAAGGCATTTGTCGGGGGGTTATTCCCGGGTACCCCAAAGGACGCTCCAAGATGGGCAAAAAAGGCAAAAAGGCAATAGACACAAAGAAAAACTGCACCCACAACATCCTAGGCCGGCTGGAGCCTCCCAGCTGGCCCACAACCTCATTGCCGGCTCCTTCCCCACTGCCTGGGCCGGTTGGCCCACCCGGCCAAGACGCCGCCTCCCTAATCCGGCTAGGCTGCCCCAGCCGGCCCGCCTCGTCCCCACCTCGTATGGGCGTCCTCTCCGCTGGCTCCCACCTGGGTGGCTCGCCCCAATCCGGCTAGGCCGCCTCCCGACCGGCTGGGCCTCCGCTGCCCCACCCCGGATGGGCCACACGTCCCCTGCTACCTGGCTAGGCTGGTCTTCCTGGCGACGCCAGCTACCCCCGCCCAGGCTAGCTGCCGGCTAGGCCGCGACGCCCCGGCTGGGCCACGTTGTAACCGGTTAGGCCTCAGCCGGCCGCCACTGTCGCTACCCCTTGGACCAGATCGATCCAGGGGATCGATGCCTAGATCCCTCCCGTTGAATCGCCCACGCCTTGCTACTGATCGACCACCCCTTCCAGTTCTAGGCTGGATTGCCGCCCAGTGTGTAGGTGCACCATGCCAAGCCATGCACCTGCCCGATTAACACCAACTCGTGGGTTTCTAGGAAGACATCGACAAGACTAGAAGAAGGACCAAGACACTGAAGCCATGCCTCTACACTGCTGCCTACATGGGGAATATGGTGCACTGTGCATGACATATTGTACCACTCAATCAGATGACATAGGCTATAGTCCTACACTGTGTATCACCTCATGCATGACATATGGAATAGTCTAGTTAGGCAGGTGGGCCACCTTGTGTTCCCTGGGCAGCCAATATAATGCACCAGTGAGGGCTCTCTCTCATTCATTCAGCCACCGACTGATAGCTAGCTAGCTTTCTCTCACTCCCTGCTAGCTAGCTCATACACCAAGACACACACATACACAGATAGGCTGAGCATTTAAGAGGTAGCTAGTTCATACAGCTCGAGGAGCGATTGTACCCCGCACTCTACCCATAGTCAGATCGACAGGAGTAGGAGTTTTACCTCACCACGAGGGCTCCGAACCTGGGTACTTGTTGTGTCCCGTTACACTTGCTCGTATCTAATCCCGCATGCGGATGCCGTCGAGAGCTTCCCTGCTAGTCCCCACACCTCTATCTAACCTTCTTAGGTACCGCCGTTCCCAATACAACGACAACCTTCCTCATGTTGCAGCCGCTAATTTGGGCTTCCACAATCAGAGCTGAATGACCCGGTCATGGGACCCGAAGTGGGTGATCTGCTCTACTGAATGTTATTTCTTGCTCTGACTAGTGGAGATATTCGGGTGTGGCTGGCGGCATTGTTACTGCCATATTGACTTGTCGGATGATCAACTTCTGAATTCTGTTGACGGACGCCCTTTTTGGATCATTGACATTGCACCTTTCGACCTTGGGTACTCATTTTCTTGGCTTCTGTTTATTGTCGGTTGTGGCTGCCCCGTTGGAGGATGTACTGGTGGCTGTGGTGGTGCGCCAATAGTTAGGGTTCCTGGTGTGGTGTCATATCCACGGTTTGCTGCTTCCATTGCTTTTGAAGTACATACCTCTTGCATTTTTAAGAAAGTGTGGCAGTCCTTCATGAGGTGATTTGATCACCTTCTTCCTGCGGAGTTGATGTAGAAGTGTATATTGCAGGGTCCTTCCAGGATCTATAGTGGGGACATGAGGGGCTCCCGAGGCCTTAGATGGTACCGCTATGTAGATTGGCTTCCGCCAGCATATTCTCTGTTGCTGCAGTATCCGCTACCACTATCGTCGTTTCTTTGATTGCCTTCTCCTGGAAAAGCAGCCGCAATATAGCTCGGCCCGCCTTATCCATCGTTGTCGCGTCTTCTTCTGTCATTATTGCGGATGTCCCGATCTTCTTCGAGTGAGCGCCCTCGCTTGTTGTTCACAACGTCCTCCCCATCTGCCTAGTGATTTGCCATGTCCATTAGTTGCGAGATTGTTTTGGGCTTGACCTGCCCTAGTTCCTCAATGAATTCTCTTCGGCAGAGGCTGTCGTTGAATGCGTCGATTGCTCTTTCGTCAGATATAGCTTCAGCTGAATTCTTGATGACGTTCCACTGCTGGATAAATGCCCGTATTGGCTCTCCAGGTTTTTGTTTGCACACCCGTAACTACTCCAAATATGCGGGTCATTTAAACATAGATGTAAAGTTTTGGATGAACTTATCTTCGAGGTCATTCTAGCTGCTGATGGATTCTTCGGGTAGCTGCCTAAGCCATGAGCGGGCACCACCGCTTAAGTGTAAATGTAAGCTTTGCATTGCGGTAGTCTTGGAGCCACCTTGAAGTTTAACAACTGCTAGGTAATCTGCCAACCAAGCCTCGGGTTCCTAAAGACCATCGTATTTTTGGCGATCGTGAGGAAGCTTGAAGTCTTTGGGTACTTAGGTTTTGCAAACTCGTTGGGTAAAGCAACTAGCCCCGCATAGTTCATACTCATCCTCGCTTTCACTGTCGTGGTATCTTTGGCTTCTACGCTCTTCCCTTGACATGTCGGCTCTGTGTTGTGTAATGTCATTTCCTCAATTATCTCGAGGTTCGTAGTTTGGAAAATGCACCCGATGTGGCGACCATGATTGCCGGGTGTGTCCCACATGCCTAGGGCTCCTGCTAGGCGTGGTGATTTATCGAGTTGCCTTGAAGTTCCTTGTTCGCCTTGTGTGAGGGATGCTCCCACCATGCCGAGGTTCATGAGAATGGAGCATTGGAGAGCCGCTTGTGGATCGTCGAGTGCAGTTTGCATCGTGAGGAGGTAGGTTTGGGCTCTGACAATCGCGGCTTGTGTTGTTTTTGCTTTGATGTGTCCTGCTAGATCTACTGTCATGAAGGACATGTCCAGATTTTGTGTCAAATCGTTTCTCTCGGCTTCCAGAATGTTTTGCAACCATGAGGTTCCCCTTCGTGGTGCTCCTCCAACTATGCTACTAGATCCGCGTGTGGAGCTTAATTATGCCTGCCGCATGCTAGATTCATCGGCTAACCTTTTCCTTTCGTTAAGTTGTCTTTGCATTTTAAGAAGGTCCCTTTTCTTGTGGTGAAGCAGGTATTGGTACGCCATTAGGTCCTCGTGCGTGGCTTCGGCTGTCATAGGGACCGCACCCGAGACTGCATCCCTTTCTCTTTGCCATGCCTCTGCTAGTAGTCGGAGAGTTAGCCATTCGGCATCCCGTGTTTCTTCTCTTCTTTGTATGATGCGTTTGTTGGGTGGATCTCCTTCATTTCTGTTGTTTCCTACATTGGCATCCGTAAAATATCATTGGGATCAAGGATTGGGTTACCATTGGCATCGCGTGGTGTGGACGTTCCTTCGCCGATAATCACGCACACCTGGTGGTGCGCCATATATGAGTTGTTGTTGTGGTCGTCGGATCCATAGGAGATACTGTTTGTAAAGCCAGTAAAGTCATGTATGTTCTGATATGAGTAGATCTCGGACATCCTGCTTCAGAAGTCGATGTTTTCGTTGCTTTCCTCGGGTTCGGTGCTTGCTAGACTTGAACCACGTGGTGGCGTTAGCTAGGAACCTGACCCGAATGAGAGACCGTCGTAGAGATTGGCCAAATCCCCTAGATCTGTGGAATTTCTGGAGTTTTCCTCACCGTTTTTCGGCTGGGGTGCGGCTTCTTATGATGAGCCGATGGAGGGTGCAGATATCACCGTAGGCGCTATTGTTATGACTGATGGGCCTGAAGATATTGGGGCCAGTAGGCAGAATTCTCAGGTTCCTCTACTTGGAAGTGAAAACTTTCGATGATGAGATCAGATCTGCCATTGAAGTCGATGGGAACCGAGACAGGGGTGGGCGAGCGTGGTTCCGTTGATGCTAGATTGTTGCTTGATGGAGAGGGGGCTGCTGAATCCATGATTACAGCGTCATATTTCCTATAGACGGCGCTAATTGATGAGGGTTAACCTCGGCAATGTCCATAGTGATGGACTTAGGGTTTTGTGGAAAACAGAACGCTAGGGATTTCGTTGGCCGGTCAGACAAACAAGGAAGTCGAAGTCGTCTGATTGCTTAGAAACAAATCGATTACAGATCGTTCAAGGCTTTTTCTGTACCTCTCCGCTGGCTCCTCCAAGCATATATATAATAGAATGGGTCCCTAGGCCATATAAGGATAGGTTACAAATGATTACAACACTAATATAACGTCGGTTCCTACTATTTCCTTGTCTAGCAAGATACATCTTCCATCGGATGCTTCTTGGGACTTCCTTGGTTTCTTCCTGGGCCTTGCGGGCTGTAAGCCTAGGGTAACACATAACAATAATCCGAGTAATCATACCTATGTCAACCCCCGATCATCACGACCGACGATGTAGTTTCAAAGGTAGATATTCCCTAATGTCAATCACATCATTCATGTGACTCAAGCTCGACCTTTCGTTCTCTTGTGTTCCAAGGCCATGTCTGTACATGCTAGGCTTGCTAATTCTAACTTGTGTGCATTGCAGTACAACATGGCTTACACCCACCGTATGCGAACGCAGATATGTTTGACACCCGATCTTCACGGCGTGCCTCATAACTGAAAACTTGCTTGGTGGTGCACACAAAAGGGGAATGGCACATGCATGATCCCATCAATGATCAATAGCGGGACCGGGATGTCCATAATGACCCTTGTGCATTCCACGGTGACACTGTCGTTTGAGCCGTAAAACATCGAGTCAAATTCCCTTTGTTTCTTCGATACGACTTGTCCGAGATCTGATCATTGGTATCACATACCTTGCTCAATCGCGTTACCGACAAGTTCTGTTTTATTTGTTCCCGCGATATTACATCCCGTGACCTAGTCATATGTCGCAACATTATGGATGTAATCTCACCAAGTCGGCTTTGTGTATCTTACCCGTCATGTGGGTGAACAAATCATGTTCTTGATTCATAGGCTCAACTGTTCCTCTGGAATACCTAACGTACACTTTTATAATCACTGTTTTACCGACGTTTGATGCAGTTAAGGCAACATCGGGAGATAGTGATTAATATGATCTCAGGGTTTAAGGAGAATGAGACTGCATTTCTAACTATTGCATCAATAAACTATGTGACTTGATCGTATCGCAATCTTTGGGCAATGTCCATCACATCATTCGCCAAAAATTTAACCTCGTTGTCAACTGGCATAAAAGCTCCATAATCAGGAAACCTTGATCATCGGCTGCCCAACGAACTAGTATCAATAGAGACTATTAGGGATTTGGTTTGTTTCATACCACACTTGTATCAATTTTTCCACTTGATACAGTCATATCGCAATATGAAACTATTACGAACTAATTGAGATATGATAATAAAATCCATTTATTATTTTCCCAAACAACCAACAGAACAATCACTTATCAAGCAACCAATAAGCAATGTTGAAACACAAATTTCACTCACCTTTTTTGTACCATTCAAAGTGGTAGAGTGCTTTTGACACGATAATGTTTATTTGCTTGTGCACTGGTTCTTCTAACCTACTGGATAGTTTGTTGTTGGTGTCAGATAAGCAGTGACATGGCCGACACCGTGATGGAGGGTGCCAAAACCTCATAGGCTGGAGGTAACGCGGAGAGCAAATCAGCCTTGATCAACAACACATACATGGATGATGATGATGATATTTTGCTTGGTGGATTTTAGGCTAGAGTTTGGGTAATTCTGAAATTGAAAGATTATTTACCCGAGTTAGGGTCTATTTGATTCGAAGGATTTCCAAAGGAATTCTATAGGATTCCAATCCATAGAAATTTTTTCAATAGAGTGTGTTTGTTTCAAAGGATTTCTAACAAGAGGTGAGACCTTTTGGAAAAATTTCTATGTGTCTATGACAAATATGACATGTTCCTAAACCGTATAAAATTTTCTGCATTTTTTCTGCGGTGCAATCAAACACCTTATCTTACCGATTCGTGTATTTTTCATTCCTGTAGGATTATAAGTATCATGTCATTCTATTTCTGCACTTTTTCTATTCCTATGTTTTACAAATTGTTTGAATCAAATGAACCCTTAATAGTCCAGGAATATGTGGATTGGTCGAGTGCCTATAGTGGCCGAAGTTTTGACTCTACTAGGGTGTTCTAATTTACTGGTATTCTTTAATTGGTGCAGTATTTAGCTTTGAGGTTAGGAATGATTGCTCACAGCGGACATTTGTTCTTCAGATTAAGCAAAACAGTACTGTATAGAGCATTATATGCATTTTCTCTAGGAAAAAAGAATGCCGCTCAAAATATACAATAAAAAGATAGTCAATGGTAGTAGAGCTAGGCAAGGGCTTTATGTACGCATGCACTAGAAATAATCAGCACATGCACTTTAAAAAAGATAGTATATAGTGAGCACAAGAGTCTACAACCGGCCAAATCCTAGTTGTTAGAATTGCGACAAGAAGATAACGAAGAACGAAAACGAAAAGCACAGTAAGGGGACACAGATTTAACGTGGAAAACCTCTCCAACAAAGAGAGGAAAAAACCACGGGCGCCAGCCAGCGAAACTTCACTATATCGAAGAGTGTTTACAAACGCCGAGAATTTCACAGATGTAACTCATCCCAACCGGCGGCTTACAAGGGGTTTATATATCGGTGGAAACCTAGGTCTTCGACGATCCGTACCGTACCGTGGGGGGCTGTCGCCCCCCGCACCCCCCACAGGCGTCCCCGTTGGGCACGGTGTGGGCCAACTTCAGACTCGTTACACTCGGCCCAAGCCTCCCGGCGACGGGCCTCGCTCCACTCGTCAGAAGTTGGCCTATACTTTGTAGAATTTGGATCAACATATAACACTAGTGAACTGCACACCACCGAAGATATATAGGTTAACTTGATGATCGTGTGTGGGGCAAGAAAAACCAAGTCAACGACCATGGACCGCCATGCGAAGCGAGAATGGACGCCATCTCTACTGGTAATGGCGACATGGTCTGGTCTCTGACGTTGTAGACGCCGCAGTTGCGGAAATCATCTTCAGGCTTTGTGTCTGTACGAGGGTGGAGTTTATGCTCGTTCATAAAGTAGACGCAGTCTTCCTGAGGTCCGCCAATGGTGCGGCCATAATGGTTGGCGACAGGGACCGACCAAGAGCAGCCTAGGCTGACAAAAAGAGCATGCCCCATCAACGTATCAAGCTTCCTCCAGCCGCGAGCATGGCCTCCTGATCTGTCGTCCCGCAGGAGGCCTGTCGCCTCAAAGACCTCGAGCCGGCGAGTCCGGTTGGGTATAGAACGGAGACGCTCCATCTCAACCTCCCGTTCGACCATGAGCAGCCGGTCGCCGGAGACGAGCAGGTAGTAATAGCGCTTGTAGACGTCCCGGGGCCAGGTATTTGCTGGGGTGCCGGGTACGGGTATATATATGTCTGGGGTGCCGGGTATGACGCACTGTGGGTGCATGTTGTTGGCTTGGTCCAGTTCCATGGCATGGAGCTTGTGATGTAGACGAACGGGAATACTATGTTGTGAAGTGAGCAGGTAGAGCTTCCCTTGGAAGAGCACCATGTCGTTGGCGCCGCTCACCTTACATTTGAGGCAGCAGGCCGAGCCAGTCCGCGGCGCGCCGCGGGAGAAGATGCTCGCTACGCCGCTGATGGATATGGTGGCGACGACACGGTCGGAGACCACCACCTTGCGGACGTTGTTTGTCACCACCCCAGTCCAAATGTCCTTGTCGTAGCAGAGGATGGCGGGGTCGATGCCGGTCGTCTCCCCCGTGAGAGGGTTCGTCACGGAGCAGGTGATGTCGCGGTGCACGTGGAAGAGCGTGTCGCCCATGGAGACGCGGCGGGAGACATGGGCCCCCGGCCCCGGAGAGGACGACAGCTGGTATAGTACGCCGCCGTCCGGGACGCTGAGGAAGGTGCCGTTGCGGAGGGCGATCCACGGGAGCAGCGGGGGCAGGTCGGACGGTTGCACCGCGGAGCGCCAGGAGCGGCACACGGCACGGAAGCGGACGCGGTCGCCGTAGGAGGGCATGCGCAGGAGGACCTGGACTAGCAACTCGGGGAGGAGGTCTGCCGCCCATGATGGTGAGCTGCTGCTCGCTCCAACTACGGCTAGTTCCATCTAGATCTAGGGGCCGGAAAATACCAGTTCTGGTCAGCCCAACCACGGTCTGTCTACGGAGCAGTATATAGATTCTTCCTATCCTAGTCCAACTAGAGCTCTAGCAAGATTGATTAGACATTTACCGTCAGCTGACCTACTTTCTGGAAAGCGACTACTCACCTGAGGTGTTGTCGGTTTCGCCGCTGCCGCCTGTTCGTCGCCGGCCCGTGTTCGTCGTCCGCCCTCTGCTGCTGCTCCTACCCTGTTTCTTACAGAGCAGAAATTTCAGGTGAGTAGCTGGCACGCACGCCTGCCGTGTCAAATGGTGTTTATTTCAAGGTAAATGATACCCCCCCCCCCCCCCCCCCCCCCCCCCCAAATCACTCACGTCCTCATGGTCGCGCGCCGTTGGATCAGCTAGGATCCGGCCGTCTATTACTCGCCACGTGTCCCTGTTATGTCTCGAGTACAACGAAATGCTACACGCCTCACGCACAACTCGTGTCGTCAGTTTCGTCCACGATAGGCGACGACACCGGAGGAGAGGCGACCGCGGTACGACGCTCGCGCCGCCGCCGACCGCTTCGTCCTCAACTGCCGCCGACCATGGATCCTTCTTCGGTTCGTGTCCGCGCTCTACACTCTTCCTCCTCCCGCCGAGATCTCCCTTTATGTCTCTGATTTGGTTTCAATTTCTCGCAGAAACCCTAGGCAGTAGGGTGATGGGACCACCGCCGACGACCGATGCGGCAGGAGGGAGCACCTCCGGCGGCAGAAATGTCGGTGTGAGTACTGATTCATCCTTTTCTCCTTGGGAGCACCTCCGTTCTAACTAGTTGTTGTTGCTTGTGCGTCCTTGGGACCCGTGGGGAATAGATGATGTTCCTGTTACATGTAGCTAGATGTCGCTTTGTGTGGGGGATTCGTGGTGACTAGATGTTGTGCTTGATTTGCTTTGTCTGGTATTGGTAGTTGTGCTCTCTAAGTAGGTGTTTCCTTTGTCAGTTGTTTCCTCTTTTATATACTAGGATTTTACTAGTTGTGCTGTTTGAGTAGTACATTTTTGCTAGTTTGTGCTGTAGCAATTGCTACTTGTGCACTTTTAGCAGGATTTAGGGATTAGTGGAGACTAGATGTTGTGCTTGTTTTGCTCTTTTCAGTAGGTATTTGGTAGTTCTTCTTTCAGTACTAGAATTTTAGTAGTTGTGCTCTCTGAGTAGTAGGATTTTGCTAGTTTGTGCTGTAGAATTTGCTACTTATGCACTTTTTGAGTAGGATTTTGCTACATATGGTGATCTGCTATATAGTTGCTAGTTAATTGCTTCTATTTGCTACGTGTGACCTTTAAGTAGATTTTTGCTACTTTCATGCTTTTATATGTTGACATGCTACATGTAGTTTTTTTTAGGTTGGCTTGCTAAATTTGGTTTGGATGCTACATGTAGATTTTTTGGTTGCCTTGCTAAATTTTGGCAATTTGGTTTGCTCCATGTAGCTTCTTTTTGTTTGCACGCTATTTTTTGGGTTGGCATGCTACATGTAGCTTTTTATTGGAGGTGAAACTGGCATGTTAACCATATATTTTGATTTTAATGTTGTGCTGCAGGTTGCTCCGGATGGTAAGAGCATGTTGTGTACGCGGAAGAAAGTTATGGTCAGTCGCAAGAAAAAAGGTGATGCTGTGAAGAAGTCCAAGCAGGAGATGTGGATGTCAAAGGACAGGTTCGGTGCGAAGCGGTTGCGCAACATTGCAGACGGCCTTAATCCAGCTAAGAGAGCAATTATCGAAGGAAAGAGTGCATTCAAAGCCATGCTAAATGTGGCTCCATTCAGGATTTCTAATGAGCTTACTGACTTTGTTGCTGGTCATATAACTCCTCATTTGCGTGAGTACAAGCTTCGGAAAAACCAGATGGTCGTAGGCGCCCATCATCTGACATTTGAGGCAGCAGGCCGAGCCAGTCTGCGGCGCACTGCAGGAGAAGATGCTCGCCCTGCCGCAGGTGGATATGGTGGCGACGACACGGTCGGAGACCACCACCTTGCGGACGTTGTATGTGATCATCCCAATGTCCTTGTCGTAGAAGAGGATGGCGGGGTCGATGCCGGTCGTCTACCCGGTGAGAGGGTTCGTCGCGAAGCAGGTGATATCGCGGTGCACGTGGAAGAGCGTTTCACCCATGGAGACGCGGGGGAGACATGCCCCCCGGCCCCGGAGAGGACGACAGCTGGTAGAGTACGCCGCTGTCCGGAACGCTGAGGAAGGCGTCGTCGCGGAGGAAGATCCGCGGGAGCAGGTCGGACGGTTGCACGGTGGAGCGCTAGGAGCGGCAGATGACACGGAAGAGGACGCGGTCGGCGTAGGAGGGCATGCGCAGGAGGACCTGGATTAGCAACTCGGGAAGGAGGTCTGCCCATGATGAGTTGCGCGCTGCTCTCTCCAACTACGCCTAGATCCATCTAGTCTAGGGGCCGAAAAATATCGGTTCTGGTTAGCCTAACCACGGTCTGTCTAAGTAGCAATATTATTCTATAGCTTAATCCTGGTGGTCTACCCGGCTCCTCAGGATGTTCTCACCGCGAATCGTTCCTATCCGTTGGATCTTGTGTGCAGGGCAAAAGATTCGTCTAGTGAGTCTGGTTAGCATATTTGTTAGGTAGATCCACGGTGAAAAAAGCTCACGCCTCTCTCCTCCCATCATGATTCCACGCCGTGGTCGTCTTTTCTCGCACAACCTCCTCCTGCAGCCCTTCCTCACGCGACGTCTAGCCCCGCCACCACCCACAACAACCCTTGTTGGCTCGACATCCAACTCGCCGCTAGACGTAGTCAGCACCGCCTCCTCCCACAGCTTTCACTAGCGTCGTGTCCACCTGTAGCCAGGAATGGCGCAGGGACGCGAGCAGCGCCACAGGTCGACCATGTTGGGCGCGCACCCAGAGGATTTGAGGTGGAACCACGGGGGAGGAGGCACAGGTTCAGATGGATACGGAGGTGCTCGCAGGGCCACTGGCGCTGGGGAAGAGGGGGAGGTCGAGGTCGAGTGCACACAAAGCTTATAGAGGTCCAGGTAGGCGCGACCGGCAATGACCATGGTGGGTAGAGGTCGCTGCGGAGTAAAGCGGTCGGTGGCGCTCACACGTCGTATCAGGAGGCACCCGAGACGGTCTAGCAGATGACGGGGCAAGGCGCCGACAACGAGCAGCAGTGCAAAGTAGAAGGGAGCAATAAGTGGGATGGGGATCAAGTAGTGGCGGCGGTGCGTGTCAGAAAACGAGGGTTAGGTAGGTGGCGTCGTGCGCGGGATGTGTGGTTGTGCGTGCGTGTCTCATGTGGGGTGTGTTGCATTGTGTGCGTGCGGCTGGGTGTGTGCGGTTAGAGTTAGGCTGGGTTAGGTTTAGAATATGGCGTGGTGGTGTCCTACTGGGCATATGGGTCTGGCTGGCTGACAACAAACATTTTTTTTAAGAATTTGGCAAATAGTTCTAGATAATTAAAATAGGAGAAAAATTGTAGTAATTTGAATAAAAGATGGGTAGCAATGTAGAAAATAAAGATAGGATTTTATTGAAAATATTTTTAGACGCATGTGTATGCATGATGATGTATGGTGATGCAAAACAAAAACAACAAATAAAGGCAAACTAATATGGAATATATTTTTCAAGGGGTGTTACATTTTGTATAACTTGTCGGGTTAATGTTCAACTTTATCTGAAATAACTGATTGTCGTGTTATGTATTTTCTGTTCCCTATCTGCCTTTTTTAATGGGTGATATATTGTTTAAAAAGTTTAAGTATTACACTCAGCCTCTACATAACCAAAATACACACAACCGACATAGGTCTAGAAAGTAGAAAATAACAGTAGGCGAATTACAAGGAACTGATGACATCCTGAAGCCTATGACTATGCCGGCCCAATGCGAAGATCACACTGCCACCCATATTTGGAATATCGTAGTTTTTGGAGGAATGCATAATGCAAACGTATTCAATGACGTCTTTTTGAACCTACACACTAAAAAGCATCTAGATGCATTTTTTTACAAAAACTAAAACATCTTATATTTCAAAACAGAGGGAGTACCTAATCATAATACTTTACGGACGTTTCGTGTTGGAACAAACAAGTTTTTCTGACTTTCAGTTACTTCTACATATTTACAGGTGCTTTCTGGTTCAAGTCAAATAAACATATAAATAGGCAACTAGCACCGAAAACAAACAAGATACTGTTGGTGTGCTCCATCTATTTAATTTATGTCCACCACTAAAAGGAAAAGAAAAAACTAATCGTGTGAGGACCTAAGACCAAATAAGCATGCAAACACACCATCCCCAAACACATTCTAGGTGGCGCGGCGAAGCGCGCTTATCCATCTAGTATAGATTCTTCCTATCCTAGTCCGACTACTATAGAGCTATAGCAAGATTGATTAGGCATTTACCGACTAGTACTACAACTCTAGCTCAGCTAGCCTACTTTTTGGAAAGCTACTACTAGCCTACTTTTTGGAAAGCTACTACTGACCTGAGGAGGTGTTGTCGGTTTCACCATTGCCGCCCTGCTTGTCGTCGGCCCTCTGCTCCTCCTCTACCCTCTTAGGGCATCTTCACCGGACCATCCAAATGAGTGACCGAAATTCTATCCATTTGGGTTGGCCCGCGGTTGCTCTGAGGTCATAGTTTGGTCTCTCCGGCCAGTCGCGCCCAGCGAAGCGACCTATCTGTCCACGCCTGGCCAGCGCTGTTGCTGACCAGAACTTTTCTTTTATATATATTTAAACACAAAGTACATAGATAAATGTATATTTTGAAAAGCAAATAAATTGTATTAGTTAATCTAATTAAAATAGTGCTTACATACGAATAGTTCACACTCACATGCATGGTTCAAACAAAATTAACCAAACGTCAATCAAATTACAGAAAACAAATAAAGGACTAACCGTTTAGGTTTCCCGCACGAGTCCATATATGCTCAACCAAATCTAGTTGAAGCCGGGCATGGGTGTGCCTGTGAGGCAAATTTTCATGCACTTGCATGAGTTCTTCCCAAAAAGTTACACCTGGCTCTGGCTCAACCAATTGACCCTAATAATCCTAACCTTGGTCCAAGATGTCGTCACCAGGCTCGTCCTCGACGATCATGTTGTGCATGATCACACAAACAGTCATCACATCCCACATCCTCTCCGTGCTCTAGGTTCTAGTAGGGTATCGAACAATGGTCCACCTTGACTAAAGCACACCAAATGCTCGCTCCACATTATTTCTAGCGGTCTCTTGCTCTTTCGCAAACCTCTTGCATTTCTCATCTTCAGTGTTGCGGATTGTCTTCACAAAGGTGGCCTGGGATGGATAGATACCGTCAGCTAGATAATACCCATATCATATGTATTGCCATTGATATCATAGGAAACTTGTGGGGCATTGCCTTCTGGCAGCCTAGCAAATACCGGAGACCTCTGCAGCACATTGATGTCATTGCTTGATCTAGCCATGCCAAGAAAGGAGTGCCAAATCCAGAGATCCTGTGATGCAACAACCTCAAGTATGATGGTGCAACCCTCAACATGCCCTTTGAATTGTCCTTGCCAACCAAAAGGACAGTTCTTCCGCTACCAATGCATGCAGTCGATACTGGCAAGCATCTCAGGAAACCCCTTACTCTCGTTGATGGACAGAAGGAGGGCAGTGTCTTCGCTATTTGGCTCTCTCAGATATACTTTGCCAAACGCTGCTACAACTGCGCTGCAGAATCTATACATGACCTCATGGCATGTGGACTCGCTCATGCGCATGTAGTCATCCAGGAGATCACCAGACACTCCATATGCAAGCTACCGAATGGCAGCATAATATTTCTGGTAAGAGGAGAAGCTAATCTTACCGGTACAATCGTACTTGGCCTCGAAGTAGTCGTCGTACTCCCTCACCCTATTGAGTATGTTCAAGAACAGGTTCCTGGACATCCGATAACGGCGACGGAATACCTTCTATTTGAAGACTGGATTAGTTGGGTGGAAATAGTCCTTGTAAAGGCGTATGTGCCCCTCTTCCCGGTTGCGCTCCTGGTTTGCTTCGCGCCGCTTCGCGCCGCTTCGCGGAGCCACCTCTACGCGGCGGGAGGAGGTAGTGGTCGTGCACCATCTGTGCAGCTGCAAGCAGAATCTCGGTCTCACCGTCGGACTCCTCTTCGAACAATGACTCGACGAAATTCTTGTAGAAGAACTCAATTGCCCTTCCACTTCTACCCATTTGTCTAGTACACAGCCGTCAATGGCTATACCAACTCCCGCAGCGGACCAGATAACCAAGAAAGGACCGGCGAACGCACCTCAGACAAACGACCGAACATGTTGTGCGCGTCCAATCGATAGGCATAGGCGGGATGGCCCGCGGCGCATCTAGCCAACTCCGGCAACACGCGTGGCCTGTGGTGGAGCTGCTCGATATCGTGGAGCCGACGGCGACAGCGGGCAGTGGAGGCGGCGACGACGATGGCTGCGCGTGCTCTGGCCGCGGGATATGGAGGGCGAGGGTTTGGAGGAGGAGTGTCTTTTGTGCCACTGGCTAGAGGCCCGGCTGAACAAGCGAGAGGACGCGCGAGGACGAGTGCGCTGTTCGGGCCGATCCAAGCGTTGTCCAAATTAAATGCACGGATGGATCGATCCGCGCACGTTTGTCCGAATGGATGCACCGATGGGCCTCGCGCAGCGATCCACCCGTCTGTTCGAACTAGTTTGAACGCGCTCGAACGGGTTGAGTCGCCCCGGTGGAGATACCGGAGTAGAAATTTTAGGTGAGTCGCGCGCCTGGCGTGTCAAATGATGTTTATTTCGATTTCTTTTCTTCTTCAACCAAATCCCTGCATCGCCTCGCCTGTCCAGCAGCATTGGGCCACACGCTAGCCTGGTACTGCAGGGTAGGAGCACGGCAGCGGACCTAAGGAACGCCTCTCGAACTGCCTTACCTGGGCCGTCGCCCCTTCGGCGCCACGCCAAGCACGGCCTTGGTCCTGCTACCCGGCCTGGGATTGGTACCCTGTCCTTGCCCCGTCTGCTGCACCAGATAATAATGTGAGTAATTGCTAGAAAAGCGAAACTGTGATGAAGAGTCGTAGTGGAAGCAAAATGCTCTGGACATTTGACTTTACCAAGTGTGTTGCTGCACCCATATTTACCATTTGCAAGATATGAAAAATAGTGGTTTACTTACCAACCAAGGACCCGGGAGAAAGCATCGAGTGTCTCATTTGAAGATTTAGCCGCTTAGTATTCATTAAAAAACACGAATCTTTTTCAGAAATTTTCATGCAGAAACATATTTATCTGCATAAAGACAACCGATAGAAGTTAGGCTTCTGAGATGTGTTCAGAGTACTGAAAGCAAGTAACTAAGACGAAAACGTTTTATCCAATTCCTCTTAAGATTGCTGTCAAACGAAAATAAATGCATGCTCCTGATGTAAATATGAATATTGTGGCTGCTACCCCCGCGTCGCCCTCCTTGGTGGCTCGGGGGAACCCTAGCTAGCCCACTGCCGCCCTTCCGTCCCTGCTCCAGCGGCGCCGCCGCCTTCGAAGGAAACCGTCGGGCGAAGCCCGAGTGGTGGATGGCGGCGACGGGGCCTTCGTATCGCGCGCGCGGAGCCCCTGGCGGCGCGGGATCTAGGTGGGGTGGCCTCGGCCCCCAGCGCCGCGGCCGGCGCGGCTCCATCGGTCGTCGTCCCCGCCGCCATCCAGGCCCTCTCTGCATCGCCCTGCTGGTCCGAGGCCCGTCTTCGGTCTCCGCCCAGTGCAGCGGCGTCGGCGGGTCCTATTCGCCGACGCGTCGGGGTGGGGTGGCAGCCCCCTCCTGCTCCTGGGCTGTGCTGCGGTGATGGTGGTCGCCATCCTCATCGTTTTGGTGGTGCTTCGGGCGCCGGATCTTGTCGGCACCATGATCTGGCATGTCGGCTTCGGTTGGCGGTGGGGGAGGTGGACAGTGGCGAGGACTTCGGTGTATGCGCTTCGATCTGGGGCGAGGCTTGTCCTTCCTGTGGCTCTGTGTTGCGGCGGCGTGCTCGGCCTGGAGGTGTGGAGCTGGCTTCGGTAGGGGTGGTGATCGGCGGGCTTCGACGCGAATGGTGGTGGCCTGTGGGCGATCGTCCAGTTGGTTTGTTGAGCTTCTCCGGGAGAAATCCCTGCTCTGCTTGGCCAGAGCTGGTGATGGTGGCGCATGTGGGTGTCGCGGACTTTCTTGGAAGCATAGTCAAGGTGGGCTCACTCCTCCTGCGGCCATGGCTCCGGAGGGAAACCTCAGATTGGAGATCGGGCGATGGAGGAGCTGCTGCGTCTCTTTCCTTGTTGAGGGCATCGTCTTGGAGCTGCCTCCGAAAAGTGGTCTGGGCATGATGGCTTGGTGCCGGGCAGCTTCGCTAGGTCCAAGTGTGCAGTTTGGCAAAGATGATGCGTCGAGCTGAAGATGGGTCGCGGTTGAGCTTTGGTAGTCAGTTTTCCTGGCGTGTTCGATGAGTTCTTCTGCTTCGCTGTGTTGTTGTGGAGTCGGAGCTGCGGTGGAAGCGTGTCCAGACGGTGACGATGACCGACCACCGATCACCTCTGCAGAGTCTTGATCGGCGCAAGATCAGCACAATTCTTTTGTGAAGCTAGTTGTCTGAGTTGGAGCTTTCTGTCCTTGGCGCGTGTGGCCAATCGATGGCATGGGCCGACATGGGCTCCGGTACCGTCTGGTGAGGCTCAGTTTGGCAAGTCGTTTGTGAAGTCGGAGTCGCTGGCTCGCGGAGAAGTGATGACGATGATGCTCGTGGCAACCTCGACGTGGATCTCCTTGTGTGTCTGTGCGTTGTGTGGGTAGCCGGGTTGGCTGTGGTGGGTGTCCAATGTGGCCATGTTCCATGACGACATTGGCGCATTTGTATGGGTTTTTGGCAGGTTGCCCCGCAAATGAACCGGTCAATTATCTTCGACTTTTTTAAATAAAATGAGGCAAGATTGCCCGTTTTGTTCAAACAAAAATGAATATTGGCTATTATGTCAAAAGTCAATATATTAATATCGAGAACAATAAAGGAATCAAACATTCTTTGAATCTGGTAAGTTGTTGTGTCGATAAGTAGAGAGAATAAATCTCAAACCAAAGACACTATTTGATGAAATTTCTCTTAATGTGATTTGTCATGAAAAACACCAAATAAATCAAAGATCCTCCTATCCATCATCCTTCGAGACCATCTGACTTAGTAGCAGTGCCTCTGTTGAAGGGTATTTTCTTTGAGTCGCAAGGTCCTACCGATGACATGACTGAAAGTGTCGTCTGCTCAACAAATTGTCGACATGGTGCTGCCTTATCCTATTATTCGCGTTGGATCTAAAATATATGCAATTTATGTCTCGTCTTATTTATACTTTATATGCTTGTTTACGTATTTAAGCCTGAATTATGTTAATTGCGAAAACACTGATTCTCCTCCATGTCATAACTCCTAGGAGTGACGATAGATGTTCGATTTGCATTGTTTTTTTTAGCTCCATCTGCTTAAAATATTCCAGCTCCCTTGATTAGCAAGTAGAACAATTTTATGCGTGAAGATGAGGATCATTTTTTAGTGTTTTGGTATAAGTTCTATTTGATACTTATTGAGCTATAAACTCTGGTGCAAAACTTGTATGCGCCATTGCAATTTATGGATGTAAATAGTTATATTGCAGTTTACAACTTATATATGTATGTATTTTGAATTTTTATACTCGTTGAATGTATGAATTTCTACATATCCAGCCTGGATTGTATTTAAATTTTGTATATGACAATTTATAATTTTGTTCCACTAACGTAAGCGGTGACGGTTTAGAAAATATATGTACGTCAGTGCTAAAACATTTAGAGTGACGTACAAAACGCAATTTTCTCATCACAATTTACACTCTATCAGAGACTGCGAGGAAAGAACAAAACTCATCGGTAATAATCTACTAATCACCACGTAACATAAATTCAACATGTCGGAGTTAAGATACTAATGACTATCTGTTTGTAAGAAGATGTGTCATAAGAACAGTACGAATGACTGCCGCATGTTATCCATACACCTTACCGAAGGCGTAGTGCCGACGTCCACTTGCAGTTTCTAATCTTCACTTAATAGAGCATGTTTGAAGTACACAAATTATGCGTGCGCCACTAGAATGTCTCTAGTTAGACATGTCTCGTCGGCTAGAGTACCTAGAGTAGACGGGCGAAAATCAGTTTGGTCGTCAGCACAAGTAGTTCGGACGATAAGTTCTTCCGACGTCGGCAGTAAGGTGTTACCAGTGACTATATACTACTGACGAACGCCTTATCGTCGGTATAGTTTATACATGGACCATCACTGCTAAGAATTTTCGCACTAGTGTGTGTATGATGTATAAGAAGATGTATATTATGTACCGCTTTCTTGATTACTTCGGGTTGATCAAACTAGTATGATAGGACATGATAGGGGAATATGTGTATTATTTGGAGTAACATGGCAATATATTTGCTATTTAGCATCATGTCATAGAAGCAAATGTAATATTATATTTATCTTAAATCTAGTTTGTGGAGGGTCCTCTTACTAGAGAACTATTAGTGAGATGTGTTTCATCATCTCAATCATAGGACGTGATGCTCATATGAATACTTATCACACACATTATGAAATTATATCAATACTATGCTTTATTTGAAACTATTTTGATTCCACCATATTTATGAGAGCGTAGACAAGTGAAAGTATGAAACCCCTGTCCGTTTTAATCATCAAAAACATCTCTTACTTGCATTTACATACCTTTTTATTTTTAGCACTCATTTATTCTGAAAATACAAAAGTATCTATCACATTTGCATTTAGTTATTTCATATAGTTTGCATAACTACCAACACTATTGCACAACCATCTTGCATACCATTTAGTTTGCTTTTTGTATTGCATTAATTTTAATTTACTTGCTACATATTTACTTTAATAATCATATTTAGTTACTTATTTTCAATTCTAATTCGAAACCTTGTACTTGACAACCACATGGTGGAGTTGGGGACACAAGGCAAAAACTTCTTTGCTTTACATGATTGTTTGAAGAGAGGAGGGAAGAGAGTTCCATCCTTATTTCCCCGAGAGTTTGATATAAAGCCTCGATTCACCCTTGTAGGAGACACAACCTTGCTACATCACTCTACTCTTGGAGTCCCAACAAATTAGTATTCATGTAGTTTGGTGTCATCAAGAGTATTTCTTTGGGCCGTTCCAGGGAAATAGGAGAACTTCATAGAGTTATCTCTTCATAAAGTTTGAAGCATTGTTGATCTCTGACGACAATTTCTAGAGTATCTTCTTGTGCGTGCAACAAACCAAGCTTGGGTAAGCACACCTCCATGAGCTTTTTATTCTCCTTTATATCTTCAAAGCACTTTATTTTGTCTTGTTTTTTGTTTGCTTGCATAAAGACTTGTATTTTGCATATTTACTTTTAGTTTTGCATTTGTTTTTATTCTATATAAAATAAAAGGCTAAAAAATTAGTAGTAGTGTTGTCAAACATGGGAGACAGAACACCAAGTTATGTGACTACACCAATGTTCCAAATGATTAGTTTATTAAACCTATCACTTCTCCTCAAATTACAGTTGAATCCATTGAAGTAAGTCATGAGTTACTAAATTTAATAGGCAAGGAAAAATTGGGTGGTAGTGCTTGTGATGATGCCTCTATGCATCTACATGATTTATGTGACATGCAAACATTTAAGAATGTTGAAAATAACATTGTCAAGCTTAATTTATTCCCTTTTCATTAAGAGGTAGAGCTAAAGATTGGTTACTATATCTACCCACTGGTAGCATAAAGTCTTGGAATAATCTTAAAGAAGCGTTTATTAAGAAATACTATCCACCTATTAAAATCTTGCAAAACAGGAATAACATACTCGCCTTCAAGCAAAATGATACTTAGTAGGTAGCTATTGCTTGGGAAAGAATTAAATTGATGCTTAGAAATTTCCCATCATAGGGAGTTGATGAATGGACTATATTACACTCATTTTATAATGGTCTAAACTATATGTCTAGATTTATGCTAGACTCTTCTATAGGTGGAGCTTTTGTGACTGAAACTGTTAGTAAAGCTAAAGCCATATTAGAAAACATGCTAAAAAACTATGGCCAATGGCATAATGAAAGAGAACCCACTACATCATCTAGGAAGGTCAACTCCATTGAGGAACTAGAATATTTGTGTGCTAAATTTGATACTTTGATTGCTTTGATAAATAAAACAAATGTAGACAACATTCCCTTACACCAACTTGTGAAAAAAATCTGAAAGTGTAGATGTTAACTACATAAGAAACTTTAATAACAATGGTTATGGGAATAATAACTACAGTCCTAGACCCCACTTATGCGCCTAGCAACTATGGGAACCATCCTTCTGTTCCATATCCTAATGCAAATGACAGGTGGAAGAACACATCCTCTATGCCCACAAATGATTATATGGAGAAAAAAGAGTAAACTAAAAATCTAGCTGAACAAGTGGCCAATCTCATACATAAATGTTAAGTGAGATGAACAAGTCTATTTCATCTATAAGATCTGATATTAAAGGATTGCAACAACAAACTGCGAGTCTAGACAAAGCTTTACTAAACTAGCAGACAATCAAGCCACACTTTTAAGTATGACTGCACGAAAGCCACAAGCACTTCCTATGGTAGGCATGAATTCCATTATTATTGAAGAAACTCTTCCAACAACTTTTGAAAAGATTTATACTGAGTTTATTAATTCAACTAATATTCTTCAACCACTCTTGTTACAATTTGGTTCTCTCACTAAATAAGAAAGGGGGGAAATTATGAAAGTTGATAAAGAAGAAGAAACTATTATGGCTATAAAAGAAAAGAAATTGAAGCAAAACAAGTAGAGAAAATTAAGATGCTTAGTGATATTGAAAGATCACGAATGTCTCCTAGAGGGAGGGGTGAATAGTCGATATAAAACTTTTACGAGATGGGCTTAACAATGGCGGAATAAAACTAACGTTTTCTTTTGTCAATCACAAAGCCTAGATATACTAAGGTTCACCTATGTGCACCAACAACTTATGCTAAGCAAGACAAGCAACAATGTGATAGTAATATACATTACTTCAAGCACAAAGGCTATCACAATGTAAAGTGCATAAGTAAAGAGCTCGGGTATAGAGATAACCGAGGCACGCGAGGACGACGATATTTTACCGAGTTCCTCCCAACAAGGGAGTATGTCTCATTGGAGGGGTGGGAGGTACTAAGACCACCAATGCCATAAGAGGCCTCACCCTATTCTCCCGAGCACCCACCACACGACAAGCACCCGTTCCACTATGGGATACTTGAGGGCAGTCACCAAACCCGTACAAGATTGGGGCAATCTCCACAACTTAATTGGAGGCTCCCAATAATCGCCACCAAGGCCTCAATTTTGGAGAGAGATTCACAACTTAATTTAAGGCCCCAAGAACTCGCCACAAAGGCCACACAACCGTCTAGGGTTCCAAGAACCTAAGAGGGACAAGCTTCTTGATTTCACCAACCAAATCCTCCGAGGAGAACTCAAACCGACATACCTAATGCAAATGGCAAGAACACCACAAAGATGCTCCAATCCTTCACTCTCAAGTTCCAACAAAGCTACTAAAGCAATTGGGGGAACAAGAAAGGAAGAACACAAAGAGAACATACAATCCTCCAAGATCTAGATCCCAAAAATTTACTCAGAAAGAGATGATTTGGTTTGGTCAAAATGTAGATCTAGATCTCCTCAATCTTCCTCTCAAATATGGGCAAGAACCATTGGAGGGTAAGAAAGAAATCAAGCTCAAGAGATTAGGACAATGGGGCAAAATGCTTGAAGAAAAGAGGAAGACGCAACCTGATACGTCCATTTTGCATCACTATTTTATATCATAATTTACTATTATTTATTGATATATTTCATATTAAGAGATGATACTTATGTTATTTCATCTATTTTTGCATGATTGGTGACTTTTGTAGGATGAACCACCGGAGTCAGGATTCTGATGGAAAAAGCACTGTCCAGATGCAATATTTGAAGATCAGAAAATCCTAGAAAATATACGGAAAATCCTATTTTCCCAGAAGATGAAGAGTGCCAGAAAGGGGAGGCCCTATCCCACCTCCAGCATCGCCCTTCCGCGCATATATTCCCCTCGGAAACCTAAAGTTCGGGGAGGGACCATAGAAAGATTTCGTCGCCTCTACGGGGTGGAAACTAGAGAGGGAGAAAGAGCTCCCCGGCAGGCAGAGATCTACCGGGGAAATTCCTTCCCAGAGAGGGGAGATCGTCGCCATCAACACCATCATCAAGCTAGACTTCATCGGGATCATCATCATCATCTCCACCACATCTCCACCAGCACCATCACCACCACTCCATACCGCTGTAACAATTGGGTTGAATCTTGCATAGTTCTTAGGGGAAACTTTCCCGGTGTTGATTATTTGTTGTAGTTGATGCTATTGAGTGGAACCATTGAATTATTGTTCATGTTCAGATTGTTACTTATCATTATTTCATCTCTGATCTTGATCCATATGATGTCTCGTGAGTAGTTCATTTAGTTCTTGAGGACATGGGAGAAGTCATGTTGTTAGTAGTGGAATTGTGTTGAGAAAGATTTAATGGTTTGATATTTAAGTTGTGGTGCTATTATTCTAGTGGTGTCATGTGAACGTCGACTACATGATACTTCACCTTTATGGGCCTAGGGGAATGCATTGTGTATTTGGCTACTAATCGTGGGGTTACCGGAGTGATAGAAACCTAAACCCCCGTTAAGAAACCTTTGCATAAGGGAGTATAGGATCTTAGAGTTTAAGGTTGTGGTTAGGTTTTTATCTTAATTACTTTTTGTAGTTGTGGATGCTTGCAAGGGGTATAATCACAAGTATGTATTAGTCATAGTAAGGTCAGTACATTAGCATAGGTTCACCCACACAACACTTATCCAACCAGAGGAGATTAATCAACTATATGAAGCAAAATCACTTGACAATATTCCCATGTGTCGTCAAGAACGTTTGGTCATCTTAAGTAATACAACCGGCTTGTCATTTGCTAAAGAAAGGATTGGGCCACTTGCTGCAATTATTATTATTGTCTTTTATTTACTCGCACTTTATTTATCTGCATTATATAAAAAAAAACTAAAAATCTGTTTGTTAAGTATTTACAGAGAATTCTTGATCCAAACCACTTGTCAACACCTTCTTCTCCTTGTTGGGTTCAACACTCTTATTTATCAAAAGTACTATGATACACCCCTATACTTGTAGGTCATCACAACCCTAAAAAAAGAGAGGAGAGGTATAAATAGGGGCCTAGCAGAATCTACCCGTTGGGGAGGCCAGATCCCGCCTGGGCCGGTAGTACCGGTTTGGGCCGGTACTACCGCACCCATCCTGGTGAGTAGGTCAACACGGGCGAGGCAACTGGCGATCTGGGCGATGGAGCGAGTAGCACGCGCGAGAGAAGCAAGCAGGGCATCGGGGGCACGCTGGGCCAACGAGCGGGAGGGAGAGATTGAGATGCGCACGCGATGAAGGGCCAGAAGCGAGGCGGCGATAGCAGGGAGCAGGCAATCTGGGCCACGCGAGGAAGGGTCGGCCCGGTAGTACCGGCCAGGCTGGTCCGGTACTACCACCAAGATCTGGTACTACCAGACCTAGACCAACCTCACAGCCAGTCCAGGCCGAGAGGAGTGGCGTGCAGCCAGGTGCGGCCGGTAGCCCACCCGGTAGTACCGCCTAGCCCAGACAAAAATCTTTTACCTTTTCTTTTTAATCAAATAAGAGGCAATATTCAAATGGCAATAACTTGAGTTAGGAAACTGCGATTGACCCGAAACCAATTTTGTCGGAAAGAGGACTATCGTGGTATTGCCAATGAGTACGCCATGGAGGGGTCCTCACAGTGTGTGTTTAGAGATGTGGGGTAAGGTGGAGAATTTGTAGGCACGAGGTAACACAGCTTACCCAGGTTCAAGTCCCACAATGGTGGTGGAACTCTACTCCTGCTATAAATCACTATAATGGCAACACGCCGAGTTACAGAGATAGGTTCACTGTGCGAGGTGTTGTGCGTTGTACGCTGCAATCTAAGAGGTTGTTCCCTAAGGGCTCCCACAGGCCGTCTTATAAAGGCGCCATGACCTAGGGTTTACAGGGAAAGGTCCTTGCCGGACAAGGTAAAGAGTCCTACACCTACACGAACTAGTCTTCTGTGTCTTGTACTCCAAGGCTCCGATTATGTCGGTGACTCCTGCATAGCCTCCCTTTATCCGGCATGGGCCTCCCTTCTGGATCCGTCTAACTGGGTCGCCCAGTAGGCCATAGGCCTTGCTACCAACTATGGGCCACCCTGGTTAGGCGGATTGGTGACATGCTATGAGGATACCCATATAGCATATCCCCAACAAGGACGACAAGAGCTACCCAACAAAAAGTGAGAATACTTCATGTATTTTAAAGTAAGATATCTCCCTTGGTGAGAATCCGTAAAACCTCCAAGATAAAAAAAGTAAGAAGATATAAAAGGGAAATCCGTTTTTGATGAACTAGAGCTTGTTATGAATATTACCACAAGCTCTAGAACTTCATATGGATAAGATCCAAATAACAACCAAGAAAGATGATGCTAAGAATGCAAAGGTTTGAGCTCTCTCTGAAAGATATGATCTAGTTACTCACTCGGGAGCCCCTCTTGATAGTACAGCTATCTATCCTAAACCCAGTCTCCCAACTAACAACATGCGACTAGAAAATGGAAAACCTATGAAGATTATACCTTTTCCTTGAGCATTCCACTTGAGCTCGATGTAGACAATCTTGCCCTTCTCAAGATGGAACACCTTTCTTGATTCCTCTTCCTTGCGCTTGCTAGATGAAGACTTGCACTTTGCTCCCCCATACACCATGGGGAAACATTTACTTTGACCTTGTCTTCATCGATCCATGATCACATAGGATGGAAAGCATCAAACATGAGATCTTCTAGAGATGGCGCATTTTGAGCTTGCACAACACATCTTCTTCATTTCTTCTACCTTGAAGCTAACACATGCTCCAAGCGATGCCAATGGAAAATCCCTACAAGTGCAACTTAATACACGCATTAGTCCATAGAGATTGTCATTAATTACCAAAACCACACATGGGGGCCCACATGCTCTTTCAGATACTATTACCAAACCTCTACTTGATCTTGATAAATGTAGCTTGAATGAACTCCTATCTATCTTACAAAATATTGCTAAAGATCCTTCCATTAATGTTCATCAAGCAGGCTTTGGTTCCTATATTTCAAATCATGTGCTTAAAGAAAAAATTGATAGGTACAATAACGAAGTCATGATACCACCTAAGCTTGGGGATCTATGGACCCAAAGATACAAATAACAATTATAAAGATCACATGTCTACTATATTTATCCTATCTATTCTTGATTTAGCATCAAGTGTTTCTACAATATCCAAAGAGTTGTATGATAAACTTGATATAGGTGCCATGTAAAAATGTGATATTGATTTACTTCTTGCTGATACTTCTAATAAACATGCTCTTGGTAAAGTCAATAACGCTATGGTAGAGTTCCATATGAAATTTTTACTAGTGGATTTTATTGTAATGGACATGAGAAGTAATTCCTCTAGTCCTATAATACTTGGAAGCCCTTTTTGAGAACCACATGTGTTGCCATTGATCCAAAGAAATGGAATGTGAAGTTTCAGTTCCCTCATAAGAAATGCATGGAGCACTTTCCAAGAAAGAAGGAGGTGGTCACAAATGTGAAGTGCTTACATAATCCATTTATCTCTTAAAAACAAGGTAAGAAACCTAGCTATATTTATATAGAAAAGCACTTTGCGGGAGACAACCGGTTGTTTTTGTTTTATACCCTTGCTATAGAAAGAAGATTTTATTTTTTTGTTTAGTTTACTAGAGTTTTCAATAAATTACCAAGTTTTTCCCACTTGTCTACTATGTTTTTTACCTTTCCGTTGTTACCTCACTAGGGGAGCACTGGATGCATGTATTACAATTGTCTTGTGAGCAACTAAGGTGATCTCAGATCTCATATCTGTTGAGGTAGTATATTTGATATTCAACATCATGCCATACAAGAAAATGCAATACTCTGTTTATCTTAAGTCTAGTTTGTGTGGGCTTCTCTTACTAGAGGAGTATTAGTGACATGTGTTGCATCATCTCAACCATAGGACATGATGCTCATATGAATACTTATCAAACACATTATGAAGTTACCTTAATATTATGTTTTTAAAGCTATTTTGAGTCCGCCTTGTTTATGAGAGAGTAGACAAGTAAAACTATGAAACCCGGTCCATTTTTAATCATAAGAAACACCTTTGACTTGCATTTACATACCTTTTTATTTACATCACTCATTTATTCTGAAAATACAAAAATATCTAGCACACTTGCACTTAGTTCTTTCATATAGTTTGAAGTACTACTAACACTATTGCACACCCATCTTTCATATCATTCAGTTTACTTTTTTGTATTGCATTTAGTTTACTTTACTTGCAATATATTTACTTTAGTCATCAGATTTAGTAAAAAAATCAATTCTAATTCGAAACATCGTGCTTGACAACCATTTGGTGGAGCTGGGGCACAAGGCAGCACTATTTTTGCGGGATTAATTGAAGAGGAGGGAAGACAGTTTCATTCTTATTTCTTAGAGAGTTCAATATAAGCCCTCCATCCACCCTTATATGGAAAACGCCCTTGCTACATCACTCTGCGCTTGGACTACCAACGAATTGGTGTCCACGTAATTTGGTGCCATCAGCGATGCTACTTCATGTGTGCATCATTCTTCATGTAGGCGCCTACCATGGATGTGGTCGACGAGGTGCCCAGACCAACCACGATCTGCTGACATTTTTGTTTGTGCCTCGCACACCATTGACCATGTCCCCATTTCTCTTTCCACGAGCTCTAGCCGTACTTAGTTCACAATAAGAAAAATCGAGCTCGCCTAGACAAGACAACAATTTTATTTGGTTTCATCCTGAAACTAGGAAATGGGTTGAACCCGTAGATCGATGAGTGGTTTGGTTTTGGTTTGGGTGGACAAAGCATGTGGTTTGGTTTAGTTTTGGTTGTATTTGACACTTCATTGTGTGGTTTAGTTCTAGTTCTGAACTTCACGTTGCCTGGGTATGGTTTAGGTTTGGTTTATGTCTGGAACCATTGCTAGTTTCCTTTTATGGAGGCTCTATGGTCAATTTGACACTTCACTTAAGCCTCTATGTATTTTGGTGTTGGCCTGAAAGAGTCGAGTTTAATCCCGCCTAATTTCCCCGACGAGTTAGTAGTTGGGGAGTGGATCTAATCATTTTTTTGGACATTATGCTATTCGTTTGAAAATTTAAATGCAACAATGTATTCTTGCCCTTTAGATAAGTCCAATGCAACATGTATCCTTACCCTTTCTCATTCCCCTCTATCCAAGAAAATTGTGTTGTAATACTTCCATGACGCATCTATTCCATTGAACTTGCTTAATTCCTTTTTCTTTTATTTTGAATGTAGTGCTCCCTCCATCCAAAAACAAGTTTTTTTCAAATGATCACCGGGCGGAGAGAGGTTTCCCACCCGAATATATTGAAAAATGGGCAGACCCCATATTGTTGTTACAACATAGGGGATAGAGAAATCAGAGAGAGCAGGGAAAAGTTACATGGGAGGAGCACGAAGGTAGTCGTGCCAGCCATCAACAGCTATAGAAAGTTCTAGAGGGAAACGGCAGTGCTAGAGGGTACCATCATTGCGGCACATATTCAACAGAGAGAGATGGGCGGGATCGATGGAACACCATATCGTTCATCTACTTTTACAGGCGCCAGAAGCCAAGAAGGATGAATGTGGGGCTTGTCTCAGCAGCCACACTGGTAGGGCAGCGAGGAGGTGAAGGTCGACGATGCTCGCTTCTGGAAGGATCTCTACACCAACCGCCCCCAGAACTGGGTAGCCACGGGTAGTGGAAAATCATGTGGTCCGATGTCTACAGAGTGGCGTCACAAATAGGTAAGCCGGCTTCAGCATGCTCGACGATGTGCTTTCGAAGTGGAACGTCGCGTGTGTGCATGCGGGCTTGGACCAAAAGCCAAGCAAAGAATTTGACTCTCGATGGTGCGCGACTCCTAGATGAAATCCACGTGGGGAGATGATTCTCCCCCTGAAGTTGCACAGCTTGTACAGAGCGCTGGTGCAGAGGGCGTTTCTAGGGCCCGAGCAACGGCTGAGCCATATGTCGTCCATGACGTCGTCGAGGTTGATGGTGTCGATGGTGGCCTAGAGATCTTCTAGATCCCTCACGCCAATAGCAGTGAGCCGAGCACCAGGATGGTATGCAGATCAGGGGTGAGCACCTAGGTGACCATGGCTTCTTTTGAGATCGAGTGGTAGAACAACACCTCATTTGAGACGGCAAACATGCCATCAGGGAGTCAGGCATCATGCCAGAATGAGGTGCACCGCCCGTCACCAATGGATACATGGGTGAGGGAGTGGTACATCAGCATCAGTTTCGTAGAGCACCCCAACGGTCACTAACGAGGGCACCCCTCAGCTCGCTCATAGTCGAACCTTGTCCATTCCCCGTCCATCGCCAGGAGGCTTAGGGGATGACAATCTTGGTGTGGAGACGGTGAAGAACCTTGACGAGGAGACACACTTTCTAGACAGCGGGATACCTAACGCCGAGGCCACCGTCCTCCTTAGAGTGGCGCACGCAATCCCACGTGACCATGCACCATTCCATACACGCGCTCGCTAGCATCCCAAAGGAAGGCGTGACGAAGGGCATCAAGCCCCTTGATCACCGCGGGGGGAAGCATTAGCGCGGCCATGACGTGGGTTGGAAGCATGTCGAGCATCGTATTGACCAGGACGATTGCGGTGACCCAGCACACCACTATAGGTGTACAGGTCCACAACTTTTACATGTTCATAGTATTCGAACAAAATTGTACAAAGGTTTTGAAATCCTCATCGATCCATTGAGGACTTCTTCGAATGTTGAAAATCAAACTAACTAATTTGAGTAGAAATGGCATCACTAGGTGAAATACCACTAGAGCTCAGCAACTTATATAGGTAGATCTATGTTGCTCGGCTCATCTACTTTATCCTAACGACTACTCTTATGTTTCCATGTCTTAGGTTTTGGTCCATATTCTATACCGTAATCTACTCCTTCAATGCCTCCAAAAAGATCCGGCTCCTTGTAATAGACCTCTTCGTCGTCATTGTTTATGCTATTCTCGTCTGTCTTGATATTCTCACAGTCTAGCAAGGATTAAGAAGATAATTTGAATACAAGCGTACTCAGCAAGTTCTATAGTTTGTTGTGTAACCGTGGATCAACAATCTAGGTTCTTGTTTTGGTTTTCAAACTGGTTTCTTATCAAAGATTGTAATATAGAAAAACTATGTCCGTCAGTTTTCACGGGTTGTTAGAAATTTCTTAACTTCCTTTCCATGCTCTGTTCGCAATTCGTTCTTCAGATAAGGAGTATCATGACACATTTTATACACTCTCGAGAGGTGAACTACTTTTCCCACAAATGTCCCTAGCCTTATTGCCATAACACACTTCCTTATGTCTGTGGTCTTTTACCAAGTTTCTCCAAGTCATGTCGAGATCTATCTCCTTCGCATTCCTTCCTTTGCACTGAACCCGGTCAACGACCGCTGCTAAAATGTTATCCTTTCAGAGATACTAAAGTTGTCATCTTGCAACGCAGGATGTGGACGTTGCGAACACCCAGCCACTGCAATTCCTCTCTGAGAATACATCCCAACTTAGTCATCTGAAGTTACACGGAACAAAGAAAAACTTCTAACTCGCTCGTCTCATTCCAAGATTTGTGGTCAACACAGTTTATACAGTGCCTTGGAATAACTGACAACGGTTGCTACTTACTCCTAACTTCTCTTGGTACAATGAAATTCGTTCCCACAACATCTCACATCGTGGTTTCTATTTACCTTCTATTCCATCATTTCATTCATAAAACGATATTTGCTTTTGTAGGAACATTTGTGATACTTTTGCCTCGGAGGAAGCTGGAAGCATAGATAGGATTTAGGGCGTTGGGTCCTTCCAGAAAAGTATTTGCTAAATATAAATTGCAAGAATTGTGCAAGTTCGAATTTGCCAATTTTATGCAAGGCTGGACTAGCCTAGTAACTAAGAGACAATAAAGTTCGAAGGTTCGAGTTGACCCTTGACCTCCAGTTCTATAACAAGCAATCATTGTCGATAAAAACAATGCTTTAAAACCAATATGCTTTTAATACAACTATATGCCATGCAATGTTTTCCTTCAATTGCTTCTAAATCCTTTTGATTTGATTTTGTAATTTTTGATGAATTTCCCTCTCTTAAGGGTTTTATTTGAATTTTACTTTAGAATTTTCATATATCTACATTATATAAATTTCCTTAAAATTCGGATTTTAAATAATATTTCCTTAATTTTAGGAATATTATTTCGGCGTATAAGGATTTTTGTGTATTTTTACTTACTTTTAAGGTATTTAATTAAGTCAAATCACTCGCTTGGAATTTTTATCCTATGAAAATTATTTTTAGTAATTTGGATAAATCGGATTTAGAATCCTCACAATCTCTATTTGGAAATATTTTTATAAAATTTCTAGGGTTATTTTTGGTTAAATAGCCTTTTTAATAAAAGTGAAAAGATCATTTCCCCCTAGGCCCATTGGTCACATATAAATGGTCAAAACTAGTCGACACGGTTCGGTTCGACCGAACCGGACTGCTCACTCGCGCTCACTCCTTCTCCTTCTCGCTCTCGCCTCCTCACTCTAGCGATGGCGCGCCACCACCGCTGCGCTGCTTTATTCCGGCCTATCCAGGTCAGCTCCGCCATGGCTCGCAATCGAAGCAACATTTGATGCTCCACCTTTCTATCGCTCAGATTCAACTATCTCTTCCTCTAGTGCCCTCGCGTAACCCTAACCCTAGGGTTTCAGTCTAATGGTGTCGCCGTGCTCTAGCGCTCCTCTAGCATTTTGATACGTCCATTTTGCATCACTATTCTATGTCTTAATTCACTATTATTCATTGATATATTTCGTATTGAGAGGTGATACTTATGTTATTTCATCTGTTTTTGCATGGTTGATGACTTTTGGAGCATGGACCACTGCAGTCAGGATTCTGATGAAAAAAGTGTTGTTTGGAGGCAAAATTCGCGAAGATCAGAAATTCCGGAAAAATATACGGAAAATCCTATTTTTCCAGAAGACTAAGGATGCCAGAAGACGGAGTGGAGATGGGCCACAGGGAGCCCACACCACCCCCTGGCGCGGGTAGCCCTAGGCCACGCCAGCAGGTGGTGTAGCCACCCTGGCCCACTCCAGCCTCTCCCCTCTGGCGTATATCATCCTCCCGAAACCCTAAGACTCAGGGAGCGACCACAGAAAGATTTCGCCGCCTCTACAGGGCGGAAAACACTGAGAGAGAAAGATCTCTCCGGCAGACAGATTTCTGCCGGGGGAATTCCTTCCCGGAGAGGGGAGATCGTCGCCATCAACACCACTATCAAGCTGTACTTCATCGGGATCATCATCATCACCATCAGCACCATCTCCATATTGCTGTAACAATTGAGTTGAATCTTGCATAGTTCATAGGGGAAACTTTCCCGGTGTTGATTACTCTTTGTAGTTGATGCTATTGAGTGAACCATTGAATTATTGTTTATGTTCAGATTGTTATACATCATTATTCCATCTCTGATCATGATCCATATGATGTCTTGTGAGTAGTTCGTTTTATTCTTGAGGACATGGGAGAACTCATGTTGTTAGTAGTGGAGTTGTGTTGAGAAAGATTCAATAGTTTGATAGTTAAGTTGTGGTGTACTTCTTCTAGTGGTGTCATGTGAACGTCGACTACATGACACTTCACCTATATGGGTCTAGGGGAATGCATGGTGTATTTGGCTACTAATCGTAGGGGTTGTCGGAGTGACAGAAACCTGAACCCCCATTAGGAAACCATTGCACAAGGGACGTAAGGGTCTTAGAGTTTAAAGCTGTGGTTAGGTTTCTACCTTAATTACTTTCTTGTACTTATGGATGTTTGCAAGGGGTATAATCACAAGTATGTATTAGTCCTGGATGGGTCGGTACATTAGCATAGGTTCACACACACAACACTTAGCAAGCTAAAGAAGATTAATCAACTATATAAAGCGAAAACACTTGATAGTTTTCCCATGTGTCCTCGAGAACGTTTGGTCATCTTAAGTAATACAACCGGCTTGTCCTTTGCTGCATAAAGGATTGGGCCACTTGCTGTATTTATTCCTACTATCTTTTATTTACTCGTACCTTGTTTACTTGCTTTATCAAAAAAAACCTAAAAATCCGTTTGCTAAGTATTTGCAGAGAATTCCTGATCCATACCACTAGTCAGCACCTTCTGCTCCTCGTTGGTTCGACACTCTTACTTATCGAAAATACTACGATACACCCCCTATACTTGTGGGTCATCAAGACTATTTTCTGACGCTGTTGCCGGGGAGTGAAGCTCTATTGGAGAGTGGAACTGGTAAAGGAAACTTCTACTATGAGTATTGTTTACTTCTGCTAGTTGCTTTATTTTCGTTATGGATAATTCGCAGAGTTTCTTATTTGGTAATGCTACTACCACTGCTAAGGTAGTAGATAAGCCACCACCTGCTGAGAATGATGTTTTCAAAATACCTACAAGAATTATTGATCGTGTTATGGATAACTACTATGTTCGGGATGGAACTGTCCATCCTGGTGATCATTTGCTCTTTATACACGAATTATGCGGGTTGTTCAAGTATGCAGGTATTACTACATATCAAGTTAAGAAGAAGTTATTCTCATTATCACTGAAAGGAAGAGCTGAGGAATGGTATAAGCTGCTGAAGAATGGTCAAGCTCTAGAATGGGAGGAAATAGTGCCTCTCTTTTATTCAAAGTTTTATCCTCCTAGTGAGATTCATAAAGATCAGAATCAAATATACAACTTTTGGCCTCTTGATAGAGAGAGTACAGCTCAAGCTTGGGGGAGATTGAAGTTACTAATGCTCAAATGTCCCATTCATGAGCTCCCCAACAATATTATTATCAATAACTTTTATGCAAGGCTTTCTCTTCATGATAAGGATTTATTGGATGCTTCTTGTGCTGGATCATTCACTCGTATGGAAGAAGAAGCTAAATGGGATCTTCTGGACCGTATTCAAGACAATTCTGAAGCTTGGGAGAATGACAAAGGTAGAAAGTCTGGTATAAATTATGATTATGAATGCATTGAATCTTTTATGGGAACTGATGACTTTCAAAATATTAAAAATGCTTATGGTCTAGACTCTCAAGCTATGGCTTCTTATTTTAAAGCCTTTGCTTCCTACATTGAAGTGCCTAAAAAGAAGTGGAATAAGTATCATGAACCTTATAAAGATATTTCTGAGAGTGTTCCTGCAAGAAATACTGAAGTTTATATAGCTAATCATGTTTTACCTGAACCTTACATTGAGAAAATGTCTTTTCCAGTTAAGACAAAGGAACATTCTATGATAGCTAGTATGGTTAATAAAAGTACAAATAAAGCTGTTGAACCTGATAAAAAAATGGTTAATGAACCTATAATAGCAAATGTGAAAGACTTTTTCACTAAGTATGAAGAAGAGGGGCACCCTATCCTTTGTAAGGATACCTCTAATATTGTCTCACAAAGTAGAGTTATGAGAGCTAGTATTCCTGTGTTTTCTGTTAGAATAAGTGATCATTGCTATGATGGTTCTTGTGATAGCTATATCGTTAAGTTTATGCATGATACTGAAAGTTACTATGAGAGAGGGAAAAGTGTTCTTATGTATCTCAATAATATCAAGTTTCCTCGTTTTATGCTGAAAGTTTTTATGTTGCACTTCTTTTGCTTTCCTATGCAAGTTGCCTCTAGTTTCAACAACTTGTTTGTTTACAAAATTCCCTTGCATAGGAAGTGGGTTAGAATTAAATGTGTGTGTGTTTTTGCTTCTTAATGCTCTCTTTCACTTCAATTCTTATTCCTATGAGAGTTTCTTCAAAATTATCATGCTCATCTTAATGGCTATAAAGAAAGAGCTTTTGGGGAGACAACCCAATTTGTTTTTGCTTTCAGTTGTTTTTGTTTCTTTGTCTTGGAAGTTATTACTTCGGTAATAACCGCTCCTTATCCGTTTTGTTTGGTTTTTGTGTCAAGATCAACCTCTAATGAGAGAGAAGTAAGATTTGGGGAAGTTGCTGTCCCGAAACAGATTTTTGTGCTTCACCGTAAAAAATCGTGAGAGATCTCTGTATGTCGGATTGAGCTGTAATTTTTGGTTCTTCTTCCCCAGGTTGTTATTTAACTTTCGTTAGTTTTGCACTTTTTGATTTGAGCAACATAAGATTTTCTAAAAAATTGATCTTTACCTGATGGTCTGTTTTGACAGATTTTGCCACTCTTGCATTTGCTTCTTTATTCGATTTCCTTTTTGAATTCTTTTTGGGTTTTCGGAAAGAGTTGCTTAAGTGGTTTATGTTTTGATGGTTTTAAGTTGAAGTTGTACTCAAAAGGTTTTACCACTTCACTTATACTAATGTTGCTAATGAGAACTGTGTGAAGTTTTGTGTGAAAGAAATTTCCAGGAAGTGGAGATAATGGTGTAATAAGGAAGAGAAGGGTTTTATGACTCAAGTAATAAGTGTATGAAGATGAAGATATTAATGTTATTCAAGTGATGACTCCGGAAGAATCTACTAGATACCAAATTCAGAGACCTGTAGAGTCTATTTTCAAATAGGTAACAGTTCTGGTAAGAAAAGTTCCGCGAAAATACAATCCAACTATACTTTTGCAGTTTTTAGTCAATAAGGGAAGCTACGAAGCGAAAAAGAGACAGAAACGGAGCCAGGGTGGCTCACACCACCCTGTGGCGCGGGCCCTCCCCTGGCCGCGCCACCAGGTGGTGAGTCCACCCCGAACTCTGCCTCCAACTTGTTTTCTCCTAGTACCTTCCTTTCGATATGAAACTTCGTAATATATAATCCCCCGGAGCCCCCGAGGTTTGTATATCGTGTTTTTGTCGTGTTTTTTTTTCGATCTGTTTCTACCAGGATATACTCTTTGAAAGTTTAGAAGCACAATGGTGTCCGCCAAGGATAAGGGGAAGGAACCTACGGAGGAAGACCTCCAAGACTCCGGGAAGGAGAAGGAGATCAAGAGTGAAGGCAAAGAGGAGGCAAAGCACACCGACACTACCATTGCAAGCATTGGAGTGGTGGCAAACCACGCCAGGACTATTGGAGGGAAGCCTCCTCATCACCGTTCAGATCCCTGGTCACTTCCTCCACGCACCAAGAATCCTTTCCATACCTGTATCCATGAGCATCAATACCAGAATATGCCCAAGGGGAAATTACCCTCCAATTGGGATTTGCCTCATTCTAGCCATGCAGGAAAAGAAGACTTCAAGGAGGAAGAGTGGGGAAAGAATAGCAAGAGCTGGAATTCTCAACACGACGTGATCATGAGCCGCATTGAGTAAAACTCACAGCTGATTCGTAATCTCACTTTCGAGATTGAGAACTTGGGGAAACTTATCAAAAAGCTCATCGAGAGGATACCACCACCACCAAAGGAGTAATTTGTCAGCAGGTTTGGCATCCCCTTGGCTTGTTCCAAGCTTGGGGGAGTGTCGCGGTATCACATCACTATCTTCTATCTTTTTACCTTATTAGTAGAGTCGTATCATGAATAGAGGAGTTATTACGTAGTATGGTTTGCATTATGGAAGTGTCCCCTCTCTCATTAGATATGTATCCCTTGGTGTGAGTTACCGTTATGAAATATTAATGAGAAGTTCTATCATTCACTCTTTTGCATAGCTTATATTAGTTTTCAATTCGCGGTTATATGATTGATCTTGTTGTTAGTATTGGTATCACTTTGGGATCATTGAGTTAATTTAGTTGGTTTTGGCAAACCTGGCTCGGTCAGTAGCAACACTATTTTTGAGAGTTGAATGAAAAAGATAAGAGTACTCTAGAGAAAAATAATTTCATCATCTTTCTTTCTTGATTTTCTCATAAGTCTAGTATTCTCTAGTTAAGATCTTTTGCGCTTCCAAGGAAGATTGCATGTTTGTCTTTATCACTTGTATGTTTGTTTGTTTCCTTCAACTCTTATACTTGCTACCCAGCCTTGCTAGCCAAAAACCTATACTGAGAGGGTATTCTTCTCGTGCATCCACTCCTTTAAACCAAAACCTTTGCCATCTGTGTCCACCATACCTACCTAGTAGCATTATTGCTATTCCAAGTAAATTCTTGTTTTGTCTACCTCCCAAATTAAACTTGTTATGTGAAAATTAGTGATTAAAGCTCTCATGAACTTGATGGCACACTTTACTTTCTTGCACTTAATAAACTTGAACCATTGTGCTCACCTATGTTGCGTATATGCTTGCGCTTTGTAAGTTGTGAATTAGCAGAACCATGTTGTCATGGGGAACGCTTTCAACATTACCTTTGGTACTTTGTACCAAGTTGATATCATGTTCTTTTGTCTATGGATGTCGGTGTGAAATGAAAGGGGAGCTTGTAAGTCCATGGAGTTATGCATATGTGTTAGAAAGCACGTCAGGCGCTAGTCTAATCCATCTTGACATGGTGGAAACCTGCAGCATAACCATATGAGCATCTATGAAGCATTCTTCTTATAAAAAAGATAGAGATTGAGAAAAAGAAAAAAAGAAAAAAAAGGATATTATGAAAAGAGGAAAGAGAGAAAAAAGCACCATATTCCCATGGTAAATAAGAAGATTGCTGAGATACTTGTTATGCCTTGCCTTGTCATTTTGATATGGAATTCTTCAGTATCATCGGGCAAGGGTACCCGTTGGCGGTTCTCTATGATACACATATGCTTACGATGACAAGAACTTACCGGTGACTAAACTTGAGTAGCATGAGGAGCGGCCCTCGTATTCAAGGGACATGATATTCTCAACTTAGAACTTGTCAATGCATATCCTCATATTTGATCACTTTAACCTTAATCACCTAAAGATGCCTATGATAGGGGCAATGAGAGCTAAAAGCTAGTAAGTATCATAATTTTTGGGAGCTCTTTATGAGACTTGCAATCCCTGCTTCCCTCTGCGAATGGCCTTTCTTTTAATTTGTAGATGAGTCAGTAAACCTATTCTCTTCTATCTCAACAAGTATTTTGAGTTGTTGTGTTTCATTCATTCATATGATGATTTATTCGATCATGTCTTATGTTCCTTGCTTTGCACATTGTTCTTATCTTGATGTTTACTACTTTGAAAGCTATCTTTGAAAACCAGTTATTTGTGAACTCCAGCAAATTATCAACTATTCTTCGACCAAGAGCTAAGTTTGCCATTACCAATTATGATTTACTTTATGTATCTTTATTGTGTTTCCTTTACTCATTGCAAGTTAAGTTATATAATAGTGAGGTGTCTTCTATTATGATCTATGCATTTGATGGATGTGATGCTTCTTGTGCGTATTCTTTTTATCGACTCTTCACTCCATAAACCTGAGGCCATGTTTATTGAGCTCAGTTTTGCTTGGGGATAAGCGAAGTCTAAGCTTGGGGGGAGTTGATACGTCCATTTTGCATCACTATTCTATGTCTTAATTCACTATTATTCATTGATATATTTCGTATTGAGAGGTGATACTTATGTTATTTCATCTATTTTTGCATGGTTGATGACTTTTGGAGCATGGATCGCTGCAGTCAGGATTCTGATGAAAAAGGTGCTATTTGGAGGCAAAATTCGCGAAGATCAGAAAATCCGAGAAAATATACGGAAAATCCTATTTTTCCAGAAGACTAAGGATGCCAGAAGACGGAGTGGAGATGGGCCACAGGGGGCCCACACCACCTGGGCGCAGGCGACCTAGGCCACGCCAGCAGGTGGTGTGGCCACCCTGGCCCACTCCAGCCTCTCCCCTCTAGCGTATATCATCCTCCTAAAACCCTAAGACTCGGGGAGCGACCACAGAAAGATTCTGCCGCCTCTTCGGGGCAGAAAACACCGAGAGAGAAAGATCTCTCCGGCAGACAGATTTCTGCCAGGGAAATTCCTTCTCGGAGGGGGGAGATCGTCGCCATCAACACCACCATCAAGCTGGACTTCATCGGGATCATCATCATCACCACCATCATCACCATCAGCACCCTCATCACCATCTCCATATTGCTATAACAATTGAGTTGAATCTTGCATAGTTCATAGGGGAAACTTTCCCGGTGTTGATTACTCTTTGTAGTTGATGCTATTGAGTGAACCATTGAATTATTGTTTATGTTCAGATTGTTATACATCATTATTCCATCTCTGATCATGATCCATATGATGTCTTGTGAGTAGTTCGTTTTGTTCTTCAGGACATGGGAAAAGTCATGTTGTTAGTAGTGGACTTGTGTTGAGAAAGATTCAATAGGTTGATATTTAAGTTGTGGTGTACTTCTTCTAGTGGTGTCATGTGAACGTCGACTACATGACACTTCACCTATATGGTCCTAGGGGAATGCATTGTGTATTTGGCTACTAATCGTAGGGGTTGCCATAGTGACAGAAACCTGAACCCCCGTTAGGAAACCATTGCATAAGGAACGTAAGGGTCTTAGAGTTTAAAGCTGTGGTTAGGTTTCTACCTTAATTAATTTCTTGTACTTACGGATGTTTGCAAGCGGTATAATCACAAGTATGTATTAGTCCTGGATGGGCGGTACATTAGGACAGGTTCACCCACACAACACTTAGCAAGCTAAAGAAGATTAATCAACTATATGAAGCGAAAGCACTTGACAGTCTTCCCATGTGTCCTCGAGAACGTTTGGTCATCTTAAGTAATACAACCGGCTTGTCCTTTGCTGCATAAAGGATTGGGCCACTTGCTGCATTTATTCCTACTGTCTTTTATTTACTCGTACCTTGTTTACTTGCTTTATCAAAAAACCCTAAAAATCTGTTTGCTAAGTATTTGCACAGAATTCCTGATCCATACCACTAGCCAGCACCTTCTGCTCCTCGTTGGGTTCGACACTCTTACTTATCAAAAATACCGCGATACACCTCCTATACTTGTGGGTCATCACATTTACCCACGATTGATATGGTGCTAGAATACTTCCTAGCATCTACTTCGTACTATCGAGGTACATGCAAGTCAAGTTCCCCCTCTGGGTTCTCTTTGTGTTGCCATAGCGTTCATCATTCTCCTCTCTAGCCGCGGTGAGCTCGGCTCCCATTTTGGCCAAAGGTTGGTACTTCTCTCCTTCCTATATTCCTCTCTCTGATACTATCCTTGTTCTACTACTGGCTTACTCTTCATATGGTTTGATGTTCTAGTTCTGTTAATGGGGATTCTAGGGTTCTAGTAGGTTTTGGAAAGTTATAGTAGCTTCTCTATTGTTCATTAGACTACTGATACTATATTGGTTCTTGGTTTACTTGCTAAGTTGGTTTCTACTTAGCTCTATCGATAGTACATATGTTCAATACACATGTTTCCGTTAATTGCTCCTAGTACTTGTTTAGTGGTTAATTAGGATTTGCTTGCTAGCTTATCTTATTTAGTCTATTGGGTACTGATCACTACAATTTTATGAGAAATATCTTTACTAGTACTTGGTTAACTTAGTTATTGTGTTATCTATCAGTAGCTTGTTGTTGCTAGTGTTGTTAGTGTGGTAAGTGTGTTCTTGTGATTAGTGTAGTAAAAATTCACAACTCAACTACTTTACTTAGGTTTAACTATGTGTCCTTGATCACATTGGTTAGTTGATTACTCATAGTGTTAGGCATTGTTATACTAATCCTAGCTTGTAGTCTTAAGCATGTTTTCATCATGTAAGCTTAATGTTGTTTACTTGCTATCTCTAAACCTTTGGTTCAATGTTAATGTAAGTATGTTGATTAGTATGGTTTATTTCTATGTAGGTTTAATATATTCAGAGCTTCTTCTCTGTAATCAATCTTTTCATTCTTAGGTGATCAAATGATTCTATCTAGGTATGTGAGGATTGATTATAAGATTTAGTTCTTAAGTGATTTACTAATTATTCTAGGTTGTGCCAACTATCTTAGTGGCATGGCTCTGTGGTGTTCTTTGGAGATGCACATAAGCTAGCCCTAGCTTAGTATAGGTGCTACCTAATGCTACTCTCTCTCTACCTAACTTATTCTAAAGTTTTAGCTATAAACCTTTGAAGATTGAAAAATGTGCTTGAGGAAGTTCTCTGATGCAGTTCTTCCTTCTTTTGGCTCGTGTTCTTGCTCCTTTCTCCTCTCTAGATCTATCTCTCTAGTGAGTCTGGAAAGATGTTTTTCCTCTCTCTCAACCTATGGTCTGAGAGTGTTTCTTATGAGCTTTGCTCTAAGGATTCTAATCTTTAGGGTTGGGTCTGCGGTGCTATTATAGTACTCTAAGGTTCATGTGGTGTTGACACCTCAGTGCATGCAATCCAGGACTAAGATTCTTATACTGCCTCTCTAGCTTGGATTTTTGTGTTCTAATCATCTTATGTCATATGCCAAATAAGGCATGTTGGTTAAGGGCTAATTTGGTAATTTTGCCTTGGTTGGCAAAACATTTAATTTTATGTTGGTATTTTTGGCATTATCTCTTGGGATTTTAGTGATCATGTTTTTATTAGTTTAGACAATTTCAATTTGTGTTTTCTTTACAAGTTTTTCATGTAGCTTGTTGAACTACAAGTGTTCATTAGCTGCATTTGATTCTTTAAAAGAATCCTAAGTTTGAGGTGTGGTTTTAGTCGCTGCTATCTCTATCTATTACTTGGCTTCTACTAGTGTCCTAGGGTTTACTACTGAATCTGTTGGTGGCTTGTACTATGTACTATGGTTGTTGAGGTTGATGTTTACTTAGTTCTACCTACAGTTGATGTGGTGCTACTGCCATTTGGTTCTTCACCGATCTATATTGACTATTGTCTTGGGGTTGGTCTCAGCTACTGTGAACTACTATTCCTAGTGTACCTCTATTGTGGCTTCCTAATACTTTGGAATATGGTTTATTATTGTTGCTTTGGTTCATTTGCTACAAAATCTCAAACTGGTGAGGGTGAGGACATGTTCCTGGACCTTGTCCAAATGGATTCTATAAAAAATGGATTCACCACTTGGTAGATCTAACATTTTAACCAGAGTAGGATTCTTTGTGTACTTGTTTATGTTGCAGGTCAGGATGTGATAGAAAAGCAAGAATAGAAAGAATGGGATAAGAACATAGTCTAGGTTTTTACTTTTCTTTGTATCTTGTAGTTTGTACTAGGTTTACTTAGATTTGTAATTTCTCTTTGTAAATAATCTTCTCAATATGACTATCAATAAAGATTCCTTTTATTTACATTGTCTCCTTTACATTGTTTTTGTAAGAATTTCCTTAATTGTGATATATGAATTCAAGTTTGAATTATTCAAACCTCAATTTTGAACTCATTATTACTTCTTAAGTGATCATATTTATTTGTATGTGTTGTTTTGAGCAATCGACTCAATATATGATGCAAAATCATTTTAAATTCCTATTTTTTTGTAAATCAAAAGTTTACTTTGAAATTTGAATTCAAATCCCAGTGTTGACCTAAGTCAAACTTCAACACTACAGTTCAATCTCAATCACCTATAACCTTTAAAACAAAGTTTTAAAACTTTCGGACTTTCGCAAATGCATGCTATAGAAAAACACTCATCACAAATCAATACTCTAAACACTCCTGTTCTTCGGGTCATCACAACGAGTCTCCCTGCGGGGGAGAGGAAAAGGAGCCACCACCTAGAGAGGTGCCGATCCGCCTTAGCGATGAGGGGGCGAAGGCGTCGAGGGTGAGCTTGTCGTATGACATAGGGAGCCCCATGTAGGTTTGTGGAAAGCCTTCCACAACGCAACCGAGAGAGGCGGCGACCGTGGAGACGCCCTCGCGGTCGACGTTCATCGGCATCATCGTGCTTTTGGAGAAGTTGATCACGAGGTCTGATGGCGGCCACGAAATCGTCGAGAATCGCCTTGAGCCGTTCGACAGACCTATCGCCAGCGCGGAGGATGATAAGGATGTGGTCGCCACTACTGAATGACGAATGGCGGGTGTCCGAAAACAAGTGCTTGTATTTGTCTAGATTTGTATATATATACACTGAAACGTGTTTAAATACATATAAATCTAGAAAAAATTAAGTCACTTATTTCTTGAAACGGACAAAGTATGATTTAGTCGCACAGTGGCACATTTAGCTAGGTTGGCATGCTTCAAACGATTTGGGGGCTTGGGGCGAGGAGACAGAGTAGGAAGGAAACGGCCAAACCAAACAGCGCCCACCGCCGCCTCTAAACGGGGGTAGCCCACCACCATCCAGTTTGGACTCGGGCCTAGCCGCCCGCGGCCGCGGCACATCGGCGGCGCCTAAACCCAAAGGAAAACCCTAGTGCCGCGTCGCCCATGGTCCAACCTCCTATATATACAGACCACGGGAGGCGACGGGGGCGCAGTGTCCAAACCAGAGTCGATCCGGTCCTAGTCCTACTCCTCCCAGCCTCCATCAACTCCGGTCGAATCTCGAGAGGTGGAAGCAATGCCGCGCGCTCCAATTAGCAAGCTGCTCGCGCTCAGGTGCCCTGCCGACCACCTCCTCTTGTTTCCAAGGCATCGGATGTTTCTGATTTTCTTACTGTTCGTCTTGTTCTTACAATTGTTTGTATACCCGTGGTGCCGCAGCCGGCGGGGATATGCCGCCTCGGCAGAGGTGCGACAGAGCGCTCCGGCAATGGCGGCGAGGGTCCCGAGCGCAGAGGGAGGCGCCGGCCAGGCGCCATCAGGCAGGGAGATCTTCTGGATGAGGGATCCCAAGACGGGCAACTGGATCCCCGAGAACCGGTTCGCGGACATCGACGCCGCAGAGCTCCGCGCGCAGCTGCTCTCCAGGAAGGCCTAGGGGAACAGTTCGACACCCGCAACGAACAGCTCGACACAGCAATTCCAGTCCCGCCTAAATCTTTTACAGTATTTGGGATGTTACAATGATCGTGTCCCTAGAAATTTTGTCATTGCAGTTGAAATAATCGAATTTTGAGTTATTCATTCTGGCAAAAAAAAAAGTGAGGTCTGGGGAGGGGCCGTTCGACTCTGATTTCCTGAGAATGCATAGGCAAATAGCAGAACTACACGATCAGGGGAGGGGAATGGATTGACCAACATGGTCTTGCGATGACAAGCGACAGCAGAAGCAAAATAGTTAGGGGGGAACAGATCCTAAGCACCGGGCAGCGGCGGGGCTCCATCACATCGTCTTGAACTTTATGTCTGTCGGGACGCCCGCAGCAGCCCCTGTGGTCTCCGGCCTGACGGCGGCAGAGGCCGTCCCCTTCTGGGTGTTTATGGCGGACGCCAGCCCGATTGGCATGAGGCAGAGCCCCTTGCCCTGCAGGTACTGCATCGCCATCGTCATGTTGTCCTCCATCAGCTGCGCCACCTCCCGCTCGAACGCCGCCCTTTCTTCCTCGGACTGGCATCTTGATCTCGGGGATCCCAGGAGAAGCCCAGAGCTCTGCATTATACAACTTCGCATCAGTGAAAAAAGAAGAAGAATAATGAGCTCCCAGAAGGACAACGGATTGTTATTTTTTGATACCTCATCCGTAGACTCCATCAGAAGCGGAGCGACAGCGTCGGTGGCGCCCAACCTGCTCATGCTCAGAACCTTGGTTTGTAACTGAAGAAACTTTATGTACTCGATGATCTCCTCAAGCATAGACGCCTTGTCCGTCTGCGAAGCATATAAACGAAGGTTCAGAAGCAAGCAAACGGCAAAGTTTCGGCCAAGTTTTTCCCGGTCACATACCACCAGAGTCGGCCACCCACACACCCACCCACCGCTGACCGGAGGAGGGCGAGGTGCAAGACCTCGCCGCTTCGGTGCCGGAATAATTTGAGAAAGACAAGGAAGAGGAATGGAAGTTTCTCCCCTGTCTCAACAAATTAACAATGCCCCTAGCTATATATCGAGCATGGCACTATTTTAGGCACCCAACTCAAAAAAGGCCCCAGGTTCCTGGTCCGGAGTCGGCTAAACATAGCCGTGATGTGAAGTTCCTTGTGCTACAATATGTTACGTGGGCGTACTGGGGAAAAAGAGTCGTCGAAATACTACCTTGTTTGAATTTGGAACCAGTTCTTGCAAATTCTTCATCCTGTCAGAGATCTTCTCCCTCCGGAGCTGCAAGCAGGCAGAACCAATGTCGTTATCAACGAGCTAATCAGAATCAGGGAGGAGCGAGAATCGCTGGGATGGACGGCGGCTCACCCTCTCGGCAATGCTGTGCGGATCCGTGGCCTGGCCCCGACGTGCCCTGGCGCGAGGCTTGGGAGCAGCACCACCTCCGCTCCCGGCGACGCCATTACCGTTAACCTTGCCGTCCTCAGCAGCCTGTTTGGGAACGAACGGTGCAAGCTGCGTCTGGGGGCCGTGAACCAGGGATGAGAGCTCCAGGTGGCGCAGGCCGCCGCTGAACTCCTGCACAAGTCGCGATCAGGACATCACAGGTTAGGCGACAGTTGAGAAGCAAGCATCCTGAATTCATCACGTAGTACGGTTGATCACACGATTCAGCGCCAGCCAACCGTCAGCTAACTGGTAGTACGACCGACCAGTCTCAAGAAAACCAAATGGAAGAGTTGAAGTGGTGTCACACTCACATTTTGGTTCATCTGATGCAGAGTGTCGACGCCGACGCCGGGACGAGCTTGCGGCCCAGGGGAGAAGGACAGCAGCTTGCCGCTGCTGAACTCAGCATCATCCTGCCCGAGCAGAACGAAACGTGTTTAATTAATTACCGAGACGAGGATCAAGGCAGGGGGAGATCGTGCCAAGGTTTACGAGACTTACGTGTAGCTGCAGCTGCGGTGGGGGCAGGACGGCGCCGAGCTGCTGGAACCTGCTCGTCCCGTTGGGGGCAGCAGCCTCGTGCAGGAGATCCTGGCCGGAGATGCCGCCGAAACCGAAGCTCTGCGTCGATGACTCGTCGCCAGCCATGGAGCCGAGGCAGGCCGGGGGCCACGCGGCCGGGTGCTCTGCCCCTCCCATGAGGAACCGATGAGGCAGGCCGGCGCCGGACTGCTCGCTCCCGCTGCTCTCGTTCGAGACCGGGGCGCTGTCGGTCAGCGACACGTGGCACGGCAGGATCGAGCCCAGCGCGCCGTTGGTGCCGTCGAAGTCCAGGCCGTCGCTGTGAAGCAGAAACTGCTCGTGTAGCTCGGCGGACGAAAACGCGGCGTCGCCGGCAGGAAACGGTGTCGGGGAGGTGTGGTAAAACCCCATGCCTTGCGCCGAGGATCCGACGAGAGAGGAGGCGCCGGTGTCTTCCCACGAGGACGAGCCGGCGAACACCATGTCCTGAGGCCATGCCGGCGACGGGATGAAGGGATCGACGAAGCCGCCCATCGATCTCACTCTGCTGCAATCCACTTAACGACTCCTGCTACAAAGTTGGACGAACAAGATTATTACTATACTATCAGTGATCACTGCACACTACAAAGAGGTACTAGCACATCAGACAGACAGAGTACGTTGACTGTAGTTCAGCCGGCCTTGGGATCCAGACCACAATGATGTCAAGAAATGTCGTTGCTGAATTACTACTACTATACAGGGCCTAACACGGTCAACTAAACACCAATTAAAGAAGGCTGAGTTGCCGCTCCTGCATAATTATACCCATTCCTCCCCTGGCTATCTGACAGAAGGCGCTAGTAAAGGATCTGCAATAAAACCCTTCCATATTAAAAAAAAGGATCCTAACTCGACCGTTTGCATCTGGATTGCAAACTGCTGCATAGAAAACAATTCATGGGGCAGTCATAGTGTCAGCAGGTTTTAATGCCCAAACACCAAGAACCTCAGAGCTAGTAGTACTAACTAGGAATTTCGGATCCGTCACTCGGCGCCGATTTAGCCACATTCTGCGACTCCGTCTTATAACGTTATTAGGGACAGTTTCATCAGGAAGAGAAATAATGAACCAATTACGGCTATATCACGAGAAGTTGACCAGTACAACGAAACAAATTCCTAGCATCGGAAAAGCCTAGTACCAGAGAGCAAGTGCCACAGAGACACCAAGACGTACAGCCGCGTCTACATGGATTCGCCCCCCAAAAACATGCAAGAATAACAGATGAAATCCCGAACCTCGCGAGAACAACAAACGCAAGAGACAAACGGGGGCGCGATTCGTCAAGAAACCCACCGGCGGCCGACCCGCGACCACGAAGATCTCTATCCATTAACCCGGAAGAAGAAAACTAACCTGAAAAGGATCCGAGAGGAGGGAGAAGAGCGAGGAAGAGAAGATGGGGGTGGGGGGAGCTCACAGTTTGACGAGGAGGAAGGAAGACGAGGCGATAACCGCTTCAGCTCCGCTCCTCCTCCGCTTTCTCTGGCCCGGCCTGAAGAAGAGGAGAACGGGGGAGGGAGGCGATGTTTGTTTTGTTTCGTCTGCGCGAGTGGGTGTGTGTGTGTGACTGGGCGTGCGTAGCAGTCGCACCACGCCTGACAAGTGTAGGCACGGGAAGCGGGTTGGTTTGTTATATGCGCTCGTCCGGGACAAGTTTCTTTTCTTTTTTTTCTACTTTTGTGCATGTCCATTTCTCTCGGATGCGGACGATGGATATGTGCGACAAATAGTTCCTCTCATGGATCCCTAAGAAAAGTCCGAGTCCTACTATCAAAGGCACTGGTCAGATTTGTCCTCTCTCCAGAACTAAGTAATTTATTATTTGTAAATGGGAATAGTTTTTATACTCCATAAATAGTAGCTCAACAAAGTAGTTTTCACTTGTGACAGATATCCCTCGGTTTCTGAAAATATGTGTATCTAAATTTTGGTCAAGCGACGCGGTGGCTCTGCTCTAAACCCATCTAGAGTTTCGTCTCCCTCGCCGGCGACGTAGCTGGTCTGCTGCGTCTCCACTCTCCACTGGCCTTCAGGTATTAGAGGCGTGGCGGACCAATGACACTCATCGGAGAGAGGGTTCTTGTTTTTTAGGCTATTCTTCAGTGTGTCTTCTTCAAAACGTTGAGGCGGCGGCTACATCTTGAAGTCAGAATAATGTCCTCTCTGCTCTATCCTCGCTGTGGTGGTGTGTCTAGTGCCGATGGAGAGCACGTGGAGTATTATGTCCGGTGGATCTCTTGGGATCTGTCTGTGTTTCGTATTTGCTGGTGTTGTTTAAGGTTAGTCTCTTCCGATCTACGGATCTCATCTTTGGCGATGGTTGTTGCTCTAGTGTGTCTTTTGGGGTCTTAGCACGACGACTTCATGTATGTCTACTACAACAAGCTCTACTAGGAGAAGCTTTGTCCAGCTACGGTGATGGAGGGGCGAGGACGGCGTCGCGCCTTCGGCTCGTGCTAGTGTTTGTAGTCATCGCTTGGTAGTCCAGTGACCTACTTTTAGGACCCTTTCTACTGTTGTTGATGGTTATTAATAGATCGGTGGAATTTCTCAAAAAATATCATTGAATATATATTGAAATACATTTTTCATATATAAATACATTGCTTGACTTTTTAGAAAAGCTATACCCATGTTTTACTGAAAAAAGATAGTATAGCCATTGAGCTAAACAAAACTTACATTTTGTGAGACCTTTTTTTCATACGAAGCCACAAAGGCTCCAAGTTCCATTATCAAGAGATAACGGAACAGTAGTCATCGATACGTAAAGAAAGGGAAAAAAATAAGAAAACAAGGACAACCATACTAATAGTTAAGTATAAACCACACCCAAAGCTAGATAAAGCCATACTAACCCTAGAAAACTACTCCCTCCGTTCCATAATATAAGATGTTTTAGCTTTATAAAGAAAATGTATCTAGACTACTTTTAGCGTGTACATTCATAGAGGTTTACTTCGAACCTACGTACTAAAAGGAGTCTAGATACATCTTATTCACAAAGCTAAAACATCTTATATTTTGAAATGGAGGGAGTATCTATTAAGTCCAACATTCAACAAGACAACAGAAGGCAGACTAGCTAAAATACAAAAGCAACCCCACCAAAAATATATCAAGGTTTGCCCAAACTCCTCTCTGATGGTTCTTCAGGTTTGCCCAAACCTCCTCGCCTCACGCACCCCATCTTCAGTGATCAACAACACATATGTCCCTACCGCCATGTACATTTCCAAGGCTGAAGATTGTAGTGCCTCAGATCATTCCATGATGATCTTATCGTGCCCTTCTTTCTGAAGGCCTGTCCAGTATTTAAAAAATGCACAAGTATAACAAATTATCTCAATTGGCGAATTGATTAAATTTTTCTCAAAACAGGCTCCGTTTCTTAATTTCCAAATAGAACAGCATAGACTTGCCAAACCTACCACATGAATATTAGTTAGACCACTAGCATAATCAGAGATCCACCAAAAATATTGGGTAAAGTAGCTAGATATGTCTTGTCGCCCCAATAGTTAAACTAATCATACTCCACATATATTTAGCCGCAGGACAAGCAAAAAACAGATGGTTTATAGTTTCGGCCTCCTCACAAAAACGACGCATGTAATCCCCTCCCCAACCTCTCCTAAACATGTTATCTTTTGTCGCTATGGAATTATGGCAAATAAGCCACAACCATTTTTTTTTGTGGAACTTTAGCCTTCCACAAATACCTAAAATCCTTATTCACCCACCCCTTGAGCTAACTGAGAATACATTGATTTCACAATAAAAGTTCTCGATTTTGTAAGGTTCCGGCAAGTTTTGTCTACTTCCAAACCCAGTGGAATGGTAACTAAATTGTCCCTCAAAATAAGATCAGTTCTTGATTCTGTAAGTTTCATAGTAAAGCTAACTGAGAATACATTTTGTGAGACCTATTGTCATAGAGTAAAATATATCCAATTAATGCATAGCTGTGAGGTTTGAGAAGGTAACAGAATGGTGCAATGTGATTGCTCATGAGCTTTCTTGGAACGAATGTTCATTCTGTTGTGTGGTGTTCGGTTTCGCCAACTTGTCTTCATGAACTCGTGGAGGAGGATTTCATCATGTATTAAATCCATAAAACTCGCATTTACCCGCAAGAAAAGGAAGTTAAACCGGTTATCCAAAGTCCATAGGGGGTACCATTTGTCTGAAATAATTTTTATTTTGCATTTAAGTGGAATTGTAAATCTCTCTGGCCCACACGCTTGCTTCTCTTGCCGAAAATCCCGAGTATATTTTTATCCTTATATGTGCATAGCTGTCGTTAAAAGAAGATTTATTGATCTTATATGGTCGATTCGATAGGCTATATGGTTCTTTCACATGGTGACAGCAAGGGCAAGAGAGAAAGGAAGAACAACTTCCTTTGGTGCGGGAAAGGATGGAAGAACTCGTGGACAGTGACAAAAAGGAAAAAGGTGGACAAGAATGATTAATACCTAACAATCGTACTAGTTGATGAGCTAAGTGATGTTCGGACTATAAGAGCGATGGAACTAGCTCAGGTTAAGCTTGGATCAGGAGGCCTGTAGATTTGAGCTAAATTAGATACTCTCAATTATATATATAGTTGTCTCTATATGATAAAGAAAAAGGAGGGTGTCATTTCCAAGAGCAGGCCTCCTGATCCAAAAAAACGATTTTGTTCTGGCTGGATCTCTCTCGGGATCGACAGCAACGGTTCCGGGCCATTTTTAATCCCACCCGGGTCGTTGTCCCCAGTCGGCTTTGCTCTCTCGCGTGCTCACAAAAGAGAAAAAGCATGAGGAGAGGCAGATGACCGAACTGGCCCTTGTTGCCGTTGCCCGTTGGTAAATACTTTGGCCCGGTCAATTCTTCCGCGTTTCTCGTGTAACTCCCGTTTATCATTTACCTCCTTGTACTCTTTAATAAAACGTTGCAGATTAATTTTTGGCAAAAGAGTGGAAACGATAGACGAAGTTCGTGCAAATGATACTCGAGTAAAGCTCATTTGGCAATCGTTGCACCAACCATATTGCTGAGATGATGGAAGTAGGAAACGTTTCATACCGTCCCACTTCTAGGTTTGTTATACCACCTTCGATCCACCTCCTATGATGATATAGAAAATCTTCCTGTTGACACGAAGAACATATTCGGCATGACAAATCCGCATGAGTTGCCATGCATATCACGTGACGAGCCGGGTCCAACGGTGCCGGAGGTGGAGGGTGCGTCCCATACTGACGTCGATCTCAAAACCTATGTGGTCCTAATAGATGGTGTCTCTGATCGCCGCGGTCCATGGTAGCACACAAAGCCGTAGGCCATTACCATCTGAAGATCCTTCGTAGTCTACGAGACCAACGCCGGCCATCCCTGGCAATGAACCTGGGTCGCTGCCCATGTTCTTGATCTACTAAGGACGCCATCAGAGGTGGTGCTCACATGTCGGCACGCCATGGCGACCATACGACAAATCCCATACTGTCGCCCCGAGTCGAGGCAGCGAGTCAGGCACCACAACACACTGTTTGGAAGCGTGACGCGCGGTAAAAAAAAAACCTAGCATCTGCAGCAATGAGCCGGCCGCCGCAGCTCGCACGCACCCAACATGTGTGATCCCCTCTACACACATTCATGCTTCGGCGCGTGCGGGCCACCATGCGCCCACACTTGGATATCACTAGCTGAGGGATGTGGATACTCGAAAAGCCAGGTACCTTTTACACGTTACGTACGGTGAGTTTTGGACCATTTGTTTGACTATGCTAAAAGCATCAGCTTCTTTCAGTCGCAGAATATACGAAACTCGATCACTAGTTAAGAATCGTTAAAGGCACGATTAGCTTTCCTTTGGAATGGGGACGTAGCTCATATGGTAGAGCGCTCGCTTCGCATGCGAGAGGCACGGGGTTCGATTCCCCGCGTCTCCATTTTTTTTAGTCTGCTAATGGTCATTCCGGCTAAGTTTTATTTCTGCTGAACACTTACACTGTAGTTCTGCAGCTGCAGGCATGCGGTTAATTACTTTTCTTTCGTCTATTTGCAAAAGCATACGGATAACACAACAGGTTAGACAAATAGGTTCAGCTTCAAAGGAGTTGCAACATAATTCAAATTCTTTTATCTAAAAACCGAAAAAGAGTCGAACTTGAACGCTCAAAAGATCTTCCGTTTTCTTCGTCGCGGGCTTCAATGCTGTGCTAGGCCCCCACCTTTTTTTTTTTTTGAGAATCACCCTCACCTTCTTTGTCATTTGAACCGCTGCCACTAAGTCGTGGCACATTAACTAGATCGGTGGCGCCTTCCTCAGGGCCACATTTGATAGAGCATATAGGCTGAAGGCCGATCTTTGGCTTACCTTGTGTCCGTCTCACGTGCGCCTCATCTCCTCACAAAGCAACGGATCAACCACCATGTTGATCTCGCTTTAGCACCAGCCGTCGCCTCCTCTTACGCTAGTCATTGGCACCGCCACTTCAGAATCCCTAAACTTAGGTCGTGTAGTGATAGATTGGAGTGATTTGGGTGGATCCGCTTGATCTGGGCAGGCTTGCTTAACTTGCTCATCTTGCCCTGATTGTTGTGTCAGACACGTTGTCGAGGGAGCTGACGCCGATTTGCCATAGTTGGACTTCATTGAAATTTGGAAAATCCGGTTTTTTTTGTACATTTGGGCCGAATCGAAAACCGGATGTCGCTAATGTATGTGGTTCCCAAATTCGACCAAAGCCAAGCCGGCATCATAGTTGCATTCTGCCAATATGTAGTTGTGTCTGGAGTGAGGGCGTTTGGCTCCCGGTCTCCAGGAAGCTCGAATTATTCAGAAATACTACAATTGCACTTATTTTGCCAATAAAAAAAATCGGTTTTTCAAAATTTTGGAATAGCAGCAGGCTGACCGGAGCCGAGATGCATTTTGAGATTTCCGTTGCTTCTATATCTCACAAGATTGGAGTATTTGGACTGATGCATTGCGCACGCATTGGAAAGATGCTACCATGGTCCATCTCGTGACACCGCCGCAAGCCTTTTCCACAGATATTTTGTCTGCCTCATCACCTGAACCAGAAGTGCCAGCGTTGAACTTCCCTTTTGCAGGAAAAATTACCTGCATTCTGCCCACAAAAAGTCTCTAGTCCTGCTGAATGAACTTCTCTGACGAGAGCAGAGATGACATCAGCAGCACAACTCCAGATGATGATCTCCATCGCAATTCACTCATAAACTGGGTATTGGTTACAGTTGCTTTAGTTCAAGACAGGGCACATAACTGAAAGAAGACAGCGCTGACCACAGTTCAGGACACTGGTAAATGATTGCAAAGAGCAAAACCTAACACTGCCACATAACTAACCATGTTACATTCGGCGGGAGGGACATCCTCAACATCACAAAATCACATTACAAGCACAAACAGGCAGCTAATTACCATCACTCTGCTACTCCTGGTTGCCAATAACACTACAACCTAGCAGCACTCAATAGTCATTTTCTTGCTCCCAGAACAACAATCTAAATGGGAGCAATTCTAACCAGGACAATGCTAGTTAACAAATAGAAATTCTCGAATCACCTTTGCGGTGTGTCCGATGTTACTGGCTCTCTTCCTCTTCGTCTTCCATCTCCTCCTCCTCCTCCTCCTCCTCGTCTTCCTTGTTGTCGCTGCCACTCCCAGTGGTGCCCGTAGCATCAGCGTCGACATTGTTCTGGTTGTACTGGTAAGAAGGGCGTTGCGAGGCATGGGGGTCCTTGAAACGGTACCGGACACGATGGTTGCTGCTGGTGGCAACATCGGCTGCCGCAGAATTTCTCCTCGAACCATTGCCGTCAGCAGCAGCGGCACGAGAGTTGCCGTCGGCAGTGCCCGCGGCTGCGGTTGGGACTGAATTGCCAACCATGGCAGCCGCGGCAAGTGAGAGAGCGAGTGGGGCACCATTGTTGGCCTTCGAGATCTCCATCTGCATCTTGAGGAAGAACTGCACGCGCTGTTCCTCCAGCTCGCGTGCAGCTTCCAGGCGGTCTCGCTCCATCCGGAGCTCATGCTCCCTTTTTGAGGACTCCACTCGCTCGTACACCTCCCCAAGCCGCCGAATCGCCTGGGCCAGGTCGCGCAGGCCCTGCACGCGGTCGCTGCTCTCTGCTCCATTCGCAGATTCCCCGAGACGCTGCCGCTTGCCGTTCATGGCCTCAGCCGGTGGTTCCGGCGGGAACCCGTCAGACGACTCTGACGACGCTGACGCCTGTGGCCGCGATGGCATCCTCCGCTTCATAGCTGACGAGGGAAAGGCCGTGCGGGTTCGCTGAGGGAAGTTGACACGCGGGAGCATCGGTGCGGTGCTCCGGTTGCTGGGGTTGGAGGAGCCGGAATTTGCTGCCGCCCCGCCAGAATTGCCCGCGAGCTTATGCACAGGGGCGAGGAGGTAGTCTAGGCGGTCGAAGAATGGCCATGAGGAGTCCGACTTGGCCTTCTCGACCTTGTACTTCTTCTTGAGGGTGTCGATGCGGTTCTTGCACTGCACATCGGACTTGAGCGGCTTGGAGTAGCCATCGCGGGAGGAGACGACCTCGGCGACCTCCTGCCACTGTGGGTGGCGCAGGCTGCCGCGGCCGAGCGCGACGAAGCGCTCACCCCAGGCGTCGATCAGCGTGGAGGTGGCGCCGTCGCTCCAGGCGTCCTCCCTGCCCCCTCCGTTGCCGCCGCCGCCGCCGCTGGAGGAAACATGCTTCTGGATGGGGATCGCGAGGGCGAGGTGGCCGGGGGGCACGGCGGCGACGGTGACGGGTTCGGCGATCGGAAGCGGCGAAGGGGAGCGCGACGGGGAGCGCGAAGGCGAGGGCGACGGGGAAGCGCCGCCGTCGTCATCCATGGGACGAGATCTGGACGGCGTCGGCGGCGGCGGCGGGCGAGGGTTTGGGGATATTTCCGGGATGTGGGTAGTGTGGGATGCGGAATTATTCGGGGTGCATTAGCAATTTGTGGCGTGCGGTGGCCGTCGTGTCCGGCGGCGATGGGAGCTGTTTACCTGGAGCTGCGACGGGGCGGGACGCCTGTTGGGCTGTTTCTTGTCAGGTATGGGCCTATGGGCCGGCCTGCTTTTGAATTTTGCATGATTTAACTGAAGCATTCTGGAAAATAGGGAGACTTCCCTCAAAAAAAAAGGAAAGAGTAGGGAGACCATCTGTCAAAAAAAAAAAAAGATCACCGTGCTTCGCCAAAGTTCTGTTCCATCTCACCGGAGATGGCCGGAGCAACCTCGTCGGGGGCTCCCGCTCTCTTCATCTGCTTTCTGTCGCTCATCCTTCTCCTGCACAGGTTAGCCGCACTTATTCTACATCTCCCCCCTTAGATTTGCTGGGCGAGCATGCTCGCCGCGACAGATCCGAGCAAGATTTCGCTCGTAATCAGCCCCGTAGTAATCCCTAGGTCACAGCGTCGCTCGCTTAATTGGGATAATTTCGTTGGGCATAATGATTCTGAACGTTTTTGGGTCTAACCATAGTGATTCTTGATGCTGAAGCAGAGTTCATACTTCATTGCAAATTGAAGCCAGTCTCTGTTTAGGGATGCTTTTGTGGCGCATGTAGTCGCAGGAGGACGTGCCCGTGTACTTTTGTGTGATCTGAGTCTGGTCCGCTTGAATGTGTGGGGGAACTGACGAGTGGTGTGGGGAACTTGGTGTGTGGTTAATTCAGGTGCCGGATCTGTGGGGCTGTGGAGATGGAGAGGACGCTGGCGATGATCAAGCCGGATGGTTTGTCTGGTAACTACACCAAGGAAATCAAGGAGGCCATCTTGGAGTCTGGATTCGACATCATCGAAGAGGCAGTTGTCCTGCTGGATGCAGAGAGGGCATCCCTATTCTATGCCGAACATGCCGCGAGAAGCTTCTTCGACAGCCTAGTGAAGTATATGACTAGGTATGTTGTTCAAAATACTCTATATCGGGTTCCTCTTTTGTGAATTGTAAGGACATTGTGAATCATATGACGTGTTTTATTTCTTAATGAAATGTATCAAGATGCCTTAGCTTATGGTATGATGGCTGTTATCGTAGGAAACGTTGATGGATCTATGCCACCTCAAACCATGGTATTTAGGAAAATGCCACTCACAATGTTGAAATTAGTTTTATTTATTTATTTATTTGTGCAACTTCTCTTTTAAGGTGTGCTCCATCCTGTAGCTGGCACTGAGCTTAATTTTTTTCTTTAGTTGCTTCGTACGGGAAAACCAAGCAGTATCTGATAACATGCCCACTTCATCCTGATGGTTCTATCTGGATGAGCATTTCGTTGCAACATCCGGTAATTAAGCAGCCTCACATTACATCCGAGTCAAATCAGAAATCTGTTAGGTCACAGAACATCATGCTCCATTGAAGTTTTCTTTTTTTCAAGAGAGCACCATTTTGGTTTCTTGGTTGCATTTGAGTACTCTCTGGCCTAATCTCACTTAACAATGCAAGCAGCCCATGACATGATTTTTATGTTTGTTCTGATATTCAGTGGTCCAGTTCATGCTATGGTTCTGGAAAGGTATGATGCCATCACACACTGGCGAGCTTTGATAGGGCCAACTGATGCAAGGAAGGCTAAAACTTCACACCCTAACAGGTTAAGAACTACAGTCTTCCTTTTTCAGCTGAGAACACCTTATCTGAGATCAACGGTAACTCCAGTGCAAACATATTAGTAACTACTACAGTGTTCTATGGGAAACATGCTGCGCTTTTTAATCACCCAAGTATCTGTGATCCATCCATGTCTCGTAGCACTGAGATTAACTTATTGACAAGTCAAAATGTGTTGACTCTTGTTTCTATGCTTTAGCATTTCATGTTACTCACGGATACTACACTTCTCATTCATTACAGCATTAGAGCAATGTGTGGATTGGACTCTGAAAAAAACTGTGTACATGGTTCAGATTCACCGCAATCAGCAGCCAGAGAAATTTCATTTTTCTTCAAAGATGTTAAATCTGGTCAGTGTCTTTGCTTTTGCTTCATATAAGTTTTGGAGATAACACCTAGAATTTTCTGACCTTTATTACTACAATGCAGAAACTGTGGAACATGACGAGCTGTAGACAATAGACATGTGTCTTCCAAAGACAGATAATTTTGATGTTTGATGGGCCCTTCCAACTGTTATTACTAGATAAAAACTTCTGCGCATCAAGATGAGGCTAGTCCACAACAGTCTTGTCCATTTGGTAGCTTCATGTGTACAGACTGTTTGCCAAAGGCTACAATGTTGAAATCACCATGGCCAAACTTTTTCAAGCATTCCCATCCATCTGATGTTGTATCCCCATGAAAAATGTAATCCACTGTACTAGATACAAACCCTGTGAATTTTACGGAGTAGTATTTATACTGAGCAGCTTGATCATGCCAGTCCTGTTCATCAAGAAATGTCAATTGTTAGTTCTCAGAATGGAATTCCATATGCAGTACTCTATGAAGAATGTAGAAGAGATCTGCAATTTGCTGAAAATAGCATGCTTCAGCGCCAGCAATTTGTCTCTGCTGTAAATTTATCCAAGAGTGTTAGTTTACCTTGCCCACATAGATTTAATATTCTGAAAATAACTGAACTAGTAATCTAATATGATCTGTTGCTAATACTAATGAATCATGTGATGGAATGCATGTTGAAAACACGGTAAAGTTTCTGTGGTGAACATTTTCTGTGTCATCTTTATTTTATTTTATTGGCTTTTTTTTCATATGAGGGGAACCCCCCAAGGTTCCACTATCAGGCTGACAACGGAACATCAGTCGATTTTTCACAAAAGAAAAGCGAAAGAAGAAACTAGTAAATAGACAGGTGAGCCCAAGCTCAGCAGTCCACCTGCTAATCTACTACTAGCACTCAGCACAGCAGCAATAGCAAGCAGAATTACAAACAGACTCTAAGACGACAAAGTTTAACTGACATATTACAACAACCGAGTCCAAGTTCCACACTGAAAGATTCTACAAGCCTCCCTAGCTGGGGGTAGGAGACATCAGTCCTGGAAGTAGAAGTTGCTGCATGGAGTCCCAGAGCATTCCTTCGTACTCCCTCCGTTCAGAAATCTAAAACATTTTAGATTTGTGAAATAAATGTATCTAGACGCTTTTTAGTATATAGGTTCACTCCGAACCTCTACGAACCTATACACTAAAAGACGTATAGATACATTTGATTCACAAAGTTAAAACATTTTATATTTCTAAACAGAGGGAGTAGCATATTCGCACCTTCCACCAAGCTTTGTTTATCGCCTTCTTTTTGAAGACCTGCCCAATAGTTCATAAAGGAACGGGCATAGAAAATGATTTCAGCTGGTGAACTTATCAATTTTATTTCAGAGCAGGCTCTGTTTCTCAACTTCCAAAGAGCCCAACACAAAGCTGCTAAATCCTACCACATGCAAATTGGTCAAGGCCCCATCAAAGGAAGCAATCCTTGAAAATATTGTGTAAATTTTCCAGGTCTATTTCTAACACCAAGAGTAGTTCTCACCACACTCCACATATAACTTGCAGCTGGGCATTGAAAAAACAAATGATGAGTAGTTTCCACCTCATCACAAAATCTACATTTCAGATCTCCAACCAAACATCTCCTTTTCACATTGTATTTAGTTGCAATTGAGTTATGCCAAATCAGCAATAACCAAAATTTTATTTTTGGTGGAATTTTGGCTTTCCACAGATGTTTAAAAGATCTATTTGTATTATGTGAACAAAGCTTCTTGTACAAGGATTTCGCAGAGAAAGCTCCTGATTTGGTCAGGTTCCAAATGGGAAAGTCTCCCCCTTTTCCTAAGGGACAAGTTGTTAAAAAATCAAACATTTTCCTCAATTGGCATTGTTGAAATTCATCCAGCCATCTCCTAAGAGTGAAATGCATTCTTCTAACACTAGCCTCAGTGATGGAGCCCATCCTACAGACGCCCCTACATCCTCACCAACAAGTCCCCCAAGTGGACCAATGACGCATGCTCGAGCCAAACTCCTACAAGATAAGGTTAACTCGCTCCTCTCCTCGTGTGAATTCGATACACCCTTGAATGGTTTGCTACTTCATGCCTCTACATTGTGCATCCTCAGGTATGAAGACATGAACCAGCGGAGCGAGGCAGCAGCAGTCGAACCTACCAGCAACTGCCTGGAACAACCGGTACTACCAGAACCTGACAGTGGTACTATCGGCCCAGCGGTACTACCGCCCGGCAGCAACGGTACTACCGCATGGACCAGAAACCTCGAGCAGAAGCCCGCAGATCCCTCCAGTACCATAAGGGTGGCACTACCACCGCAAGCGGTACTACCAGAGGTGGCGAGTAGTACTACTGCACCTGGAGCTCGTCAACAGCTGAAGCCTAAAGCTACCGCCCCGAGTCTGACCGCTACCGTGGAAACCCGGTACTACCGGTTGTCACAGTGCCTGCACGCACCAGCTCGGGCCACAATGTGAGATCTAGGCACATGGCTTAATAGGATTGATACTTTGATAGGATACTCATATCAATAAGTTGCAACTTCTTTTCCGGAAGCTCATTCAAAAAGAACTCTAAGGTTAAGTATGCTTGGCCTAGAGCAATTCTAGGATGGGTGACCGACCGGGAAGTGGGTACCGGGTGCGCACGAGTAAGGACAAAGTGCGCAGAAAAGACTAGTGTTGGTCTGTGGGGCCAGTCTAGATATCCTATTAGCTGCCAGGAATGATACCCTCGGGGCCTAGTGGACGAGGTGTTACAAGTGGTATCAGAGCCAATCCTTGCGGTTAAACGGGTGTATGCGGGTCAGTGGCGGGACATGTGGTGCATGGCGCGTGTGGCCTGGAGTGGACACGCATGGCACATGTGCCGGCACTGGACACAGAGACGCGTGCCAAGAGGGGACATTCCTGGCTTGTGCTTGATCGATGAGGGCATCGATCTTCTAAGGGTAGGTGTATGTGAGATCCAGGCGCATGGCTTAATAGGATTGATAGGATACCCATATAAACAAGTTACAACTTCTTTTCCGGAAGCTCATTCAACTCTAAGATTAAGTGTGCTTGGCCTAGAGCAATTCTAGGATAGGTGACTGACCGGGAAGTGGGTACCGGGTGCACACGAGTGAGGACGAAGTGCGCAGAAAAGACTAGTGTTGGTCTATGGAGCCATTCTAGATATCCTATTAAGCTGTCAGGAGTGACACCCCTAGGGCCCAGTGGACGAGGTGTTACAAACAACCCATGTAATCCTTCAATATTTCCCTTTATGCCCAAATTATCCATATTTTAGTGGTTGGCCTATACATAGAGCCCTGCCCCTTATTGTAACCCTTAGGCATAGATGATATACTAAAGACAACCCCTTGTGGAATCTCTAGTTTTGCCTCATCCCCTTTATCAAGGGGACCAATTATCGTCACCAACCTCTTGGATTTAGCCTTTGAGTGTTCAAGTTGTACAAGGCCTTGGAGTCGCTGTGCCTTCTCCAAGTTGTCAAGATCTCACCGAGTTTCCCATCTTGCCATGTAGGTTAGAGAGAGAATCATCGCCTGGCACTGATCCTAGGGATTGTGTTGTACCGGTAGCCGCCGGTGTGAGCTATAGGTTGCTTTGTGTATCACATGTGCATTGCATTCATCGTGTTCTTCGTGTGTGAGTTCACTTGGATTTCATCCTCCCTCTCTTCCCCCGCACGATTCCATCGTGATTCCTGGTGTGGGCCACCCCAAGGGGTCACCCCTAACATATTGGTCTCAAGAGCCTCGTTCATCATGAATTTATCCACAATTTTTTCTTCTATCCACCATAATTTCGAAATTTGCCCCAAAAAAGATCCCCACAGCCTTTGGATCGATCTTCAGTTTTGGTGGATTTGATCCGTAGATTTGTTGCTATTGGTGTCAATCTACCTTTCATGTGGTTCCCCAGCCCCAATTTTGGTCAGATTTCCGCGAATTTGAGGATTTTCGGGCGAGATTTCTACCCAATTTCGAGATCTCCGCGACTAGGAATCCGCGGAGTGGTACTACCGGGTTATCACAGTGGTACTACACAGCCACCCGCGGTACTACCGCCCAAGACAGAGAGCAGTTTAGACTTTCTTTTCGCCTCAAGTTTGTTTTTGACCTTCCTCCTTCGTTTGTTTGTGTTTCGCGTGCGTGTTGCCCGAACTAATAGAAAGCTTCCGCAACATTACATCCCACGCTCTCCGACACCGAGACACCCGAACACCTTTCCCAACACGGTTTGCAAGTTAGTCATCTGTGGCATCCCGCTAAAACCACTACTAGAAAATCGTTGTGTTTTTGTGCATTGCATCATCATGACCGCATGCTCATGTCATCATGCCATATTGCATTTGAGCATCGTCATCATCATGCATGGTTTTGTATAAAACTATTTTCGAAAAAACTGGTTTTGTTTTCTAAATGCCCTGTCTTTGTTTCAAATCAAAACTCGGGCTTGGCCGGAATGTTTTGTTTCGTCTACCATCGAATTTCAAAAGCCCCGTTTTAAACAGATAAAATATTTATATTATTTTAGGGGGCAGCCGAACCGGGCCGAACCGACCCAGCCGGCCACCCCCAAAAACATCCAAAACCCAAATCCTATCTAACCCAACCTATCTCTAACCACCCCTACCCTATCCACACCACCTGCCACCTCCATTTTCCCTCCCTCACCGCCACTGCGCCTCCCCCACCTCGTTTCCCGCTCCACTTTGCTGCTCCGCCCACGCACACCACCCCATCCACTCCCGGCTCTCCACCTCACCCCACCGTCCCACCCTGCGGGAGACCGCATCCACCACGCCCCGACCACCCCGCCACTTGGGCACACGCCCCACCTCCTCTCCCGCTCGCACGCCGCCCTCCCGCATGCAGCCTCCCCCAGGCACGCCTGCCCTGGCCCCACCTCGACCCACCTTTCTCCTCCTACCCCACGCCCCAGCGCGTTCCCCACCTACCCCCAACCTCCCTCGCGAGCACCATCGCTCCTCTGCCCTGCTTGCTCGCAGGCTCCATGCCGGGCACCACTGCTAGGAGGACGTCCGCTCCCGTCCCCGTCGCTCGAGGCCCTGCTCAACCTCGACCTCCTCTCCTCCCTTCCTGCAGACCCGTGAGCTCCTCGCTGTGCCTCCTCCTCTCCGGCAGGACCACCGCTAGGGCGTCTCCTCCTCACCGGCGCCTCCCTCTGGCTCGCAGGCTGCTGCGGCCCTCTCCTCCTTCCTCGGCCCCGTCACGACCCTGCATCGTTGGACCCCACCTCGCAAGACTGTCGTCGCCAGCGCGTCATCCTCCCTGCCTCGTCTCCCGCTGCAGCCGCTCCCGGGCATCCTCCGGCCCAGCCACCCAGCGCTGCTCCGAGATCGAGCCGGCCTCGTGCTCCTCCTCTCCGTCCGCCTGCCGCCCCGACGCCAAGCACCGCGCCATCCGAGTCGCCTCTGGTTCTGGCCGCCTCACAGAGCCTGCCATGGTGCCGCACCTCCACGCTCGCCAGCCACCGTCCTGCTCACCACCGCTCGGGTCGACCTCCGCCGACCCCACCCTGCAGCGCCACCAGCCCGCCTTCTCGTCTTCAAGCTGTGCCGCGAGCCACGCATCCCCGAGCGCATGTCCCGTCCCGTGAGCCGCCCGCGAGCGGGCCCCTGCAACGCCTCGTGGTGCCTCGTGCTGTTGTTTGTTTTCGCGTGGAGGATTCCGTGAAGAGGTCGCAGCGTGTATCCAGGATTCCCTCGACAAGATCTTCTTCCGGATAATATGGCCGCAACCCCGCACCCGAAGATCTTCGTCATAACACACCAAGACCTCCGTTCGGGAACCCGAAGGCGATGAAGCCGAAACCCCACGTACGACACCGAAGAGGGCATGGACGCCAAGTTCCACTTCATGGATTAGATGGCTCGAAGATATCCGTCTCGGAACGCGATGATCTCCTACGTGGATTGGCGACCCTTGGTCCCAGAGGCCGAAGCTCCAAAGATTCAAAGACCGATCCCCGTTGAACCCTGTCGAACCCCGAACCCCCGGAACCAAGACCTTCCGAACCCAGATGTGTGACCCTAAGCCTCTATTTTTATAATATGACATATACCTGTCGCATCATTAAATCATCATGCTTGCATACATGTCATCTGGTGGGTTGCGTTAAATAGTCGATTCGCCTAAATTAAATATAGAGTCTATATGCGGGTTATTCTAGTCTTATTCCGGACTCCATTTAAATCTATGTAGCGAACCGATAATGTTTTGCCTTGTTAAGACAACATTTAAATTGTGGGGTATCTAAACAACATGAACCACTTAATTAATTGTCGGGACCCCGGGTCCGCTTAATATTGCCTAATTGCACCGCATCTTTGCCATGACATGCATTATACATACATCATGCCGGATCTTTTGTCGTAGTATTAAATAGTGTATCCGGTGTTTCTTTTAGTGTTTTGTTCTTCGCGGATTAGGCCATTGAGTGGATGCGAGTATCGACAAGTTCTTCAGATAATGAATCTTCGTCTATGTTTCCCAGGCGAGCAATCTCCCCCTTTCTACCTATTTTTCTTTTATAGTCTTTATTTCCTCCTGTTGATCTATTGCTATCCGTGTTGCGATGCTTTAGTTTTCGTGCACCATTTATACTCCTTGCAGCCCCTATATGCCATGGACACATCCTATTGCCTGTTGTTTGATAGATAGTCGGCCTTGCGAGTCGTAGTTGCTTGCTTATGTGTTGCTTCGCATCGTTGTCGTTCCACCGTTGGCACATGCTTAATGGTGGAGATGCTTAATGGTGGAGGTGATCATGACTTTAATTACAACTTGATAATTAAATTGTTGGGATAACTAATGAAAGAGGCACCGGTGGGCAATATATGCTATTTGGTTTTTCATGTCCACTTGTGTCCCGTAGGCCCCGAGTACTTGATACCTGTTCCTTGACTATTCGCACTATCCACATACGGGAGAGTCTATGAATCCCCCTTAGCCAGAGCTTGATTCATTTCTTATTTCTTGGGGCCACAAACTAGTTTGGGTTTTTATTACTATCCTGTACTTATGCCATGCTTTACTGCTTTATTTACGATTATGCGTGGAACACCTGTACTATTTTGGATCGTGACACGTTTTTGCTGTATCGACAAGCCCAGTCACACTTTCGGGTTCCCAGTCGTTTACCACCGTCTACACAAACCCTGGGTCCGTCTCAGAGCCGGCCAACTTCGTCGCGGGTAGCTTAGTGGGGTGGCCCCCTGAAATATTTTATGAATCCTGTGACTGCTTTGTCGTGAAAGCCTCGTTGGGTTTTGATTTGGTTTTTCCGAGGTTGATCGTGTGTGTGTTGCTATTTGTGCACCCTGCAGGTAAATCTTCTGAAAGCCGTGTCATGTTATGGACGACTTGGAGCACAGTATCTCGATCATAGACAAGCATTACTAAAGTAGTGCTATAAATTTGACTTAATATGTGACTAGTAATCAGCTTTACTACAATGGAATGGATAATAAAAGTGCCAACAACTGGTGGAGCTAGGGTGTATCGTGTCATGTTATACCTGCCTAGTAAGTATCGCAACTCCAATGGAATGAACTAAAAGTGCCAACAACTGCTGGGTTTGGGTTGTCACATGCTAATTGTATCTGACTAGTAAGTATGCAACTACAACCGAATGGTTAACTAAAACGGCCCACTGCTTATGCTATCAGGATGACTCGTGCTATCTATATCTGACTAGTAAGTGCTACAACTATAATAGAATGAATAAAATTGCCAACTGTGTGAGTTCCTCGGTTTGACTTCCTCGTTTGGTCTCGAGGGGGGAAACCAGGATGGGTATGATTGGTGTTAGTATAAGGTTAGTTCCAGATAGGTCTTTCTTATCCCTCTCTAATAGCCGACAGATGTATCAAGTCTCTATAGGTTGTTTAGTGCATGCTTCGCTGCCGCTTCAGTCCACCATACCTATGCAGGCGAGAGCCACCGAATTCAAGCCTCGCCGTGTACTGGCCTCAATACTGACGCTCCTCCTTTTCCCTCCGCCCTTTGTCGGCACCCCTTTTGTTTAGCAGGTACGAGTTCGACGTCGTTAGCAGGGTTACCCTTCCGGCTTGGCCTGGGCAGGGCTATGGACGCCATTGGTTATTCTTCAGGGCTCTTAGCCCCATTTGCATCTTATCCGTACTCGAATGTTGTATCGTTTTCGAGGTGAATTGGATCTTTGTATTGTATATCTGTATTCTTGACTCAGTGAGTCGTTGCTGTATATATATCTATTCTGTGGGTTCCATCATGGACTATTGTGTAATGATATTACTTCGTTTTCCACCCGCACGAAAGTGCCTGGTGGGCGTCCTTGAATCGTTTCTATGCGGGTTTTGGCGGGAAGCGCTAAAACTTGCATAGGGCCGATTCGAGGGTGTTATAGAGTGGTATCAGAGCTCAGCAGTTGCGATACCCCACTGGTCCAGCCTGTAGGATAACCTAGCTAACGGCCGATGTAGAGTGTCAAAACTATTTTTTTCAAAATCGGTTGGATAGATCTGATGAGGTCTGCTTTTACTCCTTACCCCTCTGCTATTCTCCTCTTACCTCTGCATGTTTTAAATCTGCTCTCTTACCTTTCTTCAAGTCCAGGATTTCTCATGGTTGGGTTCCGTCGTACCTTCAGGGTTTCGCTTCCTCCTTTGGCAACGGTGTTTTTACCTCCGGACTTCATGCTATCTGAGTGATCCTTTATCTGTGGTACCATTCTTTGTTCCTTGTTTGTGCCTTTGGGTGTTTTCCGACGCGACGACATCATCTACGCCAGATCCGATGCAGAGTCGGCATCACTCCTTTGTTCCGAACCTCGATTGTCGAGATCTTCAGTCTGATTCTGAGAATGGTTGCATGCTTTTCTACTGATTGTGCGGAGTAATAGTTTGGATGCGTGATGGATTGGCCCCCATGCCGACTACTCACTCTATTTGCTCGTGTACATTGAAGTGGATGAGAATGCATCGGTTCTCTCTTTCTATCGAAGTTAGAGGTGGCTTTATTTGTGGATACCTTTACCTTCGTCATTTGTTTCCTGGAGTGTTCTCTCGACGATCACGGACAACGACCTCTTGTTAGTGGTGTCGCGAGCATCTACACGAAGCGAGAAGATTCAGATCGCCGACCTTCTTCCCGGTACCACGAGGCGGATCTCGAGGGCTAGATCCCTTGTTAGTGGTGTCAAATTGTGGCATCCCGCTAAAACCACTACTAGAAAATTGTTGTGTTTTTGTGCATTGCATCATCATGACCGCATGCTCATGTCATCATGCCACATTGCATTTGAGCATCATCATCATCATGCATGGTTTTGTCTAAAACTATTTTCGAAAAAACTGGTTTTGTTTTCTAAACGCCCCGTCTTTATTTCAAATCAAAACCCGGGCTTGGCTGGAATGTTTTGTTTCGTCTACAATCGAATTTCAAAAGCCCCGTTTTAAACAGATAAAATATTTATATTATTTTAGGGGGCAGCCGAACCGGGCCGAACCGACCCAGCCGGCCACCCCCAAAAACATCCAAAACCCAAATCCTATCTAACCCAACCTATCTCTAACCACCCCTACCCTATCGACACCACCTGCCACCTCCATTTCCCTCCCAGCCGCCACCTGCGCGCCTCCCCACCTCCGTTTCCCGCTCCCGCCTACTGCTCCCACCCACGCACACCACCCCGCCACCTCACCCCGTCCACTCCCGGCTCGCCACCTCACCCCACCGGTCCCACCCCACGGGAGACCGCGTCCACCACGCCCCGACCACCCCGCCACCTGGGCACTCGCCCCACCTCCTCTCCCGCTCGCATGCCGCCCTCCCGCATGCAGCCTCCCGCAGGCGCGCCTGCCCTGGCCCCACCTCGGCCCACCTTCATCCTCCTACCCCATGCCCTAGCGCGTTCCCCACCTACCCCTAATCTCCCTCGCGAGCACCATCGCCTTCCTGCTCGCTTTCCATGAGCTCAAGGCCGCACCACCGCTAGGAGGACGCCCGCTCCCGTCCCCGTCGCTCGAGGCTCTGCTCAACCTCGACCTCCTCTCCTTCCTTCCTGCAGACCCGTGAGCTCCTCGCCGCGCCTCCTTCTCTCCGGCAGGACCACCGCTGTATGCTCCTCCTCACCGCGCCTCTCCGCTTGCAGCCAGCTGCCTCTCCTCCTTCCTCGGCCCTGTCACGACCCTGCATCGCTGGACCCCACCTCGCGAGCCTGTCGTCGCCAGCGCGTCGTCCTCCCTACCTCGTCTCCTGCCGCAGCCGCTCCCGGGCATCCTCCGGCCTAGCCACCCAGCGCTGCTGCGAGATCGAGTCGGCCTCGTGCTCCTCCTCTCCGTCCGCCTGCCGCCCCGATGCCAAGCACCGCGCCATCTGAGCCGCCTCTGGTTCTGGCCGTCTCGTAGAGCCTGCCATGGTGCCGCACCTCCATGCTCGCCAGCTACCGTCCTGCTCACCACCGCTCGGGTCGACCTCCGCCGACCCCACCCTGCAGCGCCACCAACCCGCGTCCTCGTCTCCAAGCTTTGCCGCGAGCCACGCATCCCCGAGCGCATGTCCCATACCGTGAGCCGCCCGCGAGCGGGCCCCTGCAACGCCTCGCGGTGCCTCGTGCTGTTGTTTGTTTTCACGTGGAGGATTCCGTGAAGAGGTCACAGCATGTAGCCAGGATTCCCTCCACAAGATCTTCTTCCGGATAAGATGGCTGCAACCCCGCACCTGAAGATCTTCGTCATAACGCGCCAAGACCTCCATTCGGGAACCCGAAGGCGATGAAGCCGAAACCCCACGTACGACACCAAAGAGGGCATGGACGCCAAGTTCCACTTCATGGATTAGATGGCTCGAAGATCTCCGTCTCGGAACGCGATGATCTCCTACGTGGATTGGCGACCCTTGATCCCGGAGGCCAAAGCTCCAAAGATTCGAAGACTGTTCCCCGTCGAACCCTGTCGAACCCTGAACCCCTGGAACCAAGATCTTCCGAACCCAGATGTGTGACCCTAAGCCTCTATTTTTTATAATATGACATATACCTGCTTGCATACATGTCATCTGGTGGGTTGGGTTAAATAGTCGATTCGCCTAAATTAAATATGGAGTCTATATGCGGGCTATTCTAGTCTTATTCTGGACTCCATTTAAATCTGTGTAGCAAACCGATACCATGTTTTGCCTTGTTAAGACAACATTTAAATTGTGGGGTATCTAAACAACATGAACCACTTAATTAATTGTCGGGACCCCGGGTCCGCTTAATATTGCCTAATTGCACCGCATCTTTGCCATGACATGCATCATACATACATCATGCCGGATCTTTTGCCGTAGTATTAAATAGTGTATCCGGTGTTTCTTTTAGTGTTTTGTTCTTCGCGGATTAGGCCGTTGAGTGGATGTGAGTATCGACAAGTTCTTCGGATAATGAATCTGTGTCTATGTTTCCCAGGCGAGCAATCTCCCCCTTTCTACCTATTTTGCTTTTATAGTCTTTATTTCCTCCTATTGATCTATTTCTATCCGTGTTGCGATGCTTTAGTTTCCGTGCACCATTTATACTCCTTGCAGCCCCTATATGTCATGGACACATCCTATTGCCTGTTGTTTAATAGATAGTCGGCCTTGCGAGTCGTAGTTGCTTGCTTATGTGTTGCTTCGTGTCGTTGTCGTTCCACCGTTAACGGCAAGTTGGCACATGCTTAATGGTGGAGATGCTTAATGGTGGAGGTGATCATGACTTTAATTACAACTTGATAATTAAATTGCTGGGATAACTAATGAAAGAGGCACCGGTGGGCAATATATGCTATTTGGTTTTTCATGTCCACTTGTGTCCCGTAGGCCCCGAGTACTTAATACATGTTCCTTCACTATTCGCACTATCCACATACAGGAGAGTCTATGAATCCTCCTTAACCAGAGCTTGATTCATTTCTTATTTCTTGGAGCCACAAACTAGTTTGGGGTTTTATTACTATTCTGTACTTATGCCATGCTTTACTGCTTTATTTACGATTGTGCGTGGAGCACCTGTACTGTTTTGGATCGTGACATGTTTTCGCTGTATCGACAAGCCCAGTCACACTTTCGGGTTCAATGCATCGTTCGCCTACACAAACCACTGGTTCGTCTTGGAGCCGGCCAACTTCGTCGCGGGTAGCTTAGTGGGGTGGCCCCCTGAAATATTTTATGAATCCTGTGATTGCTTTGTCGTGAAAGCCTCGTTGGGTTTTGATTTGGTTTTTCCGAGGTTGATCGTGTGTGTGTTGCTATTTGTGCACCCCTGCAGGGTAAATCTTTCTAAAAGCCGTGTCCGCGGTTCTGGACGACTTGGAGCACAGTATCTCGATCATAGACAAGCATTACTAAAGTAGTGCTATAAATTTGACTTAATATGTGACTAGTAATCAGCTTTACTACAATGGAATAGATAATAAAAGTGCCAACAACTGGTGGAGCTTGGGTGTATCGTGTCATGTTATACCTGCCTAGTAAGTATCGCAACTCCAATGGAATGAACTAAAAGTGCCAACAACTGCTGGGTTTGGGTTGTCACATGCTAATTGTATCTGACTAGTAAGTACTGCAACTACAACCGAATGGTTAACTAAAATGGCCCACTGCTTATGCTATCAGGATGACTCATGCTATCTATATCTGACTAGTAAGTGCTACAACTATAATAGAATGAATAAAATTGCCAATTGTGTGAGTTCCTCGGTTTGACTTCCTCGTTTGGTCTCGAGGGGGAAAACCAGGATGGGTATGATTGGTGTTAGTATAAGGTTGGTTCCGGATAGGTCTTTCTTATCCCTCTCTAATAGCCGACAGATGTATCGAGTCTCTATAGGTTGTTTAGTGCATGCTTCGCTGCCGCTTCAGTCCACCATACCTATGTAGGCGAGAGCCGCCGAATTCTAGCCTCGCTGCATCGCCTCGATCGACGCTCCTCTTTTTCCCTTCACCCTTTGTCGGCACCCCTTTTGTTTAGCAGGTACGAGTTCGACGTCGTTAGCAGGGTTACCCTTTCGGCTTGGCCTGGGCAGGGTTATGGACGCCATTGGTTATTCTTCAGGGCTCTTAGCCCCATTTGCATCTTATCCGTACTCGGATGTTGTATCGTTTTCGAGGTGAATTGGATCTTTGTATTGTATATCTGTATTCTTGACTCAGTGAGTCATTGCTGTATATATATCTGTTCTGTGGGTTCCATCGTGGACTATTGTGTAATGATATTACTTCGTTTTCCACCCGCACAAAAGTGTCTGGTGGGCGTCCTTGAATCGTTTCTATGCGGGTTTTGGCGGGAAGCGCTAAAACTTGCATAGAGCCGATTCGAGGATGTTACATCATCAATACCGAAGGTATAACTTGCTCCACTTTGTTAACCCCATATCTTCCTTTGTGTGTAATTATCCTATGAGAGCAGCTCATTTTGTGTTTTCCTAAGCATTGTGCATTTGTCCTTGGAAAGTAAGAGTGTGTAAGCAAATACAAAAATTGACATAGTAGTATAGCAAGGGAGAAAATAATCAAAAAAAGAAGAGAAAAAGAAAAAGCAAAAGAAAATAGAAAGACACATATTCTCCCGATACAAAGAGAGTCTCAAGCTTGTACGAAAAGAGAAAGCGCAACCAAGGCAAGTGCACAAATCCGTTGCTTATCCTCTTTTGACAAATGAGTTGCGGTCTCTCCTGTGTTGGCACGATAACCAAGTGTAGTTTTGTTAGGACATTTTATGCTCATTTTCATAGGCGTGCTAACCCCGCTCATCTCCACGTGTGCGTATCCTCGTGTTTTTGTAGATCGTATCCTTTTTTGCTTTTGATCTTTGGTTATTTTTCACTTTTGACAATGACCTTTTCTTTCTTTGAATCATTTATTTGGCTTTCCACCAAAAAGGATTTGATGACTTCTATTTGCACAATGGTTTTCTCTTCAAACTAAACAAGCTTTGCATTCTGAAGTCATCTCTCCAAATTTTAGTTCTCCAAGAGTCTCATGGTGGAGGCTTTATGTGCCACTTTGGTCGTGACAAGACATATGACATGCTCCTCCACGCACTACTATTGGCCAAAGATGAAGAGAAACGTGGAGCGTCACGTCCAATGATGTACTACATGTTCCCAAGCTAAGTCAAAGTCTAAACCTTTTGGTGTTTATATGCCTTTGCATATTACTCATGCACCTTGGCCGGACATTAGCATGGACTTTGTATTAGGATTTCCTAGATCTAAGCATGGCCATGATTCCATATTTGTTGTAGTGGATCACTTTTCAAAAATGGCACACTTCATTCCTTGCCATAAGACTGATGATGTGTCACATATTGAAAATTTGTTTTTCAGGAAAATTGTCCGTCTTCATGGTGTGCCAAGAACCATCATCTCCGACCGCGACGTCAAATTCATGATCCACATGTGGAAGACGCTTATGGCCAAGTTCGGCGTCAAGCTCCTCTTCTCATCCGCCTCGCACCCTCAAACCGAGGGCCAAACCGAGGTTGTCAATCGAAGCCTTGAACCCTCCTATGAGTGTTGATCGAGAAAAATCTTAAGGATTGGGAGGAATGCATTCCCCACGCTGAGTTTGACTACAATTGATCCAAGCAATCCACAACAATGAAGAGTCCATCCATGATCGTCTTTGGATTCGAGACCCTCACCGTGCTCGACATCTTACCGCTTCCTCTCCACAAGTGCACAAACATGGATGTCGACAAGCACGCTCAAGCAATGAAGAAACTACATGAAGACACAAGAGATACTATCTAGCAACAAGTTCTTCACCAAGCATCAAGGCTAAACAAGACCAAGAAAGAGATGATCTTCGAAGAAGGTGGCCTCGTGAGGATACACCTAAGCGAGGACCGCTTCCCCAAACAACACGATTCCAAGCTCAAGCCAAGTGGAGACGACCCCTGCAAGGTCCTCAAGAAGATCAATAACAATGCCTACATCATCGACATCCCGACATCAAAGTATCTCATGAGAAATACGTTCAATGTGAAGGACCTATCACTATTGCATGGAGATGATGAGGATGAAGAGTGAAGGACGACACTTTTCCAAGGAAGGAAGCTGATGTATCCCGTCCTACGTATGTCCCTACATCCTCACCACCAAGTCCCCCAAGTAGACGACACGTGATCGGGCCAAACTCCTATAAGATAAGGTTAACTTGTTCCTCTACTCGTGTAACTTCGATACACCCTTATGTTTCTCTACTTCATGCCTCTACACTGTGCATCCTCAGATATGAAGACATGAAACCAGCGGAGCGAGGCAACAACAACCGAACCTACTAGTAACCGCCTGGAACAACCGGTACTACCGGAACCCGTCAGCGGTATTACCGTCCCAACGGTACTACAGCCGTAAGCAGTACTACCGCACCTGGATCTCGTCAGCAGCTAAAGCCTGGAGCTACCGCCCCGAGTTTGACTGCTATCGTGGAAACCCGGTAATATCGTACATAAGTCTGCTACTACCGGTTGTCACAGTGCCTGTGCACACCAGCTCGAGCCATATCCCATGTAACCCTTCAATATTTCCCTTCATTCCCAAATTACCCCTATTTTAGTGGTTGACCTATATATAGAGCCCTCACCCCTTATTGTATCCATTAGGCATATATGATAAACTAAAGACAATCCCTTGTGGAATCTCTAGTTTTACCTCATCCCTTTAATCAAGGTGATCAACTATTGTCACCAACCTCTTGGATTTTTTCCTTTCAGCGTTCAAGTTGCATAAGGCCTTGGAGTCGGTGTCCCTTCTCCAAGTTGTCAAGATCTCCCCGAGTTTCCCATCTCGTCGTGTCGGTTAGAGAGAGAATCCTCGCCCACCACTGATCCTAGGGATTGTGTCAAACTGGTAGCCACCGACTTGAGCTATAGGTTGATTTGTGTATCATGTGTTCGTTGCATTCATCGTGTTCTTATCGTGTGAGTTTGCTTGGATTTCATCCTCCCTCTCTCCCCACACGATTCCATCGCGATTCCCGGAGTTTCATGAAAGATCGGGCCACCCTAAGGGGTCACCCCTAACACTCAGCTACTGTGATTTTCTGCTCATTACACAAATCACAAAGTTGAGGAAACAATTTCTTTAGACTTTGGTATGTGCACCAAGCATCATCCCAAAAACTTGTCTAGACGTCCCATTGATAATTTGGAAGTTCTATCTCTCTCTGTGGTGCAACCAATATGGCTCGCAGAAATCATCAAGAGTTATGAACAAGACCCTAAATCCCAATAGTTGTCGCAATAGTTGATAGTTTCTCCTGATTTCACCTTACAACATGGCTTAATCAAATTTCAGAATTGTATTTGGATTGGTGTTGATCCTGCATTGCGAACCAAGATTATTACATCCTTGCATGCTTCTCCCCTTGGTGGACATTTTGGATTTATAGTTACTTACAAGAGGCTTCTATCCTTGTTTAAATGGATAGGTATGGAATCTCAGGTGCAACAGTTTGTTTCTACTTGCCAGATATGCCAACAGGCAAAGCTAGACAGGGTACTGTACCCAGGCTTGCTGCAACCGCTCTCTGTTCCTTAAGAGGCCTGACACACTGTCAGTATGGATTTCATCCATGGATTGCCTCAATCTGGTCGATTCAATTGTATCTTAGTGATCATTGATTCCTTCTCCAAATATGGCCTCTTTGTGCCTTTCACACATCCCTTCACTGCAAGTAAGATCGCTAAAGTTTTTATTGACAATGTGTTTCACCTACATAGTCTCCTAGATGCAGTAGTCTCTGACAGAGACCCTATTTTCCCGAGTGCTTTTTGGCAAGGTTTTTTTGATCATATGGATACTAAACTTTCCATGAGCTCTTCCTATCACCCTCAGTCAGATGGGCAGACTAAACGAGTTAACCAAGAAGTTGAGTACTATTTGCGTTGCTTTACCAGCGCTCATCCCAAGAAATGGGCTTAGTGGTTGTCCATATGTGAGTTCTGGTATAATAACAGTTGGCACTCTTCAACTGGTAGAACACCATTCAAAATTCTGTATGGCCGTACTCCTCGACTCCGGGTTGCATCCCTACAATGCGATTGGTGTTGACAACAATGATCAATGGCTTTGTAATGGAATTGTGGTTCTGGCATCAGTGAAGCAACATCTAGATCGAGGTAAAACAAAGATGAAGGTTCATGCTGATAAGAAGAGAACTAACAAGCAATTATCTGTTGGTGACCATGTGTTTTTCAAGCTCCAACCTTATGTGCAAGCTTCAGTTGCTGACCGCGACAACCATAAACTAGCTTTCAAGTACTATGGACCATATCGCATTCTGTCTCATGTTGGCGAAGTGGCCTACAGACTGGAATTGTCGGAATAATCAAAGATACACCCGTTGGTGCATGTATCCTTACTCAAACGCTTCTTGAAGTCGGGTTAGAAGGTTCATAGTTCCTTGCATTCTCCTCTGACCTTTTTACAGGTGCCCGGCAAGATTCTCCAGCGGTGCTTGTCCACCAAGAACGGTAAGGCTATTCCTCAAGTTTTGGTGCAATAGAGTCAAACCTCACCTGACGAGGCCACTTGGGAGGATCTGGACGGCTTGAAGCAAAAGTTCTCGAGAGCCCCAACTTGGGGGCAAGCTGGACCTGAAGAACGGGGGATTGTCAATAGCCAATATGGGCCAAGCACTGGGGAGGTCAATGATGAAGCCAAGAAGATGAGGTGAGTCGGCCCAAGAGGAACACCAAGGCGCCAACCTGGTACGACGCTGAAGAGTGGCTCACCTGAAGACACTACTTAACTGTAACTAGCAAGGAGTAACATAGGCAGAACAGAAGGATCGTTTTGTTCCTTCTTATACTGCAAACATAGCTACATGTCACATGTGAGGGTGGTTGGGAGGCCGTCTGCATAATCCAATCCTATTCCAATCTATATCATGTTCTTGAGTCCACAATTGCGAGATATCTCATCGATTCTAGTATAGGAGTCTAACAGCAGGGAAGGTGGGGCATGGTATCGGCGGGGGGGGGGGGGGGGGGGGGGGGCCGGTGCGTGGCGCGCATGAGCAGACGTGTGATGTCTACGCACTTCTATTCTTGTAGACAGTTGTTGGGCCTCCAAGTGCAGAGGTTTGTAGAACAGCAGCAAGTTTTCCCTTAAGTGGATCACCCAAGGTTTATCGAACTCAGGGAGGAAGTGGTCAAAGGTATTCCCTCTCAAGCAACCCTGCAATCAAGATACAAGAAGTCTCTTGTGTCCCCAACACACCTAATACACTTGTCAGGTGTATAGGTGCACTAGTTCGGCGAAGAGATAGTGAAATACAAGTGGTATGGATAATTATAAGTGGTAACGGTGATAGAAAATAGCTTGATGGCGTGGAAGAGACTAAAGGCAAACTGAAATAAAGATGTAAGCAAGCAAACATGTAACAGATCTAAATGCAAACGGTGTATCAATGCTTAGAAACAAGGCCTAGGGATCATACTTTCACTAGTGAACACTCTCATATAAATATATCATCTTCATGATACTACGCTGAACTACTCTCCGGTTGGACACTCTAATCCATGGTAGGGCTATAACAGCACACCTCAAAGTTCATCTTTCCACATCTAGAAACCCCACACTGTCACCTTGAGCACTAGATGGTTCAAACAAACACCACAATTTCATAAAGACATCCAACTCCAAATATAACTCATAACAAGTATTTGTAATCTCTAGCCTAAGTGCCACCATGGTGTGCACGCTGTCACTTTCACACAGATGGGGAGAGCAGAGATCTATTAAAGCACTTGAGTAGCAAGGTAGATCTATAGATTACAAGCTCATGATCTCAATAAGATTATGCATAGAGAGAGAGATGAACACATAGCTACCGGTAGAATCCTTAGCCTCGAGAGAGAACTACTCCCTCCTCATCATGGGAATCAGCAACTGCGATGGAGATGGCGGTGGAGATCGATGGAGATGGCTCCGGGGGCACTTCCCCGTCCTGGCAGGGTGCCAGAACAGAGACTTTCTGTCCCCCGAATCTCCCCTTCGGTGGCGGCGGCGCTGCGGAACTTTTCGTGGCTGGAGGCTTGATGATCTAGGGTTTTGGTATCAGGAGGCTCTTATAGGCGAAGGAGGCAACGTCGGTGGCCAGCCAGGGGCCCACACCATTCCCTGGCGCGACCTAGGCTGGCCCGCGCCAAGGGGGTGTGGCCACCCTGTGGCCCCTCTCCGACTCTCCTTCTGGCTCCGTGAGTCTTCCGGGAAAATAGTAACTTTGGCTTTTGTCCCGTCCAATTCCGAGAATATTCATTTTCTGACTTTCTGGAACCAAAAATAGCAAAAAACAGACAACTGGCATTGTGGCTCTTGTTAATAGGTTAGTCCAAGAAATCATATAAAAAGTACTCCAAAGTATGGACAAAACACAAGAAAGTAGATAAAACCAAGCATGGAACATCAAAAATTATAGATACATTTGCAATTTGTAAAACATAGCATTTTTGAGGTGACATGCACCATCATAAACTTGTCAAAGTATTTGTAAAACATTGAAAGCTGGGATCATAGTACTTCAACATAGCATGAAAGAGAAAGTTCTAGCAATAGACAAAGAAACTATGTTGCAACATGAAAAGGCACAAACAAAAGATTCATGAATAACAATGCTTTGCAAGACGTTTGTTTGTTTCACATAAAGAAAACATAGCATAATGGCATTCAGCTTGTCCCTCGTAGCACATATAAATGCATAGGACACCTTCAAAGTTCATAAGAGTGACTAGATACAAATAGTTTAAAACAAGCAATATCAAAGCTATACATCGATCAACAAGTCTTGGGACAATGCACATAGAACTAAGAATGGCCACTATGCTCTCAAAGTAGGTGCATAAAAATAGAAGGTGGAGACTCAATATAATGGTGGAAGAAGGGCCTTCATAGAAGGAAGTAGGGATTCAAGTCTCATAAAGAGCTTCCAAAAATTATGGTACTTATAGCTTTCAGCTCTCATTGCCCCTATCATAAGCATCTTGAAGTGATTAAGGTTAAAGTGAACAAACTATGGTGTACATGCTTGACGAAGTATAAGTTAGGAATCTCATGTCCCTTGTATACGAGGGCCGCTCCTCATGCTACTCAAGTTTAGTCACCGGTAAGTTCTTGTCATCGTAAGTACATGTGTATTATAGAGAACCGCCAACGGGGTACCCCTTGCCCGATGATATGGAAGAATCCCCATATCAAAATGACAAGGCAAGCAGACAACAAGCATCTCAACAATCTTCTTATTTACCATGGGAATATGGTGTTTCCTCTTTTCATAATCTCTTTTTTTATTTTTTCTCCTTTTTCTCAATATAGGACTCTTTTTTTATATGAAGAATGCTTCATAGACAGCTCATTATGGTTACGCTGCAGGTTTCCACCATGTCAGCATGGATTAGACCAGCAGCCCAGGCGTTTCTCCAACACATATACATAACTCCATGGACTTACAAGCTCCCCTTTCATTTCACACTGACGACATCCATATACAAAAGAGCATGATATCAACTAGGTACAAGTACCAAGTGCAATGTTGAAAGCGTTCCCCATGAAAGCATGGTTCTGCTAATCCCCAACAAATAAGTGCAAGCATATACAACATAGACAACACAATGGTTCAAGTTTATTAAGGGCAAGAAAAGTAAAGTGTGCCATCAAGTTCGTGAGAGCTTTAATCACTAGTTTTCTCATAACAAGTTTAATTTGGAAGGTAAACAAAAGCATGAATATACTTGGAATAGCATAATCTAGTAGGTAGGTATGGTGGACTCTTGGGAATAACTTGGTTTAGGGAGTTGGATGCATGAGTGGAACTCATACTTGGTTGTGGAGGCTAGCAAAAGATTGGGAGCGACAAACTAAGAGAGCAATAATGGCCATAATCATGCAGAGCAACAAAACATCATTGATCAAAGCATAAAGTGATACTACAAGTTGAAAACTAAAGGATCATAAAGGCTATGGTGACTTGAGATAGTCATAACATGGTGTGAGCATGCACCAAGTCAACCCAAATAAAGCATCAAAGGAGAATACCACAATACTATGCTTTAATATGCTAAAACAACGCATGATTCATCCAAGGCACATTAAGCAATCTCAATTGTTTATAACAAGTCATGCTACAGCAAAGAATACTAATCATAAAGCCAAAACAATATCAAGCATGGCATGACAAAGCATAGGCCACAGTCAAAAACAAGCTCTCTTTACCACTTAAGCATGAACTTTCCTACTCTTTTCCAATCCAAACCAAACTATTCGAAAACCAATGTATGAAAGAGGGGGTCCAACCAATTTTTCAGCAAACTAAGAAACCAAGCAAAACGAAAAACCAAAACGAAAACGAAAAAGAAGATGCTCCAAGAACAACACAACTGTGCATGAAACAATAAAAATGAAGTGTTTGGAAGAAACCTAGGATGTTATTGATGAAGAAGGGGATGCTTTGGGCATCCCCAAGATTTGACGCTTGTACTTCTTAGATATTTCTTGGGGTGACACGCGTGGCATCCCCAAGCTTGAGCTTTAGTCCATCCTTCATCTCATTACTCATTCCTTCCATACACCTGAAATTTTTCCTTCATACAAAACTTCACACAATCTTTATTAGCAACATTAGTGCACTCAAGATGAATAAGTATTAAGGTTCAGTTCTAACACCAAATACACTTCCATTAGAACACTAGCTACTGTAGCACTTCCCTCAAAAATCTCAATTCCCAAAAGAACTCAAAAAGGAACCAACAAGAAGCAAATGCAGAAAATGGCAGAAATCTGTCAAAACAGACCAGCAGGTAAAGACGAATTTTTTCGAAGACCTTCTGTTGCTTAAATCAAAAAGTGTTGAACTAATGAAAGTTATATAACAAACTAGGGCGGAAGCATAAAAATGCACGCCTCAAAAAGACGTACAGAGATTTTACACGAATTTTTACGTTGAAGCATAGAAATCTGTTTCGGAACAGCAACTTTCCCAATCATTACTTCTCTCTCATTAGAGGTTACTCTTGGCACAAAAAGCAAATAAAAAGGATAATGAGAGGTTATTACTGAGGTAATAACTTCCAAGACTCATCTAAAACTTTTGGGTTATCTCCCAATAAGTACTTTTCTTTAACGCCTTTAAGTTAGGCATGATAGTTTGAGAAGATGCTCACATAAGAAATATAAATTGAAGTAAAAGAGAGCATCAAGAAGCAAATTCAAAACACATTTAAGTCTAACCCCCTTCCTATGCATAGGAATGTTGTAAATAAATAAGTCATGAAAGCACAAAGAAACAAGCATAGTAAAGCAAAACAAGTGCAACTTCAAGACTTTCAACATAAAGAGGGAAAACTTAATGTTATTGAGATGCATTAAACCATGTTTCCCTCTCTCATAATAACTTTCAGTAGCATCATGAATAAAATTAACAATATAACTATCACATAAAACATTCCTATCATGAGCCACATGCATAAAAGAATTAATACTCTCCACATAAACATAGTCATTCTTATTAATTGTAGTGGGAGCAAATTCAACAAAATAGCTATCATTATTATTTTCATCACCATAATCATCAAATATAGGAGGCTAAAGTGAACAAACTATGGTGTACATGCTTGACAAAGTATAAGTTAGAAATCTCATGTCCCTTGTATACGAGGGCCGCTCCTCATGCTACTCAAGTTTAGTCACCGGTAAGTTCTTGTCATTGTAAGTATATGTGTATCATAGAGAACCGCCAACGGGGTACCCCTTGCCTGATGATACGGAAGAATCCACATATCAAAATGACAAGGCAAGCAGACAACGAGCATCTCAGCAATCTTCTTATTTACCATGGGAATATGGTGCTTTTTCTCTCTTTCCTCTTTTCATAATCTCTTATTTTTTCTCTTTTTCTCTTTTTTCTCAATATAGGACTCTTTTTTTATAAGAAGAATGCTTCATAGACAGCTCATTATGGTTACGCTGCAGGTTTCCACCATGTCAGCATGGATTAGACTAGCGGCCCAGGCGTTTCTCTAACACATATACATAACTCCATGGACTTACAAGCCCCCCTTTCATTTCACACCGACGATATCCATATACAAAAGAGCATGATATCAACTAGGTACAAGTACCAAGTGCAATGTTGAAAGCGTTCCCCATGACAGCATGGTTCTGCTAATTCCCAACAAATAAGTGCAAGCATATACAACATAGACGACACAATGGTTCAAGTTTATTAAGGGCAGGAAAAGTAAAGTGTGCCATCAAGTTCGTGAGAGCTTTAATCACTAGTTTTCTCATAACAAGTTTAATTTGGAAGGTAAACAAAAACATGAATATACTTGGAATAGCATAAGCTAATAGGTAGGTATGGTGGACTCTTTGGAATAACTTGGTTTAGGGAGTTGGATGCATGAGTGGAACTCATACTTGGTTGCGGAGGCTAGCAAAAGACTGGGAGCGACAAACTAAGAGAGAAATAATGGCCATAATCATGCAGAGCGACAAAACATCATTGATCAAAGCATAAAGTGATACTACAAGTTGAAAACTAAAGGATCATAAAGGCTATGGTGACTTGAGATAGTCATAACATGGTGTGAGCATGTGCCAAGTCAACCCAAATAAAGCATCAAAGGAGAATACCACTATAATATGCTTTAATATGCTAAAACAACGCATGATTCATCCAAGGCACATTAAGAAATCTCAATTGTTTATAACAAGTCATGCTACAACAAAGAATACTAAGCATAAATCCAAAACAATATTGAGCATGGCATGACAAAGCATAGGCCACAGTCAAAAACAAGCTCTCTTTACCACTTAAGCATGAACTTTCCTACTCTTTTCCAATCCAAACCAAACTATTTGAAAACCAATGCATGAAAGAGGGGGTCCAACCAATTTATTCAGAAAACTAATAAAACCAAGCAAACGAAAAACCAAAACAAAAATGAAAAAGAAGATGATCCAAGAACAACACAACTGTACATGAAACAATAAAAATGACGCGTTTGGAAGAAACCTGGGATTTTTATTGATGAAGAAGGGGATGCCTTGGGCTTACCCAAGCTTTGACGCTTGTACTTCTTGGATATTTCTTAGGGTGACATGCGTGGCATCCCCAAGTTTGAGCTTTAGTCCATCCTTCATCTCATTACTCATTCCTTCCATACACCTGAAATTTTTCCTTCATACAAAACTTCACACAATCTTTATTAGCAACATTAGTGCACTCAAGATAAATAAGTCTTAAGGTTCAGTTCTAATACCAAATAAACTTCCATTAGAACACTAGCTACTGAAGCACTTCCTTCAAAAAGTTCAATTCCCCAAAAGAACTCAAAAAGTAACCAACAAGAAGCAAATGCAAATAATGGCAGAAATCTGTCAAAACAGACCAGCAGGTAAAGACGAATTTTTTTCGAAGACCTTCTGTTGCTCAAATCAAAAAGTGTTGAACTAACGAAAGTAGATAACAAATTGGGGCAGAAGCACGAAAATTTACGCCTCAAAAGGACGTACAGAGATTTTACACGAATTTTTATGGTGAAGCGCAGAAATCTGTTTCGGGACAGCAACTTTCCCAATCATTACTTCTCTCTCATTAGAGGTTACTCTTGGCACAAAAAGCAAATAAAAAGGATAAGGAGAGGTTATTACAGAGGTAATAACTTCCAATACTCATCTAAAACTTTTGGGTTATCTCCCAATAAGTACTTTTCTTTAACGCCTTTAAGTTAGGCATGATAGTTTGAGAAGATGCTCACATAAGAAATATGAATTGAAATAAAAGAGAGCATCAAGAAGAAAATTCAAAGCACATTTAAATCTAAACCACTTCCTATGCATAGGAATCTTGTAAAGAAACAAGTCATGAAAGCACAAACCAACAAGCATAGTAAAGCAAAGCAAGTGCAACTTCAAGACTTTCAACATAAAGAGGGGAAACTTAATATTGTTGTGATGCATAAAACCATGCTTCCCTCTCTCATAATAACTTTCAGTAGCATCATGAATGAAATTAACAATATAACTATCACAAGAAACATTCTTATCATGACCCACATGCATAAAATAATTAATACTCCCCACATAAACATAGTCATTCTTATTGATTGTAGTGGGAGCAAATTCAACAAAATAGCTATCATTATTATTTTCATCACCATAATCATCAAATATAGGAGGCATATTGTAATCATAATTAATTTCCTCCTCAATAGTAGGTGGACTGAAAATATCATAATCATTATTGCAATCATCATAAGCAATAGAATAGTTATCTTCCAAAGTGTGTTCATTTATAAAGATATCATCATTGGAAGGATCATGGATAGCACTAATAGTATAGAAATTATTAATATCATCATTTTCAGAATTGGTACCGAAGAGATTTTCAATATCAAAAGTAGTGTGTTTTTCCCAATCATGATCACTACTATAGGTAATAGGCATAGGAACATCATCGAGTTCAGACTCATCAAAAACTATAATAGGAGCAACATGCTTAGGGGAAAATACCGTTTCCTCTCTTCTTTTACTCCTCCTTTTCTTCATTTTCTTCTTCTCTTTAGGAGGGGGAGGCTTGAAAGGAAGCTTCTCCATATACCCTGGTTCATTGTTAGAGACAATAGAAGAAACTTTGGAGGATTCCTCCTTTTCATTAATAAGACCAAAACACATATTAGTCATGTCATATTTTGGTAAGATCTCATCTTTTATAATATTTTGTATGTAAGTATTTGTGTGGCAATTATCAACACGATAAAGATGACAACCATGCATGACACTATTCATATCAAAAGCACCCATATCTACCAAAGAGTTTTTTCTTGATAACTCTTCACACCCCAAAAATAATGTAAGTTGATCATGCTGATTAGGAGTGATCATGTCATCACAATACAAACTTGCAGTACTCATTGGATTAGAAGGGCTATTATTATGGCCTGAGCATTGAAAATTGAAATGACCCACTTCAAAGCAAAGTTCACAAATAAAAGGATAAAGGGCACAATTTTTTTTACCAAGATCATTTAAAGCCCTATACCACATTCTAGTTTTTTCATTCCTGTGGGTGATACAATATTCTTCTTCCATTTGATTATTCTCACAAGGTCTATGTATTCCACAAAAATTACCTTCTTATAAGAAATAGTACTTTCAGAGGTTTGAGCATGTTCATTGCTATCCTTAATAACAATTTCATTATCCCTGCAAGTGTCTTAAAAAGGCTCATGATACATGTCCCATTTTTCTTTAGGAGCATTAATATGAGAAGCAAAGGTTCTAAAACAATCAATAAGAATTTGAGGATCAAGACCATATTTAGCACTAAGCTCTTGAAAATCAGCAGTTTCAGCAAAAGACTTAATGCAATCATACTCATAGTTTATACCTGGTTCTTTACCTTTGTTGTTATCCCAATCTTCGGTATTGCTTTGAATTGTTTCAAGAAGATCCCACTTAGCTTTGACCTCCTTACTTGTGAAGGATCCCTCTAAACAAGTATCTAGATAGTCCTTGTAATGTTCTGAAAGCCTTGTATAGAAATTATTAATAACAATATTACTGGGGAGCTCATGAATGGGACATTTGAGCATTAGTGACTTCAATCTCCCCCATGCTTGGGAAATACTTTCTCCATCATGAGGATGAAAATTATAAATGTAATTCCTATCTTTATGAATTTCATGAGGAGGATAAAATTTAGAGTAAAAGAGAGATTCGAGTTCCTTCCACTCCAAATGATGAGGATCATCTAGTAGCTCATACCACTCCCTTGCTTTGCCCTTAAGTGAAATAGGGAATAGCTTCCTCTTAACTTGGTTCATTGAAATACCTGCACACTTGAACAACTCGCATAATTCATGTATAAAGAGTAAATGATCACTAGGATGGACAGTTCCATCTCCAAAATAACAGTTATTCATAACACGTTCGACAATTTTTATAGCTATTTTAAAAGGGATGCTTTCAGTATGTGGATTTAAAATATCACAAGTATCATTAGAATTACCACATATGGGAGATAAAGTATCATCAGAGCAACTTTTCTTCTTCAAAGCTGGGGAACTAAAAAGATCATTTTCATAAAAAACAACTTCCCCAAGCTTAGACGTTTCCATAGCATTAGTAACAAAGGTGTTCAAAAGATTCATACTAATAACATTGCTATTAGCATGCAAAGAAAGTTCCATGGGTTTTTTAATTTTCTTTTCAGACAATTCAAGTTCTAACTTAGGAAAAATACTAAAAAGCTCTCTAATTTTGTTGTTGTTTTCCATTAAGCCTAACTAGTGAAAACAAGAAACAAAAAGACAAAATTGCAGAATCTAAAGGAAATAACTTCAAGCACTCACACCGGAGGATGTGAGTACCTTTTACCTCCAACTGCGCCTTTAAAAATAGGCGTTTGCCGTGGGAGGTTCTTCTTCTTTAATCCTCCGGTGTGAATACCTTTTACCTTACCTCCCCGGCAACGGCGCCAGAAAATAGGCATTTCCGTGGGAGGTTCTTCTTCTTTAATCCTCCGGTGTGAATACCTTTTACCTTACCTCCCCGACAACGGCGCCAGAAAAGAGCTTGATGTCTACGTGTAGCATCCCAATTGTCTAACAATTGCAATGCTACTAGCCTAGTCTAGATAATGGCTACTTCAAATATATAATTGTTGCATCATACTTATATCATGCTCATGTCATCATGCCTCCTTGCATTTGAGCATCATATAAAACCCTTTTGATTTGGTTCTTCTCTCATATGCATTGTTAATTGTATTTGCCTCTTGATATTGTATTTGGTTCTTGATATATTGTTTCAATGCCCAAGTTGAGTTGGGGGCATATCTCTTATTAACTCCACCACCTTTTCTTCACCACCTTATAAATTCCACCATCCAACTAAATATGATCTTGGCATTTATTGGTTTTACTTCTAGCTCATGTGGGTTGGGATGGATCCAATTCTTTCTCCACATGCTCTCATCTTAGCATCATGTTGTTTTCACATTATTGATGTATGAGAGCCACATGGCCACCTTTGCATGCCTTGTGAGTGGAATCCTTTGTCCTAGCTTCCATATGGATTATCATGGAATTATGCTCATGTTGGAATATTTTTGTGACTAATAATCATCTAGTGGAATATACACACTAGTAATTCCCAATTATACTCCAATGTGATCATCTCCATCTACTCCACTTGGAATTCCTTCTAAATTCTTTTGCTTGGCTTCTATTCCAATTTTGGAATGCATAATAATAATGCCATGTGATAATATTGTTTCACAAAAACAAGCATGGCATTAATTAATTTTGCATGGGCCATGCAAGTACCCCTTTAGCTTGTCATTTGGTTTTTATTAGATTTTTAGTGGATCATCTTCCTTTTTCCCTTACCCTCTTTTGCTTGTTTCTTTTGTGTGGTCTTGCCATACACCAAAATCCATGTGCTAGATCATGTGTGTCCTTGATCATGTGCTTGATCATCTCACCTCCCTCTTTCTCTCTCTCTCTCTCTCTCTTACCCTCTAGCTAAGATCCTCCCTATCATCTACCCCATCATTACCATACCCCCTCTCTCCTAAACCCTAATCTATACCTAATCTAAACCAAACCCTAAGTACCCCCTCTTTCTCTCCTCCCTAGCCGAGCCACCCCTCCAAACCAGACCCAGCTGGCCCCACCGGCCACCCTCTCTCCCTGGCCACCCACCCTGCCCTAGCTAACCCAAGTCCCAACCCGAGCCTAGCTCCAAAACCCTACCCTAGCCCGAGCCTCTCCCCTCTCCTTTCTCTCTGCCACAAGGGGCACCCGAGCCTGCCCCTGCCCTTGGCCTCGCCCTCTGGTCCCACCTGGTAGCCACCCCCCTGCCTGCCCTGCCCCTGCCCGACCGCGCACGTGAAGGAGGAAGTAGGGAAAGGTGGCACCGAGGCCACCTTTTTCCATCTACCCTCCCCACGGCACCTCCTCTCCCCTCTCTGCTTTACCACCACCACACGGCTCTCCTCTCTGCCTCGCCAGATCCAGCCCCAGCGCCCTGGCTCTCCTCTCCTTCCTCTCCGCCACCGTCTTCATCATCGCCGGCCACCGTCGGTTACACCGACGCTTCTCCGATCCAGCCCGTTCGCGCGACGTGGAGGTGGTCGAGGAGTACGAGGAGGCTTCTCTGCGTCGACCAGTACCTGTCGCGGAGGAGGAGAAGGACCAGCGCCGGAGTACTCCGACGAGCCGACGCCAAACCCTAGTTCATCTGTCCGTCTGCATCACCGTCGCCTTGCTGCTCGTCGACCCGATCCACCTCCACCGACAACCTCCCGGTGAGCCCACGACCCTCCTGGACATGGCCCGCCTCTCTGTTTCGCCTTGGCCGCACCGATCGTTCCGTCGAACACCCTCGGTGCGCCGGCGTCGCGCTCGGTCCTCCTCGGCAGGCGTCGCGAAACCCTATCTAGGCCTCGCCCATCTCACGACACCAAGCCTAGCCTACCGTGAGCGGTAATCGCCGCGGCCGAGCCCGGTCGCAGGTTGAGTTCTCAGCAGCGCGTGCTGGCGTAAGCACCGATCCGTCCATGGGGAAGATCCACGATGCCGCCACTTTACCAATACCCCCTTTGCTTTGCTCGTCGCAACTCAAGGCCTTAGGACCCACCTGCCAGCGGCTATGCTGCAGAAAAACCCCGAGTTTCCGTTCGCAACCAAGGCCTCCAGCTCGGCCCCTGGCCCCAGCGCCCCTGCGCCGACGCCTGGCCCGATTAGGCTAGCCCCACCACCCACCCTAGGCTAGATCCTTTGCGGTGAGAAAGAAGTTGTTACATTGAGCTCTGCTGACCCAAGGACCCCACCATCAGTGGCTGTGGCTGTAACTGTCTGGGTATAAAAAGGTTTTCTAGATTTCTGTTTTATTTCAAATCTTTTCAAATTAATTCAAATTCAAAATTCAAATCTGTTTTAATATATCTTTTAAAATATAAATCCAATCTAAACAAATAATATATGTTTTCAAATCAGAAAAATATGAGGAATTCAAATATGCAATCCAAAAATATATTTTGAACATTTAAAATTCCAAGTTTATTTAAATTACAATAAAATGCCCTTCCACCTTAAATAATTAATAACTTTTGTTTTATAACTCCAAATTTAATAAATAATATGTCTAAAATGATTAGCTCGACGAGACCTTTCTGTCTATGCTTTCCATGGTTTGATTTGAAGCATGCATCATATAAATATAATGGGTACAGCAACTTAAATGAGGATAAAATGTGGCTAAAACTCAATAAAATAGTTTATTCTTGTATTCCACACCTAACCCATGCCATGCTACCTTAATGCCATGCAAATTGTGCATCATTCATCATGGCATGATTGTTTGCTTGTCTCACTTAATTCATATGCTTGTGCACTTTATTTATGTTGGCCCTTGTTTGTTTGGTTCTTCTTGAATAGGAATGAGCAAGGGATATATCAAGAGAACCGGAGCACTACCAGATCCATCCCTTGCTTCAATCGAGCTGCCAGCAAGCACTACCACATGCTTGCATACATATAGTACCTATTGCCTCTTTCTTATTCTTGCATCATTGAGTCGCGATTGCATTAAACTGAATCCCAAGTATTGCATAGCCTTTACTTTTAACCCCCACCGAAGCTTGTTTCTCCATCCCATGAGCCATTACTACAGGAGTTGTTTGAGCCATGCGAGTCGTAGAACAGCATGTGTAGGGTATGTGAGTGTCTGATGGAGAACGAGGTACCTATACAACTTAATCTGAGTAGTAATGGGATAACTAATGAAAGTGGCATCGGTGAGCCATATTCGCTATTTGGTTTTTCAGGCTCACTTGTGTCCAGTAAGACCCCGAGTACTTGATTCCTATTCCAAGAATATTCGCGCTATCCACATCCGGGAGGCTTATGAACCCCCCTGAGCCAGAGCTTGATTCATTCTTATTTCTTGGGGCCACAAACTAGTTTGAGATTTTATTTACTCTCCTGTACTTATGCCATGCTTTACTGCTTTATTTAAATTATGCGAGGTCTTGCACTTTGTCTTTGTTTAGGAAAGCGGAGTGTTTTCGCGGTGTCGACAAGCCCAGTCACATTTTCGGGTTCCCAGTCGTTCACAGCCATTGGCGCAAACCTTGAGTCCGTCTCGGAGTCGGCCAACTTCGTCGCGGGTAGCTTAATGGGGTGGCCCCCTGAAATATTTCTGAATCCTGTAATTGCTTTGTCGTGACTGCCTCGTTGGGTTTTGATTTGGTTTTTCCGAGGCATATCGAGTGTGTGTTGCTATTTGTGCACCCCTGCAGGGTAAAACTTTCTGAAAGCCGTGTCCGCGGTTATGGACGACTTGGAGCACAGTTTCTCGATCATAGACAAGCATAACTAAAGTACCGCTTTTAATTTGACTAGACTAGGTACCTGACTAGTAAATAGTACAACACTCATGGAATGATTAATAAAACTGCCAACGGATGGGGGGTTGTTCGTCCGCTTCCTCGTCGGTAAGCGGGGAGGAGGATGGATCTGTGGATATTACCGTTATAACTGTTATAACTGTTGTTATTAATTCACGGATATCCGTCTATCTCTGGTTAGGCGGATGGTTAGCGAGTATCTATAGAATTGTTAGGGTTTATCTTTTGCTGCAATTGCGTCACCCCAGGTTGTGTCCCCTTTAGAGGCATAAAGACTTGCTGAGTACCCCTAGGGTCTCACACGATAAATTATTGGTTCAGATGAACAGGTACACTCACAAGATGGATACTGGGTGGAAGAGACGGACGATGTGGGCAACGATCATTCGGTGTAGAGATTCCGGGAACGGGGATCCGTGAGATCTGTGGACGGGATGTGCTTATTTATGGGGCATCTTATGCCGATTTGCTTCTTATCCGTACTCGGATTTTGTCTTCCGCTTCCGCTTGATACTCTGATGTTTGATGTATGAGGAGATATCCTAAACTATTATATCTATCTAGGATATTTGGATCTTGCCGTATGGCGTTGCTATATTTCCTTTCTTTTTAGATGGAATGGCTCTGATGTACTATTGTATGGTGGCTTGCATACATACTCATTTGTGTATAGTTGATCCTTCGCTTCGCCGATTCGCCGCCCGTTCTTGTCCCGATGTTTGGAAATGGTTGGGACGGCCGAAAGGTCTACCTGTGAGTGGCATTTGGGCCCCACCGTACTATTTCAACCATTTCTGCTCATCCAGGCTTGTAACTAGGAGCGTAATTCACCGAGGTAGTTACACTACGCACTTCTATTCTTATAGACAGTTGTTGGGCCTCCAAGTGGAGAGGTTTGTAGAACAGCAGCAAATTTTCCCTTAAGTGGATCACCCAAGGTTTATCGAACTCAGGGAGGAAGTGGTCAAAGGTATTCCCTCTCAAGCAACCCTGCAATCAAGATACAAGAAGTCTCTTGTGTCCCCAACACACCTAATACACTTGTCAGGTGTATAGGTGCACTAGTTCGGCGAAGAGATAGTGAAATACAAGTGGTATGGATAATTATAAGTGGTAACGGTGATAGAAAATAGCTTGATGGCGTGGAAGAGACTAAAGGCAAACTGAAATAAAGATGTAAGCAAGCAAACATGTAACAGATCTAAACGCAAACAGTGTATCAATGCTTAGAAACAAGGCTTAGGGATCATACTTTCACTAGTGAACACTCTCATATAAATATATCATCTTCATGATACTACGCTAAACTACTCTCCGGTTGGACACTCTAATCCATGGTAGGGCTATAACAGCACACCTCAAAGTTCATCTTTCCGCATCTAGAAACCCCACACTGTCACCTTGAGCACTAGATGGTTCAAACAAACACCACAATTTCATAAAGACATCCAACTCCAAATATAACTCATAACAAGTATTTGTAATCTCTAGCCTAAGTGCCACCATGGTGTACGCTTGTCACTTTCACAGATGGGGAGAGCAGATCTATTAAAGCACTTGAGTAGCAAGGTAGATCTATAGATTACAAGCTCATGATCTCAATAAGATTATGCATAGAGAGAGATGAACACATAGCTACGGTAGAATCCTTAGCCTCGAGAGAACTACTCCCTCCTCATCATGGGAATCAAAGCTGCGATGGAGATGGCGGTGGAGATCGATGGAGATGGCTCAGGGGCACTTCCCGTCTGGCAGGTGCGAGCAGACTTCTGTCCCGAATCTCCCCTTGGTGGCGTATTCATGGAACTTTTCGTGGCTGGAGGCTTGATGATCTAGGGTTTTGGTATCGGGAGGCTCTTATAGGCGAAGGAGGCAAGGTCGGTGGCCAGCCAGGGGCCCACACCATGCCCTGGCGCGACCTAGGCTGGCCTGCGCCAAGGGGGGTGTGGCCACCCTGTGGCCCCTCTTCGACTCTCCTTCTGGCTCCGTGAGTCTTCCGGGAAAATAGTAACTTTGGCTTTTGTCCCGTCCAATTCCGAGAATATTCATTTTCTGACTTTCTGGAACCAAAAACAGCAAAAAATAGACAACTGGCACTGTGGCTCTTGTTAATAGGCTAGTCCAAGAAATCATATAAAAAGTACTCCAAAGTATGGACAAAACACAATAAAATAGATAAAATCAAGCATGAAACATCAAAAATTATAGATACATTTGCAATGTATCATCGTGGCGGTGACACAGCCAGAGCAATTTAGTTCTTTCACTTCGGTGTGGCAGGGAGGGCAATATGTTCTAATTATGAAGGGTAGAATCGGATAAAAAATTATTGGACGAAAATGTGGCCATAGATGAACCGACCGTTGGACATTTAATACTCCATCCGTCCCAATTTAAGTGACTTATATTTATCTAAATTTGCGTGCACCTAAACATGTTTGTGTGTAGATTCAATTACTTATTGTGGAGTAATAAAGAATATTTTGAATTGGATTCTAGCACTGCCCCAGTTTGATTCGAATTTAAGAAAGGGGTAGAATTTGGAAGATCCAACTTCCGATCACAGTCAACGCTCTAAACGGCAGAAAAAGGAAGGGAAGGAACAAGGAAGCAATAACAAAGGCTGCAAAGGCCTGTTGGAACATTCTGGGGCTTGGTGGCCTCCGGGAGAAGCTCTCTCTCTGCACCTCCTCGCGTGACCTTCTCTCTGAATTGTGGAAATGTGATGATGACACTCAGCTGCGTGCAGCAACCTTCATGTGGGAGTGGTGGAACATCCGCAACAAAGTGAATGCTGGTGAGAGCATCCTGGACCCTGGGATGGTGTGCTCCAAAATCGAGAGGCTCCTGGTTGACTTTTTATCTTTGAAGAAGTCTGATAAACCTCCAAAGCCCCCTGACATACACAAGTGGGCAAAGCCCCCAGATAATCATGTCAAAGTAAATTTTGATGGCTCCTACCTTGCTGATGCTGGAGCGGGTGGCTGGGGCTATGTTATCCGGGACCAGGCGGGCAATTTCATTGCGGCCGGTTCGGTCCCGCATCTTGGGAGTGCTCTTCATTTTGAAGTTGTTGCCTGCCTCGCTGCAATCCAGGGTGCCAACGAGATTGGCGCCAACCGCATCATCTTCGAATCGGACGTGTCTACTTTGGTCGAAGCCCTCAAGAGCAACGACTATGATATGTGGTCAATTGGTGTGGTGGTGAAGGAAGCTAGAAGCCTATGCACTCTCAACTTTGATACCTTTCAGTTCTTTTTTTGTCTCCGCACGTGTAACAATGCTGCCCATGAGCTTGCTAAGCTGGGAGGAATTTCTGAGTCTTTTGACTCCCACTGGGATGGCTCTGCCCCCAGTTGTATCGACACTATTTTGGCCAGTGATTTAGCTGGGCCAGTTTAATGGAAGTCCATGTTTAACTGTCTAAAAAAAAACAAAGGCTTTGCTCCTGCCCGCTGTCCCCCGACTCCGAGCCGGCCAGCCAAGCCACGCGAGAGGAACTAACCCTAGAAAATAAATTTCCCCACCGATCCGTCGCGGGGTTTATCAATTTCTAGTCCCCAGTCCCCGAGGATTGCGGCCATCTGATGCGATCTGCCTAGGCGAACCCCGACTCCACGCTATGTCTTGGGCCGGCCCGGATGAGCTCCTCCTCTCCACCTCCCTCGCCGGCTTCCTGGACAGTGAGATCCTGCCCTTTCACTTCGATTCTTTTCCCGTTTCTGGTGCTGGTTCTAGGCTGTGTTGCGGGACCATATAGTTTAGCAAGATTTGTCCTTTTGGAGGATTTTTGTTACAATTAGTGTAGTTGAAGAAGCCGGTGGTCGTAGATTTGGGCTGCTGGGCGTACATGTCGAAAGCCACAAGATTTGATTGGAATATGGGATGTCTAACATTCAATGCCATGGTTTCTCTCAGCATCAGATTTTGTTGTCTTGCTCGAAACAAAATTTAGGTGTTGCTTACGGACCTACTCGTTCAAGGTTGAATCATCCAGCTTGACAGTGGACTAGTGCTGTATTTGTAGCTCTACCTTAAATTGGCCGCCAACATTCAAACAGGAAAACTTCGACGGCCTGTGCAAAGATATTGAATTAATCTAGTTGTACTTGTACTGTCATACTGTAAAATACAAAGAACTTGATAGTTGATTCACAATCTATTCTTGTAGCAATTAGTTACATGCCATAGTTCTTCAGTTAATTTCAGGTGATATGAGTTGGTGCTGTGTGGCAGATCATGTCACCGTGGACTGGTAATAGCATGGTCAAGTAGCTGATAGAAGCATAATCTGTGAACACCTAGCTACCTTCAACTGCCATATGATACAAAACAAGAAGAGGAACGGATTTTTTTTTATCTGATGTGGAAAGTGAAAACACCGTTATTTCTATGAGAGGCATTTGCAACTAATTTTCTTCTGCATATACTGCATCGTATTTTTCTACATGAATTTGATTGGCTGCATGGTTGACACGAATAGTAGATCTTGTTTGTTTCATTTGCTATTCTGTCACCAACTTATGGATATTCCTCCTTACAGAGAAACTCATAGTCCTGCTACGAGACGGAAGGAAGCTGCTTGGCACTCTGTGTTCATTTGATCAGTTTGGTATGCCACAATGAGATCCATGCTCCTACTGCTTCTGATTCTTAAAATGTTGGCCACAAAGATTGTTTTACTCAAATTGTTACATCCACAGCAAATGTTGTTCTCCAAGGTGCTTGTGAACGGGTAATTGTTGGAGAACTATATTGTGATGTTCCCCTCGGTCTTTATGTCATCCGTGGAGAGAACGTTGTTTTAATCGGTGAATTGGTAATGATCACATTTTGCACAACAGATGACCCTGCATAGAATTCATATACATGCATTAATGTTTTCTATGTCAAATTGAGCAGGATCTTGAGAAGGATGAACTCCCTGCTCACATGACTTGTGTTCCGGAGGCGGAAATAAGAAAGGCAAGTGCTTCTATTGATAAACTCCTGCTTGAAGATACAATATTCCCCTGGTATTGTTTTAAATTAAGTTTTTTGGGGGAAACTTGCTGTTTTTTGTTGGTATGCTGCTCTTCTCCTTCCGCTTTAATGTCCATCGTCATGTCCATCGAGCAGTTTTCGTTTCGAGATCTCAACTAATCTTAGAAATACTCAGTTTTTCTTTCACAAGAGTCCTCCCAAAAAAATAACGCCATCTTGAAATGCTATTCTAGTCCCAAGGAATCGTCAGTAGCATCGCTTGGAAAAAAGGAGAGGGGCATGCCATGTAATTGTAGGTAGTTGATTAATAGTCGGAGGCAAATGAAAATGTAAAATATTTTGTGTTAATTGGGCTGTCTTTATCTCCTCTCTGCATTGCATGAAACCATCAATCATATATGCTTTTGCCACAATGGTGGCATAAACCATAGTTTGATAGGTTTTCTACCTGGTCAGCCTGTCAGTAGTTCGGGTTGGCACAATATAAGATCCTTCATATGAAAATTACCAGCTTTTAGAAAAGTATCTAATCACTATTCTGAAATGTGCTTAATTTTGAACCGAGAGAAAATATATACCCTAAATGGGCTTTAACTCCACCAGCCACTATTCTGAAATGTGCTTAATTTTGAACCGAGAGAAAATATATACCCTAAATGGGCTTTAACTCCACCAGCCTTCAACTTGTGCCTTTTATATGGGTTGAGTGATTCTCATAGCAGTTTGGTACGACCATGTGTCCTTCTCAATTGCCTGTGGATTCATTACTTAGTTTATGATTATCAGTACTAACATAGAATTATTTGCTTCCAGTTTCATTAATCAGTCAAGTACTCCCTCCGTCTCAAAATAGATGTCGAAAGTTTGTTAACATTTGCATGTATCTAGACACTATTTAGTATTAGATACATCCAAATTTAAAAAAATTACGACATCTATTTTAAGATGGAGGGAGTACATTTTTTTACATTTCTTTATATCTTTAGGTACATTTACTGTTGTTCTTTATATATTTTTTCACTAAAGCAGGACAGTGTCTCTTTCTGATAATTGTTTACTTATCTTCACTAATGTAAACTTTTTTTCCGTCTCCTCTCAGGCTGAAAAAGCAGAAAGTGAAGCAAGAGATCTCAAAGGCTCGATGAGGAAACGGATGGAGTTCCTAGACTATGATTAGCATCCCATTGGAAGGTAGACTGAAGCCGTGATGTTTTTAATTGGCGGCTTCTGCTACATAACATAGACCTTATTCCACCGTGTAGTTTCCAACATCGAATCTGAAACATCTACCTGTCAAATCCTCCTTAGTAACCTGATGGTGCGGTAGAAGTTCCTGAGCCCTTGGGAAGTTTCAATTGCACTCTGTAGTTTGCAGTTGTAAAAGGATGGATTTCCTGGTTTATTTCTCATCTATATTTTGGAGACTGGTGGTTCACATTTGCATGACTGCTTAGTCCGGTGCACGTTTCAATTTGCAAAGAGTATTTTGTGTGCAAGGTTGTGAATGCAAGGATACTGTGTTTGTTGTTTGTAGATTGCTGCTTTCAGTTCTGTCGTGATAGCTTCGAGTTCATGATCTGTTCTTGGCTAGCCTTGGGCTCATACTATCAATCTGCAGGATGGGATAAACTTCAGTGCTGGGTCTTGGCCAGCATTGACAGGTATTGATGGGAATTTGTTTTGTCAGCCTCCTATATAACACTCCTACGGTAAAGCAGTTTTTCTTCTTTTTTGGTAACGTGATGCAGCATTTCTCCAAGAAAAACATTGATTTTGTTTTGTCAGGTATATCTGGGACACGTTTCATATGGTTTCAATTTTTGCCCAAACACGCATGCCGCTTCAAGCAGATTAGCAGACTATGATCTATATTCTGATGAGATGGAGGAGATATACGTGCACACATCCTGACCACATACTACAATTGACAGAGAAGGGATAAATATGGGAGTCTCACTAAACTTAGTACTCCCACTGACCGAAAAGATGTGACTTGGATTTATCTAGATTCGCATGCATCTACACTCTAAAACATGTCGATACATATAAATTTACTCCCTCCGGTCTATATTATTATTTTCAATTTTGTCTAGATACGGATGTATCTAGTCTAAATATTTAACTAGATATATCCGAATCTAGATAAAGTTAAGAATAATAATATGGATCAGAGGAGGGAGCGGATAAATTGAAGTTCAGTTCCCTTGCAGGATCAGGGGGGGCGCCGTCACATGTTGCCCCAGATCAGACGTATGGGGGTGCCGCGTTGCTGCGTTTGGGGACGCCACTTGCCAGCTGTGTCCTCGATAGTCTTTTAATTTAAACCGGGAAATTTAAATTTCATCCATATTTGGATAAAATCTTATGAACTAAACAGAACTTACCTAAGCTCTATACCTAAGCCTTGCCGTCGTCCTGGCAAGATGGACTAGCCTCGTCGTCATTTGCCTCCCACTCGGCCCCTCCTCGCTCCACATGTTTCTACCGTCTGCTAGTTTTTTTTTAGGCAACCTGCTAGTTTTTATTGATCAATTGATCAGAAAATGGAGTAGTACCGAGCCAAACATGGCGGCCAACTCCCTGGGAAAGCATAAATCTAGCAAGGTTGTGAGCTTCGAAATTAGATGAACGGCCCTCAAAAACAAAAGTACACTGCTGAAACTGCGCATCTCTCGCGTTGATCTCCGAGATGACAGTAGCATTCATCCCCAAGCTGCCATCAGAGATATCTGACACCACCGTTTTGCAATCAGATGCCACATAAATCTCTCTTACCGCCAAGTCATCTGCGAGCGACAAAGCTTCTCGACATGCAAGCGATTCCAGAATTGATGGATCTGTTATTCCTTTGAAGACACTTCACTCTCAAATTCCACCAAAGCTACAAAAGCTATTGGGGAAATAAGAGAGGAAGAACACAAGAGGAAATCCACAAAAGAAACCCCAATATCGAGATCCCAAGATGTTTCCCTCACATAGAGGAGAGATGGATTGGTGGAGTTGTAGATATAGATCTACTCTTTCAAATCCCCCAACAAGATTCAAGAAATATAGGAGGGATTGAGAGGAAAAGCAAGCTCTTAAAGGTAGAAACAATGGAGGAGAGAGAGAGAGCAAGCAACCAGCCCAAGGAGGAAGAAGGGGGGCTTTTATAGGCCCTCCCACGACAACTAGCCGTTGCAGCATCACTAACCCCGGAGTCTCCGGTCTCCAGGGGCGGAGTCTCCGGGCAAGGCCGGAGTCTCCGGGGTGGACGCTGGACTCCGAGAAGGACTCCGGTGGGGGTTACTAAAAGCTTTTCGAGCCACCCGGAGACAAGGCCGGAGAGAGGGCTAGAGTCTCCGGGCTCCTACCCCGGAGTCTCCGGTGAGGCGCCCGACTCCGGGCCCAACTCTGGGGAGGACACAGAGAGCAAACCAGGGGAGCGGAGACTTGCCCGGAGACCGGGCTGGAGTCTCCGGTCCAAGACCCCGGAGTCTCCGGGCCTGAACCCCGGAGTCTCCGGACATAGGGGATGCAACAGACCAAAACTTCCAACAAAAGCACCTTCTCCATTAAAATAAATAGGCAAACTTCAAACACTGATAACTTGAGTTTGGCAACTTTGATTGACCCGAAACCAATTTTGTTGGAAAGAGAACAGCAAGAGCTACCCAAACATGGATTCAAGAAATATAGGAGGGAAATATTGGATACCACCAAGTGAGAATGTATCAAGTATTAAAATGTGGATACCGCTCTTGGTGAGGTTTCGGAAAACCTCCGAGATAAAAAACGCAATAAGATATAAAGGGGAGATCCGTTTTGATGAACTAGAGCTTGTATTGAACACAAGCTCTAGAACCAAACATGGATAAGATCCAACGAGGTTGTTGCGGTGCCCCTGGCCGACCATGGTGGCGAGGGGGAAGTGCTGGGCCTGCCGGCCAGCGAGGTTGTTGCGGTGCCCCTGTCCGGCCGTGGAGGCAAGGGGTGCGCTGCTGCTTCAGAGCGAGCTCGGCTTCGTCATGGGAGACTTATCCGTGCCCTGGCCATGGCGCCGTTGCTCTTCTAGCCTTCTTCTCGACCGGCCATGGTGGCGAGGGAGAAGAGAGTAGGGGCGTTGCGGCCGCCTTTGGCGGGTGGTGCTTGGGGTGTGCGAGGATGATGTGCCTGGCATCCCTTCTGCTGCCAAATCGCAGAGCTTCTTGCTCGGTGGCCATGTCTGCCACCAGCATCCTCCATGAAGGGCCAGATTCACGCCAGGAGGGCGTGTTTTCAACCTCCAAGCTGGAGGCCTTTGGGGAGCGCGGCGTCGGCATCCTGCATCTCCATTCAGCCAAGTGGTTTGTCCCCGGTGGGCTGGGGATGGCCGACGGCTTGGGCTCAGTTGCGGTGGCGGGGTCAAAGGACCGGATTGCGTTTTCTGTAAAACTTTTAGGGTCCTCCTTGCTTATTCGCAGGTCCTCTTTGCATTTTCATCTCTGTAAAGAGCCTGTTTGTAATTTGTACCCACTGCGTGGAATTTAATGGCAGCTCCAGGGTTGTTCTAGACCCCTCCATCGTTCAAAAAACAAAAAAGGTTTCCAACCTCTACAAGTATTCTGACGTCCTCTATTATTCTTCACCTGAGAAATTCCAAGGAGTTCTTATTTTTCCACGATTGCTGGTTAGAGGATTTTTGGCAACAGGGGTACTGCTCAAGCTGATGTTGCATGTATTTCTAAGTTCCAAAAAATCGTATTTCTCAGTTCCTAAAAATCATGCATACATGGAATGGATACAAGTATCCAGGTGTAGTTTTGAAAGTTAAATATGACCATGTGTGATCCTTGCAAACTTCATAAAATGATTCGTGTTTCATGCCAAGTTCTGAATTTGTAACTTAGGCATGACGGCTCGCGCTCTTGTGATTTTTGCACAGTTTGCAATTTTTCATAACTTGTTCTCATAATTTACAAGAGTAAGCTTCTGCCGTATGTATACCAGCAGGGGAGATTTTTCGTATTTTCTGGAAGTCCAAAATAAAATTCTGGGACTTATTTTGCACTAAGGGGATCAGCGGTACCATGCGTCCAGAGCACGATTATTGGATTGCTGAAGCGAGCTATTGAGAAATTTGAGGTGATAAGAGGAACATATGTGGCAAGCAAAGCAAGCATGTCCAGTACGGAAACGAAGAAGAAACCAATGGGGATGGAAGATGGTCGGAAAGGAAGAACAGCAGACATATATACTGATGTGAATCTCTTTTCTCTTTGCATCCAAATGAAATTAAGCGGTAGAATAAGACACTGTATTATGCAGCTTCCCTAAAAAAACTCAAGAAGTAAGCAGAGGTTTACGCATGCAAGTGATGCGAAGTTCACGGCTCTCTGCTACCGCCCCGTTGCTCTGGTAGCTAGTACACCGGAGCTTGCATGTCTTGGTATCGGGAGAGGGAAGGGTTCCTGTCACTGTCACGTCGCCGCCTGAAAAGCTCTGCCCGGCAAGGCAAGGCAAGGCGCCTGTGCCGCGCTAGCTTCACCAGAAGGGCCGGGCGTTGGGCACGAAGGGCGTGGCGAAGCAGGGCTCCACGCCGATCCACGGCGGGTACGACGGCGCGCCGTGCGGCGCCGGAGGTCCCTCGAGCGCCGCCATGTAGATCGCGGCCAGCTTGCGGACGGCGCGGCGGAGCCACCGCGCCCGCGCCGCGAGCCAGCACAGCCGGAGCCGCCGCAGGAGCCCGCGGCCACGGCCGGCCCCTGCCCTGCTGCCGCCGAGCCGGACGACGGGGAGCTTCCGGCGCCGGCCTAGGCCGCGCCACAGCAGCACCCCCTGGCGGCGCCGCGGCGCGACGTTGCATGGCGCGTCCCCCATTCCTGTGGCGCCTCTCGCTCTTTCTTCTGCTCTCGGTGTGGCTACGCTAGCTATGGCTTGCAGCTGCAGCCTTGTCTTGCGTTTCGTTTTTTGGCCCTGGACATACGAGGAGCCAAGGAATGGACCCATCAAGCACATGCTTATAATGCGCGCGGCGCCACAAAACTTGCATGGATTTGGCAAGGCGTGTCCATTTGTCAAATCTATTTTTGTATTTGGTCAAGAGCATGCTACTATATCTGCAGGCATCTGTAAGGAGCACGCTAGTATATGTTCACAAGTGATCTCGATGCACATTTAAAAAATACCACATATGTTGACCCCCACCGGAGTAGTCATGTGTACAAGGAAAATAATTCCTGTGTACTACTCGTACAAGGCTACAAGCAATCAGCGCTTCATCAGTGCACGGTTATCCTCGACTCAACAACTTTAGGAACCGGCCAAAACCCCAGGTACTGCTAGCGCTGTAGTTGGCGTCACGCCCTATCTAGCTATCTCTAGCGGCATTGCGCGCCTCACCCTGCGGTGGTTCCAGACTTTCTAGCTCGACGTACTATCGTCCACCTTTGTTTTGGACGCTTTCCCTGTCGATCACGTCGATTGACGGGCAGGGCGGTGGCGCATTCGTACGTGGGTGGTGCTGGTGCAGCCTTCGCCGATGAGACGCGCAGGGCAGGGCTCAAACAGAGACGGCACGCCATTTGTGGCTATGCGTGTGGGTTCTTTTTGGGCATGTTTGGTAGCCCCATGAGATTAAGACAGGCCCATTGGTAATGAAATTGAATCTGGCTTCCGCGTTATAGCCCGCATGTTTCTTAAAACACCCAGTCAGGATCCATAAGAACGTCCGAAATTGGGCATGTTTGGAACTTTTTTTGACAATTTTGTCAGATTTCGTCATATACAATTAACCGTTGGAAATTTTCTTTCAAGAGTAGGTTGATCTTGCTGTTTCTCTCAATTTTCGTGTTGCAAGTTTTTTTTGTTTTGGTGGACATAGAGGTACTTGGAGCTTGTATGTGAGGTGAGGTGATGTTGAAGATGAAACTGTTCTCTCGTCTCTTTCAAACATGTTCTTCCATAATCTCTTGTAATCAATACAACCATGCTTTGTTTCACAAGAAACTCTACATGAAAAAGATGCACGACGACGACGTGGTTCCATACCCACCATCAGCATCAAGTTTCGTCAACGGCATCTTCTCGGAATTATGGTCAAAGTTGAAGAATTTTTGACATATTTCTTCGTATTCGACTCATACTCTCATCCGTTTGAAATTTTCTCTCAGAGGTGCTTGACCTTTCTGTTCCGCTAAACTCTCATATTGTAAGTTTTTGTTTCGGTGGACGTAGAAAAATACATCAGTAAATTCTCTAGTATATTGCATGTTTTTACATGTGGTCAAGGCAGATGAAGATGCGGTGAATGGGAGCCGTGTGCATAAGGGACTCTCACCGCCGACGATGGCTTGTCATGCCCTGTAGACTGAGAGTGATATGTCGAGCTAGCGTTGCCGGCCACCAAATGCCAGACCACGGTGTTGAGCACTGTTGGTTAATCTAGATATTTCCATTCAGTTTCGGACATAAGTCTTGGTAAGTTCAGTTAGCGGTCTCAAATTTCTAGGAACAGATAGGACTCTCACTATCGACGATAGCTCGTCGTGCCTTGGAGGTCAAGTGAAATATGGTGAGCCAGCATGCCGTTGCCATCAGAAGAGGGAACTCGTTGATGATAACATTGTTGAAAATATGCCCTAGAGGCAATAAACAGTTGTATTATTCTATATTTCCTATTTTATGATTAAGTTTATTATTTGATGCTATAATTGTATTAGTTTTAGATAATGGGTATTTGGAAGAAAACCTAATACTTTTGTGGAATTATAAACACCATTTAGATATCCTCTAAGACCAGTTCATATATCATTGATAGTCCTGGTTTTTAACTATTGGGCAAATACAAAGTGCTGTGAAGGTTTGCCAATGATATATGTGATCGGATCTTGTTGAGAGAAGAATGATGATGGATAGACCCAATTTGATATACCGTGAAACACATCATCAATATTGTTATCGGTAGTTTCTCAATTACAAGTATTATTGTTATTGAAAGATCATTGGACCATGAGACACATATAGACTTTGATACGACATGGATGTGGCGAAGGCCTTCAAACTTTACTTTATCATTAGGTAATCATAACATCGGTCTTCGTCCTTACCGAATAGTATCCCAATATTCTATATGATGTAGTTATGGGAATTGCTACTACTGACGATGGAGATATACACTCTGGACTCACTCATGTATTATGATGTTCGTCATCATCTGGTCGGACACGTGATCAAAGTGTCGATCACAAGAACATCGATAATAGGGAATGAGTAAAAGAGTACATGTCAGGTAACAAGAATTACCTAGTTCCTCACCTCGGGTTATGTCAAATGTTGAGAAGCAATGCGACGTGTACCGATAAGTAATATAGAAGGTTCACACGATAAAAACATTCATATTATGAGTTGGGATCTTAAGGGCTAGTCAAACACCTTTTGAGATCATTGTTGCAGAATGTGTTCCATACTTGCTATGCATATCCGAACCCATAGGGTCACACACTTAAGAGTTAGTGACATTAAGAACGTGAGTGCGAATGATTTTTAGTAGAGAAGTAATCCCGAAAGTGTTCAGAAGGTCTCAAAATATGCTAGACGTGTTCGAAATATTATCGAGAGTTTTTGAAATAAGTTTCAAGCATTTGTTGAAAGCGCGAAGGGTTTCGAGAGTGTCTTGGATGGTCTCAGAATGGTTTCAAGAGGTCCCAGATGACCCCGGAAGTTTCCAGAATGATTCCGGGCATATATGGGAGGTTTTGGAAGGATTGGAAGGATCTGGAAGGTTATGAAAGGGTCCCGGATGAATCGCAGTGTCTTAGGATGTCCGTAAGATTCCATAATAGGTGCAGCAATGTTGCCCAAGGGGCAAAAAAAGTTTCCCTATCCCAATTCATATTGGCAAAAGGAGGGAGTTTTCTTGTAGGTTTCGGTTGATAGAAATCAATCGGAACTCGCCAAAACTTTGAGGCCGGTTCTTGGACGACCCAAGGGTCCTTACCACCTATAAAAAGGTAGCAAGGGGCTCCCCAAGAGGGGCGGAAGTCGCATCCCAAGCCCCTCTAGCTGTTGAGCCACCGCTGACATGGGTATCACTTATTGGGTTCCCACAATTGATGTACCTGGTACTTACCTACATTACGGTCCATGAAGCCCATCTGAAACTACGAGTCCTGGAAGCACCCGAAGCCCAGGAACCAGACGTATTATACATACAAACCGACATAGTTTTTGAGTCATGATTCTAACTTGTAAGCGACCCAAACTTATCTCTAAGACCTAGACTTCTATATAAAGGCTGGGAGGAGCCGATGTAGAGGACACCTTAGCTTTCAGCAACCCACAACCCGCGGTGAGTTAGATTGCATCTAGCAAATCGCCGACTCTATAATCCTCTTTGCCAATAATCATACTTTCATGGACTTCCTTGTTTGTCTGATAAGCCTACGAAATCACCAACACTCCTCTTTCCCCGAAACCCTAAGTCCATATCAATGGGCATTGTTGAGGTTACCCCTCGAGAACTGGCGCCGTCTGTGGGAAACCTGGGCATTGGAATCATGATCTTGGTGGCTCCGTCTTCACCAAGCAGCAACTCGACAGCCGATAGTGGACAGATCTCTTTCGGCTCCGTCGGTCTCCATCCACACCCACCCACCCTTTCCCTATATCTCAACAACTTCGACCGGGAGATAGATCTGATGATCGGGAGCCTCAGCTTTTGCATCGGGTCGGAGGAAACTTTCTACCTCTCGGATTCAATCTATTCATGTCCGACGGCAAGAATCACAACACCGGCTTCTTACGATGGGTCCACTAGAGGGACAACCTTGTCTGTATAAGAAATCAACCGCAACAACAATGCAGAAGCAGAATATTTCGTTGATCCATGTGACGGTGTCTCTTTCGAATCTGAGGGCAAGCTAGCGTCGGCTTCGGTGCTCCACAACACGAACCCGACAACCACCATTGATTAAAAAATTCAATGACTCCTTCGCCTACAGGATCAAGAAAATAGAGCGTTACCCAAAATTGGATTCGCTGGATCTCACTTAAAGTGTCTCTAGCGCACCCGATGTTTGCAGCAGCATCTCATACCTGACATGCCATCTAGTGTACACGATCATGGCACCCATAGCAACATATCCACCAAACGCCGAGACTTCAGAACCACGAGACTGCAACGGTAACCCTATCCTCAATCCCGAAACTTTATTATGGAAAACGATCCAAATGCTCGCAGGAACAAATCTGAGACACCGGTGAATAATCAGATGGTCCATGGGGGAGACGCGGGGCGCATTGAAGAACGAATAACTCTTCGGCTCTCGCCAGAGCCTGGAACAAAGCAAGGGACACTGTTTCGGGTACCATACCTATGACGATAGATGCCACATGCGAGGAGCTGATGGCATATCATTATCTTCTTCATAAACAAAGGAGGGAACTAGTTAAATTGCAAAGGAAGATGGAGGAGCACAAAATAGCAGCCGATGAATCAAGCTTGCAATGGGCACAGCTGAGCTCAACTCAGAATTCTGTAAGCGTCCATGGAGGGTCACAGCCTAGGATAGGCGGTTCTCGGCTGCAAAACATACCCGAAGGCGAAAGACACGAGTTTACCCATGACTTGGACTTATCATTCATGTCAGTGGATTCAGAGGGTAACATCAGGGCCAAGACAACACAAGCCACCATTGTCACAATGCAAACCTACTTGCTCATAACTCAACAAGAACCCGACGATCCACGGGCAGCTATTTATCGCTCCGTCCTCATGGGCCATGGAATGGTAGGGGCATTGCTAGAAAAAGGGGCTAGGAGGTCGTCCCATGACCCAACTGATCACCTCGCCATCGTAGAAGCCTCGACAAGTGGTGGAGACCCAGAGATTCAGCTCACCGCACCACGTGCGCTTCACGCAAGATGCCAGGAACGACATTACGCAGCTCTGAGTCGATAAATCTCGGGAGGAGCGTGGCCATCGAATATATTCGGATGGAGAGAGCGATGATGATCGCGAGCCTTGTGGTTCAAGTTGCTTTACCTGTCGGGTTCGCAAAACATGGGTACCCAAAGATTTCAAGCTTTTGCACGACCGCCAAAAAGTATGATGGTCTCCGACAGCCATAGGCGTGGCTAGGTGATTATCTACAAACTATGAAACTTCAGGGCGGTTCTAAGGCCACCACAATGCAAAGTTTATGACTGCACCTGAGTGGAGCCGCACGTCCTTGGCTCAAGAAACTACCCGAAGAATCAATCAGAAGTTGGAGCGACCTGGAGGACACGTTCATCCGCAATTTCAAGTCCACCTTCAAGTGACCCGCGTCCATCGAAGATCTGCGGACGTGCGTGCAAAAAAGGGGGAGCCGATATGTGCCTACATTCAGCAGTGGAACATCATCAAAAACATGGCTAAGAACATCTCCGATGAGAGGGCAATTGATGCCTTCTACAACAGCCTCCACCACAAAGAGCTAATAGAGGAGCTAGGCCAAGGCAAGCCGAAAACAGTCTCGCACCTGATGGACATCACTAATCAGTGGGCCGACAAAGAGGACATAGTCAACAATAAGCGAGGTTGTCCACATGAAGAAGAGCGCGATAGAATACGATGTCCATCAGGTGCGAGACAACGACATCCGAAGGATACGTGGACGCAAATACAATGATTACAGCGGCCCTAGCCAAGTTGCGTTGGCTTCGCCAACAACGACCATAGAAGAGGAGATAATTGCGGCAACGAGTACCGCAACAATCGTGATGAAGCAGGAAGCAGCAGGCCAATAGAATAGTATCGACCTAGGATTCCCCGAGATGCTCTAATATCACCCATGAAGATGCTATAGGGGACATGACACATGCATTATTACATCGATTCTGAAGGCCGAAGATGCTCGACTCACCTCATGAAGACTATCGCACTTTTCTAGGACTCCAGGGGGCCTACAGCAACAAGGTTGCCAAAGCAGCGAACCAGGGGTATGCTGTCGCACCAGGGACATTGGCACTCAATGCACCACCACCAACTCCAGTGGATGCGGCAATCTAGTAGCAACCTGCAGCAAACCGAGACCAGAACAAGGAGTACCCGAGATCCATGGGTGCAATGCACATGATCCAGAAGGGGTGTCCGTCCAACGGGACCCAAAAGTTGATCACCCGACAAGTTAACTTGGCAGTGAGGTCACCCCCACCAACACCAGAATATCTCCACTGGTCCGAATAAGCGATAACTTTTAGCAGATCCTATCACCCTCCTTGGATCCCTCGACTGGGTCATTTGACACTAATATTTTAGGCACAAATTGGTGGGTTTGACATGAGCAAGGTCTTCATTGAAGAAGGAAGTAGCATCAACCTCATCTATGCCAAGACGATGTCCAAGTAACTGCTCACTGACCCACTTGGCTCCAACGGACACCCCCTTCCATCACCTAGTCCCAGGGAAAGCCAAAGTTCCACTAGGTAAGATTTTCCTTGACGTGGTTTTTGGCTCACGCAATAATTTCAGGAGCGAGAAGATCGAGTTTGAGGTGATGGATTGGCTGTCACAATATCATGCCATACTGGGGCGATCCGCGTTTGCGTGATTCATGGCCATACCGCACTACGCATATGTCATGATGAAAATTCCAGGACCCAATGGAATCATCAACTTTCGTGGAAGCTTTGCTCACTCTGACAACTACGATAGCAAGTTCAACAGAATCTTCGAGTCCTTTGGCATGGAGAAGGAATTTGCGTAGCTCAAAATTTCTACGGATCATAACATTCTGCCAGAAGAAAAGAGGAGATACCCGATCAATCCTTTGATTCTGCTAAGGATACGAAAGATGTCCAGGTGCACCCTATGGAGCCGAAGAAAATAACCTTTGTGGCCTCCAATCTTGGTCTCGCATAGGAAGGCGCATGATGACTGCAAGTGCACAAATCAATTGTAGATAGTTTCGAAAAAAGAGTATCAAACCCACATAGAGCTATGTTGTTAAGGGCTTAATGCCCCTCGTCACTCTCTACCAAAGGATACTTGTAAGCTGACTTTGATTTCAAGTAAAGGGTGTTTGAAAGGTTTTGTTTGAATGCATAAAAGTAAATAAAACAAGTAATAAAAAGCAAGTAACAAAAGCATTAGAAATGGTGTTGGAACTCAATAAGGCGAAAGCGTTCTCGGGGATTTAGGATACACCGCTAGCATGGGATAATTAATCATAATTAGGATAATCTATTTCTTTCGTCATGATATGTGTGGTGAGAGCTCAATACTAATATGTTCACTACAAGACTCGTGGGCAGTCGCTTTCTAGAGTAAGGGAATGCGGTCATCTCCAAATAATAACTGCGATGCCTGAGAATAGTCACTCATACAGAACACCACAATTAAGGGTTCCCTTATTGTAATAAGTTTAGTGAATCTCTTTTTATTCCCCCTTTGACCGTGTAGGTTATAAGCCAATGCTTGTAGTCACAAAAGTAACACTCGACATACTCCCATATACGTCCTAAGGGTATCACCCTCTCTTTAGACCTGGAGGCAAATGATATGTGGCCGACTACACATACCATCTAGAGAGAGAGATAAAACACAACATCATAGATCAATGGATCAGGGACCAAAGTAATAGATCATCTTTATTTCATTTCATAATAATGTTAGGCTTTATCCATCTCCCCAAGAACAAAGGAAACTACTCACACATGGAAGAAATCAACCACATCATCATATTCAAATGGATGGATAAAAGTATGAAGAGAGGAACGGTGACGGCGATACAACATTTGATGATGAAGGGTATGATGTGATGTCCTCCGATGATTCATGAAGCAGCAAGGATTTTCCCTTCTCTTAGTTCCTCCTCTAGATCCCTCTCTAGCGTGGTATTTCGAGGTTGGAAGTTTCTGTGTATGTCGGATCTCAGATCCGTCTTCGCAAGGTGAAAGTATTTGACGAGGTGGACATACTGACATGTGGTACGAGCAGACGATATGGGCAAGATCCGCCCGTACCACAGGTCGTTAAGACCTGTGTAGGTTTCCTCCATGTTTGTTATTCTCCCAGGTGCGAGGATAAATCAAATAAATGACACTTATCACTTAGAAATATTATATTACTACATAATATGACAGTCCCAATTGATATGTTTACAAGAGACTTAGTAATTCAGGATCTTGTTAAAACAAAGAAAAAAAAGGTGCACGCGAGCACAGTAAAATACCAAAAATCTTACTCTACTTATGCAAAATATGCTTCAATTTTTGACTCATCAGCGCGCTCGTCGAGTTCCTCCATGAGCGCTGGAAAATCTTTGCATGGGTCCTAGCTGACATGCTAGGAATTCCCAGGGAACTTGCTGCGCATGCACTCAACATATATCTAGACGCAAAACCAGTCAAGCAATCATTTCGCCGTTTTGCGGAGCCAAAACGCAAGGCCATTAGAAAAGAATGCCATCACCTCCTCGATGCTAAGTTCATCTGAGAAATCAAGAGGGCAACTTGGGTCGCTAACCTAGCATGCGTCCCAAAGAAAAATACGGATGCGCTTTGCATGTGTATCGACTTCACCACGCTAAACAAGTATTGTCCTAAGAATCACTTCCCGCTCCCGCGAATCGATCAAATTATCGACGGAACCGCCGGATGCGAGCGTCTTTACTTCTTATATGCATATTCTGGTACAACCAAATCAAAATGAAAGTTGAAGATCAAGACAAGAAAGCATTTATTACACCTTATGGTGTATTCTTCTATAAAACAATGCCATTCGAGCTCAAAAACATGGGTGCAACATACCAGCGGCTGATGCAAAACTTCCCCAGAGACCAAATTGGCAGGAACGTCCAAGTCTACATTAATGATGTCATAATCACGACAAGGTAGGAGTCGACCTTTATTGATGATCTCTATAAAACATTCGATAATATTGACAAGTACTACATCAAGCTTAACTCGACAAAGTGCTCCTTTGGAACTCCTACATGGAAAATCCTCGGGTACCTCGTGTCGGCCATGGGAATCGAAGCAAATCCCCCAAAAATGCAAGCAATCCTGACGATTAAGAAGCTAACGAATCTACAAGGCGTCCAACATCTAGCCGGGCATGGCGGTGCTAAGTCGATTCATCGCTCGATTGGAGGAAAAAGCATTGCCTTTCTACGCATTGCTGAAAATACGAACACTTTCGAGTGGACGGATGAAGCCTAGTGAGCCTTTGAAAATCTCAACAAAACACTTTTGACATCGCCTGTCTTGTTGTCACCCAAAGAAAAGGAGCCACTGCTGCTATACATCGCCGCCACTAATTAGGTGGTCAGCATAGTGCTGGTCACTGAACGAACCGAAGAAGGGAAAACCCATGGCATTCAATGGTCGGTCTACTACCTCAACGAGGTACTATCTCTGCCCAAGCAAAGGTAAATGCACTATAATAAGCTCGCATATGGTGTATTCATTACGGCACGCAAGATGCGCCATTATTTCTGAGAGCATCTAATAGTGGTGGTCAACGAGGCCCCTCTCTCCAATATCCTCAATAATCCCGAAACTACAGGACATGTCTCTCTCTGCGGAATCTACCTATCCCCTCGAGACATCATGTACGCTAAGCACAAAACAATAAAGTCTCAGGTACTACCCGACTTCATCATGTAGTGGAGGGAACTCCAAAGTGTAGGTCCTCCGGATTTGTCGAGTGCGTGGACAATGTACTTCGATGTATCCAAGATAGTCAAAGGAGCGAGCACTGGTGTTATCCTGATATCGCCTCAAGTAGACAAGATGCGCTACATACTTTACATGAGTTTCCCAAATGCATCCAACAATGAAGTGGAATACGAGGCCTTGTTGCATGGCATGCATATGGACTAAGCCTACGGTAAAACTTGCCTCAAAATATTCAGAGACAGACTCAAATCTTGTCGCATAGCAAGTAATGAACAAGTGTGACGCCCTCAACGACAATATGGTAGCATACTGTGACATGTACATCATCATGGAGGGCTATTTTGACGGGTGCGAGGTCTCCCATGTCACTAGAACAAGCAATGAGGAAGATGGCAATCTTGCAAATAACGGGTTCCTATGCGTACCAGTGCCACCCGGAGTTTTCTGGGAGGAAATACGTGAGCGGTCCATCAAAATCAAGAAAGCTGCAAAGCCAGAAGCACGCAAGTGGGTTAAGCCACAAACTGAGTCGGGGGATGCATTGGCATCGGAACCCGAAATACCTTCTCTAGATGATGATGAGGAACCCGAAGATGTCATGATGATAGAGCCCACATGGATGCAACCGTACTTGGAATACATGATGAATGGAGAACTACCAAAATACACCGTCGAAGCATGATATATCACCCACCAGTCCAAATCCTTCAGACTTATAAAGGGGGAATTCTACAAAAGGAGTATTTCGGGTGTGCTCTAGTGGTATGTCACGTCCGACAAAGGGAAGATCAGCTCACCCTTAAAGACATACACAAAGGGATATGCGGCCACCATGCTAGTAGCCAAAGCTTTTTGGGTAGGATTCTACTAGCTCACCGCAGTCCAGATGGAAAGGACATCATGAGAACATGCGAGGGATGCCAACGATTTGCTTCAACGCCCAATGCACCCGTGGTAGAACTGCCCCCATAACTTTGGCTTGGCTGTTTGCCCAATGGGGATTTGATATGGCGGGAGAACTCCATAAATCATCGCCTAGAGGATACATCTTTCTGCTCGTAGTAGTCGACAAATTCACCAAGTGGATCGAAGCAATGCGCATCACCAGCCAAGATGCCACCTCGGGTGTGAACTTCATCAACTCGATAGTTTTTCGCTTCGGGTGCCGCATATCATAATGACCAACAACGGTTCCAATTTCACTTCAAGGGAGTTCAAGGACTACTGCAAGGATATGGGCATACAAGTGAGCTATGCTTCGGTCACCCACCCGCAAACCAATGGCCAGGTAGAGAAGTTCAATAGGCTCTTGACCAACGGTATCAAGAAAAGGCTTCTAGCACCACTCGCCAGAGCAAAATGCGCCTGGGTAGATGAAAAGCCCTCTGTCCTATGGAGCTTACGACAACCCCGAACATAGCTACGTAGGAAACACCTTTCTCCCTGGTCCACGGAGTCGAAGTCGTGCTTCTAATTGACATAACTCATGAAGCTCCTCGTGTCATCACGTATGATGAAGAGACATATATAGAGGCACTCAAAGATGGCATCAACGCACTTGACGAAGCTCGAGACATTGTACTCGAAAAAGCAACCACATACTAGCAGAACCTGCACAACTACCATACCCATCGACTGCGTCCCAGGTCCTTCGTCGTGGGGGACCTGGTTCTTGGCCTCAAGCAATATGGCCATCACAAGCTGGAATCACCATGGGAAGGTACCTACATCGTCACCGAAGTGATCCCTAGTGGAGCATATCGCCTCCAAGACAAGAAGACCAGAGCCAAGTAATCCAACCCGTGGAATGTTGCGTAGCTATGATGTTTCTACACGTAGGGCATTTACTTCCCGCAATTTACTTTCAGTAAGGCCTACGACCAGGATTTTAAGTCGAAGACTCATATTTACTTCCAATAAGGCCTACAGCCAGGAGACTATACCAAACATGTACCTCCACACTCGATGTTAAATAAAGATAAGTTCTCTCACCTGAGTCTCAGTTTCAATTCTTTACTTCTCTGCCACACCCGATACTCGTGGGCTCAAGTAATCATCTTATTACAAAATCATGCCTGACACTCGGGGGCTTCGCTAAGCAGCACAAACTCAAAAATCTTCGGCTTCACAGTCACTTATACCCCAAACACGCGCTGACTTGAGTAACTGATTAGGCCTAACATGCATCAGGCTAATGAAAGGGTCTCACAAGGGATGCAATCGAAATAGCCATAGGCACAAATAAATCATAAACAAGCTTAAAACAAGCATTTTCTATTAATATTTACTGAAATTTTACATAGTTACATATCTTTTCATAGGACCAACCCTATGTTCATATAGGAAAATTCACAAAGAACTCTTGATCTGCATCCAGGCACCTGCAGATTATTCGGATGGCTGGCTTGCGAGATGCTTCATAATGAGAAGCCATAGGAATTAAACCACCACCTAGAGGAGAAGAAAAACTTTGCAACATGATGTCCAAGTCTATCATTGGATGGTGAAAATGGATCCATGCAAGAGCAAGCTTGGCACCCGAAAAAAGTTGCATCTTGATAAGTTGATGAATTTCTTCACCCTGTTGGAATATTATCATCAGCACGGCAAGCCCTTGAGGTTGAGGATCCATTGTAAACATCACATTATACACCAACGCCAACACGTGATAGAAACACTCGGCGAATTCCTCCACCTCGGAAACGTGATCATGGAGAAGAGGCAAGGTACATGTGCACATGTGGTTTGTCTAGAAATCAGTATTGGCACCCGAAGAAACTTCTATCAAGGAATTCATTTGAGATTTTAGGCATTTGGGTCTCTTATGCCAGGCTCAAGTGGACGCCTAGGGAAAGAAAGGAAGGTTCAGTCATTCATAACAGAAAAGGGACTCGAGGGTTTTGCAAGAGACTTACAAAGCATGCTCTCACTCGCCCTTGAGATTTCTTCTAGCAGATATGCTTCACGGTCTAGGGCTTTTTGAGTCTTCAAGTTGGATACATCTACCAAAGCTTTTACAACCCGACGATCATTTTCCTGTTGTTTTGTGCATTGAATCTTTTCAGCATACAGTGGAGGATCAATAACTCAGATAGTAATATTCTTAGGTGCACTTGCCCCTTATGGCGACGATTGTGAACCCGAAGGTTTAGGATCATTTGAGGGACCAGCTGTATCAGACATTTTTGAAGGAAAAAAGGAGAAGGCAAAGTTCATCTAAGAAAATTTGTCGGACGCGCACAAAATTATAACTTAGTAGATGATTCAAATATACAGAAGTTAAGGTTTTCCCCCAGTCACAAGTTCAAAAGAAGCACATATGAAGGAGTTCATTACAAAAGGTTCGACATTAGGAAACTAAAGCTACGATCTAAGCAGATTTGCTAGTGGCAGGAGGAGCACCAGACGACGGGACATCAGCCGAAGGTTTCACGGGGGAACTTCTTGTGCATCAAGCATCGCGAGGAGAATCCTAGAGTATTTCTTGGCTTCCTTAAAGAACAGCGTGAGGTCGACCTCTTTGCCGGTGTCGTTGACTAGAAAGGAGGAGCTAACCTTCTTCCAGTCGATCTTCTCGTAGTGCATCGTCGCCAGGACCAAAGAACTCTCGGTGCCACTCTTCTCCTGAATCAAGTTGTAACACGTCATAGGCTTAGGCTCGTTGTTGAAAACATTGGGGAGGTCATTTAGATCTAGTGGCATCTTCTTATCCAGAAATATTTCGCATGTAGGTGCTTGAAAGCGTGACACGAGCGGGTCAAAAATTGTGGCCACAAACATTGTTTCCCTCCAATATAGCCACAACATACGATAAAGGATCGGATCGTTGATCCTCTTCCAATGATAGAGAGTGACTTGTGAATTCTATGGTCAAATAAAAAGAGGCCAAATGAGAAAAAACAAAGAAATCTCGGATGGAGTGGTACAAAGGAATTTTAAGCTGAAAAAGTGAACTTAGTGGTCAAGGAAGAGTTTGGGGCCTATAGCCTCTTCCGAAGATTCTCATCCTGCCCTGCCACAACACAAACTTCAGATTCGTGCCTCTCCTCTTCGGATTTATCCATCGCTCCGGCCTCCTCGAGTGCCTTCTCCGTGGTTTTCAGCTTAGCTTCAAGGTCACCAGTGCACTTTAGGGCAGCTTCACGAATAATCTCATATTCTCGGGCGATCGCTGCAAGAAAAAGAAGAAGTAATCAAGTGAAGCAGTTAAGCAGACAAAGTAGTATTAAAGGTACATAAGGTAGTCGACAAACCTTTGGCGGAAGAGGTGTCATCCCTAATTTTTATAATGCGAGTGGCCATAACGACCATCTCGCGCATCAATGGCTGGGCAAAAAAGAATCATCACAAAAATACTCGGGGGATGCTTGGAAGGACAATGTGCAAAAAGAAGTACAAGTGGAGACTTACATCTTTCATATCAGGTTCGATAGGATTTTTGGACAAAGCGATGCCCTTATTAGCATTCTTTTTCTTCTTGTGAGGAGGAAGAGCTTGGGGCGAAGTCACCGAATCTTTCGGGTTCAATTCATCCACGGGTTCATTGGGCCCATCGGTTTGACTAGCGACTTGGCAAAAGATTCCTTTGGATCGGTAGAAGCAACATCCAGAGACTTTGGGGTGTCCTCCTCCTCGTCACTAAGGAAATAAATCACAAACATTTGGGTAAACAAATAGTCAGGGAATCGTCAAAAAGCAAAAATAGAAAGAGTAAAACTTACAAGCTGACATTTTGTGCCATGTAGAAAATCCCCGTTTTGATAGGAGGAGTTGATGCCACCATCTTCGGCTTGGACCGAGTCGAATCATCGAAGTCTTCGACTATTTCAACATTCTCCTCAGGGTGTTTTCTTTTCCCTAGAAAATGAACCATCTCAAAGTGGTTGGAGTTGGTGGATGGGATCGTCGTGGTGTCCCTAGAACAGGATTCCACGGTGGAACCTTCCTCGTCACCACCAACAAATCCAGCTCTAGTGTCACCCTCGGATGTTGTGGAAACCTCAGGCAATTCGCCATTCTCAGGCAAAGGGGGGGGAGAGAATCCAGATGATCATGATCCTATAGAAGAATAAAAATCAGTACAAAGAAGTGAGACTAAAAAGGAAAGAACCTGACAAATGATGGGTGAAGGAAATAAACTTATAGCTGGTACAAGATTCTTCTTGCTAAAGGGTTCGAACCGACAGTCTGACGGAACCACGTCCTTCTTCGTGAGCGTGGTGAAGGATCTGACCTTTTTCTCGAGTTCAACATAGGATAAGTTCTCTAGAGAGATCCTCATCGGGTCCTTCTTCCCAACATACTCCCACCTGCTAGAGAGTCTAGCTTGGAGAGGATGGACGTGAATCCGAAGAAAATAGGCCATAATTTGTAAGCCCGAGACCTCTTTTCCAGTACGGTGTTGCAAGTCGTCGTTTTGGTCCAACAAGGTCTTGATCTCCTTCAAGTCCCCTGAACTTGGGTGCTGATCCCAAGAATATAGCTTCTTATAGCTTTTTGTGCGGTCAAAGTGAGCCAACCCGAAGGATTGACCCTGCACATACTGGTCCTTGATGTAAAACCACTTCGGCCGCTACCCCTGGGCGGAGTCCGCGATTTTGAATTCAAAATACTGAACGTTTGGACTGACGGACATTATTGCACCGCCAACATCATAGATGGCGGAGATTATTGGGTGGATCGTTAGGAAATGTCATAGAGAGTGACAAAACATGCGATAGGGAGAATAGATTTAGGCGTGAGCTGACGGAGTTGCATCCGTAGACAAAAAGGAGCCCATGAAGGAACTCGTGGGAAGGAAGAGAAAGGCCATGGAGGAGGAAGGAAAGGAACATTATCCGCCATCCCTCTTCGGGTACGGGTGCCGCTTCATCACTGGGGATCTTGAAGGAGTTCCCCGTGATGTATCCAGCCTTCCAGGTGTCACGCAGGTCTCGTGTCCTGCATCGCGAGGGGGACCATCCGACGGTTTTGCTTTCACCGCCATAGCATCAGCAGCGGGGGTGGCTCCCTTTCTCTTACCCATGGTACTGATGCTAAGAGTGGTCACGTGCGAGGAACTGAGTGAAGAGCGCAATGAGGAATAGTGCGGAGCAGATGTAGCACAAGGAAGAAGAAAAAGAAGCTAGCGGTGGAGGGGAGAATGAACAGTAAAATTTCCCAGCCATGGCTTATAAAGTTACTAGGGTAACTTGGAGTCGTTGGATGCGGAACACAATTCGTTTAGGAAAAAGAGATGACGACACATGGATAATAAGGGAGTAACAATAATGGGAATTAATTACTACGGTAATCATGGATATAAATCACATGACGCATTGATTCTCACGTGGCTTGGGGTCGTGCGGTTAAACCCTCCACTGACGTGCCGCCCACACGTTATCACACTGCACAAAGGGCCAACCACTAAAGTGTCCCATCATGTTTTCTCCATCGCAACTAAAGCATGCCATTTTCGTCAGCAATGAAGTCATGGGCGGTGAAGAAAAACATCGAGTTCGACAACAAACTACAAGAATTTGTACGGTACATGACGTTTTGATATCATCGTGGATGAGGATCAAAACATCGTAGATGGCCATCCGCGATGAATTCTACAATGAAAAATATGGTCATGAACCTCACATCATAATTGGATCTACGACGTTTTTCGTGTCTGAAAATGTCACGGACCGTGCGTGACATTCCTCCAATTTCATCGCGGCCAACTAGACCGGCCCAGCCCAGGCCCAATCGTTGTGACGTTTTTTCGTCACGGTAGATGCCACGTGGCAGACGACACCACGACCTGCCGTCAGCGATGTTTGCGGACGTCATGGTTGTCGTCTACGATGTCATCGACTTTCTAACGTTTTTTCCATCATGGCTAGATTCTGCTAGCACCATTTGGTTATGTCATCTATTCGTTTCTTATGTCATCCTTCCTGTTTCATCACGCTGGAGGAGACGAATTTCGTTTTCATCATGGCAATAAGTTGGCCAGGTTACGCGTGGCTGACCGTCAGGGTGACACGTGGACCAATAGGAAGGTAACACATGGTCCATCTGGAGCGCGAATCGTGGACCAATCAGAGCTGGACACTTATCTCCAACGCATGATTAAGTCAGTTCGCCAGGGCAGAAGATATTATGTTTCTGTTTCATCAAGGACGTTAACGAGTGAAAGTGCGCCCCATCGGCATCTATCGTGACGGAAATATTTTCGTCAACTAAACAACTGTGACATTTTCATTTATGTCAGAGATGAGTGCTGGCAACTTTGCTAGATTGACAGTCCAGATCAAAATGATAGAAATTGCAGGCCACGTGTTTTAGGGGACATAAAATTCACATAAATAAAGAAAAGAGCCTAACAAGCTTTCAGTCACACCACCAGTTCACTTACCTACGCAATAGAGCTAAGAATTGCCGAAGTAATGCATTTACAAGGTCTGTGAAGTTCACAAGTGCTTTCCATGCTTATTTCTCTGCTTCTTTCTCCTTCAGCAATACTGCAATGTTCTGCCCAGTGCCTCATTCGCTGCTCTCTCAACCCCAAGTTGGGCTTTAAGGAGAGAGTTGGTTGGTCTTGAAGGATGGATGCTTTCATCAGTGGAAGCAAGGGGTTGATCCTTAATGCCATATTCTGCAGCAGATGGCGCTACCGTGCTTCCAATGAGTGCTTGACAATTATAGAAGCAAACATAGAAAACGAGCAAGCAAATTCCAAGCACATCTTCATGGACAAACAGGGTATTGAATTATACAAAGATGACAAACATGGACCTGGTATAGTTTCTTCCAGACTTACTGCACTTCCTTCATGGCTTCTGCCTCGCCATCTGGTTTCTCCGTCTATAACCCCACAATAGCACTGCACAGTATCGCAATCCTTGCTCTCTGAGCCCCGAGTTGTGCTTCAAGGGGAGTCTTGGTTGGTCTTGAAGAATGGATGCTGATGTCCTGCAACAGCGCATAGTGCACAACATCGGTGGAAGGAGGTTGTTCAGTCTCAGTGATATCTTCTGTAGCATTAGGCACCATCTTGCTTTCCATGGTTTCCTATGAATTTTAGGAATAGAATCAAACATTAGAAAAATAGCCAGCAAATTACAAGTGGACTGTACTCATTTCAGAGACAAATATGGCATTGAAGTTTTGGAAGATGACAAAGATAACATATATTTGTTCATCAATGACAAATAGTACACTGCCCATACCCTGCCCATACCCTATCCAATAGTACACAAGTTATTCACAATTTTTCGTTCATCAATAACATATATTTGAAAAAAGATAATTATCTCTACTTAATAATAGGTAGACGAGTACATGAAAGTATCAAAGTTTAGAATTCACAATCGCATACTTGTCCCTAGGCTTCTTGTCCACATAGGTTGATACTCTACAGGTAAGTTTGACATGTCAAGTTAAATAGACATGTTATGGGTATACCCATGGGTACAAGTTTGTACCCGTGCCATACCCGTAACTTAACAGGTAGGGTATGGGTATTACCCGTGGGTATAAAAGTATGCCCATACCATACCCATGTGGGTACGGTACCCACGAGTATCTGTACCCATGGGCAAAATTGCCATCCTTAGTGTCTTCAGAAGGATGATGTCCAAAATCATCTCAAACATATAATGTGGAGTTAGTGTTTATCATATAATAAGTTCCATTCAAACAATCGCTTTCCTTGGGGAGTTGGTTGCTTGCCTGGGGTAGCTATCTGCTTGTCTTGGACTGTTGTCTTCCTGCCATGGAGTGTCGCCATCTCGATTTGGGTAGCTACCTTCTCTCCTTGAGCATCAGGATCTGCAGGTCTCTTAGTTTCTTGCAAAGAGGTAGCAGCAGTTGGCGGCCTTGGTGGGCGTTGTGGAGAACTTGGAGGTGGAAGTACTTCTGGCGGATCCCCCTTGGACCTGGCATGTCTCGTACTTTGTTTCGAGGTAGCCATCCTAGCCAAGACGCGCTTTCGAGCAGTTGATCCACCACCAGCAACCATCCTTGTCTCGACGGCATGTTTCTACTTATATTTTCTCTTCTTAGTCTACACAATTCAAAGGTAGTCAATTCGGGATAATAAAAGAGCACAAGATATATGGAAAATTAAGTAAGCAAATAATTACACAAAAGATGAGTAGACAACTAAGGGGACAACCTATAGCTCATCCTCCTCCCCTTCAGGATAATAGTCAGATCCAACGCCTTCATCCTTGCTCTTTTTAGGGAAGGATTCAGTGGGTAATGCATAAACAAGGGGCCTAACACCCATTTGTTGCATTCGAGCATTGTTTCTTGTGATGTTTTCCAACTGTCTTTCTTCCATGGGATGCAATTGTGGTTCTATCATGAATAAACAACTCCAAGGAAGCTACAAAAATATAACCTATGGTATTGATTGTTCTATACTAATCATAATGTACAACAGTCCACTATGAGGAACTTCTACTCCGAATCTCATATCACAAGACTAACGATGAAGCAGCCAAAGTAATACAAGAGACAAGACAATGAACAAGTTGGGAAATTCACCAATTGGTTGCAATAATAAGCATAGTGGGACAATTATACATAAGCAGGAAAATATTGGATCATGGTTAGATAATATGCACAGAACGACAACAAAACATAAGCAGGATAAGCATCAATAGTGCAATTAAACAAGAAATATAACCTATGGTACTGATTGTTCTATAAAACTCATCATGTGACAGCTCACTATGAGCAATTTCTTCTGTGATCACAAGGCATATGATGAAGCAACCAAACTAATGCAAAAAGCAAGATAATGGAACCTTTATCACACGCAAACACATCATAAGACGAAATAGTATACATGTAGTTAAAGAGGATAAGCACAATAAAAGATAAGTAGGATAAGCAACCATCATGCGAATAAACAAAATATAACTTATGGTGCTGATTGTTCTATAGTAATCATCATGTAATACAGTCCACTATGAGCAATTTATACTCTAATCAAAAGATATAGGATGAAGCAGCCACACCAATGGAACAACCAAGATAATGCAAACTTTATCTGTATGTAAACTGATCATAAGTCGAATACTCTGAATCTCACTTATCAATTGGTTGGCTGGTTGCACTAATAAGCAGGGCAGGACAATTAAACATAAGAAGGATAAGCATCTTTCATGCAATTAAATAGGCAATTAAACAATCCATAACTTATGATGTTGATTGTTCAATATTAATCATCATGTAAAACAGACAACTATGAACAATTTATACTCTGCTCATCTGACATGTAATGAAGCAGTCAAACTAATGCAACAGATAGGATAATGCAACCCTGATCACAAGACTTGTAAAATCACAAGAAATTTCATAGGAAAAACAAATAAGACAGAATAACTGTAACAAAACAGGCAAATTGGTGGCATGAACAGGATAATGAACAACATTTTACAGGCAAAGTAAAAAAACATGATCATCGAGGATGAGCGTGTTTCCTTGCCTGCAGGCTGTAGGGACTTTTTGATACTCCATTTCTTGTAGTGACCCAGGGCACGTGGCATCGATATGGACGGCGAGGTGGATGGCGAGCTGGCCGACTTTGCCGTTGAAGTGTACGGCGAGGTGGTAGACAAGGTCAGCGGGCTATCGGCGAGGTGGACGACCGGCGAGGTCGACTGACGTGGTGGAAAACCGGGACGGTGAGGAGGGGCTAGGATTTGCGCTAGGGTGTTAGAGAGGTTACTACTGGAGGGACGGATGGATATGAGGGGAGTAAAGGCAGAGGGTGGAGGGGCGGACAACGGTAAGGGGAGAAGGGAGAGGATGGCGGGAGGGCGAGGGGAGAAGGGAGAGGACAACAGGGAGGACGACGCTGAGGGAGGTGGGGAAATTTGGATCTATCTCATTTCGGCGAGGGGATAAAAAGAGTTTCAAATATATTACGTAAATTACCTTTGGACAAATGCTTGGGTGGCACTGTGGGGGTGGGCTGAAAGGTAATTGTAGCGTGAGCAATTTTCATTTGGATAGAAACTCTCCCACGCTGGCGCCAAATTTTGCATGGCGGGAGGACCTAACCTGGAAATTTGAGCTTGGTGTCCTGGCCGTCGGATGCATGATGGAGGGTTCAAATAAATTAACCATATTTTAAAAAGTCTTCACTAAAAGGGCCTGGTGAAGAAAACTATAAATTATTGTTGAATAAATCTTGAAAAAAGCAATAATATGGATTACTACTTTATATTCCTACTTGTATAATGATCTCAAGAGAGGTAAAAGTATTTTGGATAATATATTCAAATTTAGATAAGATTCAAAATGCGAGTAGTCCACCTAGCGCGCTAGCTATTTATATTTCGTGCGCATATATTGATATATGTGAGAACATGCTCGCACCAGGGGCCTAGATAAAATGTTTATCTTACCAATCACAGTTTTGTACAATTATAGGAACACATACCATACAAGATCTGGAGGGATTCCGACGCTTTGATGCTCGTTTTTCAACAAAACCCTTAGGCCATGGCCCCACAGCTCTACCCGCCCCCCTAGAGAACGAACTTTTATGCTTATTTTGGTTAGTTTAGGTCATAGAAACATGGTAGATATCAAAGTTTGAGCCCAAGAAGATGGTGGATCCCTAGCTAGCATGTTGCATGCGCATGTCGATATATATGTGAGAACATGCTCATCACTTGGGGCCTAGATGATGCCTATCTCAATAACCCATTAAACTTTTTTACATATTCTAGGAATACATGCAATATCTGGAGGGATTCCGACACTCCGATGCTTGGTTTCAAAAAAAAACTTAGACCGTGGGCCCCACAGATCTACCCCCCTAGCTAGATTTCTCCAGATGAGGGTTGATGGACACTATATCCTTATTTTGGTTAGTTAATTTTAGGTCATAGCAACGTGGTAGAGATCAAAGTTCGAGCCCAAGAAGATGGTGGATCCCAGCTAGCGCATTGCATGCACACATCGATATATGTGAGAACATGCCCCCTAAACCCTAAAACCCACCAGGGGCCTAGATGATGCCTATATCAACAACCCATCACACTTTTGTACATATTTTAGAAACACATGCAAGATCTGGAGGGATTCAGACGATTTGATGCTCGGTGTTCAATGAAACCCTAGACCATGGGTCCCATAGACGATCTACCCCTAGGTTTCTCCAGATGAGGATTGAATAATGGACTTTTATCCTTATTTTGGTTAGTTTTAGGTCATAGAAACATGGTAGATATCAAATTTTGAGCCCAAGAAGATGTCGGGTCCCCAGCTAGCGAGCGTTGCATGCGCATATTGATATATGTGAGAGAACATGCTCACCCAGGGCCTAGATATAATGCCTATCTCAACAACCCATCAAACTTTTCTACCTATTCTATAGGAACACATACATGCAAGATCTCTAGAGGTATTCCGATCGATGATGCTCTAATGATCGGTTTTCAATTAAACACTGGACCATGTGGGCTCCACATATCTACCCCCTAGATTTCTCCACACATGAGGGTTTGAACAATGGACTTTTTGTTGGAGATATGCCCAAGAGGCAATAATAAAAGCGGTTATTATTATATCTTTGTGTTTATGATGAATGTTGGCATCCCATGCTATAATTGTATTATAAGGAAACACTAATACATGTGTGTTTTGTAAACATAAAAGAGTCCCAAGTAAGCCTCTTGTTGAACTAGCTTGTTGATTAATTGATGATCATGGTTTCCTGATCATGGACATTGGATGTCGTTAATAACAAGGTTATATCATTAGGAGAATGATGTGATGGACACACACCCATAGTAAGTGTAGCATAAGATCAAGTCATTAAGTTCGTATTGCTACAAGCTTTCAATTGCATAGTAACCTAATCCTTCGACCATGAGGTTATGTTAATCACCATCACCGGATGGGTACTTTGATGACATCAAACACCGATTCGTAACTGGGTGGTTATAAAGGTGTCATTGGGTATTCTGAAAGTATGTGTTGAAGCGCATGGACCAAGATTGGGATTTGTCCATCCATATGACGAATAGATATGCTCTGGGCTCTCTCGGTGGAATGTCATCTGGTTAGCTTGCAAGCATGTGACTAGGTCACAAGGGATGACATAACATGGAACGAGTAAAGAGTACTTATCAGTAACGAGGTAGAACTAGGTATGGAGATACCGATGATCAAACCTCGGATAAGTAGAGTATCACGTGACAAAGTGAATTGGTTTCGTATGTTAATGGTTCTATCGATCACGAAGTCATCGTTGAGTATGTGGGAGCCGTTATGGATCTCCAGATCCCGCTGATGGTTATTGATCGGAGAGGTGTCTCCATCATGTCTACATATTCACGAATCGTAGGGTGACACACTTAAGGTTCGAAGTTGTTTTAAGTAGCTATGGAATGTGCGTTGGAGACCGAATATTGTTCGGAGTCTCGGATTGGATCCGGGACATCACGAGGAGATCCGGAATTGTCCGAGGAATAAGATTCATATAATGGGGATCATTTTCTAAGTTAGGAAATGTTCCGGAGTATTTGTATGGGGATTCTAGAAGGTTTCGGAATGTTCCGGAAGGTTCTAGAAGATATTTTGGAGTTTATTTGAAAACCAAGATAGGATAAGGGTAAACTTAAAGGGTAAGTAAAGGAAACTTGGGGGGAAGGAATCTCCCCCAAGCTCCTTGGTGTGCCGGCCCTAAGGGGTGGGCCTAGGGGTGGGAACCCTAGGCCGCACCCCTCCCTCTATATATGGAGGGGTGGAGGCGCCACCCCCTTGCCCCTTCCCACTCCAAACCCTAGCCGCCTCTGTCCTCCTCCTTCCATCTGCTCTGGCTTAGGTGAAGCCCTGCAGAATTCTCTACTCCACCACCACCACACCGTCGTGCTGCTGGGATTCCGTGGAGAGATCTACTACCTCCACTGCTCGCTAGAACGGGGAGAGGAAGGTTTGCTTCGACTCCGCACGTGTGACCGATCATGAAGCGCCAGCCGAACGCTGCCCGGAAGGATCGTCTACTCGATCTTGAGATCGGCAAGTGATCGTCTACATCAACCACGAGATCCGATCTTGCACAAGGCTTTCGGATCTACAAGGGTTAGTACAGATCTATCTCGTTGCACATGTCTAATAGATTAGATCTTGGCTTTTATCTAGATTAGATCTGGGTTTTGTTCGTTCTTGTGGTAGAATTTTTTTGTTTTCAATGCTACGAACCCATCAGTGGTATGAGAGCCTTGTCTATGCGTAGATCTGTTGCACGAGTAGAACACAATGGTTTTGTGGGCGTTGGTGCTCGTGCCGTCTTTTGCTTTATGTACTTTGCATCTTGCGGTATGGTGGGATGAAGCGGCTCGGGCTAACCTTACATGTCATCGCACATGAGAATTGCTCCACTCTTGACGTGTAACTTGCTTTGCACAAGTGGCTTTGCGGGTGTCTGTCTCTCCCACCATAGTATAGATCCAATCTACACTTTGCACTTGATAGCACTTGTATCAACGTTGTGGTTCAGTTTCGTAGGTAAGATCCGTTCTTATTCGAAAGCCCCAAACCACGTAAAACATGCAAAGAAAATTAGAGGCGTCTAACTTGTTTTTGCAGGGGTTTTGTGATGTGATATGGCCATCATGTGATTGTGATTATATTTGATGTATGCAATGATCCTTGTTGTAATATGGCAACCGGCAGGAGCCTAATGGTTGTCTTTAATTCTGTTAAGACCTGCGTGTCTATTCATCTTGTAATAGCTTTATTCCAAGTAGTTGTAATAGTTGCTAGTGATGATGGAAAACCATGAAGCAGCGCCACTGACCTTGACGCAATGCTGGTGATGATGGAGATCATGTCCGTGCTTTGGAGATGGAGATCAAAGGCATAAGAAGAAAGGGCCATATCATATCACACTAATTATGAATTGCCTGTGATGTTAATCCTTTATGCATCTTGTATTGCTTAGATCACGACGGTAGCATTATAAGATGATCCCTCTCACTAAATATCAAGTAATAAGGTGTTCGTCCTTAGTTGGCGCCGTTGCTAAGACTAAATGTTTGAAGCATCTCGTGATGATCGGATGTGATAGATTCTACGTGTGCATACAACGGGTGCAAGCCAGATTTGCACATGCGGAAACTAAGGTTGATCTTGACGAGCCTAGCATGTACAAACATGGTCTCGGAACACGGAATACCGAAAGGTAGAGCACGAGTCATATAAATGATATGATGAACATGAAGATTGTTCGTCGATGAAACTACATCTTCTCTCGTGAAGATCGGACTTGGTGTAGTGGACTTGGTTCGTGTAATCACTAAGACAATGTGAGGGATGTTGTTTTGAGTGGGAGTTTACCTAGTTAATTTAAGAATTAAAATTGAACTCAATTTATCATAAACTTAGTCTAAACTACTTGCAAATTTGTTGTAGATTATGGCAAACCTCTCCATCAATTTCAATGCGTTCCTAGAGAAAGAAAAGCTTAAGAACAATGGAAGCAACTTCACGGACTGGCTCCGTGGACTGAAGATTGTCCTCAGGGCTGGTCAGTTGACCTATGTGCTCGAAGCACCGCTAGGTGACCCACCCGTAGAAGATGCCACCGATGACGTAAAGAATGTTTACGCCACTCAGAAAAATCATTACTCCACAGTTCAGTGTGCCATCCTGTACGGTTTCGAAACGGAGCTTCAGAAGCGCTTTGAGCACCATGACCCGTTCGAGATCATTAAGGAGCTCAAGCTCATTTTTGAGACTCACGCGACCGTGGAGAGCTATGAGGCCTCCGAAAAGTTCTTTAACTACAAGATGGAAGAGGGTAGCTCCGTTAGCGAGCACGTGCTCACCATGTCGGGGCACGCAAACAAGCTCCAAGAGTTGGGGATAACAATTCCTAATGAGTTAGGGATTCACCGTATCCTCCAATCACTGCCACCAAGTTATAAGAACTTTGTGATGAACTACAATATGCACTGCATGAACAAGACGTTGCCTGGACTATCGTCCATGCTGAAAACTGCTGAAGTGGAGATCAAGAAGGAGCACCAAGTGTTGATGGTCAATAAGACCACCAATTTCAAGAAACAGGGCAAGCCTAAGAACAAGGGCAACTTCAAGAAGGACGGCAAGAAAGCTGTCGCACCTGCTAAGAAGCCCAAGGCTGGTCCTAAGCCTGAAACTGAATGCTTCTACTGCAAGGGTGCTGGTCACTGGAAGCGTAACTGCCCCAAGTACCTGGCAGATCTGAAGAATGGCAACATCAAGAAGAAAGGTATATTCGATATACATGTTATTGATGTGTATCTTACTAGTAATCGTAGTAGTGCCTGGGTATTTGATACTGGTTCGGTTGCTCATATTTGTAACTTCAAGCAGGAGCTCGATAAACGAAGTGGCGAGAGACGAGGTGACGATCTTGGCGTTGGAAATGGCTCCAAGGTTGATGTGATCGCCCGCACGCTCCCTCTACATCTACCTTCGGGATTAGTTTTAAATTTAAATAATTGTTATTTGGTGCCTGCGTTAAGCATGAACATTATATCTGGATCTTGTTTATTGCGATACGGTTACTCTTTTAAGTCCGAGAATAAAGGTTGTTCGATTTATATGAGTAATATCTTTTATGGTAATGCACCTGAGATGAATGGTTTATTCTTACTGAATCTCGATAGTAGTGATACACATGTTCACAACATAGATGCTAAACGAACAAAATTGAATGATAATTCTACATACATGTGGCAATCGTCTTGGTCACATTAGAGTGAAGCGTATGAAGAAACTCCATTCGATGGACTTCTTGAATAACTTGATTTTGAATCACTTGAAAGATGCGAAGCATGTCTAATGGGAAAATGACTAAGACTCCATTCTACGGAATAATGGAGCGAGCTACAGACTTATTGGAAATAATACATACCGATGTGTGCGGTCCAATGAGTGTAGCGTCGCGTGGTGGATATCGTTATGTTCTCACTTTCACGGATGACTTAAGTAGATATGGGTATGTCTACTTTATGAAACATAAGTCCGAAACTTTCGAGAAGTTTAAGGAATTTCAAAGTGAAGTGGAAAATCATCGTAACAAGAAGATTAAGTTTCTGCGTTCTGACCACGGAGGTGAATATCTAAGTTATGAGTTTGGCATGCATTTAAAGAAATGTGGAATACTTTCACAGTTGACACCGCCGGGAACACCACAGCGTAATGGTGTGTCCGAACATCGTAATCGAACTCTCTTAGATATGGTTCGGTCTATGATGTCTCTTATAGATTTACCGCTATCATTTTGGGGCTATGCATTAGAGACAGCCGCATTCACTTTAAATATGGCACCATCTAAATCCGTTGAAACGACACCGTATGAATTGTGGTTTGGAAAGAAATCTAAGTTATCGTTCCTTAAAGTTTGGGGTTGCGAAGCGTATGTAAATAAGTTACAACCTGATAAGCTTGAACCCAAAGCGGAGAAATGCGTCTTCATAGGATACCCTAAAGAAACAATTGGGTATACCTTCTATCATAGATCCGAAGGCAAAGTTTTTGTTGCCAAGAATGGATCCTTTCTTGAGAAGGAGTTTCTCTCGAAGGAATTGACTGGAAGGAAAGTAGAACTCGACGAGGTTATTGAACCTTCTCTCGGAGTTGAGAGTAGCGCAGCACCGGAAGATGTTTTTGTGCCTTTGCACCAATTGGAGAGGAAGCTCATGATGGTGATCATGAAACTTCGAACGAAGTTGCTGCTGAACCTCGCAGGTCAATGAGGGTTCGTACCACTCCTGATTGGTATGACTCTGCCTTGAACGTCATGTTGGTAGACAACACTGATGACCCTGCGACGTATGAAGAAGCTATGGTGAGCCCAGATTCCGACAAATGGCTAGAAGCCATGAAATCCGAAATGGGATCCATGTACGAAAACCAAGTATGGACTTTGGTGGACTTACCGAATGGCCGTAAGGATGTCGAGAACAAATGGATTTTCAAAAGAAAAACAGATGCTGATGGTAATGTTACCGTCTATAAAGCTCGACTTGTCACGAAAGGGTTCCGACAAATTCAAGGAGTTGAATACGATGAGACTTTCTCACCAGTAGCGAAGCTAAAGTCTGTAAGGATTTTGTTAGCAATAGCTGCATATTTCGATTATGAGATTTGGCAGATGGATGTCAAAACGGCGTTCCTTAATGGTGACATTGAGGAAGAGTTGTATATGGTACAACCCAAGGGTTTTGTCGATCCTAAAGATGCTGACAAGGTATGCAAACTTCAGTGCTCCATTTATGGACTGAAGCAAGCATCCCGGAGTTGGAATCAACGTTTTGATAAAGTAATCAAAAACTTTGGATTTATACAAACTTATGGAGAAGCTTGTATTTACAAGAAAGTGAGTGGGAGCTCTATGGCATTCCTAGTACTATATGTAGATGGCATATTGTTGATTGGGAATGATATAGAACTTCTTAATAGTGTCAAAGCCTATTTGAATAATAATTTTTCAATGAAGGATCTTGGCAAAGCGGCATATATTCTAGGCATCAAGATTTATAGAGATAGATCAAGGCGCCTAATAGCGCTTTCACAAAGTACATACTTAGACAAAGTTCTAAAGAAGTTTAGAATGGAAGAGAGCAAGAAAGGGTTTGTGCCCATGTTGTCAGGTAAGACCTTGAGTAAGACTCAAAGTCCAGCTACGGCAGAAGATAGAGAGAAGATGAATAATATTCCCTATGCCTCGGCCATAGGTTCTATCATGTATGCCATGCTGTGTACAAGACCGGATATAGCACATGCTGTTAGTTTGACTAGTAGATATCAAAGTGATCCTGGAATGGAGCACTGGACAGCGGTCAAGAATATCCTAAAGTACCTAAATAGGACTAAGGATATGGTTCTTTCTTATGGAGGTGATGAACAACTTGTTGTAACTAGTTACACTGATGCTAGTTGGAACACCGATCCAGATGACTCGAAGTCATAGTCTGGATACGTATTTATTTTGAATGGTGCTGCAGTGAGCTGGAGGAGTGCCAAGCAAAGCGTTGTGGCGAAATCTTCAACTGAATCGGAATACATAGCTGCTTCGAAGGCTGCACAAGAAGCCATATGGATGAAGGAGTTCATTACTGAACTTGGCATGGTTCCTAGTGCGTTGGACCCGATGGCCATCTACTGTGACAACACAGGTGCCATAGCTAATGCACAGGAGCCAAGGTCACATAGCAAGCTGAAGCACATCAAGCTACGTTTCCATGCTATTCGCGAGTATGTCCGAGATGGTGACATAAAGATTTGCAAAGTACACACTGATCTGAATGTGGCAGATTCGTTGACTAAACCTCTCCCTAGAGCAAAGCATGACCAACACCAGAATGCCATGGGTGTTAGGTATATTACCATGTAATCTAGATTATTGACTCTAGTGCAAGTGGGAGACCGTTGGAGATATGCCCAAGAGGCAATAATAAAAGCGGTTATTATTATATCTTTGTGTTTATGATGAATGTTTGCATCCCATGCTATAATTGTATTATAAGGAAACACTAATACATGTGTGTTTTGTAAACATAAAAGAGTCCCTAGTAAGACTCTTGTTGATTAATTTATGATCATGGTTTCCTGATCATGGACATTGGATGTCGTTAATAACAAGGTTATATCATTAGGAGAATGATGTGATGGACACACACCCATAGTAAGCGTAGCATAAGATCAAGTCATTAAGTTCGTATTTGCTACAAGCTTTCAATTGCATAGTAACCTAATCCTTCGACCATGAGGTTATGTTAATCACCATCACCGGATGGGTACTTTGATGACATCAAACACCGCTTCGTAACTGGGTGGTTATAAAGGTGTCATTGGGTATTCTGAAAGTATGTGCTGAAGCGCATGGACCAAGATTGGGATTTGTCCATCCATATGACGGATAGATATGCTCTGGGCCCTCTCGGTGGAATGTCATCTGGTTAGCTTGCAAGCATGTGACTAGGTCACAAGGGATGACATAACATGGAACGAGTAAAGAGTACTTATCGAGAACAGGTAGAACTAGGTATGGAGATACCGACGATCAAACCTCGGATAAGTAGAGTATCGCGTGACAAAGGGAATTGGTTTCATATGTTAATGGTTCTATCGATCACGAAGTCATCGTTGAGTATGTGGGAGCCGTTATGGATCTCCAGATCCCGCTGATGGTTATTGATCGGAGAGGTGTCTCCATCATGTCTACATATTCACGAACCGTAGGGTGACACACTTAAGGTTCGAAGTTGTTTTAAGTAGATATGGAATGTGCGTTGGAGACCGAATATTGTTTGGAGTCTCGGATTGGATCCGGGACATCACGAGGAGATCCGGAATTGTCCGGAGAATAAGATTCATATAATGGGGATCATTTTCTAAGTTAGGAAATGTTCCGGAGTATTTGTATGGGGATTCTAGAAGGTTTCGGAATGTTCCGGAAGGTTCTAGAAGATATTTTGGAGTTTACTTGAAAACCAAGATAGGATAAGGGAAAACTTAAAGGGTAAGTAAAGGAAACTTTGGGGGGAAGGACTCTCCCCCCAAGCTCCTTGGTGCGCCGGCCCTAAGGGGTGGGCCTAGGGGTGGGAACCCTAGGCCGCACCCCTCCTTTTATATAGAGAGGGGTGGAGGCACCACCCCCTTGCCCCTTCCCACTCCAAACCCTAGCCGCCTCTCTCCTCCTCCTTCCATCTGCTCTGGCTTAGGCGAAGCCCTGCAGAATTCTCTACTCCACCACCACCACCACACATGAGTGCTATGATAAAATACCTCCAAAATGTGGCTCGAAAAAAGATAGATAGAGCATCGGGTGATGCCATCAACACCGATAATGGAAAGGTAAATTCACAAGTTGTGCAATCATAAGTTAGCTCAGGTATGTAGGCTGAAACCTAAAGTACTTGACATATAAGGGTACTTGGCACTGGAGTGCTTGCCGAGCCATATGTTGTGGCTGAGTGGAGTCCCTGGATATCGTTTCATAGGATTGAATTTTTTGTCACTAAAATTTACAGACTTAAAGTGTGTTGTTCCTTTCGATCGGTGTGTTGTGTGATAGCAAACATAAGTTTTATTTTGAGTTGTTTATGTTTCTAGGACAAGAAGAACCATAATGAGGAAATGATACACCAGGGCTACAAAGTCAAGATGACATGGCTACACTATGCGAAGAAAAAGCAAACATGTACGATGTGAAGCATGCACAATTGCAACACTGCAGAATTCTGTCCTTTAGTTCTATAACCTATATTGATTAGTGCAAACTTGCATAAATTATATTGAATATTGAAGTATGATCCAAATTCAATTAAGGAGGTTAACTTATGATGAGTGGAGCGAGACCCATCGCCGGTAGGCTTGGGTCGATATAGTGAAGACCTAGGTTTTCATCGTTATATATACCTCTTGTAATCCGCCGGCTCGGATAAGTTGCATCTGTGAAAATCCTCGACATTAGTAAACACTCCCTGATATAGCGAAGTTCCGTTGGCTGGCGCCCATGGTTTTTTCCTCTCTTTGTTGGAGAGTTGTTTCCACGTTAAATTTGTGGCCCCTTGCTGATATTTCTTTTCTTTCTTCGTTATTTGCCTATGGCGATTATAAGATTGAAGAGTGTAAACAATTGAACTTGAGAGATGTTTTCAAAGGATTAAGTTGAATGATGTCCCTTGTAGAAGCATTAGTTGTTCATCAAAATATATATGAAATGAGCCTACCATAGCTTGAATTCACGTTTTAAAGTGCCCACAAATTATTGCCTTCGATTATTTTTAGAGGCATATAGGCATTATACAATAATGCCTAAAATTGTTTTTTGACTTAATACCTATGGATTTGACATTGTTTTTTTAGATTACCGGGATCACTCAATGACATCAATATCTTACATCGATCCCATTTATTTCAAAGACTTGCCCGTGAAGATGCACTAGCTTGCAATTATAAAGTCATGAACAATGACTACACCATAGGGTACTATCTAGCCGATGTCATATATCCAGATTGGGCACCTTTGGTGAAAACCATTTATGCCCCTAAAACAAGGAAAGAAGCTATTTTTGCCAAGGCTCAAGTGGCTGCCCAAAAGGATATTGAAAGAGTTTTTGGTGTTTTGCAAGCTAGGTTTGCTTTTGTGCGAGGCCCTGCTCATTTTCGGGACATCAAGTCTCTCGGGAACATCATGACATATTGTGTCATTCTTCACAACATGATCATCGAGGACGAGAGAGGGTTAGACTTGGAGTGCTTCTATGACATTGTTGGGAGCCGAGTGAGGCTGGAAAGGAACCTAGACCGTCTTCAAGCATTTCTTGACTCATACAATAAAATTGAACACGAGGGTACCCATAACCAACTCCAAAAAGATCTGATCGACCACCACTGGCAGCGGCATGACTGCCAATGATGTTGCATTTGTTGTTTCATTTATGTGTGTACCAAAACATTCATTTGATCAAACCATTTGTGTAATAATTTGATTTGATTTTATGCGGATGATTTGTGTAATAGTTTGATTTGATTTGATGCGAATGATTTATGTAATATGCTGAAATGTTTAAATCCACGGTTTATCGTTCTGAAACTGTGTCCGACGCAGAACGATGCCCGCAAACTCGACCCGTGAAAGGGAGTTTAGCAATCTGCAATACCATGGACTGTATCCGACTTTTACAGTTCGCGAGTTTACAGTCTTCGTTAGAGATGCTCTTACATTGCTAGCTTGCCAACCCAACATATGAACCGTCCCCTCTCTCCTCCTCCCTACAAAGGCGGCTAAGGTTTCGTTGCCTTTCGTCGCCGTCGCTGATCTGCCTTGCTTCTGTGGGCTTCGGGCCATGGAGACGGGGTGGATTTAGGCCCACACCGGCGGGAGGGCTCTGTTTTCTTGTCTTTAAGATTCAAGTTTGGTGGGGCGGCGCTTAGGTGGTGACGGCAGAGTTTCTTCCAATAAAAACTTCTTGGCTTCAGCCCCATCCTGACGACGACATCGAGTAGCTTGTGTGAGTGTGTGGTCCTCGGGGACTTTTTTTGGTTGTGGAGATCTTCGGATCGTCAAGAAGCTGCATAGACAGTTCATCCTTCTTCTTCGTCTCCAGGACGGATGTGGTTTTTTTTATCCGTTCGGCGATTTTCCGTCTGCAACCAACAATATCAGGCCGGCTCAAGGAGTAGCGGCAGCGACGACGAGTCGTTGACACACGGTCAATCTGGAACTTGTAGATGAAGGGATTCTCAAAGATTTCGATGTATTTTTCATTTTTGTTATACTGTTTTGTACTATTTAATGTTTGTTTTAATGCTAGGGTTCTAGTCGTAAAAAAAAATCAACCGTGGTGTGCCACGGGCTTGTTCCCTCCCGTGGTATCTGCTCGGTCCTACGTACCACGTCATCCACAAGCACGCGCGTTGACGTAACATGAATTTGTAGGATGCTAGCCTAGCACCTGGCGGGAATGCCCCCTTTCGGAAGCAAACTTCCTCGCCAAAATTACGCCGCACTTTCTCAGCTCGGTGCGTGCTGAAAGTTGAGCGTGCGTCAGGTTCTGTTCGTCCCAAGAACCATAGTACGTGAAGCGCCTATCCACTTGTTTCCAGCATGTTCGAAGCAGCCAAGAAATAAACCGTACCGGGTTCCAACCACGCGATATGGACCAACCACGCGAACTGCAAAGGCGAGGCTGCGAAAGATAGTCAACAGGGAGTTTCCAGTGAAATTCGGTGTACTTGCAATGTGTACAGCCATAACTCTGGAATTTTTAAACAAAAGGGGTGGTGGCGCAGTTGGCTAGCGCGTAGGTCTCATAGCTATCAGCGAGTGATCCTGAGGTCGAGAGTTCGAGCCTCTCTCACCCCACCATTTCCGAGTAATGAGGAAAAGCTCTAATGGCAACTTGGGTCGCCACACTGTGTCTGTTCACTCAGATTACAAGAGCACGTCTGAACTTGGTTACTTTTTTTGTGCCATTAGTTTGTTAGCTTCATTAGCAGTTCATTCAGGTAGGCTGCCTGGTGAAGTCATTATTTTTTATGCCATTAGTTAGTTAGCTTCACTAGCGTTCATTCGTGTTGTGTCTGTTCATTCGGATTACAAGAGCACATCTGAGCTTGGATCTTTTTTATGCCATTACTTACTTATCTTCACTAGCCGTTCATTCATGTAGACTGCTTGGTGAAGTCATTTTTACCTTACTAGAAATTTCGCACATAGTTCATACTAACTGGATATGAAGAATCCATTCTATCATGGATATATGAAAAAGTTCATAATCTTGACAATGACGCTACGACACATCAACATGCTCCTACTGACAGCATCTTCCTATTACTCGTATATGCAGTGTTTCCAATTGTTCTGCCCCTTTCTAACCGATCCCCTAAAGTATGTTAGAGAAGTAAAATTCGGTAGGGGCTATACTCAATCGATCCCTAAAACGGTTAGAGTAAATATTTACTCAGCGGAGGAGTAAAAGTGTCGGCCGATTCCTAAATTTACTCATCGGCCGCCACTTCCGAGAAAAACTCCCGCTCCCCTCCCGCCGCACCCATTCCCACCGGTGACCGCCATACCCCGCCGCTCCTGTCCCAGTCCCTGCGCCGCCCTCCGGCCCACCTCTCCGTCGCTCACCGCCTCTCTCCGTCGTCGGAATCGAAGGGGAGAGCGAGTTTTCGCCGGTCGCCGCCCTGATTTGGAGCAAATCAGCCTCCGTCGGACTCAATTCGTCGCAACTGGGAGCCGCTAGAGGCTGGGAAGGTAGTAGACGCCTCCTCTGCCCTACCCGACGACCGCCTAGCCAACCTCGTCACCTCCTCTGCCCGTGAGGTGCTCGACCAAATAGCAAAGTGAGATTTTTTAGTCGAATTTGTTTGTTTGTTTTCTAAATTTGACCGGCGTCGTCGTGTAGATGAAGAGGTTGAGGGAGTACCTCTTGGATGACACATCGTCGTCGGAGGAGGAGGAGGACGACGACGTCGTCGAGATGGAATGGCCATCATTCGGCGGCCAAGGCTAGGATCACAGTTTGGCCGCGCTTACATCAACCGATATAGAGCCGAGGGCCACAACAAGATCACGCGTGATTATTTCAACGACAATGCCATCTATCCAGAGAAGTACTTTCGCCGGCGTTTCCACGTGCACAAGAGCCTCTTTCTCACCATTGCAAAAAGCATTGGAGAAGCATGATGCCAACAGGATCCAAGCCTTCCTCCAAGCCCATGCACACATTGAGAACAAGGAGGTGCATGAACAGCTGCAGGAGGATCTTGTTGAGCATCACTAGAGTCTCCATGGCGCTACCTAGTTGTGTTTAAACTATTCTCATGATTCGTTGAGTTTAAACCCTGTCATGTGTTTGGCTTTGAATTTATTTGGTTTGTAAGCTTCATATTTATTCATTCCTAAACATTTAACATTTTATTTGATTGTATGTGAACTATCCAAAATGTTTGGCTTTAAATAGTTTAATTTCTAGAGAAAAAAAGTTTTCCTCGTCTAAATTTAGGGTTTCGGTTAGGAACTGCCGACCTTTAGAGGCGTACTTTTACTCTCCTAAGGTTTACTCATCCGTTTACTTGTCTAAAGTTCAGGGGATCGGCGAGAGATGGCCTTAATTATCACTTCCAAAGATGGAGTCGAGGAATGCTCTGTTGCTTAGAGCATCTGTAGCAGATACTGCATATCGGCTGACCTGCAAAATTTTGGACCGATATGTGGTATCAGGGCCAAAAACTGGTCGTTCCAGATACCGTAAATGGGCAGATACCGCAAAAAAATTCCGGTTTCCCGCATCGAGGCCCATCCATCCCGCATATATTCGGTGCGGAGGGCCCTGGATGCAGGAAACCACATCCATTTTCACCACCGAAGCACGCGCAGAAACCCCACCGCCGCACGCCGCCGCTACAGATTCCGGCCACCTCTGGCGCCGACCGTCAAATCGCCGCCGCCGCCACAGATTCTGGCCACCTCTGGCGTCAACCGTCAAATCGCCGCCGCCCACCACCTCCCACCCACCCCTCCTAGCCATGACCGGCCAATCGTGTCGGATTATGACTAGACAAGGCGGCGGTTCACCACGGAGAGGAGGTAGCTCCGGTGGCTGAGCTCCATCGCCGCCGCCTAGCGAGGAGGAGGTGCGTCTACGCCGGTCCGAGCAGGCACACCCGCGCGACCTCCCTGACATGGGGCGGGTTCGGGTTCAGGCCCGCCACGCACGATGCGGAGGCGGGAAGGTCCCACGCTGTCGCGCGTCGTCTCCTACTCCCGCACCGGCTCCCGCTCGATGGGGCCACATCTTGGAGGAGGAGGAGGACTCCAGCTCGGAGGAGGACGACGCGGTTCGCGAGGCAAAATTTAACTCCGTCAGGACCACATCTCCGTCTGTGGGGCCTTGAAGTGCCTCATGACAGCCTTGTGGCGCAGCCTTGAGTTCCACCGCGTCTACCGCCGCTCCGCTCACGAGCACCTAGCCCGGATGGGCTGCTTCGTCGTCGACTACTCCGATGACACCACCGAATCTAACAAGGAGTAGACGAGTGACAACGCCGCCGTAGAAGCTCTGGTGCACTACAGGAAATAAAGTCTTTGCCGTGTAACACATAGTACACGGCAAAGCCTAAAAAGAGCACGACAAAGGCTTTGCCGTGTAATGTTACACGGCAAAGATCGCATGGCAAAAAATGAGCCAGCAAAGAAGTCTTTGTCGTGCGCGTCCGAAAAAATGCACGGCAAAGCCTTTGCCGTGTGCTTTGTTGCCCCTCACGGCATACAAAATTAACTTCACGCCGTCCTCCCATGAGACGGCGTCGGGTTTGTGGGTCCCGTTAGAAGAGTTTGCTGTGTGATGACGCACGGCAAATCATCAGGCCTTTGCCGTGTAACCTCACACGGCAAAGCTCTCTTTGCCGTGTAACTTCATATGGCAAAGCCTTAGGCCTTTGCCGTGCACCTCTCTCTGCCGTGCGCCTCCCTTCCCCTTCTTTGCTGTGCACCTCTCTCTGTCGTGCGCCTCCCTCCTCCTTCTTTGCCATGCACCTCTCTTTGTCGTGCGCCTCCATCCATGCTCTTTGCTGCGTGCAGCCCTTGCACGACAAAGTGGCCATTGGTTCCTGGAACAGTCCCCGCGGCACCTTTGCCGTGTGCACATACACGACCATTTGGTATTTCCACACGGCAAGGAGGCCAGTAAAATTTAATTTTTCTCCATATTTCCTATTTTTCATAGCAATTCAGTAATTCAGTGTATGTTGTATCAAAGCCAACATCAGTGGCACAATCACAAATATATATCAAGACCAATATCAGTGGCACAATCACAAATATATATCAAGACCAACATCAATTACACAATACAATGATCTATTGCCACAAATAGATCACATACAAGATCCAACGCCACAAATAGAAGTGCATATGTCCATAATAAGTGCATACGAGATCCGAGATCCAACACCACAAATAGAGTGCATATGTCCATAATAAGTGCATACAAGTTCACACATGAAGTTCAAACCATGCGTATTGAGTACAATCATAAGCTCCTTCCTTCATGCACATGCTACAAAATAGAAATCAAAGATATAAGATTCATGTATAAGTCTATAAATTTTGACAAGTAAAGAAACATTGCAATATACAAGATCACGATCATAAGAGAAACATACAAATATATACAAGTGGTTCCCATGTGTTCTACTTAGAAGATCATGTATTTTTGGATGAACTAGTAATATTGCACGTGCAACGCACGTCGACTTATGCACAAAAAACTAATCTACTTTCTCAAATATACATGTGAGAAATAATTCATAAAGCTGAATAATCATTTTCTCACAAAGTGTTTTCATCTAGAACAGTGTGCTAGGCCACGTTTATTCTCTCGTGGAGTGAGGATATCATCCGATCATGTCAACATGTGAAAGGTAGCCAAAATGATTAGACTACATATATACGGTGTCACATATAGACGGTGGGATAAAATTTCAATGCCAGTCGGAAGAAAGAAATAGAATATATAATATATATACCAGGCTAAATATATGTGCACTACCAAGGCACACCAACAGAAAACAATTCGATGCCATTAAAAAAATATTGGTCTCCATTCATTAGTCTCTCCGCTTTATAAAAAAACATAGAGGTTGTGGATTTTCGCAACGGTATATTAAAATGACACTATGATAAGTAGGCAACAATCAAGACCACTAAAGGAGGAAATAAATATGATCATGAGTAGACTTTTTTCTGCTCAAACTTTATTGTGTAAATGCATTTGGTCAAGTCATCATTTGCACCGGCACAAAGATTTAAAAAAGGATAAGCTCTTCTATGACTAAGTGCGTAAGTTTCTATGACTAGATTTTTCTATGAATATGTGAAATTCTACAAGTGACTAAAATTAGAGTACAAACCTAGAAGAGCGAGCGAGCGAGCAGGTTGTTAGGATTTCCCCCCATAGGAGGCGTCTGCATGGTATCGTCCTGAGACGATCGTCCACCGAGCTCCGCATTGTTAGATCCACCCGAGGCTTGTAGCTACAAGATGGAAAATTGTGAGCCTTAGTCAATATGCACTAGACATGTGGTATTTTGAGATTGGCACCTAATACGCAAGACAACTTACCGGATCGCTGAGGTTAAAAAAAGGTGGATCAACCCTAGGAAGAGTGCTGCCACTCGGTAGAAAGGCCTGCAAATCAAACATAGACAGAAGTGTTTATGTGTTACGTTAATTCCTTGCATTTTTATGCTTATACAAGAGTTTACATGAATGTGACAAAACTACAGAATACAGAATAAAAACAACAATCGGTGTGCTCTCATCAACTTACATAATGGATAAATTGGTGGACCTAGTCATCTAGGCACACACATGACAAAAAAAAAGCAAAATAGGTCAGCAGCATATATTACATAACAAGGACCAAAAAACTGTACACTTCCAATCTTAGTTCTATCTTGAACATAGGAAAATAGCAAACATCGGTACTCTCAGTCTATAGAACTGGAATTAGCTAATAGTAGGCGTCAATCTAGAACTTTACTTCCTATTAGCCTAATATACAATACAGTCCATCAGTACTTGACTAGAGAAAAGAGGACTTGAATTATACCTTCGTGAAGAAAGGAGGCGAGAGGGAAACAAGCTGCCTTGTGCTGCTAGGAAACAAGCTGCAGGAATGGTTCCTCGCATGCCTGTGATTCTACCTCCTGGACGAGCTGGGCGCCTGGGCTTGGGAGCTGGGAGATGCGTCCTGCAGGCTGTAGTACTTCTTGAGTTCGTGGAGACGTGGGGAATAGGAGGGACGGGGGATGGATTCCAGAGGGCGCGAAGAGCAGGCCGAGTTAGCTCCAGCCGCCGGAGGCGAGAGGGACCACCGGCGGAGGCGAGAGGGATGGCCGCGGCGGGGGGATGGAGAGCATGCCGCCCTAACCCTATCGAGAGGAACGAAGCATCTGGGGGCGTAGGGGCCTGGACGGGGGACAGCGACGCAGGCGCGACGGGGGCGGCTGCGCGAGGCGGACGGCTGCGCGACGAGGGGCGGCGGCGGCGTGCCTACAGGTGGGCGCGGGACGGCTGCGTGTTGTGAGTTGTGTGTGCGTGCGCGTCGGTAGAGGATAAGGTGTGTACAAATCGACCTTTGCTGTGTAATTCACCAATGCGACCTTTTGGATAACGTGTGTACAAATCGGCGGCTGTGTAATTTTTAGTTTTGACCTAGATCGACCTTTGCTGTGTGCAAATCACACAGCAAAGAAAAGTAGATGGCCTTTACCGTGTACAAAACGCACAACAAAGAAATTGCTATAATGATTTTTCTCATTCTAAATTAGTGGCACCGTGCAAAAAGGAGGGAAAGAAGGCAAAAGAATACCTTGCATATTATTTAATATTGTACTAATCATGCTTTGGGGTAGGTGCCGGGGCTCGCAGATCTCGTGCGGAGAAATCTAGGGGGTAGAGCTCCCAGGCCCACGGAATAGGCTTTTCGTCGGAGAAGGACTGCCGGAGCACCGGAATCCCACTAAAATCCTCCATGTGGGCCTAGGATATGTGTGGAAGCATTGTGGAATTTGTAATTCACCTAGATGGTGCAATAGATGGCTCCCCGGTGTGGCCTTCGTCACATTCAGGTGATAACACTTGGCGGATTCTTCAAAATGTAGGAGGAAATGTCCCGCTTCGGGTATACCGGAGGCTTGAATGTGCCAAAGGGAACCAAACCTAGTTTTCCATGTACCTGTGGACTAAAGATACCTAAACCTATGAAAAAGTACATCGGTGGAACCTCGTGCGGAGAAAGCTAGGGGGGTAGATCTCCCGAGCCCACAGAATAGGGTTTTCGCCGCAGAAGGACCGTCGGAGCACCGGAATCCCACCAAATCCTCCATGTTGGCCTAGGATATGTGTGGAAGTGTTGTGGAATGTGTAATTCACCAAAATGGTGTAATAGATGGCTCCCTGGTGTGGCCTTCGTCACATTTAGGCGATAACACTTGGCGGATTCCTCGAAATGTAGGTGGAAATGTCCCGCTTCGGGTATACCGGAGGCTTGAATGTGCCAAAGGGAACCAAACCTAGTTTTCCATGTACCTATGGACTAAACATACCTAAACCTATGAAAAAGTACATCGGCGGAACCTCGTGCGGAGAAAGCTAGGGGGTATATCTCCCAAGCCCATACAATAGGGTTTTCGCCGCAGAAGGACCGTCGGAGCACCGGAATCACACCAAATCCTCCATGTGGGCCTAGGATATGTGTGGAAGTGTTCTGAAATGTGTAATTCACCAAAATGGTGCAATAGATGGCTCCCCGGTGTGGCCTTCGTCACATTTAGGCCATAACACTTGGTGGATTCCTCGAAATGTAGGTGGAAATGTCCCGCTTCGGGTATACCGGAGGCTTGAATGTGCCAAAGGGAACCAAACCTGGTTTTCCATGTACCTATGGACCTAAACCTATGAAAAAGTACATCGGTGGAACCTCGTGCAGAGAAATCTAGGGGGGTAGATCTTCCGGGCCCACAAAATAGGGTTTTCGTCGGAGAAGGACCGCAGGAGCACCGGAATCACACCAAATCCTCCATGTGGGCCTACGATATGTGTGGAAGTGTTGTGGAATGTGTAATTCACCAAAATGGTGCAATAGATGGCTCCCCGGTGTGGCCTTCGTCACATTTAGGCCATAACACTTGGTGGATTCCTCGAAATGTAGGTGGAAATGTCCCGCTTCGGGTATACCGGAGACTTAATGTGCCAAAGGGAACCAAACCTAGTTTTCCATGTACCTATGGACTAAACATACCTAAACCTATGAAAAAGTACATCGGTGCAACCTCGTGCGGAGAAAGCTAGGGGGGTAGATCTCCCGAGCCCATAGAATATGGTTTTCGTCGCAGAAGGACCGTCGGAGCACCAGAATCACACCAAATCCTCCATGTGGGCCTAGGATATGTGTGGAAGTGTTCTGGAATGTGTAATTCACCAAAATGGTGTAATAGATGGCTCCCTGGTGTGGCCTTCGTCACATTTAGGCCATAACACTTGGCGGATTCCTCGAAATGGGTGGAAATGTCCCGCTTCGGGTATACCGGAGGCTTGAATGTGCCAAAGGGAACCCAACCTGGATTTCCATGTACCTATGGACTAAACATACCTAAACCAATGAAAAAGTATATCGGTGGAACCTCGTGTGGACAAAGCTAGGGGGGTAGATCTTCAGGGCCCATAGAATAGGGTTTTCGCCGAAGAAGGACCGCCGGAGCATCGGAATCACACCAAATCCTCCATGTGGGCCTAGTATATATGTCTAAGTGTTGTGGAATGTGTAATTCACCAAAATGGTGCAATAGATGGCTCCCCGGTGTGACCTTCATCACATGCAGGCGATAACACTTGGCAGATTCCTCGAAATATAGGTGGAAATGTCCCGCTTCGGGTATACCGGAGGCTTGAATGTGCCAAAGGGAACCCAACCTGGTTTTCCATGTACTTATGGACTAAACATACCTAAACCTATGAAAAAGTACATGGGTGGAACCTTGTGCGGAGAAAGCTAGGGGGTAGAGCTCCCGGGCCCATAGAATAGGGTTTTCGCCGGAGAAGGACCGCGAGAACACCGGAATCACACCAAATCTTCCATGTGGGCCTAGGATATGTGTGGAAGTGTTGTGGAATGTGTAATTCACCAAAATAGTGCAATATATGGCTCCCCGGTGTGACCTTCGTCACATTCAGGCCATAACACTTGGCGGATTCCTCGAAATGTAAATGTCCCGCTTCGGGTATACAGGAGGCTTGAATATGCCAAAGTGAACCCAACCTGATTTTCCATGTACCTATGGACTAAACATACCTAAACCTATGAAAAAGTACATCGGTGGAACCTCGTGTGGAGAAAGCTAGGGGGGTAGATCTCCCGGGCCCACAAAACAGGGTTTTCGCCGGAGAAGGACCGCCGGAGCACCGGAATCACACAAAATCCTTCATGTGGGCCTAGGATATATGTCGAAGTGTTGTGGAATGTGTAATTCACAAAAAATGGTGCAATAGATGGCTCCCCGATGTGACCTTCGTCACATTCAGGCGATAACACTTGGCGGATCCTCGAAATGTAGGTGGAAATGTCCCGCTTCAGGTATACCGGAGGCTTGAATGTGCCAAAGGGAACCCAACCTGGTTTTCCATATACGTATGGACTAAACATATCTAAACCTATGAAAAAGTACATCGGTGGAACCTCGTGCGGAGAAAGCTAGGGGTTAGAGCTCCCGGGCCCATAGAATAGGGTTTTCACCGGAGTTGGACCGCCGGAGCACCGGAATCACACTAAATCTTCTCCATGTGGGCCTAGGATATGTGACCACAATGCAAGATGGGCGATAATAGAATTAAACTGTATGCTAACAAAACTGAGGCAAAAATCTTGCCACGCTAAAATGGATGCAAAAAGGAGATAAAAAAGGCAAAAAATACCTTGCCTTTGCCATGCAATACTACACGGCAAAGACCTCTTTGTCGTGTAACACTACGCGGCAAAGACCTCTAAAATTTGCAAAATTATAAGTTTCAGTAAAAAAATCACGCGTTATTACAATAATACGGCGGGAAAATTTCCCGCGTAAATAAAATTTGCAGATTTAAATCTTTGCCGTGCGTCACAGTGTGGTACACGACAAAGGCATACCGTCACCAAGGCGCCGTTAACTGGGCCGAGGTGGTGGGCCCGACGCGGCGCTGTGCCATGTATTTTCTTTGCCGTGTACTTTTTCTGCCCTATGCCGTGCATTATTTCTTTGCCATGTGCCTTCCTTAGGCTTTGTCGTGGATGTTTTCTTTGCCGTGTAATCTGACCGGTTTTGCCGTGTATGTGTCCTTTGCCGTGTGTTTAGCTGAAACGATGGCCGGCAAAGGCCTCTTTGCCGTGCACCGGTGCACGGCAAAGCAACGATGCATAGCAACGCCATTTTTTCCTGTAGTGGTGAGTAGGTACCGCCGACGGTAACTAGGGTTAGACTGGATGTAAGACGCGGCATCCACTTTTTGTTGTAAATATATGTCGATATGTGGTGATCAAAATCTTCCCTATGTATGAATCTGACGTCAACATGGTGATTTTTAAATATACTGTTCCGGTTTTCTAGTATCTGATACAGATGCTCTTGCTACCTGTTGGACACTGTATTATGCAGTTTCACTAAAAAAAAAGCAAGAACTAACCAGAGTTTTACGCATGCAAATGATGCGAAGTTCACGGCTATCTGCTACCGCCCCGTCGGCTTGGGAGCTACACCGGAGCTTTGCACGTCTTGGTACCCGGAGAGAGAAGAGTTCCTTTCACTGTCACGTCGCCGCCTGAAAAAGCTCTGCCCGGCAAGGCCACACGCCGGTGCCGCGCGTCGGGCGCGCTAGCTTTCACCAGAAGGGCCGGGCGTTGGGCACGAAGGGCGTGGCGAAGCAGGGCTCCACACCGATCCACGGCGGGTACGACGGCGCGCCGTGCGGTCCCTCGAGCGCCGCCATGTAGATCGCGGCCAGCTTGCGGACGGCGCGGCGGAGCCACCTCGCGCGCGCCGCGAGCCAGCGCAGCCGGAGCCGCCGCAGGAGCCCGCGTCCACGGCCGCCCCCTGCCCTGCTGCCGCCGAGCCGGACGACGGGGAGCTTCCGGCGCCTGCCGAGGCCGCGCCACAGCAGCACCCCCTTGCGGCGCCGCGGCGCGACGTTGCATGGCGCGTCCCCCATTCCTGTGGCGCCTCTCGCTCTTTCTTCTGCCCACGGTGGTGCTTGGCGGCTATGCTATGGCTTGTAGCCTTGTCTTGCGTTTCGTTTCGGCGTTCTGGCCTTGGGCAGAAGAGGCGGGTCAGGTCAAGGAATGGACCCATCAATCACATGCTTATAATGCGCGCGGCGCCACAAAACTTGCATGAATTTGGCAAGGCGTGTCCATTTGTCAATTCTAATTTTGTATTTGGTAAACATCATACTACATCTGCACGCTAATATATATGCCCACAAGTGATCTGGTTGCACATTTAAAAAAAGACCATACATGTTGACCCTCCTTGCCGTCCTGGCAGGCCATGGTATATATGTGTGCACATAGTCACGTGTACAAGGCTACAAGCACACCATCAGCGCGCGCACTTTAGGAACCGGCCAAAGCCCCAGGTACTGCTAGCGCTGTAGTTGGCGTCATGCCCTATCTATCTATCTATCCTCTAGCTATATCTAGCTCTAGCGGCATTGCGCACCTCACCCTGCGGTTCCAGTCTTTCTAGCCCGACGTTGGGTTCCATTCCGGTACGTGGTATCGTCCGCCTTTGGTTTTGGACGCTTTCCCCGTCGATCACGTCGACGGGCAGGGCGGCCGTTTATGGCGCATTCGTACGTCGACGCGCAGGGCAGGGCAGGGCAGGGCAGGGATATGCGTGTCACTTCTTTTGGCGTGCGCAAAAGGAGGCCACATGACTGACGCTATTGTGTTGCTTGCCAAGGGGCTTCTTCCCCCTGCAGGTAAACTACTCTGTCCTACCACGTCACCCATAAGCAGCATCGGGTGTTAACGAAGCACGAATTACTTAGTACTGAATTGGTAGGATGCCAAGGCTGGCGCCTGGGGAAGAGACCCCTTTGGGTTTCGGAAGCAAACTTCCTCGCCAAAAATACACCGCACTTTCTCAGCTCGGTGTGCTGAATGAAAGTTGAGCGTGCGTCAGGTTCTGTTCGTCCGTCCCAATGACATGCATATCCACAAACCACGCAAACTGCAAGGGCGGCAGATAGTCAAGTGTGGTCTGCGAGGCGTCAGAACCTCATGAATCATCAATCATGTATTCCGCCAGCCCTAAATTTAGGGATTATATATGGGTATCTCGATAAATTTTCACCAAAGGTGGTAGCGCAGTTGGCAAGCGCCTAGGTCTCTAACTATCAGCGAGTGATCCTGAGCTCGACGGTTCGAGCCTCTCTCACCCAAAACCTGTGTTCCAAGTGATGAGGAAACGTTCTAGTGGCAACTTGGGTCGCCACATACAGTATCTGTTCATTCAGATTACCAAGAGCACATCTGAAGTTTGAATTTTTTTTATGCCATTAGTTAATTTGGTGCTGCGTGTTGGGCGCTAGCTTCGTCAGAAGGGTTGGGCGTTGAGAACGAATGGTGTGGCGATGCAGGGCTCCACCGATGATGCGGCGCCGGCGGTCCCTCGAGTGCTACCATGTGGATCACGACCAGCTTGTGGATGCCGGGGCGGAGCCGTCGCAGAAGCACGTGGCCACGGGCACCCCACTGCCCTGTTGCTACCCAGCCGGACGATGTGGAGCTTCTAGCGTCGGTCGAGGCCACGCCGCGGCGTGACGTTGCATGTCACGTCCCCCCTATGGGAACCCCTAGAACATCCCCATTAATCTCTAATTTTCCCATCCCTATCCTCGTATAAATAAAGGGGGATATAATTTTCCTAAACCCACTCCCTAATGGGGAACGGGGGTCCATTGGGTTCTCCATTCCCCGTACAAAAACCACGTGGTATAGTATATGGAGACGTTTTTTCGCAGTTGTGTTCGCCTCGCCACCATATCGTGCAGATGACTTCGTCATGGTGACGTTTGAGGTGGACCCGTATAGATTTTTAGGGCTTTGTTGATATTCGTAGGATCTTTGTTGAATTATGTAGGGTTTTGAAGCTATAGATAGATAAATATACATGATCGTACATGTCATGGATAAAGAAGCTAGCTCTTGTGCATAAGCCTAGGGCTCCCGTGTCTTCCCCCAGGGCGACATCGGGGCGATCCCGCCGCCGCCCGGCATGGTGGCGGCGGCGCGAGTTGGTCTGGTCCGGTGGGGAGGAGCGGAGGGGAATGGCGGCAGTGGACGGCGAGGAGTGGAAATTGAGGTATGGAGGGAAAATTTTGGTGTCCCCTGATACGACTTGTCCGCCAACTTTTCAGCCGCATCCGACGCCCCCGATAACCCCATTGGGTTGGGTTCGTCCGGCGTCGCCGGATGATTAGTTGAGCTGCGTCGACACTTTTTTAGTTTTGGAGTGAACTGGGCGTTTTTTTGCGCCATCACCCTCTCAATCGTCGTACAAAGCCTTTCCCTCCGGGAGTGGAGCACATCTCTATGGCTAGCTAGCGGCGTTGCGTGCCTCACCCTGCGGTTCCAGCCTTTCTAGCTCGACGTTGGGTTCCAGTACGTACTACTATCGTCCGCCTTTGGTTTTGTACGCTTTCCCTGTCGATCACGTCGACAGGCAGGGAGGCCGTTTATGGCGCATTCGTACGTGGGTGGTGCTGGTGCAGCCGACGAGACGCGCAGGGCAGGGCAGTCCAGGGCTCAAAACAGAGACGGCACGCATCACATTTGTGGCTATGCGTGTGAGTTATTTTTGGCGTGCGAGTGCGGTGCTACCTCTCGGGCAAGTGAAGTGCGGTGCTAGCTCTCGTTGGAACAACGTGCTCTTCTGTTTGTGAAGGTTTCGGCTTCGTATCCATATACAGTATTTTTTTTCATTACCAGCGTGCTCCAAACTCGATAACAGACAAATAGTCACAATGTGCTTTCAGGACCAGATGGCAGACCAGATGTGTGGTTGGTGAAACACTGAAAAAGGTCGTATTTTGTTGCCGAGGGGCTTCTTCCCTTCCCTGATATCTACTATCCACTCAGTCCTACGTACCACGTCACCCACAAGCAAGGGTGTCAACGAAACACGAATGCAAAGGCTAGCACCTAGCTAGACAATGTCCCCTTTCATTTGAAAAAAGGGGAATGCCGAAAGCGCAATGGGAAACGAGCTACCCTTAGAGCATCTCCACCGGCGGCCCCAATAGCCCTATTAGCGTCGGGGCACAAAAAACGTCCTCCACCGGCGGCCCCAATAGCCCTATTAGCGTCGGGGCACAAAAAACGTCCTCCACCGACGGCCCCAATAGCCCTATTAGCGTCGGGGCACAAAAAACGTCCTCCACCGGCGGCCCCAATAGCCCTATTAGCGTCGGGGCACAAAAAACGTCCTCCACCGGCGCTCTCCATGCGATGTCGGCGCAATTCGGGCCCAATACAATAGCCGGCAAACCCACGACGGCCCCCATGCGCGAGGCCTCTCGTGGTCACGCCGCGGGAAGCCACGTCGGAAGCCCCCCCAAATCAAACACGGACCCGCCTTCGCAGCATCACACAAAATACCCCTACATATACCCATTTCTCCCGCGCCGCCAATTCTGTTCGCGCCCAGAGCACGCGTTCCCTCTCGCCGCCGCCATGCCACCGAAGAATAAGGAGACAGGCCGTCAAAACCACGCAAGCCAGTGGTCAAGGTGAAGCCGCCGCCCATGAGCGACGAGGCCTAGGAGGCGGAGCGCGCGCACTGCACTGTCGTGACGGCGGAACGGAAGCGTCGCCGACAAGATCGGTAGGCGATGGACGCGGCGGCTGCCACCGAGGCGTTGATCCCCTCCCTAAGCATCGGCAACTTCAGCATCTCGCAGGGGACCACCACCGCCGCCGGCTTTACAAGCCAGACCTCCGCCTCCTTCTACGAAGAAATGTATGAATCCACGGCCAAGATATTGACGGCGAAGTTGGATGACATGGATCCCTTGGCGAGGGCGTGGCACGAGATGTACCGCCAGCGCATCAGCGTGGAGGTGATGGTTGCGGCATCGGGGACAACACCATCTACACCAGCAATGCCGGCCTGGACACATCGGCGGCTTCCACAGCTTCCATGACACCACCACCAGAGCCACATACGCCTGTCCCCGACGAGGCGGCACCTGACGGATCAGTGGCGCCAGACGGATCGCCGGTGACGCAGGTAGCCCACGATCTCGAGCTGATGTCGATGTACTAATCGCCGGAGGTGGCGATTGTCTCAACTTTTTGGTAGCCGAACTTGTTTGGTGATGGCCGGAGTGGCCAAAACTTTGATCTATTTGGTGGCCGGCGTGCACGGATTTGGTGGCCGAAGTGGCTATGAACTTTTTTTTTGATAAACACAGTACAAACGCAGACGCTCACAATGCGTACATACACTCACCCCTATGAACACACACACGCACACCCCTATGAGCACCTCCGATAGACTGAGCCGGCAGGTCTTGAGATTGACGAAGTCACTACAGGCGCCTCACTATCGACGGGAACATCGCCTCCCACTGAAAGAATATTCCGCCTTTATGAGACACCAAAGCATCAAACCTGAGGTTTGAACTCTGGTGGGCTGGAGGTACCACTGCCCTCCTAACCATCCAACCACGGGTTGGTTCTCAGTGGCTATGAACTTTGTGGCCAGCGTGGTCTTAATTTCTATTCGTATCTTTAAATTTACTTTCTATTTGGTATCTTCTCTATTGGGACCGGCGAATTGAGAGAGCCGGTAGGGGCATCGCCTCCTGGAAATTGCCTTTGAGTGCCGACATCTTAGCTTTCTATTCCGGCCATCCATCTTCATTTTTGCTGATTTTCGTATTTTCGAAAAAACTTCGAAAAAATAGAAAACAAAATACCTACATGTAGCCAAGGAATCGCACTACGAGCATCTAAAAAGTTTTAATCCCAAATTTCTTATATTTTTTATGCATCAAAAAAATTTAATGAATTTCGTAGTGTACTGTTCACACTCCAGATCTGAAATTTCTCTTTTTCGCTGAGCCCAAAATACATTGTATTTTTACACCATTTTTTGCACGCGTTTAGTGTATATCATGATCTACATGCTCGTATTTTTTCATATTTTTTTAAATCTTCAAACTTAATTTTTTAAAGGTTCAAAGGGAATAAAAATACTCCAAAACGCCGCTCTCGGGGGAATGCCCCCTTTCTGAAGCAAACTTCCTCGCCAAAAATACGCCGCACTTTGTCACCTCGGTTTGTGCTGAGCGTGCATCAGGTTTTGTTCGTCACTTCGTCAGCCGTACTACCTGAAGCACCTATCCACTTATTTCCGGCACGTTCGAAGCAGCCAAGAAATAGGTAACCGGACTGGGCCTGCGTATTTCGTTGGTGGTACATTTCGAATGGTATATTCTACTCTTGATCTTTTCAACCAAAGGGGTGGTGGCGCAGTTGGCTAGCGCGTAGGTCTCATAGCTATCAGCGAGTGATCCTGAGGTCGAGAGTTCGAACCTCTCTCACCCCACCATTTCCGAGTAATGAGGAGACGCTCTAATGGCAACTTGGGTCGCCACACTGTGTCTGTTCATTCAGATTATACAAGAGCACGTCTGAACTTGGTTACTTTTTTTGTGCCATTAGTTTGTTAGCTTCATTTTGGTGAAGTCGCCACATTGTGTCTGTCCCACATAGTTCATTTGTGTTGAATTAATTGGAGTTCAGTCGTACAGTTTTAGATCCCTTTACCAAAGAGGCCCGAAGAAACTTGATAATCTTCTAATTTCTCAAATACGTCATTCTATAACTTGGGTGAAGATTATCTTCAATTTTTTTTTGTTCCCCATGTGCAGGCGTGCAGCCCCGTGCGATTTCCCGATTTGGTTTATAATTTGGACAGGACTACACAACGACCGTTCTAAGAATTGTAAATCGTAGCGGACAACCATGATCAAAACGCGTCGCGTGAGCCAAACCTTCCCACACTACCGGTGTACCCTTCCTTCCCTCACTGGATTAGCATGCAAAATCTCTTGTTTTGGATAGGAATAGTACTAAGTACAAAACGACAAACATGCTGATGTCACTAGAATTAAACTAGAAAATCTGAAAATTCAAAATGTTTTTTAGCGCAAATCGTTTATCCGATTTCAATTCTGTTTTTATCATTGGGCTAGTCGCGACGAGATCTTTAAAACTAGATCCAGTGTTAATATGTTCCGATGACTTTTTTTCGGATCTAAAAGTTACCTACCGCTAACACGTAGGTTATCTAGACTATCATACATAAGTTATCCACTATATGAACAATTAGTTTTGGCTTGAAACTAGATAACATTTTTATTGTTTTATTTTCAATTGTTTCGATCTTAGAAGTTACAACCTAGTTTTTCGTAAGCAGACTATCACTTTGTAATGTTAAATTTATTTTGGAGTAGTGAGTAAATACATATAAAAAATATTACCAACTCCACAAGTAATTGGATGATACTTACATTGTTTTAGGACCGTGCTAGCCGGCGGACGTCCTGAAAAAAGACGTTCCTCACGGGCGTTCTAGCAGTGACAAAGGTTTTGATTTCTCGCGTCCCGCAGCCCGCGCCCTCCCGTCCTAGACAAGTGACCAAGTCCAAAAGGTGAAATATGGGCTTTTCCCGAAAAGGAGGGACCATCTTCATCTCCAAGACAAAACCAAATGAGTCCCCCAGATCTTGGACTACCACCCATGATTCCGCACATGTCCATGTCGCCTTCAACCTCTAACCATAATTGGCATTGGAGCTCCACCTTAACATCTTGATGCCCAGCGCCCCTTCTCCTTAAAAGTAAAAAAATGACACACATGATAAAACATCACGTAGTTCTCAATCAAACCCTAAATTCACCATGATTTTGGTAGCAAAATAAAGATAAAACACTAGGACCACTATATGGTTCTGTAGATGAATTTCTACTGCTGCACACCATGAATCTAAACAAAAACTGGGCATCTACAACTCTTTCGCTCCTCAATCAACAAACTATGGTTCTCTAGATCAATTTGCCTTTAAGTATGTCCAATCTTGTTTAAACTACAACATATCAAACTTTCTAAGTTTCAGTATCAGTTTTTGTTGATCCCTGCATGACAAACAACTAAATTAGGACAACTAATAACAAATACAAACATTAGCAAAAACAGAGAACTACTCTCGATAATGATTTTCCCCACTAAATTGACATCCTATTGTTGCTACCTAAATTCATGACATGTTACATATTTTGGTTGAATAGTGGAGACACAATGGATATCGACCTTAATGCCAGACTAGACCAAGAAATAGAAGAGGAGGAACATGTTGATGTTTCGCACATGGATGCTATTGTGCAAGTTATGAATAAAGGTATGATGTTTATACACAATCAGAGATAGGAAATCACAAATGAAGGTATAATCATCAAGTTATCCACCAGTTTATACAACAGTTATCTAGATATATGAGTACAAGTTATCCAGCAACTAACACATCAGTTATCCAGGAATATGAGTATAAGTTATCCACCAGCTAACGATACAGTTATTCATGCTTATATGTAAAAGTTACCCCATAAATTATCACTAGACATATATCTAGCAGTGTTGTGTGTGACTAGTCAACTACATTAAAAACTTGATAGTAGAAAGAAAGTAGAAAAGCACAATCATAGATAAAAAATCACACATGGGGTATAAAAATAAAGTTATCTACCAATTTATATAGTAGTTATCCAGGCATATGTGTACAAGTTATTCAACAGCTAACACTACAGTTATCCAGGAATATGAGTACAAGTTATTCACCCAGCTAACACTATAGTTATCCATGCTAATATGTAGAAATTACACCACAAATCATCACTAGACATATATCCAACAATGTTATGTGTGACTAGACAAGTGCACTAAAAACTTGACAGTAGGAAGAAAGTAAAAAAGCACAATCATAGATAAGAAATCACATATGGGGTATAAAAATCAAGTTATCCACTAGTTTATACAGTAGTTATCCAGGCATATGTGTACAAGTTATCCAGCAACTAACACTGTAGTTATCCAGGAATAAGAGTGCAAGTTATCCACCCAACTAACACTATAGTTATCCATGGTAATATACAAAATTACACCACAAATCATCACTAGACATATATCCAACAGTGTTGTGTGTGACTAGACAAGTGCACTAAAAACTCGACAGTAGGAAGAAAGTAAAAAAGCAAAAGCAAAGATAAGAATGGGGTATAAAAATCAAGTTATCCAACATTTTATACAACAGTTATCCGGGCATATATATATACAAGTTATCCACCAGTTTATGCAGCAGTTATCTAGACATATGTATACAAGTTATCCACCAGTTTATGCATTAGTTATCCAGGCATATGTATACAAGTTATCCACCAGTTTATGCAGCAGTTATCCAGGCATATGTATTCAAGTTATTCACCAGTTTATGCGGCAATTATTCAGGCATGTGTATACATAGTCATCCACCAGTTAGATTGATCTATAGCTAGCAACCAAATACTATGAAAGCGAAGTGAACACTAGAACACACACAAAATCATCTAGCTACTCCCTTAATGAAGCAACACATTTTAGCTGCTGCCGCAGCGATGCATCCATGTCGAACTGGTTCCTCAAATTGCTTCTCGACATCATCGATGAGAATGTTGTATTTGGCATTGGGCCGCAGGATTAATGTGTACTCGTGTCCGTCTCGCAGGGCACCTCTTCTTGATCAGATTGTTCTTGCATCACAACAAGCACGCATGGAACACATGCACCTCGACAAGCAGCACGCACAGACCTGATGACCGAGAGACGCTAGATTTGAAGTGCCATGCAAACAGAACATGTCTCCCCCCATATCGCTGCATTCCCCAATCTTTGCAATGATGTATTCAACTTGTAGCAACAAAAAAATGGTGGTACTTATTGTTGTAAGTCTAATACCAAAAGTAATTTAGCTGGGAGGAATAACAGCAAAGCAAGTAGTGTTGCGTGACGAATGGCATAAGCTGCAATCCACAATAAGATGGGCAATCAGAATCTTCATCTCCCACATCCTCATCAGCAACGCCACAACCATATTCTAGAAGGGTCAGACCGTGGGCACGTGGATCTAGTCGCGGTGGCAGACGACAGACCAGGACGATGCGCTCTAGATTTCCCAGCGGCGGCGCACAACTAAGTTGTTTTCCGGCGCGGGGATGGGATCGCCATGCGCGGTGGAGCAAGGAAGGCAGGGGCGGCGCCGTGGATGCCGGGTCGCCGCGCGCGAATAGTGTGGGGCGCCGGAGGCGTCGTCGTCGAGGCCAGGACGCCGCGCTCAGGGAAGGAGGAAGATCGGAGGCGGCGCTCTAGGAGATCTCCTGGGCAGCGCACAGAGGAAGGTCGGGAGCGGATAAAGTGAGGCGATGGAGATGGGACTCGCAACTGCGGTGTGCCACGTTTTGCAGTGGAAGGGATTCCGATCGCACGGCCCCAATCGGACGGTTCATAAGAGTCCGCTGGGTTTTGACGTTTTCAGAACATTCTGAAGATATATTTCCCCTATAATTTATAGGGTAAAATCCATCTATTATAGCACTTAAACTTGACAGTGTTTTTTGATACGGTCACTGACCATAGGAATATGCTACTTATGGTACCAATATAGGGACACGTCCCATCGCAATCACTGTCGCGCGTGTATCCGCTGACGTGGCTCGATCTAGACCCGCCTGTCGGTGAGTTAAAGCGTGGTAGTTGGCGTTTTTGCGAAGACCCGCTCAGACATAGCGGTCGAATAACGTCTGAGCCCCTAATCCCAATTGTGTAAAAGGCAACCGTCCTTTCTCTCCTGATCATTCCAAGGTGGGTGTCGACAACGGCACATACAAAGAAAGAACGTAGAGAGAGGATGAGGAAGGAGGCGGTGATGCTCATCCTTCTTGTTGTTGTCGACATCGTCGAGCGGCGCTTCATCGACGACTGGAGAAGCCGATGATGGCTCCGTAGCAGTGGCCAGAAAGGGCTCCTCTGCCTGATTACCGTAAGTAGCAAAAAATCCTTCGTCTCGATTTTGGAAATCTTGGTTTTTTTCCTTACGTTAGGGTTTTAAAGAGGATTGCGGGTAGTCTTAGAAAACATTCATATGAAGTAGCGTTTCAATTAGCGAGTTTTCATTAGGTTGTGGTAGGGTTTTGAGAGGGTTTACTATTGCATGAAATTTATGTCAGAGGAGGCAAGAAAAGAAAAGATTTTTGATGGGTTGTTTCCATTGATTTGTTCCGGCAGGTCGTGGTACTAGATTTTTCTCACTCCAAATCCACCATGAAGGTTATTTCCTTGGGTTAGGCAACGAAATGAGTTATGTGGGTGGCGGTTCAGTTTGGTATGATCATCTAGAAGTGATGACTGGTCACATGTGTTTTTTGAAAATCTGGTGGAGGATCTTGGGTATGAGAAGCAGGATAGGATGACAACGTACTACTTCATCCAATTCTTTCAATAGATAGGAATGGTTTGAGGAAGATCGAGGATGAGATTGACACAAATGCAATGGCAAACTGGGTTGGATGTGGCAAGCATTTCATCGGTATATATCTGGATCATAGTCAATTAGGGCAACTGATTGTGATGATGTAGTGGAGTTCCTCGTGGCTGATGTCAGTCATCAGCCCAATGAATCCAGGTCACATTGGTGATGTTGATGATGCAACAAGCCAAGTAGATGATGTCTCTATTCCACTTCAGGTAGTGCAACCCGAGGAAGAAAGGAGGACAAGAAGCAAACCAAGAATTGTTTGCAACTTAGAGGAAGAAGGTGCAAGTAGAGAGCAGGCAGAGTCAGCCGAAGATAATGATTTGCAAGATTTAGAGTATGATCTAAGTGATGATGGTGACATTTATGCAGACAATGTGGATGATGATGAGGAAAAGTTTAAGAACACCCAAATGAGAGGAGAAGAGAAGACTGAGGGTGATGGTGATTCTGAAGAAGAAGATCTCTGGGCTCTTTACTCAGATGAGGAAAAGATTGAAATGAAGACGAAGACTTTCAGAAGGGAAGATCTAAGTGCAGTGTCATTCCATGTTGGCCTCAAATTTGACTCAGTTGACATGGTTAGAAGGGCTATCGAGGAATACAACTATCAAAATAGGAGATATATTAGGTATGAAAGGAAGAGCTAGCTATATACAGAGCATAAGAGGTAGCTGAGAGGAGGGAGAAGAAAAGGTATGAAAATGATCTTAATAAGAAAGCTAGAGAAGTCATAAGATTTTTTTTGCAGATACTAAGAAGGAACTAGATCAAGAAAAGAAGGAAGCTGAGAAGAAAAGGAAGAAAGAGGCTGAAGAAGCAAATAAAGAAGAGAAGCAAAGAAAGGCAGGAAAAACACTGCTAATAAAAGATTCAAATATTTAGAACAACTAAGAAACTCTGAGGTCATAACTGATTTGGGTGAAGGATCTGCAAGTACCTAGGTGCCAAGAAAGAGATTTAACATGTTTGATGAATTTATGCCTAATTATTCTAGTTTTATCTTACTTTGCTATAAATTTTAACATTTTGGTAGAAATGGCTATGTCATACCGAAATACCATTTCTAAAGACAAACAATGGTGCTTGAAACTTTTGTGAATTATGATGTGAACCAAAAATATGGCAACTTCATAATGCATCAGCCAATTTGATCTATTTTGATCTTGCAATGCTTCATCAATATGCACATGTTCATCTATCCAGTGTTCACTATTTTATCTGTATGCACAAGTTGATCTATCTAGTGTTTGACAGCCAAACACACAAATTCAAGTGTCATATTTTGACAGAAATTCATTCAGCACACTAAAATCTCCACAGCAAGGTTGTCGTCTAACATTACTAACCGGAGTGCATTATATGCATGCCATCTAACACTAATTGTAGCCTTCTATCTAACACTACTAGAAGAAAAGGTTCCCAACAACTAAACATACCAAGAAAACAACAAACACCAGGACCAAATTCTCATATTTCCCTTTGAGATTTCCTATCTCTGATTTCTTCTCTTTGAGATCTTCTCGCGAAGCATGAATCGTTGCTTCAGTCCCTGCATCTTCTTCAGAAAGATGAGGAACACCTTGTTCATCGCGCATCCTCCACACCACATCTCTCAAATCTTCGATCAAATCGCTCCAGAACATCGACAATGGATCATCATGCCACTCAACATAACCACATCCACGACCATTCTGTGTAACTACAAACAAATCAGAGAGGGCAAAGCGAAATTGACGCACGATTTCAGAGAAAAGGCTTAGATTACTCACCATGGCATCGACGCATGAGTAGTACCTCCGACCTGGGTTCTATCCACTCCACGATAACCACCTAAGAGCTTTCTTCCTCGGATTGCAGTCACACAGCTTCTCCGGTTCATACGCCATTTGAATCTCCCGATAGGGAACCGGTGACCTGCCTTCTGTCGGACCCTCTTTCTAGAAACTCCTCGGAATCCTAGGGTGGAAGAGGAACCGGAAGACCACAACATGATGGAGGCATCAACGATTCTTCATCGGCGGCGAGCGGAGCGGAGCCTACTCCGGCGGGCGGTGCCTACTAGCGTCCGTTAGCGAGCGGAATGTTCAGAGTGGAGGAGGGGAATGTAGGGGTGAGAAGAAAAAATAAATAGATTTTACACTTTTGCAAGGTCTGTTTAAGATTAGAACATCCACGTCAGCGGATACACGCGCTATAGGGGCCACAGTGAATGTGATGGGACGTGTCCTGTGTATAGATACCGTAAGTAGCGTATTCCTATGGCCACTGACCGTATCGAAAACGCTGTCAAGTTTAAATACCGTAGATGGATTTTACTCTAAGTTATACAAGCAGATATATCTAACCAAATTCCTTTTGCATTTCGTACTAACTGAATATGAATAATTCATTCTATGAGTGATCTTGACAAATAACCAATTATGAGTGATCTTGACAAATAACGCTACGACACATCAACATGCTCCTACTGATGATTTTGCGTCAGATTAAACAGAATCTCCCTATTGCTTAGTATATGCAGTGTTTCCACTTGTTCAGCCCCCTCTTCTTGCTTATCCAGTTGATTTAATTCTCACTAGCCAACCATGCATGGAGGCGAGGCATGCTCAGTTGCTCACTACCTGTTGGAGAAGATGGCCTCCAGATCCTTGTAGAGTGCCTTGGACTTGGGTCTCAACTCCCCCTTGGCCTTGGCGTCCGCAGACTGCGACGTCACCGATGAGCTCCGGCTCCGCTTCCCCTTGTACGCGCTGCTGGTGGACGGGTCCTCCCCGTCCCTGCTGAAGCTCGCCTTGGCCATCTCCCGCAGCTGCCCAAGCCAGGACCGCTCGTTCGAAATCCTCAGCACCTCGCCCTGCACCCCCTGGCCCCCACCCGAGCCGCTATCCTGCGTCGACTGGTCCGCCGCCTTCTGCAGGCGGTCGCCCAGCACCGACGAAGGGAGCACCAGCAGCAGCAGCCCGACGGCCGCCGCCTTGGCTCCCTCCAGGAAGGAGCTCCTGTCCGGGCTGAGGTACTGCACCTGCCGGTACAGCGCGTTCCACTCGTTGCACACCAGCGCCGCGAAGGCCACCGAGAACACTCCGAGCATGGCGATCCCCACGCCGACGCTCTCCTCGACTTCTTCGAGCTCGCCGCTGTCCCTGTCGATGAGCACGAGGCAGGCGGCGAAGACGAACACCTCGCTGGCCACCGCGACGATCTCCACCAGCTGCACCCGCTTCTTGATGAAGGGCTTCTTGAGCAGCACGAAGAAGAGCTGGAAGGAGGCGAGCGCCAGCACCACCACGGCGTGCGCCCGCGACGACCGCCCCGACGACGCGTGCGCCCCCGCCACGATGCCCAGCGCCACCCGCTTCACCGACTCGATGAGCGTGTAGTAGATCCTCAGGATGCCGAACACCTTCTGCAGCAGCGGAGCCTCCGCGTCCTCGTTCTCGTCCTCCGACGCCATGATCCGCTGGTCAGCCGCCGCGCGCTTCCCGCCGCCACCGCCGCCGACCACGATCTGCGTCAGCATGTACTTGGGCGGGCCGCGCAGGTCCTCGAACAGCGGACCGAGCTTGACGAGCCGCGCGCCGCGGGCGGGGTCCTTCCACGTCCACTGCCCGCGCTTGCCGGGGCCCAGCGTCCGCCTGACGATCTCCTGGTACCACCGGTGCTCCTGCCCTTCCTGGTGCACCTCCTTGTACTGGAGGAGCCTCCCCGTCGTGATGCCCAGCGACAGGAACAGGAACAGGGCTACCAGGAACGCTGCCAAGACGCCGATGAGCACGATCCCGACGGCGAGCCCTCCGGTAGTCCCACCTGATCGACCGTCCCAGCAAACCAGTTAGGCAACTCGATCGGGTCGACCATTGTCAAAAAATGAGCTTGTTTACGTGACGTGGTGTACCTCTGATGAGCGCTCCAGACGCCTGGGATATGCAAGGCAGTGCAAGGATCGCAAGCATGATCTCAAACCTGGGGAGGACGAGTGCTCCGTAGCTTCCCGCGCCTCCTCTGAACCTTAGTCTTAAGTAAAGGAGGAGGAGAAGATGCAGCAGGATGAGACCTCCTCCAATCACACCCAGCCACAACATGTTTCTTCCGAAGTATTTCCACCTGCATCCATTATACATGTTTCAGTACTAGCATATTGTCAGTAGTACCTTCATTAGTAACCCGATGGACAGTGAGCATTACCCGTCCAAATCTTGCAGCTTCATGATAATCTGTGCTTCAGGCTTCATGTCCTGATTCTGCATTTCAGTCATACGGTGCTCATTTAGCACCCAGGGATAATGAAAGTCGAATACAGGGAGGAAATAACCAGTTCGTGTGTGACCTCAAAGAAAGCTCGGTACTCCATGGCGGTCAGCGGCTTCCCATCCAACGCCGGCACCGGGATCGCCCCGTCTGCGGGTATCTGCATCGGCATAATTTGCTGCTGACCAGCTCGAGGGTTGTACGGATCAGCCTGAACACCGATCCTGTCCACCAGCTCCGAGTAGGCGATGGCAGGCATGGTGGAGTACCCCACGAAGGGGTCCGCGGAGGGGCCCTCCCATGGGAGGCGAATGTAGGGGATGGTCCACTCGATCCCCTTGGCCAGCTCGTAGTACTCCACCGGCAGGTTTATCGACAGCCATCTCGACAGAGCGAAGATCTGGATGTGGCAGGCCATTCTCTGAAGAAAACAACACAAAACATCGATCGATGAGAAAACTGATCTCTGTGAGAGTACTGGAAACCGAGTTCCCCCTGCGCTGGTTACCAGAATGTTCCGTGATGGTTCGGAGATCGAGTAGGACGAAGGCCTCGTTATGGTCCCGGACGCGATGAGCGACGACGTGGAGACGGTGAGGAGTGTGGCGACGGCGGCGGTCGCCGCGAATGTCACGGTGACGATGGTCGCGATCGATGACGACGATGCGGGGACAGAATCTGCATGTGCAGATCATCATGGTAAGCTTAACGAGGATCTCACACAGGGTACTACTAGTACATATTACAGTGTCCAGCAATAATCGAGGAATGAATGAATGCTGGTAGTGCTACATACAGTGTCTCACTTGGAGGCGGTCCGATGCCAAGTTGAGATTCCCGGCGACGTCCTGCGCCGTGTTCTCGGCGACCTGGACCGAAACCAGCTTGTCGACCGCCTGGATCTGCACCGTGTATATGCTCTTGCTAGCCTCGTGGAAGCTGAAAACAGCAGCAAAAACGAACCATACAGCGTGAAGCAAGCATCGTGTAAAACCTGCTAAGATGAAGTCATTCATTCAGATTGGAATGGAGGATCTGTTAGCATTTCTTGCCTCAGTAGCTTGCCCCCGGAAATCTGCAGCGCCGAGGAGCTGAAGTTGAACACGGGCTTTCCGAACTTGACCAAGACCGGGATGGTGTGAGAGCTCGTCCTCACGGTCGATGTCGCGAGCTTAACGGAAGGCCTTTGAGTATCTGTGTATATAGGTGGCGTTAGACATCAGACAGACGAACAGATTAAAGAAGAAACAGAATCCAGATTTAGAATTAGAACGGAACTGTATGTCTGAACAGGTGTGCTGTGCTAGAGTGGAGCGAGAAAATATACCGTAGAGAAACGTGAAGGGTTCTGCGGGCGAATAAACCGGGCTCCCCTGTCTGCTGATTATGGAGCTCGCATCACATCCAACGGTCACGACAGCGGTGTCAGATATCCTGCTCACCTACACACGAATCAAGTGGAGAGACGTGCGTCCAGAGTCGAGTCAAATTCGTACTAATAAGCAGCTAAATTTTGAACTGATCGACGGGAGGTGAACTCACGAGGTAACCGAAGCGGCGGTTGCCGAGCGTGGTCCTGTTGGTGGGCGTGAGCGCGGCGCCGGTGGCGCTGAGGGCGGCGAGGACCTCCGCGGACGAGTTCATGACCGGCTCGGCGAAGGAGAGGTATATCCTGAGCCCCCTTTCGTCGTTGGTCGCCTCGACCACCCTGGTGGCGCCCTCGATCTGCAGCAGCTTCTCCGGGATGGTGGCGCTGATCTTCATCGCGTCCTTCCTTCTGTCTGAAATTACATCATGTCTCCGGTTCAGGCCGGTGCGTTGCGACGTGTTGAGCGGCCGGCAGGGTTCGACGGAGGAGTAGCACGACGTACCGAACCGGAGAGTGAAGCTCGAGTTGGAGGTCCGACGGAAGTGGTGGCCGGCCACGTCGGTGCAGAACCCGCGCCGCATCACCAGGATCAGGCGCCCGTACTCCGCCTCCGGCGACGCGGTCACCGTGACGGAGTACCGCAGCCCGGGCACCACCTCCTCCAGTGTGGACGCCTCCACGCGGCCGGGCCCGTACACCAGGAGCTGCATGCAGATACAGATTTTTTTTAATATGCACGTTTCAGATTCAGAGAGTGGTAATAAGTGCGGAGTCCGTCACGTACGTTGCAGTAGGAGGCGTTGCAGGTGAACCCGCCGGCGCCGGGGCAGGGCTCGCTGAAGGAGACGAGCACGGAGACGTTGGACGCGCTGGTGAACGCCGACTCGGCCGCCACGGACGCCGTCGGCGGAACAGTGTCTGCGCACAGCAACAACACACACACACGGATCAGATTAATTAGCTGGGGACAACTACAGATCATGGAGCGGAGATTCTGCGGCTGGGGGATTGGGTTTAATGCGTTACTCAACCAACGTCCCAGGCGTAGGTGGCGCAGGTCGGGCCGGCGGTCCCTGCTGCCGGGGTCGCGCACGCCGCGAACGTGTGGTTCCCGTCCCTGAGCCCGCCGTAGCTCACCACCTCCGTGCCGTTCCCGGATCTTCCCCCGCAGTCCGATGCGCTTCCGCCGTCCAGCTGCAACCAATATATAAACTGGTCATTAGCTCTGACGAGGAGTGTAACCTGTGCTAATAGTAGTACACACACGAGCTTTTGGCGGTATCTGGAGTTCTGAATTGTGTCGCGCAGTCACGTGAAAGCAAGTTGGCTGGGTACCTACCTCCTCCAATTGAAATTTGAAAATGCAAGTCTTTCAAAACATTAGTACTTTTTTTTTGAACAAGCAAAACATTACTTTGACCATCAGTTTCTAATCAAAGCATGTTGCCTCTCAAATAATATTATTACATTATACGAGAAAGTGAATTTCTGATGTTATGAATGCTAGTATTTTTTTTTGTATGGGTCAGCTTACAAATGTTTCCTTGTTTCAAAAAAAACTTACAATTAATTAAAACCACTAAAAAACCTTACATTTTTTTGAGAGAGGTGGGTATTTTTCTGCCATAGCTAAATAAAAAGTTTTCCGGCAGCGAGAATATTTGAGAAGACGGATGCTTTTGAATGATATCTACAGAATCATTCGTCTTGTACAGTTCAATTCAAGGCCATCTTTACGAAGTACTTGAACTACAATTTTGGGAAGAATGTACACCGTACTTCCAATCTATCCATTTTATTCACTTTTTTTTCTTTAGAAGAGGACGCACTCTCTAGCTGCGCAAAGCTTGCATAGCGCTTCCATACCATGAGCAATCCTACATGACATAAGCATTGAGCAATTCGGGAAGGCGCGTGCGCGTGCCCATGATGCTAGCTAGAGCAGCAGGAGCGCGGGCACCAGGAGCTAGCTACTGACTGACCTTGCAGGTGATGGCGCAGTCTCCGCAGGTCCAGCCACTGCTCTGCACAGCCCGGAAGGCGAACAGTGCCGACGCCGACCTCGAGATGCGCGGCGGGGCGCTGGTCAAGGTGAGCGAGACGTCGCTAGCAGCAGCGGCGGCGCCGGGGCAGAGGAGGAGGAGGAGCAGCGCGGCGCTCAGCACCGGCCTCCATCCCCAGCTCTTCCACACCATCGATCCCCCTTCGTGTCCCTTGCTAGAACCAGCGAGCTGCACCGGCTGTCGCAGATGCAGGGAAGAGGACAACAGCAGCAGCAGCCACACTGTGCTAAATGCGTGCGTGAGGAGGGATGGGGCAGTGGGCAGGCGCAGGACAGGGGAGTGAATGCACGGCGTGTGCAGGCTAGCTTGGGGAATGGCGCGCTAGCTTGCTATTAAGGCTGCCCCTGGACACTGGCAGTGAGCAGTACTAGGCGCTGAATACTACTACTACTGAGGAGGTATCATCGTGTTACGAGGTACTAACAATGGAGCTGGAGCTCGTCATGTAGTGAAACTGGGTTAGTGAAAGACAACAATGGGGGCATGAGGAGGAAGATGAGGAGGAAGGGGCCGGGGCGAATTAAGGCGAAAAACAAACCGGCAGAGGCATGTGATTGTGGACGCGAGGGGTTTTGTTCCGGGGTGGAGGAGATGATGCACATGAGGACCAGAAGAGCCAAACTGTCCCTTGTTAATTTTTTCTGCAGGAAAGAAAAATAAACTGAACTCTTCCACTCTCGCATTTCCCTAATCCGATCTCCGTGATCTCGTGGCTGCGACTGCCAGGCCTAGCTACTCGCTTGGATGCGATTCTTTCTCCCTGTCTCTGTCTCTGTCCTGAGGTGACGTGAAGTCCTGAACGCACGAAGAACAAAGAACAAGTTCGGCTGACAGAAACGGGGAGCCGGGTACTGATACTGTGACGCATGGCAACAGCTGCTGCGGACAAATCCTGAGCAATCAGGGAGGTGCTCGAGTTTCAGTGTTCAGCTACCATATGAGCCAGTGATCCAGGATATGATGATGATAATGATGATGATGTGGATCATATGTTATTTCAGTGTAATTTTTAAAAAAATGGGGAGCGTGTTCTCATGTTGGAGTTTCCACATGCTGAAAGGAATAAGGATTAAAGGAACATCCCTGTGTGCTGTTAATCCTAAAGAACTACTGCAAGTCCTGAAGCAGCTCAAGTGAAAAACAAAATAATGGGAATCAACTTGCACCGGGAACCGCTGTCTTCGCACATGCGCCTGCTGCCACCCCATAAGTTCCATAACCACATTGCAGGTCAGCTAATTTCTTTTTTCTATTCTCCATCGTCACCTATTCCTCTACTTCGTATGTATCCACGTATCCTAGAGAATATAATATATTGTCTGGCTATTTTCGTCGGTTTGAACTTTTGGTTGAATCGACCGGTGCATCAGTTTCAGAACTAAGATGTCTCAAATTCAAGAGCTTACTTACGCGGTATTAAAAAAATATATACAGCCTACATCGAACCAACGTAAAGGACTAGAATTCCTAAACACAAGAGGCAGTGTTGCGAATATAATATATTGCCTAGCACTTTTGCATCTGTTCGGACTTTTGATTGAGTTGGCTAGTGCATGCAAATTTTACTTCCAGGGAATGCCACTCAACACTTTATTTATTAGATAGAATTGTCACATCATGAATTACAAATGGTAAGATAACCCCTAGGCAGTCCCTATCCCATACTAGATTTTCTTCCGACTCATAGATTCTAACACCTTCGAATCGGTCCTATGCAAGTTTTAGCGCTTTCCGCCAAACACGCATAGAAACGATTCAAGGACGCACCTTGAGCACTTATGCGCGGATGAAAACGCAATACCATTACACATTAGTCCACGATAGAACCCACAGAACATATATATACAACAACGACTCCATGAGTCAAGAATACAGATATACTATACAAAGATCCAAATCACCTTGAAAACGATTGAGCGTCCGACTACGGACAAGATGCAAATGGGGCTAAGAGCCCTGAAGAATAACCAATGGCGTCCATAACCCTGCCTAGGCCAAGCCGGAAGGATAACCCTGCTAACGACGTCGATCTCAAACCTGCTAAAACAAAAGGGGCGCCGACAAAGGGCAAAGGAAAAAGATGAGCGTCGATCTTGAGGCCAAGATACAGCGAGGTTAGAATTCGGCGGCTCTCGCCTACATAGGTATGGTGGACTGAAGCGGCAGCGCAGCAGCACTAAACAACCTATAGAGACTCAGTACAACTGTCGGCTATCAGAGAGAGATAAGAAAGACCTATTCGGAACCACCTGATACTAACACCAATCATACCCATCCTGGCATTTCTCCCTCGAGACCAAACGAGGAAGTCAAACCGAGGAACTCTCACAGTTGGCAGTTTTATTCATTCCATTATAGTTGAAGCTCTTACTAATCAAATATAGATAGCATGAGTCATCCTCATAGCATAAGTAGTGGGCGGTTTTAATTAACCATTCAGTTGTGGGTGCAGTACTTACTAGTCAGATACAATTAGCATGTGACATCCCAAACCCAGCAGTTGTTGGCACTTTTATTTCATTCTATTGGAGTTGTGATACTTACTAGGCAGGTATAACATGTCACGATACACACCAGTTCCACCAGTTGTTGGCACTTTTATTATCCATTCCATTGTAGTGGAGCTGATTACTAGTCATATATTAAGTCAAATTTATAGCACTACTTTAGCTATGCTTGTCTATGATCGAGATACTGTGCTCCAAGTCATCCATAACCGTAGACACGGCTTTCAGAAAGATTTACCCTGCATGGGTGCACAAATAGCAACACACACACGATCGACCTCGGAAAAACCAAATCAAAACCCAACGAGGCTTTCACGACAAAGCAATCACATGATTCATAAAATATTTCAGGGGGCCACCCCACTAAGCTACCCGCAACGAAGTTGGACGGCTCCGGAACGGACCCAGGGTTTGTGTCAATGGTCAGAGATTGGGAACCCGAAGTGTGGTGGGCTTGTCGATACCGCGAAAACATTCCACGTCCCAAAACAGTACAGATGCTCCACACACAATCATAAATAAAGCAGTAAAGCATGGCATAAGTACATGATAGTAATAAAGTCCCAAACTAGTTTGTGGTCCCAAGAAATAAGAAATGAATCAAGCTCTGGCTAAGAGGGATTCATAGACTCTCCCGGATGTGGATAGTGCGAATGGTCAAGGAACATGTATCAAGTACTCGGGGCCTACGAGACACAAGTGGGCATGAAAAACCAAATAACATATAATTGCCCACCGGTGCCACTTTCATTAGTTATCACAGCAATTTAATAGTTGTAATTAAAGACATGATCATCTCCAACATAAACATCTGCCAGCATTCCAACAACTGTGGTACTCGACAACACAAGATCGCACCTGAGCAAGCAACTACGACTCGCAAGGACAGCTATCTACCAAACAATAGGTATTAGGAGGTGTCCATGGCAATCTAGAGGCTACACGGGATGTAACTGGTGCACGGAAACTAAAGCATCGCGACATAGATAGCAATAGATCAACAGGAGGAAATAAAGACTATAAATGCAAAATAGGTAGAAGGGAGAGAGATGCTCGCCTGGGAAACAGAGCCGAAGGTACATAGCCGAAGAACTTGTCGATACTCGCATACACTCATCGGACAAATCCGCGAAGAAGCAAACACTAGAAGAAACACCGGATGCAATATTTAATACTACGGCAGAAGATCCGGCATGCTTATGATATGATGCATGACATGGCACAGATGCGGTGCAATTAGGCAATATTAAGCGGAACCGGGGTCCCGACAATTAATTAGATGGTTCATGTTGTTTAGCTACCCCGAAAATTAAATGTTGTATTAACAAGACAAAACATGGCATCGGTTCGCTACACAAATTTAAATGGAGTCAATATAAGACTAGAATAGTCCGGATATAGTCTCCATATTTAATTTAGGTGAATCATCGAAATACCCTCAAGCACCCACAATATGTATGCAAACATGCTAAATTAATATGCAACAAGTATATATCATATTTATAAAAATAGGGGTCTCAGAAAAGGAATCACATTAGGGTGTCGACGATCTTGGGGGTTCGGGGTTCGGTCTCAGGGCGCCGGGAACGGTGAGGTTTGGATACAAGATGGAGAACTTGTCGCGTCGTGACGAAGAACTTGGGTTCCAAGTGGTCGATCTTGCCGTCGATGGCGAACTTGAATGGATTGGGTACCGGTGGTCTTCGGGTCCGTGTAGACGGTCATGGCGTCCGGGATGAAGAACTTGGCGTTCCGTGTCAGCGACCTTGGAGTCTAGTCCTCGGGCATCGGTGCGGGAAGGAGGTCTTTTCGTATCGGTGTCAACGCTTCCGGGAAGGAGAACTTGTCGCTCGGTGTCCGTGTAGGCGAACTTGTTGGTTCCGCGGTTTCAACTGTTGGTGTCAGACTTGGGTATCGGCGCCGGGAGATCTTGGTGTTCCGTGTCGGAGAACGTGGTTTTCGCGGTAGTCGATCTTGTCGGCAACATGGTTCACCAGGTGACGACACGTTATCCGTGGCGGCGAAGATCTTGACGGTGATGCGGTCTTAGCCTTTGTCTTAACATGGCACAGGATAGGATCCTTGTCTCGGTCTGTGGGTACTGCAGAAGCGAAGGACCGAGACAAACTTAGGGAAAACCGAGGCCGGTACTAGCGCTTGGGGCCACGAGGGACCCGCGGGATGGGGGCGCCAGGGAGATGAGGTGGAACTTGGAGAGGTAGGGGAGCGAGGGCGCGCCCCTGGCGGCGGCTCTGCAGGAGCAAGGAGGCGGCAACGCGGGACGACCTGGGATGGGCACGACGGAGGACGGCGGCCGCAGGGAAGAGGGGGCGGCGGCCTTGGGCTCGAGGGAGGGCGCGAGCAGGAGAGGGTCGGCGAAGGCGCCGCAAGGGGATAAGAGTGGCGGGGCAGCGTGATGGAAGGAAGCGAGGCCGGTGGGAGAGGAGAAGCGCAAGAGGCGCAGAGACACCGGACTGACATGGCCAGCGGCACGGAGCACGGAGAAGAGAGAGGGAGGTCCGGCGGCAGAAAACAAGGTGGAGGGGAGGGATGGATCGTGTGAGGCGGGCGTGGAAGCAGGCGCAGTGGAAGCGAAATCTGGCGGGGGCATGGTCGTGGCGCCAAGGCGAGCTCGATGCGCAGTGTCGAGCAGGAAAGGAGGAGGGAGACGAGGGGTGAGGGAGGCGTGCTCGCTCGGGACAGGTGGGGCTAGGCAGGCGCGCCTGGGGGAGGCTGCATGCGGGAGGCGGCGTGTGGCGGAGAGAGGAGGAGGTGGGCGCGTGCCCAAAGTGAGGTGGTGGTTGGGAGGGAGTTGCGCCCAGGTGGTGGCGGGGCTGGGAAGGCTGGGCGGGAAAAGAGGCGGGAGGAGGGAGTTGTGGGTTGGGGCAGGGAGTTTCGGAGGGAGTGGCCGGCTGCAGGGTGGGGCCCAGCAGCAGGCGGGGCAGGCGCGTGGGGTGAGAGGGAGCAGATGTGTGGTGTGTGTCGTGCGTGTGTAGGTGCGAGTTGGGTTAGGGGTAGGTTAGCTGGTAGGATTAGGGTTGGGTTTAGACAAATGGAGGTTAGGTTGGGTAGATTAGATTTAGGGTTTGGAGGTGGCCGACCGGGCTGCCTCCTAAAAATAATTTAGTTATTTTATTTAGAACAACAAGGCTTTTAAAAGCTGTTTGTAGACGAAACGAAATATTCCGGCCAAGCTCGGGTTTTGTATTTCAATAAAGACGGGGCTTATTTAGAAAAAAAAATAGGTTTTCGAAAATAGTTTTTAAACAAACCATGCATGATGATGGCGATGCTCAAATGCAATGTGGCATGATGACATGAGCATGCGGTCATGATGATGGAATGCACGAAAACACAGCGATTTTCTAGTAGTGGTTTTAGCGGGATGCCACAATTCGACACCACTAACAAGGGATCTCGCCCCCGAGATCTGCCTCGTGGTACCGAAAGAGGTCGATGACCGGAATCTCCTTGCTTCATGTGGATCCTCGTGACACCACTAACAAGAGGTCGTTGTCCGTGATCGTCGAGAGAACACTGCGGGAACAAAGGGCGAAGGTAGAGGTATCAACAAATAAAGCCACCTCTAGCTTCCGTGGATGGAGTAAAATTGCTAGATCCACCGATTCAATATACAAAAGCGAATGATAAGAGTAGTGGTATGGTCGCGACTCCATCCCGCACTCATATCATTACTCCGTATCTGAATAGCAGAAATATGCAACCAACTCTCGGAATCAGACTAAAGATCTCGACAAACGAGGTTCGAAAACAAGGAGTGATGTAGACTCTGCATCAGATCTGGCGTAGATGATGTCATCGCGTCGGAAACACCGGAAGGCACCAAAAGGAACAAAGAGAAGTCTAACAGATGAAGGATTCCTCAGACAGCATGAAGACTGGATGTAGAAGCACCGTTACCAAAGGTGGAAGCGAAACCCTGAAGGTACGACGGAAACCCAACCACGAGAATTCCTATACTCGAAGAAAAGATGAGAGAGCAGATTTAAAACACGCAAAGGTAAGAGGAGAATAGCATAAGGATAAGGAGTAAAATCAGACCTAATCAGATCTGTCCAACTGATTTTGGCAAAATAGTTTTGACACTCTACATCGGCCGTTAGCTAGGTTATCCTACAGGCTGGACCAGTGGGGTATCACAACTGCTGGGCTCCGATACCACTCTGTAACACCCTCGAATCGGCCCTATGCAAGTTTTAGCGCTTTCCGCCAAACCCGCATAGAAACGATTCAAGGACGCCCACCAGGCACTTGCGTGCGGGTGGAAAACGAAGTAATACCATTACACATTAGTCCACGATGGAACCCACAGAACATATATATACAACAACGACTCCATGAGTCAAGAATACAGATATACTATACAAAGATCCAAATCACCTTGAAAACGATTCAGCGTCCGACTACGGACAAGATGCAATTGGGGCTAAGAGCCCTGAAGAATAACCAATGGCGTCCATAACCCTGCCTAGGCCAAGCCGGAAGGGTAACCCTACTAACGACGTCGATCTCAAACCTGCTAAAACAAAAGGGGTGCCGACAAAGGGCAAAGGAAAAATAGGAGCGTCGATCGAGGCCGATTGCAGCGAGGCTAGAATTTGGCGGCTCTCGCCTACATAGGTATGGTGGATGAAGCGGCAAGCAAACACTAAACAACCTATAGAGACTCGATAACAAGCTTCGGCTATTAGAGAGAGATAAGAAATACCTATTCGGAACCACCTGATACTAACACCAATCATACCCATCCTGGCATTTCCCCCTCGAGACCAAACGAGGAAGTCAAACCGAGGAACTCTCACAGTTGGCAGTTTTATTCATTCCATTATAGTTGAAGCTCTTACTAATCAGATATAGATAGCATGAGTCATCCTGATAGCATAAGTAGTGGGCGGTTTTAATTAACCATTCAGTTGTGGGTGTAGTACTTACTAGTCAAATACAATTAGCATGTGACATCCCAAACCCAGCAGTTGTTGGCACTTTTATTTCATTCCATTAGAGTTGTGATACTTACTAGGCTGGTATAACATGTCACGATACACACCAGTTCCACCAGTTGTTGGCACTTTTATTATCCATTCCATTGTAGTGGAGCTGATTACTACTCACATATTAAGTCAAATTTACAGCACTACTTTAGTTATGCTTGTCTATGATCGAGATATTGTGCTCCAAGTCGTCCATAACCATGGACACGGCTGTCAGAAAGATTTACCATGCAGGGGTGCACAAATAGCAACACACACACAATTGACCTCGGAAAAACCAAATCAAAACCCAACGAGGCTTTCACGACAAAGCAATCATAGGATTCATAAAATATTTCAGGGGGCCACCCCACTAAGCTACCCGCAACGAAGTTGGCCGGCTCCGGAACGGACCCAGGGTTTGTGTCAATGGCTGTAAATGACTGGGAACCTGAAAATGTGACTGGGCTTGTCGATACTGTGAAAACATTCCACGTCCCAAAACAGTACAGGTGCTCCACGCACAATCGTAAATAAAGAAGTAAAGCATGGCATAAGTACATGATAGTAATAAAGCCCCAAACTAGTTTGTGGCCCCAAGAAATAAGAAATGAATCAAGCTCTGGCTAAGGGGGATTCATAGACTCTCCCAGATGTGGATAGTGCGAATGGTCAAGAAACAGGTATCAAGTACTCGGGGCCTATGGGACACTAGTGGGCATTAAAAACCAAATAACATATAATTTCCCACCGGTGCCACTTTCATTAGTTAACACAGAAATTTAATAGCTGTAATTAAAGACATGATCATCTCCACCATAAACATCTGCTAGCATTCCAACAACTGTGGTACTCGACAACACGAGATCGCACCTGAGCAAGCAACTACGACTCGCAAGGCCAGCTATCTACCAAACAACAGGTATTAGGAGGTGTCCATGGCAATATAGAGGCTGCACGGGATGTAACTGGTGCACGGAAACTAAAGCATCACGACACAGATAGCAATAGATCAACAGGAGGAAATAAAGACTATAAATGCAAAATAGGTAGAAGGGGGAGAGATGCTCGCCTGGGAAATAGAGCCGAAGGTACATAGCCGGAGAACTTGTCGATACTCGCATACACTCATCGGACAAATCCGCGAAGAAGCAAACACTAGAAGAAACACCGGATGCAATATTTAATACTACGGTAGAAGATCCGGCATGCTTATGATATGATGCATGGCATGGCATAGATGTGGTGCAATTAGGCAATATTAAGCGGAACCGGGGTCCCGACAATTAATTAGATGGTTCATGTTGTTTAGCTACCCCGCAAATTAAATATTGTATTAACAAGACAAAACATGGCATCGGTTCGCTACACAAATTTAAATGGAGTCAATATAAGACTAGAATAGTCCGCATATAGTCTCCATATTTAATTTAGGTGAATCATCGAAATACCCTCAAGCACCCACAATATGTATGCAAACATGCTAAATTAATATGCAACAAGTATATATCATATTTATAAAAATAGGTGTCTCAGAAAAGGAATCACATTAGGGTGTCGACGATCTTGGGGGTTCGGGGTTCGGTCTCAGGGCGCCGGGAACGGCGAGGTTTGGATACAAGATGGAGAACTTGTCGCGTCGTGACGAAGAACTTGGGTTCCAAGCGGTCGATCTTGCCATCGATGGCGAACTTGAATGGATTGGGTACCGGTGGTCTTCGGGTCCGTGTAGACGGTCATGGCATCCGGGATGAAGAACTTGGCGTTCCGTGTCAGCGACCTTGGCGTCTGGTCCTCGGGCATCGGTGCGGGAAGGAGGTCTTGTCGTACCGGTGTCAACGCTTCCGGGAAGGAGAACTTGTCGCTCGGTGTCCGTGTAGGCGAACTTGTTGGTTCCGCAGTTTCAACTGTTGGTGTCGGACTTGGGTCTCGGCGCCGAGAGATCTTGGTGTTCCGTGTCGGAGAACGTGGTTTTCGCGGTAGTCGATCTTGTCGGCAACATGGTTCACCGGGTCACGACACGTTATCCGTGGCGGCGAAGATCTTGACGGTGATGCGGTCTTAGCCTTTGTCTTAACATGGCACAGGATAGGATCCTTGTCTCGGTCTGTGGGTACTGCAGAAGCGAAGGACCGAGACAGACTTAGGGAAAACCGAGGCCGATACTGGCGCTTGGGGCCACGAGGGACCCGCGGGATGGGGACGCCAGGGAGACGAGGTGGAACTCGACGAGGCAGGGGAGCGAGGGAGCTTCCCTGGCGGCGGCTCTGCAGGAGCAAGGAGGCGGCGACGCGAGGCGACCTGGGATAGGCACGACGGAGGGCGGCCTGAGAAGAGGGCGGCCTCGGGCTCGAGGAGGCGCGGCGAAGAGGGTCGGTGAAGGGCGCTGCAACAGGGAAAGCGGGCGTGAGTGATGGAAGGAAGTGAGGCGGCCTGGGGAGAGGGGCGAGGGGTGCGAGAGGCGCAGACACGACCGTGACCGGAGGGGCGGCGGCGATGCAGACACGGAGAAGAGGGAGGGAGGTCCGGCGGCGGAAAACAAGGTGGAGGGAAGAGGGGATGGATGCGTGAGCCGGGGCGTGGAAACAGGGCATGGTGGAGGCGAGGTACTGGCGGCGGGGCTTGGTCGCGGGCACCGGGCGAGCTCGATGGCGGCGACAGCGTCGAACGGGGGAAAGGAGGAGGGAGCCGCGAGGTGAGGGAGGCATGCTCGCTCGGGATAGGTGGGGCCAGGCAGGCGCGCCTGGGGGAGGCTACATGCGGGAGGGCGACGTGCGAGCAAGAGAGGAGGTTGGGGCGCGTGCCCAGGTGGCGGGGTGGTCGGGGCATGGTGGGCCTTGGTCTCCCATGAGGTGGGACAGTGGGGTGAGGTGGCGAGCCGGGGAGGAGGGAGTTGTGGGTTGGGGCAGGGAGTTTGGGTGGGAGTGGCCGGCTGCAGGGTGGGGCCCAGCAGCAGGCGTGGCAGGCGCGTGGGGTGAGAGGGAGCAGATGTGTGGTGTGTGTCGTGCGTGTGTAGGTGCGAGTTGGGTTAGGGGTAGGTTAGCTGGTAGGATTAGGGTTGGGTTTAGACAGATGGAGGTTAGGTTGGGTAGATTAGATTTAGGGATTGGAGGTGGCCGACCGGGCTGCCTCCTAAAAATAATTTAGTTATTTTATTTAGAACAACAAGGCTTTTAGAAGCCATTTGTCGACGAAACGAAATATTCCGACCAAGCCCGGGTTTTGTATTTGAATAAAGACGGGGCTTATTTAGAAAAACAAAATAGGTTTTCGAAAATAGTTTTTAAACAAACCATGCATGATGATGGCGATGCTCAAATGCAATGTGGCATGATGACATGAGCATGCGGTCATGATGATGGAATGCACGAAAACACAACGATTTTCTAGTAGTGGTTTTAGCGGGATGCCACAATTCGACACCACTAACAAGGGATCTCGCCCCCGAGATCTGCCTCGTGGTACCGAAGGAGGTTGATGACCGGAATCTCCTTGCTTCGTGTGGATCCTCGTGACACCACTAACAAGAGGTCGTTGTCCGTGATCGTCGAGAGAACACTGCGGGAACAAAGGGCGAAGGTAGAGGTATCAACAAATAAAGCCACCTCTAGCTTTCGTGGACGGAGTAAAATTGCTAGATCCACCGATTCAATATACAAAAGCGAATGATAAGAGTAGTGGTATGGTCGCGACTCCATCCCGCACTCATATCATTACTCCGTATCTGAATAGCAGAAATATGCAACCAACTCTCGGAATCAGACTGAAGATCTCGACAAACGAGGTTCAGAAACAAGGAGTGATGTAGACTCTGCATCGGATCTGGCGTAGATGATGTCGTCGCGTCGGAAACACCGGAAGGCACCAAAAGGAACCAAGAGAAGTCTAACAGATGAAGGATTCCTCAGACAGCATGAAGACTGGATGTAGAAGCACCATTACCAAAGGAGGAAGCAAAACCCTGAAGGTATGACGGAAACCCAACCACGAGAATTCCTATACTCGAAGAAAAGATGAGAGAGCAGATTTAAAACACGCAAAGGTAAGAGGAGAATAGCATAAGGATAAGGAGTAAAATCAGACCTAATCAGATCTATCCAACCGATTTTGGCAAAATAGTTTTGACACTCTACATCGGCCGTTAGCTAGGTTATCCTACAGGCTGGACCAGTGGGGTATCGCAACTGCTGAGCTCTGATACCACTCTGTAACACCCTCGAATCGGCCCTATGCAAGTTTTAGCGCTTTCCGCCAAACCCGCATAGAAACGATTCAAGGACGCCCACCAGGCACTTGCGTGCGGGTGGAAAACGAAGTAATACCATTACACATTAGTCCACGATGGAACCCACAGAACATATATATACAACAACGACTCCATGAGTCAAGAATACAGATATACTATACAAAGATCCAAATCACCTTGAAAACGATTCAGCGTCCGACTACGAACAAGATGCAATTGGGGCTAAGAGCCCTGAAGAATAACCAATGGCGTCCATAACCCTGCCTAGGCCAAGCCGGAAGGGTAACCCTGCTAACGACGTCGATCTCAAACCTGCTAAAACAAAAGGGGTGCCGACAAAGGGCAAAGGAAAAATAGGAGCGTCGATCGAGGCGATTGCAGCGAGGCTAGAATTCGGCGGCTCTCGCCTACATAGGTATGGTGGACTGAAGCGGCAGCGCAGCAGCACTAAACAACCTATAGAGACTCAGTACAACTGTCGGCTATTAGAGAGAGATAAGAAATACCTATTCGGAACCACCTGATACTAACACCAATCATACCCATCCTGGCATTTCCCCCTCGAGACCAAACGAGGAAGTCAAACCGAGGAACTCTCACAGTTGGCAGTTTTATTCATTCCATTATAGTTGAAGCTCTTACTAATCAGATATAGATAGCATGAGTCATCCTGATAGCATAAGTAGTGGGCGGTTTTAATTAACCATTCAGTTGTGGGTGTAGTACTTACTAGTCAGATACAATTAGCATGTGACATCCCAAACCCAGCAGTTGTTGGCACTTTTATTTCATTCCATAAGAGTTGTGATACTTACTAGGCAGGTATAACATGTCACGATACACACCAGTTCCACCAGTTGTTGGCACTTTTATTATCCATTCCATTGTAGTGGAGCTGATTACTACTCACATATTAAGTCAAATTTACAGCACTACTTTAGTTATGCTTGTCTATGATCGAGATATTGTGATCCAAGTCATCCATAACCATGGACACGGATTTCAGAAAGATTTACCATGCAGGGGTGCACAAATAGCAACACACACACAATCGACCTCGGAAAAACCAAATCAAAACTCAATGAGGCTTTCACGACAAAGCAATCACAGGATTCATAAAATATTTCAGGGGGCCACCCCACTAAGCTACCCGCAACAAAGTTGGCCGGCTCCGGAACGGACCCAGGGTTTGTGTCAATGGCTGTAAACGACTGGGAACCTGAAAATGTGACTGGGCTTGTCGATACCGCGAAAACATTCCACGTCCCAAAACAGTATAGGTGCTCCACGCACAATCGTAAATAAAGCAGTAAAACATGGCATAAGTACAGGATAGTAATAAAGCCCCAAACTAGTTTGTGGCCCCAAGAAATAAGAAATGAATCAAGCTCTGGCTAAGGGGGATTCATAGACTCTCCCGGATGTGGATAGTGCGAATGGTCAAGAAACAGGTATCAAGTACTCGGGGCCTATGGGACACTAGTGGGCATGAAAAACCAAATAACATATAATTTCCCACCGGTGCCACTTTCATTAGTTATCACAACAACTTAATAGTTGTAATTAAAGACATGATCATCTCCACCACAAACATCTGCTAGCATTCCAACAACTGTGGTACTCGGCAACACGAGATCGCACCTGAGCAAGCAACTACGACTCGCAAGGCCAACTATCTACCAAACAACAGGTATTAGGAGGTGTCCATGGCAATATAGAGGCTGCACGGGATGTAACTGGTGCACGGAAACTAAAGCATCGCGACACAGATAGCAATAGATCAACAGGAGGAAATAAAGACTATAAATGCAAAATAGGTAGAAGGGGGAGAGATGCTCGCCTGGGAAATAGAGCCAAAGGTACATAGCCGGAGAACTTGTCGATACTCGCATACACTCATCAGACATATCCGCGAAGAAGCAAACACTAGAAGAAACACCGGATGCAATATTTAATACTACTGTAGAAGATCCGGCATGCTTATGATATGATGCATGGCATGGCACAGATGTCCGCATATAGTCTCCATATTTAATTTAGGTGAATCATCGAAATACCCTCAAGCACCCACAATATGTATGTAAACATGCTAAATTAATATGCAACAAGTATATATCATATTTATAAAAATAGGGGTCTCAGAAAAGGAATCACATTAGGGTGTCGACGATCTTGGGGGTTCGGGGTTCGGTCTCAGGGCGCCGGGAATGGCGAGGTTTGGATACAAGATGGAGAACTTGTCGCGTCGTGACGAAGAACTTGGGTTCCAAGCGGTCGATCTTGCCGTCGATGGCGAACTTGAATGGATTGGGTACCGGTGGTCTTCGGGTCTGTGTAGACGGTCATGGCGTCCGGGATGAAGAACTTGGCGTTCCGTGTCAGCGACCTTGGCGTCTGGTCCTCGGGCATCGGTGCGGGAAGGAGGTCTTGTCGTACCGGTGTCAACGCTTCCGGGAAGGAGAACTTGTCGCTTGGTGTCCGTGTAGGCGAACTTGTTGGTTCCGCGGTTTCAACTGTTGGTGTCGGACTTGGGTCTCGGCGCGGGGAGATCTTGGTGTTCCATGTCGGAGAACGTGGTTTTCGCGGTAGTCGATCTTGTTGGCAACATGGTTCACCGGGTGACGACACGTTATCCGTGGCAGCGAAGATCTTGACGGTGATACGGTCTTAGCCTTTGTCTTAACATGGCACAGGATAGGATCCTTGTCTCGGTCTGTGGGTACTACAGAAGCGAAGGACCGAGACAGACTTAGGGAAAACCGAGGCTGGTACTGGCGCTTGGGGCCACGAGGGACCCGCGGGATGGGGGCGCCAGTGAGACGAGGTGGAACTCGGCGAGGCAGGGGAGCGAGGGCGCGCCCCTGGCGGCGGCTCTGCAGGAGCAAGGAGGCGGCAACGCGGGGCGACCTGGGATGGGCACGACGGAGGACAGCGACCGCAGGGAAGAGGGGGCGGCGGCCTCGGGCTCGAGGGAGGGCGCGAGCAGGAGAGGGTCGGCGGAAGGGCGCTCGGCAACAGGGAGAAGCGAGGTGGCCGGGGCCGGCGCGATGGAAGGAAGCGCGAGGGCGGCCTCGTGGGAGAGGGGCGAGGGGCGCGAGAGGCGCAGACACGACCGTGACCGGAGGGGCGGCGGCGATGCAGACACGGAGAAGAGGGAGGGAGGTCCGGTGGCGGAAAACAAGGTGGAGGGGAGAGGGGATGGATGCATGAGGCGGGGCGTGGAAACAGGGCATGGTGGAGGCGAGGTACTGGCGGCGGGGCTTGGTCGTGGGCACCGGGCGAGCTCGATGGCGGCGACAACGTCGAACGGGGGAAAGGAGGAGGGAGCCGCGGGGTTAGGGAGGCATGCTCGCCAGACATGTGGGGCCAAGGGCAGCGCTGGGAGGCTGCATCTGGAGGGCGACGTCTTGACGAGAGGAGGTGGGGCGCGTGCCCAGGTGGCAGGGTGGGCCTTGATCTCCACGGGGTGGCTTTCAGGTGCTGGGGTGAGGTGGGAGGAGTGCGCCCAGTGGTGGCTGAGGTGAGGGCTAGGAAAAAGAGGCGGGCGGAGGGCGTTGTGGGTTGGGGCATGGAGTTTGGGTGGGAGTGGCCATTGCAGTGGGGGGGCCCAGCAGCGTGTGGTGGCGATGGGGTGAGAGGAGCAGATGTGTGGTGTGTCGATGCGTGTGTAGGTCTTGAGGTTGGGTTAGGGGTAGGATTAGGGTTGGGTTTAGACAGATGGAGGTTAGGTTGGGTAGATTAGATTTAGGGATTGGAGGTGGCCGACCGGGCTGCCTCCTAAAAATAATTTAGTTATTTTATTTAGAATAACAAGGCTTTTAGAAGCTATTTGTAGACGAAACGAAATATTCCGGCCAAGCCTGGGTTTTGTATTTGAATAAAGACGGGGCTTATTTAGAAAAACAAAATAGGTTTTTGAAAATAGTTTTTAAACAAACCATGCATGATGACGGCGATGCTCAAATGCAATGTGACATGATGACATGAGCATGCGGTCATGATGATGCAATGCACGAAAACAAAGCGATTTTCTAGTAGTGGTTTTAGCGGGATGCCACATAGATATGCTTACCTAAATTTTGCGCACTAGTACAAAGCCACGCTAAGAACACCACCCATCGAAAACAGAAGTGTTGCGGCTCACAAAGGAATGAAAATTGCGTGTGGCCAACGAGGTCTGCCAACCACATGCCACGCATTGTAGGCCATGGAGAAATTTCACCCTCCGTTACCAATATATCACCAACAGATATTTCTCTCGACAAGTTTTCGAATGTGCCTGTATGACAAAGTTTTGTCTAGATCGGCCCATTGCCAATGTGAAATGGCCCCTCGATATAATATCATGTGATCCTCAGAGAAAACCTTACCTCTCACTCACTCTCCCCATATCTGTAAGCGGTGGCGCCCGAGGTAACATAGGTGTCTCTTGCCTACTATCCTGACGTGATCGAGAGAGAGGATCTGCCATGTCAAGGCCAAGACACTCCTTGTCCTCCTATCCTCTTCGGCCAGATCTGGCACGTCGAGGTTGGGAGGTGGCCTGGAGGTGAGAATGAAGAAGAATCCCGCCAGCGGTGAGCACATGTCCCCATCGACATGCACAACCGGCTTACTCTCTAGCCAGGTCATCCATGTGAAGGAGGCAAGCCGACACCGATGCATATGGATATTCCATCCCATGGCACGTCGATCCATGGGAGACACTACAGATGAGGAACCGCATGGAACTGGGGCGACGACGACTCTCAAAGGTAGATTTTTTTTCCACCAGTCGTCGAGCCGCTGAACCAGGGTTACTCTAGGGTTTTTTCATAACAAGGGTTACTCTTTGTGTGACCGTCCGTCAAGTCAATGAACTATTGTATTGTTTCTGTTTTGGATATTTTTGATTGTTATGTGTAGCACTATGATTTTGATTGTGGTTGTTATGTTTACATAATTCTGTTTAGATTAAGTAGTTCATGTGTTTTACATAATTCTGTTTAGATTAAATTGTTCATGTGGTTTATATAATTCTGTTTAGATTTAGTAGTTCACATGGTTTAGATAATTTTGTTTAGATTTGAAAACTGGAGTCTAGATTAAGTTTTGTTGTAACATGTCTGTTTAGATTAAGTTCTATTGCAACGTGTCTGTTTAGATTAAGTGGTCTTGTGACTAAGTCAGGTTGCATGTATAAACAAGAGCACATTTCAGTGTGCACAACTGAACTTGTGTTCCGCCAGTATAGGGCACCTAACTTATAGTGTTCCTAGCTTGGGTTACTTTTACAACTAATAAGCTTAGGCGAGGACACTTTTATACAACTAACTTTTTATGGCGTTAATTTGTTCTTGTAGTAATGTCCATAAACTAACATCATTCTTCAATTTCATGTCGATAGGATATCAAGCTATCCCCATTCAAAATCCACCATACATATCCACACATCACTATTATGACGTTTTGGTGCACAACATAATATGCATTTTTAAATAAAATTGCATTATGTAGTGTGACTGGAATCTCACAACGTGATGATATGTATTAGATAAAATTTCGGTAACGCCACATAAAAAGGCCGACATGGGTGTTGGTTTCCATGGCAAGAAATGTTGAGATATGTCGTCACATGACGGAGCCGATCTAACAATATCTTGTTGTCAACATGTGGGTGGACTATGCTCGTTCCTCAACCAAAGACACCTCAAGCTGTAGGTAAGTTATTATTTCAATCTAACTACATCTGGTTTGTTTACATGAAAGAATATATACTTACCATTGTAATCTAAGAACATTCAATTTGTTTATATTCTCCAGTGTTGGAGGTGCTGCTGATAGCAAATTCCTTCGTGTCTACATCCTTCTCTCAAAAAAATTAGATGAGACGAGATGGGTAAACTGGTGCTAGGGGATTGGTGAAAAGGATTGAGAGAAGAAATTGTTAATTCTCGCTGCCCTTTTACCAAGGCAGTGATATATTTCCTTAGTATTTTCCTTCTCTCAAAACATTGTGATGTTCTTATTATTGACATGATGAGCATTTTGTTTCTCTCCAAAAGTTGTGATGTTCTTACTATTGACATGACATTGTAATCTATGAATGAGATCTATTGTAGTTTTTGCGCTTCTGCTATCAGCATTTTAATGTGATGTGAAATATGTATTTCTCATATGGACACACGAAAAAATCTCAGTGCAAACGAGTGAAATCCAAGTAACTATAACTGATGAGAACCTCCGTAAGGAAATGGGAAGATGGCGATAACCGTAGCCAAAAATCCCCTTATCAGTGACATGTCACTTTGTTGCCACATAGGTCTTCATAGTAGTGACCCCTATCTGGCAATGAATCGTTTTTCCATTATAGATGAGGGTTTTTACCAGTGTACATAGCGTCGCTCTGTACTTGTGGCGCCACCTCATTAGCATCCATTTTGCAGTATTGAAACTTGACCTCATTCATTATACTTGCCTTTAGAAAACACTCTGCCATGTGTTAATTGTAATTTACTCTTTCCTCTTTGGTTCCTTGACAGATGGTGTAGTACACCACGGCCAGGTCCTTCAAAATGTAAGCCATATGGGGCTATTCCATCACACTTAACACACATTTGATCCCCTAACGGGGCTATCATTTCCCCCACAACCAACATGGTAAACAAAGCTCCCTGTATTGGTGATATGCTTAATGGGTATCACCATAGCATATCTCTATTCCAGATACCCGGGTGGCCCACAGTGGTATCATGGCCCCTGGCCTGCTGGGCAGCACCGTTAGAGGAATTGAGAAGGGAGGCCCATGCTGGAATAACAGGAAGGCTATGGTACCGACATAGACGAAGCTAGAGCCTTGGAGTACAAGAAACGAAGACTAGTTAGTGTTGGTATATGACTTTGTAATCTATCCGGTATGGACTTTATCCTGTAACCCTAGGTTCTAGTGCATTTATAAGCCAGACTTGTGGGAGCCTTGAGGGCAATAGACAACTTCGCACAATGAACCCTCCAATCTATGTAACCCGGCGTATTTCTATTATAGTGATTGAAAGTAGGAGTAGGATTCTGCCACCGTCGTGGGATCTGAACCTGGGTAAACTGTGTTACCTCGTACCTGCCAACTCATCACCTTACCCCACCTCTCTCTCGACACTCTGTGAGAAACCCTCCATGGCATACTCATCATCAATACCCCGACAGTTGGCGCCCACCGTGGGCCAAGAGGCACTTCGAGATCTACACTGGGTAAGGACCAATCTCTTCACGGGAATCGGACACACCATTGCCATCGGGCACATCCTTTTATTCAGCAATGTTTCAATCGTCCCCCAGATGAGTTCTGGATCCCGACGAATACGAACCCCACCGACTGCTCCATTGTCCTGATCTAGGACATCCACATCTTCATTAGCGAAACCGGCTCGGGATCCAACTCACAGGAAGCTAGCGAAGCGTCAAGACCCGCGTGGGCCGCCTCCAGGTTGGATACACACGTGGAAGAGTGATCATGCTTGGATCTTTCTTTGGAGTTTGCCAACTTAGATCTGGAAAATTCAAGGCCCTCCCAAACCGCCCATGTGGAGGATATAACGGTGGGAGACCAAAGCGGATCTGCTTGGCCTACCCAAGTGTTAGAGAAGCAAAGGTCGCACTTCATTGGTGTCCTTAGCATCCTAGATCCGTCACGCTGCGTCTAGAAGTCGGACGAAAGCCCAAGTGAGTACCTGGCCAGATGGCTCAGGTTGAGAAACTCCATTGAGGGAATCTCCGGACCATTGTGTTCTATTTCGTGGAAGTACTAGCGAGGGGCACTTTACTCCGGCATTTGCTAAGGCACCGGGAGGCCTCAGGAAACCTCAACTTTTACCAAGTGATTGAGACTATCAATAGTTTCTCAATGCTTACACGGTCACCCCAGGAGCTCCCAGCACCGAAGCCGGTGATAACCACTTCATCCTCACGTTGCTTCAGGTTCTGGTTCTACCTCCAGACCGGCCGATAATGATTCTAAGTCAATCTTAGATGCGCTCTACACTGACATTGGCAACGCCAATTGTGGAAGCGAGCCGGGCAACTCAGAAGAATTTGTGGATGCCATGAAGGAACTGGAGGCGGACCTCGAACTCGAGGAACGCAATGATCAACCTCCCACTTCTTATCATGTCTATGTTGCCACTGAGAACATGGTGGGAGAAGTCATAGGAGCCGATGCAGCTCCACCAGCAGTAGACGATGTTGGGAGGGCCACGACTGCAGGTAAGGATGTTGTAGATCCCAAGGATGCAACTAAGGCCATGCCCCTCCGGCTTTACCTTAGCAACAAGCACAAGAACTCGGTGCTAGACCCAGCGGAACCAATCAAACAAATAGGAATCCTCCTCCGCCACTACCATCAACATCGAAGGCGGGTGATCCCTTTGTTACCCCGATTGAGAACGTTATCTATGGACAAGCCCTCACAGAGCCCGTAACTCTGGATCACTACCGGAATGTCACTAAGCTCGACGAGAAGCACAAAGAAGTCCTTGTAGAAGCCAAATACATCACGAAACAGACCGCTAAACTCAACAGAGACCTTGTAAGGGCAAAGGAAGCCCCGAAAGCGGCAAAGGCCATGTAAACAGAGTATAAGAAGCTAATTGCTAAAGAAGAGGCAGTACGTGTTCTAGCTCATGTCGTCCAAGCTCTAGGTGTCAAGCAAAACTTTGGATGGGTTCTAGCAAGGGAAGAGAAAACTATGTCTACCCCTTATTATGATAAGGCTAGGAAGCAAGTCATGCCAACACCGGCCTTTAACATTGCATCCGCCAAGACACTTCTAGAACAGGATAGATCTCCCATGGCCATGGAACACTATGATCTGGTTGCTAAAGTTGTCAAGCAACATGAAAAGTATGCCTCTCAGAAGCTTGAGACCAATCTAGAGTTTTTTCATTCTAACACCCACAACAACTACATGGCTAGATCCCCAACACAACAAATCAACAAACTGCCTCCCGATGTCGGATCATGAACAAGTTATATGGAACAAAGACGGCGAGACACCCAAAACGGGACAGACACAATCCAATTTCCTCCGATCATGGCGGAAGGGATCCGCGTACCTGGTCCCCTATACCCCACGACGCTCCCGGCGGTACGAGGAGGAGAAGCCACGTCACCACACCAACATGCCACCTCCAAGGCGCTCACAGGGTGGAACTGTCATCTACGATAACGGAGCATAGCAGGGGCACCACGACGGTGGCCGCATCGCCATTGACGGGCGAAGGAGCAACAATCATCAAGATGCTTAGCGACCTCCAAGAAACAACGATAGGAACGGAGGGTCCCAGGATGGAGAAAGCAAGACGGATAATCCTCCACCACCTCCACCACCTTCGCCTCCAAGCAGACATCATGGCGGAGGTCCATGCAAGTCTCACCACTCACGACATAATTCTGCCAGTGGCGGCAATCAACAGGGAAAACAACTGGCACCATATGATGCACATGATCGCCTCGATAGGATCTAGGAAGCCCGGGATGAACCCTACCTGGGGCCGTGATGCTTCAGCCCAGTTATCCGAGCCATGGATTACCCCATGGGCATCCGGATATCAAAGCCTACGACCGCACCGCTCGACTAGCTACGTGGTTGTAGGATAACTATGAAGCGATCAAAATCGCCAGGGGAAACCCCAACATAGTTGTAAGATACCTCCCACTCATGCTCACTGGAACGGCCCGCCAATGGACCAACAAATTGCCGGATAAATCCATCTGCAATTGGTTGGACATGCATGCAGCATTCACCAAAAACTTTGATGGTACGTATAAACGTCCCTACACTGTTGGTGACTTGAAGCAGTGTGTACATGAAAAGGATGAAATATCCTGGAGCGATATTCCTATTGGCTCAACATGAAGAATTCTTTCTCGGGAGTACACGATCAAACCGCTATGGCTGCCTTCATCTACGATTCGGAAAGGGGGTCACTTCTCTGGCATACACTGAAGCGTGTCCAGAACAAGGGTGAGCCTGATCTCAACTCAATGATCACCACCATTAGCTAATTTGCAGTCGCCACCGACGACGCTCGCTATGCCCTACTCGTAGTGGCTACGCCCAACCAGGCCAAAAAGAATAATAACAATAAGCGGAAAAACCCTCCAGAAGAAAAAACTATTGTCAACACGGTCGCCATGATGTTCATTGGCAGAGGTGATGGAGGATGGTGTGTACATGGCCAGGGAGATGGTCGTGGGCAGCAGCGTGATAGTGAAACTACACCTTCTACGCCCCACATTCCCCACTCATATAAAAAATACTGGGATATGCCATGTTACGTCCATCTAGATGCGAATGGCAAATCCACCCGCACTAACTGCAATTGCAAGTTTGTCAATGATCTCAAGGAGGAACCGGAGTTCGGCTACAAGTGAATCCGGAAGAGTAGACCTCGCAGAAAAGGCAAACGGAAGAAGGAGGACAAGGAGTCCAAGGATTCAGATGACATGGACAAGGATGCTGAACCAAATCCTACTGACAAGGGTGATGGGTGAGGAACCTTTAGGGAAGAAGGCCCCTTAAATAGGCCCCCTTCAAAATTAGGTACATACAACTTGTGAATTTTTATACATGTTTAGAGTCCCAAGATGATAGTTAAGATATGACAGCTCTACACTTGGGGCTAAGGACACTAAAAATTTAACTAAGCCTAAACTGGTTAAATGGTAAATCCGGTGAATAGAAAAAAAATACTCATTGTGTTATACTCAAGATTCAAGGTATGTTGACAAACATCTTAAATCTTGGGGGCTAATGGAGTGGTAAGACAAACTATCTAACTACATATGCCTGTTGTGACCAACTAATGAACACTGTCTTCAGGGTGTGTGTTGTAGATGGCCTGCATCTTACCTTTTCTGGATCCTTTGGACCAAGTGAGGTTAGGAAATGGGTGGAGCTTAGTAATTTAACCATGCATGGGAGTGGTATTGACTGATGATGAGGATCCATTGGTGCGGCCTTTTGAGGCACATTATTCATAATGTTTCATACATAACTCTATGGTTAAGGATGGAACAATGATATATATGCAGCGTGCAAACTTTCATTTGAAGCACAAATATTTAGGCCCCGTTTGGTCTAGAGAATTTTTCAAAGGAATATTGTTTACACGTGATTTTTCCTCACTAGCGTTCAAGACGTAGGAAATGACTACAATATTTCAAAGAAAACTTTCCTCTATGATACCAATTCTACAGGATTGAAAACATCTACCCACACCCCATTGAAAGGACACAAATGTTGCCTAGAGGGGTGGTGAATATGCGATTTAAAACTATTACGGTTTTATCTCTAATAGATGCGTAGTAAAACTATCATTTAATTTATCAAGTGCAAAACCTAAATATGCTAGGTTCAACAACTTATAAGTGCACCAATGATACCTTTGATCCGGTTTTAAGGATGCGGTATAGTAGTTTTTTCCCTAGTAGACCAGCAGTATTGTAGACTTAGAACCTTGAGAAACAATCTAAATGGAAAATAAATGAGGCACGTCTCTAAGACTTATTTGTTTGTTTTACCTTACGTCTACCGGACCTTTCTAGTTTACTTTGAATTGTTGGTTGTTGCAATGGATGGAAATAGACCAGGGTTGAAGATTCACCAGTAGATGCACATCAAATGGAATAAAGCTAATAATATACATATTTATGTGAAATTATTTAACAATGATAAGGTTGTGGGCAGCATATCCAAATATACTAAAGCCCCTACAAGCCGCATGCATAGCGATAGTCTTTTTATCCAACTGTTATACCACGAGGGCTATAACAAGTATTAAGTAAAATATAGATCAAAGCCTTAAGAAGTGATGTTGATGTTATTCCCAAATGGATTCCTAAATGAAGACTGTACTCCCCTTGTTTTCACTGGGTTTCACGTGAAATCGTCGTTCACCACTCATATCACTGCATATCTTTACCAATCCTTGAGATCTTGGGTACCTACAAGTCCATGGATCGAGATAAGAGGCAAAAATACAAAGATACAAATATCTATTCAATCACAACACAATACTCTCATGAATTAGATGCACTTAATTGCTACGAGGTTTCACCCCAACCCACAGCCCGTGAGGACTGCTCACTCATAACAATAAGATCAAGGATAGAAAGCATTGTGCAAAATACTTAGATTGAAATCAAATATTCTTACAATGGTTGCTAATTCACAAGGAGATCTCAAGTACAAGATGATGGTTATGGGTATGGAGTGGATGGAGGGTGGAGAGGATGAACTATGGTGGTTTGATCTATTTTGGTGGTGTTGTGATGCAATCTGAGAATGGTGGCTCTCTGCGCGGCACCTGGAGTCTCGAAATATATAGGCGCCTTCATGAAAGTTGTTGCATTTGACCTAACAGAGCCGCTTCCACATGGTATGGGCGGATCGTACGGGCGGGCCTTACGCATACCAAAGGTCATTAAACCTTATGGAGGCTCCTTTTCAACCCCAATTAGCTTGGTTGAGTAGGCAACATCATGATCTTCAGTAAATGCTCTCGATTTTGCCTTAAAAGTGTGATTTATTGCATAACACAGTTCAAGACAAAGTATTGCACATATTTGCAATAATTAGTCATTAGTGGCAAGGCTAGCCAGAGAGATTCTTGGTCAATTTTTTGACTAAAATGCGATTTTAAAACGGAGAAAGTTGGCTATTTTCACAACCATAAACTTCCCCAAAGCTCAAACCTTGATCGTCCTTGAGCAAGAAACAAACAAAACCATAAAGAACTCAACGTTTAAACTAAAATAATGAGAAGATGAATTCACTTACGGTTGGTAGTCGTATGAATCCAACACCTCTTCCATTTGAAAGGCTCATCAAAGTTAGAGAAGTGCCAAGAGTACTATACAAGCTTTATTAACTCAGAACAATCAAAATAGAGTTTGATATAAGTATAAACAACTAGAGGTGTAACAATCATTCCAATTCCTCTACTTAACTCTGAGCTTGCCAAGGAACACTAGAATATTCAATAATACCTGAATTAAGTATGATATATCATGTCCTAAGTAGAATAATGGTGAAGTATCTTATTGATGCCCACATCAATAGATCAAAACTATCAAACACTACTATTCTATTCATTGTCTTTCAAGAAAATTCATAAAGTAGTAACGGGGCCATGCCAAAGACTGTTTTGTGTGAATCTTTATTTTTCAAAGATAGTTTCCAACAAGGATCACTGAGTGATCTTTTTAAGAAACGGTTTGCACAACCTTCAGGAGTACCAATACTTTTGCCCATTACGGTAACATGTGTTACCCATGTCGTCAACTCATAGCCAAAATCGGGAGTTGTGCCATTGATCGTTCATAGGCCAATGGAGTTGTTGGCATCCAAAGGTGTGCATCAAAAATATATAAATGAACTTTAAACAGTATCACATTTCAATCCATAATGTTTTATCTTTGGAATGAATCACAATTATCACTAGACTTCAATTCAATCAAACAACTCCTTTTAAGAGTGCCATCAAGTCTATCAATATATCTATGGAGTTAAGTATCTTCAAAGGTGAACTCTTAAGACAATCACTCAACATACAAGTCAAAAATTGGAGACTTTTTCTTGTTGTACTTGTTTTGCAATATTATTTCCAAGGCAAGACTTAGTTAACTACAAGAACTAGAGCAAAATCTTCCACAACTAATTACTCATACAAATAAAACTCTTTACTCTAACTATTTTGAATTACTCCCACTAGCATAGCATCTTAACAAATCAACTAACTATGATAAACATTTCAAACTTCTAAAGTGGGAGACATAGGACATACCTATCATGAGTGACTTCATAATCATCTTCCTTATGGGGATGTGTTCCTTCAAAACTCAAATCAAATCACTCTCATAATAATAATATTGAAGCAAAGAGGCAATATGCAAATCCACTTTCATGAAAAAAGGAAAAAAAAGGAAAATTATTTTTGTATTTTGGAGGATGGGATTAAAGAATAGAAAAGGCTTGCAACCAAGCAAGACACTAAGAAAAGATAACAAACAAATGAAAGAAAAGAAATGAAAACAAAAGGCAAAATAAAAATCAATGTGTTGGAACAAGCCCAACATGAGTGTTTCAAAGCTCACACGGAGCTGGAGTATAACCTCATTATTACACAAATATAAATGTTTAGGGAACACATCCCCAAGATCGGGATTTTTTAAGCCCTTTAGTTGCTCATTGTGGTGGCGGTGGATAATTTCCCAAGTTCCATTGGTTGCTCCAATTGGTGAACTGGGTTGAGAGGTTCGTGGTAGCGTCTCAAAGGTTGATGGAGATGTTGCTCATGTTCTGAATGCTTCCTTAGAGCGAGCATATATCTTCATAGGTGTAGTAGTAGTTTGGTGGTTGCTGCTCTTGTTCGGGGCCTTCTTGTTCTACTTCTTCATATTCTCCTTCTTCATCCACCGGTACTTCTTGTTGGGGTAGACTTGCTTCAACCTGTGCATCATAACGCAAATGTCCATTATCGATAGAGAACAAACCATTAGGCAAATGAGCTGGGATCAAGTGATCAACTCTAGGTATATCAAAGAACTAACTATCATTTTATTTAGAAATCATACCACAAGATTTGAGAGTAGCGAAACCAAGACAGCGAGCACCTGCCAACGGTTGGATATTACCTAGGTTTATAAGGAGCGCTCGAGCGAGAATGGTGACAACTCCTCCTTCGCATATGGAACCACAGGATTGCAGAGCTTGATGATTAAGATAAAACACTAGAAGGGCACCCAAGTTTGGCGTCAAGTTACAGTTAGGAATAGCAGCTCTTGCGAGGATCATTATGTGCTCTTCACTGAGTCTAGTAAACTCACCACATGCCTGCAAGGTGTTATCAATAACATAGAACAAATAATGAACAATAGGACAGTAAATTTGATTTCCCTTGGGTGTGTTTCCATGGATTCTCATAGAGTTGAAGTACTCCATGGGTGTAGGGATTAATAACAAAATTGGCTGAGCGTATGTTGGTGTTGTTGTTAACAAACCCAAAATGATGAGTCCATTGATCGAGTGTTAAGGAGTACTCACAGTTCATTAGGAGGAAGGTGATACGATCAACTCTTGGGCTATCTACCTTGAAGCTGTAGTACAGACTCACTATATGCGTCAAGGTGCTGAGGAACTCAAGTGTCAAGCAGCGATATGTGGTGGGTGTCCTGAAAAACAAAGTGAAGAAAACCAACATTGTTGCAAAGTAAATTGAAATCATGGCTAAGGACGAGTTGGTTAAGGATATAGGGACACACCCATTCGGTGGACTTACTTTATCGGCTCTTGAGACAGTTAAAACGAGTGAGCTGGTACTCCTCGGTGAACTCGATATCAAGTGACTTAGGGCTTATCTCATCAATGGGTGGTGCGGCTTGTTCCGCAACCATTGCACGTGTACGACTCCTTGTGTTCATCTAAAATAAAAATTAAAGCTAATTAAAAATTTGATCCAATAGAAACATAGCAAAAGTAATCCTCTACACTTTCTACAAAAGAAACTCCTCTAGGAACAAAACTAAGTATGCTCATAATAAAGAATAGCTCAAGAACAATATCTAAGTCTAGATTGATAATGGTGAAAGATTGAGGAAGGTTTTGACACAAATAAGTTGGGGATCAGAGGAGAAACATACCATAAATCGATTAGGTGCGAGGAATTGAAGAAAGAACAAGCAGAATTGAAGATCCAATGGAGGTGGCTTGGAGTTTGGAGGAAGAAGAGAGAGAATAAGTAATTTGGGTTTAGGTTTTACCTCCTCTCTAGTGCTAAATCGCGGTCGAACAGGTGGTATGGGTAGGCAGTATGGCCGGAGCCCACCTGTACCGAGTGTCGTTACCTTGGGGTCGATGGCTCCTTCAGGCGATACACTTAGTATGGGCATGCGGTACGGCCGCTCGCGCCTATACTATAGATTGTTAAGCATCAAGTACCTTTGCTTCATTATTGATGTTTTGCTCTGGGGTACGGTACAGGCGAACAGATAGTACGACCACCCCTAGTCGTACTACAGGTCATTAAACCCTCTATATCCCATGGCAGGAATCAGAAAATACATTCTTTTGTGTCGAGATGTGGTACGGGCACATGAAACGGCCGGCTCTGGTCGTACAACTGGTCGTTAAGCGCAGTGAGCTTCAAAACTTGAAAATTTTCAGTCAAAAACTTCATACACCTTTGCACATCTACTTTAACAAAAGAATGATAACAACTACACTTCATAAAAATTGTAGTACCTTATGGTAATAAGTTAGTGAATATCATAGATTGAGAGTTACCTTGATTTCTTCTCCTATCTTCAAAGGACCTCCTTGAACAATCTTTATTAGAAACAAAAACAAACAAACTAACACAAGTGAAAACTTTATTTCACATGGGTTGCCTCCCATGAAGCGCTTCTAGTTAAGATCAATTAGTTTGACCTAGACGGTGATCATTTGGGTTTTGGAAGTGGAACACCTACTCCAAAATAGTTAGCTTTTAAAGTGATTACACCATCATCATTAGGCTTGGCCTTTTTCTTCCTAGGGAAGTGAACTATAAACGGATCTCTAGATGGTAGTCTAATTCTCACATTCCCTTCATGTAAATTAATCAAAGATTTAATAGTTCTTAGGAATGGCCTACACAGAATTATAAGTGTGATAGCTCCAAATAGTGACACATTTACCGAGGATTTTCCATTGGTTTTCACCGTGTTTTGTTGATTTTGATCTTTCAACTAATGTTAACATCGCAAGTTAGCGAAACCTTGTTTCCTTGTATTGTTTTCAGTTATTGGAAACTTTTGGAAGATCTAAGAGCATTTATGGGTTGATTACACTTAAATGAGTAAATCCCCAATTGAAGACTTTTTCATTCGATGCATCTAGTGCCCTTAACAACTAGTGGTACGATCGGAGGATGGCCATACGGTCCACCTGTACTACCCTCCTTTGCCTCTGTTATATCAATACAAGCAACTTCCGTGACGGAGGAGAGGATGATATAAGAACAGAGTTGCCGCAAAAAACCCAAAAGAGAGGAGATCAACTCTGAAGAAGGAGAAGAACACCACCTCATCCTTCGATGATCCTCGATCTCTCGATCATCAACTCCACCATCATTCCCACTTGTATAGAGAGAGAGATTCACACTTGTAAGATTAGGGTTTGAACCTCTAGTCCACTTTGGTTTGTACTTCATTTGATCTCCAACGGTTTTGTGGTTTGCTACAGTAAAGTTGGGATGATTTATATGATTATGCCTTTGATCTATATTTCTCTCATGTCTAAGTAAATCCCCATAGGCATGGGAGATGTAGGGAATTGGTGAGATGTGTTGTGCCTCCTTTATTTCCATCTATTTGTGATTGTTATCGTGATTATTATATTGTGAGAATGAGTATCTATGTTTGCCTAATGCTTGTTGTCCAATTTAAGGGCTTAAATAACATGATCCTGAGATCTCATAGATATGAACTTGTTTACTAGCGAATCAGCGGCCCCTGAGTGACACAACCGATATCAAAGAAGAGCTAGTATAACTCGAGGATAACAAGGATCCATCAAGTTTATGCCTTGATCTGGTCGGAAGAACTTAATTGATGTGCTGACCATTACTTTGGTAACAAACAGAAGGTTCATTGGGATTGGTAAGAATCTAACAAGAGGACTCCTGATCGGTATATATACAAGTTGCTTTCCTACTCACATATGAATAAGAAGTATGACAATTATCACTTATTCTATTTTATCCACCTGACACATTCACTATCACCATGAACCATTTCTCTCCATGCCTAACTTCTCATCTGCAGGAATCTCGCACAACTTCCTTACTTTTACTTTTATGTTATTTACTTCCAGTACCATTAAATACTTAAATCTACTCCCCTTTTCTCTCATCCATTTCCATCCTCAACACTTGCAGTCAATTCACTTAAGACAAAGTGACACCTTGGGTGCGACATAAATGCCTTAAATAGACACTTTCTTAAGCTCCTTATTGGGATTGATATAAAAACTAGAATTAATACGTCCACGAAAACATGCTCTGACGAACATGTGCTCTCGCAGGCTATCAAGCTATTTTCTAGCATCATTATCAGGGAGCTAAGTGCTAAGTGTTTGTTTCTTGACATTCATATGTGTTGACACTATCCATGATCTCTGTTGAAGATAGAGGTACTACTTGTTCTGGTAAAACTTATTTACCTCCTTACATTGAACGTATTCCAACTAAAAGACGCCTAGAATTTATTGAAAGATTTTCTAACTCGTGTTTTGTAGAGGTGAACAGTTTGATTCCTATGATGGTAGATTTGACCAACACCCAAGGGGCCGAAGAGCCTAGGAAACTATGGGAATCCATCTAGGCACCTAAGAAAATGCCTATTCTGTATCCTGATCTTGAAAGCCTGGAATTTGAAATAGATCCTGAGCTAATATATATGATGAAAGAAATTGCTTTTGCAGGAAGAGAATATGAAGATCCAAGTGATCATTTGACAAAGGTTCATGACCTTTGCGACACTCTTAAACTAGCTGGTCTACCAAAGTCGTTTGTACTTCTTAAACTTTTTCGTTGGTCTTTTAAAATACAAAGCTTTTACTTGGTTACAATCCTTGCCCAATCACACTATAAAAAGCTAGGAAGATTGCATCCGAGAGTTTATGCAAAGATATTGTTTGTTCACTAAAATTATGCAGATCAAGCACGATATTACAAATTTCTTTCAAAGAGTTGAAGAATTTCTTTATTAAGCATGGAAAAGATCGATTTTATGGGATGATCATGAAAGTCCCAAATCATGGATTTATATAGCACTTAATCATTCAATACTTTTACAATGGGCTTACTGATGAATCGAAACATATGATTGATTTAACTGCAGGAGGAGCTATTAGTAATCTGATGCTACTCGAGTGCATAAATCTTTTCGTAGTAAGATCCTTAAATGATGAATAGTACAATCCTATTGAGGATACTAAACCAAGGAAAGGTATGTTTCATATAACTCAAGAACTTATGCCTGAAGTTAAAAAATCCATGGAAGAAAAAGGAATAGCGACGAAGCTTGTTAAAGAAAATAAAGTGGATGCTCTCCAAACTTTTGTTCTAGAGGATGAAATGAATCTTGTACTGCAAAAGTTTAGACACCAACAGTGCCAGTTTTGTGAAAGATATTATAAGCGCTTAATAGTCCAAGAGAAAAAATATAAAAGAATTAACAGAAATTATTGATGATCTAGGACATGACACTAGGCACCTTGATAAATATATAAGTATGGTTAAAACCCAATGTGATTAGATAGCTGAAACTCAAGCTTTGATTTTAAAGCAAAGTAAGTATGATCACAATATTGTTTCTACTAATATTGTTACTAGATGTGGTACAGAGACACATGAACCTCAAGGGCCACCTTGGTATCAAGAAGAACATGCCCGAAAAGAAAGAGAGACTCAAGATATGAGTCAAGAACAAGGGGTCCTTGTTGATCCACAAGATGATGTTGATTATGAAGCAACTTTTGATCCAAGAAGAGTGAGAGGCAAGATACAAAGATAAACAATATGATTCTGATGCTAAAACTATTAATCCAAGAGAAGAAGCTGAACTTACACAGGAGCAAGAAGAGCAAGTTATCACATCAAAGAAGAAACAAGTTGAGAAGCAAAAGCCTACAACAAATAATAAGAATAAAAAGGATGATGAACCAGTGGCTAAGGTAAAGCAAAAGGTAACACCAACTAAAAAGAAAATTCCTTATCCTAACCGTGTTCAATATGAACCAGACAAGAGTGTTTATGACTCATTTGCCGAAGCTCTAGGTAATCTTCATTTAGAATTTCCTATAGCTGATGCAATTCAAGTTCTGAATTATAAAAAGTTCATGCGAGATATTCTTAATAGAAAGAAAAAGGTAACTAAGACTATAGAAGTGATGACAAGCTTTGGTGACAAGCTACCTACTAAGCTTGGGGACCCAGGTATACCAACTATCTCTTGCACTATTGGAAAAACTAACATCCTTAATGCTCTTTGCGACTTAGGTGCAGGTGTTAGTGTCATGCCTTATTCCCTTCTTAGGAAATTAAACCTTGGAGATTACTCCCTACTTCAATTACCTTGCAAATGGCTGATAAGACCACTAAACAACCTGTTGGTATGATCAAAGATGTTTTACTTAGAATTGACCAATATGGCATACCCACTGATTTTATTATACTTGATGTTCCTGAAGATGAAAAACTCTCAACCATTCTTCGAAGACCTTTTCTTATCATTGCAGGAGCTAATGTGGATTGCTCTAGCAGGAAGATTGTTTTCAACATATACGATGATCAGATTGTTCGCTATTTTGCTAAGAAACAAGAACAAGATGGGAAATATATACCACCCCTAAGCGTATTCAAGTGGTAAGTACCCTCGATGAAGGACAAGCCAAGGTATGTGCTAAAACTTAGAGGTTGGTTAGCTAAGATCAACCTTCTTAAATAAAATGCTTAATAGGAGTCAACCCATTTTCTAATAAATTAGTCTCATTATTTTCATGTTTTAGTTTAAGTTGTTCTAATAAAATTCTTGTAGTCATAGTGTGCAGAGAAAACATGCTAATATAAAGCCAAGGTTTAAGTTTGAAAGAAAGTGTTGAAAATCGAAGAAGGAAGGGGTTAGAGACCTTAACGACTGGTGGTATGACCGGAGTGGTCTGTACCACGTGCCCAAAACAATGGAGTTAGAAAAACATAAATATACTCTTCGAGGCAGTGCAATTAATGAGCGGTGGTACGACCGGAGTGGTCTGTATTGCGCGCTTGTACTGAACACCAAAGGAAGCAGTCAATTTTCCTCTCGAGGTACTTAGCAGATAACGATCACTGGTACGACCGGCTCCCACCGTATCATCCGCCTGTACCTCCATCCAGGTTTGATATTGAAACCCTAACTCCGAATCCATGGTGACGATCGTCGGTACGAGTAGGATGCGCCTGTACCGTCCGCTCGTACCGACTGCGTCGCTCCGTAAAGACAACCACTATCAACCCAACCAGCCATCTTCTTCCTCTCGTTTTCTCTATCTTTCTCTCTCAAACACAAACCCTAACCTCCTAGAATTCTTGATTCTTCACCAATTTCATTCGTTTGAGTGGGGAATCTTCACATCGGTAAGTTCCTCACTCGATCCACACTTTATTTTCTGCAATCCATGGTTGAATCTCTCACATTAGCTATCTAGATGAGTTCTTCATATTTTGAGATTATTATTGTTTCCTCACATTAGTATTTGTAGTCTATACCTGTAATCATTTGTTTATATGATAGAAACCTGATGCCTATGATTATTCTTTGAATTTTTTTAGTACAATGAATATTGGAAAGATTTTCAGTACCGAGAAGGGCCCAGGAACTTCAGGAACCTCGGGTAGCTCCAAGGCACCGGGTGCGAAGAAGAGGCGTCGGGAGGGAGATACTCTAAAACCTCCCTGGACAAGTACTATAAGAGAGTAGGTGAACGCAAGGTGCTGCCTACCAAGTGGGCATGTCATGACTTCCTCTTTCTCCATGGTCTGAAGGAGGACTTTGACATGATGACCGTGAACCCCGACATGGTAGCCTTGGCCCTTCTCTTTGACATGATGACCGTGAACCCCGACATGGTAGCCTTGGCCCTTCTCTCCCCCGACACCTACGAGCGTGCCACACATGAATTCCTTTTGAATTTCCACGATGACCTTGAGATCTAACAACGTCATTGCACTGTAAGTTTCGTGCTCAATGGGTAGACACAGAGCCTTACTTTTACCAATTTTGCGATTGCTTTGGATTCTCCTATGTGGGAGAGCTCGATACCACCGATGAAGTCCTCGTAGAGGAAATGTATGCTTGGGAGCAGATTTCTATTTTTAGGAATACTGATTATTACGGAAGAAGGGCACCACCATCCAAAATCCAACTATCCGTTACTTCGCCACCCTCTTGGTGAATTCTATATTTTGGGAAGGGAGATACTGGGGTGATGGCAGGCCTCGAGATAAGTGTTATTTATATGTCTCTTCATCAAGAGATGGACGATAAGGTAAACTTGGGTGCCTTGCTAATCCAACACTTTTGCTGCCAAAGGTCGACTACTCGGGTGACATCTGTTGTGGTGGCTTGATCACATAGATCACGTACACAAGTGGATTTGTCATGCCTCGTGAGAGAGACGTGGATGGTAGTAAGTTTTTGGATGATTCTCACATGGCAAGCACCAAATTCATGGGGGTCTATAGGCCTCAATGCTCTCTTCGCGCCTACCAATTTTATTTTGAGCCTAATGGTGATGTTCACCAAACTTTGCTTCCACTTGTTCAAGATTTTGGTTTGCTAGGAAAAGAGAGTTGGGTCCTCGATGAAGAGGAGTTCCATCCAGCAATGATTACCTTAGGGAGGATTGTACCCCCGGGAGGAAACCCCACTTGGGAGAACACGGGAGGAAGCTAGCGGCAATAGGATGAGGAGGATGAGCAGAGATGGAACACCATGGGCTAGGATGATTATGGCCAATATCATCAGCATCAACAACACTTTCCCTAGTACGAGCAGTAGCTGAATATGCCTCCACCTCAGCCAGGATTCAACTATGTCCCAAGAAGTGACTTTGACTAGGTGGTGCATCACATCAGCAATCTAGAGAACACATTGCATGATCTGAATGCCAATGTCGTCACTCTCACCTAGGACTTCACCCATTTTATGTCTGAGTTTCCAAACTACTACCCATACCAGCCACACCACCCACACTAGCAGATGCGCCCAACGATGGCAGCGATAATTGATTCAAGATAGACTAAGAGTCTAAGCTTGGGAAGGTTGAATTCCTCCACACCTTTTCATTCATATTTTTCTTTCTTCTTTTTATTTATTTATTTTTCTCTAGTTGCATGTTTACTTTCAGTTTGCATTGGTAAAACAAAAAACAAAAATTAGATTAGCTTTTATCTTGTTTTGTGTGAAGCGCTCTCAGTTCTTTTTTTGATTTCTTGCAGGTTATTCACTCCAAGTGACTTATCTATGGAGAAGAACATGAGCAGTCAATTCAAGTGAGAAATTAGCAAGCGAGAGGAGGTACCACATTCCTATTTTCCCTCCTCATGTAAGTTTATTCATGAACATACTATGTTTGTACGGTTTCACTTGAGTTCTACTCCACGCTTAGCTCGTTATCTTTTAAGACTTACTCTAAAGCCAATGTCACTACTTTGGCTTCGACTTATGACAATTACTCTCAATTAGAAAAACAACAACATTGTATTAAGTTCCAATCTTTTGAGAACACAAGAGAAAAGTGTCTTCTTGACAACGTTGGTGCCATGCTTTTGTCTCAAGGGCTTAATCTTAGTAGCACTCAATCCCACATCTTAATAATTTGACCTGATAACACCTTTTGAAAAAAAATTGTTTGAAGGAATGGATATTTTGTGGTGGTTGAGGGAGATGCCAAACTTGTCTTGCTTAGTTGAAAAAGGAACATTTTATTGAATATAATTACAAGAGTACCAAAACTTCATGGAACTAACAACTCCTATGGCGTACGAAAGATCTTGAGTTCATCTTAGGTTTCGGCTATGAGTTAGCTAGATATTTGTAGCATTGATGTGGTGTGCAAAATTTTAATTCCATGATCCCAAGTACTTGAGCAAAAGAAACTACCATCAAGATATGCGCTGAAATTGTTTGCTTTATATGAAATTCTTGGTATCACCTCATCACTTAAAATATTAAAGTTCTTGAAAAACAAGGAAATGATGGGGTGTTGGAAGGCCACAAATTTCGGAGCAGGTGTTAATGAAAAGCTCTAAGTTTATCCTTCTTTTGACATCTACTAGTGCACCCGGTAATCCCCAGACCTCACGTTTCTAAACCACAAGCCAGTATAACCTGAATCTGGGGAAGGCGTACTACCGTGGAGGCCACGAGGCCGCCCACAAGCAGGCCACAATGGCAAGGCACGGTAACGACCAACCATCCACCAAAGTATTCATGGTTACAGCTTCGAGTGCGAGAAACATGACCGGCTGGCTGCGAGTCTAACATACACAAGTGAGTATGTACGCCAGTGACATACAAGAGTACATCAGAACAATTCCATGTAAAAGAAATAGAAATATATTGCAACGCCATTATGGCAAGAACCAAATTATATAGAAAGTAGTAATAATATTCTAGGAATATATCCTCATACATCACTCAGCAAATCATCAAGCGGAAGCAGAAACAAAGACCCGAGTACGGATTAAGAGTCAAATCGGCATAATATGCCATAGAATTAAGGACATTCCTGCCCACAGATCTCAGAGATCTCCATCCCTGGAATCTCTACGCAAGAGGGTCGTTGCCTCCTTTATCAACCTCAACGACATAGTAGCCTCCATATGGATGTACCTAACAACCTAATCAATAATTGGTGTGAGACCCTAGGGGCACTCAGCAAATCTTTATGCATCTAAAGGGATTAAGGTGGGGTGTGATGGCCCAAAATATATCGAGCTCGTTGGGGAACCCCAAGAGGAAGGTATGATGAGCACATCAACAAGTTTTCCCTCAGTTATGAAACCAAGGTTATCGAACCAGTAGGAGCAAGGAAACACCTCCAAGGTGTTGTTTCCAACTTGGAATCCTGCACAACACAACCACATAACTTTGCCCCCAACTTACAATGAGGTTGTCAATCTCACCGCTTTTGCTGAAAATAAAGGATTAAACATATTGTGTGGAAGAAACTAAAAGCTTGTAGAAAGTAAACAAAAAATAGTAAACAATTGTAGATTGATGGTAAAAGAAAGGACCGGGGTCCATAGTTCACTAGTGGTGGTTCTCCTTAAGATAGATGACATGTTGGGTGAACAAACTATAGCAGGGCAATTGACAAACATCGAGAAAGCATACATGCATATACTAATCATCTTGACTCCTATGAGATTTGATTGGGCATTACAACATTATACATAGACCATAATCCAACTGCATCTATGACTAATAATCTATCTTCAGGTTATCAATCCGAACCCCCTCCAGTATTAAGTTGCAAGCAACAGATAATTGCATTACGCATTGCGTGTAAAGTAAACAATATGATTGTTCTATGAACAAAGGATTGTTGTTTCTCCCTAGTAGCAACATCACATCTAGTACCTTAGAGATTTCTGTCACTTCCCTAGATTACTAGAGGCATGAACCCACTATCGAGCATAAATACTCCCTCTTGGGGTTGCTAGCATCTACTCGACCAAGATATCTACTAACAACAGAGAGCATGCAAGATCACAAATAACAAAGACATGATAGAATAAATAATCAATCTGAAATAGCATCTCAATATCCATCGGATCCATGCAAACACAACATGTATGATTACAAATAGATGATCTTGATCATGAACGGAGCTCACAAGATCTAGACATGGTAGCACAAAGGAGAAGAACCAACCATCTAGCTACTACATGGACCCGTAGTCCAAGGATGAACTACTCATGCATCACACCGGAGGCTTACATGGTGATGAAGAAGGCCTCCAGGGTGAATTCTCCCCTCTGGCAGGGTGCCGGGAAGAGCTTCAGATCCCTCCCGATCTAGGGATGGAGATGACGACGGCTATAGACTCTTTCGTGGAATTTTGATCGGGTACTTAGGGTTTCTGTATTGGAGGCAATATATAGGCTAAAGGGGAGGCCGAGGGGTGCCCTAGGTGGCCGCACCACCCCCTGGCACGGGCCAAGCCTGGCCTTGCGGCCAGGTGGTGTGGTCGGCCCCTGGCCCCTCTCCGTCTCGTATTCTGGCTCCGTGTACCCCTCGGTGAAATATTGACTTTGGCTTTTGTCCTATCCAATTCCGAGAATATTCATTTTCTGACTTTCTTGGAACCAAAACAGAGAAAAATGTGCAGGCAATCGTGGCATCTTGTTAATAGGTTAGTCCAAGAAAGTGTATAAAAAGTACTCCAAAAAGTGTGGACAAAACATAAGAAAGTAGATATAAACCAAGCATGGAACATCAAAAATTATAGATACATTTGCAACGTATCAACATCCCCAAGCTTAACTCCTGCTCGTCCTTGAGTAAGTAAGTGATAAGAAGAAAGAATATTTTTTGAGGTGACATGCACCATCATAAACTTGATCAAAGTATTTGTAACATTGATAGCTGGGATCATATTACTTCAACATAGCAAGAAAGATAAAGTTCTAAAAATAAGACATAGCAACTATGTTGTAACATGAAAAGGCACAAACAAAATATTCATGAATAACAATGCTTTGCAAGACATTTGTTTGTTTCACATAAAGAAAACATAGCATAGTGGCATTCAGCTTGTCCCTCATAATGTAGCAAATCATAATTGCATAGGACACCTTCATAGTTTATAAGGGTGACTAGATACAAATAATTTAAGAACAAGCAATATCAAAGTTATGCATCAATCAACAAGTCTTGGGACAATGCACATTAAACTGAGAATGGCCACTATGCTCTCTCAATAGGTGCATAAAGATAGAAGGTGGAGACTCAATATAAAAGTGGAAGAAAGGCCTTCATAGAAGGAAGCAGGGATTCAAGTTTCATAAGGAGCTTCCAAAATTATGGTACTTATTAGCTTTCAGCTCTCATTGCCCCTATCATAAGCATCTTGAAGTGATTAAGGTTAAAGTGAATAAACTATGGAGTATATGCTTGACAAAGTATAAGTTGGAAATCTCATGTCCCTTGAATACGAGGGCCGCTCCTCATGCTGCTCAAGTTTAGTTACCGGTAAGTTCTTGTCATAGTAAGTACATGTGTATCATAGAGAACCGCCAACGGGGTACCCCTTGCCCGATGATACGGAAGAATCCCCATATCAAAATGACAAGGCAAGCAGACAACGAACATCTCAACAATCTTCTTATTTACCATGGGAAAATGGTGCTTTTTTCTCTCTTTCCTCTTTTCTCATCTTTTTTTCTTTTTCTCTTTTTCTCAATGTCTATCTCTTTTTTTATCAGAAGAATGCTTCATAGATTGCTCATTATGGTTACGCTACAGGTTTCCACCATGATTAGGCATGGATTAGATCGACGGCCTAGGCGTTTCTCTAACACACATACATAACTCCATGGACTTACAAGCTCCCCTTTCATTTCACACCGACGACATCCATAGACAAAAGAGCATGATATCAACTAGGTACAATGTACAAGTGCAATGTTGAAAGCGTTCCCCATGACATCATGGTTCTGCTAATCCCCAACATATAAGTGCAAGCATATACAACATAGATGACACAATTGTTCTAGTTTATTAGGGCAAGAAAAGTAAAGTGTGCCATCAAGTTTGTGAGAGCTTTAATCACTAGTTTTCTCATAACAAGTTTAATTCGGAAGGTAGATAAAAACATGAATATACTTGGAATAGAAAATCCTAATAGGTAGGTATGGTGGACTCTTTGGAATAACTTGGTTTTATTTGGAGTTGGATGCATGAGTGGAACTCATACTTGGTTATGGAGGCTAGCAAAAGACTGGGAGCAACCAACTAAGAGAGCAATAATGGCCATAATCATGCAAATCGACAAAACATTATTAATTAAAGCATAAAGTGATATCACAAGTCAAAAACTAAAGGATCATAGAGGCTATGGTGACTTGGGATAGTCTTAACATGGTGTGCGCATGCGACAAGTCAACCCAAATAAAGCATCAAATGAGAATACCATAATACTATGCTTTAATATGCTAAAACAACGCATGATTCTTTCAAGGCACATTAAGCAATCTTAATTGTTTATAACATGTCATGCTACAACAAAAATCACTAAGCATAAAGCCAAAACAATACCAAGCATGACATGACAAAGCATAGGCCACAGTCAAAACAAGCTCTATTTACCACTTAAGTATGAAATTTCCTACTCTTTCCAAACCAAACTATTTGAAAACTAATGTATGAAATAGGTGGTCCAACCAATTTATTCAAGCAAACTAAGAAAACCAAGCAAATGAAAACCAAAAACATAAATAAAGACGCTCTAAGAACAACACAACTATGCACAAAACAATAAAAATGAGGTGTGTGGAAGAACCTGACATTTTTTATTGATGAAGAAGGGGATGCCTTGGGCATCCCCAAGCTTTTGCGCTTGTACTTCTTGGATATTTCTTGGGGTAACACGCATGGCATCCCCAAGCTTGAGCTTTAGTCCATTCTTCATCTCATTACATCATTCTCTCCATACACCTGAAATTCTCAACACCAATAAAACTTCCATTAAAACACAAGCTACTATAGCACTTCCCTTGAAAAGCTCAATTCCCCAAAGAGAACCCAAAAAGGAACCAACAAGAAGAAAATTCAAATAATGGTAGAAATCTATGAAAACATACCAGCAGGTAAAAACCAATTTTTTAGAAGACCTTCTATTGCTCAAATCGAAAAGTGCTGAACTAACGAAAGTTAGATAACAACCTGGGGCAGAATTAAAAAAATCACGCCTCAAAACGATGTACAGAGATTTTACACGAATTTTTACAGTGAAGCACAAAAATCTGTTTCGGGACAACAACTTTCCCAACCATTACTTCTCTCTCATTAGAGGTTACTCTTGGCACAAAAAGCAAATAAAAAGGATAAGGAGCGGTTATTACAGAGGTAATAACTTCCAAGACTCATCTAAAACTTTTGGGTTATCTCCCAATAAGTACTTTTCTTTAACGCCTTTAAGTTAGGCATAAGAAGCAAGAAAAAGAATCAAGTGGTCTCAAATGAAGAAGCATTAAGAGCAAATTTTGTTTTCATAGGAGAGGCAAAAGGAATCTTCTCTCTCTTCTTAGGGAAGTGTTCTATACCTTTCTTGAGTGGGAGTTGATATTTAATGGTGCCTTCTTTTATATCAATAATGGCACCAACAGTCTAAGAAAAGGTCTTCCCAAAGTAATAGGACAAGAAGCATTGCATTCAACATCCAAAACATAGAAATCAACGGGGACATAGGCATTGTTAACCATAATAAGAACATCATTAATACTCCCCATGAGTTTCTTTTTAGCATTATCATCAAGTGGGATACTTAAATAACAATCTTCCAATGGTGGCAAATCAAGCATATCATAAATCCTTCTAGGCATAATAGAAACACTACTATCAAGATCACAGAAAGCTTTGAAATCAAAATCATTCACTTTCATATTAATGATGGGTTCCCAACCATCTTCTAGTTTCATAGGAATAGAAGCTTTATGTTTCATCTTTTCTTCTTTAATTTTTATGAGAGCATCACTAATGTGTTTTGTAAAGGCCATATTCATAGCACTAGCATTAGGACTTTTAGCAAGCTTTTGTAGGAACTTAATTACTTTAGAGATATTGCAACCATCAAGATCAAAATCATAATTATCATCTAAAGTAGTAGAGCTATTACTAGCTTCAACACTAGTGGTAGCGATAGTAGAAACACTAATATTTCTAGCAATTTCATATTCTCTTTCCCACTTAGCATGCAATTCAGCTAATGGTCTAACATTTTCATCAATTCTAACTTGTATGGCATTAGTAGCAGCAAAGGGATTATCAATAGTTTCAGGTTTAGCAGCCATTTTATTAATCAAGGAGGATTGTGCTTCAGACATAAATGATATATTTCTTTCAGCATTAGAAAGTTTTTCCTTGGTAGTTTTATTGAAAGCAGTTTGTTTACTAATAAAATCTTTAAGCATAACTTCAAGTTCAGAGGGAGCACTCCTATTATTGTTGTAGGAATTTCCATAAGCATTACCATTATTGGGAGGATATGGCCTATAGTTATTATTACCAAATTTATTCCTGTAGGCATTGTTGCTAAAATTATTATTTCTTATAAAGTTCACATCAACTTGCTCTTCTTGAGCAACCAAAGAGGCTAAGGGAACATGATTTGGATCAATATGAGCTTCCCCATTAACAAGCATAGACATAATAAAATCAATTTTATCACTCAAGGAGGAGGTTTCTTTAACAGAATTTACCTTCTTACCTTCTGGAGCTCTCTCGGTATGCCATTCAGAATAGTTAACCATCATATTGTCCAGAAGCTTTGTTGCAGCACCCAAAGTAATGGTCATAAAGGTACCTCCATCAGCAGAATCCAGTAGATTTCTTGAAGAATAGTTCAATCATGCATAAAAGGTTTGGATAATCATCCAAGCAGTCAGTCCATGAGTGGGACAATTCTTTACCAAAGATTTCATTCTTTCCCAAGCTTGAGCAACATGTTCATTATCAGATTGTTTAAATTTCATTATTTCACTTCTCATAGATATAATCTTAGCAGGAGGATAGTATTTTCCAATGAAAGCATCTTTGCATTTAGTCCAAGAATCAATACTATTTCTAGTTAGGGATTGCAACCATTCTTTAGCTTTTCCTCTCAAAGAGAAAAGAAACAATTTAAGCTTAATAATATCCCCATCTATATCCCTATGCTTTTGCATCTCACAAAGTTCAACAAATTTATTTAGATGAGCAGCAGCATCTTCAGTACAAATACCAGAAAATTGTTCTCTCATAACAAGATTGAGTAAAGCAGGTTTAATTTCAAAGAAAGTAGCTTCAGGAATAGGTGGAGCAATAGGTGTGCACATGAAATCATTGTTGTTGGTGCTAGTGAAGTCACATAACTTAGTGTTTTCAAGAGTAGTCATTTTTTGTGTTTTTAATAAAGAAAGCAAACTAGTACAACTAATTTTTTGTGTTTTTTTTATAAAGAAACAAGCAAACAAAGCAAAAATAAACTAAGCAAAACAAAAATGACAAAGTAAAGAGATTGGTTATGAAGGACTCCCCTTGTGAAGATGTCCTTGACTCCCCGGCAATGGCGCCAGAAAAAGTGCTTGATGGCCCAAAATATATCGAGCTCGTTGGGGAACCCCAAGAGGAAGGTATTGTGAGCACATCAGCAAGTTTTCCCTCAGTTATGAAACCAAGGTTATCGAACTAGTAGGAGCAAGGAAACACCTTCAAGGTGTTGTTTCCAACTTGGAATCTTGCACAACACAACCACATAACTTTGCCCCAACTTACATTGAGGTTGTCAATCTCACCGGTTTTGCTAAAAACAAAGGATTAAACATATTGTGTAGAAGAAAGTAAAAGCTTGCAGAAAGTAAACATAAAACAGTAAACAGTTGTAGATTGATGGTAAAAGAAAGAACCAGGGTCCATAGTTCACTAGTGGTGGTTCTCCTTAAGATAGATGACATGTTGGGTGAACAAATTACAACGGGGCAATTGACAAACATCGAGAAAGCATACATGCATATACTAATCATCTTGAGTCCTATGAGATTTGATTGGGCATTACAACATTATACATAGACCATAATCCAACTGCATCTATGACTAATAATCCACCTTCAGGTTATCAATCTGAACCCCCTCCAGTATTAAGTTGCAAGCAACAGATAATTGCATTACGCATTACGTGTAAAGTAAACAATACGATTGTTCTATGAATAAAGGATTGCTGTTTTCTCCCTAGTAGCAACAACACATCTAGTACCTTAGAGATTTATGTCACTTACCTAGATTACTAGAGGCATGAACCCACTATCGAGCATAAATACCCCCTCTTGGAGTTGCTAGCATCAAACCAGCCAAGATATCTATTAACAATGGAGAGCATGCAAGATCACAAATAACAAAGACATGATAGAATCAATAATCAATCTAAAATAGTATCTCAATATCCATCGGATCCCCGCAAACACAACATGTATGATTATAAATAGATGATCTTGATCATGAATGGAGCTCACAAGATCTAGACATGGTAGCACAAAGGAGAAGAACCAACCATCTAGCTACTACATGGACCCGTAGTCCAAGGATAAACTACTCACGTATCACACCGGAGGCTTGCATAGTGATGAAGAAGGCCTCCAGGGTGAATTCTCCCCTCCGGCAGGGTGCCGGGAAGAGCTTCAGATCCCTCCCGATCTAGGGATGGAGATGGTGGCAGCTACAGACTCTTTCATGGAATTTTGATCGGGTACTTAGGCTTTTTGTATCGGAGGCAATATATAGGCTAAAGGGGAGGCCGAGGGGGTGCCCTAGGCGGCCGCACCACCCCCTGGCGCAGGCCAAGCCTAGCCGCGCGGCCAGGTGGTGTGGCCGGCCCCTGGCCCCTCTCCATTTGTATTCTGGCTCTGTGTCCCCCTCGCTGAAATATTGACTTTGGATTTTTTTCCCGTCCAATTCCGAGAATATTCATTTTCTGACATTCCTGGAACCAAAAACAGCAGAAAACAGGCAGCTGCTACTATGGCATCTTGTTAATAGGTTAGTCCAAGAAAGTGTATAAAAAGTACTCCAAAGTGTGGACAAAACATAAGAAAGTAGATATAAATCAAGCATGAACCATCAAAAATTATAGATACATTTGCAACATATCAGGGTGACGCAATTGTAGCAAAAGATAAATAACTAATCGGTTTGTATAGAGACATGCTACAACATCCGCCCAACCAGATCTGATGGTCGCTCGTTAATTAGAACCAATAGTTATATAAGTAGCATAAATAAACATCACTCGTCCTTTTTCTCGCTTATCGAACAAGAAGGCGGAAGAACATCCCATCAGTTGGCAATTTTATTAACCATTCCATGAGTGTTGAAGTATTTAATAGTCATGTTTTAGTCAAATTATGCACGGTACTTTAGTTATAGTTGTCTATGATCAAGAAATTGTGCTCCAAGTTGTCCATAGCTGCGGACACGGCTTTCAGAAAGGTTTACCCTGTAGGGGTGCACAAATAGCAACACACGCACGATCAACCTTGGGAAGAACCAAATAAAAAGCAACGAGGCGTCATGACAAAGCATTCACAGGATTCAAATATTATTTCAGGGGTCCACCCCACTTAGCTACCCGCAACGAAGTTGGCCGGCTCCGAAATGGACCCAGGGTTTGTGTCAATCGTTGTAGACGACTGGGAACCCGAAAGTGTGACTGGGCTTGTCGATACCATGAAAACATTCCATGTTCCAAAATAGTACAGGCGCTCCACGCGCAATAGTAAATAAAACAGTAAAGCATGGCATAAGTACATGATAGTAATAACGCCCCAAACTAGTTTGTGGCCCCAAGAAATAAGATGTGAATCAAGCTCAGGTGAAGGAGGATCCATAAAGTATCCCACGTGTGGATAGTGCGATAGTAAAGGAACATGTATCAAGTACTCGGGTCCTACGGGACACATGTGAGCATGGAAGAACCAAATAACAGTTATTGCCCACCTGTGTCTCTTTCTTTAGTTATCCCATTACTACATATTTTAAGTTGTTTAGGTACCTCATTATCCAGAGACTCGCACAAACCTACACATGCAATTCTACGACTCACATGGCTCAAACAACTCCTGTAGTAATGGCTCATAGGATTCAGGGTACAAGCGTTGGTGTGGTTTAAAAGTAAAGGCTATGCAGTACTTGGAATTTCAATTTAATGCGAATCATGACACAATGATGCAAGAATAAGATAGATGCATAGGTGCTATATGTAATGCAAGCATGGGGAATTGTTTCCCTGTTAGCTCAGCAGTGGAATAACTAGGATCCGGGTAGTACTCTTGGTTCTCCTGATAACTCCCTTGCTCGGCGTCTATCCGGAATAAGAACCAAACAAGCAAAGGGTCATAATAAATAAAGTGCACAATCATATAAACATATGCAACAAGCAAAACAAGGTATTCCATGATGGAATGATGCATAATTACATGGTATAACATAGCATGGCATCTTTGAGGTGTAGAAACAATAATAAATCATTTTAATTAAGGGATTTCTATTTTCGTGGCCCTGGTTCGTTAGTTATACTTAGTTTTCCCCAGCCGCTTAGTTTTTCCTTACTTTACCCTCCCTCCATTCTGAAACCCTCACATGCGTTCGGTTGGGGGGATGCCGTCAGGTCAAAGGCTTGACCGTTACATGCTGACCGGTGGGACCGCGTTGGGGCGGGTCATGCGTTGAGCATTACGTTAGATCACCTCGACCGTTACATGCTGACATGTGGGGCCAGAATACACAGCGGATCAGCCATCCATCTCTCGCTAATTATGGGGGACGTGGTGTGGGACCATGTGAGGCGTGTTTGGTGGTTACGTGCGCCCTGTTGCCTAAATTGGAAGTTTTCTTTTTTGTTATTTTTATTTATGATTGGCCTTTTTAAGAGCGTCTTTTCCCCTCTCTCTCGCTAACATTTGTATCTTTTTGCCCAAAAAGGTAGCGAATCTAGAGCAGCTTCTCTTTTCATTCATTGTTCCTTTTGCCCTCATTTTTCCCCAATCTGGTAGAAAATCTAGAGCAACAAAACTAACCAGCACCATAAATAAATTTAGTAAACAGAGCATATGTAGATAAAGTAGATAATATAGGTTATATAGTACGGTACTTAACGAGGTTCGACAATTAGGCTGCTCAACAGCAGCAGCGGACAAGGTCAACACAGACAAGACAAAAGAAGCTGCTTTACAACAGCAGTAGCAGCAGATGAGTGGCCCCTCATGGCCTCTGCCAGGAGGGCCTCCGCTTCCTCCCTCTGGCGCCTCCTCCACTTCTTGCTGCCCAGTCCCTTGACCTTGGGCGCCTTGGGCTTGATCGGGGGTATGCGACCCTCCTCGATAGGACTCTCCGCAGGTCCTCACGTCCTCGGCATGCTTCATGAGGGGGTTGAAGTGCGTGACGCGGAGCCTCCTGGTGGGGCAGAAGGGGAAACTGTACACGTCGCCGGCGAAGAAGTTGTTGTATTGGCCAGACTTCAGCCTCCTCAGCACATGACGAGTCTTAGTATCCTTGGACTCATCGTCGCTGCGAACGTCGCTGCTATCCTCCTGTTGGAAAAAATAGTAGAGTGCAATAAGGACATGCTTGAGATACTTTGATTATCGGGATTGATTATTTGCATAAATTAACCGATTGAGATCTCTTGATTATTCCCCAAATCTCAAACCAAATCAAATACTGATGCCAACTACGAATAGGGGGGTTCAAATACGAATAAGGGGATTCATCGAAATACGATATCTAACATAAGAGGATTAGCTACTGTAAAAATATGAATAGTCGAGCCCTAATAACATACGATCTAGCATCCAACGATGGGAACAGGGGAAGAACAAGGGAAGGGGAGAAAACCCTGGTTACCTCCGACCATGGGTCGGCAATGCTGGTGTCGTAGGGGTTCTCCGGCCTTATGTAATCAACCTGCTCGTAAGGGTCCCAGCCGAGTGGGATCTGCCCGAGACTGGCGGGGGCCTCCTCGCCGGCAGCTACGGCGGATGCGGGGACAGGGACGGGGCCTGTATAAGGACAGGGCCTCCTCGCCAGCAGCCTTGGAGGCGCCGATGGCCACCGTGCCGTTCTTCTCCATCGCTAGCGTGGTTGGGGTTTTCTTGGGGGTTTGCAGAAGGTGATGGGACAGTGGAGACGGTTGAGTGAGAGATTGAGTGATGAATGAGAGTGGGGAGGCCTCTATTAAAGGAGAAGGGAAGCAACGTTCCGTTGCACTACCGTGCACCGCGTAACCACGTATGCTACTGCATCGTGCACGGCCACACGTGTCCGCTACCTCCCAGTGCACCGCACACGCGTACCATGAGTCACGTTTTCCCCTCATATCTAACCCTAGCGACTCAGTTGTACTCAGTTTTGCCCTCGAGTGTAACACTGGCAGTTTGGTTGTACTCAGTTTTTCCCTCCAGTACTAACACTGCCGTGTGCAATATACTCAGTTTTACCCTCCGGTGGCTGGTCAACAGAGAGTCAACGAATAGGATTTAGCTAGCTAATTGAGTCACTTTATGCACAACAAATTCAAAAAGAGCAAAACATAGTGGATCTACCCAAGGAGTCTTATTATGTGACCTGCCACCATAACAAATCTATATAAACCAAGTTTTAACCTAAATCACCACTTCTCAAATCACCTACTATCTATGAAGGTTTATGGATTTCTACTCAAGCCTCTTCCCAAAACATCCCTCCCCAAAACATAGTTTGTCTAAATGAGGCAATAATTGTCAAACTGGTGTATATTTGAATTGCAAATAGTTTAATGTAATCCAAGATGTATTTTATTGTATAAAAGACGCATTTTCCATTTTTAAAATATTTTTCTATTTTCTATTTGAATCCCTTTGTCAGTCTTGCCCTTGGTTTTTAAGTTCTACTCAGTTTTTCCCTTGGTTCTTAAGTACTACTTAGTTTTCCCCTCTCTTTGTATCAATCTCTCGCACCTGTGCTCATCTTCGCTGCTACGCTCTGATTGGTCGAGGAAGTTGTCACACGGATCGTGCCCACCAACCGTTGATCCTCTGTGATATAGCGGACACGATAACCCCTATATCTGTCAGGAGACACCCCTCTATCCATGCAAAATAACGAGTATGCAACCAGTACTTTAACTCCATAAACAAATGAACTTGAATATAATTTGAAGGGAACATGTTCGAAGGTGTATAATTTGTGCATTACATTCCACTCTATGAAAATGAGAATCTCTCAAGATTTTCTTAGCACAATATTATCACGTATTAAGTGCGATTTCAAAGAGTTCAAATGTGTATAAATTTCGTATATGCAAGTTTATGCATTACATTCCACTCTATGAAAATGGGGGGAGAAAATGATAATCTATCAAAATTTTGCTAGTACGTCATTATCTCGTTATGAAGTTCGATTTCACAGTGTTCAAAGGTTTTAAATTTTTGTATACGCAATTTTATGCATTATATTTCACTCCATGGAAATGATAAATTATTAGGATTTTATTAGCACAACATTACCATGACCTAAGTGCGATTTCAAAGAGTCCAAAGGTGTATAATTTTCGTATATGCCAGTTTATGCATTACATTCCACTATATAAAAATGATAATCTCTCAAGATTTTCTTAGCACAACATTATCATGTATTAAGTGCGATTTCAAAGAGTCCAAATGTGTATAATTTTTGTATACGCAAGTTTATGCATTATATTTCACTCCATGGAAATGATAATCTCTCAAGATTTTCTTAGCACAACATTATCACATATTAAGTGCGATTTCAAAGAGTTCAAAGGTGTATAAACTTCGTATATGCAAGTTTATGCATTACATTTCACTCTACGAAAATGGGGGAGAAAATAATAATGTCTCAAAATTTTGTTAGCACATCATTAACACGTATTAAGTATGATTTAAAAGTGTTCAAAGGTTTATAATTTTCGTATATGCAAGTTTGTGCATTACATTCCACTCTATGAAAATGATAATCTCTCAAGATTTTCTTAGCACGACATTATCATGTATTAAGTGCGATTTCAAAGAGTTCAAAGGTGTATAATTTTTTTATACGCAAGTTTATGTATTATATTTCACTCCATGGAAATGATAAATGATCAGGATTTTACTAGCACAACATTGTCATGTCCTAAGTGCAAATTAAAAGAATTCAAAGGTGTATAATTTTCGTATATGCATTATATTTCACTATATAAAAATGAAGCAACGGCACGGGCGTGGGCGCGGGGCTGGCTTGGGGTCCCATCTTGCAACGCCAACCTGGGTAAGCTATGGGTCCGACGCTCACGTGGATAAACTGTGGGTCCGGCATTCACGTGGATAAGCTGTGGGTCCGATGCTGATCTGGATAAGTTGAGAGAGGTGTCCACTACGGGAATCGACTGAACGCGATCCCACTTGTCAGTATGTAATGGCAAGGGTACACTACGGGACCCGACAGAATGCGGCCCTACTTGTTAGGACGTAACAGCGAGGGTCCACTACAGGACCCGACTGAACGCGACCCCACTTGTTAGCACGTAACAGTAAGACTGTCGGACGGCGAGTTTCAGACCATGTGAGAGTTTCGTACAAGTAGATAGGCAAAAGTGAGCAAAAAACTAAGTGGCTGAGGAAAACTAAGTACAACTAACGAACCGAGGGCATGAAAATAGAAATCCCTTTAGTTAATTATTTAGTCATGTTTTGCTTCCATAAACCTTGTTATATATTTAATATTTATACGATGCGTGCTTCAATTGGTATCATGGAATGCATAATTAGAACGGGCTCATCGCGCTGATCGATTTAGACATATTATATGTCAAATTTCAAATTATAGAATTAAAGTTAAGAATTTATTACAAAATGGCATTTAATGGTAATTATTAATTCAAATTTTTTAAAATGCCCAGAATTTATTTTAAATAGAATATTCGTATTCCTAGCATTTTTCTGATCTCAAAACATATATTATTTGTATTATTTGAAATTATAAATTTAAAAACATTATTAAATGCAAATTAATTCAAATTAGGTCAAAAGTCAAAGGTTTGACTAGCCGCAGTCAAATTTGAAAATATGCTTGAATTCTCATTTAAAAATGATTCATATTTCATTTTATAAGTTTTCTCAAATTAAAAACATTTCAAAAGATATGGATTAATGTGTATTTATCCATTTTGCTGGAATTTTATTTATTAGGAAAACGTTTTCTCGAGCGTTCGATACCAAGGCATGGTCTAGCCATGGTCAGTGACAAGCGGGACCAGAACTAACTGTGCAGCCGATGGATTGGGGTCTTTGAGGTGGTGACAAGTGGCAGAGGCGAGGACTGCGGGTTGAGAACCAGAAACAGCTAGGGACCCTGATACGTTGCTAACGTATCCATAATTTTTGATGTTACATGCTTGTTTAGTATCTACTTTGCTTTGCTTTGTCAACACTTTGAGGTATTTTTATATGTTTTCTGGGACTAACCTATTAACAAGATGCCACAGTGCCAGTTGCTTGTTTTCTTCTGTTTTTGGTTCCAGAAAAGGCAGAAAATCAATATTCTCGGAATTGGACAGGACAAAAGCCAATATGCCTATTTTTCCCGGAGCAACACGGAAACACGAAGCAGAGACGGAGTAGGGCACCAGGGTGGGCACACCATATGGTGGCACGGGCTAGCCCTGGTCGTGCCACCAGGTGGTGTGGGCCCCCTGGCCACCCACCGACCTTGCCTCTTCGCCTATAAGATGCCTCTCGATGCAAAAACCCGCAGTCTATAAATATCTTCTCTCGAGGCTAAGGATTCTACCGGTAGCTATGTGTTCATCTCTCTCTCTATGCATGATCATATTGTGATCATGAGTTTGTAATCAAGTAGATCTACCTTGCTACTCAAGTGCTTTAATAGATCTCTGATCTCTCCATGTGTGTGAAAGTGACAGCATGCACACCATGGTGGCACTTAGGCTAGAGATTACAAATACTTGTTATGAGTTATATTTGGAGTTGGATGTCTCTATGAAATTGTGGTGTTTGTTGGAACCATCTAGTGCTCAAGGTGATAGTGTGGGGTTATCTAGATGGGAAATACGAACTTTGAGGTGTGATGTTATAGCCCTACCATGGATTAGAGTGTCCAACCGGAGAGTAGTTCAGAGTACTATCATGGAGAGAAGATATTTATATGAGAGTGTTCACCAGCGAAAGTGTGATCCCTACGCCTTGTTTCTAAGCATTGAAACACCATTTGCAACTAGATCTGTTACATGTTTGCTTGCTTCCATCTTTATTTCAATTTCCCTTTAGTCTATTCCACGCCATCAAGCTATTTTCTAGCACCATTGTCTTATATCCATACCACTTGTATTTCACTATCTCTTTGCCAAACTAGTGCACCTAAACACCTGACAAGTGTATTGGGTGTGTTGGGGACACAAGTGACTTCTTGTATCTTGATTGCAGGGTTGCTTGAGAGGGGATACCTTTGACCACTTCCTCCCTGAGTTCGATAAACCTTGGGTAATCCACTAAAGGGAAAACTTGCTGCTGTTCTACAAACCTCTCCACTTGGAGGTCCAACAACTGTCTACAAGAATAGAAGTGCGTAGACATCAAGCTATTTTCCAAGCGTGTCGGGATTGAAGAAGAAGAAGCTCCCACGTCAACCACGCGCCAGCAAATATTTTCTAGCGCCGTTGCCGGGGAGGTAAGGTAAAAGGTACTCACATCCTCCAGTGTGAGTGCTCGAAGTTATTTCCTTTAGATTCTGCAATTTTGTCTTTTTGTTTGTTTTTTCACTAGTTAGGCTTAATGGAAAACAAAAAAAATTTAGAGAGCTTTATAGTATTTATCTTGAGTTAGGACATGAAGTGTTTGAAGAGAAAATTAAAAAACCTATGGAAATTTATTTGCATGCTAATAGCAATGTTGTTAGTATGAATTCTTTGGACACCATTATTGCTAATGCTATGGAAAAGTCTAAGCTTGGGGAAGCTAGATTTATGAAAATGATCTTTTTAGTTCCCCAGCTTTGGAAGATAGCTATTCTATTGCTTATGATGATACCAAACCTCCAATATATGATGATTACAATGATGAATATGATATTTTATCTCCACCTACTATTGAGGAGGAAATTAATTATGACTACAATATGCCTCCTATATTTGATGATAATGGTGATGAGAATAATAATGATAGATATTTTGTTGAATTTGCTCCCACCACAATTAATAAGAATGACTATGCTTATGTGGAGAGTAATAACTATTATATGCAGGTGGCTCATGATAAGAATGTTTTATGTGATAGTTATATTGTTAATTTTATTCATGATGCAACTGAAAGTTATTATGAGAAAGGGAAACATGGTTTTATGCATCTCAATAATATTAAGTTTCCCCTCTTTATGTTGAAAGTTTTGAAGTTGCACTTGTTTTGCTTTCCTATGCTTGTTGCTTTGTGCTTTCATGACTTGTTTCTTTACAAGATTTCTATGCATAGGAAGTGGGTTAGACTTAAATGTGCTTTGAATTTGCTTCTTGATGCTCTCTTTTACTTCAATTCATATTTCTTATGTGAGCATCTTCTCAAACTATCATGCCTAACTTAAAGGCGTTAAAGAAAAGTACTTATTGGGAGATAACCCAAAAGTTTTAGTTGAGTCTTGGAAGTTATTGCTTCACTAATAACCTCTCCTTATCCTTTTTATTTGCTTTTTATGCTAAGAGTAACCTCTAATGAGAGGGAAGTAATGCTTGGGAAAGTTGTTGTCCCGAAACAGATTTTTGTGCTTCGCTGTAAAAAATCATGTAAAATATCTGTATGTCGGTTTGAGCTGTGATTTTTTGTGCTTCTGCCCCAGGTTGTTATCTAACTTTCTTTAGTTCAACACGTTTCGATTTGAGCAACAGAAGGTCTTCGAAAAAATTGGTTTTTACCTGCTGGTCTCTTTTGACAGATTTCTGCCATTATTTGCATTTGCTTCTTGTTGATTCCTTTTTGGGTTCTCTTTTGGGGAATTGAGCTTTTTGAGGGAAGTGCTACAGTAGCTTGTGTTTTAATGGAAGTTTTACTTGTGTTGAAACTGAACCTAAAGACTTATTATCTTGAGTACACTAATCTTGCTAATAAAGATTGTGTGAAGTTTTGTATGAAGGAAAATTTTCACGTGTATGGAGAGAATGATGTAATGAGATGAAGAATGGACTAAAGCTCAAGCTTGGGGATGCCACGCGTGTCACCCCAAGAAATATCCAAGAAGTACCAGCGTTAAATCTTGGGGATGCTCAAGGCATCCCCTTCTTCATCAATAAAAATCTCAGGTTTCTTCCAAACACTTCATTATTATTGTTTCATGCACAATTGTGTTGTTTTTGGAGCGTCTTTGTTTTGTTTTTAGTTTTAGTTTGCTTAGTTTGCTTGAATAAGTTGGTTGGATCCCAGCACTTCTTTTGGAGAGAGACACAATCTGTTTTCATTGTTTAGAACACTCTAGTTTTCATTCTTATTGTTTTGTGAGTGTTCTCTTTTGCTAGCACTGCGTTTAGCCTTAGTTTTCTTGTGCTTTTAGCTTAGAACTTTTTAGTTCTTCTTTGTGGATTTGTGAGACAAGCTCACTGATCTTTATTTATTATTATCTTTGTGAGTTGTTTCAAATAAGTTGATTTGGATTGGAAAAGAGTAGGAAAGTTCATGCTTAAGTGGTAAAAATGAGCTTGTTTTTTACTATGACTTAGACTTTTTCATGTCATGCTTGATATTATTTTGACTTTATGCTTAGTGATTTTTGTTGTAGCATGACATGTTATAAACAATTGAGATTGCTTAATGTGCCTTGAAAGAATCATGCGTTGTTTTAGCATATTAAAGCATAGTATTGTGGTATTCTCCTTTGATGCTTTATTTGGGTTGACTTGGCGCATGCTCACACCATGTTAAGACTATACCAAGTCACCATAGCCTCTATGATTCTTTAGTTTTCGACTTGTAATATCACTTTATGCTTTAATTAATGATGTTTTGTCGCTTTGCATGATTATGGCCATTATTGCTCTCTTACTTGGTCGCTCCCAGTCTTTTGCTAGCCTCCATAACCAAGTATGAGTTCCACTCATGCATCCAACTCCAAATAAAACCAAGTTATTCCAAAGAGTCCACCATACCTACCTATTAGCATTTTCTATTCCAAGTATACTCATGTTTTTATCTACCTTCCGAATTAAACTTGTTATTACAAAACTAGTGATTAAAGCTCTCACGAACTTGATGGCACACTTTACTTTTCTTGCCCTTAATAAAATTGAACCATTGTGTCATCTATGTTGTATATGCTTGCACTTATATGTTGGGGATTAGCAGAACCATGCTGTCATGGGGAACGCTTTCAACATTGCACTTGTACTTTGTACCTAGTTGATATCATGCTCTTTTGTCTATGGATGTCATCGGTGTGAAATGAAAGGGGGCTTGTAAGTCCATGGAGTTATGTATGTGTGTAGAGAAACGCCTGGGCCGCTGGTCTAATCCATGCTGTCATGGTGGAAACCTACAGCGTAATCATAATGAGCTGTCTATGAAGCATTCTTCTTATAAAAAAAGAGTCAGATATTGAGAAAAAAAGAGAAAAAGAAAAAAAGAGATATGAGAAAAGAGTAAAGAGAGAAAAAATCACCATTTTCCCGTGGTAAATAAGAAGATTGCTGAGATGCTCGTTGTCTGCTTGCCTTGTCATTTTGATATGGGGATTCTTTCGTATCATAGGGCAAGGGTTACCCCGTTGGCGGTACTCTATGATACACATGTACTTACTATGACAAGAACTTACCGGTAACTAAACTTGAGAAGCATGAGGAGCGACCCTCGTATTCAAGGGACATGAGATTTCCAACTTATACTTCGTCAAGCATATACACCATAGTTTGTTCACTTTAACCTTAATCACTTCAAGATGCTTATGATAGGGGCAATGAGAGATGAAAGCTAATAAGTACCATAATTTTTGGAAGCTCTTTATGAAACTTGAATCCCTGCTTCCTTCTATTAAGGCCTGTCTTTTACTTTTATGTTGAGTCTCCACCTTCTATCTTTATGCACCTACTTAGAGAGCATAGTGGCCATTCTTAGTTCTATGTGCATTGTCCCAAGACTTGTTGATTGATGCATAATTTTGATATTGCTTGTTTTAAACTATTTGTATCTAGTAACTCTTATGAACTTTGAAGGTGTCCTATGCATTTATGTTTGCTACTCTATGAGGGACAAGCTGAATGCCACTATGCTATGTTTTCTTTATGTGAAACAAACAAACGTCTTGTAAAGCATTGTTATTCATGAATCTTTTGTTTGTGACTTTTCATGTTGCAACATAGTTGCTATGTCTTATTGTTAGAACTTTATCTTTCATGCTATGTTGAAGTACTATGATCCCAGCTATCAATATTTTACAAATACTTTGATCAAGTTTATGATGGTGCATGTCACCTAAAAAATTATTCTTTCTTTTTATCACTTACCTACTCGGGGACGAGCAGGAGTTAAGCTTGGGGATGTTGATACGTTGCTAACGTATCCATAATTTTTGATGTTCCATGCTTGTTTAGTATCTACTTTGCTTTGCTTTGTCAACACTTTGAGGTGTTTTTATATGTTTTCTGGGACTAACCTATTAACAAGATGCCACGATTGCGGTTGCTTTTCTTCTGCTTTTGGTTCCGTAAAAGGCAGAAAATCAATATTCTCGAATTGGACGGGACAAAAGCCAATATACCTATTTTCTGAGCAACACGGAAAAATCTGAAGAGGCGGAGTAGGGCACCAGGTGGGCACACCATATAGTGGCTGCCAGCTGGTCAGCGCCACCAGGTGGTGTGGGCCCCCTGGCCACCGACCGACCTTGCCTCTTTGCCTATAAGATGCCTCCCGATGCAAAAACCCTAAATCAAACAGCCTCTAGCCACGAAAATTTCCACAATACTGCCAGAAGGAGATTCGGGGACAGAAAGTCTGTTAAGGCACCGCCGGATGGGGAAGTGCCCCCGGAGCCATCTCCATCGATCTCCACCACCATCTCCATCCCTGTTGTTGATTCCCATGATGATGAGGGAGTAGTTCTTCCTCGAGGCTAAGGGTTCTACCGGTAGCTATGTGTTCATCTCTCTCTCTATGCATGATCATATTGTGATCATGAGCTTTGTAATCAAGTAGATCTACCTTGCTACTCAAGTGCTTTAATAGATCTCTGTTCTCCCCATGTGTGTGAAAGTGACAGCGTGCACACCATGGTGGCACTTAGGCTAGAGATTACAAATACTTGTTATGAGTTATATTTGGAGTTGGATGTCTCTATGAAATTGTTGTTGGGTCCGCAGCATAGAAAACAAAAAATTTCCTACGATGTGAACTACACGCCAAGATCTATCTACTAGGTACAAAGCAACGGGTGGACATACATCCAAAGAGAACTTACCCTCGTAGACAATGAGCTTTTGTTAACGAGTAGGAACTCGTGGTTGATGTAGTCGTACACTTGCCGATCTCAAGATCGTGATGAAGTCCAGCAGGTCCGGCTCCAGCACGTCCATCAGATCCAGCTCCAGCACCACCAAGTCCAGCACCGCAAAGCAGCGGTGCATCCGTGATCGCACACACGTCTGCACTGACAACCTCCGTCCCTCGCTCTAGCAAAGCAGCGGAAGCAGCAACTCCTTTCCAGATAAAGCCACTGGGAACATGTATCTCGCTAATCCGAGACCATGGGGGAATAATACTAGAGGGGGAGAGAGATCCTTCACGAGGAGGTGTGTGTGAGAAGTGAGGAGGGGGTGGCCTTTTATAGGAGGAGGGGGGTGCCCCTCCTTCATGGCCATGCATGGAGGAGGTGTCCCTTCACCTCATCCATTCATGTGGTGGTAACTCCCTCCACATAAATTTGCCCCTTCACAATCTCTTTTAAAGTCTCCACTTTAAATGCATTAAATTTCTCCAAATTTAATGCTCTCTCATTTAATAAAACTCTTTTATTATTTTTATTCAGAATTTTGTTAATTACTTTAATTAACAAACATTCACATAAAACCCCCTGCAACATTTCAATATTACATGCAGAACCAATTTCAGCATTTTCACCCGAAACAGTTTCGGTATCTATTGAAATAATTCCAGCGCTTTCTTAAATCTTTATCTGAAACATATTTGCTCAAAATGGTGTCGGTATCCCTTAAGTGTGTCAACCTACGGTTCAGGAATAATGCAGACATGATCGAGACCCCTCTCCGATCAATAATCAGCAGCGGGACCTGGAGATCCATACTGACTCCTACACATTCAACGATGACTTCTGTGATCGCGAGAACCTTTAACGCTAGTAACTAAATCCCTTTGTCCCGTGATATATTACATGTCCGAGATTCGATCATCGGTATCTCCATACCTAGTTTGATCTCGTTACCGACATGCACTCTTTTCTCGTTCCCGTGATATAATATTCTAGTGATCACATCACTTGCTTGCAAGCTATTTCAATGTGATATCACCGAGAGGGCCCAGAGTATATCTATCCGTCATCAGGATGGACAAATCCCACTCTTGATCCATGAGCCTCAACATAACACCTTCGTAGCACTGAACCCACCTTTATAGTCACCCTGTTACGGTGTGACGTTTGATGTTATCAAGATACTCTTCCGGTGTTAGCAATTAACATGATCTCATGGTCTAAGGACTAAGATTACTTCGTATGATGTTATAGAAATATAAACATAATGACTTGATCGTAATGCTATACTTCGGATGAATGTTCATCACATCATTCCACCAATGGCGTGGCCTTATTATTAACAACATCCAATGTCCATGATCAGGAAACCTTGATCATCTTGTTAATCAACAAGCTAGTCTATAAGAGAGGCATGACTAGGAACCATTTTTGTTTATTAAACACACATGTATTAATGTTTCCGAATCAATACAATTATAGCATGTAAAATAAACATTTATCATAAACATGGAATAAGATAATAACCACTTTATTATTGCCTCTCGGGCATATTCCCTTCAGTCTCCCACTTGCACTAGAGTCAATAATCTAGTTTGAAAAACTTTGCGTATTGAACACCTATGGCTTTCTGGTGTTGCATATACGCTATTGCTAGTGGTTAACATAATCTCCGGATCTGACAGTTTCAGGTCCGTGTGTATTTGCATGTCTTTGCGTCTCTACGCATCACTCATTCTCAAATGAGATGGCATTGTATAAGTTTGGTCCTCTGGTGAGACCTTTAGTTCGTTCGGGTTAAAATATGTTGATATTATTGTCACACAATATATCTTCATAGTATTAGCCCACTTTGAACCACACCTAGTTTGATAACAAACTACTTAACACAAATGCCCTCCTATGCTGCTACTATAGCAGTCATATACTTAGCCTTTTGTTGTAGTATCCGTCACAATATCTCAACTTTGGAACTCATCTAACTCCATCATGGAACATCCTTTCCATTATATTGTCCACCCATAGTCTAAATTGAGATAAATTTAATTTGTATCTTGTGACAAAACTAGTATCAATGTAACACTTTACAATGAACTACCTTTAAATTTTTGTCACTTATACATGATATATTCTTAGTTCTTCCAAAGCTCATAAGAATATCTTTACTATTGTCCAATGATCATCTTATGAATCATTCCGGTATATGCTCATAACATTTAGAGCATAGGACACTCTGGATATATACATATCATGGTATAATCGATCAAAATTTTCATGTGATTTTACTCACCAAGTGTTGAAACACTTGAATCTTGATACAATCCTTTCCATGCAGCAAGAACCTTTCTTGTTGTTTCCATATTGAACCCTTTCAATATCTCATATTGAACCCTTTCAATATCTTATATATGTATGTCTGGCACAACCATATTAGCGCCTTAATCTATCCATATAGATATTGATGCCTAATATTCTGGGTTTGCCCAAGTCTTTCATCGAAATATTATTTTAATGAAATCCTTAACTTGTGTCAATTCAAGATACATCATTTCCAATCAACAATATGTCCTCTACATAATGTATTAGAAATATGTCTCAGCACTCCCACTTAATTTCTTGCAAATGCAAGCATCTTCATCATCTCCGATGAATTTAAACTCTTTTAACAGTTTCATCATGGTGAAGATTCCAACTCCGATATGCTTACTTCAACTATTGAAGTTTACATGCCCTTTTAGCACCCTTTGAATTAACAAAACCCTTCGGACCATGTCATGTACATGTCCTAGGTTATCGTTCTATTAGAAGAACCTTGTTTTTTTATTCAACTACCATATACCAAATTATATGTAGTGGTTGCTACATTAATCCGTCAAGACTATATATCGCTATGAAAGATCTTATCTTGTCATAGTCAACTCCTTGAACATTGTTGTAAACTTCTTTCCGACATGTCGACTATTTCATAGATGTTAAACATCCATGTCTTATTTCTTTATAGATCCAAACACGACCGATAGGCTTCACGCCTTTCTGGAGGGTCTTCCAAATTCAGAAACTTGATTTCTCGTGTATGGATACTATCACGGATTCTATGACTTCTAGTCATTTTATGGAGTCAGGGCCCATCATCGCTTCTTTGCATGTAGTCGGTTCATTATTGTCAAAACAATAACGACTTGCTTATCAAATCTTACTATTTGATTCTTACCGACCCACACGGTTCTATAGGAACTCTAATCTCCTAGATCACACCTTTTGTAATCACGAGAGCCATGAGCATTGTGGCCGCCACCGGGACACTTTCCGGCCAAGGCCATTTAGCACATATAGCTAAGGTTCAACAACCTTATCAAAGTTCTATTGTCCTCCCACTTAACTTTTCAAAAAATTCCTTCTCAAGAAACTTGACGTTCCAAGTAACAAACTCTTTTGTCCCTGTTATGGAGAAATTCCCAACAAATTCTTTGGGATAACCTACAAAGACGTGCTTATCCGACTTTGGTTGTAAACAATTTACTTATGCATAGCATACCAAAATTTAAGAAAAGACAATTCGGGTTTTATCCCAAATCATAACTCATATGGTGCAATCTCAATGGATCACGATGGTGCTCTTTTTAGTGTAAAAGCGGTAGTCTCTAAAGCTTCAACCCTTAAAAACTAATGGCAGTTTTATAAATGACACCCTTGATCTTACCATGTCAAACATGGTTTGATTTTATATCTCGAATATTCCATACTCCTATGGTTTATCGGGAAACACAAATCATGGAACAATTCATCAAGTCTTAGGTGTTTTTGCTAAACATGTAACTCAAATATCTTCCTTTATGATCGAATCATAAACTCTTTATTTTCTTGTTACAATGATTTTCCACTTCATCTTGAAAGTCTTTGAACAATTTTCAAATGTTTCATACTTCTTCCTTATTAAGTAAATATACAGATATATTCACTCAAATTTTCGGAGAAAGCATATGAAGCAAAAAAGATCCATCGCATATGGCTACACATAATGGACTATGCACATCAGCATGCACAATTTCCAATAAGCTAGTCATCCGTTCCTCTCTGGCCTATGGAAGGAGTTTCAATTATCTCGAGGAAAGTCTCACATGCGTCAATTGATCAAAATCAAAGACTCCAAAAATCCATCAACATGGAGTTTCTTAATGTTTTCTTTCAAATATAATTTAAACAGCGATGTCACTTCATAAGTGATCTTTCAACCATTTGTATTGCGACATTTTAGCAATAGTGTTTATGGATGTGATTTCTCCAACTAGACTTGTAAAAGTTCATCCATCCTTTATGGAATACGGTAATTATTTGAACAGCCTTTGTTCTCATAATACCGGAACAAAATAACAATTATTTAAACAAATCTTGAAGGCTTGGTTTGATGACAACGAAAAACACAATAACACTTTATTTGTTTTCGATGAACATCATCACTCATTCTCTTGCTGGTTACTTAGGCCATTGTAGTTCATGAATTGCGTTGTCCTGTATGACACTTCATACCAACCAATTCGGTATCCAATACCTAAGAACCACATTGTTTAACAAGCAAGGAATATAGCCATAACATGTATATCTTCTATATACCTAAGTTGGACATCTCCAACCTTTTATTTTCTGCCAAATATTTTTTAGATTCTCTTTCAGCAATTCCTTTTCTTTTAAAAGAATCTATCAACATCAATAGTGGTGTCATCAACATGACACATGGTACAAAGCGTATATAGTCAAATACTAATACCTTTGGACTTGCACTTTGAAGTGGATCACCATCATCAAATGTTTGATGTTCTTTCAAAAATCCATTCATTAGTAATCTATTAGTGTAGTAAACATTTTACTTACATCTTCTATTCATCCTTATCATGACAACTTTCATGATCAAGCTACTATAGCCTATAAGGAAGAATCGCGAGTATAATATCAGTTCCCAAAACCTTTTTGGTAGATTCGGATGCCTAACATCTCCATCCTTCACAAATTCTCATACAATATGAGAACATGTATTTTGCTAAATTATTCTCTATCATAATGCAACCGAAAAACATTGTTTCAGATATTACAATATCTTTCACACATGATGGTTTCTGAAACAATTTTCAGCTCCAATATAATCTTGATATTAAAACAACTTTTTGAATATCAATAATCATGGAGGCAAACATGATACTTTAGATACTAACATTGGAATTCTTACTCTTGATATAATACTACTTATTAAACTTCATGGAGTAAATAGAGTTTGCTGAAAGTTTGCAATAGGACTTATAAACTTTAAATTGACATTCAAAACAATACGATACCAGTTCGTAAAGTAAATATCCAGAATTCTATAGTTCTATTATCTCAAATAAAAACTAAGCATAAGGTAGAAAACAAATGCCAATGACTACAACAAATTATGCAAATTCACTTCGATTTAGTTTATGACAAATTGAGTTCGACTAATCCAAATTAGAAATGAACTCCCACTCAAAAACGACATCCCTCGTGCCTTTTTGGTGATTACATGAACCAAATCCACTACACCAAGTCCGATCATCACGTGAGTCGGTGTAGCTTCAAAGGCGAGCATCATTATGGTCATCACATCAACTATATGACTCATGCTTAACCTTTCGGTCCGTGTTCCGAGGCCATGTCTGTACATGCTAGGCTCGCCAAGTAAGAACCTTAGTATTCGCGTGTGTAAAACTGTCTTACACCCGTTGCATGAAAGCGTAGAGTTGAGAACACCCGATCATCATGTGATGTCTCGAAAACACGATCCATAGAACGGTGCATACTTAAGGAAGAACACATTTTATTTTGATATTTAAATGAGGGATCATCTTACAATGCTACAGAAAGCGCCAAACTAGCAGTATAAGATGCTAACATCTAATGTGTAAAGTGAGATGATATGGTCCATGCATTTGATCTCTATCACTTGCATCGTGGTATGATCTCTATCATTCCTTTGTGTGTAAGGCCAAGGTATATGGAACTTACATGTTGAGTGTGTTGTAAGAGTATCTATCATACATCTACTTACAACAATACCATATCAATACACTAGCCCAGCAATGATCTAAACTAGACGCCTCTAATTTATCAATTGCAAGTTTTACGTGGCTTAGGGCTTTCGGAGATAGAACCGTTCTTACCTACGAACATAAACCACAACGAGGATAACTAAGTTATTAGTAACTCGTTGTAAATCAGAGATTGACTATAGTAGGAGAGACAGACACCCGCCAGCCACTTATGCAAAACAAGTTGCATGTTAGTCGTGGAACCGGTCTCATGTACGATGACATGTAAGGTTGGTCCGGGCCGCTTCATCCCACTATGCCACCAATATCCAAAATACATAGAAGATGCAATAACATGATCATCATCGCCCACATATAAACATATGTGTACTAGCCATGCTAAGCACCTACGCATAGATCAGGCTCTGATACCACTGTTGGGTCCACAACATAGAAAACCAAAATTTTCCTACGATGTGAACTACACGCCAAGATCTATCTACTAGGTACAAAGCAACGGGTGGACATACATCCAAAGAGAACTTACCCTCGTAGACAACGAGCTTTGTTAACGAGTAGGAACTCGTGGTTGATGTAGTCGTACACTTGCCGATCTCAAGATCGTGATGTCCAAAGAGTCGGCTCTTAGCACGCCCAGCAGTCCGGCTCAAAGACGTCCATCGAGATCCAGCTCCAGCACCACCAAGTCCAGCACCGCAGCAGCGATGCATCCGTGATCACACACACGCCCAAGACGACAACCTTCATCCTCGCTCCAAAGCAGCGGCAAAGAACTCCTTTCCAGATAAAGCCACTGGGAACATGTATCTCGCTAATCCAAGACCATGGGGGAATAATACTAGAGGGGGAGAGAGATCCTTCACGAGGAGGTGTGTGTGAGAAGTGAGGAGGGGGTGGCCTTTTATAGGAGGAGCGGGGGTGCCCCTCCTTCATGGCCGGCGCATGGAGGAGGTGTCCCTTCACCTCCTCCATTCATGTGGTGGTAACTCCCTCCACATAAATTTGCCCCTTCACATTCTCTTTTAAAGTCTCCACTTTAAATGTATTAAATTTCTCCAAATTTAATGCTCTCTCATTTAATAAAACTCTTTTATTATTTTTATTCAGAATTTGTTAATTACTTTAATTAACAAACATTCACATAAAACCCCCTGCAACATTTCAATATTACATGCAGAACCAATTTCAGCATTTTCACCCGAAACAATTTCGGTATCTATTGAAATAATTCCAGCGCTTTCTTAAATCTTTATCTGAAACATATTTGCTCCAAATGGTGTCGGTATCCCTTAAGTGTGTCACCCTATGGTTCGCGAATAATGCAGACATGATCGAGACCCCTCTCCGATCAATAATCAGCAGCGGGACCTGGAGATCCATACTGACTCCTACACATTCAACGATGACTTCTGTGATCGCGAGAACCTTTAACACTAGTAACTAAATCCCTTTGTCCCGTGATATATTACATGTCCGAGATTCGATCATCGGTATCTTCATACCTAGTTTGATCTCGTTACCGACATGCACTCTTTTCTTGTTCCCGTGATATAACATTCTAGTGATCACATCACTTGCTTGCAAGCTATTTCAATGTGATATCACCGAGAGGGCCCAGAGTATATCTATCCGTCATCGGGATGGACAAATCCCACTCTTGATCCATGAGCCTCAACATAACACCTTCAGTAATCGAACTCCACCTTTATAGTCACCCTTACGGTGTGACGCGTTTGATGTTATCAAGATACTCTTCCAGTGTTAGCAATTAACATGATCTCATGGTCTAAGGACTAAGATTACTTCGTATGATGTTATAGCAATATAAACATAATGACTTGATCGTAATGCTATACTTCGGATGAATGTTCATCACATCATTCCACAAATGGTGTGACCTTGTTATTAACAACATCCAATGTCCATGATCAGGAAACCTTGATCATCTTGTTAATCAACAAGCTAGTCTATAAGAGAGGCATGACTAGGAACCCTTTTTATTTATTAAACACACATGTATTGATGTTTCCGAATCAATACAATTCTAGCATGTAAAATAAACATTTATCATAAACATGGAATAAGATAATAACCACTTTATTATTGCCTCTCGGGCATATTCCCTTCAATTGTGGTGTTTGTTGGAACCATCTAGTGCTCAAGGTGATAGTGTGGGGTTATCTAGATGGAAAATACGAACTTTGAGGTGTGCTGTTATAGCCCTACCGTGGATTAGAGTGTCCAACCAGAGAGTAGTCCAGAGTAGTATCATGGAGAGAAGATATTTATATGAGAGTGTTCACTAGCGAAGTCTGATCCCTAGGCCTTGTTTCTAAGCATTGAAACACCGTTTGCAACTAGATCTGTTACATGTTTGCTTGCTTCCATCTTTATTTCAGTTTGCCTTTAGTCTCTTCCACGCCATCAAGCTATTTTCTAGCACCGTTGTCTTATATCCATACCACTTGTATTTCACTATCTCTTCACCGAACTAGTGCACCTATACACCTGACAAGTGTATTGGGTGTGTTGGGGACACAAGATACTTCTTGTATCTTGATTGCAGGGTTGCTTGAGAGGGGATACCTTTGACCACTTCCTCCCCGAGTTCGATAAACCTTGGGTAATCCACTTAAGGGAAAACTTGCTGGTGTTCTACAAACCTCTGCACTTGGAGGCCCAACAACTATGTACAAGAGTAGAAGTGCGTAGACATTAGAGCCCTTTGCAAAACTGTCAAGAACACGTCATGTACACTGACAAAACTGAAACAAATGTGCACGAAAACTTCTAGCTCACCTGATCGTTTCCTGATGTTTACGAGAGACTCGATGCTCTGTTTTGCGAACGGTTTGCACTGGGTTGAAGAGGAGACATAGGACTACAAATTCTATTCAGAATGTTTTCCCGGAGGAGGTCTGCAGCAACAGGAAAACTAGGATGCTCATAGCACAAAAAAACGCACGCCTGTTGATTGTCGGGTTCGTCAGGTTTTCGACGAGATGCAACGAACTTCAGTAGATGGTGGCGACGCTATGGTGCTCCGTTTAGGACACAGTTGGGCTCGTTGGAAATGTGAGACTGCCGGGAAGGTCCGCCGTGTTGGAAGTTTCTCCGGAGGAGGACCAGGTATGTTGGAAACAACGAAGGAATAGAGGGTGCTCGCGGGGTCCTGCTGCTGCTACTTTGCGGCTTGCGTGCGTGGCTGTTGTGCACGTGCTACTACAAAGCAGCGAGCGGCGCAACATGGCAACGACGAGTCTGCTCTGATGCGGAACGGTGGCGGAGGCGAGATGCAGGGATTCGAGGGCGATGAGGAGGACCGATAGAGCTAGGTGGCGTGGCCGGGCAGTGGTAAGAATAGCGGTAGACGGTAGCGCATGGCATCAGACGGTGAGCATGCGCAGAGCGCTCGAGGAAAGGATCGGCGGCGAGGAGGACCAGCGGCAACCACGGACACGTCCAGGAGGTTAAGAAGACTCACCAGAGCACGATAACATGGTCGCTGGAGATTGGGGAGGCGGCGATCGCGAGGGAGGCAGAGGGGCTGGACGCTCCTACTAGTTGAGGTACACAGCGGCGCTAGTGCTAAGTCCAGTGAGCTCCAGCGTCGAGCCCCGGTACAGGCCGTCGGAGAGGAAGCAGGGGACCCTAGCGATGCTCCTGGTCGGCCTGGAAGACACTAGCTCATGCAGATCTTGAGAAGGCAGGGACTATCTAGGTTTTTTTACTAAGAGGTGGCCATGGCCATGGGAGTGCTTAGGGAGGAAGGAAAGGGTGAATGGATGCCTGGCGAACTAGATCTCGAACTGGTATGGTTAGGTGGGGAGATAAGAGGAGGGGAGGAGGATCACATGGGGTTGCCTCACCTTTTTGCAAAAGTGTAGGAGGAGGGTGGTGCTCTCGGGTAGGTTTCTCTCTCTCTCTCTCTCTTAGCCGAAAGAAGCAAAGGGAGGAACTAGGGAGGAGGGAAAAGCTGGGTGTGGTGCTGGCCTTGACCTTCTTGAGCATCAAGGCAAGGAGTGAGGGAAGAGGTGGTGGTCATCTTGGTTGCCAAGAAAGGAAAGGAGGGGTGGTGGTTGGATGTACACAACACAAACAAACACACATGCACACATGCTGGTGCTCATGATTGGTGTGGATGGTGTTGGAGATAAGAGAGAATAAGGAGCACATGCATGCACACACGGGTAGGTGTAGATTTAGAGTAGATGTGTGTGTATGTGTAGGGATACACACACTTGTGTAGAATGCATGGTTTGTGTGTGAAGAAGATTAGGCTAGATTAGTTTTGCTCCATTTTTATTTATCAAGATTTGATATGAATGCAACATACCAACAACAACAACAAAATAAGGCAATTATAAGAAGAGGAAGATGGAGGGTTTTTATTGCATGGGCCATGATGAAGTGGTGAAAACAACTACATCCCCATGGGCATTGCAAACATGCCATAAAAAACCATTTAACTCTCCCATGCTTCCATTTAATAAATGGGTATATTTGAAGTAGGAAGGACACATATAGTGTGTATGTCCCACTATGGTTTCATATGGCCTTACTAAATCAAATACATTCATAAACTTGAATAAATCCATGGAAGGAAGATAAAAGGATTATACCCTTCATGGCATGCAAACGTGGCAAATATAGCCCCCACATTAATATTGTGAAAACAATATTAGATCAACTATGGAAGAAAATAAATAGAATTAGATCCACCCCAAGTTATATGAGCTAGAATTAAATACCAAAGAAAATGCAATTGCTCATATTACTTGGTGAAAGTGCATATATGCCTCCTAGAGGGGGGTGAATAGGCGGTTTAAAAACTTTTACGTTATGGGCTTAACAAAGGCGGAATAAAACTAGCGTTTTCTTTTGTCAAACACAAAGCCTATACATATTATGGTTCACCTACGTGCACCAACAACTTATGCTAAGCAAAACAATAAACTATGTGATAGCAAGATATATGACTTCAAGCACGAAGGTATCACAAAGTAAAGTGCATAAGTAAAGAGCTCGGGTATAGAGATAAACAAGGCACGCGGAGACGACGATGTTTTACCGAGTTCCTCCCTATAAGGAAGTATGTCTCATTGGAGGGATGGGCGGTACTAAGACCATCAACACCACAAGAGGCCTCACCCTATTCTCCCGAGCACCCGCCACACGGCAAGCACCCGATCCACTATGAGGGAAGTCACCAAACCCGTACAAGATTGGGGCAATCTCCACAACCTAATTGGAGGCTCACAATAATCACCACTAAGGCCACTAACTTGGGGAGAGCTCCACAACTTAATTGGAGGCCCCAAGAACTCTCCACAAAGGCCACACAACCGTTTAGTGTTCCAAGAACCCAATAGTAACATGCTTCTTGATTTCACCAACCAAATCCTCCGAGGAGAACTCAAACCGATGCACTTAATGCAATGGCAAGTCCTTCACTCTCAAATTCTACCAAAGCTACAAAAGCTATTAGGGGAATAAGAGAGGAAGAACACAAGAGGAAATCCGCAAAAGAAACCCCAAGATCTAGATATCAAGATGTTCCCCTCACATAGAGGAGAGATGGATTGGAAGAGTTGTAGATCTAGATCTCCCCTTTCAAATCCCCCAACAAGATTCAAGAAACATGGGAGGTATTGAGAATATTTGCAAGCTCTTGAAGTTAGAAACAATGGAGGAGAGAGAGAAAGAGCAAGCAACTAGACCCTTGGGGAAGAAGGGGCCTTTTATAGGTCCCCCGCGACAACTAGCCGCTGCAGACCACTTATCCCGGAGTTTCCGGCCTTCAAGACCGTAGTCTCCGGGGTCCAGACTCCGGGCAGCGTCCAGATGCTCTCTGTACACCCCCCAGAGTCTAGGCTAGAATTTTGGCCGAAGTCTCCGCCCCCCCTGGAGTCTACGGGGTGCTACACCAGAGTCTCCCCCCCCCCCCGAAAACTGACAGAAAAACCAATACGGAAATGGCCATAACTTTTGCATCTAGACTCTGATTTTAATGATCTTGAGGTCGTTTTGAAGATAGTAACGAGATCTACAAGATCATACTAGGAACCATCATAGTACATAAAGGGAGGATAGAACCAAATGATGAAAGGTTTAACCTATCTATAAAATATAAACCTATAAAATCTCCAACATAAAAAACGCAATAGATAAGGAGATGAAATCCGTTTTCAATGAACTTTAGCTTGTCATGGAGATTAACACAAGATCAAAATCCTATCATGGATAAGAACCAAATAAGAATAAACAAAGATGATGCCAAGCATGTAAAGGTTTGAGCTCTCTCCGAAGGATATGATTAAGTTACCCACTCGAGATCCCCTCTTGATAGTACGGTTATCTATCCTATAAATCGGTGTCCCAACTAACAACATGAGACGGGAAAAATGGAAAACCTATCAAGATCATACCTTTGCCTTGAGCATTCCACTTGATCTTGATGTAGATGACCTTATCATCCTCAAGATAGAACTTCTTTCTTGATTGCTCTTGCCCGCGCTTGCTTAATGAAGACTTGTGCATTGCTCCCCCATACACCATGGGGAAACACCTTTTTGAACTTGTATTCATCAATCCATGATCACCGAGGATGTCAAGCTTCAAGCATGTTATCTCCTGAAGATGGCGCATCTTGACCTTGCACTTCATTTCTTCTAACTCCATTAGGATGATGTCTTGAAGATATACACGAGGAAATCTATCTTCTTCTTCACCACACTATTGATCTTATTTCCTTTATTCTTCTCCAACATGATTCCAATAGGCCCAAATCCCTTGGACATTGCTTATTGTTCTTCATTTCTTCAACCTTGAAGCCAACACATGGTCCAAGCGATGCAAATGGACCAATCCTACAAGTGCATCTCAATGCAACCATTAGTACATAGAGATTGTTATTAATTACCAAAACCATACATGGGCCACACATGCCCTTTCAATCTTCCCCATTTTGGTAATTGATGACAATCCCTTTGAGAGGGTTTATATAAGGCAATTTAACAAGTAAGATGGTAACACTAATATCAAATAGCACACAAGTATGTGATATTGGTACAACCACAATATATAGAGAACACTCCCCCACAATCTATGCATGTGTGAGGAACTTGAATTTCATTGCATATATTGCCAACCATTACCGTTGGTGGAGTTTCCTCTATATATTCTGCATGCTAAGCAACAACAAAGATGCAAGAGCATGATAGGCGAATGCTTAAGAACAAACTCAAAGCATAAACCAACTTCCTTTAAAACCTCTAAAACTTATCCCCCATTGGCATCGATTGCCAAAATGGGTGAAAAGTTCTAGAAGGCCACTATAGTGAAAATTTCTCCAAAGGTGTGCATTTGCACATATCCACTGATGAATACTAGGGAGTAAGTAGAAATATATTGAGGACCCAAATATTGGAAAAGAAATAAAATGAAAGAAGCATCAACAAATGATGAAAGCAATCAAAAAGATCCAAAAAAAATGAATACAAAAAGATATCATGATGAGATCAAATGAGTGATTAAATGAAATAGAGAAGCTCCTCAAGATTTATGCACACATTATGATAATTGCATTTGAATACAACATGCACAAATATGGAATCCTCACTCCCCCATAAACATTTAAAACACAAAAAGTGCAGGAAGACAAATGAGCATTCTTAAATGAGTTAGAAGAGCTCCCCAAGAATTATGCACCAATTATAATAATTGCATTTGGAAACAAAGTGCACAATCATGGAATCCTCACTCCTCCCACTCATTTAACAATACAAGACATGATAGAACAAATATGAGTGCCCAAAGATGCAAACACTAGAGCCAAGCACTCATTGACAAATACATTTGGAAAGCACCAAAGCATAAACAAGAAATAAAAAGGTGGTCTCCAAGGAATGAAATATCAACTAAAAATTTATCTTGTCTTATGTGTATAAGTTCCTAGGAGGACAACATCATAAAGACATATGCCCACAAATAAACATGCACGCACAAAATATATACATGAGAAAGCATATGAAAAAGCAAAATGAAGTCATAGAATATACCAATAAGATTTTTTTGCTTGAAAGCATGGCCAAAGGCACAATTTAATATTATTGCACATTAATGAGCTTAAAACACCAACACACAACATACATTACAACTATCACCAAGGGAAAAGGAGATAGTTGGAATATGTGGAGAAAGGAAACAAGCATCACAAAGGAAAAAACAACTTGCAAATTCTCACTATTGCACATGAGAGAAGTTTAAGAAAATCTAGGCAATAAAATTGCTAGATTGACATATTTGGAATTGGTTAATTATATGCATGATTTTGTATAGTCTCTATTATATGCACTCATCTCAACTTACTCACATATGAAATAAGGAGTACTCTTTAAACCCAAAGCAATAACCACAACAATTGCAAATACAAAAATTCATGCCAAGATGCAACCTACAAAAGGTTGGAAGCAAGATATATATGCATGGGAAAGAGATACTTGTTACCGAGATATCATTGGTATGATGTAGTAGACATGAGTTCGATGATCATCCTCGCTTGCCTCCAATTATCAGGTAAGACACCACTTCTTACTAAGTAATGAGACAATCATCCAATATATCTCCAATGTACCTAAAACAACCTTAGGTACAATATGGTCACCCCAAACATATTGGGTCCAGCGTAGTTAGAGAAACTACAATACATAGGAGGGACTCCACATAAATATATGCATATTGATATGAAATCGAATATCATGCACATCTTAGTCAATTAGGATTTGGTGGAGTTTCCCTATATATTGGATCAAGAAAAGCAAGCATGCCATAATATATACAAATAGTAACTATGCAAGCAAACAACTTTCAAGAGCCAAAAGGAGATCCAATTTGAACAAAAACACCAAGTAAACCAAGAAAGTACACAAAAGTGTGACACTACAAAAGGTTGTTCAAATTATATCAAAGAACCAAATCAACACATGAAAGATCACAAGTTCAACAAATGAACTAAGCAAAAGCCAAAGAGCAAAAGATAGACAAGAACACAAATGCTCAAGGATTTATCTCATTCTAAAAGGTTAAAACAAGAATTAAGGAATGAGACAAAACCAACTCCCAAAAATAGCAAGGTTCCAACAAATAAACCACACTCTCCACACTTTTCATGATGGCACAAAGTACCAAAGTGAAAAGGTCGAACTTCCAAGCACATAAAACATGATATGGATCAAAACAAGAAGCATAAATAGGAGTGTTCTAAATAATATAGGAGAGCTCCCCCATGAGTATTGCATTATGTAGGATTTTGCATTTGAATGCAAAATGCACACAAATGGGATCATCACTACTACCTACATCAAATAAAACACAAGAGAATGTCAATAAACTCAAGTGATCCAAACGAAGCAAGGAGAACATGGGAGTCAACACATACAAACAAAAACCAATGTAAATATGATCAATAAATTCTACCATATATGGAGTACCAATTGTACAGTGATAATAATTATAGGGATAATTTCCTGAGGTAGCTTGCAAGGATATCCAAGATCATATTCACAAAATAAGCATATGGAAACATATAAGAATTAAGCTCGATGCTTAGATAGAGAATCTTGATCGCTCCAAATAGTTAAACAATCATTAATGATTAGAGTAACTTGAAGCAAATGATTTCCATGGAGGATATAGAGGTCCAAATACGAGGAAGCACATCCCAAGAAAAACTCTCACAAACAAGATCCAAAAGATGAGAAACAAAGGCATTAAAGCAAATTTGAACTTGTTTGAGCAAATGTGCCACATAGGATCTAGATAATTATTCATATCAATTCTAAGTGGCACTACCTCGAATTTTCACAATTTCTAGGCTTGTAATATGCACAAAGCATATGACTCCCCCATAATGTGATAAACCTTAAATTCTCAATAAGTGGCAAAAAGATACAAGTAGAGATAATTAATGGACATTATAGAACTTGAATTTCTCATGAGAATGACATACCACATAGAGACTAGGTATATTGCAATATCAATACTAGGTGGTATTCCTCATGTACGCACATTTTTAGGATTGTGAAATGCCCAAGCATAACACTCTCCCAAAATGGGATAGTCCATTAATCTCTCACAAGATCCAAATAACATACCAAATATTCAATAGAGGCTCCAACAAAACAAACACACGTACATCGTGTGCCACCCAATCATACACAAATATACTTGATAACTCAAGATAGGTAAGTGGTAAGCACAACATATACAAAAACATGCAAGGTACAAAACCAACACATGCACAAGGGAGCAAGTAACTTCAATGTAAATGAGTTAAGCACATGTTACCGCAAGGAGGCACATTGGATATGAGAAATAAAGATGATAATATAAATGACTTGGCTTGAACAAATATAATGGATGAAGATCCCTCAATTCTTCATGATGTAGCCAAGTCCCAATGCCCTCCAATTACACTTATTGATCAAGTTTTGTCTTGTTGGTCCCCAACCAAGTTGGGTCCTAAGAAGTTAGTCACAATACGCTTGGCAACCCAAATGTTTCTTTTCTTAACACCACTTTGAGTACCAACATATTTGGCAAACACATTTCCCACCTCATCCTTACGAAGTGAATAAGCGTCATCAATCATGATAGGGTTGGATGAGGAATTACCAATGGTGCATGAGGAAGAGATGTGTCCCTTCTCGCGGAAAACATAGCAAGTTATTCTATTGCTATCTTCCTTTTTATGTGAAGCAACAAATTAAGGAATATCTTGAGTCTTCTTGGGAGGAGGCGCATATCTCACTTGAGGTAGACCTTAAGGCTGCTTCCCTTGTTGCTTCTTGCTAAGGGGCTCCTTCTTCAATGGGCAAGATCTAACATGATGCCCTTCTTCCTTGCACTTGAAGCAAATAATGTTGGTCGGGTTCTTGACTTGTTTTGGGCAAGTATTCTTGTTGCTCTTGTGATTCAACATGTCAGTGGACTTGTTCTTGATGTTGGAGTCGAATCCAAGTCCACTCTTGTCATTAGGGGATTTTTGCACACTCAATATGTGTTTGAGTGTGGTCTTCCCTTTATGACCCTTTTCAAGTCATTCTTCAAAGAAGTGACTTGAGCCTTGAGCTCATTAATTTCCTCTACATGGTTAGTGACAACAATAATACTAGAGAAAGTAGATGCTACATTGTTAGAGCAACAAGCCACGAAACGTAATTGATCACAAGATGTAGCAATGTCATGAGTGGATGAATTACAAGGATTAGAACATGGCAATGTGAAATTTGGAGTGGATATAGTGCTAATTTCCACATGAAGATCATTAGTGTTACCTTTGACATAGTAGCCTCACAAGCCAACTTTAGCCTATCATGGGAGACTAGAAGATCCTAGTGCAAGCTTGAAATCTTAACATGACTTTCTTCCAACTTCCCATAATTGCTAGTTAGCAAAGCAAGTTGAGCCTTTAGCTCAACATTCTCCTTCAAAATAGATGCTTCACAAGAAATAGAGTTAGTAACACAAGAATCATCATTAATTGCAAGAGGTGAGGGCAACTTGGCGAGCTCTTTTGAATATGAAGCTTTAAGTTTCTCATGTGACTCGATGCGTTTTATGAGCTCACTATTAATGACCAGAGAGCCATTTTCGAGGTGCTTAAAATCCTCAACAAGCTTAGCATGGGCAACTACAATTTCATCATTTTTAGTTTTCAAAACATTTGCCACCACAAGTTCTCTATCATGGTTTTGCTTTACTCTAGATAGTTCTAGAGTGAAAGTCTCCTCAAGAGATTCCTTGGTGGTTTGTTCTTCTTCAAGGGAGATCTTTAGATAAGCAATATCATTAGCATACTCACGCTCATGTTCATTCTTTTGAAAATGATATTTTCTTGCTCCTCAATAAGTTTCTTGTCCTCAATAGCACAAGCAATAATTTCAACAAAGTTGGAGAAAACAATTTTATTTTTATGAAGAGCGGGAAAGACAATATCTCCCTTATCTTGAATAGAGGCAATATCGTAATCAACAATATGATCATCATCATCATCAACATCAACATCAACAACATCAACAACTTCATCATCATCATGAGATACAATGTGATCCAAAGAGGTTACCTTCGTTCCCTTAGACATAAGGCATATGTGAGAACCAGAAGAAGGTGGTGATGAGGAATTACTTGAAGCTCCAAAAAATACCTTGTCTTGGTCCATAGATTCTTCGGTTTCCTCTACATGGTTAGCAACACAAGTGCTAGAGGAAATAGAAGCATTTTTATCATGGCAACAAGACAAAAGACGCATATCATCATGAGATTTATTCAAGACATTTCTACATGATATGCAAGGACTATCAACACAAGCATGCAAGGAGTTTTGAGTGCTAGAAGTTTTAAGGTCAAAATATAGAACACTGCAACTAGATAGAGATGATGGATTACCAATAGTAAGCTCACTATCCACATTGCAATTTCTATCACCACTCACCATATCATTACCTTGTGAAAACTCACATGTTGGTGAAGTGGTAGAAGATGAGAGATCATCATGGCCAGAGGTGGAGGGGATACAATCATCCTCAATAATGTTGGACTCAATATATTTATATTGAATCTTTGTCCATATCTCATGAGCACTCCAATAAGGCATGATTAAGGAAATAACTACATTGCTCACAACAATTAAAAGAACTTTAGTAGCTTGAGCATCTATATAAGAGATCATCTTCTCCTCCAAAGATTCATTTTGGGGATCCATAGGAGGAGAAAAACCCATATATACAATTCCCTCAATAGATGGGTGTATGCCCCAGAAATAATCAAGCATGCGAAATTTCCAATCACCATAATTTGTGCCATTGAATATATAGAAGGAATCGTGCACGAATCCCCTAGTCGACATCTTTACTCTCGAGGCGGTGAAGCCTAAAAGCGAGAGACCTTGCTCTGATACCAATTGGAAGTGCACAGATGACGCCTAGAGGAGGTGAATAGGCGGTTTAATTTTTTTATGTTATGGGCTTAACAAAGGCAGAATAAAACTAGCATTTTGTTTTGACAAGAACAAAGCCTATATATACTATGGTTCATCAATGTGCACCAACAACTTATGCTAAGCAAAATAAGCAACTATGTGATAGCAAAATATATGACTTTAAGGACGAAGGCTATCATAAAGTAAAGTGCATAAGTAAAGAGCTTAGGTATAGAGATAACCGAGGCACGTAGAGATGACGATGTTTTACCGAGTTCCTGTCTACAAGGAAGTAAGTCTCGTTGAAGGGGTGGGCGGTACTAAGACCAGCAACGCCACAAGAGGCCTCACCCTATTCTCCCGAGCACCCTCCGCATAGAAAGCACCCGATCCACTATGGGACTCTTGAGGGCGGTCACCAAACCCGTACAAGATTGTGGCAATCTCCACAACTTAATTGGAGGCTCCCAATAATCACCACCAAGGCCACTAACTTGGAAGATCTCCACAACTTAATTGGAGGCCCTAAGAACTTGCCACAAAGGCCACACAACCGTCTAGGGTTCCAAGAACCCAAGAGTAACAAGCTTCTTGATTTCACCAACCAAATCCTCTGAGGAGAACTCAAACCGATGCACCTAATGCAATGGAAAGTCCTTCACTCTCAAATTCCACCAAAGCTACAAAAGCTATTGGGGGAATAAGAGAGGAACAACACAAGATGAAACCCACAAAATAAACCCCAAGATCTAGATACCAATATGTTCCCTACATATAGAGGAGAGATGTATGGGTGGAGTTGTAGATCTAGATCTCCCCTTTCAAATCCCCCAACAAGATTCAAGAAATATGGGAGGGATTGAGAGTATTTGCAAGCTCTTGAAGGTAGAAACAATGGAGGAGAGAGATAGAGAGAGCAAGAAACTATACCCTTGGGGAATAAGGGGGGCTTTTATAGGTCCTCCCACATCAACTAGACATTGTGGACCACTTATGTCGGAGTTTCCGGCCTTCAGTACCAGAGTCTCCGGGGTCCAGACTCCGGCCAAGACTCCGGGCAGCCTTCAGATGCTCTTTGCACACCCCCCGAAGTCTAGGCCGGAATTTTGGCCAGAGTCTCCACCCCCACCCCACGGAGTCTCCGGGGTTCAACACCGGAGTCTCCGCTCCCCCCCCCCCCGAAAACTGACAGAAAAACCAATACGGAAATGGCCATAACTTTTGCATCTGTACTCCAATTTTGATGATCTTGGGCTTGTTTTGAAGATAGTAACGAGATCTACAAGATCATACAGGGAACCATCATAGTACATATAGGGAGCATAGTACCAAATGATGAAAGGTTTAACCTATCTATAAAAGATAAACCTATAAAATCTCCAACATAAAAAACGCAATACAGAAGCATATGAAATCCATTTTTGATGAACTTGAGCTTGTCATGGAGATTAACACAGGCCCAAAATACTTTCATGGATAATAACCAAATAAGAATCAACAAAGATGATGCCAAGCATGCAAAGGTTTGAGCTCTCTCCGAAGGATATGATCAAGTTACTCAATCGAGAGCCCCTCTTGATAGTATGGTTATCTATTATACAAACCGGTGTCCCATATAACAACATGAGACCGGAAAAAGGGAAAACCTATCAAGATCATACCTTTGCCTTGAGCATTCCACTCGAGCTTGATGTAGATGACCTTATCCTCCTCAAGATGGAACTTCTTTCTTGATTGCACTTGCTCGTGCTTGCTTAATGAATACTTGCGCATTGCTCCCCCAAACACCATGGGAAACTCCCTTTTTGAACTTGTCTTCATCAATCCATGATCACCGAGGCTGACAAGCTTTAATCATATGATCTCTTGGAGATGGCGCATCTTGAGCTTGCACTTCATTTCTTCTAACTCCATTTGGATGATGTATTGAAGATATACACGAGGAACTCTATCTTCTTATTCACCACACTCTTGATCTTACTTCCTTTATTCTTCTTCTCCAACATGATTCCAATAGGCCCAAAGCCCTTGAACATTTCTTATTGTTCTTAATTTCTTCATTTCTTCAACCTTGAAGCCAACACATGGTCCAAGCAATGCCAATGGAAAAATCCTACAAGTGCATCTCAATGCAACCATTAGTACATAGAGATTTTCATTAATTACCAAAACCACACATGGGGCCACACATGCCCTTTCACTTGGGATGGTGGAATTTTAGATGGAGCCAAAAGAAAGGTGGGGGAATTAGAATAGATATGCCCCCAACTCAACTTGGGCATTAAGCAATATATCAAGATCCAACTACAATATATCAAGAGCCAAATACAATTAATAAGGCAAATGCATTATGAAGAGAAGAACCAATATGAAGAGGGTTTTAATATGATGCTCAAATGCAATGTGGCATGGTGACATGAGCATGATATTATTATGATGCAATTAATGATATGTATGAAGTAGAATTATATAGAATAAACCAAGTAGAATTACACTTGTTAGACATTTGGGATGCTACACACCCCTAATTTGGCTAAAGCATCCTTGCTTAAAATGATTTTAATCTCATAAAAGAGAGGCGTTGAAAGAATTGATTGGCAAGCCTAACCAAAATTTTGACAATCTCTTTTGAGTTTAAGAATTATTAGCTAGCAAGTTATATGCGGTTAGGAAGCAAACTTAATTGCAATTGTTCAGATATACTGTGCTCATGTTTAAGGTTGCACGATTTGTGAAGATGGAATATGATACCACCTTGAACTTGTGAGTTTTCTTGCTTGAATTTATTTCTCGCTATTATTCTTTATAGCTTTGTCACTCGAGGGCGATTAAAAACTAAGCTTGGGGAAGTTGATAGCTCCAAATATTGACACTTTTAATTGAGGATTTTCCATTGGTTTTCACGAGGTTTCGTTGCTTTTGATATTTCAAATAATGTTAACATCGCAAGTTAGCCAAACCTTGTTTCCTTGTATTGGTTTTTAGGTATTGGACACTTTTGGATGATTTGAGATCATTTATGTGTTGATTACACTTAAATGAGCAAATCCCCAATTGAAGACTTCTTCATTCGAGGCATCCAGTGCCCTTAATGGCTAGTGGTATGGATGGAGGTCGCCCGTATGGTCCGCCCGTACTACCCTCCTTTGCATCTGTTATATCAATACAAGCAACTTTCGTGAAGGAGGAGAGGACAAAATACAAACACAGTCACCGCAAACAGCCCTAGAAGAGAGGAGATCAGATCTAAAGAAGGAGAAGAACACCACCCATCGTTCGATGATCCCCGATCTCTCGATCATCAACTCTACCATCATTCCCACTTGTACACACACACACAAATATATATATATATATAGAGAGAGAGAGATTCACACTTGTAATATTAGCGTTTG